>CAWUFW010000668.1:2544942-3817414 GCA_963921515.1 Calotriton arnoldi
TCAAACATTCACCCCCAGTACAGAGGTCTGGGCCTAAATCCATCGTTTTTGCTCAACATGCCATTCCAGTTTGGACTCACCTATATGCAAATCAAACTTGACCCTGCTCCCCAGGGGAACAGTCCAGCCCGAACTGCCAGGCCAGGTCCTCCCTAGACCAGAAACAAGCATCCTGGGACCGGTTTTGGGGTATCACCACTCATCAGCCAGACTAGCTTGACTCCGGTGCCATGGCGAGCACGGGACCCATGTCTGGGCATAGCCGTCCCATTTAGGGTGACAAATGCAAAAAGAACAATTGATGGACGGAATGCTGAACAATGTCAAACATTCACCCCAGTACAGAGATCTGGGCCAAAATCCATAGTTTTTTTGCTCACCATGCCATTCCAGTTTGGACCCAGCCATATGAAAATCAAACTTGACCCTGCTCCCCATAGGAACAGTCTGGCCCGAACTAACATGCCAGGTCCTCCCTGGACCGGAAACAAGCATCCTGGGGCTGATTTTGGGTATCACCCCTCATCAGCCAGACTAGCCTGACTCCGGTGGTGTTGCGAGCACGGGACACACGTCTGGGCATACCTGTCCCACTTAGGGCGACAAATGCAAAAAGAACAATTGATGGACTTGCTGTGTTGTTGTGCATCAAAAACGAGTAAATGAGGCAAAGAGTTTCCTAATTTTTTGGGTTTATGAGTTGGGGGATGTGTAGTATTTTACATCATGGGTGGAACACTGAAGGAATGCATCACTTATAGAAAGCAGAAGGTAGAATGTTAACGTGGAAGTGGAGGTTGGTGAACGTGGTGCGGCAACAACTGAGCTCTCTGGTCACAGAATAAAGGACTTACCTCTATCTTGTGTAGTGTACATTTTTACTACAGTAACCTATTGCATTACTTATAAATACGTAGCAAAGCATAAAATAGCATAGCATAGCATAACATAAACTTGTACCACAGTCCCCCATCAGAAATACTGGGATTGTATAGAACAGTCTAAAATGTTAGTTTTAAACATTATTTAGAAACTAGGACATCTACTTTTCTTATTTCGCACACCAGCCTTGATCACTCCTCTGGCACTTTTTAAAGTTGTTGTGTTGCTGTGCCCCTTAGATGAATCACGGCGGAAGATCTAGTTATTTAATTTTGGTATGGGCTTTTGAAAAAAGCGCTATATATACCTGCACCTCACTGAGTGGTGAGCCGCAATAAGACCAAAATGCTTCTGAGAAGAAAAACATATTGTTTTGTTCATGTCTTTTTTACTAAGCTATTCGTGGGGCTTCCCACCATTTATCATTCAGCATGTGACAAGAAACCTGTGAGGGTGAACGAGCGCTTTAGAAAAGCTACACCAAACTATACAAATTAGGAAATGACTATGCACCAATAAGAGCAGCACTGGAACCATAGCTTCTGGAAGTCCTGTTCCAGATAAATCGCACTGACGACGTCCCTCGCTTTGTAGCGTTCAGTAAGCGCTGTAATGCACCTGTATGAGCAAGTGCAATAAAAGGGGTTATCTGGTGGAAGTGGAGGTCGTTCAATTCAGGTCATTGAAAGGACGTATTGGGTCATGGGTGTGGAATTGGAAAGCCATGGCTTTCTCTCATTGCGTCTTCTGATACTCCCTCGACATATACAGCTCAAACAAAGCGAGGTTATCTGATCCGACCATTTAGGGATGATAAAATATATAACATTAAAAGCAGCTTTCGTTGTCTAGCACCAAGAGAAAACGTTCTGGGAGCCGTGGCGCCTAGTTAATACCTCAAACTCGAGCTGCATATGCGAAACCACTGCTTGCCTCTTCATTTTTTAATTTTATTAAATTCTTGAGTTGGTAAAAAGCAAAAGATCAAGATTATTCAGATTTCAGCCAGCAGGTGGCGCTTAATAATTACACTTGCTGTGCTATGTAAATTTGCACTGTGTAAATATGAGCTAGGCAGTGCGGCCTTCTTAGCAAATATTCGCTTCAATAGAATCAGTGCACCATTGTATGTCCACAATGAAATCACTCAGCACATTCTTTGAAAGTATGTAGCTGTTGCCAGCTCTTTGCATCAATAAGGTGTTTGAAAGCGGTGGCAAATGACTACAGCTTCCACAGCTTTGTTTAATATATATTAACTACACCGTGTAATTCTAGTTTGTAATCAACATGCACCACTTTCTTGACAGTGTTTATAAATACAAAAGTGAAAAGGATAAAAAACGAATATTCTTGGAATTCTCCATCCAAGAAGGGGTATTGACGGAGGAAGTAAATCTAATCACATATTCCCTGGTAGTTGCAGAATGGCAACTGACAAATTGGTAGAAAAAAACGTTTGTTCTATACTAGTTTATAAACACTAGAAAAATAAGGTGTGTAACAGCCAGGGGTTTAAAAGGGTTGAAAAAAGTGAGGGTCTCTAAAGGGAGGGCTGACCTAAGAATCATAACTAAGGACTCCTAAAAAGAGGTAGAGTCCAGTGGCATAGAGTAGAGTGTTGCAGAGTAGAGTACAGTGAGTAGAGTGCAGTGGCTTGCAGTAGTGCAGAGTAGAATGCAGTAGCATGCGGTGCAATGGTGTAGAGTGCAGTGGTGTAAAGTGCAGCGGCATAAAGTACAGTGGTGCAGACTATAGTAGAGTTTCGTAGAGTGCAGTGGTGCCAAGTCGAGTTCAGTGGCATAGAGTGCCGTGGGTTACAGTAGAGTGGTGCAAAGAGGAGCAGATTTGTATAGAGTGCAGTGGCGTAGAGTGCAGCTGCATACAGTAGAGTGGTGCACAGTCCAGGAGAGTGACGTAGAGTGCAGTGACATAGAGTGGTGCAGAGTACAGTTCAGTGGTGCAGAGTTCAGTGGTGTAGAGTGCAGTGGCATAGAGTGCAGTGGAGTAGATTAGAGTGGTGTGGAGCAGAGTGGAGTTGTGTAAAGTGCAGTGGCACAGAGTAGAGTGGTGCAGAGTAAAGTAAAGTGGCATAGAGTGCAGTGGCATAGACTGCAGTGATGTGGAGTGCAGTGGCCTACAGTAGAGTGGCATAGAGTGAAGTGGGCTAGAGTGAAGTGTGGCAGAGTGAAGTGGGGTAGAGTAGAGTAGCATAGAGTAGAGTGGCACACAATAGAGTGGCGTAGAGTAAAGCATTGTAGAGTACAGTGGTGTACAATAGAGTGGTACACAGTAGAGTGGCAGAGTGCCGTTGCATAGAGTGCAGTGGAGTAGAGTGCAATGGGACAGAGTGCATTGGTGCAGAGAAAAATAGAGTGCACTGGCATACAGTAAAGTGGTGCAGAGTAGAATACAGTGGTGCAGAGTCCAGTGGGGTACAGTATACTGGTGCAGAGTAGAGTAGAGAGGCATAGAGTGCAATGGAGTAGAGTGGTGCAGAGTAAGAGTAGAGCGGTGTAGAGTGCAGTGGCATAGAGCGCAGTGGTGCAGAGTACAGTATAGTGGAGTAGAGTGCAGTAGGATAAAGAAGAGTGGTGTATAGTGCAGTGGCATACAGTGCCATGGCATAGACTGTAGTGAATAGTGTAGAGTGGTGCAAAGTAGAGTAGAGTGCCATAGAGTGCAGTGGTGTAGAGTGGAAAGGTGTAGAGTGCAGTGGCATACAGTTCAGTGGTGCACAGTAGAGTGGTGCAGAGTAAAATGGTGCAGATTGCAGTGATGTAGAGTGCAGTAGCATAGACTGCAATGGTGCAGAGTAGAGTGACATACATCTAGTGGTGTAGAGTGAGGCTGGGTAGAGTGCAGTGGTGTACAGTGAAATGGCATAAAGTGCAGTGGCGTAGAGTACCGTGATGCAGACTATAGTAGAGTGGTGTAGGGTGCAGTGGTGCCGAGTCGACTACAGTGGCATATGGGGCAGTGGCGTACATTAGGGTGGTGTAAAGAAGAGCAAAGTGGCGTAGAGTGCAGCTGTGTACAGTAGAGTGGTGCACAGTAGAGTCGAGTGCCATAGAGTAGAGTGGTACAGAGTAGAGTAGAAAGCACTTGTGCACAACGGTACAGAGTAGAGTGCAGTGTTGTAGAGTGCAATGGCATAGATTGCACTGGCATAGAGTGCACTGGTGTAGAGTGCAGCGGCACAGAGTGCAGTGGTGCTGACTATAATAGAGTGGCATAGAGGGCAGGGCTGCCAAGTCGAGTAAAGTGGGGTAAAGTGCAGTGATGTACAGTGGAGTGGTGTAAAGAATGGGAGAGTGGTATAGAGTGTAGTAGTGTACAGCGCAGTCACATGCAGTAGAGTGGTGCATAATACAGTAGAGTGGCATAGAGAGCAGTAGTATAGAGTTGTGCAGAAAACAGTGCAATGGAGTAGAGTGCAGTGGTGTGGAGTGCACTGGCATGGAGTGCAGTTGCATAGAGTGCAGTGGACCAGAGTAGAGTGGTGGGGAGTAGAGTAGAGTGGCATAGAGTGCAGTGGCAAAGAGTGCAGTGGCATAGAGTAGAGTGGTGCAGAGTAGAGTAGAGCGGCGTAGACTGCAGCGGCATGGAGTACAGTCGAGTAGAGTGAAGTGGGTAGAGTAAAGAGTGTTAGAGTAGAGTGGTGTAGAATAAAGTGGCATAGAGTAGAGTGTTGTAGAGTACAGTGGCGCACAGTAGAGCGGTGCATAGTAGAGTGGTGCATAGCGCTGTCATATAGAATGCAGTTGTGCAGTGGCATAGAGTTCAATGGTGCAGAATCGAGTAGAGTGTCATAGAGTGCAGTGGTGCAAGTACAGTGCACAGGCATAAAGTGCATTGGCATATATTGCAGTGGCATTCGAACAATAATGTCACTTTAACCTTTGTTTTTTCAGTGAATTTCAAATTAAAAAAAAATGAAAAGTAAAATATTGTAACAATTCCTAACTATAACATAATTTTGACCTTTGTTTATTTTCTGTGAATTTCTAGTTTTGTTTTTTTACGTAAAGTAATATTTTGTTACCATACGTAAAGCCAACCCCCGCCGTGCATTGCCTTTGGTCATGCACGGCAGAGGGTTGGTCGCAAGGCGTGGCCTGTGGCAAGTTCCTGCAACCAACTTCCCCCAGAGGCAGCCAACCCCAAGCCACACACGACTGTCACTGTGCTTGTCATGGGATTGGTCACAGGGCCTGACTTGCAGCTTCTCTCTATGCCACTCTACCCTGTGCTAATGCACTGCATGCCACTCCAGTCTATGCCACTCCATTTTACGCCACTACACTGAACTCTATTTCAGTCTGCACCACTTGACTCTGCACTACTCCACTGTATGCTGCTCCCCTCTATGGCACTCCACTCTACGCCACTAAACTATACACTATTCCACTGTACGCCACTCCACTGTATGCCACTTCACTATATGCTATTCCACTCTACGCCACTCCACTCTATGCCATTGTACTCTATGCCACTACAATGTAACTCACTTCACTGTACGATGCTCCACTCTATGCTACTGCACTCTACGCTACTCCACTGTACACTATTACACTCTACCACACTACACTCTACACCACTCCACTCTTCGCCAGTCTACTATATGCTGTTCTACTGTATGGCACTCCAATCTATGGCACTCCACTCTACAACACTCCACTGTAGGCTATTCCACTCTACCCCACTCCACTGCATGCCACTTGACTCTATGCCAATCTACTGTACACCACTCCACTATACGCCATTCCATTCTACACAACTACATTGTACACCACTCAACTCAACGCTATGCCTCTGCATTCTAGTCCACTGCACGCCACTGTACTATACAACATGCCACTACACTATATAACAATTTACTCTGCTGTACGCTGGGTCACTTCACTCTTCTCCACTCCACTCTACTCTACAGTACTCTATGATACTCCACTCCACTCTATTACACTCCACACTACACCACTCCACACTACCCCACTCCATTGTAGCCCACTCCGCTGTATAACACTCTACTCTATGGCACTTCACTGTACACCACTCCACTGTACGCTATTCCACTGTATGCCACTCCACTGTATCACAGTCCACTTTACTCCACTCCACTCTACAACACTATGCCCCATGACGGTACACTATAAGACACTCTCCTCCACTCTACTGTACCACACTCCTCTTAATAACTCTCCACTCGACGGCAGTAAACTCTACGATTTGAAATTTTGTTTTATTAAAAATAAAAACTATTGAAATTCAATGAAAAAACAAAGGTTAAACCTTTGTTATAGTTAGGAAAGCTTTATTTATTCTTCCTTTACAAACGAAACTTAAAATACACAAACATTACAAATTCTTAAATTATAGTTATGTTAAATTTACAATTTACGCACCACCTTTAAATTAAAGTAGCTTTATTTATTCTTTATCTACAAACCAAACTTTAACTACACAAAAAATGTATTTTCTAAACATACTTGTACCTTTAATTTATAATTTATGCAACACATTCAAATTATTCAATCAAATTTACATTATTTGGCTGTTTAGGCCATAAAAGTACATCAACAAGAATAAAATACAAGTTAAAAATATACAGTAAAACATGGCAAAACACAACGCTATGCAAATATAAAAGTGATCTGCTAAAATCACTAAAACATGATGGGTCATTAAGCAATAAGAAAGTGGAGTTAAAAATACAATGGAAATCATCTAATAAAAAAATACCTGAATCTGGTGCGGAGGTCTAAAGTACATTAAGACAAATATGACAGATTAGGACTTGCAAGTCCAGACAGTAAAATTAATTTGCCAACCATATTTCTTAACTTAACCGCAGCCGAAATATATTTACAGACCATTAAACAAATCCTTTCAGTTTGCAAGAGTTGTAAGTACAGCAGTGCAAATTTACATTGCCGAATATTGAGTGCCTTCATTAATGGTAAAAGAAACATTTTCTAGGGGGCTGTGTAGAGTTTACAGAAAAACATAAAATAAAGCAACGACTGTGGGGTGACAGAATCACGAGAACAGGGTATCATATTTGAATCTCTAAACACCACTTCAGGATAAGAAACAAAAAAATGCGCTATATTAAAACTAAACCTCATCAGAAAAAAGTGTGAATGATAAGTAGGGAAAGAGCAGAGAAAAGGTTCCATGTGATCTGTAGTTGAGAGCAGCTGCTGGTCTCCCACTCTCTGTTTGTTGCATAATGCCACCTCCCTATTCCTTTTTAGAAAGACAAGATATCTGAGTTTTACAGTGACTTTGTTAGCGGAGTTTATACTCTGTGGATTCTCAAAGATTTCCAATTTCCCTATTAGAGCAAGCTGATCTTTAATGTACATCAGTCATACGAAATTGTCAGCTCTATCAAGACTCAGACAATCTAAAATTACGGATCGATTAAGCAAAGTTTCAGGTGTAGCCCATACAGTGAGCCACAGCAACAGCAGACTAAGTTTAACGTAATCCTCCATATACATGAACACTATCCCAGATTGGCATAGGTATGACGGCATACCAGGTAGAACAGATAAAAGTTTCCTCACAAAATAATTTTCGGTTATCTGAAGATCAGGAACCTTTTGTGTACCTCAGAAACTCGCCCCAAAAGTGACTATCAAAATACCTCTAGGCCCGATAAATAGTGGTCATCACATCAATGGAGCTAGAGCCCAGTTTAGCTGCAAACTTAAAGATTGCTGTTAAAGACTATTCCAACTGTGCTTTCCTAACCTTCATTAAGTGATACCAGGTACCTTTGTCATCAAAAGGAATCCCCAAATTTATAAAGGTGGTTACACAAAGCAGCCTAGAATTGTTTACATGGAGAGATTTCATTTTTCTAGGGTGACATCCGCATCTCATAGAATAAGATTTAGAGGCATTAATTGACAAGTCCAAATTATTCCTAAAAAGTACAAAGTTGTCTAACAATCTAGGTAGGCCTACCGCAGTTCTTGCCATTAATACAGTTGTCTGCATACATCAAAACAGTAAGATGCCTGGACCCCACCTTGGGAATATCAGCCATAATGTTACATAAGGAAGATTGAAGCTCATTAATATAAAGACAAAAAAGAGAAGGAGGAAGGACACAACCTTGTCTGACACCCTGCCCTATGTGAAACGGGGGAGCGCACTCTCTTTTGGGTCCACACCTAATCCTAATGAATTAGGAAGTGCACCAACGGACCCTCCACCCCATTTCAATCAATCTGGTCCACAGTTTTGCTTGGTTTACACAGTCGAAAGCTGAACTCAAATCCATAAAGGTGAGGTATAGGGAACTATTTTTAACCTTAGTATACTTATCTATTATAAGGTGGAGGCTCAGGCATTGTTCTGTGGTCCCCAGGCCATGTCTAAAACCATATTGTACGTCACAGAGAATACCCTTTTCATTAGCCCAAACCTCCAACCGATCTAAAAGAAATCTACCAAGTATCTTTACTGCAGAGTTGCTCAGGGAGATAGGGTGAAAACATTTGGGGTCGGCTATATCTCCCTATTTAGGTCAAGCCTAGGCAGCGCACATGCGCTGTCTGCAAGACATGCTGTAATCTCTGTATGGGCTTTCACCCCCACTATTGGCTTTTTATTGGTTACTTGATTTGTCCCTTAGGATAATCTTTTTTGATTTTGTCCTGCCTTTGGGTGCTTGGTTCCCTCCCATCGGATTTCACTCATTGTTCCTTTTTGTTGGCCATCTCAACACATTCAAATCACTTTATGGGCTTTCATCCCGCCTATTGGATGGCCTTTTTATTGTTGTCTCTTCCCTTCGCTCCCCCGCGACACACGTAGCATGATTAAAGCTACAATCAGATTTCACTCATTGTTCCTTTTTGTTGGCCATCTCATCGAGCGCAGTGCTCCCAGGATTCAATCTTTTAGGTAAGAAGGCTCTCGGGCTCACCCTTACTTTATGCTATGTACCGCTTTATTTTAAAGTCATGCAGGCCCCGTATCCCTCTGCCCACTCAGCTATATACACTGGCTGCACAGCTGATGCCAACAATTGGTGCCAACACGGCTATGTGCCACTGATTTTTAGTTCAGAGAAAGCACTGAATATGTCAACAGGCATACATTGGCAATTATTCCTACTCAGACAAGTGCACTGCAACTTTGCTACAATGCCTATCCATTATTTTATGCAGACCGTGGATACCGTTCTCTATACCTGACGGCTCACGCAATCAAGACAACTAGCCAATGCTGACAGCCAACCCGACTCAGCACATTACCAGTCTCACACTTGACTACGTCAGTGGAACACCTCATTAAGATCATACTAACCATGCCGGATACTTGTGCCGATTCAGCATATGTACATGGCTTGAGAACGATAGTACACAGGCTTAATTTTAATCTTAATTAAAAGAAATTCTAGGCATACGTTTGAACAAACTCGTATTCAATTAAGCACACCGCAACCCTCCTATATTGTCTATTTCCACTAAATGTAGACCATGCATACCGCTCTCATAACAGGACGGCTCCCATAATTAGGCTAATAAGCCTGTTCTGACATCCTACCTGACTCTGCCTGCTTCCCTTTTCTGATAAAAATGTAACTCTTTTAATGCAGGTCAGCTCATGCGTCATCTCTTAATTTTTTAGAGAAGTAGCCCCTAGCCCGAATATATTTTTTCCCAGCTGAACATGTCATTTATCTAATGGACGTTGAAATAACCTTGAGCCCACTAATATGAGTTCCAAGCATGAACAGGACCTACGCTGAGCACTTCCACATGTGCCCTGTCATGTAGCTTTATTTATGTGCACCAGCACCACCCCCTGAAATCAACTCTAAGCCACGTGCAAACAATCTGCACAGTTTTATGTCCAGCAAAAATGTATTTCTTTTTTTTCTCCTTCAAAAGCAGGAGGTCAAATTATAAGAGATGGTAATAACATTTCACTTCAAGCTGAAGAATCCTGAGAAGAGGAGAAAGAGTGTGTTAGGAATCGCCATCCAAAAATCGCATGCAATTCCATACCACAACACCTTCCATTTCGCCTTGTTTGTTACATCATTAATTTTTTTTATTCTAATCGCCGAGTTTAAATAAAAAAAATAGGTACTACCGTTCTGTACTAAATGCCGACCAAAACTGGACACTTTGCTGCTAGACGAGGAACTGTAGAATGTTACATTTTTCTATGTTTTCTACTGTTTGAAAATAAATGTGCAACATATGCTCTAAGGTGCGCTGAAATTCTTCCAACACTTATATAAAGTTTGTATCAAAAGTGAGCGAGAAATTTTTTTTCATCAGTTAGGCCATCATATCCCAAATGGCAAGAATTATTAATGATAGGCTTTTTCCTATATGCAAAATCCCATTTCCAATGCACACTGCATCACGAGTATTGCACTCAGAGACACACTGCATCACGAGTATTGCACTCAGAGACACACTGCATCACGAGTATTGCACTCAGAGACACACTGCATCACGAGTATTGCACTCAGAGACACACTGCATCACGAGTGTTGCACTCAGAGACACACTGCATCACGAGTATTGCACTCAGAGACACACTGCATCACGAGTATTGCACTCAGAGACACACTGCGTCACGAGTTTTGCACTCAGAGACACACTGCCTCACGAGTATTGCACTCAGAGACACACTGCATCACGAGTATTGCACTCAGAGACACACTGCGTCACGAGTATTGCACTCAGAGACACACTGCGTCACGAGTATTGCACTCAGAGACACACTGCATCACGAGTATTGCACTCAGAGACACACTGCATCACAAGTATTGCACTCAGAGACACACTGCCTCACGAGTATTGCACTCAGAGACACACTGCCTCACGAGTATTGCACTCAGAGACACACTGCGTCACGAGTATTGCACTCAGAGACACACTGCGTCACGAGTATTGCACTCAGAGACACACTGCCTCACGAGTATTGCACTCAGAGACACACTGCGTCACGAGTATTGCACTCAGAGACACACTGCGTCACGAGTATTGCACTCAGAGACACACTGCGTCACGAGTATTACACTCAGAGACACACTGCGTCACGAGTATTGCACTCAGAGACACACTGCGTCACGAGTATTGCACTCAGAGACACACTGCGTCACGAGTATTGCACTCAGAGACACACTGCATCACGAGTATTGCACTCAGAGACACTGCATCACGAGTATTGCACTCAGAGACACACTGCATCACGAGTATTGCACTCAGAGACACACTGCATCACGAGTATTGAACTCAGAGACACACTGCATCACGAGTATTGCACTCAGAGACACACTGCATCACGAGTATTGCACTCAGAGACACACTGCATCACGAGTGTTGCACTCAGAGACACACTGCATCACGAGTATTGCACTCAGAGACACACTGCATCACGAGTATTGCACTCAGAGACACACTGCGTCACGAGTTTTGCACTCAGAGACACACTGCCTCACGAGTATTGCACTCAGAGACACACTGCGTCACGAGTATTGCACTCAGAGACACACTGCGTCACGAGTATTGCACTCAGAGACACACTGCGTCACGAGTATTGCACTCAGAGACACACTGCATCACGAGTATTGCACTCAGAGACACACTGCATCACAAGTATTGCACTCAGAGACACACTGCCTCACGAGTATTGCACTCAGAGACACACTGCCTCACGAGTATTGCACTCAGAGACACACTGCGTCACGAGTATTGCACTCAGAGACACACTGCGTCACGAGTATTGCACTCAGAGACACACTGCGTCACGAGTATTGCACTCAGAGACACACTGCGTCACGAGTATTGCACTCAGAGACACACTGCATCACGAGTATTGCACTCAGAGACACACTGCGTCACGAGTATTGCACTCAGAGACACACTGCGTCACGAGTATTGCACTCAGAGACACACTGCGTCACGAGTATTACACTCAGAGACACACTGCGTCACGAGTATTGCACTCAGAGACACACTGCGTCACGAGTATTGCACTCAGAGACACACTGCGTCACGAGTATTGCACTCAGAGACACACTGCGTCACGAGTATTGCACTCAGAGACACACTGCATCACGAGTATTGCACTCAGAGACACACTGCGTCACGAGTATTGCACTCAGAGACACACTGCGTCACGAGTATTGCACTCAGAGACACACTGCGTCACGAGTATTGCACTCAGAGACACACTGCATCACGAGTATTACACTCAGAGACACACTGCGTCACGAGTATTGCACTCAGAGACACACTGCATCACGAGTATTGCACTCAGAGACACACTGCGTCACGAGTATTGCACTCAGAGACACACTGCGTCACGAGTATTGCACTCAGAGACACACTGCCTCACGAGTATTGCACTCAGAGACACACTGCATCACGAGTATTGCACTCAGAGACACACTGCCTCACGAGTATTGCACTCAGAGACACACTTCATCACGAGTATTGCACTCAGAGACACACTGCCTCACGAGTATTGCACTCAGAGACACACTGCATCACGAGTATTGCACTCAGAGACACACTGCGTCACGAGTATTGCACTCAGAGACACACTGCGCATGCAGAGTAGTGCTGTCACCTTTCCAAGAGAAAAAATATCAGCCATTTGTTGTTGTTTTAAGAGTCTGCAAAGGCCCGGTCATCCAATAGAAGTTTAAGCAAAATCGGATGTATTCATTTGTAACATAACCTTTCTGAGTAGTAGCTATATAAATGACACATTATTATGATGAATACGATGGTAAAGACTGACCACTTCTTGATTTTTGTGACAGGGATGTCCTAAATCCGCAGCGGAATAGTGCAATGTGGCTTGCTCCAAAGTAAAAGTATGTAGGAACAAGTTAACCTCCGAAAGGTCCTGCTAAGCTTCTACACTCCCTCCCTCTGTCACTTTTCCCAGCATAATGTGCTCACCAGCTAGAGGGGTGATGTCACAGGCAGAGAGCAGATCTGTTGCCTCCAGTTTCCCAGCACATGAGGGATCGTCTTGGAGAGTCCTGAACATGCCCTCCCTTGGAATATTCCCATAGCTGAGAGGGGCTTTTTGTGAAAGGCTTGCCTGTGCCTCTGTTACTCAGCACACTCACTGGGGTTGGTAAATTCACAACTCCCTAACCGCACAAAAATGCTGGGCTGGTTCATTCGTACAAGGGTTGGGGTCATGGCTGCGCTAACCCTTCACAGAAGCCAGGTGATGCTTTCTCGACTCTTTTCAGTAGAAATCTATGTAAACATGGCTCACTCATAGCAGGAGCCCGCAGTCTGCCGGCTCCACACCACTTTTCACATGCCCTCTTTTGGAGAAGAGGTGCTGTATCTGTCAATTGTGACTCCAACACACTTGCGCTTTAATCCCAGCTTCACCTTCCCCCAGATTACCGCAGTGTTTGATCCTTGGCAAATTACTGTTTCCATGAGACTTCTTTTCCTTATCACAAAACAAGCATTTAGGTGCGGACAGCTATAAATATTAATTTACAGACAAAACAAAATATAATAGATTAAATAAATATAGAGATCAGGCAGTTGGGGCTAACTAGAACTATACATGGATGATTTTTAGTGTTGAGCCTGCGTGAGCCATGCGTGAGCCATGCGTGAGCCATGCGTTCTCTCTTGAGAAACAATATTGTTTACAAAAAGGGCTTGGAGACCGTGCATTGCTTATCATTTGTTGGCTTCTGTGCCACTTCTTCTTTGCTGCCTCTTAATTGGACAGCCCAGGGCTGGCGTTACTTTCTCTTTCTTCTCTGGCTCATGGACCAAGCACAGATTGATTCTTCTTAATTAGTGCCTCTCCGCTGCTCACGCTGCAATTGAGGTACTTTTTAGGTCGAAGCCTACCAGACACTAAAAAACATCTTGGGAACATTCAGAAAGCTTCCCTGGAAATGCATTCTGCCTGTTGTTTACCTTTGGCTTTGTGGTTTGTTTCTCACAGTTCCTGGCTTTCTATTTGCAGCTTTATTTGTTTTAGACTGTCCAGGGTGAGTTTGTCCTTCCCAAGGAGCAAAGCCAATTCACACCCTGTATTTTTCTATTAGTGCCCTTTTTGTAAACTGGCCTGTTAATCTTATTCTTATCTTGTCACATTTGCTGTGCATTCAAATATATAAGGTAACAAAAATGCTATTAGCCCTTTTTTAGCATAACTTTTCAACATGATGCACAGCAGCCACAATGCTCCACAACATAGCTTAAAAACATTGGCAAAGTCAATAGCTCTGTCTAAACATGATGTGGCCACGTAGAGCTCCCGTCATGCTCCGTGGCTAGCTTGTTTCCAGTGGAAGGAGCAGCGGGATGGCGCCGTATGCTAACGCGAGCAGACCTGACAGACACATTGGACCTCGGACGGACGGATGAACGGAGTGTTGAATCGGTTTCGCCCGCAGAAGCGGGTGTCCCAAGGCACGGCGCGGCGTGCCCGCGAGTCTGAAAGCTGCACGAAGGTGAAAGCGTTGGTGGCAGCAGCTGTGCTGGAGGGGAGGAGCGAGAGTTGCAGAGTTGCAGCGAGGACCGGTGAACAGCAAGGACCAGCAAGCAGGATTACAGAATACGCAGCTGCAGCGGCAGCCAAGGCTGGCTTCAGTGGGGGGTCAGCCCGAGTGTGAGGGGGGTGCGGAGTGAGCCGCGTCGAGCCTGCAGAGATGCGGGGATAAAGTCAAGAGCCTTTCTCCGGGGATCCAGTAAGCTCCAGGCATTTCATTCCAGTGCCTGTGATACTTACACTCATATTTCTGCTTGTTATCTAAGTCAGCTGCTTATTTCTTCTACGGATGTTTAATCTTTAAGGAAATGCTCATTTCTGCTGCTGTATTCTAGCCCCTCTAGCCCTGCCTGCCCACCTGTCGAACTCTAGCCTATGATTAGCTGTCCTACTTTCCTTTATTGTCCTCCCTAGCAAACATCTTAGAAGGAAGAGAGAGGAAAGAAAGAGAGAAGGGGGAGGAGAAAAATAGAATGAAAGCAAGAAATACAGGAAGAAGCCTGGGAAAAGGGAGACCTTCGAGTGGAGTTGAATCCACCTTAATTAAGAAGGAAATAAGAGCAAAAAAAGAAAGAGCGGGGAAGTGAGATTAAGAGAGAGAAGAAAACAGAGCCAGAGTCGTACCTAAATTCCATGCGACCCGAGGTGCGACAATAGGTCAAACCTTAGGCTGGGTGTTGATGGGGTGTGGAGCGGAAGCGGTCTATGTAGCACAGTTGCGGCTTGCGGCCATCTCATCTAACCTACTGCTAGATTCTGCACAATTGGACATAATCTGACATAACCTGACGTCAGCTGATATTGGTTGATTTCACTCCTGGATCTAAGAGACCACAAGGAGATCAAGAGATCAAGAGACCAAGAGGACCAGAGAAGAGGAAGACCAGAGGGGGTGCAGGAGGGATGAAAGTATAAATTCTATCTATAAAGGGATCACCTCCAACTACATAGCTACGCAAGGAGCTACAAGCTACAAGTGATTGCCCGCCCGTCAACCATTATCTTAACCTGCCATTTTCAATGAAGCGCATCTCAAGGGATTCCTCTATGAAAACGCGCTCTGCTCAACGAAACCTTAAATGCGACAAAACAGACAAAACAGTCAGGACAGATAGCCGTGCGGTAGCACAACAAACACGCAAGAAACAGCTTCTGACTTTAGATAAACAGTCTCGGTATCTGGAAGAGTCTTGGCTTAACATGTCTCAGGAACCCGATACTAGATTAGAATCCAGTTCGAGCACGGGCACCATATCTCCTCCCTCAGGAACTACATCAACTATACCAGCTCTATCAACAGTATCAACTACAGCAGCAATCGGCATCTCCAGCTTCGGCAAGAGTCCCCCACTTGCACCTACAAATTCGGAGAGAGGGAAGCAACCTTACCCTCTATTTTTCTGGGCCAATACAAAAGAGGTTTAAACAGGTACCTATGCCCCTACTCATTTGACTCAGTCAACCACCCAACTATTATCAACTCAGACATTCGAATCCTCTCAATCTTTAAATCAGAATTTGACTGCTCAACAAGATGCAGTAATTGCAACTACCACAACCACTTTGACTATCGACCCCACACTTCCAGCACTATCAGCATCGCCTGTACTGCCTTCTCAGCCTCTTCCAATCGAGGCAACTCTGCAACAAATTTTAAGTGAGCTGCGCGACATCAAGATCTTGCAAAAGAGAGCTCATACAAAAACTAATGAACAACTTGAACAGATCAACAATAGTCTCCTCCAATTATCTTCTCGCGTGACCCAGGCTGAGTTATGAGTCTCCTCTCTAGAGGACTCTTCCAAGAATCAAGACGCAACGATGCTCAAGATGCGGTCGGAACTCGAGGATCTCAAATTCAAAATTGATGATGTGGAAAATAGGGCACCACGTACCAACCTCCGATTTGTAGGGATACCAGATGACTCCGAAGCTGGTTCATCTTCTTTAAAACTGATCTCTGATTTAATTCACAAGTATGTATTGGTGGACAAGGCAGCCATAGGTGAAGATCTTACCATCGTTTGGGCTCATCGCGTTCCTCCAACTCGTCCTTCAAACGCTAAATATCCTCAAACTATAGTGGCCAGTTTTGGGGACGTGCGTATAAAAGAACAGATCTTATCTCGGGCAATCTCCAAAAAGTCCTTCTCTACAACTGAGAACTTCTCGTTTCGAATCTTCTCGGATATGTCGATACTAGCGGCACGAAGACGGAGAGAGTTTGTGGGGTTGATTAATGAATTCAAGAACTCGGGGGCACCTGCTGGGATTATGCAACAATCGAAACTAAGAGTGCTACATAAAGGACGTGCTCATGTTTTTTAGTCGGTAGATCAAGCTAAAGAATTTTTGCGTATAGTGAAGCAGGGTGGTGGGTAAGAAGGGACAGGGCTTTTTTTTTCTCTTTCTTTCTCCTTTCTCTTATAGAGGGCGCACAGAGATATAACGAGATGTAAGGAGAAAGGGACATAACTTTATGGTTCAAGTAATGCAGTTATTAACAATTCCAAGCTATCCACTGCTCCTCCAGGGAATGAGCTTTTGAGTCCCATACTAAAGTACTCATTTAAGGGGAAGAGGGGCACAAGGTGAGGGGTGGGACAGCCTTTTGGGCCCGTGACGGGTAGGGCCTTCAAAGGAGGGTTTGGAGGGCTGGGCGCTTCACCTGGGTGTGGGGGCATGGGGGCTAAAAGAGAAAAATTGCAGTTAGTAAAAAACATTTATTTTCTTTTTGAGATATGGAAGGTAGCAAGGCAAAAAAGCTTTTTGAATTTCAATATAGTTCTATCATCTTGGCGCAACTTCAAATCCCAATGGCTACACAACAAATAATTAGATTGGCCTCATGTAACATCAATGGGACCAATTACTTCAGGAGACACACCTAAGAGGAGATTCATCCCCTTGCAGGCTACCAAGTTATATCTCTCAAGCTTTTTTGCCTCAGCAGGGGCCGCAGTAAGGGGGGTAGCAATCTTATTTACACATCACTGTGATGGAGAAGTCTTACAGATTAACAAAGACCCCAACGCCAGATGGATTATCGTAAGCTGGAAGATGGGCAACCAGATCTTCCAGATAGTTAGCTTTTACGGTCCAATTTCCGATGATAAAACTGTCCTGGAGGGTCTTAAAGACGCTCTTTCCCAACATCCTGCCTACATTATCATAGGGGGAGATTTTAATCTAATACAGAACTTGCAGCTCGACTCCTCATGTAAGAACAGGGCTCAAAATAAACCTAGAGTAGCAAGAAGCGTCATCACACTAATACAGGAATTCACTCTAATAGATCCCTGGCGAATACAGCATCTCCGGGCACGTGAATATACTTGTTTTTCAAAAAGATTTAACTCTGCCTCGAGAATCGATTTTTTCTTAATTTCACAACACTGGGAACGGGGCAAGACTCATATTCTTGCAAACCCATTTTTGGATCATTCGGTTCCGGTGATAGAAATTAAGGTTAATCCGGTTAGACATGAACATCCTCGCTGGACTTTAGACAAGACCCTATTAACCGAGTAAGACTGGGTCACGAACATGCGAACAAAAATCAAGGACTTTTTAGAAATAAACAAAGGGTCCGCTCCCTTTATGTCTGTTTGGGAAGCATGCAAAGCTTATATTAGGGGGGGGAAATAATATCATACAAGGCCAATGTATCAAAAATAAGAAGGACTACAGCTTTGGCGCTACAGCGCAACTTAGATCTAGCAGTCCAGAAACACATAATCGACTATTCCCCAAGTACGAAAAATAATTTGGAAAAAGCTAGATGTGATTTAAAAGCCTTATATGTTTCTACTACCATTGTGAACCAAAATACATGCTTTCAGAAACTCTATGAGGAAAGCGAATATGCTGGTAAGCTCCTGGTGTGATCTTTAAAAAGAGAACTAATAAAGCAACGATTAAAACTATCGTCGATGAAAATAGAAATCAAGTAGTAGATCAAACGGCTGATATTGGAGCTGTTTTTCTTTCACATTATAAGAAAATATATTCATCCTTATCTTCGACTTCTTCTACCTCCCTATATGAATTTCTTAATTCTATAGAGCTACCCAAACTCAATGATTCTCAGCAAGCTCTTATAGTGGCCCCAATTACAATTGAAGAAGTTCAGGAGGCCATCATGGAGTCCCCTAATGGGAAAGCATGTGGCTGTGACGGCTTTTCAGCCGAATTTTATAAGGTTTTTTTGCCCCAATTAACTGAAATTCTAGTTGAGCTATTCAACGCAATATTAGAAGGAAGTCATCTCCCCAAAACTTTCCCCGCGGGCAGTTATAATAAGTTTCATAAAAAAAGGCAAACCCCCCGATAATCAAGGCTCGTATCGGCCAATCAGCCTACTTAACGCTGACTACAAATTGTTTACCAAAATCATGGCAGCAAGAATAACTTCTTCTGCTCAACTAGTGGTTCACAGGGTTTTTGCCTGGGAGAAAGATGGCAAGCAATACCAACTTTCTAGTCCAGGCAATCGATTATTATACACATTAAAACATAGAAGCTACTATAATCATGATAGACGCTGAAAAAGCTTTTGATTTAGTTCCTTGACAGATTCTATTTGCAATTGTAACGAAATTTAATTTTCCCTCACAACTCGTAAATTTACTAAACAACCTTTATAGCAATGCCGAAGCAAGGATAATAATAAATTCTCAAACCGTTGGATCACTACAAATCAAACGAGGTACTGGGCAAGGGTGCCCAATGTCACCAGTCCTCTTTGCGTTATTTACAGAGCCTCTAGCATCCCTACTACAACAGGATCCACAAATTAGAGCACCCCTGCCGGGAGCTCCAAAACTAAAACTTTTTGCAGACGACATAATTCTATATTTGTCAGCTGAGAAACATAATATTTTGAATGTCTTTAAAAAAATCTAATTCTTTTCGGACCTGGGGGGATATAAGATTAATCATTCTAAATCTAAAATTTTGTTTTTCAACTGCTCTGACCAGGTCCTTCCACTAGATATGCGTAATCAGGTTCGTTCTACCGGGGCAATCAGATATTTAGGGATATATGTGTCACATGATCCTTCACAGCTATACCAGCTCAATTATGAAAGTACGCTTATGAAGGCTAGAAATCTTTTAAAGCAGTGGCAGGCCTTACCACTCTCGTTGATAGGGAGAATTGCCGTTGTTAAAATGATGATTCTGCCTTTATTTCTTTTTATTTTTCAAATCTATTAATTAAAGTCCCCTCAAAAGTTTTCAACGAGGTAGACCAAATGCTTCAGCATTTTGTTTGGTCTGGTAGGAAACCTCGCACAATACTAGAGACTCTACAGCTACCAATTGCAGATGGTGGACTTGCACTCCCTCACTTTAAAAAGTATTACCAAGCAGCATTTTTCGATTGATGCACAATGTCACTTACCAGACGTGATCTGGGTAGCAATTTCTATTTGAAGCAAATGCTCTTCGAATTCGGTTCCCAGCTTGTTCCTTTCATCGAAATTCCGAGGCTCCCAAAGCCAGTAGATATAAGACACCCCAAATCAATTGAAGCAGGAATATCAGTTTATCGCTTTCCACCCAGAAATGCTAATTTCCCACAGTAGGGGGATAGGTCTTCAAATAAGTCAAAAAAGCATAACAGCTTGGGAAAGATCGGAAGTACTCCGCTTTAGGGATTTCCTCGTAGGAGACAAAATGAAATCCTGGAATCAAATTAAACAGTCCAATCCAGGACTTCCATCTTCACTACTTTATTTCATTTTTTCAATTGCGGGACTTTCTAAGTAGTTCACAAGTCCCCCCAGATCCTCAAGCAAATTTGATTGGTTTTAACTATTAAGTAAAAGAGAGCGGAGGGACAGGTAATTGGTACAAAATCTTACTTAGCCAACTTCAGGCTAAAGCTGTGCCGCAAGCTCTACATAAGATCCAAAACTCTACTGGTTGTAGGCTGGATACGCAAACATGGAGAGCTTATAACATCTGGGCATATAAAGCCATAAGGGGCGCCAATTTTAAACATATGGCTTTCCTTTCCAAATGGCAACTTTATTACACTCCATCTCGTCTCTCCAAAATGTACCCCTCTATTTCAGATGCAATCACCATATTGGGGACTAGTTTCATATTTTCTTTGCATGTCCGGCTCTAATTAAATTTTGGAACCAAATACATTGGTGGCTTAGCAACAAGCTGTAAGAAACTGGCTCTATATATACTGCACCAAAGTGAGGTACAGTGTGTATAGAGTCCAAGGGTCTCCAGAGGTTTGGCAGAGGTTAAAGTTAGATAGAACCTTACTCTCTAAAGTGGTAGCTTGGTCGAGCAGTAAGGTAGTATCAGAGGACAGTGTTAAGCATTTGATGTACACACTCAGTCAGCAAATGAATTCACACACTCAAGAACTGAACTCTAGGCCAATTGTTTTTGTATAAAAAATATACTGTTATTTTATTTTAGAACCAAGCAAGCCTGATACAGGTAAGCATTCAATTCTTTTCAGTAATAAGTTACTTGTTGTACACAGTTTTAAAAAGCAATGAAGATTGTACTTGATTTGATTTACAGGGGATGCAGTAGGTTGCAATACTTAGTAAATGCAGTACATTGAAATGAATGGCTTTTTAAGGTAAATGCAGGTAAAATTACTTTTGCGTTACTTTTGTAATCCAATGCTGGACTCCTAGATTCAGCACTGGGACATTTACTTAAAACAGGTAAGTAATTACGTTTTTGTAGTTTGTACGATTTTTAGAAAATATTTTCAGATTTCAAAGTCCACACTTAGAAACTTTTGGACCAGTACATTGAAATACCTAGGCTTTTCCTGTAAATTGCAGGTAAGTTACTTTTCGGATTACTTTTTCTAACACAGTGCTGGATCCTAGATTCAGCACTGGGACATTTCCTGAAAACAGTTGAGAAAATGCGTTTTAGTTAGATGTACGATTTTTAAAGAATATTCTTGTATTTCAAAAGTTGACACTTAGAAACTTTTTCACATAGAACCACCAATGTTATCCTATGGAAGGAAATTCAATTCACAGGTAAGTTACTTTTACGCTACTTTTCCTACTCAGTGCTGGATACCTAGATTCAGCACTGGGACCTTTCCTGCAAATAGTTGAGAAAATTTGTTTAGGTTATTTGTGCGATTTTTAAGGAATATTCTTAGTTTTCAAAAGTCGACACTTGGAAACGTTTTGGGAGAAAAGTGTCAATGTTATCCTTTGAGGAAAAACAGGTTATCGGTTTCGAGGTAAGTATTCGGTCTTTGGAGTTAGGGTTCTGGGGTCAGACTCAGGGGTCTCCCAGGGTCAGTGATGCACTGTTGTTGCACCCTCAGCGGCACTAGGGCGGCCGGGTGCAGAGTGTTGAGGCCCAATGTTATCCTATGGAGGATAGGGGGTCTCCGGTTGGTGGCTGCTGGCAAGCAGGCCACTGGGTTGTGGGAGCAAAGCTCCTAGGGTTTAGGTCAGGGCAAAAGGGGAAACAAGTAGGCACAAAAGGTGCACCCTCAGCGACACTGGGGCGGCCGGGTGCAGAGTGCTGTTTCGACGTCGGACGCCCTGTTGTTTTCTATGGAGAGCCTCCGGTTTGAAGAAGCACTGCAGGCTCGGGGACGAGGACCTTCTGGGTGCGACCACCACTTTGAGGGGTAAGTTGGGATGTCTTGGGTTGGTTAGGCACCGTTGGTTGGGGCACACAAGGCCTTGGGGCGTCGGGTGCAGGGGTGCCTTTTAGGGTCGGATTTTCTTACCCGCTCTGGTCGCGGTAGAGGGGGGCCTCTGGATTGAGGCTGCAGGCGTCGTCTGGAGGCTTGAGGCAGGTCAGGAGTCACCGGATCTCGGGTCAGGATCACCGGGGTGACCTTCTTGTGGTGTTTTTCCACTCGAGCTCGGGCCGGGTTCAGCGGGTGCAGAGTGGGCTGGATTCGCGGTGTCCGGCCGGAGCCAGAAGCTGCAGTTCAAACACGACCGGTGTTCACGGGAGAAACAGTCTTGGAAGTGAAGGCAGGCAGGTCCTCCGGGGTTTGTGAGGTTGCTGGCTGCTGGACACGCCGGGATTTCGCAGAAGCAGGTTCGAGGGGAGACAGGCCTGTAGGGCTGAGGCCAAGTCAGTGGGCGTCGTCCTCTTGTTAGCTCTGCACGGCTCTTCATCCTTCTTCTTCTTTTCTTCTTGTTGGTAGGCTGGATCTGCTTTCCTGGTTCAGGGCTGCCCCCTAAATACTGTATTTAGGGGGCGTTTTAGGGATCTTGAGGTCAGTAGCCAATGGGCTACTGACCTTAGGGTGACTACACCCTTGGTGTGCTCACCCCACGTGGGGGAGTGAGAACAATCCCTAGTCCTGATTGGGGAGTGCCTGCCATCTGCAAGATGGCGAGCACTGGAGAGTGGGCTTCACCTCGCCTCCCCCACCTGAGGGGTGGAGTTGGCAGAGGTGGGCACACCTCCTGGGCTGGCTAGTTTTCCCGCCTGTCTTCCCGCCGAAAGGGAGGGAGACAGGAAGGGGCCTGCTCCTGATAGCAGGAGAGGCTGGGGGTCGCATTACAAAGGCTGCCAGGCCTTTGAAGCTCCCCTGCCACAGATGGCTTTTCCTGGCCTGGGGGAGGTGTACACCTCCGCCCAGGAAAGGCTTTGTTTCTGGGCTCAGGGAGCATAGGCTCCCACCCTAGGGGTCCAGAAACATGTCTTGTGGTGGCAGGCTGGTGTGTACCAGTCAGGGAACCCACCAGAGGCTGGTCGTTTTTCAGGGGGCATCTCAAAGATGCCCTCTGTGTGCATTTTTCATTAGATCCCACACTGGCATCAGTGTGGGTTTAATGTGCTGAGAAGTTTGATACCAAACTTCTCAGTTTTCAGTGCAGCCATTATGGTGCTGTGGAGTTCGTAATGACAAACTCCCAGCACCATATACTCTTAATGGCAGCACTGCACTTACAATGTCTAAGAAGGGACTTTAGACACTGTAGGGGTACAGGGCTCATGCACCTGTACCCTCACCACTGGTATAGTGCACCCAGCTAGAGGGGTGACTGACCTATGCCAGGGCAGTGGGTTGTAGGCATGGCCCACAGAGGTGTGTAGCAACTTCGGAGAATGGGGCGACCTCTCGCCCCAACCAGTTGCTTTTTTTAATAAACACACTGCCTTGGACGAATTCTGCATTTATCATGTTCTTGCAAGAGGTCCGGAGGGGCACAGCGCGAACATAAGAAACACGGAAAAAGGCATATTATTCGGAGTGTGGATTCTCATGCAAAGTTGGAACTAAATAAGAAGTGTAATAAGATGGGGAAAATGTTGAAAAACGAGGAAATCATGGTGAAAAAAGAGTAACATATGGCCGCCTAGATGGCGCCAGTTAGCAGTGCAACTGGTTGGGGTGAGAGGTCGCCCCATTCTCCGAAGTTGCTGATTACCCAGGTGCCGTTTTGGGCAGGGCACCTTTCCAGTTTGCACGCAATTTTTGATGAATAAGAGACAAGTTGGATTACATGTGAAAATAAGGAGTGCATCCCATCAGCATAATTAATCATTTCATGAACTGCCCGGAACTGGGATAGCACCCACAAGAATAAATGGTGTAAAATAAGAGAAGATTAAGAGAAATTTACTTGAGTCCACACGACCGGTGAAACAACTTGGATTCGTCATACAAGTCGGCGTGGACATTAAATGGAAATGAACTTTTTTGCAAAAACTTTCAAAAGCAACTAATATTACAATTTGCTGATCAGCCTTAATAGTGTTCGGAGAATGTTTATTAGTATCTCAGTTCGGTTTGAAGAGTAACGTAATTAAGATGATTCAGTACATATTTTTATATTTTATTGCACCTTGGGAGATGTAGTTTCCGGCATAGGCAGCACTGACGGCGGGAAAGATCGTGCAGAGGACCAATCAGATAGTAGGAGGGAGGTAACATATTGGTGCAACAGGGCAGGGTCAAAAAGGTGAACAATCACTTTTTGGATGGGAGAGGAAGATTGAAGGTTTTAACGTGTTCACGGCAGGTATGGCACTAGTAGTAAGGTATACTATGGCTGAGGGGTAACAGCGGGGCTAATGATGCAGTCTCGGGAGAGGGTATGTAAGTTATGAGAGGAGCAGGAGGTCAGCGGGTGGTTAGACATAGAGGGAAAGCAGAATTTTGAGGAAAATGATGTGGGGTGTTACGTACTGAATAGAGCAGTGGGAGGAGTGGTTTGAACATAAGTGTGCAAAGTAAAGAAATTTACATTTAGGTCAAAGTTTACAAATTAAAATTGAGGGGCACAGTGTGTTTGAACAGTTCCATGAGCAGTTAGTTATAGGTGGGAGCAGTTAGTAGTAATTAGATTAGAGCAAGGGGCGTGGTCTCCATAGGTCTGCTGATCTAGTGTTTGGAATGCAGTTCGGGAGTAGGAAGGAAAAGAGATTGCATAGTAGGACAACAGTGACTAAGGGTAAAGAGGGTAGAGTGATTGGTTGTAGTTGGGAACCGAGGTTTTTCATCGGTACTGGCTATGAGGGGACTTATTATGGGGGAACATGAGAGGGTTGCAAAGTAATATTAAATTTTTTTTAAAATGAATATTAACCTGAAATACGAGTTTGAACAAGAAGCAGAATGTTGGTCAAGTTGTAAATGGTTATTGTTTTTATTGTTGTTCTTATAGTGACCCCTGAAGAAGGGCGCTCGTCGCCCGAAATGCATTGGGCTTTTTTTAATAAACACACTGCCTTGGACGAATTCTGCATTTATCATGTTCTTGCAAGAGGTCCGGAGGGGCACAGCGCGAACATAAGAAACACGGAAAAAGGCATATTATTCGGAGTGTGGATTCTCATGCAAAGTTGGAACTAAATAAGAAGTGTAATAAGATGGGGAAAATGTTGAAAAACGAGGAAATCATGGTGAAAAAAGAGTAACATATGGCCGCCTAGATGGCGCCAGTCCACAGAGGTGTGTGCCATGTCGACTCTTCACTTTGTTCTGCACCAAAACACGCAGCCTGCAAAGGCAGTGTGTGTGTGTAAAGGTACAGGGCCTCTAAGGGTGGCACAATAAGTGCTGCAGCCCTTAGAGGTCTTCCCTGGTCACAGTGCCCTGGGTACCTGTGGTACCATTTACCAGGGGCTGACCTGTGGCCAGAGATGCCAATTGGGTACAGTTTTGGGGAAAGAACACAGGCCCTGGGAACCTGATTGGCAGGGACCCAGGGCACATCAAGTCAAAGTGCATCAGTGGTCTGGCAAAAAGTGGGGGGGTTACTGCAACAGAAACCCACTTCCTTACACAAGCTCGAAATAAATTTAGTGCCCGAGCCAAGTACGGTCCTTCTCGGAATGACCAATACACTTGGCCTACCTATCCGACAACAACAGTATGTTTTTATTGCATCACTTGTTGCTAAATCCCTGATCTTGCAAAGATGGAAGGAGGCTGAGCCCCCAACATTCTCGCAATGGCTACTTAAGATGTCCCAAATTGAGGTGAAAGAAAAGCTATGTTAGCAAAGAGTAGGAGCCTTAAGCAAATTTTATAACATATGGGGGAAGGAATTAGGCCTAAGCTTGCTTATATCCACGAAAAGGAAGCTTTCATAAACCCAAATATAGAAATTGCATTTATGTAAACTGATGAGTATTTATCATGTATATTAATTAATGATAATTCTATTCTGATGAATTGTTTATTTATGTCTGCTTTTACTAACTGCAAAATAAAAACTTTCATTATAAAAAAAAAAACTCTGTCTAAACACTCATAAGATCCTAAAGGTGAGACCTATTGGCTATGCCAATGCTTGTTAAAGATTGGAATAATGGGTAAGTGGGGCCATGACTTTGACATGTTTACGAGAACTGGGGCCCAAAGCTCGATATTATCCTTAAACATATAAGCAGGTACCCCATCCAGGACTGCACTTTATAGCTCAGGCTTTGGCTAATGGCTTTACTTAACTCATTCAGGCTGAACATTGGGAAATCGGAAGAATTTAGGCCAATATCCCGTGGGACACTGTTGTTCATAGGACCTGCATCGGTTTTAAAATAAAGCTTTGAGAAATAATCTACCCACTGGTGAGAGAGGATAACAGTATCCACAATAGTGTTGTGGCCATCTCCAAAATAGGGGACATTAATGGTTTCATAGAAAAGAGATGTGTCCTCCTTCCTGCTAGCCTCTCTTAATTACACCCACAGCCTGCCTAATCGTTTTTTTTCTAGATTTAACTTTCTGCTTATACCAAGCCCTGTATATTTTTTTTTCAGTTGTCACCTGAGGAGACTCCCTAAGAGCAGGGGCGGCCGAAACAGCTCGCGGGTATGCGGGGTGGGGTGGATAAGGGTTGGGGCTTGCTCAAGGGCTGCTAAAAAAAAAAAAATTGAAAAAAACATACTTTGCCGCCGCCGCTGGGTCCCGCGTCTTCTCTCCTGCTCGCCTGTGTCCAACTCCAGGTCGGAACAGGAAGCGGGCAGCCAGGCTCCCACCCCTAAGGCAACCACAATGCTCCAATGGAGCGTTGTGATTGGTCTGAGCGCCGTGACACGGCGCTCAGCCAGGGGCTGTAGGGGTGTGCATGTTCTCCAGGCAGGCTGTAAAGCAGCCTGCATGGAGAACAGGGGAGTGCGCATGACTGTTTTGGGCGGCCCGAGAGGGCCGACCAAACAGCCATTGCGCACAGGAGTGTCTACCACTCCTCCCCTGCAGCTCCGCCCCGCCCCCTCACGCACTGCCGCATCAGGAGGAAAAAATGAAATGATAACATTCCGTTATTATCATTTTATTTTTTCCTTTCTTTGCTGCTCCTGGCAGTGGGGCGATGCTCCTTTGCCTTAGCGGAGGAGCCGTCACTGCTTAAGTGCCTGGATTAAAGAACGGTGAGCACAAGAACATTCACCATAGAACCACTTTTTGCCAGAAGTTCTATGGTTATCAGAGATGGAAAGTAGATTATAAACTGTTCCGCAGATGGAATCTTAAGAGCACAGTAAATCAGCTGGGTTAGGGTCAGTTCCTCGGCAGATTAAGAGGTCATCCCTGTTATTTATCACCAGGTTATATAACAGAGATTTTGATTTAATACTGGCCCATTTTCACACGCCTTTTACTGTGTGTCTCCAGTGGAGGTCAAATCCGGGCATGTTGTAAAAGCACATCATCCACCGAAAAGATATGGGTCAAAGGATTATGGTCACTTGAAGTGTTAAACGAGATGGAAAAATCTTTGACCAAATGTAGCAAGGTTTTTGAAATGATAATAGGGTCTAGGTCAAAGGACTCCAAGATCTTATTAAACATTTCACCACAGGGGGTGTGAATAAAATGCAAATAACCCATGCTGCCAGTACACCCAGAAGTGCCACAAACTGTGTCATGATGAATAGCACATGGTCTAGTATTAAAATCCCCCGCTCAAATTATGAGAGTCACTGGCTAGATTATAAAGTACATCGCTAAGAGCATTATCTAGTGATTTCGGAATATCATCATTCTGCTGAATAAAGTTATTGTGATAGAAATTAACCACAACAATCAATCGCTTGCCGAGGAGAAATACGAATGACTAGAATCTGAAAATGAGGAGAGTTGCTTTTAATTTCAGTAATCATACCAGCTAGGGACACAGAGATCAAAGTTAGCAGTCCTCCCTTAGTTCGGCCCCTACCAGAAGGAATGGCACGGATTGCAAAAGAGACATACCCATTTATAAAAGTGGTTTAGAGGGCCCAGGTCTCCTGAAGCAGGGACATCTTAAGAACTTCAGGGGCCCTGGGGTAAGTGTATTTTGGGGGCCCCTGTTCGGAACACCTTTGAATTTATGATCCAGTTACAGCTCTTTGATACCCTCTTTGGCCTGGTCACTGACAGTGCACAGGCACATTGGCACAAATTCTAAATGTGTTTACATTTAAAATTCAGGGATAGTGACATGTGTTTTCAATATTGTAACACAGCAGCAGATCACTAATATTACAATAAATAATGTCTGTGACACCCTTCCAATTCGCACGTGAGGTCCTGTTTTAATCTAGAAGAAACTTTTTCATGGATATTGCATGAAACATAAACACAACATTTCTCTGCAAAATGACTGTAATAGACTCACACATCACCCACAATAAAAAATAAATTAAACGAAAACAGTATTTAAAACAATATGTTTATGGATTATCCAAGTTCATCAGGGCAAGACTCTGCAGAACAGAGCTGGCTCTCTCAGGGGGCCCCCTGAAAGGCTGGGGCACTGGGCCAGAGCCCAATTTGCCCATGCCGTAAAACATCTCTGTCCTGAAGATATACAATTTTACATTCACTTTAAGCTGTGAGGAGTCAGATAGTTTACTATTAAGTTCAGCCACATTCCAAGATATTAATTTGCATAAATGGGAGTAGGGGTCTGAGAAATAGCAGACGAAAAGTTATTAGAATCATGATTGATTGATTAATTTGATTTGGACATTTTTAAAGCACAAACTAATGCCCAAAGGCATCTATGCGCTAATAGCTGATTGAAGGACAGTAAGTTGAAAAGAAAAGAGAAAAAAAGAGAGGCTAAACAGCCATGTTTTAAGTGCTTTCCTAAATGGAAGTAGTCCTGTAGCATTTTTTTTATGAGCGGGGGAAGAGAGTGCCAAAGTTTGGAAGTGGAGACGAGAAAGCTTCTACCATCCCAATTGGCCAGTCTGACTTTAGGTACCACTGCAAGTTTGGCTGTTGAGGAACGAAGAGCTCTTGGGGAGGCATACCAACGGAACCTATGTTTTAGATGATCAGGTCCAGAGTTGTGCAAGGCCCTAAAGGCAATGCACAGAGCTTTAAAGTCAATCCGCTTCCTTATGGGAAGCCAATGAAGCTGGACAAGGGCTTGTTTGGATGACTGATGTCTAGGAATCCCTACTAAGAGCTGAGCCGCCGCATTCTGTATAATCTGTAGTTTACACAAAGGTTTTTCTGAAGGTTAACGAAGAGAACGTTACAATAGTACAGTTTGGACAGAACAAGAGCTGTAACCACAGTTTTTTTGTAGCTCATAAGGTATGAATGGAAACACCTTCCTGAGTAATTTTATAGTTAGGAAGGAGGAGGAGGTAATGGCATTAATTTGGTTTTTGAAGGAGAGTGGTGTCAAAAATAGTACCTACATTTTTAACTTTAGCTGTGGGTGTGGGTAGCATACCTAGTTCATGTGGTCACCAGCTGGGTGACCAAAATGATGTATTTTTGCCAAATAAGAGGACTTCGGTTTTGCCCGAATTCAATTTCAGGCAGTTCTCAACATCCTTCTGCTAACTTGTTGCATGCAGTTATGAAAACTAGCTGCCGTGTCCTGCAAGTTACTGGCCACTGAGACGACGATCTGTGTGTCATCAGCGTAGGATATGACAGAAAAGCTGAAAGAATTAATAAGGCTGGCCAGGGCTGTAATGTATAAATTAAAAAGGGTAGGGCTAAGGGAAGAACCCTGGCGGACACGGCATGGTAATGAGAAAGAGGGTGATGTAAATTCATCTAACGCGACAAATTGCTCTCAATCAAGCAAGAAAGATTTCATTTAAAACACAGTCAGTAATACATATTCCACATTAAGTTAGTACTCGTAGTTGGGGGGGCGTGGCTAGCTGCCTAAGATGGCGGACATGGTTCGCTGAGGCTCCGGGTCCCCGGGAGGAATAATCCTACAATATCGCCGACATAGCATTATTTCCGACGATCTCATCGCGGTCCTGATGCCGCTGAGTGCCTGGGACGTGGATCTGCTAACTCTGCCTCAATTGGAGCAGCATCTCTGCTGGTGAGCCGCGCCTGCCGCCCGCCTCGGCACCCTTGTCGCAGCTGCACCGCGCCCCACGCCGTTCCTGGCGGTTCTGGCCCCCTGTCACCCACGCCGAGCCTAGCAGCGGTCTCCGGATGGCTGCTGAAGTATATTGCAGCTGGTGTTAAGAAGTGGAGAGGTGCAGGTGCGACCCAGAGACTCAGGGGGCGTCTAGCAGCCTACGTGGATGTGAGCTGCAGGCTCCCGATGGATACGGGCACTCTACGCCAACTGCTGACCCTTAAAGGTGCCTTTCCCCTGCGCCGCTATGGCCTGAAGCGTCTAGGGCCTCCCAACTTTACCTATCGATAAACCTGCCCTTCGCATGGACTGTGGTGATATTTCCTTGACGTGGGCCTCCTGCTTCCCCGGATCGGCGCGGCGTTGCTGCTGGTGAGCCACTCATGGGGGGAGGTACATTCGCTGTGGCCTGCACCTGGGATCAGTGGCGCCGCTACTACGCGGATTCTGCCTGCCTCCGGCAGCGCGTGCTCCCTGCGGCAATAGCCGCACCCTGTGGCGGATTTAATGACTTTGCTACAACTGCGTGGTGGAGGGAGGCCGTGACTGGGGACGGCGGGTGACTCTGAGCGGCACACGCGGGTCTGGGCCCCGGCCTCCGGTGAGTGCAGGTGATTACGCTGAGCGCTGGGTCTCACGGGTCTCACCCCCCCTGCATGGCTGGATGGTGGGGTGCAGAAAACATGGCAGATTCGCCTCTCCACTAACTGGTCCCCTACCTGGCATGGAGCGAACGAGGTCCTAAGTACGTCACAGAATTGTTGGACTGGCGTGTGGGGCTGTGTTCTCCAGCGGTGGTGGCGCAGTATCAGCAACCTACTCAGTGGTTCACAGGAGCTAGCCTGACAATTACCTTCCTGATATATTGGGCTGGGTTGTCTTCATCCCTGTCGGAATTCTAACTACTCAGACAGGATTGTCGGTGTCCTTGTCTCCCTGTGGGGAAAGGTTATATACCTACTGCAGCAGTGACTCTGTAGGACCACAATATCGAGCGCGTAGCGCCTTGGATAGCACCCCTCTGTTCGACGCACAGGTCGCATAGTGCACGCCCAGCAGGAGATCATAGGCGCAATGGGGAGACTCAAGGGGAAAACTCTAGATAATAACCCAGTTATGGGGGGTGCATCAGGCGAACTTGAAACTGCCTCCAGACCTCCATCACCGGGCACTGCTTCATCCAGGCCCCCCAAGATCCCCTCTGATAAACTCGACCTGATTCTACAGGAAGTCAGAGATTCCCGCAAAGTAATAGAGCAGCAGATTGGGACTCTTACCACTGGCTTCACACTCCTGTGGGCAGACCACGCAAAACTCGTGGACACAGTACACGCACAGGAGAAAACCTTGACCAGCGTGGAACCCCAAATAGCGGAACACACCAAACATATACAACAATTACAACAACAGGTTAATGGGCTGCAGGACAGGATTGAAGATGCCAAGGGCAGGAACCGCTGGAATAATATCCGCGTCATAGGTCTTCCGGAGCACTGCGAAGGTCCTAAAGCTGCCGACTTTATGGAAACCTGGTTCCGAGAACATGTAGCCCAGGAGGGCCTGTCGCCATACTTCTGTGTGGAAAGAGCCCATCGGATTCCTACAGGAGCGCCGAAAGCCGCATCACCTCCGCGACCCTTAATTGTTAAAATCCTGAACTACAGGGACCGCGATGTGCTGTTGCAAAAAGCGAGAGAGCAAACACAGATCCAATTTGAGAACCATCGGATCTCGCTCTATCCGGATTATACAGTGATGGTGCAACGCCAACGTTCTTCCTTTCAAGCGGTGAAGGAAAAACTGCGTGCTGCTCAGCTTAAATATGCGCTACTGTTTCCGGCTCGATTAAAAATTATTCATGAACAGAAAACGTACTTTTTCGACAGCCCGAACGACGCGGAGGAATGGCTGGAAGTAATGAACATAGAATCGGGCTCCGGTATGTCAACCGGCTCAGTGCGCCACAGCCCTGCGAAAACTCAGGGCTGCGGCCCTCGCCGCACCGCTTAGGGACTGCACAGATCCGCTGCCTCGGGTCACACCCAGGAACAGATGTTGAACAGCAAGACTCAGGCGCTGGCAATAGCTAACTCCTTTCGCGATGATAACCCTAAGATTGTGACCGACTCTTCGGAGGACAGCACCATCCAGTCGGATTCCGACCATAGCATCACCTTGTTTCCCTCAGTGACACCTCAGACTGCTGATGATCTGGTGGGTTGACCGTCACAGAATGCTCGTTAACTCTGACTGCCGCTGTAGTGGGGGCATGGTAGCCCTATTGTGAGGCCAACAGGTCTACATGTATCCTTTTCCTTATTCTATGTACCACTTATCAAATCGTGCATGTCATTGAATGCCAGCTACTTATTTGTTAAGTACATGGTTCTCTATCTACCTGCATTTGGTATTATACTTGTACCTGTTGTCCGCACAGTCTGACATTGTTTTCCTTTTCAGGCTTAATTGTCTTGTCAATAATGTATTCCTATTCAGCATGCCCGCCTCAATGGCGATTAACTATGCTAGGCGAAGATCCTTTTATCTTCTCCCCCCCGGGTCCCGTTGAGCTTCTTGAACCTTTGTAACTACACAAGCAGCATAATGGACGGTGGCGACGACCCCCCGCACAACGAACGCACTGTTTTCTGCTACTTGTATGTTTGTGTTATTTGTTTGGCCCAGCACAGTTCCATAGCTGAGCCGGGTATTATCAGTTTGAAAGGGGAGGGGTACTCCTGGCCTATGATAGTTACCTGGCTCCGAGTTAGGGGGAGCACTGCTTACATTAATATATTATGTCGTGCTACTCTACAACTTTAGGCTTATATTACTTGCTGACCTGGAATGTGTGGGGACTTGGCGCCGTGCATAAAAGACATCGAATCCATGCCCACCTCCTTAGGCGTAAAGCGCAAATAGTATTTCTTCAGGAATCGCACCTCACTGATTCGTAGGCTTCGAAAGTCCGTAAGAAATGGAGGGGCCAAATTTTCTCTACTAACTACTCGGCTTTTGCGCGAGGGGCGTCTATATGGATCCGTCACGGTGTCCCATTTACAGAAATAGACCGACGGATCAATGAACAGGGTAGATACATATTGCTGAAGGGAACACTCGATGGTCTGCCTTTGGTTTTGGGTAGCATATATACGCCCCAAATTTTGACCAGGATAAGTTTTTTTATAAATTAGGCACTGCTCTGACTGGGTGGGACACATATCCCTGGATACTGGGTGGGGATTGTAATACTGTCATGGACGTGGGATTGGATAGGTCACACCCACCGCTACATGGCGCAGGCGCCAACAAACAAGCTGAGTCCCTGAGAACATGGACATCTGGGTGGGGTCTGAGTGATGTTTGGCGAATGCTACACCCTACACATAGGGAATATTCATTTTATTCACCAGTGCACCAACTTCACACTAGGATTGATAGATTTCTATGCTCCCTTACTATTGCTACCCAGATTCACCATTCCACGTACCTAGCCAAGACCTTCTCTGACCACAACCCTTGAGAGATCACACTTGCATGGGGCAGGGTGCCAACCCCGGTCCCCACTTGGAAACTGTGGACTCAACTGCTGGAGGACGTCCCCTTTCGTACCGCGATATCCACAACTATTACAAATTACTTCTCAGAGAACTGGAACACAGCTTCTTCTAATTTAATAGAATGGGATGCACTCAAGGTAGTTGTACGGGGCGCTGCAATCGGATCCACGGTAGGCGCTAGGCAAGAGATACATAAAAATCTTCATAGAATAGAAGGTCTAATGTCCGATCTGGAGCAAGCAGCGGCGAATGACCCAGGCAAACAGGCTCCCCTACGAGACGCACGCATACAGCATGCTGAGCTCCTCGAAACGCTCCGGGTCATTGACTACAGGGCTTTCACACAACTGAAGCATACCGAGGCCGATAAGTCCGGTACATTATTGGCCCGGATATTGAGAGACAGCCCAATGCCCCCCACTGTCACCCTGATTAATTTACCAAACAAGGGCGCGATTCACACTCAACGTGAAATAAATGATGCCTTTTGTAACTACTACAGTGACCTCTAAAACGAACCCGCACCTATTGATGACACTTTAGTGGATAATTTTCTCGATAGCTTAACATACCCACATCTCACGGCGAATGAGCAGGAGGCGCTTTCAGGCCCCATCACTAGACTGGAAATACGGGCTGCCATTAAAGGTTTATCGCGTAATAAGGCTCTGGGCCTTGACGGCCTGCCCGTAGAATTCTTTGACTCTTATTCAGACACCCTCGTTCCTAAATTAGAGGACTTATACAAGACAGCATTAGACTCCGGCCATCTACCACATTCCCCCATGCAGGCGCTAGTCATTTCACTCCCCAAACCGGGACGAGACGGCACTGAATTATCTAGTTACCGACCCTTGTCTCTACTGGCAACTGAATACAAGATTCTAAGCAAGATCCTAGCTAACCGACTCTTGCCACACTTAAATACCCTAATACACAAAGACCAATGTGGGATCCTCCCCGCACGCAGCACGTCCCTAAACATCAGACGCCTACACCACATTATGCTGGCTACCCCAGAGGTTTATGACAACGCTGGCTGTATAGCGTTAGACCTACGCCAAGCCTTCGACTCCATTACAGGGGGATACATGTTTGCGGCCCTATGTCCCTTCGGTCTTCCTCCCGAATATCTTACCTGGGTGCGTTTATTGTATACTGGTCCCACCGCAAGAGTCCGCACAGGCAATCATATTTCACGGGAATATACTGTACACAGAGGCACACGACAGGGATGTCCCCTTTCCCCCCTGTTATTTGTTCTTGCCATAGAGCCACTAGCAATAGCGTTGAGGCAGGCGGCCGATCAATTGGGGATACCTATAGGAGATACTACACACCTAATATCCATCTACGCAGATGACATAATCATCTACCTGCGAGACCTCACTGCCCGATCGGAGCCCCTTCCCACCATCTTTTCTCAATTTGAATGCAACTCTGGCCTCGCTATTAATGAAGGGAAATCGACTGCCTTCTATCTCCATGATGGACCCCATCCAAACTTACTCAACTTTGGTGAATATAACCTACCAGTAGCCCACCATACATTTAAGTATCTAGGAATCCAAATATATAGAGCGCAAGCTGATCAACTAGATGGCAATCTGTCAAGAGCAATAACTGCAATACGCTCGAGTGTATCCTTTTGGACATCCCTGCCACTATCAGTGATGGGGCGGGTTGCCATCTCTAAAATGGTAGTACTCCCCCGTCTCCTATATTTTTTTGCAAACTTACCTCTAGTCATTCCTCTGTCCACCTTTCAAACACTTGATACGCTACTACTAGAGCTTATTTGGGGACCTGGCCGCCGCAGGGTGAGCCTCAAGAAACTTCAGCTGGAATCTCACAAGGGTGGACTTGGGGTACCCGACTTTAGAGCTTACTACTATGCATGCCAGCTTCAATGGTTGTCTTATTGGACAGCGGGCAGAATTTACAGGAAATAGGTTACACGACCCAAGACCTAGAGCGAGGATCGCTACACACTCTACTGTTGCCGAAAGTAAAAATCCCCTTAACTGCTCCGTTGCTCCTTAAGACAACACTTCACTGCTGGAAGAAGGCTCTGCTTTACACCGCGGGTACGATCCCGTATGCTAGTAATATCCCACTATTGGGACTGCCGACCACTAGTGGCAGACTCACGAAAGCCCGGCTACATGCTTGGTCGGAAGCTGGTGTGGACGAGGTCGGGTCCTTGTTCGGCGATGGAGCCCTTCTCGATCATGACACCTTTGTACAGACCACTGGCATGCCGGATCGACTTTACCTAACTCATGCAGCAGTATCTCATTATGCTCGGCAGACCTGGGCACCTCAGTGACATGAGCCCCCACAACACGAATTGGTCCGATCCTTATACTATATGAGTGAGAGCAGCCACTTAATTAAATGGCTCTATGTGGCTATTCGGGCACCGGCCTCCATCCCTCTCACTGATCTTAGAACTAAGTGGTCGGACGCTACTGATACTGGGTTAACTGATAAAACCTGGGCAAGTATCCTAGAACACCCCAAGCGAGTATCCCGCAATGCCAAATTTAAATTCATACAATGTATGGTACTACACAGATCCTATTGAACCCCGAAGAGACTACATCGCATGTTCCCCGACACCCAACACTACTGCCCAAGGTGCAGGTCTGAGGAGGCGGGCTTTATTCACATGCTATGGGCTTGCCCTCAACTACGCGATTATTGGGGGGGGTCCGATCCACACTTAGGGAGATCACACAACTGCAGGTTGAGGATAACGTCATGGAGTGTCTATTGGGTCTCCGCAAACGCTCACGCACTTTGAAAGTTCAATTGCGCTTCCTTGATCTTGCCCTCATATTGGCCATACGAGCTATCACCATGAGGTGGAAATCCCCTAGAGGTCCTACTTTACCTGCTTGGCAGGAAGAGGTAGTACGCTGGTGCGGTGCCGAAAGCGCGACAATTAGACGCGAAGAGGCGCGCGGTCTACGAAAGCACCCCATCTCCATGGAATGGGATCTCATGCTAGAAGGTTTCAAAACGCTAGATCTTATCCCACAGTCAACTACTTTTACCCCGCAGCGTAACCAGTAGTATGCGGTTCTAACTTCACATAATTGTTGAAATGTCCAAAACACCTCATCATCCACACGACAGTAGTAGGTCATACCAAGTGTTGTATTTACAAGCACTCAAAGTTGAATGGCACAAAGAAACCGACAGGCCAGGAGGGGGGTGGCGGGTGGGGGGGGATGTTTTTTGTTTGTTAATGGGGTTGTTTGGTAACATATTGTATATTATGCTAACCATTATTTTATCATTCTGTATGTATTTATGATGTCATTGATACACTAAATGCTTAATTTTTACCCATGCTTATGTAAGCGGATCTCTGAATGCATATTGTTAACATTTGTGAACGGTAAGAAATTAGAAAACTGCCACAATGTACTGGATACGACAACTCGCAACTAATCTGTGGTGCTTAATAAAGTTTGTTTAAAAAAAAAAAAAAAAACAAGTTAGTACTCGTAGTTCTTCATTGCTGAAATCAATCTTGAGCTTTATTTTACGTTTGTTCAGAGGAGCGCAGCCAACGCGTTTCACCTAACAAGCTTCATCAGGGCACAGAGATATAATATATGTCAAAGAAACGTAGTAAGAAGTATAATTCTTCAGGATAGGTAGTAGTAGTCAGCAGTATTCTCATCAATTATTCTTGGAAATAGTACTTCCACTTTGTGTCATCCGTAAGCCCAACATTGAATATTATCAATCATGGCACCGTTTTCACATAAGTACGAATGCTCACACGCCTGCGATGTTAATAATTCTTATACATGTGATCCCCTCCTGATATTTAAAAGAGAGTATGTGCCAAGGACACCATGCCACCCTAGAGGGGTTATCTAAGTGCGGCACCTGCCGTTTCTGTTCGGTGCTCTTGACATTAAAAAAAATGAGATATATGTGTTGACTCTCAAAAATCTTGTGTACAAGAAAGATTTTAGCAGTGAGAGCGCTAGACATATGGAATGGAGGTGGTCAATCAATAGATTGTGATTGACTGTGTTGAACGCTGCAGAGAGGTCTCACAGTATTAGTGCAGCATTTCCCCCTTTGTCGACCAAGTATCTCATTTCTTCAGAGGCTGCGATCAAAGCCAGCTCAGTACTGTGCTCACTTCTGAAGCCGTACAGAGAAGAGTCCAGAAGAGTGTTCTTATTAATGAAAGAAGTAAGTTCTTGGTTCATGGCCTTTTATATTATTTTTGCCAGGAAAGGAAGGCAGGAAATGGGACAATAGTTACTGGAATTTGAAATGTCTGGATTAGGCTTTTTTCAGAAGGGGAAGGATTTAAGCTTTTTTCCATAGCTTAGGGAATTTGTCGGTCCTCAAAATGAGATGGTTGTTTATTATTGACCAAAAAGGCGTTGTACACATCACAGACCTTATCCTGAAAACAGGAGGCTAGTAAAATACAAAAAGGTTGGTTGGCTATATAAATCTTTTTGTCCTGGAGGTTTGCTAGTTTTGTGACTGTAGCAAACAGCTCGGGGGGAATAAAGTCTGTTTCGATAATCAGGGGAGGTGAGGTAGGAAACAGTGGGCTGCACTTCAATACCTTTGTAGAACAAGAATCCTTGGTACCTTCAGAGGAGGGGGCACCATTAGCAATGTCCTTGTAAGCTGAAGCACCCAGGGAGAGACAGTAATCAGGGGCATTAGGCAAATGCCTTCTGGACACCCTAAAGTTGGAAGTCAATTTTACTGTTCCAGGAACTCCAAAGGAGTGAACCTGTTGTGGGTTTTAAACAAGGGAGTCCTGTATTTGGGCCACAGTGAGATGCAATGTCAGGGGTTACATGACTAGAAGGTTTATAAAAATGAGGCCTGGGCGGAACTCCGCGAAGTTGTCAAAAAACTCCACTGCGCTAAGTGGAGTTCCGCGAGCGGGTGGAGATGCTCAGTGCGCCCGTTCGCCTTACATTTCTATGTCTTATGCAGCATGAAGTGTGTTTTGGCACCGGAAATCACACGCGAACGGCACCACGCGGTTCGCATGGGCACGGCCATTTGGTTTCTGTTCTGTTGCTGGGCCTGTTTTTCCAATCCATACTCAATCTTTTCAGTCCTCCCCCATCTAACTTAGTTACCTCTCATTTGTATTTACTGTATGAGTGTATGTTTTTGTGTCTGTGTATTTGACATTTTTTTCATTTTTTCTTGTCTTTTCATGACTTTTAGTATTTTTGTTTATTTTTCCCTTTACTTTCTTATTCCTTCCTTCCTTTTCCTGTTTCCTTTCTTTTTTTCACCCACCCAGTGCTTTGGCAGAGCAGGGTGACCGGGGGAGTGGTGGCGCTAAACTCCCCTGAACAGCCAGCAGCAGCTGCCTACCTTGCGGATGGCGGCGCAGCCAAGGGGTGCAGCCCCAGGCAATCTTTTGCGAGGAGGAGGTGGCAGCACTCATTTTTGCATGCAGTGCCACCTCACCGCCATGCTGGCAGCACGCGGCAGGCCTGGGCGTTGGTACCCCCTGCGGGAGCGTCGACTGCATTAGGGAAGGGTGGGCAAGTGTGTGCGTGCTGCTCCACCCAGGTCCAGCACACCCAGCAGCAGCTGACACACCGCTGGGTGGATATCCTGAACCGGGAACAGGACCTGCTCGGCCTGCTAGGCATCGAGATTGCAGGGCTCGTGAGTAATTATTTGTTGTGTTTGTGTTCTACAATGCTAACATTTTTTTCGAATAGCATGCTCCTGACACTCAGAGTTAATTTATGCTTAGTTTTTTAAGAATATTATGTGATCCAGTTTGAGCTAGGCAGGTGCTCAGCACTACCTAATCGTACTCGTTGGTGTTCGCTTTGGCTGATATTATTTAAGAAGCCATTGCAGACTCCTGCCACCATAGTGTATTAGTGATATCAGTGAGTTAGCGTTCTCTGTGACTTTTCTTTATGTAGCTCATACAGTCTCAAGCAATCTCACAGTGATGTGTAGTATGCATCTATGCATTACAAAAAAGGGAGACTGAGTTGGCACATCAAGGGGGTTGAGAAATGAGAATAGGATCAAAGATCATTCATTACAATGCTTTGTGTCCCTATGTAGTTAATGTTAAGGAAATTTGGAATAGGGATTTTAGGATTAGTGAGGTCAACTCAACGATGGTCGATAGTATCGATACTAGTACTAGAGGCGATCTGATTTAGAAAAGTATAAGGTTACTGTGTTTGCCTGTCATAATAATTTTGTGGAGATAAACTGTATCACTAATCAATTTATTTTTTTTCTTCTTTATTTCTTACATCAGCACCCAAGGGCAAAAAGAGCAGGAGCGCAGTGGCGAATCCGGGAGGAGTTGATGAGGAGGCGCCGACCACCTGTGCCGCTGCCAAGGGCTCTGCTAACCCCAGTAAGTCCTAATATTTATAATTTTTTTACCTCTGCCCACTATTTTATACTAATTTGAATTTTGCCTTGTTTATTTTTTTTATACTGTTTCCTTTTTTTCCCAACTCCCCTATCCAATCTTTGTTTAATTCTTGTTGTCCCTGCATTATCCTTTTTCCCCCATATTTCATGTTTTTCTTTATAGCTGACTTTCTCCTGTCTCTGATGTTTTCTTCTGCTTTGTTAGTAATCTTTCCCTCTCCCCTATATATCTGTGAAGATTGCAGGCCCAAGTAAGCTAGTATTATAAATAATATTCACCAAGCATTTTTGCTGAGAAGGCTTTCTGTTTCTTGCTCATGCTCTAATAGTTAACGAGACAGTGGTCATGGTCATGGAAGACCCCCCACACACACACAACCTCCAATGTTGTGCTGTGTAATTCATTTATACTGTATACCAGCAGCTTCCATGACAGTGCAGCATGGCTGGAAAATATGAGGTCTCATTGCATTTTCCAACCAAACACCATATGTCTTTCATATGTCTTTCATTGACCATTATTTCACCCCAGAACCTGGAGTCAAAAATATCGAGTCACAGAAATATTGAGCTATTAATATCGTGATACCTAAATATTGTGATGCAGAAATATTGTTTACAAAAATATCTATTTTATTTTAGGTAAGTAATATCGTTGTCATAAATATCTCTGTTGTTATCGTTTACAAAAATATAGTTGCAAACATATCATTTTTTAATTATCTTTATGTATTTTAGGTTATATTTTAATTGTATATGTTTTATGTATAATTGATGTTAATGTTTTTAAATATAGTTTGTAATTTTTTGCTATTTTTAAATTTAATTTAATTCTTAACTGTAAGTTATAGTGTTGTTGCGCATTGTGAGATTTGTAGGATGACAGGGTGGGAAGTTAATTAATTATAATCAATTTTAAATTAATATTTATTATTTAATTGATAATTAATTATGTAAATTGTGTAATTGATATATTTTTTAAGTTATATTTTAGGTGCGGGTTGTTGGGTTTGTAGGGGCAAAGGTTGTTATTTAATTAATTATAATTAATTAATAATTTTAATTATGTAATTGATAATTAACTGTTGTTATATATACTGTGCTAATCCTATGCTTAAAGACTTTGATAGAGAAGTAGATATTTGAGGTGAGCAAATTTAGAGTGTCGCTGGTGTTGAGGGTGCTCTATACAGGAGCTGCTTTCCACCTAAACTTGAGAACTACCCAGAGTTCTCTACTTCTTTTTTGCGCATATATATATATATATATATACAGACAACCTCAGAGTTTAAGGAGCCTCCAACCCTCCAGGGCGGCTTCAGTATACGGGGACGGAGCACCCCGTGATTCAAACAGAAGACACAGCAGCAAAGGAGCACTGAAGCATAATTTCAGGAAACAGCTGAGCAGTTTCTTCAAGATCTTGGTATCAGCTCACAAAATTCCTTCCTTTCCTTATGCGTTTCGGCTCGGGTAAGAGCCTTGCTCACAGGTGAAATGGATTTGCCTCAAAGGATGACTGCATTTGTATGCAGCAGCGCTGTCACGTGATTTCAATATTTAAGGTCCTACAAATACCAGCATGCATATAAAAAGTTAACAAACATTTATCTTGCAGTGTAGAGTATTCAGTTCAGCATATTAGCGTCTTTGCATACTGCAATTTTATGCTGCATCGTCCACTTTACATTGTGCATACAAGTGGAGCAACTTGGTTTTGAATAGAGTTTAACGTGCAGCTGCAAAAAAAAAGGCCGGTCCGGCAAGTCACAAGAGGACCCGTCCCCTTTCTCCACCACTCTGCAAACGCGCCTCCTGGTGCACTGGTGATTGGGAAATGAAGTCCTCTTGGGTCCAGAGGCTTCTTGGGGGCCAACAAGCCCTCCTGTTACCTCTAGTAAGTCCCACACAGTGGGATTGCTATGAGGTCTTCGGAGGCCACTACCCCTTTCTCCACCACTCTGCAAATGCGCCTCCTGGTGCACTGCTGGTTGGGGGATGAAGTCCCCTTGGATGCTGAGGGTCCTTGGCGGCCAACAAGCCCTTCTTTTTCCAACCAGTAAGTTCAATCAGAAGGTATGCAGTTCCTAAGAGAGGGGCAGGAGGAGGTCGGAGGCACTTGAGGTGTCAGATCAGGGGATCTGATCCTTCAGGAGCAAGAGCCCTCACACACCCCAAAGGGTGTCATGCTTCATCATCGGGCAGCTCCTTGTTGGGCCGGCACTGCAATGCCCAATGGGCCCCGTATGGGGGCTCTTTCCCAGAGTTCTTTTGAATTGTTTATTGTTGTGAAGAGTGAGGTGCAGTGTGAATGTGATGAAGTGAGTAGGCTGGTGTGTAATGAATTAAAACTAACTAAAGTCAATCCAAGAGGCAATTTAATATCTGGATCGCAAGCGGTAGCAGAGTTCAGGGTAGGTTGCACGCCAGACGTGCTTGTGACAAACTGTGGCCTGACGTCAATGAGCGCGACTCCGCTACCCCCTGTGGGGTTATAGTGTTTCCCCTCTACAGGTAACTTTTTGCTAAGTAGGTTTGTAAAGGCCAATTACCTTCAGGAAAAATGATCACCCATCAGGCACCAAACATTGCAATTCATCAAAATCAAGTTTATTATTAGTTGAACACCCTCCCTCACTGTCTGCCACCAAATGAATCATCACTCACAATCGCTCACTGATTATTTTAATAGTTGTAGTTACCTCTTCCAATCCAAGCACAGGTAGGTTAGGGAGTAGGTACACAATTGTATCTTTGACGCAGGCAATACATTGGAATTTTCTATTGGCACTCTTGTAAATAAGTGATCTTCTGGGGCAGCCCTGCTAAGTGATGCAAAAAAAAGGATAGGCATGCAAGGGGATTAGGCATTGTCTCCAATGTCATGAAGGAATTGTGGAGGCTTCTTCACTGCACACTAGTCCAAGTCCAATCCAGCCATATGTGTGACTGAAAAAATGGTGAGACAGCATAAATCTGACACAAACATAATGTTCCACCACCTACAAGAAGTTCAACGAAAAATAATTAAAAGGTTCTATGGTGTCACTGGCATACTCTGTACAGGAAGTAGAGTTCATTCTCAAACTCAGGTGGTTCACCCAAAAGTTGGTCAGCTAACACACTTGATTCTGACCAATCATCCTCCTCATCTTCCTCCTCCTGTGCTGTTTCAGGAACAGTGTAATTGTGTGGTATGAAATGTTGGTTCATTTTGATCACGATCAATTTCTCCATGTTTTGAGGTGATTGACTGGTCCTTCTCACTGTAACAACTGCACCAGCTGCACTGAACACATTCTCAGCAGACACACTGGGACAGAACAAGCCAGATACTTAATTGCCAGCCTGTTGAGCTCTGGTCATTGGCGGATCTTCCGATATCAATACATCAATGGATTTTGATCCACATAGACCTCTTTTAGGTCATCCAGATACTCTTGGAACAGCCTGTGAATGGTATTGGTGCTGCCACTTGCTCAACCTCTTTTGCCTTTGCCTCTGCACTGAACTTAAGCCCTGCCATTTGAAACCAAGTCAATGCAGAGGTTGCAGACAATTCTTGTGTTCCTGTTGTTGTTGCTGCCGGTGTTCTTGTTGCTGGTGTTGGCTGCTGTGAAACAACAGGACTGCCCTCTCTAGAAGTTGAAGGTGGCTCCCCAGAACTGTGGAGTGGGACTCTAAGTTCCAGCCATTCTTCTTCCAAGGTCTCTGGCTTGCTCAACAATCCACCTCTTGTATTTTGAAACATCCCCTTCAGAAAAAGGAATGAAAGTGGCCAGAATTATTTTGTCTTGTGGATCAAGTAGTGTGGCACAGATGTACTCTTTGGATAAGATGATGTCTATTTGCGGCCTTACATTACAAGCCAAGCAAAATATTAAGCTCTCAACCAAGGCATGAACTTCTGTGTTTTCATTCACACCTGTGAGGGCAAACCTTTCAGACACCTTCTTTCACTGGTCCTGTAGCAGATGCAACAACAGGATAGCTTGGCCCATCGTACTGTCCTCCGTGCTTACTTCCCATGTGAAAACCTCAAAAGGGATTAGCATCTCTGTCAGGCATTTGACTAGATCCCATTTGTCCGCATCCATGGTCATAGCTTTTCCAATGGCTTCCCATGCTCAAACAGATGTTGCAACATGTAATAGGCTGAGTTCCAACGTGTTGGCACTTCCTTTATCAGGGCTTTAAGTGGTACTCTATTAGCATGCTGAATAATCCGCAACTGCTTCCGGGCTTTAAAAGAATGGCTGAAATGATTACAGATTCTTCTGCAGGTGGTCAGTATGTTGCTATGTCTTCTTTTTGAGAAAGTCTTGCACAACCAGGTTGATGCAGTGCGCCAAACACAGGACCCTGAAATAGCCACCGTCTGCCATGGCCTTGACTATGTTACTGCCATTGTCTGTGGCAACAAATCCAATTCTGAGACCTCTGGGTCGCAGCCATTCAGACACCCTGCTGTTAAATTTGTCCAAGATGTTTGCAGCTGTATGTGATTTCCCCAAGGTGAGCATGGCTACTGTTGCATGTCGCCGAACACTCTTAAAACTTTCTTCAGGGCCAAGACCTGTAGATAGCTTTTGCTTTACCCCTGCAAAAGAGATCCAGTTTGCAGTGATTCACATGTAATCAGTCGCCTGACAACTGGTCCACATGTCTGTCGTCAGTTGGATAGTGTGAACAACACTTTGCTTCAAAACTTGTCCAACCAATTGCAGCACATCATGATGCAGCACTGGAACAGCAACTCTGGCAAAATAGGTCTGACTTGGAACCTTCCATTTCAGACAGATGGGTGCCACAAATTGTATGAATCCCATTTCTTCCACAAAAGGAAAAGGGAGGAGGTCCAGCGCCAACATTTTTGCCAGCTTCCTATTGTACAAACGTGCCATTGGGTGGTTGTGGTCGTAGGGCCCTCCTGCCTAAACATGCCCATAATAGTAGCCTGTATTTTCTTCTTTTCTGGGGCCACTGACGCAGGTGACTTCTGAGAAGTAGGTGGTGGTAGACTCAGTGTGCGTTGTGGTGGGGCAAACACTGTATGCCATGGTGTCTCCATTTGACTCTGAGTCTTCTTGTGCCATTGTGAAGTCACTGTGGTGGGAGATTCTGCTGGTGCACTGCTGGGGACAGGGCTAATTTGTGTGAGGATGTCTCCCTCTTCTTCCTCGTCACCTCCTACCGTGATTGGACTTGTAGCTGATGATTCCCAGCTCTCCTCACCTTCACCACCACAACCACGTTCAGCAATTTATTTAAGGTGCTCCTCCCACCGGCTTGTGTGATGTTTTTTCATATGGGTCGCTCGGCCTCCAGTAGTGTGAACCAGGCTTACCTTGATGAAAACTCGAGTGTCAAATGGTGTCTATTGCAATGTTCTACTCATGTGTACTAATCATAAAAAAGTCCCACACTGGGGAGAAGTACTTTCATTCTGTGCCACTGCAAAAGCCTGAAGAAGAACTGGAGGTAGGTGGATGTGTCGATTGCCTCTCTGCTGTGCATACCTCTACTGAGGTAGGGGTGTTGCATATCTCGACTGGGGCTTTGCAAATATGGGAGCTGGCAGTGCTACTTGTGCCACAGCCCTCGGAGCAGGTTGAATAGTGGTGTCAGAATCCTCTGTGCCAGCTTCCACAATGACTAGTTCATCGTTGTCATCCTCCTCATCATCCCATTTCATAATTCTAAGGCTTTCAGGAACTTTTCTTTTCCCTAGCCTCTCCTGGCATCTTCCGAACTCTGCCGGGATCCACTCCATGTCCCTATCATCATTATCAGAAGTGGTGCTTGGAGAAGAAGGTGGAGTAGTACCCTTATTTTTCCTTGCTGGAGATCTTGGAGCCAATGAATCTAAAAGAGGAGGTTCTAGCTCGGCATGAAGCTCGACCTCCTGTTCTGCTACAACTTCAGGAAGATGCACTATTGCTGGCTGTGGCTGCTGTCCACTTTGCTCTTTTACCTGAAATGAATGGGTACTACTTTGCGAAAGGGAAAAATCAAATTCAGCATCATTGCTCATCAGCATCGCCTTGATTGCAGTGGCTGCCTCACTGACAGACATGGTATTGGGCTTAGGTTGGAGTGGTGCTGTTGATGCAGGAGTGCTGCTTCCCGGTTCCTCCATGGAGGGCGGGCTGGCAGTCACACATCTTCCGAGAATGGTTGTGGTCGACCCGCCACTAGTGGAAAGCTGCTTCTTCTCACAGACCACTTTCTTGGGTGCAACTTTCTTTGGAGCCACCTTAAAGCTCTCAGTTGGCAGTGGCACTAATCTGCACAAGCGGAAGATATTGGAGGACTGACGTCACTGTACAGGCCTCCTGTTTGGCAGTACTGCGGGTGAAGTCTCTTCTTCTCTTGTGCACCTAAAAGGAAACAAGCAAGAAAAACATTTAGTGAAACGTGGCATTGTTGCAGGTTGAATTAGTACAAAGGCAATATTAGTGTAGTTGGTTACTTAGCTAATAATAAATCAACCACTTTAAAGTCAAACCACACCACCATACCATAAAATTTAATTTCCAATCAGGATAACACAACATAAAGATATAGCTCTTTGTTTTATGTCTATCTATTCTAAAGGAGACACCTGTGGCACTCAGGGAAGTGCATGGATAAATGGAATAATAATCATTAAAAAAATGAAGGTTAGTGTGAGCCTATGGCAGGCAATGTGGTTCAGGGGGAAATGGGATAATCATTAAAAAACATAAATGATGCTGATGTGTCTGCAGTGCACCACAGCCAGGGTGTCCAGGAGGAAATGGAATTATACCTAAAAAAACTGAATGCTGTTGAACAGCTGTGCGCCTTAGTTGGATGGATGGAATGAGGCAAAATGCAGAAAAACATTTACAAATAAAAAAAACGTACAATAATTTTTTTACATCTTTTAAAAAAATTACATTAAAAATGTAAAATACAAATTAAAAATGAAAATAAAAAGATTTAAAATGAAAATAATAAAATTTACAAATTTAAAATTAAAATGGAAAAATTAAAGAAATAACAATTAAAAATGAAACTAACACATTAAAAAGTAAAATGTAAAATAAAAAAAAATACAATCAAAAAACTATCAATAGTTGCCAATGTTTGTATGGGAGGATAAGAAGAAACCTATTGTGAGGCAAGGAGGAGGAACAAAATGCAAAAAAGTCATGTGATATATAAGCACTGTTCATCAGAATCCTATTCTTAATATACATATGCTACAATGATTCTCAAGCATATTATTAAACTGATATCACATCTATCCATGCAAGCCTACGGCAAAGGCACACTGGCTAGATGCACAAAATGGCTGTTAGCCACATGGTCAAACAACAACAGCGAGCAAAGAGGCATGGGGAACAAAGAACACATGCAAGCCTATGGCAAAAACACACTGGTTAGATGCACAAAATGGCTGCCAGTCACATGGTCAAACAACAACAGCGAGCAAGAAGGTATGGGGAACAAAGAACACATGCAAGCCTATGGCAAAAACACACTGGCTGGATACACAAAATGGCTGCTAGTCACATGGTCAAACAACAACAGTGAGCAAGGAGGCATGGGGAACAAAGAACACATTCAAACCTATCGCAAAGGCACACTGGCTTGATGCACGAAATGGCTGCCAGGCACATGGTCAAACAACAACAGCGAGCAAGGAGGCATGGGGCACAAAGGGAACACATTCAGGCCTATGGACACAGACTCCACAAAATGGCCCCTGGCACCATGGCATGTAGAATAAAGACAAATGGTGGCATATGGCAAGCACACTCACTGGCCAGACAATGGAAACATAGTAACACTGAAGAAAACACTGCCCTTAATTCAGCAATGGCAAAAATTAAACTTAACTGAGCTATAAAAAAAATCAACACACATCCTCCCATGGCATTAAATATTACCTCACATATACACTTTTTGTACACAAAAAAGTGAAATTAAAAAAACATCACATTTTTAATTTAATCCAATGCCATCCCGGCCCTAAAAGATGCTTAACAATGACATATATCACAGAAACAGTTGTTTCATGCACCCATGACTAGTACTGGCCTGGGCCTACTGACTGAATAGCACATTGGCAGACTAGGCCATACAGAAAAATTATTAAATATTGCAAATCTAACAAACATGGAGAACCTTTACTGAACTGTGCAACATTGTTCCTTTACAAAAGAAGAATAATTGAATGCAAAAATATAACTAGGCCCCCCCCTGAAACTGCAGGCCATTACCACAGTAAATTAGAAGAATCGGATAAAAGTACAAATAAATACTGGTGCATGCCCTCTATCAAACAAACAAGACCCTTATACAAGAGTTTTTAACTTGTGAAATCTCAAATACAAAGTCCTTAAATCCAATGGTGTATATGCAGTTGATTGATCTTTCCAGCTCCAAATCCAAATGAAAAGTGACCAGGAGATGGACAAAGCACTGGGAGGGGCCTGCTGGACTGGAACAAGAAATTTGAGTCTCTGGGGCACTTCCTTCCTGTTGGAAAAAAAAGCTAAAAGAAAAGGCTTCTCACACTAAAAAACAACTCGAATGGCCCGTTGGAAAAGAAAATCCACTTGAAAACCTCTTTTTGTAGATTTAGCTGCTTCTCGAGCACAAAAGCTACTCGAGTGTTGCGTTCACCAGTGGCACTATATTGCCGCCGTGCGAGTGGGTGAGAGGTCTTGCGCTTGCTCACTAACGGCCCAAGAGTATTGTGGCACCCGCTCGCAAGCACTGCAACAAATTTCGAGCCTGCAAACTGAATCAGAAACTCCGCTTTGCGCCGGTAGGCAGAATCCAGGAACTCCGCACTCACAGTGCCAGTGCAGTTGAATATAAAGAATGGAAAACCAACCACTTGGGGATAAAATTGACAACAACGCAGTCCCCATTCTCCTTTTTTGGGGCTATATCCCACCCGGGGATCCTTCTCACAGCAATAATGTAATTGTACAGTCTTCCAGTGAATAGGCCACGTTACAACGCATGCGATACATTGCATGCCATTACAATGCGGTCATTACAACGACCACGTTATTACATCGCATACCATTTCAACGCAAGTCGTTACAACGACTTGCTGTAGGGGGCGCGCTGTATTTTGGAATAGAACTCCAGTCTGTGCAACAGTAGGGAAGGTGTTGGATTTTAAATCCAACACCTTCTGCCCCCTACAGAAAGTCGCTGTAACGACTTGCGTTGTAATGGTTTACGATGAAAACACCGCGGTCATTGTAATGCGTTGTAAACAATGTTTCCCCTTCCAGTATGACTAAGTCTCAGAGCATTTCCCATCCAATGTGTAACTTTATTTTTAAGGTGCATATTGTCCTCAGACTGATAAGGTTGCAAGAGTGGAACATTTTTAAGTACAATGGCCAGAGGTGCAGCCTCAGGTGGTAAATGCAGCATTTTTTAGACTATCCGACGTATGGGATTAGAGTGAGTGCAAGGTTTAGTAACCTTAATGGCCTCCACCATGCACAGTTTGCTCATCAATAATTTTACAGCAAATGTCACAGTGATATTATCAATGAAGTCATAGACGATGTCATGAGTGATGTAAGATGTGGGATAATGCATGGCCAGGGTGCGAGTTATAGTTACCTTAGGGCAAGAGTTATAGTTGCTTGAGGTAAATATAACTATAACTGCTGAACTTCTATGGTTTCGTGTTTGTAAAATATGAACCTAACTATAACGTCCCTGTAACTTTAGTTTTTTAGTGAATTTCTAAGGTTTTTTAAATTCTATTTCCTAACTATAACGTCCGCGTAGCATTTGTTTTTTCAGTGAATTTCTACATTTGTTAATGCTATTTCCCAACTATAACGTCCCTGTAACCTTTGTTTTTTCTGTGAATTTCTAGTTTTTTTTTACATAAAGTAATAATTCATTACCATACATTAATCCAACCGCCACGGCCATGCACGGCAGGGGATTGGCCGTTTTTGGCCCCGGTGACACCATCCCCTGAGTTCTGGAGCATTTATTTATGGGACGGGTGTACATGGCTCCCCTCCCCAGGCTGATTTCGGGGTCCAGACATATTCTGATTGGGGGAAGGGGTCATGCAGCCCCCCTCAGTTTTTGGCCCCGGGGCCCCATCCCCAGGGCCTGGCCAATATCCAAAGGGGGAGGGGGATGCACGTCCTCCCTCCCTGGGCCGAGTGTTTTTTTTTAGATTATAACAGTCACAGTTTATGTAAAAAAATGAGTGTGTGAGCTCATATGAGGAATTAAAATACAGGCAATATAGTAGCCGCAGCATAAGTGTAAACAGAAGTGCTTGATTTGAAAAGAGCTTGAGGGCAATGTAAAAATCAATCCAAGGATTCCTTAAGTATTGAAAGGAGCTGCAGACAATGCAGAAATCGTAGTGAAAACGGTATCATAAGTTTTAACTTTGAAACACTTTGATGATTTTTAAACTATTTCATAACTTACAGACAAAGTAAAGGCAGTAGTGCAAGCTAAGCCTTATAACCGCTGCGGTGACTTTTAAAACACTGAGAGAGTTTTCCGCTGTGTAACTTGTTTAACCAGAAGCACAATAGTGCACAATAGGTAAGCAGAGGCGCTTCATCGGAAAAGAGCATGTGGGGGATGTAAATCATTGCATGAATTCTTCAAGTATCCCCCACAGTGCGATACTGTACAGTGCCCTTCTGCCGTTTTTGTTAAGCGCTGTAACTAACAGATGTTACGAGTAAACACATCAGTGGTAATCAGCTTACCAACTTCGAAAGAATCAAAGGTTGAACAGTTCCCTTTAGTCTTATGCGAGCTATCAAGAAGCAGGCCGTGGATGATGCCTAAATAAAATAAGACAAAAAAATGATAAAGAGGGAGCAGCGGGAGGGGGTAAGAAATAGTACCTCAATTCGATCGGGAGCAGCGGATGAGCACTGATTAAGTTTAATCAATCTGTGCTTGGTCAGTGCTCCACTGCTAGCACCAGAAGTGATGTTTCGGCTTGATTAGCCAATTAGGGACACTGGAATGAAGAGTGACGCTGCAGCAAACAAATGGTAAGCATGGGAGCGCTCCAAACTCTTTTCTGTATACAACAGTGCCTCGCAAGGGAGACACAAGCGCTAGCGCATGCACTCGCAGGCTCAACAATAAAAATGCTTTTCCTATGGAAACTAGGTCCTAACTATAAATACCTACTGGCGACTGCCAGTAGGTAACAATGTATACATATTCAATATATATTTATCCAATATACATACAAACTCTATACATATATACAATATATATATATATGTATATATATTTTACATATACACTCTCTATATATAGATTGATATATACATCACATATACATATATATATATATATATATATATATATATATATATATATATATATATATTCACTGAAAAAACCATAGGTTTTAGGGACAGTTATAGTTACTTGGACATTGCACTCGTACAAAACCCGTGAAATTCCCCCGTTATAGTTAGTTCAGCTAACTATAACTCGCGCCCGCAATGCACTGCTGATGACGTCACATATTACATCACTCATGACATGGTCAGTGACATCACTGATGACATCACTGATGACATCTCAAATGACATCACTGATGACATCATCCAGTGACTGTGTGTTTCTGTAAAGTTTAAATATTTTTAAAATATATAGGAAAAGACGTATTGAAGAATGAGTGGGTGTGTAAGTGTCTGTATGGATGATTTAGTAGGTGCGTGACTGACTCTATAAGTGAGTGATTTAACGTATCTTACTGAATGCATGGGTTAGTGACTAAACTGGGTGTATGTCTGTATCCGTCTGTCTGTTGCTGTGTAAGTGGCTGCATGTGTTTGTGAATAGCTAAATGATTTTCTATATGAGTTATTGAATGCTTGTCTGAGTATCTGTATGGGTGCCTGAGTGTTTGTGTGGGAGGGGTGTGTGCAACTCTGTGCATAGATGTGTGAGTGGGTGATTCACTGGGTGGATGGTTTCAAGAGTGCATCTGTGATAGACTGTATGGGTGGGTAAGTGTGTGTAAGAGTGTGTTAGTGAGTGAATGTATGTCCCAGTGGTACATGTGTGAGTAACTACATATGTGAAAGGCAGTATATATGTGTGTTGGAGTATATAAATAGCTATAAGCAAGAGTGAGTGATTGTGATAGTGGCTGTATGGATGATTGTGTGCTTGTATCAGTGATTGTATAAGAGCGTAACAATGTGCTACTATTTGTATGAGTAAGTGAGCTGGTGTGTGTATAACTGTATAGGTGAGTAAATGGCAGTGTGTTTAATTATTTGCATGACTGACTAGGTGTGTGAGTATCTCTATGGATGAGTGGCGTTGTTTGAGTGTCTATATAGGAGTAAGAGTGCATATGATAGTCCTGTACTGAGTGACCGTAAGTATGAGTGACTGTACGGGTGAGTGAGTGGATGTGTGTGTGTAGACCTAAGAATCAGTGAGTGGGTATGTAGTTATTGGTGTTGGAGTGTCTATGGTTTTGCGAATGGCAGTCTGTAATTTAGAGTGGGTGTATCAAAGGTTATATTAGGGTGTGAGGAGGTGCATCAGATTATCACGTGGATGATGTCATCAGTGATGTCATTTGAGATGTCATCAGTGATGTCATCAGTGATGTCACTGACCATGTCATGAGTGATGTAATATGTGACGTCATCAGCAGTGCATTGCGGGGCGCGAGTTATAGTTAGCTGAACTAACTATAACGGGGGAATTTCACGGGTTTTGTACGAGTGCAATGTCCAAGTAACTATAACTGTCCCTAAAACCTATGGTTTTTTCAGTGAATTTCAAAGGTTTTTTAAATGCTAGTTTGTAACTATAACGTGTCTGAAACCTATGGTTTTTTCAGTGAATTTCAAAGGTTTTTTAAATGCTAATTTGTAACTATAACGTGTCTGAAACCTATGGTTTTTTCAGTGAATTTCAAAGGTTTTTTAAATGCTAATTTCTAACTATAACGTGCCTGAAACCTACGGTTTTTTCAGTGAATTTCAAAGGTTTTGTAAATGACAATTTTTAAATGTATTAATTGTTATATTAATTTTTTTCATACTGATTTACTACATTTTTGGAAACAATTTTTTTTACATATTTTATTTGTCAAATTACATTGTAATTACATTATACATTACATTACAAAAAATACTTTCTCAGAATGAATTACTTTAGTTTAAATACTTTGCAGATAGGCAATAGACTTTTAAGTACAGTAGTTACAGTTGTTGCAATGGGCAACACATTTTCAAACACAATGCAACATTCAGCTCAATGTGAATTTCTAGTTAAATGCAATTAGTTACTTTATGGATTACTTTTGTAACCACAGGACTGGATCCTAGATTCAGTCCTGGTACATCTCCTGTAAACAGTTGAGTAAAAGCGTTTTGGTTACAGTCGTGATTTTTAAGGAATATTATTGTATTTTAAAAGTTGACACTTTGAAACTTTTTCTCATAGAATCACCAATGTTATCCTATGGAAGGAAATTCACTTAGCAGGTAAAAACTGTTATCGTTACTTTTTCTTACTCAGTGTTGGATCCTGGATCCAGCACTGGTGCATCTCCTGTAAACAGTTGAAAGAATGCGTTTAAGTCATACAGGCGATTTTTAAGGAATATTTGTAGTTTGTGAAAATCAACACTTTGAAACTTTTTTGCTGAAAACCAGTCAATGTTAGCCTATGAAGGAAATTCAAGTTACCGGTAAGTACGGTTAAAATTACTTTTGAGGATCAGTACTGGGCTGAAACATGCAGCACTGAGGTCTCTCCTGATAACAGGTGAGTAAATCGGAATTCGTATTTCGGCTGATTTTAGAGGAATATTTTAAAGTTCCAAAACTCCACACTTAGAAGAATTTCCAAGTGAAACCAGTCAATGTTAGCCTATGGAAGGAAATTCAAGTTACTGGTAAGTACGGTTAAAATTACTTTTCAGGACCAGTACTGGGCTGAAAGATGCAGCACTGAGGTCTCTCCTGATAACAGGTGAGTAAATCAGAATTCGGATTTCGGCTGATTTTAGAGGAATATTTGTATGTTTCAAAAATCAACACTTAGAAGAATTTCCAAGTGAAACCAGTCAATGTTAGCCTATGAAGGAAATTCAAGTTACCGGTAAGTACGGTTAAAATTACTTTTCAGGATCAGTACTGAGCTGAAAGATGCAGCACTGAGGTCTCTCCTGATAACAGGTGAGTAAATCGGAATTCGTATTTCGGCTGATTTTAGAGGAATATTTTAAAGTTCCAAAACTCCACACTTAGAAGAATTTCCAAGTGAAACCAGTCAATGTTAGCCTATGAAGGAAATTCAAGTTACCGGTAAGTACGGTTAAAATTACTTTTGAGGATCAGTACTGGGCTGAAACATGCAGCACTGAGGTCTCTCCTGATAACAGGTGAGTAAATCGGAATTCGTATTTCGGCTGATTTTAGAGGAATATTTTAAAGTTCCAAAACTCCACACTTAGAAGAATTTCCAAGTGAAACCAGTCAATGTTAGCCTATGGAAGGAAATTCAAGTTACTGGTAAGTACGGTTAAAATTACTTTTCAGGACCAGTACTGGGCTGAAAGATGCAGCACTGAGGTCTCTCCTGATAACAGGTGAGTAAATCAGAATTCGGATTTCGGCTGATTTTAGAGGAATATTTGTATGTTTCAAAAATCAACACTTAGAAACTTTTTCAGCAAAAAGCAGGCAATGATATCCTATGGAAGGAAATTCAAGTTACTGGTAAGTACGGTTAAAATTACTTTTGAGGATCAGTACTGGGCTGAAAGATGCAGCACTGAGGTCTCTCCTGATAACAGGTGAGTAAATCGGAATTCGTATTTCGGCTGATTTTAGAGGAATATTTTAAAGTTCCAAAACTCCACACTTAGAAGAATTTCCAAGTGAAACCAGTCAATGTTAGCCTATGAAGGAAATTCAAGTTACCGGTAAGTACGGTTAAAATTACTTTTCAGGATCAGTACTGGGCTGAAAGATGCAGCACTGAGGTGTCTCCTGATAACAGGTGAGTAAATCGGAATTCGTATTTCGGCTGATTTTAGAGGAATATTTTAAAGTTCCAAAACTCCACACTTAGAAGAATTTCCAAGTGAAACCAGTCAATGTTAGCCTATGAAGGAAATTCAAGTTACCGGTAAGTACGGTTAAAATTACTTTTCAGGATCAGTACTGGGCTGAAAGATGCAGCACTGAGGTCTCTCCTGATAACAGGTGAGTAAATCGGAATTCGTATTTCGGCTGATTTTAGAGGAATATTTTAAAGTTCCAAAACTCCACACTTAGAAGAATTTCCAAGTGAAACCAGTCAATGTTAGCCTATGAAGGAAATTCAAATTACCGGTAAGTACGGTTAAAATTACTTTTGAGGATCAGTACTGGGCTGAAAGATGCAGCACTGAGGTCTCTCCTGATAACAGGTGAGTAAATCGGAATTCGTATTTCGGCTGATTTTAGAGGAATATTTTAAAGTTCCAAAACTCCACACTTAGAAGAATTTCCAAGTGAAACCAGTCAATGTTAGCCTATGAAGGAAATTCAAGTTACCGGTAAGTACGGTTAAAATTACTTTTCAGGACCAGTACTGGGCTGAAAGATACAGCACTGAGGTCTCTCCTTATAACAGGTGAGTAAATCGGAATTCCTATTTCGGCTGATTTTAGAGGAATATTTGCACAATGGTGAAGGGAGGGGCGGGGCCTGAGGTGACATCTTTGCAAACGCGCCCCGTGGCGCGTTTTAAGTTGGGGGATTAAGTTCCCTTGAATCCTGAGGGTCCCTAGGGGCCAACTAGACCACCAGGAACCTCCAATATGCGCCAGGGGCTGCGTTGCAGAGACGTGTAGAGAGGCCACACCCCTTTACACCTCTCTGCAACGCAGCTCTGTGGCGCTTTCTGGATGTACCTGTTGGGCTAGTTGGCCCCAGGGACCCTCAGGATTGAAGGGGTTTAATTCCCCATCTTAAAACGCGCCACGGGGCCTGTTTGCACACATGTCACCTGAAGCCCCGCCCCTCCCTTCACCACTGTGCAAACGCGCCCGTGGCGCGTTTTAAGTTGGGGATTAAGTCCCCTTGAATCCTGAGGGTCCCCGGAGTCCAACTAGCCCACCATATACCTCCAAAAGCGCCACAGAGCTGCGTTGCAGAGAGGTGTAAAAGGGTGTGGCCTCTCTACACCTCTCTGCAACGCAGCCCCTGGCGCATACTGGAGGTTCCTGGTGGGCTAGTTGGCCCCAGGGACCCCCAGTATTCAAGGGGAATTCGTTCCCCCTCTGCAAACGCGCCAGGGGGCACGTTTGCAGAGTGGTGAAGGAAGGGGGCGGGGCCTGCGGGCCGATCGTTTTAAAAAAAAAAAAAGAATTTTGTCCCCTGAAGGGGGGCTGTGTAGCCCCCTTCCTTTTTCCTGTTTTTATGCCCTGGGGACCCCATCCCCCAGGGCCTTACCCCTTTTTTTAATTTGTAATTTTAAAAAAAACGGGAAGGGGGCCGCGTGGCCCCCTTCCCTGGGCCTGTATTGGCCCCGGGGACCCCATCCCCGGGGCATGGCCTCGTTTTTATTTATATTCTTTGGAGGGGGCTGCGTGGCCCCCTCCTCTGGCCATTTAAGGCCCCGGGGACCCCATCCCCGGGGCCGGCCATTCCGTTTTTTTTTTTAAATTTATTTATTTTTGGGGGAGGGGGCCGCGTGGCCCCCTCCCGAGCCACTACTTGCCCCGGGACCCCATCCCCCGGGGCCTGGCCTCTCGTTGGGGACTGTGGGGGTCCCCAATCCCCCACAGTCCCGCCGGCTCCCGCGTCCCTAGGGTGCCGGCATTGCTTTACACATGGGGAGCAGCTAACATGCTGCTCCCCATGTGTAAAGCTGTCGGCTTTGGATATTGGAAGAGAGAGCAGGTTTCCTGCTCTCTCTTCCAATATCCAAAGCAGTTTGTAATGACAGGACGGGAGCCGCGAGGCTCCCGTCCTGTCATTGCAAACAGCAGTGTCCCGGGGTAGGCACCCCGGGACACTGCAGGAGCCGGCCCTGGGGGTGGTGGTCCCCAGGGCCATCAAGGGCTCCAGGAGGGGGCCGCGCGGCCCCCTCCCATTCAGTACACAGCCCCGGGAGGTGGTGGTCCTTGGGGCTCTGGGGGTCCGTAACGGACCCCCATATTAAAATGTTTAGTGCCCCGGGAGGTGGTGGTCCCGGGCGTGTGGGGGCTGGAGCCCCCACACAGGTTTAATAAAAAATTTTTAAAAGCCCCGGGAGGTGGTGGTCCCCGGGGCTGCGGGAGGGCTCAGAGCCCTCCCGCACCATCTTTAAAAAGCCCCGGGGGTGGCGGTCCTCGGGGCTTGGGGGCCCTTTGAGGCCCCCACACATTAAATTATCCCCCACCATGCCCCCGGGACTTGGGCCACCCGGGGCCAATTAACATCGAAGCGTGGGAGACCGCGCTTCGATTTTTCGGCAGGATTCGCGCACCCTGAGCGCATCCTGCCGATTTTTAAAAAAAAAAAATTTGTTTTTTTTGCCCAGGGGGTCCTTGTGGGACCCCCTGAGCAAACCTAGGGGGTCAGGGTGTTTCTACCCTCCCCCCTTTGTGCGCTTATAATATATATATTATCTACTGGCGGTCGCCAGTAGATAGTTATAGTTACAACCTATTATCCATAGGAAATCCGCGACATTCTATTTGAAATAACTCTCTTGCCGGTTGACGTATCTTCGCGAAATTTTCAAACTTCGTGGGGCGCTCCGGTCCGCTCCTACCCTGAAAGTCTCGGGGTGATACGTCAAGCGGGGGCCGAGAAAAAAGGGGGGTCCCAAAACACGTTTTCCCCATGCATTTTTCCATAGGAAACTTTAGACACGGCTACAGCCCGAACTGCTGAACGGAATTACACCAAATTTGGCAAAGAGGTAGTTCTTGGTTCAGAAAGAACTCTTTTTGTTAAATGGTGTAAATCCGTTCAGTAGTTGCTGAGAAAATCAAAAGTAAAAGTACATATATATCTATGGGCACGGAGGATTCGCGCACCCTGAGCGCACCCTGCGCGCACCGTCCCGATCACGAGCTGCATGTTAATTGGCTGTCAGCTGGCTGTCAACATTCCGATTCAGGAAATGTTGGCAGCCATTTTGTCCCTCGGTAGAACCGAGGGACAGAAACAAGTGCGCAAAGCGCACAAAGGGGGCAGGGTAGAAACACCCTGACCCCCAAGGTTTGCTCAGGGGTCCCACAAGGACCCCTGGGCAAAAAAAAAAATTTTTTTTAAAAATCGGCAGGATGCGCTCAGGGTGCGCGAATCCTGCCGAAGAAAATCGAGCGCGGTCTCCCGCGCTCGATTGTATTTGCCCCCAGGTGGCCCAAGTCCCGGGGGCATGGTGGGGGTTTAATTTTATGTGTGGGGGCCTCAAGGGCCCCCAAGCCCCGGGGACCGCCACCCCCCGGGCTTTCTTTTAAAAATGGTGCGGGAGGGCTCTGAGCCCTCCGCAGCCCCGGGGACCACCACCTCCCGGGGCTTTTTAAAAAAATTAAACAACCTGTGTAGGGGGCTCCAGCCCCCACACGCCCGGGACCGCCACCTCCCGGGGCACTAACAAATTAAAATGGGGGTCCGTTTTGGACCCCGAAGCCCCGGGGACCACCACCTCCCGGGGCTGTGCTGATGTAGGGAGGGGGCCGCGCGGCCCCCTCCTGGAGCCCTTGATGGCCCTGGGGACCGCCACCCCCAGGGCCGGCTCCTGCAGTGTCCCGGGGTGCCTACCCCGGGACACTGTAGTTTGCTATGGCAGGACGGGAGCCTCGCGGCCCCGTCCTGCCATAGCAAACTGCTTTGGATATTGGAAGAGAGCAGGGAAACCTGCTCTCTCTTCCAATATCCAAAGCCGATTGCTTTTCCACATGGGGAGCAGCATGTCAGCTGCTCCCCATGTGGAATAGCAATGCCGGCTCCCAAGGGACTGGGGAGCCGGCGGGACTGTGGGGGATTGGGGACCCCCACAGTCCCCAACGGAGAGGGCCAGCCCGGGGGATGGGGTCCCGGGGCAAGTAGTGGCCCAGGAGGGGGCCACGCGGCCCCCTCCCCAAAAAGAAAAAAAAAAAAAGAAAAAAAAATGGAAAGGCCGGCCCCGGGGGATGGGGACCCGGGGCCTTAAATGGCCTGAGGAGGGGGCCACGCAGCCCCCTCCCAAGAAAATAAAAAAAGGCCATGCCCCGGGGGATGGGGTCCCCGGGGCCAATACAGGCCCAGGGAAGGGGGCCACGCGGCCCCCTTCCCGCTTTTTTTTTTAATTAAATTAAAAAAAAGGGGGTAAGGCCCTGGGGGATGGGGTCCCCAGGGCCCAAAAACAGGAAAAAGGAAGGGGGGCCACACAGCCCCCTTCAGGAGACAAAAAAAAAACAAAAAAAAAACGATCGGGCCCGCAGGCCCGCCCCTTCCTTCACCACTCTGCAAACGCGCCCCTGGCGCGTTTGCAGAGGGGAACGAATTCCCCTTGAATACTGGGGGTCCCTGGGGCCAACTAGCCCACCAGGAACCTCCAATATGCGCCAGGGGCTGCGTTGCAAAGACGTGTAGAGAGGCCACACCCCTTTTACACCTCTCTGCAACGCAGCTCTGTGGCGCTTTTGGAGGTATATGGTGGGCTAGTTGGACTCCGGGACCCTCAGGATTCAAGGGACTTAATCCCCAACTTAAAACGCGCCACGGGGCGCGTTTGCACAGTGGTGAAGGGAGGGGCGGGGCTTCAGGTGACATGTGTGCAAACAGGCCCCGTGGCGCGTTTTAAGATGGGGAATTAAATCCCCTTCAATCCTGAGGGTCCCTGGGGGCCAACTAGCCCAACAGGTACATCCAGAAAGCGCCACAGAGCTGCGTTGCAGAGAGGTGTAAAAGGGGTGTGGCCTCTCTACACGTCTCTGCAACGCAGCCCCTGGCGCATATTGGAGGTTCCTGGTGGGCTAGTTGGCCCCTAGGGACCCTCAGGATTCAAGGGGACTTAATCCCCCAACTTAAAACGCGCCACGGGGCGCGTTTGCACAGATGTCACCTCAGGCCCCGCCCCCTCCCTTCACCATTGTGCAAATATTCTTCTAAAATCATCCGAAATACGAATTCCGATTTACTCACCTGTTATCAGGAGAGACCTCAGTGCTGTATCTTTCAGCCCAGTACTGGTCCTGAAAAGTAATTTTAACCGTACTTACCAGTAACTTGAATTTCCTTCCATAGGCTAACATTGACTGGTTTCACTTGGAAATTCTTCTAAGTGTGGAGTTTTGGAACTTTAAAATATTCCTCTAAAATCAGCCGAAATACGAATTCCGATTTACTCACCTGTTATCAGGAGAGACCTCAGTGCTGCATCTTTCAGCCCAGTACTGGTCCAGAAAAGTAATTTTAACCGTACTTACCGGTAACTTGAATTTCCTTCATAGGCTAACATTGACTGGTTTCAGTTGGAAATTCTTCTAAGTGTGGAGTTTTGGAACTTTAAAATATTCCTCTAAAATCAGCCGAAATACGAATTCCGATTTACTCACCTGTTATCAGGAGAGACCTCAGTGCTGCATCTTTCAGCCCAGTACTGATCCTCAAAAGTAATTTTAACCGTACTTACCAGTAACTTGAATTTCCTTCCATAGGATATCATTGCCTGCTTTTTGCTGAAAAAGTTTCTAAGTGTTGATTTTTGAAACATACAAATATTCCTCTAAAATCAGCCGAAATACGAATTCCGATTTACTCACCTGTTATCAGGAGAGACCTCAGTGCTGCATCTTTCAGCCCAGTACTAATCCTGAAAAGTAATTTTAACCGTACTTACCAGTAACTTGAATTTCCTTCCATAGGCTAACATTGACTGGTTTCACTTGGAAATTCTTCTAAGTGTGGAGTTTTGGAACTTTAAAATATTCCTCTAAAATCAGCCGAAATACGAATTCCGATTTACTCACCTGTTATCAGGAGAGACCTCAGTGCTGCATCTTTCAGCCCAGTACTGATCCTCAAAAGTAATTTTAACCGTACTTACCAGTAACTTGAATTTCCTTCCATAGGATATCATTGCCTGCTTTTGCTGAAAAAGTTTCTAAGTGTTGATTTTTGAAACATACAAATATTCCTCTAAAATCAGCCGAAATACGAATTCTGATTTACTCACCTGTTATCAGGAGAGACCTCAGTGCTGCATCTTTCAGCCCAGTACTGGTCCTGAAAAGTAATTTTAACCGTACTTACCGGTAACTTGAATTACCTTCATAGGCTAACATTGACTGGTTTCACTTGGAAATTCTTCTAAGTGTGGAGTTTTTGAACTTTATAATATTCCTCTAAAATCAACCAAACTACGAATACCAATTTACTCACCTGTTATCAGGAGAGAACCCAGTGCTGCATCTTTTAGCCCAGCACTGACCCTGAAAAGTAATTTTAACCGTACTTACCAGTAACTTATATTTTTTTCCATAGGAATCCATTGTCTGGTTTTCAGCAAAAAGTTTCAAAGTGTTGATTTTTACAAACTACAAATATTCCTTAAAAATCACCTGTATGACTTAAACGCATTCTTTCAACTGTTTACAGGAGATGCTCCAGTGCTGGATCCAGGATCCAACACTGAGTAAGAAAAAGTAACGATAACAGTTTTTACCTGCTAAGTGAATTTCCTTCCATAGGATAACATTGGTTATTCTATGAGAAAAAGTTTCTAAGTGTCAACTTTTAAAATACAATAATATTCCTTAAAAATCACGACTGTAACCAAAACGCTTTTACTCAACTGTTTACAGGAGATGTACCAGGACTGAATCTAGGATCCAGTCCTGTGGTTAGAAAAGTAATCCATAAAGTAACTAATTGCATTTAACTAGAAATTCACATTGAGCTGAATGTTGCATTGTGTTTGAAAATGTGTTGCCCATTGCAACAACTGTACTTAAAAGTCTATTGCCTATGTGCAAAGTATTTAAACTAAAGTAATTCATTCTGAGAAAGTATTTTTGTAATGTAATGTATAATGTAATTACAATGTAATTTAAAAAATAAAATATGTAAAAAAAAATTGTTTCTAAAAATGTAGTAAATCAGTATGAAAAAAATTAATATAACAATTAATACATTTAAAAATTGTCATTTACAAAACCTTTGAAATTCACTGAAAAAACCGTAGGTATCAGGCACGTTATAGTTAGAAATTAGCATTTAAAAAACCTTTGAAATTCACTGAAAAAACCATAGGTTTCAGACACGTTATAGTTACAAATTAGCATTTAAAAAACCTTTGAAATTCACTGAAAAAACCATAGGTTTCAGACACGTTATAGTTACAAATTAGCATTTAAAAAACCTTTGAAATTCACTGAAAAAACCATAGGTTTTAGGGACAGTTATAGTTACTTGGACATTGCATTCGTACAAAACCCGTGAAATTCCCCGTTATAGTTAGTTCAGCTAACTATAACTCGCGCCCCGCAATGCACTGCTGATGACGTCACATATTACATCACTCATGACATGGTCAGTGATATCACTGATGACATCACTGATGACATCTCAAATGACATCACTGATGACATCATCCACGTGATAATCTGATGCACCTCCTCACACCCTAATATAATCTTTGATACACCCACTCTAAATTACAGACTGCCATTCGCAAAACCATAGACACTCCAAAACCAATAACCACATACCCACTCACTGATTCTTAGGTCTACACACACACATCCACTCACTCACCCATACAGTCACTCATACTTACGGTCACTCAGTACAGGACTATCATATGCACTCTTACTCCTATATAGACACTCAAACAACGCCACTCATCCATAGAGATACTCAGACACCTAGTCAGTCATGCAAATAATTAAACACACTGCCATTTACTCACCTATACAGTTATACACACACCAGCTCACTTACTCATACAAATAGTAGCACATTGTTACGCTCTTATACAATCACTGATACAAGCACACACTCATCCATACAGCCACTATCACAATCACTCACTCTTGCTTATAGCTATTTATATACTCCAACACACATATATACTGCCTTTCACATATGTAGTTACTCACACATGTACCACTGGGACATACATTCACTTACTAACACACTCTTACACACACTTACCCACCCATACAGTCTATCACAGATGCACTCTTGAAACCATCCACCCAGTGAATCACCCACTCACACATCTATGCACAGAGTTGCACACACCCCTCCCACACAAACACTCAGGCACCCATACAGATACTCAGACAAGCATTCAATAACTCATATAGACACTCATTTAGCTATTCACAAACACATGCAGCCACTTACACAGCAACAGACAGACGGATACAGACATTCACCCAGTTTAGTCACTAACCCATGCATTCAGTAAGATACGTTAAATCACTCACTTATAGAGTCAGTCACGCACCTACTAAATCATCCATACAGACACTTACACACCCACTCATTCTTCAATACGTCTTTTCCTATATATATTAAAAATATTTAAACTTTACAGAAACACACAGTCACTGGATGATGTCATCAGTGATGTCATTTGAGATGTCATCAGTGATGTCATCAGTGATGTCACTGACCATGTCATGAGTGATGTAATATGTGACGTCATCAGCAGTGCATTGCGGGGCGCGAGTTATAGTTAGCTGAACTAACTATAACGGGGAATTTCACGGGTTTTGTACGAGTGCAATGTCCAAGTAACTATAACTGTCCCTAAAACCTATGGTTTTTTCAGTGAATTTCAAAGGTTTTTTAAATGCTAATTTGTAACTATAACGTGTCTGAAACCTATGGTTTTTTCAGTGAATATATATATATATATATATATATGAGGAACCACAATCCCGAAACTTCACCAATCCCACGACGGAAATCAGGAAATCAGGTACGGACCACAGCGTGCTTCGAAAATAAAGTGCTTTATTGCAGAAGGATTTACATTTACATCTATCCATTTACATTATATATATATATATATATTTACACACATATATACATATATTATATATATATATATATATATATATATATATATATATATATATATATATATATATATACATATAAAACCAGGATCCCATCGAACGACCACGCCGGGTCAAGCACGGGCACAGACTCCAATTAAAGATGTAATGAAGAAATGTATTGCATTAACATGTCAGGATAACGTTTCGACCGCAAGCCTGTGGTCTTGATCACATAACGCGCTGTGTAAACCAGCATGGTTTATATACTGAAATAGTGACTTTTCTATGTTTGTCATGACTTTACAAAATTACAGTGAAATTACGACATGCAGTGAACTTTCCTAGTCATCGGCCGATGACTAGGCGCACAGTCAAAAGCAAAGTGCAGTTGCAGACATAATTAAAAAACTAATGATTTGAACATTGTGAAGACAGCCCCGTAGTACATGAATCATGTGATATTGTTGTGCGTGTGCAGAAGCATAAATGTATAAGAGGCGCTGAGGTAGTGCTTATGTCCCCGAGTGAAAATGAAAAAGGTTAATACCTTTGAAATCAAAGTTGCAGGCACCAAAAAACGGCGCGCCGTGTATAGCCCCAATGTCAAACGCTGGTATTGCGTGTATTATGGCTATATGGTTTTAATATGGCATGCACTATGTAAATGGATCCGTATGCGGGTAAGGTGTCACAGGCACGGGGGCAATAAGACTAAAACCGCCTTATATGATGCAGCTGCAAATCGAAGCCCAGTAGGCTGTCTGGGGTAGAGAAAGCATAAGTGACACGCTTTCACACTGCCTGCTTAAATGCAAGAGCTCATTACATTAATGGAGTCTAATCGTAATGAGTTAAGTCATTCATGTCTGTGTCTTACAAAGGAATCTCATGCTAGTGCATACTGCGCTGTGTGTAACTAACGACAAAGAGGGTCACTAGTGAATGAATGTATCTAATGGGCGGGGGACGGGGAAGCCGGGAAAGTGCACATGTGTGTTGGCGTGTGGTGACTATTTAGACTCGTAGTGGGTGAAATAAGTGCCTGTGGATTAAAATCACATATGCTACGTGAATAAGTGGATATATACAAGTCAAAGAGACAGTCTAGCTGGAGTCAGCTGACTCCCCATCAAAACCAGAATCGCAATAATTGCAATGTGGAGCGCAAACTGTGGAGGAGGCAAGTGCGTCAGTACAGTTGAGTACTATACTGTGAAGGCTGCAGAACACTGGGCATGGCGAGCAAAAGGTGAGGAGACCAATGTCAAGAGTAAAAATGAAAAAATGTAAAAATGTCAAGGTAACTGTGCCGTAACTGGAGCAAACACCTGGATTGACTATAGAAAGTTGTATAGGTCCTCACTGAGGTTGAGCCCTGCGGGGGCCTTGGTGTTCAGTTCTATTATGTACCTAGACTTCAATTGTTGTAACAATTTTTCCCTGTTGCCACCCCGCCTGAGTGGTGGAACGCAGTCCACTACGCAATACTTCAAGTGGTCCAGGTTGTTGTGATGGATTTCTTTGAAATGTCTGGCGACCGGATATGTGGGGTTGCTGTTAACTATTGCTCTGATGTGTTGTAAGATACGTAAGTGTACCTGGAGCTTGGTGCTCCCCATGTACCTGAGACCACAGTTGAATGAGAATATATACTGCAAATTCTGTTCTGCAAGTCAACCTTTGTGTGATTGTAATGGGTTTGCTCTTAAATTGTGCTGTGATTTGGTAGGTATTAATGCCAAATCTACAGGCCCTGCAACTGCTGCATTTGAAGAACCCTTTGACATTGGATAGTCAGTTGGTAGTGGTTGTTATCTCAGGGCTGTTTCTGACTATGGCGTCATGCATGGAGCTAGCTCTTCTGTAGGTAATGTCCGGCCTATGAGCTACCATGGGTCCCAGGGTGGGGTCTGTCTTGATGATACCCCAGTGTTTGTTGATGATGGATCTCAGTGCTCGCGCCTCAGTGTTATGCGTGATGATAAGGCGAGTGGTAACACAGCCCTCAGTGGATGGTTCTAACTGCGTGTCAGTGCTGTCAATGTTGTCTGTTGTTTTACCCTGGAGTAGCACCTCTCTAGGTATGGAGTTGGCTTTGTTCATTGCTGCAGTGATGGTATTCTCAGTATAGCCTCTAGCCTTGAATCTCCTGTGTGAATCTAATTGACAATTGATTAGGTCAGTGGTGTTACTGCAGATGCAACGTAAGCGCAGCATTTCTCCATATGAAAAAGAAAAAAAAAATCCATATTTGTAAAGCGCGAACTACTCACCCTTACGGGTCTCAAGGCGCTGGGGGCCTTCATGGAAATTAAGTGAGCTATTGCCCAGAGTCACATGGTGCTGAGCTGCCGCCAGAGCCGGGGATCGAACCGTGAGCCCTGTGCTCCGAAGTCAGCTGCCCTGGCCGCTGCACCACACCTCTCCATGGAATGCTTGCTATGAGGTGTTTAGGGTGGAAGCTGGTGGCATGGAGGGTGGAATTGCCGGCTGTGGTCTTTCTGTGGAGGGTGGAATGAAGTTTGTTGTCAGTGACATAAAGTTTTACATCAAGAAAGTCCACTGACTCAGTGCTCATGGTGGCATTAAACTCTAAATTACAATCATTGCAATTAATCTCTTTTACAAACGTCTCTGCACTTTCAATTGTGCCCTTCCAAACCACAAACACGTCATCTATGTAACGCAGCCAGCAAAGAATATTGTTGTACCAAGCTTCTGAGTGTGTCCCACTGAGGACCCGCTCCTCCCACCAGCCCACCTGAAGACATGCGTAGCTGGGGGAGAAGCAAGCCCCCATGGCAACACCCCTGAGCTGCTGGTATACCTTGTTGTTGAACATAAAAAAATTGTGTTGCAAACACCATTCGATAAGGAACATGACAAGTTCATTATGTTTGTAACAATTGATAGGTCTTTTGTCCAAAAATTGTTTACATGCGTCTAAACCATCTTTATGTCGTATGCTGGTATACAGCGAAGTTATGTCCAAAGACATCAGGACGCAGTTTGGGGACCAGGGAACATTCTTGATTTTGAGAAGAAAGTCACTGGTATCTCTTAAGTAAGTAGGTAAATTGATGACATGCTCTTGAAGGAAGTAGTCAACATATTTGGATATGTTTTCGCAAAGGCTTTTGCGTGCCGAGATAATTGGGCAGCCTGGCACAGGTGATGTTCCTTTATGGACCTTGGGAAGGAAGTAAAGTATAGGGAGAACAGGGAATTCATTATTTAGGAAGTTAAACTCATCCTTACTCAGAACGCCTTGTGTTCTGTAGGTGTTAAGGCTTTTCTTCAATTCTTTCCCACTTGCAACTACTTCCTTCATATTAGTAGTCCTGTAGCAAGAGGCATCATTCAAATGTCTGTGTGCTTCCTCCATATACATGTCCCTTGGCCATAAGACGATGTTACCGCCCTTATCCGATTTGTTAATGATGATATCAGATCTGTCTTTGAGCTTTTTCATTAAATTCATGTATTGTTTGTGCTTGAAATTGTTTTATATATATACACACACACACAGTTCGTGTATACTTAGACATAATAAAATATGCATGTCAAGGTATGGATAGGAGGTTGACATTATACATGTGTCCCACTACATGGAGCTATTCTTCCGTTTATACGCTAATACATTAAAATAGGTTGAACACCAGCTTTGTATTCTTAGACACTACATACATGTGGATATCAGACCATATATACATTGCTGCTTCTATGTACATTTGGGTGTATATATAAAGGGGGTTATGCCTGATACTAAAACTTTGCTAAGTGTCATGTCTATGTATGTATACATATGCATGCCTATCATTACATATTTAGATATGTGGATATGTCTATATACATTTATGTCAATTTCAGTTATATGCTAAAAAATATAAAAAATACAAAAAAATCTATTCCCTTCAACCTTTGTCCCATCCCTCCTCTCTTGGATTCATCCCAAACCTTCTGACTACTATGAACTCCCAAACATCCTTTTCAAAGTACCTCCTCTTTTTTATCCAATTCACCCAGCTAACAGGTGCACATGTCCACTACTCCCAAAACCAACCACAACTTCCCTTTTATAATACACTTTCATTATTCTACCCCTACTCAAAACATTACTAAACACACGAGGATACACTTAAAAACTCATCACAACTAATCCACCAAGAAAAAAGGAAGCGAATATTACTAATCGCCTAAATATTTAACCCTAATCCTGGGTTCAGGAGTAGCATGCTTCTCGCCATAAAATGGTTCAACCCTTGTCAGGATTAGTACGCGCTATATATACATATATATATATGTGAATAATTACAATTTATAAACTAGCTCCTGGCCCTCCGCAGCCACTGCAACCAACAGCACCTCTCTGCTTCCACCTTTTGCCTCCTAGCCCAGCAGTCTAATTCGAGATTGCGAGAGCCAGAATGTGTTCTTGCGACCGTTAAGGGAAAGACAAGCCAACTTTGGGCTTTCTCAGGACCCATAGTTTTTCGTCCTCTGGCAGCGGTGCAGACAAATGTTCTTTATTTATGTGACGTTACACGCGGGAGTAATAACCTGCCTAGAAAGAGTGATGGTGCTTACTTTTGCAAGCTAATCACAATATGCAGGAAAAAGTATTTTGCAGCACTTTTAAAGGCAACATTAATTATTCCTTAGTAAAATTATTGTTGGGAGCAGGTAAGGGGTTGCCAGGATGTGTAACTAAGCCTCTGACTGTCATTTTTGTTCAGAAATATATGTCTATGTGTGAATATATGCATGCATAGTGCTTTGTACTGCACGGATGTATCTACCAGCATTAGAAAGCTGAACAACGGAAAAGGGGGCAGCGGGGGCGGGGGGGGGCATGTGGTACAACTTGGGAGAGAGTAGACAGAAGTAGTAATACAGGAGGATGATTGGTCTAAGGATAGGCGACCTGAAGAAGGTTGAGGGGCAGGGTCGTAGGGATCGGTTTAGCGTGGGAGATGGTGAGTTGACACAATGTGGCAACGGACAAGGGGGGTTATATTCAGTGAGGCTCTGAAAATCTTGCAAGCGACCATCTACAATGTTTTATGAACGCTGTCACCAGTTTAAGGCTCGTGGTGACCTGAATTATAATTTTGCAGGAGACGCTGTACGCGTTGCACACATTTTGCACTTCACACTGTTGTGTGGCACTTCCCTCAACTTCGCATCAAGTAGAAGATTTGTTGCTCAAAAGATTATGGCTGGTCTGAGGATTTTGCAGATTTTGCAGATGTAGTGCAAAAAAACAATTAATTGATTTTTCACCTTTTTTTATTTTTAAAACTTGACTATGTTCAAGAAGTTCAGTTTGCAAAGTTTAGGAAACTTTCCCTATCTGGAGTAGCCCGTGATTCTCGCCTTCACTCATCAGTGCCCTGTCTTCCACATGGAAAAGTCCACAGCGTCGCTGTCAAAGGTTACGCATCTGAAACTTTGCAATATCTTTAAGTAGTCAAAATAAGAAGCTAATGACTGATTATAGTTGCATTCCTGAGCTGTCTGCCTGTGATTTGAAAGACAAGTCTGCCTGTCAGCTTTCGAGAAAAAAAAAAAGCGAGGCAAAGCAGACAACTCAGGGCAGTGCGAGTTGCTGGAGCATAAACAGCTGCAGCTTTTCGGAAACAATCCAAACAGGACGGAATACACCTCAGGCGGAATTTCTTTTAAATGGCTTGTCTATGATCCCATTTAAGTAGGCTAAATCACCTGGAATAGCGGTGGATTACAGACAGAGCACACATTGTCTTCTGGCGCTGGATTCACAGAAAGAATTCCTGCATTTTTAGGTCTGGCTTGACAGCACAACAGTCTGCCTGGCGTACTGTTAACATTTCTTTAAAATATACACAGAGAGCCATATTTATAGAAAAATGGCACAGTGCTGCAAATCACTTTGCTGCACTGCGTCACTGGGAAAGGGCAAGAATGTGCCTTATTTAATGCAATACGCCGTATTCCTGTCCTTTCCCCTTAGCTGGCACACAATGGTCTGCCTAGCGCCAACACAGGCACCCTTGCACCATGTTGCATGGGTGCTTGCATTGCATGCAGGATTGTTTTTGCGCAGGAAGGGGCACCTTCCTACGCAAAAAAAAATCCTGAGAGGCTTTTTCCTCTTTCTATATGTGCTGCAGAATGAGAAATAAAGACATTTCTCCTCGTTATACCTCTCCTGGGGAGGCGCATCTTTTTGGCTCACTCTTTCAAATCTGGGAATGCGTCAAAATCCATGGATGTTGCGTGGGAACACCCACACAACGCCCATGGAAATGCATCCCTAGTGCAGAGCAACGCAATGCAGTGATTTGCGCTGCGTTACATTACTCGAGATTTATGAAGCCACGGAAGGTGGCCTTGCTTCGCTTCATAAATATCATTTTTCATTTGAGTCGCTCGTTCACCAAGTTGCATGGTGAAAGAGTGACACAAAGGGGCTCATAAATATGTTTCAGAGTGTGGCTTTGGCTCCACTCAGAGGAATATCGCTCTCTCACCTCATGCTGCTGGCTATATGGTGTGCCATTCCTCCTTTTAGGAAGTGCTTCCATTAGAAGGTGTGAGGAACTGAAGTCCTGAGGGATTTAAAAAGTACACTCAATCCCCACACTGTTTGTAACATTTAGTTGTTTTTCTCCTATATGCATTATGTGCATAGATCATTTTAGCTACTTTTTCTCAGGATTGTCAAAGCCAATAAGGTAAGCTTTAATAGGTTAAATACCATTTGAGCATGCACAGTAAGTAAACGGCATGTGTGAATGCCTGTGTTTACACAATTAAACATGGCACATTAAAGCTGGACCTGTTGGCTTTGCAAATGCTTGTTTGCACTGTCCTCACTAAAGAGGAATGCTCCTTGTGTTTATTATTGTTTTAGCCTTAAGACTTTTTATTTGGCTGTGCTAGCCCCACTTAACTCATTCTGCTGAAATAAGAAGTCATTGGGTCCTTTAAGTTGCTTAGAAAGGTGCAGCCACATTGGCAAATAGACAGACACCTTATTCGATCATTCCTATCTCACTGCCAGATGATAATTCAATGCTTCCACATAAATGCCTGAGCAGTTTTTATAATACAAAGGTGGCTTGAGGTGGTGAGCACTGGCATTTAATTCTTGTAAATGGAGAGCTCAAGCATTTATCACCAAGCGGTATCTGCTGGGAGGGTAAGTCCTATAGCTCTTGAGTGCATGTGGTCCTGCCCTATGTCATTTTTTTCACTTTATCTCTATTGAGCCCGACATTCATATAAGATAATTGTGGGACCTTCCTGGTATATGGACTGAGACCCCTGAGTAGTTATCTAATGACAGGGTGGGCATCCAATGTGCCCCAACCTAACCAGTTTTTGTGGGACTGGTGGTGGTGGCAGCGTGGTTCATAATAATGAAGAGAAATGCCTTTTTCCTTCCTACATTAGGGATAGATGCCTTCTGGACTACCATGTGATATTGTTCCTCCAATCTCCTGAAACTCTGTACTTCCCACACCATGTGGAGTATTCTCCATTTTTGATGGATGTCCTGCATTCAATCAGGGCCTATATCTGGGTCAAGAACACGGCTGGAGTCACTACTGGTCTACGGAGGCGTACCTGCTTTAAAGAAGCAGTTCATCAGCCCAGCTGCCTGAGGGCCTTTGAGTCCTATCATGAGGTCTGCACAGCCCCTAGACAAGAGGGTGCCCACCTGTGGAGCAGAAGAAAAGCGCCCCCAGATCTTCTTGCATGGCCCAGGTGCCAAATTAAAAGTACTTGCCAACATCACTCGTATAGTGAACTGTCCTCACAATTCCATGTCCTGGCCTGGAGAAAGGGAGAGGTAACTAACAGAGGCCCACTAGGAACGTGGGACTGCTGCACTGTCTCAAGTGAGAAACTAAGCCTGCTTGTTGTAAATTTGACTGCCGGGTTTAAGATCTTTTTTCCAGGTACATTAACACAGTATTCACATGCATCACTGAATCACATTGCCATAGACATTAACATTATCGTAAAATATAACAACTGGTGTGTAGGCACTGCAATAATATTTACTCTCAGATCTCTGGCTCGACCATTGTGGATTTGATTGCTGATCCTCCTTTTGTGTAGGGTATTGATATTTGTGTCTATTAAAGTTGTTTTCCTTTTACAAAGCATAGCACACACCGAACATTGAGTTATTAAGAGACATTGCTATGTTTTACTGTCACTTCATTGAGTAAGCCTTGCATGCTCTGCCTCTCTATCATGAGTTAAGTGCTAAAATGAAATACTTGGAGATCTAGTACTGTGGAGATAGGAAGTCACAGGTAAACAACTCTAGTTCTCTTAACGGGAGCACAGTGACCTCTGGTTGTCATTGGGCCACTGGAACTAGCTCTCATATCACCAATAAGTGTATCTAAAGTTTGCAATTGCTACTCATGCAGCTGATTGCTTGAAATCGCTGTGATTATCAAATCTGTCTATTGATCTTTTTAGCATATTTTTCTCATTCTGTTTTTAGTAGTTCCGTGTTTGTGTCTGTTATAAATAACTGTTTAATAGTCTGCATAGTCTTGTTTGAAAGATAAGCAAGCACATTCTGTGATGTTGGTGGGGTTGAAAAAGCATATGATGCAGTAGTTAATTTGTAAAATAAATTTAGTGCGGGGCCCTTCTCGGAAGGTCAATGTAGCCTGCACCACCCATGCCCTGCCAGTGCTGCTAATGACAATACCAACATAAAACGTAACCATTGCAGTCCTACAAGTGTGGCAATTCAGACTATTTCAGTCCACTCAAAGCTATAATAATGGTGTGAGAGGCTGGTATTATTCATATTCAATGTATATTGACTTATTAAACATGGTTTTTGCACTCATCTCAAAATTAAACACGCAGTGCCACCATGTGGTGGACTGTCACTAGAGCCAGTGATAACAATTAGGTGCCGGTGCCAAGCACTGGAACCCACCAGCACAAATCAAGCACTGATATGATGTCACTTCCAATGTCTTTACTGAGCTATGAGACCATGCTGCTGGTCTCTGCAGGAGTGCAATACTTTGTATTGGAGAGCACTGTTGTTGCTCAGTAGGAAGCAGGTCCTCTGGGAAAGTGAGTACCTGGTCCGTCCTTCAATCTCCAGCACTATAGCTGAGCTGATCATCAATCCTCTGCCTCACAAACAAATAAACCCATAGAAAAGCCATCAAGTAACTACAGACCCAAGACAATAACACTACTCACCTGCCCTTACTTTCTGCCAATGGAATTTTACTCCACTTTTCCAGACTGCCTGGCAACATGTGGCAACTTCCGTAGCTAAAAAGTGGTTACTTAGGGGCTGATTATGATGGCGGACGGACTTCAGGCCGCCCGCCATCGTATCGGGAAGTGGGACCACCCGCATACAAGTCGGCGGTCCCACAGGGGTAATTACAATGTGACCGTCACCACGGCGGTCGCAATATCTATATTTGACATTGCGGCGGATGCTGCTGGCTGTAGCACCGGCCGCAATGTAAAAACAGGACATGTACCATATCCCTGCACTACGTGGCAGGCACCATGCGGTGCCTGCCACATGGTGCAGGGATATGTAGGGGTCACCATAGGTGCCCCCTAGTGCTCAACTCTGGGGTGCAGGGGGGAAGAGGAGCCCGCTACGAGCCCCCAAAGTCCCTTTCCACCTGCCTTTTCATGGCGGGTTACCCACCAGGAAAAAGGCAGGTGGAAAGGGACATCATAATCCCTACGGCGGTGCCTGGCAGGCACCACCACTGTGGTAGGGATATGATTCTCCTCCGATGGTCTGATGGGCTCCTTTAGCCCATCGGAACCATGGCGGTCGGTCTTCCCGACCGCCAAAGACACGCCCACCATTGTAATGTGGCGGGCGAGGCTGTCGGTGGCGGTTTCACCACCATTGTAATCAGGCCCTTAGTATTCAATCCTCTGGGCTGCTCTGTACATGTCTTTCTTTATCTCTCTCTTTCTCTCTCACTCATTCGGTCTCTCACTCGTAAGATTCACAACATAGGGCCCGATTACGATGTCGGAGGGACCAGAGTCCGTCCGACATCGTTTGGGAACTGGAACCGAACGACCTCCTGTCGTTGGTTCTAGCCCAGCAAGTAGGATGCGACTGAACCCTGTTCGGTCACAATCCTATACTTTACAATGGGAGCATGCATTCCGAATGGAATGCAGGCTCTCATTGTAAAGAGCAAAGGTGCAGTTCATCCCTGTTCAAAGTCAGATTCCCACAGCTTTTCTGTTCGGAAAGGCCGGCACAGAAAGGCTGTGGGAATCTTCCATCATAATTCTTCGGCCGGAAAGAGCTGCCCGAGGGATTGATGGAGGATTTCCGAATGGCAGCTGGGCTCTCCAAGCTCGTCGGAGGCCATTCGGAAATTTGGTTCGGATTCCTTCCTGACCGACCTCATCAAAATTGGTCGGTCAGAAAGGAATCCGAAAAGGCCATTTCAATGCGGCCGGAATGGCTCCGACCGATGGTCGGAGCCATTTCCGACCACATCGAAATCGGCCCTATAGTCTCTCCCAATGCCCAGTTCACAAACCTTTTCACAGTTATGTGTGAATTAGAGCCCAGATTTTGATTTTTTCATGAAACACAATGCAGCAAGACACTTTGCTGCACTGCGCTGCATTAAAGGAAGAGGTCAAGAATGCACCATATCTACCAAGATATGGTGCATTCCTGCCCTTTCCTTGCACTGGTGCACTCAGTGAAGGCTAGCGCCAATGCAGGCACCTTTGCGCCAATTTGCAAGGTTGCCTGCCTTAGAGGCAGGATTGTTCTCATGCAGGATGGGACAACTTGTTGCACGACAACAATCCGTAGAGGCATTTTACTCTTTCTAAGTGTGCTGTTGGATGCACCACACTTAGAAAGAGGAAACAACGAGGAGAAATAAAGATATTTCTCCTCGCTGCACCTCTATCGGGAAGGCATACAATTCTGACGCATTCTTAGGCCTACCAGTGTTGTAAATCTGTTAATGCTTCAGAATATATGGGTTAATGCATGAGAACACCCACACTCCATCCATGTAATGCTCTCCCGGCTCAGTGTTACACAAAGCAGCAACTTACACTGCCTTGCGTTACACCAGATTTACCAAGTTTCATACAACATCTCAGTGTTATCTTCTGGCCAATGTGGAACACCAGCTTTCTATGCAGATGAGAAGCCAGTCGAAATACTGGTCAAATGGCGGAAAGTTCTTCCTTTGATGAGGTCGGGATCCTGAAGAGAGGAAGATCAGTCATGGTCTGATCTATTTGAGGATAATTGTTGTGGTCCATTTTGTCTATCTATGCCAACTCAGTTCTTATTATTCTGAAACCGTCAGTATGAAGTACAACACAATAGTTGGATTTTCCCATACCTTCTAAGGCAGAAATTTACAACTTGGTCGAGCTCAGATGTAGACATGGGCATCCATCAACAGTAAGGTTCTCTACCAGATACCAGATTAGCAGGACTGGCCTTGGGCCACTATTAAATGACCTTATTTTGAGAATGCTCAAAGTGACAGACCTTAGGCCTTGCTTTATTTGACTTTTGTAGACTTTTGTGAGAAACCTTTTAAGAGTGTCTTCAGTGGAAACATAGGGACCCCCCTCAGGCTAGTGTAAAGATGGAATGATGGGTTGTACGCCATAATACTAACCCCAGATATATTGACCTACTTATATATCATCACCATAATACCAACTCCTGAAATTTCTCAAAGGTAGATGTAGGTTTACTACTACTAATCTGTGGTCATGATACTTCGAGAACTGATGTTATGGTCTCAATATATATTAGTAAGTCAATATTTTGACCAAGTGAAGATACGGAATAATATCAGAATATCGAGCTTTAAATATTGTAATAAAAAATATCATAGCATAAATATTGATGATCAAGATATTGACAAGATTAGTAAGTATATATATGTAAGTATTGGTTTACTAAACGTAAATTAACTTCTATGTTCCTTAACAATATATACATTATCAAGGTATCTAGATGTGAAGTTCAGCATGATAAATCTCTACTTATATACACTTACCTCCACAATATTTTGATTTTCAATATTTTTACTATAATTTTCTTGTAGCATGATATTTCTGTAGTTTATAGTCAGAATTGAAATTGTTAATAATTTGCTTAGAGCATCCCTCTCAACCTTCATACACTGCAGTTGCTGTTGCTGGCTAAAAGAGAGAAGTACAGTGAGGCCTTAAATGAGTTTATTGACAGGCCTGTTCTTTGTACTTGCCTATGCTCGACCTGAACGATGCAGGAAAAGCAGTATTTGCATATGCAATTGGATTTGTGTGCTTTTATGACCTCAGTTCAAACTGTGGAAATTCAACGAGTATGGTGATTGTTCTGAAGTGCTAAGTTTAGGGTTAGAGGTGTGAGCAAAGGTGTTCCAAGAGAGGAGAGTGAAATTGTTATTTGGAAAACAGTGAACATCCACAAAGTATTAGCTTTGTGAGTATTAACCTTCCCCAATTTAACATGAGAATTACACAGCAAATATGAGTATTTGCAAAAGCAGATCTTAAACTCTGATTATGAGTACCCCAAGAGGACTGTTTGCTATTTCTTGTGTTTAAAAAATCTGATGCCCTGGTCAACAGAATTTATTGGGCCAAATAAATAGCACATTTAGCCAGTTTTCCCCCAACAATGAGAATAACTTGTGGATTTTGGCTCTTTCCGCACCAAAGTGCGCATGTCCCATTAGTGACAATTTTTTCAAATATTAAATTATGGCAAGTTTGTCCCACTAAAATGTATTCATGGAGTGCGGATCTTATGGTAGCCTGTATTACCAGGTTTAGAAAACTTTGTACAACTTGCAATTGTGTTCACAGCACAAACTGGTGCTTGCACAAGGAATGGTGAATACCGCAGCACTCATAAACAAGACCTAATTGTGTGAAGCAGGTATGAAGAGTACTCAAACCATGACATGTTTTAATGTGGTGTTAGTTGGGAGGTTTCTTCTCTTAAAAAAAATATATTGTCCAGATGGAGGAAAAACAAGAAAAATATTAAGGTGCATTTGCATCAGGAATGTAACCATAAATTTTGATTCAATGAAAACAAACAAAGGTTAAGGAGATGTTATAGTAGGTGAAAATGTCAGTCAAAACATATTGTTTTAAACGAACAAAAACAATACCACTGAAATTTGCCAGTTATAGTTATCTCAAGTAAATAGTAATCTCAAGTAACTATAACTTGTGTCTTTAAGTAACTATAACCTGTGCCCCCACCATGTACAGTGTTGTCAATGATGTAATTTAGATGTAATTAGGGATGTTATTAATGCAGTCACTGAACATGTCATGAGTGAAGTAATATGTGAGGGTAGAAGAAGTACATGATGACGGCGCGAGTTATTGTTACTTTAGGTCACGAGTTATAGTTACTAGAGATAACTATAGCTGATGAATTTCAGTGGTTTTGTTACTTTCAAACAGTATGTTTTAACTGATATTTTCACCTAATTGTAATGCCCCTTTCACCTTTGCGTTTTTTCTGTGAATTTCTAAGGTTTTTTAAATTATGAAGTAAAATGTTATTACAATTCCTAACTGTAACGTCTCTTTAAGCATCAGTTTTTTCAAAGAATTTCTATTTTTTTTAACATAAAGTAAGATGTCCTACTCCGTACACGTCATGGGGTTGGGAGCAGGGCCAGGCCTGCGCAATAATGAATGGGGAAAGTGTATTTTGGGTCCCCACCTTTTGCTTGGCTCCCACTTGACGCCCAAACCCCCCAAGGTGCCTAAGCCCCTTTTCTAAAAATGTTTAGGTTCTGGGGATCCGCGGATCCAGCATGACACCCAGCTCCACACCCCTGGGGCTTCACTCCGGATCCGACAATCAGGAGCAAAGTCTCAAGGGTGTCCCACTGGGTATCGTGCTGGATCTGTGGCTCCACGGAACCCCAAGCAAAAAATTTTTTTAAACGTGACCCCCTCCCACAAGGCACAATGGGTCAGAGTACCCCTAACTTGCCCCCTTATATCTTATTCAGTTTAATATTGATTTAGAACTTGAGCCCAAGTCCCGAGTCCTAAGATGGTGGCCACAACTTGTTCACCAGATTCTGGCCAGCAAATCACAACACGTGGATGAAGGCCCGCACCTGCCGCTGATCCTCTGCTGTATGGAATATACAAAGTTTTTGGGCCTTTTTCTCAATAACTACAGAATGGATTTATACCAAATCACAAAAAGCATGCTTTCTGATCAAGATCTAGCTTTCTGCGAAATCTGGCGTAAATCCGTTCAGCCATTCGGGCTATTGTTGTGTCTAGATTTTATATGGAAAAATGAATGGGGAAAGCGCGTTTTGGGACCCCCCACTTTTTCTCGACTCCCGCATGATGAATCCCCCCGAAGCTTTCCAGAAGGGATTTGAGGTAGAAGAACATTTTTTGGGGTGAAGTTTCATGAAGATTCGTCAAACTGCACCAGAGTTATAAGCAAACAAAAAATGCTTTTCCTCTAGAAACGTGAGCCTAACTATAACTTCCCAGTGTTTGGTTGAAGGGAGTGTGTACACTTGTCAAGCAACAATCACAATCCCTGTCAGGGTGAACCATAAAATGTAACTGAATAAACCTGTGCTTAACCTTCTGGTACCTTGGCACAAAAGCAGCCAGGCTTAACTTCGGGGCAATGTGTAAGGTATTTATGCGCCACTTAGACAGTAATGAAGTGAAAATACAACACAAAAAAATCCCACACCAATTTAGAAAAATAGTGTAAAATGGAGTAAATTATTTGAAACTAAAATGACAAAAATTCAATCAGTAGAACTGAAGTCATTAATTTTTAAAAAATGTTAGTAAAAACTAGCGCCTAAAAATCAAAGTGCCAACCATGGACATCTAGCCACATTAGACCAGGGCAAAGTTTAAAGCTATAGCCGACCACAATGGAGCATGGCTCAGATACATGAGGAGGATTGGGCCTGGTCTCCGCTTCCCTTCAAATTTAGCAGAATATTTGAAGAAAATAGTCTGAGAAGGCAAAGTTCAGCAGAGCAAAGCAGACGGCAATGTTCGACGAGGCATCAAGGTTCGGGAGCCACTAGACAAAGTCGCAGTGAAGATTTCTACGTTTGGACTTAGGGCCTAATTGCGAGTTTGGCGGTCCCACAGCAGGCGGTGCAACGCGCTATCCGCTGTGGGTCCGCCAAACCCGTGGTGTGACCGCCCGCCAGATCAGGAGTTTTTCCCTGGTCTGGTGGGCGGTCCTGCTATGGTCCGACAGCGGCGGTCTGTCAGGCTCATACAACAGCCTAACAGGCAGACCGCCGCTCTCAGAGCGCCAACTGCAGCTTCCTGCACGACATGCCAAACCATGCAGGTAGGTGGGTGCAAATGCCCCTTTACATGCACCCCCAGGCCCAAAACCAGGAGGGGGCCCTTTGTTGCCATTGCGCCACTCTTTTCATGGAGGTTTCAGCGCCATGAAAAGGGCTGTGAAATGACAACTCAGAATATGCGCAGCGGTAACGCAGCCGGCACCGCCGAGCATATTCCGAATTGCCATTGTATATTCTTGCCAGGGAAAGACCGCTGGCCCAGCGGGATCCTTGATTCCAATAGTGCCTGCAGTATAGTGGTGGTCCTACCACCGCAGTTGTAATACTTTGGGTGGTCCCGAAGTAGGTCCGCCAAACTCGTAATCAGGTCCTTAGTGTCTTTTTTGGAAGTCGAAAATCTCCAGTGGGATGAAGCTGCAGCCTGCAGACTGTTGCCGATGAAGGCTCCATGAGACCAGATACCCCTCCTGCGAGGAGCCGCTCAACAGGATTTACTGCTGCAGAGAAGAACGTAGCAGGAGCTACAGCACCCACTGTTAATGCACCTTTGGCAGATCGTCAAACAGGTAGGTCTTGGTCTTATCTCAGTTCTCAGGGCACTTTTGACTGAAAAATTTTCTAAGTCTCAATTTTTTGTTTTAGACTGTTGGGCACCTTTATCTCCACTTCCAAGGGTCCAGGACTTGATGGGCACCATTTGGAGGATATGACTCACTTCAGGCAGGGTCCAGGTGCAGGGTTAAAGTTGTTGGAGCTTTTTGTGTCCTTGTAGTTGAGAAAAGGAGGCCAGCCAACTAGACCTTAGAAACACTCTGGTAGTACTGGTTTCAAGCAGCAAGGCAGTCCTCCAGCTGCAGAACAGTCCTTTGAGGGATCACTGCCATAATATCGATCACAACAATATCATGATTCAGAAATATAGTAGAAGTAGTTTAAAATAGTAAATCTTCAATATTTTAATATCTAACAATAATATAATGTAAGTTTTAAAAACATTAGGTAACATTTAATACTATATATAAATATATACTTATATAAACATACACATATAAATATGTTTGTGTATGTTTATATATTTATATATACACATATATATAATATAACACTATTATAAAAAATACATTTTACATCATATTAATTCTTTGTGTTTTTTTATTTACTGCTATAAAAAGCGTATATATATATTTATATGTATATATATGTATATATAATCCAACAAAGCAGTCCAATAACGGAAGGCACACTATTCAGCTGGTGCATGCGGCAAGGCTGGACTAGCCTTGAAAATATATCTCTCACCAAGTCAGAAATAACGCAGAACTCTCCTGGGGATTTTGAATTTCATTTATTCAGCAAGCCATATCACTCCTCCCTACGCGTTTTAACCACACAGGTCTTGGTCACGGTACACAGCCATCCAAGCCAACCTAAAATGAATAAAAGCAACCCATTCATTTCAGGTTGGCTTGGATGGTATTTTACCAATACAAAGTGTAATACTGTGCCTGGAGTGGTAAATGGCTTTTGTCATTTTACAGCTCGGCATGGATAGCATTGTGCTAATCCTATGCTTAAAGACTTTGCTGTCGAAATGGCCATTGATATAAAATAAAACAAACAAAGAAATAATAATATTACATATTCCTCGCCGCCTCGGGTCCTTCTTCATTGAAAAAAATACTACGTTGAATGTATTGCGCGTGCGCATGCGCACTCGCAAGACGTACAACGTAGTGTTTTTTTTAACGAAGAAGGACGCGAGAGGAGCAGGAAGGAGAGCAGCCAGGCAGGGGAGGCGGCAGAAACACAGGTAAGTGCCTTCTTTTTATCATTTTAAAGCATGCGGGAGGGGGGAGGGAGTGGCTAACTCCGGTCCACCACGGAGGCGGAGTTTTGCCTACCTCCACGTTCGCCACGGAGCGCGGAGTAGGCAAATCTCCGCAAACTCCGCTGTCGGAGCGGAGTTACCAGCCCAGGGTTACATCCGACATCAGCAGTGGCTTTGTTGTTGACTTTTTGCACCCTGTTCCCTTACAGCACCGTGTAAGCGTAAAACCAGCTCTCCTGCGGCTCCCGCTTCAGCACCTAGTACAGCCAGGACAACACTGCTCCTGGGCTTCCCGAGCTAGGTGAAATCGAATTGACTTTCGAGGCTTGGTCCTGGGACCTGCATCACCTTTACACTCCTTGGGTTCCATGCAACTCGACTTGCAAGTGATCGATTGTCTCTAGTGCTTTTTCCCATTGACTGCAATGATAACGTTTTGCAGTACTGTTTTGCACTGATTTAATATTGCTTTAAAATCCATAACTCTGGTTATACCTATCTGATTTACTTCATTTTGCTGTCTAGAAATCTGTACACAACTGCTTTACATTTATAAATTGGTGTTGAATTTCTTTCGAGTCATGTTAATAAATTAGTGTCCATGTTGGTACTCTGAAATGCTTCACACGTGTTCCTCTAGTAAAGCCTGACTGCTCTTTGCCACACTACCAGCACTGAGCTAAGGAGTTATTATTGTGAATCTAAGGGCCATCTTTGGGGTATTGTGAGAGTAGTGCATGGTGAAGCCTAACCAACATCACCACATAACACGCCACCTTCCTACACTTGTACGAAGCATAAACCCAATAAGCACCTTTTGATTAACAAAAAGGATAACTGTCAGGCAAGCTTTTTTATAAGCTACATGTCCCTCTTTTCCTGTCCGTTCTTCCTCTGCCTTTTCTGTGAGTTCCTTATGTCCATTTAACTTCTGGATTAGTATTCTCTGTCTGGAAGGTTTTTGTTCTTTTCTCTCTATCTAACCTATGTAATACGTAAAGGAAGATTGCTGGCTTTGTGGTAGCATGTTTCGTGGTTACACTTATATTAGTCCATTTAAGACCTTTCTTTACTAAAATATATATATTCAAGAGTAAGTCTAATTACCATTAAGCTTTCTAATGGTTTTATGCTTTTAGTATCCTGCCTCTTGCTTCAGGGGCTTTTGCTGATGAGCACAGTTTTCTGTCTGAGCATCTTTCTTTACTTTGCACTCAAGTGTAAGGCTACCTAACAGCTAATGAGGTCACCAGGTATGTCCTTATGTTCACTAGAAGACCATCACAATGTCATTAAATAACAACACAAATACAAACAAACAAAATGGCACTGTATCCAAAGCGATGTCACAGATAACATCAATGGCAAGGTGAAATGTCATGTCACCAGTAACGTCATCAATGTCATTTTTTTGGGCGTTTGTCGCATTGTAGATGAGGACATGAGCAGTCCATCTGTGAGTTGAGTAATGGTTTTCATTGCATGGGTTTGCGCAGCTCACCATAACGAGCCAATTTCTGTTGGTTTCCAGGTTTATTTTAATAAAGATAAGTTCACTTAAACAGGGATTTTTTAATGAATCTCTGAGAGAACACATGTTAAGATGCTGTGAGCAGAAGAAACCATAAGTTACCCTTAACAAAGTTTTTCAGTGATTTTTTGTTTTCTTTATGATTATATACCGCTTGCACCTTCTCCTTACAGCTGTCCCAGCACTAAGATCATAATTCGTATTTAGATGCCAAATGAAGTGTGAGGTGCTACCAGACTCCCAGCGTTCAGTTCACAATTGTGATTTGAGTGCTGGGAGGGATATAGAACGATGACCAATCTCTCAGCATTTAGGGGCTGATTACGATGGCGATGAATCCGCCATCGTGAGGCAATTTCCCGCCCGCCATATTATAATGGCAGGCAGGTTCGTGGTGGTCGGAAACTCCGACCGCCACGCATCCGACGGGCTCCTTGAGCCTGCCGGTGCTGTGGAGGCCCGCGTATTCCCATATATGGCGGCGGTGCCTACCAGGCACCGCCATTGTGATTACGATGCTCCATCCCCGCCAGCCTTTCCATGGCGGTTCACCCACCATGGAAAGGCTGGTTGGGATGGACTTTGGGGGCCTGTAGCGGGCCCCCCTTTAACCTGGGCACTTCAGTTTCGGGTTCACATTTCCCTGCACCATGTGGCAGGCACCGCATGGTGCCTGCCACGTAGTGCAGGAAAATTTAAAAGTGCATTTTTAACTTTGCGGCGGGTGCTGCAGTTAGCAGCACCCGCTGCAATGTAAAGTAGGGCACTTGCGGCCGCCGTGGTGGCGGCCGCCTCATACTTCAACCTGTGGGACCATCGCCTTGTAGGTGGGCGGGCCCACTCCCCGAGACGATGGCGGACGGAAGTCCGTCCGCCATCGTAATCAGCCCCATAGTTCACAATTGTCAACTGAGCGCTTTCACAATTGTTATGTTGGTGATTGTAGAATAATCAGCTTCATTTTAACCCCCTAATGTCCTTGGGCTGGGGAGGGGCATAGTACTTCCACCCCTAGGCACAGCAGTGTAGTTGTATAGTACACGCAAATGCTTGGACAAAGCATCAGACAAAGTAGACATTATTGACCCCTGCCCTTGTATAAGGCTGTGTAATTGGTAAAATAGAACCCCATCCTCGGACAAGGATGGGTGAATGGCGCACACACCATCACTACCTTTGTATAAAGTGGGAATAGTTCTCTAAAGACAGTACCTCTGCTCTAGGGTAAGTCAGTGGTAATAGAGGCATATGCGGCCCATCATTGTGCAAGGCAGTTGTGTTAAACAGCACCTAGCTCCTTCAACCTATTTATTTTAATCGCTCCTGATGTTTGTGTGGAAAGTCCACGGCAGAAAGGTGAGAGTAGTGCCCATTTGTAGTTAACTTCCATGGCAATTAGCTACTCATGCAAGATGTTGTCATGCAGGGGAGGAAAATGTGATGTCGCTGATAGAGGCCAACACTATAGCAAAAGATCCGAATGGCCTATATGGAATTGTCACATGTGAGAGAGTGCGAATAAACTATACTACGGCCAGCATTGTCTGGCAGTCAATTAAATAACATGTATTTGTAAAGCACACATTCACCCATAGGCATCTTGGGGCTGAATAACAGATGTTCATTGTTACCCAACTCAATGGTACTCATTTTATCAACCTCAGATGGATGAAAGGCTGAGTGGACCCACCAGGATCTGTACCTGTGACCATGAGATCGAACACAGACCCCTGCAATGGACGCATTAGTCCAGTGAGCCACCGGACCCGGCTAGGGAACGTTTAATTTAATTTAGCCATTCCTAAATGCCTTGAAGCTCATTTTTGCAGGACATACATTCTGTGCCTCAGTCTGCCTCTGTCATATGCATTGGAGATTAAGAGTCTGATTTAATTCTTAGTAGTAAGGATACTTCTTTGCACCTGCAAGAAAATATCCTTACTGCCAACACTGCGGGCCACCCACCGAATTTAGATGCGGGCGATCCTTGGTTTAATCACAGCAGAGACTACTCCGTCTCCATTGTGATTAAACCCCTCAGACTGCCAAGTGGAGTAAGAGCCGTCGGAGGCAGACCTCTATTTCCGCCCACCTAATTTAGATGGATGGAATTAGAGGTCAGTTTAAACTGCCTATCACAGGCAGGAAAACCATGGCAGTAAGATGCATTGAAGCCTCCTAAGTGCTCCACTTGCCATGGGTGAGGACTCCCATGGTGAGGGGAGCATTTTCTTTTTGAAAATAAAAAAACAAAGACAGTTTGATGCAAAGCTCCATCACGTTGACGGAGCCTTGCACCAAACTTTAAAAAGCATTTACAGGAACCGCTGTGACTGCGGTTCCTACCAAAGCTTTGAAAATGACCACCAGCTTGACAGTCATTTCTAAATTAGGCAGGTGGCATCTCCGTCAGGGGGACGGAGTAATTTACTCTGTCACCTGGCAGAGAAACGGGCCACCCACCCATTAGCCTGATTTAAATATTGGTGGTAAAGATACTCCATCACAACGGTGATAGTGTATCCTTACCATTAAGAATGAGGTCCAGATGCCGAATTTAGATGCAGGCACTCTTTAGTTTAATCACAGGGGAGACTATTTCATCTCAGCCATGATTAAACCTCTCCGAAGGCCCAGTGGCATAATGGCCAGTGGAGGCAGACCTGTAATTCCGCCCACCTAATATAGATGGGTGGAATTAGAGGTAGGTAAACGCTGCCCGTCACTACCAGAAAAACCCTGGAGGTAAGGGGCAGTGAAAACTGCTACATGATCCTCGCCATGGGAGCAGACTCCCATTGCGAGGGAAGCAATGTATTTTTGAAAATAAAAAACAAAACAGTTTTGTGCAAAGGTCCATCATGTTGATGGAGCCGTACACCAAAAGTGAAAAAGCATCGACAGGATCTTCCATAAAGGCAGTTCCTGCCAATGCTTTAGAAATGACCGCCGGCTTGGTGGTCGTTTCAAATTAGGCGGACGGCATCTCAATCAGGGCGACAGAGTAATTTACTACATCGCCCTGGTCGAGAAACAAGCCACCAGTCCATATCTTAAATCAGGTCCTAAATTAGTTTATTCTGCCTGAAACTGCAAAATAGTATCAGACTTGTCACTTTACAAAATTCAAATCCTGTGTGTTTTTTCCTAATATTCAAAAGTCCACCAAGGAATGCTGGTTCTGCATACTATGCATTTTGGGGAAACATTCTGTTATATTTCCCTACCCCTCACAAGCATGAGTAGGCTCGATCGTCGACATACATCGCTGTTGTGACAGAGTATCCTTTCCACCAAACTTTAAATCAATCACTAAATTATGTAATACTAGGAAAATCAATTTTGTCACAGATTAAGAATACCTAGGCCCCAATTAAGACTGGTCGCACCAGTTAAAATTCAATTTATTAGATGTTATTAATAGCTCAGTTATAAGTTTTGCCCTATAAACTGTGCACACAATGCAGATGGTGTTGCTTCCTGCACAAAAACATGCGTGTCCTGTTATTTAACAGACATCCACCTCATCCAAAAATTTGGTGCGACCTGTTGACCAATGGAAAATCCAAGGTTCGCAGATTGTCATAAAATGTCGTAATTGCAGAACATGCCATAGCAGAAGGAACCGTACATATCGGAATTAACCGGACAAATCATAAGTGGGGCCTTCGAGTTTTAGTTGATTTTAAAAAATAAAACAAAAGCACATTTGATCCAGATAGAAACAGGATAAACTAAGCTTCAATTATCATTTAAAAATAATAATAATAAAGTAATGAAATAAAAAATACTACTACAATATATTTTCAGTAAAAATACGATGAGATCAACTATTAGATGTAGGGATGCTTATAGAAAATTTAACAACAGTGTTAATCATAAAAAAAATTTAAAACTGGACTGGTATGTATGGACGTCAATTCACCAAAATGCTTGGGGTAGCAGAAGTGACATCGCCCGCCATTTGACCTTTACTTTGACTCACACACACATGCTTATACAAACTAACACATACACAAACTTGCGCACACAGACTCTCACCTGCAAGCATGCATACAACATACATTTCACTGCATTTTTTACTTACCTTAGCTTCCAGATAAGGTCATATTTCGGCTAATGTACTCCATTTTGTATTACACTAATAGTGAATAACAGTAGCGGTCCGTGGTAGGAGTGCCGGCCGGGCGGTGACGTGGGGTGGGGGAGGGCCAGGGTGGGGGGTAGTAAACCACGGATTACGGCCGAATACAGGTAAGTAAACATTTAAATAAATAAAATGAATTTCGTTGTGAGCGCTGCATCGCCAAATGCGATGCAGTGCGCGCAACGAAATTCGTTTTATTTATTTAAATGTTTACTTACCTGTATTCAGCCGTAATCCGTGGTTTACTACCCCCCACCCTGCCCCTCCAACACCCCACGTCACCGCCCGGCCGGCCGGCACTCCTACCACGGACCGCTACTGGTGAATAATATTATTCACCATTTGTCTAATTAAAAAATTGACAGAAAACCAGGCAAGTGGAGCTCCAACCAGTGTCTATTAGGAAGAGCTGCCCCTGTGCTCCAGGCACTGATTTTGCCACCTCTGAGGCCAGGGGTCGCAAAAGCAGTTCCAGGGGTAGCAAAGGCAAGCCAGGGGTCGCAGCTGCGACCTCTAAATGACGTCCATGCTGGTTGGAATCCCTTCAGGAACATTTACTTCTGTGCTTCCACTGCTCACTTTTATTCATTCTCCATTTACACAAAGCTTCAAAGGTGTGTGCGCGTTCTGTGTGATTTTTTTTCTTTTTCTGTTCATGTAGCAAAAGGATGTATCCGTGTACTCTTGCTCTGCTTTGACGCTCGTAATCCCCTTTGCTTCCTGCCACGTGCTTGCTCTTAGGTTGGTGCGTGCCTGCGAGGAACGACCACGCGGGTGAGCTCAGCTGAAGCTCCCATGACACTGAAGGCGTGAGACTGCTGGGGTGGCAGTCGTGCACCGCGCGCGTGGCCTGCCAAGTGCCAAACGCGCTCATTTTCGACGCGTCATCCATCCTTGTTTTACGTGCCCACATCCCCCGATAGAAAGTCGTCTGATTCATTGTCGTGTCTTTGCATCCCACTGTTTTGTTACTCATTCATACTCCAACGTTTCAAAGAAAAAGCCTGACATGCTCGGGAGTCATTACGGTGGTGTGTCGCATGTGCTGCTCTTTCATCGCATCCACGTCTGTCTAACTATTCACTGCAGGGATTAAACGCAGGCACCTGCAGCCCCCGCGAGGCAGGGTGCTGATCACCTTTCAGCCAAAGGCATATGAATAACCATGAGATTATGGGAGTGTAAGGGCCCCTCACCATATTCTGCAGGAAGGCCTCATCAATTTGTGTTATACCATTGATTAATTTAAAGTAAGAAGCCTGTTGCGAATATTAAGAATGAGAAAGATTACATCGCGAGCCACTAGATGGCGCCAGACGCAGCAGCTTTCGTGATTTCCTTTTCCTTCATTTTTTTTTTTTTAATTATTGATTTAGAGATCAAGTTGTTGACCTAGGCCCCAATAAAACGTATGGCATGCTTGACCATCATCCTCATCGTTACGAAACCATGTCTACCACATCACATTATGAAATTTCAAACAGGTCTAGGTGGGTCTGGGTTGTTGCAAATCTTTGAGAGATGCCTCGCTGTGACTACCTAAGTTTCCCCCTATAAGCAGGGCACAAGTCGGGGGTACACGCGGGTGGACAGCGTCCACCCACTATTTTCACAGGGTGAACGCGGTCCACCCTGCCAAGAAGTTGAGCCCCACTAAATAATGTGCTGAACTCGTCCCGGTGTAATTTCCAAACACCGGGACACTTTCAGCAGCGCCTGCAAGTTGTCTGCTCCATCTGCAACAAGCAACAATGTGCAGGAGGGGACGGGGCTTTCTTATTTTAGACTCCTGCTGGGCCCATAACAAAGGCCGAATCTGAGGGGTCATCAGGCCTCCTTTTGTTCGAGTCTCTTGGCTGGGAGCAGTCAGGAGCCTCACACCTAGAAGCAAATGCAGCAGAGGGGAAACAAAGGTTAGCACTTCACACATATTTAAGAAAGGCAGCTTTTCACTTTGTTCTGGCTGTTTACTAGATATGCATGCACTGTAAGAATGGCAGATGTGTTGGTCTCTCCCAGTATTTACATAATACTAAATGTAATTTATATAGCGCTTCTACCCCTGAGGAGGCGTTGAAATAATTTAAGTACCACTATTTTTTCTTGTATAGCGTAACTCATCCCAAAGCAGAGTGTCAGAGCGCTTTACATCACACCTACATATTAAAGTTGTGGCTTGTGATGCCACTTACTATGATGTCAATTCCTGTGATGCCACATGTAATGTCATGTGCCGTGATGTTGCGCGTCGTGATGTCGCGCGCCGTGATGTCACGCATCGTGATGTCGCACGCCGTGATGTCACTTGCATACTGCCTAACTAGGTTAGTCCCCCCACTTCTTTTTTTAGGACTTGTGCCCTGCCTATAAGTGACACTGCTTTTATTACAGAGTGAGAGTTTAAAATCTATACTTTTTTGCCGTGCCATATTTATCGTAAATACCTATTTATAAGGGCCAGAAGGCTGTTGGATTTGTGGGTCACGGGAAATGTGCCTTTTGTAATGGAGATAACCCACACTTTTGGGGTGGGTGAGTATCCTTGCTAATTATAGAGCGGGAACTCCGTCGTCCTCAGTCCGAGGGATACTTGGAGGTGTCCCTTTGTCTATAAAAAAAAATCCCCTTGAAATAGGTTTGCTTTTTCATACCTGCTCACAAGTGCAAACATTTTCTTTTGCGTAGGCTTAAAATGTGGATCGAGCGACGTTTCTCTCCAAGGCAACATTTTGCTTAACTCGACAGAGGGGGGTTACTAAGGAGAGAATTGCATAGAATTGACAAGTTCATCACTTAACATTGTCAGGTGTTTTGTGCTTGTATTCCGTAAAAGCAACCTAAAACTATTATATAACACCAAACGCTTATCTATTTACAAAAAAACACAACAAATTATCCTTACTTTTTGTAAACAGCACTTTTTTAAAACTCTTTTTATTGACAGCAGCACAAGTTATTAATACAGTTCAAACAATATTGGCAATATTGCAATAAAATATCTGTAATAAAATTATGTCTATCCCTTATATTGTTCATATGTCATTTTTTGAGGCATAATTGCAAAATTATCCTGGTATGTTCTTTAGATCTCCTCCAGCGACAAGCCCCGGGAGGGCGGGGTGCATATCCCTCCCCTGTACGCATTCCATCCTCCCCATACCTGCTCCCACTTCTTGGGGCATCCCCTATTTACATAGACTGCCTTCTCAGCTACCATGGCCCAATCCATATCTTTGTACCATTCGGCATGTGTTGGTGTAGGCTACGCTCCCCAATGTTTAGTGACATTGCGCTTTGCAATCATCATGCTCAGTGTCACCCAGTCTTGGTTTTTATGATTAAGGTCTGTGTCCTCCCATATATTGAGAAGGCATCTTTTGGGTTCAGGTGGTACAGGGGTCTCACATACCTGTGTGATTGTATGCATGATTGTCTTCCAGTAGTTCCTGATCTCGTGACAGTCCCATAAGATGTGGTAGAATGTGCCTGTTCCTACACAGACGCAAACAGAGCGGGGAATCAACTTTTCCCATTCTAACTAGTGTTTCCCTGCGTAGGTAAGTTCTGTGGAACAACTTGAGTTGTACTTATCGCAATCTAGAGGGTATTGCCACCTCCCGCGGGGATTCCAACTCTTCCTGCCAGTCAGTGTCATCTAGTTACCCCATGTCTTTTTGCCATCTCTCACAGAGGCCTTGCATTGGATCTGGCAAATTATTGATTAATTTTTAGCAAGTTAGGGAGATTGCGTTACGGTCCATCCTTTCTGTGAGCAGCCTGTCCTCTAATGGTGATGCTTCTGGGAGGGTCGTGCCCGCAGGGATCACTGCCATAAGTGCATGCCTGATCTGTAAGTATCGGAATGTTTCCGTTGTGGCCATGTTGTATTGCTGTTGCAGCTTTTCGAATGGGATAAGTTTCCCCTTATCCCAGAGATCTACCACCCTTGAGATTCCGATAAGATCCCATTTTTGGAATCCTTTACAGCTAATCAATCTACCCATATTCCCAGTCTCCCAAAGTGAGGTAAACCGCGTCAGTTTGTTATGCCAGCCCAGCTTCTTGTGTACCGTGTGCCATAGGTGAACCGTTTGTGCTGTAGGCCCGAGAGGCTTTTATTGTTTGCTTTGGCATATAATGCTCGCAGGGCACCCCCTTCACCCAGGATGTAACAATCTATTTGAAATGCGGGGTCAGAATGAGGGCAGTGTGTCCTGTGGTTAAGGACTATGAGCTGTGAAGCCCAGTAATACGCTTGTTGTGTGGGAGTGCTATGCTGCCATCGTACCATCCCTTAACTAATTTATTGGTGGCTATGCGGGGTGGTTTCCCATCCCATAGCAGGCTACGTACTTCAGCATCCATTGCCTTAAAGTATGTCTGTGGTATACGGAATGGCATGTTCTGGAGGGCATATAGAAATCTGGGTAATGCCATCATCTTAAAGAGTGCGGCACACCCTAGTAACGTTAATGAGAGGGATCGCCAATGTTTGACATCACTTCGTAGGCGCCTCAAGGGTTCCTGGATGTTCCTATTCATGAACTCCTCAGGATTCATTGTGACGAAGATACCCAAATAGCGAAAGCCGTCTGCCACCACCGTCACCTCGCACCCCTTGGGTATCCTTGGGGGTGGACCATTGAGGACATATAAAATTGATTTGTTCCAATTTATCGTGTACCCAGAATATTTCCCAAAGTTTGTGAAAATGTTCATTATTCTGCCTAGGGAGCGTTTTGGTGATGCAATGTACAGCAGAATATCGTCTGCGTATAATTTTTTTTTTTATGGAGTTTTATATAGCGCAAACTTGACCCGAAGGTATCGGGTATCTTAGCGCTTTACACGAGCACCAGTTGCATTACATGAGGATACATTAATTTTTGTTAGGCACGGGGAAATTAAGTGATTTGCCCAGAATCACAGAATGTTGCACGCCCTTGCCGAGACTCGAACCCGGTTCCCCAGATTTGAGGTCGACCGCTTTATGCTTTATTAGCTTCCCTAAATGAAGATCTTTTTTCCAAACTGAAGATTTTGCAGAACACCGCTGCCGGACTTGTCTTAAATCTTCCACCGAGATCTCCGTCAGCTCCCAGTCTGAGGACCCTTCACTGGCTCCCGGTAAGAAAGAGAGGCCGCTTTAAAATTCTTTGCATCACCCACAAGATCATATATGGAACGGGACCCTGTTATCTAGCGAAAAAGCTTAACAGGTATCAGCCAGGAAGACTGTTGAGATCCAGCTCAAAATCCTTTCTCACCCCACTACGAATTCGCACTGTACGAAGTGGGGGGCGATCCTTTTCTTTTCTTGCTCCCCACCTTTGGAATAAGCTTCCGTCTTATCTTCTCTCTATCACTGATCACAGGCATTTTCGGAAGGAATTAAAGACATGGTTATTTCATCAGAAATAACGCTGCCCAGATCTGACCGTTAGTCTTTGGAGTTCTGCAAGCGCCATGAGACCTTTTGGGGTGATTTGCGCGCTTAATAAGTTCCTTTGACTTTGACCGCCCTAGCCGTTAGGCCAACTCCTCTCTATGATATACGGTCCTCCCAGTCTGCCGTTCAACGGAGTCCCTGTATCAGGGGGTCCCCCCTTACCCACACCGTGAGAGGTTCTAGTACAAGAGCGAAGAGGATTGGCAACAGGGGGCATCCCTGTCGTGTCCCTCGCCCAAGGGCAAAGGTTGCTGATAGTCTGACATTGACCACTACCTGTGCCAGTGGTTTCGTATACAGGAGGCAGACCCAGGACCTGAATTTGGGCCGAGGCCCATACGCTCTAGGACCGCAAAAAGAAAGGACCATTCAATGGTGTCGAAGGCCATGCGGGCGTCCAAGGAGAGGATAATGGCCTCCTCCTGGATGGTGTTTCTTCTTCCCAGTACCCCATGGAGACGGCGTAAGTTAAGGGCTGTGTTCCTGCCCGGCATGAATCCGGATTGGTCTGAGTGTACGAGTTTGGTGAGTTATGGTGTCAATCTGTTTGCAAGTGTTTTAGCCAGTATTTGTGCTTCTGCATTAAGCAGTGAGATGGGTCGGTATGAGGCACACTCCTCCGCTGGTTTGCCTGGTTTGTGGACTGTGACTATTGTCGCCAAACGTTGGTCTCTGGGGAACTCCCCGGCCTCTAAGCCGGCCTGGTACATTTCTATAAGGTGTGGTGCTAAGTGTCTCGCTGTCATTTTGTACAATTCGATTGGGATGCCGTTGGGTCTGACGGCCTTCCCTGACTGCATACTACCTATAGCCGAGGTTATTTCTTCTACTGTGAGGTCACTCTCGAGCTGCAGTGTCTCTTCTGCAGTGAGTGTGTAAACGGCATTTTTGAATGTAACTACCAAGCATCACTCATTTCTTTAAAAACGTTGTCACTTTGACATTTCAAAAACCAAGGACGCCACTATGTTTGGAGAAAATCCAAGTGATTATTAGCAAGAAGAACAAGCGTTGGCATAGTCAATAGGATTCGCCGATCGGACCTTATAAGTGTGTAGCCATGCAGTAAAATAGGGTTTGGGGGGAGGGTTGGGTGAATTTAGCTTTAAGCAATGTTGCACCATTAAAGAAGCGTGGTAAATGGCGTAATAAAGTTCTTTATGAGAGATATGGCAGGTAGCCCAAAACAGAAGCTTCTTGTGCACTTGATTACTAAGCGCTTCTATGTGCAGCTTCCAATGCAACACTAAAACTTGCAAGGCAAGAGTGAAGTGAAAGGCCAGTGGGACTGTGTTACAATTTCAGAGAAACTTAAATATGTAAACTCCTATGAGCACCGAGAAGTATTGGAGATTCCCTGGTTGGAAGAGGGTAAAAATAAAAAAAAAGGGGGGGTGTGCGCACAAGAGAGCACAATAAAGCAAGACATAACGTGTAAAAATAGTTGAAAGATTCATCTGCAACACAGAACAATTTGAGTGCTTAATAAAATGAATCAATTGTGCCCCCCCCTTCAGTCTTTGGAGGGGATATACTCTCCTTGAAAGCACTGAGAGCCGGCGTGTCTGCGTCCCAGGGACTCCTCCACCAGGCACCCGGCACTGCTAGAGCCCCCTGCCCGGGCCATGCCACGCAGGACCGACAGGGACCAGTAACCCCCGCAGTGAGACACAGCGCGCCTAGGAGGGCGTCCGGACACCAGGGGTCGGACGATGCAACTCACCCAGTACTGCTTCATTTTCCTGGTGCAAGACAGCATCTACCTGGTGAGTGCATCGCTCAGGAGAGGGCATGGCGGCTTTGGGTGTGAACCCTACACCTCGCAGTTGGTGGGGGCAGGGACCCAGAGATGGTAGAACCTTTGCTTCGGAGCCAGCCAAACAGCTGAGGGCAGGAGGCACAGCATGGTGCTCAAAACTCACACAATTAAAACTGTTGCTTTTTTTTCTAAATACATATAGCACTTCCCAGATTTCAGAGTTTCTACGCACCCCCTGTGCTGGCTGAGAAGAAACCCGAGGCACTGACAAAGTTTAGAGGGGTTGAAAACGGGATGTATTTTGTCACCACAAAGGGGTGGAAGAGAGCCATACCAGAGCACACCTAACTCGGCCAAAAGATAACCTGCCTTTTGGACCACCCGCTTGCGACCGGCCCTCTGTGGGCTATGATCGACAATGCAGTGGGGGACCCGCAGAAAAAGCACAACAGAAAGTACAGCGGGAGGGAGGCAGGAAGAAAGACAACATGGACAATTGGAGGAGGGCAAGAACAAGGGGAATACGGACAACGGGAGGGGGGCGAGAGCAAATAAAACCCAACAGGGAAAGAAAAAGTAGTGCACTTACCAAAACATATGGCCCATATCGAAAGGATCCATATAGCAGGGGCGATCGCCAGGGTGTAAACAAAATAGCCACAAGGCAGGACAACAGTACTGTATTCACCAACGAAAACCATGGAATTTATAAAGGCGGACCAATGAAAAGCGGTGGGCGTGTGGTGGGTGTCTTCAAACTTCCCAGAGGGATTACAGAATGCCTCCTAGAGCAGCGCATTTGCGCTGCCTCTAGGCTCGACCTAAAAACTGAAATTCTTTCCAAATCTCCAAATATGATTATATTTATAGTTTTTTTAAAGCGCGAATGCAGACAGGCAACCACTTCAGAAAACCTTTTTAATGCATCACACACATGATGGGATTCTGAAATCCATTTCTGTGACCTCGCTTCCAAAGGCGTTCCTTCATGTGATGTCACTTTGTATTGCCTGTGCTAATCCGTACCCTCCTCCCACTATTTTTTTTAGGACATGTGCCCTGCACTTGATAGATTTCCATGTTTGTATTCCACTCTTTAGACCTGACAATGTTTTGCAAAGACATAATGCGTGCAAGAAATCTAGCTCAGCTCAGAGTTTCTCTTTGATTGTCAAAAATACATCATTGACTGGATGGGTCATAAAAAAAGAGACCTCCTTCATGCTATCATAACCTCGTTTCCTTTTTCGGTGGTCTACAAATCCTATGCAGCCACCCGTACCCTCAGAAGAATAAACAATAACAATTAATTTTAATGTAGCAAATAAAATCTTGGTTTCAAACTAATGACTTGCATGTCACACCAGATGTCAGCAACTTCACTTACGTGCAGTTTTGCTGGCTCATGAGGTATATCTTGAGGTATCATCCAATTAAATGTTTTCCCTTTTTAACTCATTTTGAACTTATGTACTTCCATCATTAATAGGCACTTACCATTAGGCCATCCCTCCCCTCATCCCTCATCTATTATCAGGCTCAAAATCTTAGCCGGGTGTATTAGTATAATTCCCTATATGTTGGTCTTCCCATGGGGCTTTATCCAATCTTAAGTACCCCAAGCCAAGTATTCAAGGTTCATGTTCACCCTAAAGCACTCAACTACACCTCTCTCCCACTGAGGCATATCCATTGGCTACTAACTCTGTCTGCATTACATTTGTAAACCTGTGCCTACTCCTTAAAATCCATAAGCCTGTGCATGTAAATGTGCTTGTTTACCTACAAGGATACATCAGGAGGCAGCTCCCCATGGTACCTAAAGCAACACATCCATGTCCTCTGCTGTGCCACAATTTCATAAGCAAAGCATTCCCTGGATGTAACGTGTGTAACGTCACTGGCAGATGTCACCTTTCAGAACAAGATTCGCCAGAGCCAACAGAAATGTACCTTGGTTTGCTCCATTTATGAGATAAACATTGTGTCTGTGATGCACACTGGAAGGAGCAGGCCTAGTGTCTTCCAGGATGAGGACAGCACATCTTTGATTTCCACACTTGGCGCACAGTGAATTTTTTTCCACAACGTTCAGTTGCCTCAATCATCTCTATGGTTGCGGCCTCTCAGTGGGGGTACTGCATGCGATGTAGAGTGCTGGACTTTTGACAAGACGCTGAGGTATGAAGGGTGTCAAACATAGGGTTCTTCTTTCTTCTGCCGTTCTCCTGGAAGAGTAGACATGACTAGCCTCATATCTATACCTAACCAAGATGGTCCTCTCATCAGTGTTTGCTCCATGAAATCTCTCGTCCAAAGTGGCGCTAACCTTTTCCTGGGAGGTAACTGCCTGCTTAGAGCACCTATAAGGAGGCCTTTGCCAGAAAAGAATGAGTCACAATGTATTTCACTCCCCTGTTTAGAATTGTGTTCACTACCCATTCTGATACGTTCTTGTCCCTGAATATTTACTTTCTTTTTCTTCAGCAGGATTCCTTTTGGATTTATTTTCTGGAAGACCTTATACTGTGCTCTTTCTCAACCCTCTTTCAGGGTGGCGCGGGTGCCAGGCTTTAAACCCTTCATGTGGATTTCTTTTCCAGAGAAGAAATTATGCAAATAGTAATAGCCCAGGTCAATTAACAGAGGACAGAAAGGAACTGTATCAAAAGATAGGACTCTACTTATAGTGTGCTGATTCCGGCCATTTGATCTTAAAAGGAATGGAATGAACAGAAAGCCTTAGAGAAACAGAAGGGATCAGTTGTGCAATGGCTCCCTTACATTGGATCTTCTGTAAGTGGTCTGAAAGTCAATTGTTTCTCTTACCAATTGTCTTGAAAATTTAAAGGTGGGAGGATTAATAATGTACCTGCACTGTTATATACCAGAGTGTGTAAAAAGGTTATTGACCATAAATGTATTCTTAAAAACAATACTTCTGAAAGAGAAATGAAGATGCCTGAGATAGTCCAAAGAGTTGATGGTTCACTGTTACATCACGACCAGTAAGGGAGGCTTCATTAGCTTTACATTTGTGTTTTGTTAACCATTGAGAAGTACTTTCTATTCATATAATAGCCTCTCCTGATTTTGTATTGTTTTTGGGAAGTCCATGTTAAAGAGGAACAATATGTATATCAGTTAGGCTACCAGAACAATATTGCTATTATCAGAGTTTTGTCATGACCATTGTTACGCTTCTGGAAGTTCCTGGACTCCTAACATGAGATAAAAGTCTCTACAACGACTTCAAATCTCTTTTTTGCCTCCTCCTGATTGCTTCCCTCTCATAGGGAATATAATTGTGCGCTGCTGCTCTGGTATCATTTGAGTCAATTTTTTTCCCTGTGAGAAAATCAGGCTTGCTTACAGGAGAATTTCCAAAATGGAGTGAACACGCTAAGTCTATCTATGGGCCCAAGGAAAGTATCATCAATCCATGAAAGGCTTTCTCCTATTAATATTAAAAAAAACACATTTGCTTGGTTTTGTGAATTTTTATTTAGTGACATTACTTGTGTCCTGAAGAAAGAAAACATGGAAGGAGGTTCTCATTGGGATACTCAACCTGAGAGGGTATTCAACACGCTAACATGATTTGACTCAGGCTCTAATTCAATGTCATTCTGGACTTTTAAGAAATTTAATGTAGACACTGTTGCTTTTAAAAGAGCAATAAGAGCCATTTTGTCGTAACTGTGGCCCAGAGTGGCTGACCCTGGAACTGGGGAACATGGTTCAATTCAGTGTCTTGGCTCAACATTCTGTGATTCTGGGCAAATCACTTAATCTGCCTGTGCCTAAAAACTGTGAAATGTAATATGGTTCTTGTAATGAAGTACGAATCCAGGAAGAAGTATTAACAGGCCTTTATTAGTTGGATAAGTAGGAGAAATAATAGCGTCCTACCCACAGGTGACACAGCAGCAACTGAACTCAGTGTTGTCACTAGGCAGCAAGGAGCTCTCTACATTCTAGAGCTCCTTGCGCAGGGCATTCCACACGCAGGTGGAGGGACATGGGAGGTGGACAACAGGGATTACAAACAGGGTGAAGAAACTACGAATACCACACACCTTCCACCCAATACAAAGTGGTGGCCAGATTGACAACATGTTTAGCCAACAGTATAATCACGCAATCTTAGTGGAACTTTACATAAACGAGTACTCCTACGCAGAGGAGATGTAAATCTTGAAGAAGAACTGTTGGTATGACACTTGGAGGGATTGAGGGAGCGTACAATCGCTATCCTATTCAAATTCCAGATCCGTCCGTCGTCAAGTTTTACAGCATTAAGAAGAAGCTTTACAACCTTACGAGGGGTAGAGAATTTGGCGCCCCCAGACTTCTGCGGAAAACGCACTCTCACTAAATCACCTAAGTCAACTTTGGTGCGAGAGACGGCGTGCCTCACATCGAAGTTAGCTTTCATTTTAGCTGACTTGAGATTCTGAAGTGCCCTCCAACGGGGATCCTCGGGAATCTCAATATCGCCGCCTTTCCCTCTCATCCATGATTGAAACAAAAGAGTGTTAGGAGTGCGCCCTCTAAATAGCTCAAAAGGAACTTTCTCCGTGGTGGAGTGGAGAGTCAGGCGGTAAGCCTTCACTCTTTCAAATATTGCAGCTCTCCAATCACGTCCCTGCTCTTTAGCGAGCTGTATAGATTCTTTCAAAACTCGATTGAATCTTTCAACCATTCCGTTGCATTCTGGGTGATAGAGAGAGCACAGTTTATGGACAATTCCTTTTTTAGCTAGAAAGTGTTCCATCTCTCGTGACACTAGTTGTGCACCATTGTCTGTCAAGAGAGATTCAGGAAGGCCCTCCCTACAGAATACATCCTCTAAAAATTTTACCACATCTTTTGTTCCTACAGTTTGGGTGACCCTCACCTCAGGCCACCTAGAGTACATGTCTATTAAGACCAAAACGTAATGTTGTCCTGCCTTGCAATGAACTGGCCCTAAGAGATCGAGGGCCACGTGTTGCCAACACCGAGTAGGAGATTCACGTATTATCATTGGTTGGGTCCGGGTTTTACAAATCTTATCGCAAGCTCTACACTCAGCACAGTCTCTGACCAATCGCTCAACAACGATGTCAACACCTGGCCACCAAAAATGTAAGCGAACTCTCTCTTTAGTCTTCGAGATGCCCTGGTGTCCATCGTGTGCTAACTGAACAATTTTCTCCCTCAGGGATGACGGAGGAACAAGGCGTGTTCCTCTCCACAACAGATCATTACACAGTGAAAGTTCATCTCTTACGTTCCAGAACTTCCTTGCCCCTTCAGAGAGTGTTTTGATGCCCGTCCACCCATGAGAGACTAGTTTACGGACCTCATGTAAGACAGGATCACTTTGCAACGAATCCCTCCATTCAGCTTCAGACACGACATCTTCAACAACCTCACACACATTGAAATTATCTATCTCCCATGTGTCTTCAGAGGCGAGACCATCCAACTGTTTAGGTACGAGACGAGAGAGACAATCCGCAACCTTGTTGTCTACTCCAGGGATGTACCTAACTACGAAATCATATTCTTGAAGTGCTATAATCCACTTGCAAATTCTAGACGAAACAGCATCTAGCCCCTTTTTGCAAAATAAATCTTTAAGGGGCTTGTGGTCCGAATGTACCACGAATGAACTTCCCCAGAGAAACTTCCTTAGCTTCTTTATGGACCAAAAGATACATAACGCTTCCTTTTCGATCACAGAGTATTGGAGCTCAGGACCAACTAGAGCGCTAGACAAAAACATGATGGTCACTTCTTTACCATTCTTGGTTTGTTTAAGAACAGCCCCTAAACCTTTTGAACTCGCGTCAGTGATAAGTGTGGAGCTCGAGGAGGTGTCAAAACTTTGTAAGGAGGGAGCAACACGAAGAGCTTTCTCGATCCCCTCAAACTCCAACTGACACTGAGGCGACCAAGAAAACTTCACACCTTTCTTTAGGAGAGACCTCAGGTCATGTGTTCGAGAAGCAAACGATGGTATGAATTTATTGTAGTATTCTGCCATACCTAAGAAAGTAACGAGCTCATCCCTGGATTGGGGTACAGGAAGATCATCTATTGCGTTTACAAGGCGTTCTTTAGGTTTCACGCCATTGCAAGTCAAACGATGACCTAAGTAGTCTATTTCAGAGAGGTTAAACTTGCACTTATTCTCACGGAGTGTCAGACCCCTAGAACGAAAGCGTTCAAGCACACACCTCAGCCTTGAATCATGTTCAACTTGTGAGGTGGCATGGATCAAAACGTCGTCTTGATAGACTTTGACTCCATCTACACCCTTCAGAACGTCTTCCATCACCCTCTGAAATACTGAGGCTGCGGAAATTAAACCAAATGGGAGACGTGTGAACTTGTAGGTTCCAAAAGGGGTGATGAACGCTGTCAAATCCATGGAGTCCTCATCTATTTTAACTTGATGGTATGCTGCGCGTAGATCTAAAGTGGAAAAAATACATGCATCTCTCAACTGTGCAAGCATCTCAGTGATGTTGGGGAGAGGATATCTGTCTGCAACAACAGCACGGTTGAGAGAATGCAAGTCCACACATAGACGTACCTCACCAGAGGCCTTGCGTGCAAGAACAACTGGAGCGAGCCACTGACTAGCTTCAGTCTCAATAATGATTCCCTCACTTTTTAATTTCTCTAGTTCTGCACGCATAGACTCTTTCATGGCCAAGGGAACATTGCGTACCTTACAGGTGACGGGGACAGCATTGGGTTTGAGAGTGATTTTGTGAACGTAACCGGAAAGACAACCCAGTTTTTCATTAAAAACTTCTTTAAACTCAGATCGTAAAGTCAAGGTCGAATTACTAACACAGGAGACAGCATGTGAATCTCTATTTTTAGAGTAACATTAGATGAATGAATGTGTGGGGAAATGTCAATCTGTTGTGACATGTCTCTCAGAATGATGCAGGGATCTGCACCAGGAACCAATGATACACCCAAATCAGCTTGGTGAAACCAGCTGATTATGCTGTCGCCCCTGCAAGATACGTAAATTTTCCCAGCTGCAAACCTCCCTTTGTATTCAATGTTGCCAATGAAGTAACCAAATAATTTTATGGGTTGGCCCCCATAAGCTAACGGCCTAATGTCAGGTTTGTATATTTGTACTTTTCCTTGTAATTTCAAGTCAAAGAATTCTTTTGGAATAAGAGAAATCTTTGCACCAGAGTCGAAGAGCATTCTAATGTTGCAATCGTTAACTAAAACGGCATCAACTGGACCTTTGCATTTATTCTTTTCAGTAGGTGTGACAATCTCACCACAATGAAAATCGTCATAATCAAAGTCAGAATCGCTATCGTTATCCAAGACTACTTCTTTGACACGTTTAGGCTTGATCTGCTTTGCCCTGCAAGCTTTAGCAACATGACCAACTTTGCCACAGTTACGGCACTTAGAGTTGAGAGCAGGGCACGATTTGTCATTAGCAAGATGGCCAAAGAGGTCACATCTGTAGCACTTTACCACGCCGTTGTCTTTGTATCTTGAATCAAAGGCAGTTTTAGAGGGTTCACGTGGTTTCCAGACAGGCTCACGCTGTTTCCAAACAGGTCTCGTAGGTTTATTTGAGATGGTATGAACCTTTTCCTCATGCGCTCCATTCTCTTTCTTGATCACCTCTACGCAAGCCAAGGAATGTTCAATTCTTTTGGCTAGAATGATGACTTCGTCAAGTTTCGGATCATCCTTTTGCCACAGTTCATCCTTTATTTTCTCTACGTTGCAACCAAGCATGAACTGATCACGTATGTGTTCTTCAAGAGATGCATCAAATTTGCAAGTTGCACCGAGTTTGCGTAGAGCTGTGATGTAAGTTTCAACAGACTCCTCAGGCTTTTGTAAACGTTTCCCAAAGTGATAGCGTTCGAGAATAGTGCTAAGTTTTGGAAGATAATGTTTATCTAATTTTTTGAGACAAATTTCAAATTCATTGAGATTGTCCGATTCGGCATCAGTTAGGTCAGGGAGGTGTTCGAATACATCTTGACCTTCTGAGCCGAGGCAATGTAGTAAAAGAGCACTTTTCCTTTCAGAACTTAGGGATACACCACACACCCTTGCATAGTTGAGAAACACTTTCTTCCATTTTGACCAGCGCAAGGCTGGGTTGCCGGGACTGGAAAGGAAAAAAGGTGGGGGTGTTACGTTTTGCATGACTTGTGTTAAAATTACTGACGGTAAAACAGTGTTGCAAAAAGTTGTAGGGGAAGCAGCACAAGCAATTCAAATCATAGGGGTATTTTTAGATGTGAAAATGGAGGACAAAGCACTATAATTGTGATAGGTTGTACGTGTGTCAGCAGGAAGCGAGCTGTGTGTGTCAGCGAAAACTGCACACGAAGAAATTGGCGAAGACCAGGATCAGGATGATGAGTATTTAATACGCAAATGGAAGGCTGTGCGTATCAGCGTGAAATTGTAGAAATATGCTGTAAGTATGTCAGCAGGATGTGAGCTGTGTGTGCCAGCGTAAACAGCACACGAAGAAATTAGCTAAAAACATTTTGCTTGCACCCTGTTCATGTATATATGATACACAAATGAGAGGCTGTGTGTATCAGCGTGAAATTGAAGCTGTGCGCGTCAGCGCGTTAAATTGTAAAGCGAAGTAGAAATGCCACAGTGTTTGCTGGGGAACTGTAGCTGTGCGCGTCAGCGCGTTGAGTTTAAAGATAGGTGAAATGCCACCGTAGTTGATCGGGAACTGTAGCTGTGCGCGTCAGCGCGTTGGATTGAAAGCGAGGAGAAATGCCACGGTGGTTGCTAGGGAACTGTTGCTGTGCGCGTCAGCGCGTATGCCTGCAGCCAGAAGACGGAGTGCGTGTGACGTAATAGAGAGGAGTTCTAGTCACCAACACGATGCGGGAAATGGAGAGAAGATCGTTGTGGGAGCGTGGAGGGAACACGGCGTGAGCAGGTTTTTGAACGATGCGCTGTCGTTTGTGCTTTAATGTCTATTTGACCAATGCGGTGTTTGACGATCTCGGTTTTAAAGCGTTTGTGCTTTAATGCCTAATTTAAAGTGAAAGAGGCAAGAAAACATGTCGCATTCTAGTAGACTGGTTGCCCGGAGTGGGAGGGGAGGGTGCGCACAGCAAGTGGATCCGATGTAGGGTGTGTCGAAGTTGCGCAGCCTCTAATCTAATCTTGTGGGCGAAATAGGTAAGCGCGCAAAGTACCTTCAAGTTCTTGTTTCCTAAGAACTTTACTGTGTTAGGACGCTGAAGAGAGGTAATCCAACGGAGGCAGGTCGAGCTTGGGGAACGTACAGCTGCAGTCTTCCTTGTGCAACTTTGGTGTTGTAGAATAGGGTTCTTTCTTCTTCTTCGTAGTCCCCAGTGTAATGAAGTACGAATCCAGGAAGAAGTATTAACAGGCCTTTATTAGTTGGATAAGTAGGAGAAATAATAGCGTCCTACCCACAGGTGACACAGCAGCAACTGAACTCAGTGTTGTCACTAGGCAGCAAGGAGCTCTCTACATTCTAGAGCTCCTTGCGCAGGGCATTCCACACGCAGGTGGAGGGACATGGGAGGTGGACAACAGGGATTACAAACAGGGTGAAGAAACTACGAATACCACAGTTCTCATGTAAGGTACCCTAATGACCTTTACCAAAGTTTGCACTATTATATACTGCAAAACTACAAATAAAATAAAATAAATAAATCCTGTCTTTAATCTGCCATGTGCCTTGTCTGAGGGTGAATGCCAATATTCAGTTCTAGAAAGAGAGTTATTAGTCATGAAGATGGATTGCGCCGAATGTACATTTATTTATCAACACTAGGGAACCCTTTCAAATGTGGCCTGATCTTAGGAACTTACAAAGTCTACAACATTTTCAGTGTAAGAACAATTGTCAAGCAGATGGACATTTTTCTTTGCATAGTATGACTATAACATATAGTCCTGGTTCAACACATCTTGGGATGATGACGTAGCTCATTGTTATCTAGAGTAATCACTCACATAAGATCAAGCTATAATTCCTTTTCATTGTGTTATCTGAATATTTCAGTCCTTTTTAAAAGGATTAAATAGACTCAAAAGCAATTGAATCATAAAGAGTTGGATAATTTTCATCTTAAAATTCAAATAACTCAATGTATGATTTCTATTTTAGTCAACAAGCTATTTTGTTCTCATTAAGGAACTACAATGGACGTGATGCTCATATGCCATGATTTTCTTATTTCAGTATCTAGATGAGTTGACTACATTAGGTGTTGTTCTTCGATGTTTTCAGTAGCCTTTAGTGCATTCAAATGTTCAAGTATAAGTATTCTTTTGTTCCACTTTGCTCAAATTATTTTTTTAGCTTTCTATATCCAGGGCAGGGACTGGGACAAAAAATTGGCTCAGGCAGTGAAATAAAAGTGGCCCCCATTAGCAAACCAGATAGCTAAAAAAGTGCCCCACATTTGCAAATCAGACCAGTTTTGAATTTGTATAGACACACTGTAAGGGTATTTTGCAAGTGATTGAAGATGCAGACATTTGTGTTTGCTGCAGACGAATTTGTGTTTTAATACCATAGACATCAACAGCAAAAACGGCCCACCTGGCCATAAAACAAGCCCACAAATTGCTACAAAACCTGCTCACACACTGATCTGTCAGAGCAGCCCATCAGCACTGCCTGATTTCTCTATAGGCCAGTCTGACCCTGTCTATATCTTTTGGAACACGTACATTCTACAGCAGTGGCTCCTGAGCCACTGCATTCAATCTCTATTGATTTCATCATGGACCTTCCACTTTCAGAAAGGGTTGAGTCCTAATGGTTACCATGACACTTTTCAAAGAGGGCTCATTTTACTCTTATGCCTAAGCTACCTACTGTTGATAGAATGGCTCAGTGTTTTCTAACAGACAATTTTTGTCTTCATAGTCTACGCCATACAGTAATTTCTGACACAGGAATTCAATATCTTTCCCACTTTTGGTATCTTGTCTGCACAGTTCTGGTAATTCAGCAAGCTCCCTTTTAGTTATCACTTTTAGCCCATGGTCAAAAAGAATAAACTAATAAAAGTCTGGAACAGTTTCTCGGATGTTACTGTAACACCAGTCATGATGACTGGGCTTCTTATTACCAGTTGCTGAATTTTGTTATGACTTGCAACTTGTAGTGTCATCAAGGTTTTGCCCTCTTCCTTCTTGCAAGGTTTCCATCCTAAAGTTGTTTTTCTTTTTATCCTTGCACTGATCCTATGGTCACAACAACCATTGATAACATGAATCATCAATAAAAATAAAGGCTATTGGAGTCAGAAAATGTTTGCCATGCTAAAGTGAAGATTAAACAAATTACAGGTAAGTCAAGGCCAACTTCTTCCTTTCCTCCTGGTCCTAATCTTTGGCTATCTTCCTGATTTGTTTCCTATGCATACACTGTCATCTAAGTTTCAATCATGATTTGTCTATTTATCACTCATCAACATATTGGAGAAGGAGAGTCCATCCTTTTTTCATGCTTCACAATTTAAACAATATGTTTCTGAATCTTATCATTATTTACTGTCAGAACCACCACTGGTCATAGTGCAAGGTTAACCACAGTATGAGGTTCAAGAAATTTGTGATTCCTGAATCTTCTGATGACGTCTTCAATTTTAGAAACATTGGAAGGATTGTTCATCTAGTGAATGCTTTTGGAAAGATGTTTCTTCATTCCAGATAAAAAGTTGTGTAAGCTTGAAGGATCCTGGAAGCTTCCTTATACCTACTAACACCCAGCTTTTGACAGATTGGAATCAGCCATTTAGCACGCGGTTCTGTGTACAAAGGGAAAACAAAAACAGTATATCCTCCTTCTTATAGCCACACATGCTACACCCCTGGTCTATGTTATTCAGAGGGCTTGACCATTTTGAACTAAGACAATTAAGGGGCAGGTTTCCATGTCGAAACTGAATGTATAGCTTTGTTCTAGGTTTGGTTCAATATCATCAAAAAGGTTTCATAATAATAATTTTCTTTTATCATTAAAAACAAGGTAGTGAAAGTGCCTTGTGTCCACATTAAGGGGAGAATATGTTTATAAGTGTGGAATTGTTTTATTAACTCCTTCACAGTGATGTGAGTGCAACAGCCTACTGGATCACTCCATAGGTTATCCAGACCTACTCCCATTAAGGAGTCTTTCACAAATGTAATCCAAGGTAGTTAGTGGCATTTGGATATCTAAGAATTTCCACCAGTCTATTTCAATAGGGCAAGATTTCGGGTGTGGCCCAGATACATCTCCAGAAAATTAAGGGACGAAGTTCTATCTTGTCAGCAATTGGCCTGAGGCCCAAATTGAGCCTCAGTGGTACTAAAGGAGTACTGACCGGTAGGCACAAAGTTTGCCTAATAAATCTATTTTCTACCATTTCCAGAGGCTTGATGTTTTTGTGCCCCAATAGCTCTGCACCCTAAACTGCAACCACCAATGCCTGGTACGAGCATAGTTGGGCTACATGTGCTACAGATTTACAAAACGATCCTTTATACAACTTCAGCAGACCCCCGCTTTGCTGCTCTAGTTTTAATCTTCTTTTTGCAACATGTGATGACCAATTGAGTTTCTCGTCTAAAGTGATCCCTAGATGCTCAAAGAGGCGTACCTGTTCTAGGGGGCACCGTCTAATGTGTGATTAGGGCGCGATGAAGAACAGGGGTTAAAAACCAAAAACGTCATTTTGTTAATAATCGTTTCCAATCCCCTCGTCTCGCAGAATCAATTAAAACCATCAAGTATTTTCTGTAGCCCCATGGGAGTATTTGACAACAAAAGAGTATAGTCTGCGAACATGAGGGCCAAAATCCTCATGCCAGCTAGACGTGGGGCATCATTTTCACAACTATTTAAAAAAACTACCAAATCATTTAAAAACAAGGCAAACTGGGTGGGGCCCAATACACAACCCTGTCTTACCCGCGCTTCACTGGGATAGAATCGGTAACTTCACCCAGCTTGCCACATCTAATTTGTGCATAGTTGTTCTGATGCAGTCTCTCAATTATGCTGCACAAGTAAGTTGGGGTGCCCAGTTCTGCGAGGCGTTTCCACAGCAGGGCTCTGGGAACAAGATCAAATATAGCTCTTAGGTCGACAAAGACTGCATTTAGCCTCCTTCTCGAAATGAATGGTCTTCCAGTGAATCATCTGCAGTCTAAAGACCTGCTCCACAGTAGAAGTGTTGGATCAGAATCCGGCTTGAAGGGGGCAAAGAATATCATTCTCTTCAAGCCAATACTGAAGCCTGCTCAGTATAACCCTGCTAAAACGTTTTTGTGCCATATCAATTAAACTAATTGGTCTATAATTGAATGGGTCCAAGGGGCAATCCTTCTTATAAATGGGGACAATCTCTGCCCCGGTCTACGACTTTGGTATACTTGCACCCTTTAAAATGGCATTAACTACCACCGTAAAATATGGTGTCCACACCTCTATTTCTGATAAAAACAAATCTCCTGGGATCTTATTGATGCCAGGAGATTTCCGTGGGGCTATCTTTCTAATGGCATCTTCTAGCTCCTTACACATTATCAGGGGAAAACCTCTATCGTCCCGCTCTATTCCAGCATAAGTGAAATGTCTGTAGATTCACGGGATATGTCCGCCTCTGGATTTTGTTGGTATAGATTAGTGAGGTGGGCTGTCCATGCCTCAGCTGCTAAATTGCTGTCGATTTTAGAACATTCCTTCCCTATTCCCAGTGGTAATTAAGTTCCAAAATAGGGTTTGTTTTTTTCCCCTTGTGGCAGCTAAAAGGAGGTCCCTGTTCTGGCGGTCCCATTCCCTTTTTGCCTGTGCTAGAATTGATTTATATTCTGCTCTCTTTTCCTGAACCTCTTCCCTCTTACAGCTCTTGATGGCAATAATCAGGGCGCTTTTGGCCTGACTACATTTTTTATTGAACCAGGATGGTACACTACTCCTTGGCACTTGGCTAGTTGCTTCTCTGAAAAATTCTACCTTTATGCTAGAAAAGAGTGAATCATGTACTTCTTCTACCTTTTGTACAGCTAAATCATCGTAGGGTCCTAGCTTGAGACTGTTAAATGCCTCCAGAGCTTTACCCACCTTGCCGTATATAGAGTTCAAAGCCCTCTCGGACCGTGCCACTGCCTGTCAATGGATTCTGCATTTATTGTCAGAAAGTCTGAACCTCCCATCCAGTGGCTGGGGGATAGCTTGCTTGTTTGGGGTGTTTGGGAGCTCCAAGACCATTTTGAGCGCATTATGGTCACTAACATGCCTGACTGCCACAACCATATTTTTTAAGAATGGCCACATTTAAACATCTCAAAATATATAATCAATAAGACAGTGCTTCCTATTCTATTAAAAGTATGAGTACACATTCTATCAGATTTGGTTCTTCCGTTACAGGCACGGATCATACAATTCAAGGATAATGCATTTGATTGTAATGCCAAGGGAGACCACCTCCTGATGGGGGGAATTGTGAGAACAGGAATTGACCATATCCTATCCTCCTCTGCCAGAGAATGGTAGTTTGCCAAATCCAGTGGTTCAAACTGACAAAAGCACCTCCCAGTATTTTATAACGTATTTGGATGGAGACCAGCTATGTGCGTGTTAACAAGTCGGCCGCAGTAGATTCCTGACGCTTAGCAGAGGGTCTTAAATATATATTATATATATTTACTTGGCAACGGTTAGGAAGCTTAACAATCACGCACAGAATGTCTTCCTCTATTATTCCGGTCCCCAGCACCACGCAACCCGCATGTACCCTAATCCAGGTCATTAAGCCTCCACAGGGCCTTCCCTTCCTGGAAGACCTGGCAATAACATAATAGCTAGCAAAGTTGGAATAGCTAATTTCACGACTTTGCCACGTTTCTTGAAAGAGGCAGATGTCGAAAGTACTGAAATATTTGCCTCAGTCAGGATCCGCCAGTTTAGGGCCAAGGCCAATGCCATTCCAGGAGAGTATCCTACGTTTTCTTGGGTTCCCCCACAAATATCTGCTTGTCTCAGGTCCCCCGGGGGTCACCTTATTTGTTCCACTCATTAATTCAAATGGCTTAGTGGCAATTGGGGTATTGATCAAATTATGATCAATGGGGGTGGCATTAGACGATGTTGTGACCCTTAAGTAAAAATAAGGATGGTAAGGGGCCCCTGCCTGAGAGACTGGATCTGGCATCGCTCTAGTTACTCTGGAAGTTTCATTAAACCGAATTAGCATTAACAGGCCCAAGCTAGCGTTATTACCATTGGAGCATAGGTGCCTCACTCTCCTATGTGTTACCTTACTAGGCGAATAAGTTGTACAACACAAATGTGACTACTATCTTTTTCAAGTCAATCAACAATGTCTAAGGGGCCAAACCTATTGTGCACTGGGACATTGTACAAATCTCCTAGCGGTGGTTGATTTACACTAGGAGTACATATCTGAGTGAGTTCATGAGTTCCTCTGTAGATGTGGCACTGGAAGTGTAAGTAACTATGTCACTATATGACTGGCACTCTTAGTAATTCTATGGGTATGTAAATGTGTATGTAAGTGGCTGTATGGATTGCTTACTGGCTGTCTTAGTGAGTGTTGGGGTATGCAACTCAGTGTGTAACTGGCTCTGTTACTGCTGGATACATAAGTGCTATGTAGGTGTGTAAGTGAATGTGTAAGTGCCTCTGTTGCTGTCTGACTGGGTGTGTTAGTGGCTCTATGCTTTTGTACATAGATATGTAAGTTGACGTATGGGTGGGAGACTGGATATTTAACTGGGCATATGGGTTTGTAAGTGTGCATGTAACTCACAGAAACTTCAAAGTACAGGTATTACCTTTTAAGCACATAGCAGCCTGTCCTATAGCCTACCTTATGGGTGATTTATATGTAGTACAAGAATAATTTACAGACCTATAGGGTTACTGAGAGAGCCCGTTATATTCCAACATATGCAAGGCCTTCTTGTCTGGATGGGTGACTAGGAGTGTCAGTACTTGAGTGCATATCTAAGTGAGTGTATGAGGACCTCTGTAGGTGTGTCACTGGATGTGTAAGTAACTATGTCACTATATGGCTGGCTCTCTTAGTAACTTTATAGGTCTGTAAATGTGAATGTAAGTGGCTTATGGATTGCTCACTGGTTATTTTAGTGAGTATTGGGGTATGTAAAATTGTATGCTGCTGGCTCTGCTACTGCTGGATACATAAGTGCTGTAAGGATGTGAGAGTGAATGTGTAAATGCCTTTATCACTGTCTGAGTGGGTGTGTGAGTAGATTTCTCCTTTAGTAAATAGGTTGGTGAGTTGCACTCTGTGAGTGTGTAGCTGGATGTCTAAGTTAGTTTGTCACTTTATGATTACCTTTCTAAGTAAGTCTATGAGTCTGTATCTGAGGATGTATGTAAGTAAATTGATTGCTCACTGGCTCTTTAGTGTAACTCTGTATGTAACTGGCTCTGTTACTGCTGGATACAGAAGTGCTGTGTGGGCATCTGACAGAATGTGTAAGTACCTCTGTCACTTTCTCACTGGGTGCGTGACTTACTCTATGGTTTTATCATTTGGTTTGTCTGTCACTGATCAGGTAGCTGACTGGATGTGTAACTGGGTATATTAGTATATAAATGCATGTCTACCTGTCTAAAAGTTCAAACTGTATGTTTTACCTTTTAAGCACATACCACCCTGCCCTATTGGGTACCTAGAGCTTAACGTAGGAGTGATATATATGTAATAAAAGCAAACCTTAAGTTTTTCTAGGTTATTATAAATGGCAGTTTAACATAGCAGTGTAAACTGTGCATATAGGCCCAGTAGTAGGGGGCCTAACACATATTTGAAGGACTCATTCTCTGGGTAACATAATCAGTACTACAATTCCAGTAGTACTACTTAATTTACAAACCCAAGGCACCAGTAGTGCATTGAACTACAGCCTTACATATAAATAAGATATTCCAATTGGGGATAACTGATTGAAATCATATTTAGGGGTCAAGAACATTCACTTTATGAATTGGTCCCACTAATAAACTTTTCAGTCTCCTAATTCCAACTGACTGTTTTGGTATCTAACTAAATTTCTTACTGACTGCTTCATTGTTCAAATGGATGTATAACTGACTGTATACATAAATATAACAGTTACTGCACAAATGTATGACTATTTACTACATATGTAACTGAGTGTATCAGTGCCTCCAATGGTTATGTAACTGGATATGTAATTAACCTTCACACTTTCTTTCACTTTACATGCACTCATAACTGTCATTACATATCATTTTTAAAAGTACACCGTTATTGACATACCTGTGAATTGTTTTTGCTGTTCTTCAATTTTTAAATCAGTATCATGTAAAAAAATTCTTACGCAAAGTGTCACATCTAAAGTACGGATTGCTTCCCACTCACAGTACTAAAGAACCAGTAATGGCAATCTTTTCCACTCTTTTTTCAGTGATACTGATGTACTTATCAAATCATACTCTTCCTTTCATTTCTTTTGTTCTTCCACTTCTCAGTGGTCAATTCTTTTAACCCTTTCTTAGTTTTCAGTTAAGAAGCCCAACCTGGTAGTGTTTGTGAGTGGATTCGCGAATCCATCAAGATGCTCATCGCAGCCCATGTGTAACTTTGTGATGGATTCATGAATCCATACAGTAGTACGTTAAACCATTTAACATTGTACTGCTATGACTCCGCACTTACTTTTTAAGGTAGTAGTGATTTAGAAAATAAGTATTTTATAATAAGCAATGTGTCTAGACCACTCTGCTTTCAACTTCAAAAGTACAGTCTATTTAGAACCCTTCCTCCCACTCTTTTTACCTCAGTTTCCATAGCAACCCCCTGTGGAACACTCTCATGTGACAGTAGATTAAAAGTTTACAACACATTCCATAAGCAGCATACTAGCTTCAAATTGCCATCTACTTACTTTTCTTTCAAAATCACTACCTAAATTTAGGTACCTGTATATTTACCCTATCCAATTAAATAAGTTATTTTATGAAACATGTCCTGTCCTCCATTTTAACTGCCTTTCATTTTCAAACCTTTCTCATTCAGCTCCAGCTTTCTCCTGTGTGCTACTTCTCCTTAACTTAAAAATGGTTAGCGTGTGGATTGTGGGTCATAACTTTGTGTTTTGGACCAGAAAGTGTGCTAGAAAGAGTGGCATTGATAGGGACTTGGGTCTGTTTCATGTGGACGTTACTTAGGTTGGCCAGAAAGGGATAAAGTGTCATCAATTACTGCCTTTGGTTGAAAACATTGCAGATTGCCAACATCCAGACCTCATGATTGTGCACTGCGATGGCAATGACCTAGGCACACTTACTGGGATAGGGCTGGAAATCCAAATGAAGGATACCTTTGGTTAATTAATGGCACTTTTCTCTCACACTGACTTGGTGTACTCTAACATTTGCCAAAGGCAGAAATGGAAGTGGTCAAACGAATTCTGTCCACAAATAGACAAAGCCAGGAAATATCATTAAAACTGTTTCCTCATTCCTCAGAGACCACAACATGGGTTCCTTCTACAACAACAATTTATGCTTTGACATGGAGGGTATATATAGAAGTGATGGAGTTCATTTCACAGAGAAAGGGAACAGGATGTTCCTTAACAAATCGAAACATTGCATCATGTTTTATGTGTGGTTATCATCTACACACAATAAACACAAAGGCTCTTCTAAAAGCCACCCATTTACCAAACACTGGTTCATGAAAGCATTGTGAGTGTGTGAGTGGGTGTGTGAGTGCATGTGTGGGTCTCTGAGTGGGTGTGTGAGTCCCTTGGGGGTCTGTAGGTGGGCACATGAGTGCCTGTGTGGGTCTGTGAGTGGGTGCATGAGTGTCTCAGTGGGTCTGTGAGTGGGTGCATCAGTGCCTCACTGGGTCTGTGAGTGGGTGTGTGAGTGTCTGAGTGGGTCTGTAAGTGGGTGTGTGTCTCAGTGGGTTTGTGAGTGGGCATATGAGTCTGTGAGTAGGTGTGTGAGTATCTGAGTGGGTCTCTGGATGGGTCTATATGTGGGTATATGTCTCAGTGGGTTAATGAGTGGGTGCATGAGTGTCTGAGTGGGTCTAAGAGTGGCTGCAAGAGTGTCTCAGTGGGTCTGGGAGTGGGTACATAAGTGTCTGAGTGGATTTGTGAGTGGGTGCCTGAGTCTCTCAGTGGGCCTGTGAGTGGGTGCGTGAGCATCCGAGTGGGTCTGTGAGTGATTGCATGACTGTCTGAGTGGGTCTGTGAGTAGGTGCAAGAGTGTCTTATTGGGTCTGTGAGTGGATGTGAGAGCGTATGAGTAGCTGTGAGAGTGTCTCAGTGGGTCTTTGAGTGGGTGCATGAATGTCTGAGTAAATCTGTGAGTGGGTGCATGACTCTCTGAGTGGGTCTGTGAGTGGGTGTGTGACTCTATGAGTGGGTCTGTGAGTGGGTGCTTTAGCCTCTGAGTGGGTCAATAAGTGTGTGTGTGTCTGTCTGAGTGGAATTGTGAGCTGCAAGAGGGTCTGAGTGGGTCTATGACTGGGTGTGAGAGTGTCTGAGTGGCTCTGGGAGTGGGTGCATAAGTGTCTCAGTGGATCTTTAAGTGGATGTGTGAGTCTCTGAGTAGGTCTATGAATGGGTGTGTGAGTGCCTGTGTGGGTCTGTGAGTGGGTGCAAGAGTCTCTGAGTAGGTTTGTGAGTGGGTGCCTGAGTCTCTGAGTGGGTCTGTGAATGGGTACGAGAGTGTCAGAGTGGGTCTGAGAGTGTCTGATTAGGTTTCTCAGTGGGTGCATGAGTGTCTGAGTGAGAGTGTGAGCGTATTTTTTTTCTATTTTACGATAGAATTTGCGAATCCGCAGTAAAGTTACACGATTGACCACGCTGAGCGTTGGGACAGCTTCATGAATCCTCACACATGAACAAATAAACTTTTTTGGGCATTTTCTTGCCCATTAGGGGTCCCTCACAGACCCCTACATTGCTCCCCGGGGGTCAGGGTAGATCTACCCTGTTCCCTCCCACTACATTTCATATTTACCGGGAACCGTTGCCCAATGTCTTAAATGGCGGTGGCAACTTTCTACTCAGGTTGTGGCCAGGTAATCAAGGCAGTGATGTTGGCACTTGAATTCGCAAAGCACCGCAATGGATTCGCGAACGATTAGCGCCTCTACCTATAGAAATGTGTTTTTCCTCTATTATCGCAAAAACTACTGAACGGATTTACACCAAATCACAAAAAGGGCTCTTTCTGGACCAACAGCTACCTCTCTGCCAAATTTGGTGTAATTCCTTCCAGCAGTTTGGGCTGTAGTCGTGTTCCAAGCGCTATGGGAAATTGCATGGGAAACACAATTTCCATGCACAAATAGTCACAGGTGGACATTTTCTTTTGAAAATTTCATGAAGATTCCTCAAGCAGCACCAAAGTTATAAGCAAGTCAAAAAACATTTTTCCTATGGAAACTATGTCCTAAATATAACTATATATTCACTGAAAAAAACACAGGTTTCAGGGACGTTATAGTTAGGAATTAGCATTTTAAAAACCTTAGAAATTCACAGAAAAAACCAAAGGTTAGAGGGACGTTATAGTTAGTTGGACATTTCACTCATACAAAACCAGAGAAATTCAGCTGTTATAGTTAGCTGAGCTAACTCTAACTCGCGCCCCCGCAATGCACTGCATATGACCTCACATATTACATCACTCATGACATGGTCAGTGACAATCACTGATGACATCACTGATGGCATCTCAAATCACATCACTGATGACATCAGTGATGACATCATCCAGTGACTGTGAGTGTTTTTTAAAAGTTTATGAGTGTTACATATATATAGCAAGGTGTATTGTTGAATCAGTGGATGTCCACCACTCTGCAAATGAGCCTCCTGGTGCGCTCTTGGTTGGGGGATAAAGTCCCATTCACTGCTGGGGGTTCTTAGGGTCCAACCAGCCTACCTGTTACCTCCAGTAAGCCTCACACAGTGGGATGGCTGAGAGGTGGTTTCAGGCCACGCCCCCTTTCTCCACCACTCTCTAAACGCGCCTCCTGGCATGCTCTTGGTTGGGGGATGAAGTCCCATTGCCTCTTGAGTGTCCCTGGGGGCCAACTAGCCCTCCTGTTACCTCCAGTAAGCCCCACACAGCTGGATTGTTGAGAGGTGGTCCGAGGCCACGCCCCCCTTCTCCACTACTCTGCAAATGTGCCTCCTGGTGCACTGCTGCTTGGGAGATGAAGTCCACTTTAGTCCTGAGGTCCTCAGGACACAAAGGGACCTCATTCCCCCATCAGCAGTGCGCCAAGAGGCGCGTTTGCAGAGTGTTGTAAAAAGGGGCGTGGCCTTCGACCACCTCCCAGCAATCCCACCGTGTGGGGCTTACTGGAGGTACCGGGTGGGCTAGATGGCCCCTAAGGACCCTCAGAACCGACGGGGACTTCATCCCCCAACCAAGAGCGCACCAGGAGGTGCATTTGCAGAGTAGTGGAGAAAAGGGGCAGGGCCGCCGGCGAGTTGCTCGTTCCTATATTTTTTTTTTTATTTGGGAAAGGGGGCTGTGTGGCCCCCCTTCCCTTTGCACTTTTGGGCCCCAGAGACCCCAGCCCCCGGGGCCTGATCCATTTAAAAAATAAAAATTATTGAAAAGGGAGGGTTCCGCGTGGCCCCCCTGCCCGAGGCCAGTATATGCCCCAGGGACCCCGTCCCCCGGGGCTGGGCCTTTCTATGCTTTTTTTTTTTAAAGGGGAGTGGCCATCCCCCGAAGCCCAGCCAATTTTTTTAAATTTTTTTAAGGGTGGGGGTCAAACGGCCCCCCTCCCCCAGGCCATTTTCTGCCCCGGGGCTTGACCATTTCCTTTTAATTTTTTTTAACGGAGGGGGGCTGCAGGGCCCCCCTCCCCAGGTTGATTTTAGCCCCGGGGACCCTATCCCCCGGGGCCTGGACATTATTTATTTTTTTAATTAAAAAGGGAGGGGGCGAGTGGCCCCCCTTTTAGGCCATTTTGGGCCCCAGGGACCCCATCCCCTGGGGCTTGGGCTCTCGTTGGGGACCGCGGGGGGAGCCACAAGGCCCCTGTGGTCCCTGCCAGCTCCCTGCCTCCTGCGGGAGCCGGCATTGCTTTTGGGCAGAGAGAGCTGCTAACATGCAGCTCCCTCTGCCGAAAAGCAATTCTGCTTTTCTTCATGCAAGCGAGAGCATTTTCCATGCTCTCGCTTCCATGAAGTGATGCAGTGTTTGCTATGGCACTGCTCCTGCCATGCCATAGCAAACTGCAATGTCCCAGGGGTGGGCACCCCGGGACATTGCTGGAGCCAGCCCTGGGGGGTGGCGGTCCCCAGGGGCCATTTATGGCTCCAGGAGGGGGGCCGCAAGACCCCCTCGAATATTTGTTGTAGCCCTGGGGAGGTGGTGGTCCCCGGGGCTAGGGGTCCGCAACAAATACCCACATTTACATAATATGTGCCCCATGGAGTTGGTGGTCCCCGGGGTCCCTGGGCTATGTGGAGGGGGGCACGAGCCCCCCCCACACTTCATTTTTAAAGATAGCCCCGAGGAGGTGGCGGTCCCTGGGACTGCACGAGGGCTCCGTGGCCCCCCCACATTTAATGAATATAGCCCGGGGAAGTGGCGTTCCCCGGGGCTGCGTGGGGGGGCAGGAGGTCCCCCCATGTATTTCTTTTTTTTTTAAATCCCCAGGGAGGTGGCGGTCCCCAGGGCTGCAGGGGGGCCTGTGTGACCCCTGCATTTCATGAACATAGCCCCGGGAAGGTGGCGGTCCCCGGGGCTGGGGGGCCATGCTGGCTCCCGCATCATTACTTGTAATTGCCCCCGGGACCTGGCCCACCCGGGGGCTTAAAGGAAACAAAGCGCGGGAGCCCGCGCTTTATTTTATTTTTTAAATTTTTGGCCGGATTCGCGGCTCCAATGCGAATCCCGCCAAAATTGTTTTTAAAAAAATGCTTTTTTTCGTCCCACGTGGTCCCTGTGGGACCTCCTGAGCAGGCCTAGGGGGTCAGGGTGTTTCTACCCTGCCCCCTTTTCTTTATTTTTAATGTTTTTGAACCTTTTTTCTTGTGACTCAGTTCAACCGAGTCACAAGATGGCTGCCAACTCTTCCTGATTGATACTGTTGGCAGGCAATCAAATCACAGGCTCGAGATCGGGAGGGTTCACGGATCCTCCGCGGCCATATTTGTATATCTGAGAAATATTTAAATTTCTCAGCAACTCCTGAATGAATTTACACCATTTAAAAAAAAGAGTGCTTTCTGGACCAAAAGCTACCCTTTTGCCAAATTTGGTGTAATTCCGTTCAGCAGTTCGGGCTGTAGCCGTGTCTAGAGTTTCCTCTGGAAATGAATATGGAGAAAACGCGTTTTGTGACCCCCTCTTTTTCTCAGCCCCTGCTTGATGAATCACCCAGAAACTTTCAACACAGGAGTTGACCTGACCGCCCTATTAGTTTTGAAAATGTTACCAAAAATTCATCAAACCAGCGCCAAAGATATTGGCAAAAGAAAAAAGAGCTTTTTGAATAAAAACAAGGTGCTAACTATAACTACCTACTGGCGACATATATATATATATATATATATATATATATATATATATATATATATTACCGCACCACCTTCCTCACAATTGAATGCCGGGACCCAGGAACGGCATTGGTGCACGTCAGTGTATGAGGAGCCCTGTACGTATGCATTGCCACAGAAAGAGCGTACAGCGCTCAGTATTGTGCACTCGCCTCCATGAAATTGTCATAGCCAAAAGTTCAGTAATGAAAGTTTATTCTGGCAGAGCCGAAAAACCCAAAGAGTTTCGGCATTACAAGGCCTTGGTCATGGGTAGCTGTTTTCTATATGCCCCCCAGGTTGGCCTGTTCCCGGGGGTTAATTTCGTATTGTAATTGGGGCCCACATGGATCCCATCACCAGGCCGTTTTCATCCCCGGGGGACCACCACCTCCCTGGGGCCAAGCCGAATGCTAGAAGGGGGAGGGGCAGCACAGCACCCCTTCCCAGGCCATTTTCGCCCCCCCCCAGGGCCAGGCCGTGAAATTTAAAAGGATGGGGGACACGCAGTCCCTCTCCCCCATAGGTCAGGCTCCTCCTCTGTTCGGAGGAGCCCACCCTTGGGACTTAGAGGTTTTCTGAGCCACACTAGTCCGGGCAGGGAAACCGCTGATTGCTCTTGCTTGGCTGGGTAAATTTAAAGCTCCTGCCAAGAGAGAGCAAACACTAAGTCTGCTCCCAGCGGGTGGGAGCTAGAAAAATGCTCCTGCCCGCTGCAAGTGGACTTTTCAAACATCTCCCTGCCCACTTGAAAGCAGGGCAGGGAAACAGATGAAAAAATTGCTTCCGCCCACAGGGAACATCATATTTGGCTGCTCCCTGTGTGGGGATCAATGCTGCTGGTGGCGGGGAGTCAGTTGGGGTCATGGGGGCAATGGGGCTCACCCGTGGCCCCCAACAATGGTGAAGTGGGTGGCCTGGGTGGGATCCAGGGCACCCACCATTAATTGGCCAGCCCCAGGGGATGAAATTGGCTGGGAGGGCTGTGCAGCCCCTTTCACCCTTCACTAATTTTAGCCAGGCCCCAGGGGATGGTGTCCCCAAGGCTGAAATTGGCCTGGAGAGGGGAGCCGGGTGCCCCCTTCCCCATTTACACTTGGACAGGCCCCTGGGGATGGGGTCCTCGGGGACAATTATGGCCCAGGGAGGGGGGCTGCATGCCCCCTTCCCCCTTTAGATGCTGGTCAAGCCCTGGGGGATGGTGTTCCCGTGGCCAATATTGGCCTGGGGAGGGGAGCTGCATGCCACCTCCTTCTTTAGATACTGGCCAGGCCCCAGGAGATGGGGTCCCCGGTGCCAATATTGGGGGCAGTGTATAACCCTTTAAATATAAAGTGGGTGACCTGTGTGGGCTCCAGGGCACCCACCATTTATTGGGCAGGCCCCAGGAGATGGGGTCCCTTGGGCAGTATATTCCAGGAGAAGGGGCTTGCATGCCCCCTCTTTATAATAAGGCCCCAGGAGATGGGATCCCTTGAGCTGAAATCTGCCTGGGGAGGGTCTGTGTGCCCTCCTTGCTCATAATTTAAGTGATGGGTCACGGGGGATGGGGTCCCAGGAGCCAAATACGGCCCAGGGAGGGGGCCACATGCCCCCTCTCCTATAAAAAGGTGGCAGGCTTGGGGGATGAGGTCCCTGGAACCAAAATCAGCCCAGGGAGGGGGGCTGTGTGCCCCCACCCATGTTCACTGCCTTGCAACCCCCCACCATGCACAGCCTAAGGAAGATTGTGATATGGGGTTGGCTGCATGCAGGGGTTGGCCGCAGAGCTTGACCATTTGGCCAACCTCCCGCTGCACATGACCAAAGGCCATGTGCAGCGTGGGGTTGGCTGTATGCGGACATGCATGGGGTTAGCCGCAGGCCAGGTCCTGTGGCCAACCCCCCTCCCGCCACCAAGGCCATGCACGTGAGAGGTTGGATTAACGTAGGGTAATTAAATATTACTTTACGTTTAAAAAAAACCCATAGAAATTCACTGGCAAAAACAAAGGTTACAGGGATGTTATAGTTAGGTTCACAGTTTAGACACACAAACCATAGAAATTCAGAAATTAGAGTTATCTGAAGAAACTATAACTTGTGCCCTGAGGTAACTATAACTCGTGCCCTTGCCATGCACTGCTAATTACCCCACATAATTAATCATTTGTGACATCTTCTATGACATCATAGATAATTTCACAGCAACATTTGCAATAAAAATATTGATGAGAAAACTGTGCATGGTGAGGGTGCGAGTTACAGTTACCTTAGGGCACGAATAGAGCCACTCCACTCTACACCAGTCCATTGTACACCACTGTACTGTATGTCACCACACTGTATAGCACTCCACTCTGCGCTATTCCACTCTACGCCACTTCACACTATGTCACTGCACTCTACGCCACTGCACTCTACACCACTCCACTCCATGCTATCCCACTCTACCCCACTCCACTCTACGCCACTCCACACTATGCTTTTGTACTCCACTCCACTTTATGCCACTCTACTGTACACCACTCAACTCTATGCCACTCTTCTCTGCTCAACTCCACTCTTTGCCACACCACTCTTTGACACATCAATCTATGCTATTCTAGTCTACGCCACTCTACGTCACTCCACTATACAGTATTCCACTCTAACCCACGCCACTGTATGATACTCCACTCTAAACTATTCCACTTTACGCCATTCCACTGTACACCACTCAACTTTTTGCCACTCCATTCTACGCCACTCCACTCTGCTCTTTTCCACTCTACATCACTTCGGTTTATGCCACTCCAGTGTACACACTCCACTCTATGCCACTCCACTCTACGCCACCTCACGCTATTTCTCTCTACACCACTTGACTCTCCACCACTGTACGCCACCCCACTCTACACTATTGTACTCTACAACACTCCACTTTACACCACTCTAGTGTATGCCACCCCACTCCATGCACCTCCACTCTTTGACACTCCACTGTATGCTATTCCACTCTATGCTCCTCTACGCCACTCTACTGTACAATATTTCACTCTACGCCATGCCACTTCACTCTGTGCCCTTCCAATAAAATAAAAGACATTACAATTCAAAGAATAAAACGAAGGTTAAAGCTTATATATATTTAGGAAAACTTTATTGTTTCTATACAAACCTAAACTACATAAACATTAGAAATTCTAGAGTGATAGTTATACCTTAAATTTAAAATTTACGCACCAACTTCAAATTACTATAACTCACCCACCTCCAAACACAGTGTTGTCAAGGCCCTAGCCAAACTACAATAGCTATATCTCGCACCTTTGCAATGCATTGCTTATACCCTTTGACAGTGCATCACTTATACTATGTGAAATCATAGCTCACACTTATAACATCTCAAATGAGAACATTTGTGAGAAAGCTGTGCATCATAAAGGAAAAAGTTTCTTTTGGTATTTGCAAAGCTATGACATATTGACACCCGGTTTATATTCCTTATGAACAGGTGGGTCCCAAATAGTGATCACAAACTGAACACCGACTTTTTGTGCTGTGCCGGTCAATTTGGGTGTGACCCATGTACTAATAGCTCACATCACAAAACCCATTTGCAGTAGGTCGAAAAGTGGCTGGCCTAAGGAATATGTCCCTATTTGTCATATTCTGCATTTGGTTATCAAAGCAGGAATGGTGGCCTGCAAGAGACTGCAGAACTCCAACCTTGTATTTGCATTACCAAAAAGGAAATATTTTTTTTAAGTAGCCCATCTTCCTTCAAGGTGCTGCTAGCTTCCCCTTAGACCAGCCAATATGGTTAGAAGGGGGACGCTGTCCCATTGGGACAGCACACCCTTTACAAATCAATTACCAACCCCTTTGAGGAGTTGGTAACTTTTTAATGGTTTGCAAACACAATTGCAGTCAAAAAACATCGATACATACCATTACAAATTGCAATTCTTATGGGACACCCTTTTTACACCACTTCCTGATTGCAATTCAAAATGAGTTGCAAAATAAATTTTGTGAGTAGGATTAACCTTTCTGATTCTCAAAAATGGTTTGGTGCATTTCTAGACACCATTATATGATCACAAACTTTGTGATTTTGCGAACTGCAGAGTTTGCGACTGCAAAATGGTTTATCATCTGCCCCCCAGTCAGTAAAATTATTTTGCCTTCCGCTTGTGCTAAAATAGGGACTGATATTGAAGTTCTAGTAAAATAGCCCCATGGATTATATTCTTGCCAAAGAAATATTTTTGTGCCCTGAAAATATGTCGGTCTAGTTCAACCTTTTATCTAGTTCAACCTTTCGCACATCCCGACGTTGATGAAATCAGTCTCATTAAAATGGTATATGGCATATGATATACAGCTGGCCAGCAGTCGAGCTCACTTCTCGTCATCAGTCGAATGATTCCGTTTTGAAACAGATACTAGGAGCAACTGAAATACTTTGTACCGCCATTAATATTCCCTCTCTCCCTCCTCCTCCCCAATGTAATTGCCAAATAAATTCTAATATTAGTTGCCTTTTATCCCCTGAGTCCAATTACCTATTTTTCAAGGACCCTCTCAGTTCAATGAACAAAAACATGTTTTTATTAAAGCTTAATTGCTCTTACTAAATTCATTTAGTTTGCTTTTTCACCTGAAGTACCCCAGTTCATGATCAGTGGCCAATTAAATGAGAGCCGATTTAGAATCATATGAGGCGATTCATATATACATATATATATATATATATATATAGCATAAGCTCCGCGCACTGGAAGCGTCTTCTCTCCCAAAATCACGGACACAGACCCAATTCGGTGCTCAGGTGTTTATTCAACCGTCTCCATTACGCGTTTCGACTCCGTGGAGCCTTGATCACATGTGATCAAGGCTCCACGGAGTCGAAACGCGTAATGGAGACGGTTGAATAAACACCTGAGCACCGAATTGGGTCTGTGTCCGTGATTTTGGGAGAGAAGACGCTTCCAGTGCGCGGAGCTTATGCTATGTTACTGATCGGCAGTTCCCAGCCGATCATTCACGGACCCCTCTTCAAACGAGGTCGACGCACAGTGTGGGAACACTGCTTCCGGGGCAACCTGGAAGCCCATTGCAGCATATATATATATATATATATATATATATATATAATATATATATATATATATATATATATATATATATATATATATGTATATATATATATATATATATATCCAAATGCAGGGTGCTCCAAATTGAAGTGCCACACACAGCGTGTTTATCACCTTTTATTTCAGCAGGAGTGCAGGGTACACAACGACACCTTTCCAGCATTCAATAGCACCAAATGCGTTTCGGGCTTCCATAGCCCTTGCTCACTGGCATCTTGAAAAGGAAACAGCAGCCAAGGTTTTCACCGCGCTTGCAGTGATTCTTATAAGTCCAGCCTTTAGTGGGCGTGTCCATTTGGCATTATGGTCTTTGGAGTTCTTCCAATGCTGCTGTGGCCCAAGTTGTTTTTACCTTTCTCCAATGGGTCGCCAAAACAGGTGCATCTGGGACCCCGCATTTAGTCACCTTACTGAATGGTCACGTTGTTCCTCTACGCCACATATCATCAGTGTTAGGAGCTGCAAAGTCCGCAGCGGGGCGCTTCGCGTCCGAGCGGGCCGCTCAATATCCAAATGCAGGGTGCTCCAAATTGAAGCGCCACACACAGCGTGTTTATCACCTTTTATTTCAGCAGGAGTGCAGGGTACACAACTACACCTTTCCAGCATTCAATAGCGCCAAACGCGTTTCGGGCTTCCATAGCCCTTGCTCACTGGTATCTTGAAAAGGAAACAGCAGCCAAGGTTTTCACCAAGTGCCTCCAGTAAGCACCACAGAGCTGTGTTGCAAAGAGGTGGTCCGAGGCCATGCCCCTTTTTACACCACTCTGCAAATGTGGCCTCTGGTGCACTGCTGGTGGGGCGATGAGGTCCTCTTGTGTCCTGAGGACTTAAGGACACAAGTGGACTTCATCCTCCGAGCAGCAGTGCACCAGAAGCCGCGTTTGCAGCGTGGTGTAAAAAGGGGCGTGGCCTCGGAACACCTCTCTGCAACGCAGCTCTGTGGCGCTTACTGTACGTACCTGGTGGGCTAGTTGGCCCCCAGAGACCCTCAGGATTCAAGGGGACTTAATAGGGACGTTATAGTTAGAAATTAGCATTTAAAAACCTTAGAAATTCACTGAAAAAACCATAGGTTTTAGGGACGTTATAGTTAGAAATTAGCATTTAAAAAACCTTAGAAATTCACTGAAAAAACCATAGGTTTCAGGGACGTTATAGTTAGAAATTAGCATTTAAAAAAACCTTAGAAATTCACTGAAAAAACCCTTGGTTTCAGGGACGTTATAGTTAGAAATTAGCATTTAAAAAACCTTAGAAATTCACTGAAAAAACCACAGGTTTCAGGGACGTTATAGTTAGTTGGACATTTCACTCGTACAAAACCAGAGAAATTCGGCTGTTATAGTTAGTAGAGGTAACTATAACTCGCGCCCCTGCAATGCACTGCTGATGACGTCACATATTACATCACTCATGACATGGTCAGTGACATCACTGATGACATCTCAAATGACATCACTCATGACATCATCCAGTGAATGTGTGTTTCTGTAAAGTTTAAATATGTTTTATATATATATATGCCAAGGTGTATTGAAGAATGAGTGGGTGTATAAGTGTCTGAATGGATGATTTAGTAGGTGCGTGACTGATTGTATAAGTGACTGATTAAGCATATCTTACTGAATGCATGGGTTAGTGAGTAAACTGTGTAAATGTCTGTATCAGTCTGTCAGTTGGTGTATAAGCAGCTGCATGGGTTGGTGAGTAGCTACATTACTGTTTATATGGGTTATTGATTGGTTGTCTGAGTATCTGTATGGGTGCCTGAGTGTCTGTGTGAGTGGGTGGGGGGTGGGGGACTCTGTGCATAGATGTGTGAGTGGGTGATTCACTGGGTGTATGGGTTCAAGAGTGCATCTGTGAAGTGCTGTATGGTTGGGTGAGTGTGTCTATGGGTGTGTTGGTGAGTGAATGGATGTCTCGGTGGTATATGTGTGAGTAACTACATATGTGAAAGGCAGTATATGTGAGTGTTGGAGTATATAAATGACTATACGTGAGAGTGAGTGATTGTGAGAGTGGCTGTATGGATGAGTGTGTGCTTGTATCAGTGATTGTATAAGAGAGTAAGTATGTGTTAGTATTTGTATAAATAAGTGAGGTCGTCTGTGTATAACTGTATAGGTGAGTAAATGGCTGTGATTGATTCTTTGCATGACTGAGTAGGTGTGTGAGTAAGTCTATGGATGAGTGGCGGTGTGTGAGTGTATGTATAGGTGTATGAGTGCATATGATAGTGCTGTATTGATGAGTGACTGCATGTATGAGTTACTGTATGGGTGAATGAGTGGATGTGTGTGTGTAGACCTAGGAATCACTGAGCGGGTATGTACTAACTGCTATTGGTCTGTCTATGGTTTCGATATTGGTAGTCTGTATTTTAGAGTGGGTGTATAAAAGGTTTTATTAGGGTGTGAGGAGGTGCATCAGATTATCACATGGATGATGTCATCAGTGATGTCATGAGTGATGTCATTTGAGATGTCATCAGCGATGGGATCAGTGATGTAATATGTGACATCATCAGCAGTGCATTGCAGGGGCACGAGTTATAATTACCTCTACTAACTATAACGGCCGAATTTCCCTGGTTTTGTACGAGTGAAATGTCCAACTAACTATAACGTCCCTGAAACCTGTGGTTTTTTCAGTGAATTTCTAAGGTTTTTTAAATGTTATTTTCTAACTATAACGTCCCTGAAACCTATGGTTTTTTCAGTGAATTTCTAAGGTTTTTTAAATGCTAATTTCTAACTATAACGTCCCTGAAACCTATGGTTTTTTCAGTGAATATATATATATATATATATATATATATATATATATATATATATATATATATATTCACACACCAGAATCCTGTCTGCCTATCCCCGGCAGAACCAGCAGGCACGGACCTCAACCAAACTCTGAAGAAAGCTACTTCAGACTCGATGTTGTGGAAAAACAGTGCAGTTTATTTCCAATTAATCCATGAATATACACAGGCATAATGCCTGCCATTTATATATATATATATATGTGTACATATATATATATATAGACTTCAGATATTATGTTGAATTTTTTTTTGATTTTTGTAAGTCAGTGTCGCTATTTTTATCAAACCTCACGTGATAGAGCAGGGGTATGCCTTCAGATCTTTTGCCCTGTCTGAAACCTCTCGATCTCCCCAAGGAACAACACATTTGTTTACAGTGAAATAGAGTCTGGGTAATAGATCTTAATTCTTTAGGAAGCATTTACCCATCCTTGAAGATGCGCATGAAAAAGAAGGTGCTACTGTTCGGATGGCATATCACCTGTCTTAACCCTGAATAGAGGGGAAGGAATCCAGGGCCTCAGTCAGAGTTTGGCACAGCAGAAGCACCACCAAAAACTGTTGTTGCCCCAACCCTTCCATCCTATCGGTTCCCTTGCTGTATTTAGAGTGAGAAGTGCTGTGTTTACATTGATGGCACCTCCGCTGGCACAGCTAGTGTAAACCTCGGTCCTGATGGCCCATCTGCCACAGGGCCTTCATATTAAAGCCATTCTCACCCCACACTATTTAGGAAGGGGTGGCATCGCTTGTTTTTCCTAGCTGGGTCTATATTTAGATTTTAAAAACTTTTTTTGAATTCTTTATTTCTTTTTGCACTTACTTACTTACTTATTTTTTTACCAGGTTCATCACCTAGTACGTTACACAAACTATGCCTCTATGGGCATGATCACATCTGTGTTAGAACTTTTTCTTCTCTGGTTCTTTGAGCACTCTTCTGAATCTCTGAGCTCATTACAGTTTTTTCTTTTTTCCTTTTTAGCCCTTTCTCTACCAACTTGTTTATCCCTGTTTTTTGCATTAATATATATCTTGCTTTTCCATATTTCAGATCAGTACCTGAATGTTGTTGTGAGCCCCTTACGACTTACAATGTTGTAAATTAATTCAGACGAGATGGCTGGTGCCACTGAATTTTGAACACAGATAGCGCCCTGATGAAGGTTGTCTTTCACTCCTACAATTGGATTGTGATTACCAAAACTTGCGTCGGCGCATTACTGTTTATGTGTACTATATTGAATAATAATGTTTTTGAAATCTGTTCAAATATTTTAACTGCAATATACGAAGAAGAAAAAAATCGATTGTATTTTCATTTTTTTCTGTCATAACTATGTTTATGTTTGGATATGCACTTTCTTTGTGAAAGATTGAGTGTGAGTGTTTCTTTTCTTCACCTGTTATTGTAAGTTTTGTTGTAATTCTATGTAGGTATGTTCTTTCTTTTTTCATTGTGGAGCTCACAAAACCTTTGTGTATATTGAGAATACAAATATTACTAGCTTTTTATGTATCTGATAAAAACATTTTTCTATTGATTATGAATAAACCATGAAATGAACTGATCTGACTTATGGTCTTCTAATATTGTAGACGTATTGCTCTTTTAGTAAGTAAATTGGAGAAGTGTGTTGTTTTGTTTGCTGTTACAGTATCCTTCCCTGGATTCTTCTCCCAAACAATTACTTCTCAGGGACCCTCTATTTTGATTTAGAAAAAACTCTACATCTGGGAGTGCAGCGCCCTCTAGGGGCCTAGTGTATTGCTGCAGTCGCTGCGGTCTAAAGGTGTCTAAGGAAAGATACATGTTGTACAACGCTCTCTAGGGGCAATGGTTACATATGGTGTGATGATAATGTGATGCCCTCTAGGTGCTGTTTTTATAATAGCATTTTCAGTGGTTGAAATTATATAAAAAAGCACATAGACACATGTGAAGTTCATTTTTAAATGCTTTAAAGAAATAATAATGTTGACAGTGACTACTGATCAAAGTGCATATGCTTTACTAACATTAATAAGCACATTCACACATGGTAATTATTGATTATTGCAATTACCCCCTAAATGATGGTGTTTTGAAGTGGTTTGTTGATCTTGTACCTTTCACCAAGTCAATAGACTTACCTGATGTGTTTACATGACCCTTTATTGGGTTAGAGGTGATTGCACAAAGTCATCAAAGGTATTTCCACCAGCCTTATGTATATTTGTAAATTTCTGTGTAGTATTGAGTAGTGTGTGTAATAAATGTACTTTTCCTTTTTCAAATAAGAAGCGCAAACTAGACAAGTATTTATTGAGTGTTATTACTGCGTGCCAGCGAACGGTGATTACAAGACCACACAACTTCCTTGAGTAGGCCTTGGACTGCTCCGCTTCGCTACCCTGCGAGAGTCGAGAGCTACAAAGGGGTGTTTGTTTCCCTGTGGAGGGTGAATGCCGACACATTACTTGTGTAGACCACACAACTGATGACCCCTTTCCTTACAATAATGTAATAGCCTCTCACTTGCCAGAAAGGATTTTTAAATACTTTAGTCATTTTAAAAAGTTTTTTCACACACACATAAATAATGTATAAATGTATAAGGTAATAAAACGTACCTAATGTTCCCCTTGCTAACACAAGACAGATTAAAATAACGGTGACTCAAAAAGTGTTTAAACATAAAAGCAAACAACCAAAAAACACACACAATTTATGAGCCTGGTGTACTCAATCTGTTTCCACAGCATCACTTTCATTTAGTGTAAAGGAGCTTGATTGTTGCGAAGTAGATGGAGTTTGCCCATGCATCTAAGTTATAAGGTTATCGCCAGGACTGAACTAGTTAGGGACACCAGGAACAAGCCAGACATGAAAGAATGAATTACTGTGAATTATGCACTAAGAAGGCTAGCACATAATTTCCACCAAAGTTACATACAGGGTAGGGAGGGTTATTGTCCTAAATGATCAATCACCAGCCTAGCATAAAAACAAGTGTCAACAATCAGTGAAGTACAAAACCTACTTAGAGGCTGTGAGGCATGCTGTAAAATGAAGTGTGAAAAAAATAGACTAATTTACATCAGTGCCCAACGGGAGAAAACACGGACAGTGCACCCTATGTGTAATACAGGCCATAGAGCCCAGTGGAAGCAAGGAAATACGCAAACTCCAGCAAAGGAGAAAGGGACTGTAGCCACAGTGGCTGTAGGTAAGTGAAAAGTGGAGATGTTCACCATAGCCAATAAATCTAAAATGAACAAATTTACATCGAAATATATGAAGGCTCAGGAGGTATCAAGGGACAGATGTGAGAGTTTGATCTGTGCATAGGAAGTAGAAACGCAACCGACACAACAGAGTTTGGGGGTTCAAATAGAGTGTTGGGCGAGGATGTTACCTGAATTAGACAAGTGCGACTCAAGGTAGCTGAGTGAATGATGGAAGTGGCATGCTTGGGATTTGTGTTACCTTTTGGTACATTTATTCTCCGTGCAATATTAACTGACTCTGATGTCTGTTATGCATTTTGCAATATTATTATTTAAATACCATTGGTTTTTATGGAATGTTGATTTAAATTTTTGTCCCAGCTTCATTACAGAAGTTTTTTTCTTTGACAGAGTGCCGAACTTCATTCCATAATTTGCTTTCATCTCTTCTATTACCCCACCGTAATCTCCTGTGAACCCTGTTTTTGCCTCTAACTCACAATACATTTCCCTTTAATAAGGTGGCCACAGTCATACCTATGTTGTCTCCATCCTGCCTACCAGCCACTTTCCTTGCACTTTGCCATAGCTTGTTGTTGCTATGGCGGTGGACTATAAAGGATTCAGGATTCTGTGTGCATCACTTTAAGCGTCTCAACAGGCTGCTTTTTATTCATTGGTGTCCAGTTATTTAAGCAGGGAGGGGGCGGGCGTGACACAAACGCACCCATGCACACTCAGTCACACCCATGCATTCACACGTACACACTCACCTATTCACAACAAGCATTCACAAATACACATACATACATTCATACATACACACATGCATCAAAACATTAAAAAACATAAAACTTACCAGCTGCAGCGTCTCGGAAGGAAAGCGTTGATGGTTCCTGTTGACTGGGACTGCCGCCTCCTCTCAGATCAGCCAATGAGAGGAGGTGGCAGTCCCTTACTCGTCACAGAGTGGGATGGGGTTAGTGAAAGTTGCTGACCCCACCCCACTCTGTGACAAGGCTATCAGTGACACTCCCCCTCGTCATGAAAGGGAGGACCTAAAGGCACTTTGCCGAGCTGAGGAAATCATGCCCAAAGGGATGTGACATATTCAACCCAGCAAAGTTCAGCTGAGGCAGCCAGCCATTTGGGCATTTAGCACATGTATAGCTCCTGGCTGCCTGACCTGAACGTAAAGTTTATCTGTTAGGCTGACCTTTGCTCAGCCTGACAAACACGCTTCATGTCTGCAGTAAGGTGGGGGGACGGGACCCCTCCTCCCTTATTGACGAGCTGCCACTATTTGTTTTAATGCTTGCATTTATTTCTCACACGTATACATGGTTGACACCATGCTGCTTAATTTCTTGATAGAGTTAGGACATTCAAGTACAGATTTGTTATGTGTTTGTGCAAGCGCTTGCATGACAGAAAGCAGTGCAACAAAAAGCAGTACAAATGTCATCATCAGTCACATATTGCACAAAATATCTTTTTCGTCAAAAACGTTGACAAAATGGCAACACCAAATTTCTTTGCATTGTGTAGCACCAAACTCCTGATAATGTATGCAAAGGGGATGTAACATGGAAGGAGCAACACAAACACCCCTACATTTACAGCAAAAGGGAGCTCTACAAAAGTAGCATGACTGTACTTTGCACAGAATTCATGTGCAAACAATACAGAAGCAGAATATTGTGTTATATTCCCATGTGTTGCAAGTAATTTCTGTAAAAGTACACACTTTACGTGGCTTACTCATGGCTGGTTGTCATCACTTATAGTTTTTCTAAATGGAGGGAATTCTTCAGGTACAAATGTTCTTGCTCACCTTTACACTCTGATGCAATGCTAAGCACGGGCATTCTAGGTGCGAGCATGGCCAATGATATGATCTATTTAGGTTTGGCACCTTCATCGCAATGAACATGCCAACTTAGTTACCTCTTTTGCTCTTTGGGATATGACTCAGGAATGGAGAGACAATTCTATAAAGAGAATGACAGATGAGTAGAAAGCTGTGTCTAGCAAGACCAGCTAGAGTTAAGAAGTTATCGAAAAGCAAGCTAAAGTTGCACAGATGCCTAATCAAGATGCTAACCAAGCAGGGGGCATATTTACAAGCCTCTATTGCCACCGGAGTGTCACTTTTTTTGACGCTCGGGTGGTGTAGCACCATTTCCCATATTTACAAGGTGGTGCTAAGCCACTTAGCATGACTTAACACCACCTTTTTAATATGCCCCATTCCGCCGCAGTCCTCTGCGGCTAAGGGGCGTGAATTGGGTGTTGCTGTGGGCGTTCCACCAAAACACCCATTGCTTTTTGACGCTGCCCCAGATTTACAAGGCTGAGGCAGCGCCAAAAATTAATGCCATGGACTACCAGGCGTTAAAATGGCGATACGAGGAGAAATTATTCATTTCTCCTTGTTTTTTGCTCTTTCCATGTTTGCACATAGAAAGAGCAAATTCACCATTATTGATTGTTTATGTGCAGGAAGGTGTCCCTTTCTGCACATAAACAATCGTCTCTGCAACGCAGGCACCCTTGCAACATGGCAGCAAGGTGCCTGCGCTGGTGCTAGGCAGTTTTTTTTGCACCAGCGCTAGGGGAAACACAGGGGTGCACCGTATTCTTGTGAATACGGCGCATCCCTGCGTTTTAAAAATGTCGTAGCACGGCGCTGCCAAATTTGGCATAGCTCTGCGCTCCGACATTTTTTTGTAAAAATGCCCGCAGGTTCCTTAAGAAGTTTGGATTAAATAGGCTGTGATGAAAGTCATAACGGAATACATGGAGACACTTGAGTATTGAAAGACCATGGCTAAGATCCATGAAAAGGCATACTTTTTGAGTGACCGATTCATAGCGATGTAACAGAAAAGAATATAAAGCCCATCACAAGTCTGGATGGACCAGGTCTTAACCCTAAAAAGAGAATTAGAATGTGTTTCTGGATCAGTACTGAGAGTTGTCTGGACCACTACCACTGCTTTCAGACCCTGAAAAGATTGAAGACATAGTGAATAAAGCTTTCTGGTACTTATGAAGAGACACCACTTATGAAGCAAGAAATTAAAGAAACGATCAGTTCAACAGATAGAGAAAATCAGGCGTTGTTTAGTGCCTAATGGGTAAAAAAAAGTACAGAGGCCCAAAGATATTTGTTAGGAACCCATTCCTTGGTGCTACTGAATGATCGGGGTTGCTGAATAGCAAAGCTTCACTACACATCACGCCTTTTTCATCCACTACCCAACAAGTCATAGCTCACTCTTGCATGTCAGTTTTCATCCCTCCTTTCTCCCTTTGTCACTGTTTCACTATCTTTCCCGTTCTCTTTCATCCTCCATTTTCTGCCTTTCGTTCCCTTCCTCTGGGTCAAAGTCTGATAGTGAAAAATATATCCTAGACCTCAGAAATGACTGCTTGTGTCGACCAGTGGCAACCAGCATCACTGGCTGTCTTTAACACAGAGTTCTGTTGAGCACTAAAGAAACAATAGCCACTTGGGAAGTGCATGTATGTGCAGTGCAGAGTTAACAAGCATTGACAAAGCCAACAGGTGTCACTGTATTGAACTATCTGCTTTGCCAGTGCTTTTTTGCTGATGATGTGCAACCTCATAAAAGAAAAAAAAAAGAAAGGAGCGATGACGTGAATGCACACGTGCACTTGTATGATGATACCCACATTTCTGACAGACTTAACTGGACAAGGAGGAGTGCCCATGAATGGCGGCCAACTGTGTGCACTGCATTCACCAAATCACTGGTAACAAGAAACTCAGGTGCATATTTATGAATATTGTGGCGCAGGGAAGCAAAGCAGTCACCTTGCTGCTTGCTGCACTGCCCAGCATCATAGGGGAAGGGCAGGAATGCGCCGTATTTATCCAATATGGCACATTCCTGTCCTTTTCCACTGGCTGGTGCCGGTTTTGCAGCCTAGGGCCAATGCTGACACCCATGGTGCAAGGGTGCCTGTGTTGTAGACAGGATTGCTGTTGTGCTGAAAGGGTCACCTCCCTGCACAAAAACAATCCTGAGAGGCTTATTCCTCTTTCTATGTGTGCTGCAGAATGCACAGCAGTCGTTATTTAGTCGTTGTGCGGTGGGTCCTCTTTTTGACTTTTTTACATCACTGCAAACTATATCCTCAGACAACATACCACTGCTCGTCTAGTGGTGTTACGAAACTTGAGCCCCCCCCGCAAAGTACACAGAGCTTATGTTACGCGCCACTGTGCTCATCTGATATAGTTGGACCAGATGTCAGGAAGCTGGACTGAACGCATGGGTTACCGCATTGTATTGGACAAGCAGAGGGGAGCTATGCTCCATGCCTGCTCGCACTGAGTTTCTTTCCGGGAAGAAAAGGCTGGCGGTCATGACAGAGTGTCGGAGTCGTATGGACAGAGTCTGCATGCATGTGGAGAATGTGTTACACAGCAGCATTGAGGCAATGAACTACAATTCCCAGTAAGTAATGAACTCTCACATAGTATGGAGAGACAATGGCCATCTTGGCTGTGTGGGTATAACTTCCTTCATGGCCCACAGCGACTTTGCTAGGCAAATGTGATACACTGTTGATACAGGCAGGAACTTGCTATGGAGTTCTTAAATTTCTTTTAACAAAACCCATTTGTTTTCCTACGGATTTGTATTGAAGAACATTGGAATACATAAAAGTATTTCAGAATGTTGTGTTGGTGGGGTAAAAAAACTTTGAACTTTTGGATATTTATATGAACTCATAAAACTGGGAGATACAACAATTTACTTTGGCTCATCCTATGATGGAATAGGAAAGATTCTAGGTCTATGTTGCTCATGCTATGTATGAATATGAAAGTATAAGGTATTAGAGTTCTAGTATGTACATACGAATTGGTAAGAGTAGAGACCAGCAGAATATTAACACTGTTTGCTACCTTTCAATCCTACAAGAGTTAAATAGAAACTATAACTCATCTTCTAGAGAGAGTGCATTGTGACAAAGATTGAGATATTTATTCTAGTCATAGGAAGAATTGCTAGTGAACATATAACTAGTGTACCCATTCTCTGTATGCTTAGTGTTCAGTTCTATATCAATGTTCAGAGAGCTTGTCACACAAAGATATTGCCAAGGAATAAGACTTCATGATTACACTGAGGAATAGGCCCTTCTATGGCAACTTACGTAAGATATTTCTTTGCCTTTTAGATAGCCATTACATACTGCAGACAGCGTTGATCAACAGAAGTGATGAGTCAGAGTGATGGAGCTCAGTGTCTCTGTTTTCTCTCTCTTACTCCAGTCTCCTTTCCCCCCTTCAACCACTGACCCTCATATTCCAGTGTATGTGGTCAGTAGTGCAGGTAGTGAGAGACAAAAGAGTGTATCCCTCCCATTGGATTCAGAGCAGAACGTTAGTGCGTCCTGACACCAGAATACAAAATTCACTGCATTCACCTGTCTTCAAAGATATTGAGCAGTTAGAGTATGCCTGCAGTTATTTGGGGTTTTCTATATACCTTCTGTATACTGGGATGGCAAAATGCAAATGTTCTAAGGTCTGGAGGTCAGGGATGGCCCCCATCTCTGGTTCTCCGCAGTCGCATTGTCCCATGAGGGTTATTCCTTGTTGAAGGCTTGTTTAAACGTTTTGTTTCCCTCTGTCTTCTGAAGAGCAGTGGATTTATATTGAGCTCTTAGGGTTGCGCTTAAAGCCTTACAGACCCTTGTGCATGCATAGTTACCCTTAGACAATTTATTTGATGGACGTTAAGGTTATTATCCAAACCTTCTAATATACTGAAATTCTCAACATGAGGTATGCAAATCCAGTGGTTTATTTGTAAAAAAATAAGTGCTGGGACTCTCGTCAGGAGACAGCTTGCACCAGCCCATTTCTCGTGTTAGCACCGCCTAAAACAGAACCATGAAAATGGCGAAAGGATGTGGCATAATGGCCAGAGCTGCCGACTTCAGAGCTGGGGAGCCAGGTTTAAGTCTCAGCATTGGCTCAACATCCTGTGATTCTGGGCCAATCACTTAATCTCCCCATGCCTACCATAAATGAATGTGTCCTTAACTGGTGCTCATGAAAAGCGTTGGTGTTGATGATTAAGTGTTGGTGCTGAGCACCGGAAACCACTGGCTCAAATTAAGCACTGTGCAAATCATAACTTCACCTAATGCACTACTCCTGAACCTTGCATATGTTTTTTACAGACAACATCACATATTACATCACTGATTACATCATTGTGAAATCACTTTTGACAGCTTTCCCATTATCAATGTCATCACTGAAAAGTGCCCAACTCCCCTACAACCCAGTCTAGTAGACTTAAACTTTGGCTCAGGGCTTAATTTATAAACAAATTAAGTGCCAGGGCCCTTCTAGGAAGGCCACTGCAGCCTGCAGTGCTGCCAATGACAGTACCAACATAACACCTAACCATCGCACTCCTGCAAGTGTGATAATTCAGACTATTTCAGGTGACACAGAGCTATAATGATGGCGTGAGAGGCTGGTATTATTCATTTCAATGCCATTTGACTTAATAAACACAGTTGTTGTGCACATCTCAAACAGCACCACCATGTGGTGGACTGCCACTAGAGCTGGTACTGACAATTAAGTGCCGGTGCTGGGCACTGGAAATCACCAGCTCAAATTAAGCACTGCTTTGGCTGGGCTCAGGGACTGGTCTCACGCAAAGCATCAGTTGAGTGAGACAGGTTGCTGATCCCACTTGAGTGGCGAGCAACATGCCCACATTAACATTGCCATCATTGTGGGCTTCCCTGTTTTAAACGCAGGTGTAAGTCTAGCTTACAACATTTAGCAACTACTTGTTCTAGTAGAGAATAAAGGCCGCTGCTGTTATGCTCACTTTCAGTACAACATATTCTCATAGTCATCAATTGTAGTTAAAATACTACAGTGCCACTGCCAGCATACAAATGTCCTCACATTTAAGCAAGACTGCATTTCCACTGTCAGCAAAGGCAGAGAAGGGCTGTCTTTTGCAGCTTCAGTCATGTCACTGATGATGTCAGTGATGACGTAATACACAGTATCACTATTAATGTCGCCAATAATGTATTTTCTAACGTCTTTTGTGTGCATATTATTACTAAAGGCTGCCCCAGTTACCTGCATTAGCAACATATATCTTCTGCTGTACTATGAAAATAAGTCTGTGTTTCCGCTGTCAGAAAACAGATGTCGAAATGTGGAATAGTTGACAGCTTCAGTGTGTGCTGTATTCAATAATATCAACTAAAGCAGTGATACTCAAGGTAGGGCCCGGGGGGCCTCTTGCGGCCCTCCTGACCTTTACATGCAGCCCCCTGGTCAAAAGCAGCGGTGGACTGCAGGCACCGCCGGCACAGGTAAGAGCGTTGGGGCTGTCGGGCGGGGCGGGGTGTAGAGTGAGTCGACAAATGACAGGATAGGCAAAATTAAATAAAAAAAGAAATAAAACCACTAACCTTGCGCCCGCCGCATCGGCGATGCGGCGAGCACAAGGTAAGTGGTTTTATTTTCTTAAATTTAATTTGACCTATCCCGTCATCTGTCGATTTCCCCCCTGCCGCGCCTCGCCCCATTCCACCGCCTCACCGTTCTTACCTGTGCCGGCCGCGCCTGCTGGGCTGGTGTTTACTTTATTGAGCACTAACATTCAGAATGATGGTAAATAAACTAGCAAGCATTTATTTATGTTACCTGCAGTCAAAGAAAGGAGAGTAACTAAGGTGTTCAGAACCGCTTTAGAAACTCCTTCATTTTTAAAGACATCTTAGAACAAATGTGTAAAAATAAGATAAAGTCTCTTCAAAATTTAAAAAAAGTTTATTTCATCAACATGTAGGTGTCCTGGAGGAAAGGCATCCTAGTGTGAAAGTGAGCAGGTTATCAGAGAAAGAAGCACGTAAGAGAGAATGGAAAAGCAACCAGGAGGGGACACAGGAGAAGGTGAAATAGCAGGGGAAAAAGCAACTTGTTCAGAGACACAGATTATAAAAAAATGATAAAGAAAAAGGTGAGAAAAGACTGCTTTGTGCACAAGGGTGTTTTGAGAGAGTGGGAGAGAGATAGGGAATAAGAGGAAACAACAGCAGAGATGAGAGAGTTAGAGACAAGGGACAGTGAAAAGAAGGCCAGAGTAAAGAACAATTACAGGATAGAGAAGCATGACAGAAAAGAACAAAAGCTAAATAGATATCTATATGTGCCTGTGCGAGAAAATAAGAAGGAAACAGGTCATAATGAGAGAGGAGTGGGCCAGATTGGTTTTGAAAGAGACATGTGAGGAAGAGACAGCTCAAAGAGAGATCAAAAGAAAAAAGTTGACAAGTGACAGTCCCCACTGACAGGTGATACTGAAAAAAGAGAATAGAAAGACAAAGAGTAGGATACAGGCACGGGGAGGAGAGGCAATTTGGTGTATCTACCATTAGTGCAGCAAATGCAGTGGCAAGTCACTGGGGCAATTGTTTACTGCTCAAAAATAGGACAGGGGCTTTTCCATGCTTATGACAAATGATGCACTTTCTATTTCGCTGAATGACAGGGTAAGGGCAGCGGTTTCCAATCTGTGCACCGCGGTACACCGGTGTGCCGGCCAAACTAACCAGGGGCGCTGCGAACAGATGCGCACCAAGCACACAGTTTGGGAACCACTGGGGCAAGGGCGAGGGTGAAATCAAGTCCTGTATTTTCAATAACAGTATGGATTTGATTGTGACTGTCCTGTTAATTCTGATTGGCACAGTAATGATAATTATGTGGCAGAGAAATCATGGGGGTTGTTCTAGGCAATTTGCAATTGAAGACAAGGGGCAGATTTTTTAAGACTGTGCTGGTGCAAAGTGAAGCAATCCAGCACAAATTCTCAATATAGTATAACATTCCGAGTGCAAACTATTTTTGGGCTGGAAAGTAGCCCTTAAAGTAATGTAAACAGAGATTGACACTACTTTGCATCAAGGGCGCATTTTATGGGTGGTATATGGGTGTTTCAATGCTACCACCCATGGATTTTGATGCTTGGCACCATCTACTAAAATTGTCGTATAATGCTTTGCACCAGAAAATAGTGCCTCCTTGAGGTAGGCACTAACATGGACGTCATTTAGGGGCTGCAAGGGGTCACAGCTGTGACCCCTGGCTTGCCCATTGCTACCCCTGGCACTGCTTTTGCGACCCCTGGCCTCAGAGGTGGCAAAATCAGTGCCTGGAACACAGCGGCAGCTCTTCCTAAAGGACGCTTTTTGGAGCTCTACTTGCCTGGTTTCGTCAATTTTTTAGTATACAAATAGTGAATAATATTATTCACTATTAGTGTAATAAAAAATGGAGTACATTAGCTGGAATATGACCCTATCTGGAAGCTAAGGTAAGTAAAAAATGTTAAATGTATGTTGTATGCATGCTTGCGGGTGAGAATGTTTATGTATAGAAGAGTGTGTGAATGTGTTAGTATGTGTAAGCATGTGTGTGAGTCAAAGTAAAGGTCAACTAGCATGCGATGTCACTTCCGCTACCCCTGACATTTTGGTGAATTGACGTCCACGGGCGCTAAGTAGGAAAAATATTATAATTTCTTCTACCTTTTAACACATTGCATGGGTGCTGCACTGTACAGCACACATCCAATGTGGGAAAAGTTTAAAAGTTTTTCTGAACTTACAAAACTTATGCATGGACATTATACTCACACCTTTCCACTATGGTGCAAAGGTGTTTGCATGGCGCTAGGCTGCCTCTATATGTGCCAGCACAGGGGAAGTGAGCAGCAACACCATATCTATGTGGATATGACTTCACTACTCTCCCCCCTAACACAATGCAGTTCAGTAACTTTGGATGCTATGATGCTTTGAAGTATCTTTTAGTAAATCTGCCCCTAAGTGTGAAGCAGACTCTGCCACTCTTGAGAATGGGACTTTGGATGAGATGTATCAAAGGCAGGAAAGAAGCTAAGTACTATCCATGAGGCCAGCAACTGAGGAGTGCAATCAACCAGTGGGGTTTAGCAGTAAATATAAAAAAGTCTTCAATGCTGGAATATATTTGTACTTGCTGGTGTGTCTGCGTGTGGGTGACCCAGATGTTTTCTATTTTTGTGTTTTGCTTTTTAAAGGGGAGAATCACAGTAGGTCAGGCCCACTAATGCAGCTGGTGACATGAGCAAGAAACCTGTTCAGATTTTTGATACCACCTACATAATCTGAAAAGTACAGTGGACATATGCTTGTCTAGCATGATATGATGGCCTTATTCTATGTGACATATATAATCTACATTTTTTGTACGGGAAAATGATGTGTTATAATTTATTGTGAAATATTATTTTATAGAACTGTTGGCATATTCCTTAGCTGTTTGACTGCCATCTTTTGTTTTTGCTTTTGAGCTTTACTTAAAAGTTTTCAAAGTGTTCCACAACGAAGCAGTTTAGTTTTGGTGGGGACATAGTGATAGACAGACCCAGTTTCTGGGAGGAGGTTGAACATCATTGAAATAATGTGGGCTCTGCTCCTATGCACATTCTCTTTTGGGGAGTTACTATCTTTGGCCACCACCTTGATGTTGAGAATGTGGACCTCTTGCAGATCTCCTGAACTGCCATCCTAAAAAGGACAAAACGTCCATTAGCCTTTGCAGCTTTATCAGCTGCACAGTGCACACATACTGACCCTCTCCTGCAGGTGCAGCAAAAGAGTGCCACATTTTAGCTAAAAGCAACAAATACAGTGGCTTTGCTTCAGGTGTGCAGATGCTTGGGGCAAAATTAAAAAGGATAATTCTTGCACCATACTTACTGATGTTGGTCAGATTGCTTCATAGTCCAAGAATGAAATGTCGGAGACAACATATGATGCTGGCTGAAGTATAAGCACAGATCAGGAAACCAACACACCAGTCACAGACACATAGGGTAGTGTTGACATGCTGGCAGTATGCGCATGTTACAGTCTACGAAAGACGCAGGCACATACCAGATGCCTTTTGACTCTAAGCTGCTATCTACGCTAGTGGATGTAGCAACATCCACCATTAATCATGCTGTCACCCTGCTGGTACAGGAGCACTAAGAAATGTGCCTTACACAGAGAGCACTGGAGGCGGGACAGACTATTTTAGAAGAAGTTCAGGAAGAAGGGGATGAGGAAAAAAGAGAAATCCATGGGGAGTGAATGAGATTGTGAATTCAGGTTTTGTGTGTAATGTGAGCCTGCAACTTCTGTTGCATATGAAGATTAGCCCTGTATAATAACTCCAGAGCCTGTGGGTCTGTGAATCCTGTGGGATAGCTTGGCTGAATGAGGATTTGCAAAGGCAAGAATTGGGGGACCACATGGAAGGGAGATGCGGTGAGGGCCCCTTCATCATACATTGCAGGGGGGCCCACCAGGGGTCCGTTACGCCACAGACTACAAAGAAGTACATGACTACATGAGTGCATGGCTTGCACCCAGTGCTAACTAAAGATTGAAGACCATGACCAATGGGCTCTTTGAGGAGGGGTTGTAATTGCAGGGCATGGTCAGGCCAGGCCTTCCAACTAGAGATCTTTGGATGCAGTTGAAGGCCCTAGTGGGTTTAGTGAGTTGAGAAACTGTGTACAGGACTAAATCACAATGCCTGGCTAAAGGGTGGTCTCAACACTCTGAGCACACTGGGCATAGAAGAAGGCCCTGCTCAGTGAAAAGGTAGTTGTGTTTCTGCCCAGGGCCTGAATGTTGAATCTGCCAGGTGCGGCGTAACTTCATCCAGTAAATTCTGAGGTACAGTCAGGGTCACTGGAATAACCTGGCAGTATTAAATCAAATTATGCAGCAAAGTTGAATTATGAGGTATGAAAAGACAGATTATGTGGCATAATATGACACATGTATAATTTCATTATTTTGCCATTTTAACACATATTAAAACTGGCTGGTCAAACGTTTACCTGATGAGTACCATTTTAACACTTAAAAACACCAATTATCCTTTGAGAAAGGTTTATTACTGTGTGAAGATACATATAGCTCTTTTGGCAACATTTGACCTGTTTGAGCTAGAATTTTTTTTTGTTGAAATCTGAAAATTATGTGGCACTTGGTGGGTTATGTGGCAAGTGTGATAAATCCATAATTTGGCAGAAAATTTAGAGTCCACAGAATCGCATAATCCAGTGATCCTGGGAATAAATATAATTAGCTCTTTGAGTGATGGCATTGATGATCTTAATGTTGATGTGATAAGTATGATTTTGAATTGTGCAAGGTTATCTTCAGGGACGACTGGCCATAGCGGGCACCGGGCATTTCCCCGGTGGGCCGCCAGGATTGGGGGCCGGTTTAGGGCCCCTGGGGGCCGATTTTGTTACAGGGCCGTTTTTGCAGCATAGCTGCAATATCGGCCGCTGTAACGAAATCGGCAGAAACCGGTCCTGGTAAACAGCTCGGCCGCACCCCCAAACCCCTGGGGGGCTGGCCAAGCACTTTGCCAGAGCCAGTTTTGGGTCCCAGTCCGGCCCTGGTTATCTTCAGCACGTTTGGAAAGTATGGCTGCCTTGCTCATTGTAACTGGTGAATATCATGGTTTCTTGGTGTTAGATTGTAGCCATGCAATCCCTATAACTGAATTTTTTTCTGGGAATTTTTAGGTTGATTTACATCAATCATTATTTTTTTTGTATGATTAAAGACACGTAACTGAGTTTGATAGATAGCTAGATAGATAGATAGATAGATAGATAGATAGATAGATAGATAGATGGATGGATGGATGGATGGATGGATGGATGGACGGACGGACGGACGGACGGACAGACAGATAGGACGGGCGGACAGATAGATAGATAGACAGACAGACAGACAGACAGACAGACAGATAGATAGATAGATAGATAGATAGATAGATAGATAGATAGATAGATAGACAAAATGACTGCCTGATGGATGGATGGATAGACAGATAGGATGGACGGACGGACAGACAAACAGATATCTGTTTAGTGGGGAAAGCACATCCTTGAAGCAGAGGCACGCGCAGGTAAATAATAAAAGTTTCTTGAAATGGGAAGGCTTGAGGCCCCCACTTTATGGAGCATGTGCTGAGTGTTCGGTCCTTCAGATGACTGGCATGCGTGGACTTTTATTATTCATGCTGAACACCTGCTCTTGTTGCACCATATAATTTAACAACATGCAATAAAACAGATCATACATACAGCGGTTCACGCACTCAGGCACCGGACTGCGGCCCTCCATAGGAAAGGGTATGACTGAGCGCTAACATAATATCTGTAATCACTTCTCGGGGTTAGAACGAGAATAACCAGGCAAGGGCATTTTCCAGTTAAATTCCAGTCTTTGTGTTTTACACCTGCTGCAAAATCGGGTAAATTCTGTGTTAGTAAAATAAAATAAATTAGCTAGAATAAGCCACAGGAAGCAGCCTGTGTCCTGGGCCGGTCTATGGAGGTTTTTATCATGTGGTTGTCTTTAACACGGGTGTAGGCAGAAGTTTCCTTTAAGGCCAGAATCCTCCTCCATAACCCTTCCCATATGTCTTTCTTTCTCAAAATATGGATGCAGTGTTCTCTGGAAAGTGCTCCTTGCCACTAAAATGAACTCCCCAGGGGGCAGACTAGCCATTTAGGAAAACTGGCGTTTCCCCAGTGGGTTGCAAGCTAGGGCAGTTGCCTTTAGGGCTGGATTAGCTGCAACGACCTAGCCTTGGAAGTGCTTTTCCAATATATTGGGAAATTTGTGTTGTAAAATTCTCCATTTAGACCCTTTTTTGTAAAAAGTGTACTTGGGAGAGCATCTCCTCCAAAACCACTGAACGGGTTCAGGCTCACTCGCTACTACCTCTGGACTTCACAGAGAAGTGTGCTACCGGTTCACAAAGTGCTTCGATGCCTCAACAGGGGTAGTAAGCACTATACAATCTATAATATAATGCAGTACACTACCTAGCATGATCACACTATGGGCTGATTTGAACATTTTTGCATTTGCTGATTTTGGTTACTGGCCTGGCCCTGGCAGCGTTCATGTTCATTTGTACTAATGAACTGCCTAGGGTGTGCTTGGGCACACCCTTGGCACACCTTATGATGAATTAGACTTATGTCCCCCAATTCTGCCCAGCACAAATATCACATTATTTGATACTTTATTGCAACAAGCGTGAACCACACTGTAGTGGAGCGGGATGCTCATTCCTTGATTTCAAGGACATCCCTTTGAAGGCACCTAATACAAAACCTAGAGGTGTGTATGTTGAATTAATGGCTTTGTAAACAAGGAGAGGGGCTCTAATCTTCCAAGGGTCAGAGCACCTAATGACTCAATAGTTAAGAAATAAATTTACCCAAAGGAAATGTAACTACATCTCACAACATCTATGTGATTAATTCAACACCCATACATCACTCACTCCTTTACACATAAAAATAGAAGCTCTACTCAGAATGTATATGCACTTATATGTATATTTAATCCATCATATTCAAAGTATTCAAAATTCAATAAAAACAAATATCTACATACACAGAATTAAAAAGTTTTTATAAAATTATTTTTACAAATCATCACAAAATTAAACAATTCATAAGAAAACAGTCCCCTAAGCAGGAAAAATACACAAGACAGTACTTTTTGTCTTTGACTTGTTAATCTGAGATTTATTATAAACAGCACCCTGCAAGGGAGATAACCTTCCCTGTCTTTTACTGATTGCTGTCTCTTCCCAGATTTAACACTGATGTTATGCGTCGATGTGATGATTTGTAAAAATAATTTTATAAAAAACTTTTTCATTCTGTGTATGTAGATATTTGTTTTTATTGAATTTTGAATACTTTGAATATGATGGATTAAATATACATATAAGTGCATATACATTCTGAGTAGAGCTTCTATTTTTATGTGTAAAGGAGTGAGAGATGTATGGGTGTTGAATTAATCACATAGATGTTGTGAGATGTAGTTACATTTCCTTTGGGTAAATTTATTTCTTAACTGTTGAATTAATGGAACAACTCTCTGAAGATATTGTGTATATTAGATCTACGTTAGCTGGCAGATTTACTAAAAGTTCATGCAACGCAACACAGCAAGGCAAGAGTTGCTGCGCTCCATTGCATGAACGGGAGGGAGGCGAACAGTGCCATGTCTACAACGATATGGCACTGTTCAGCTCTCTCCCTGTGCTGGCACACTTGTGGCTGTCCAACGCCAACTCAGGCACCCTTGTGACATGACCTGCATTACGGGCAAGATTGCTTTTTTGCAGGAAGGGATTTCTTCCTGCACAAAACAATCCTTTGAGGTATAGTCCTCTTTCTATGTATGCTGCAGAATGCATCACACATGGAAAGAGGAAGTAATGAGCAGTGGAGTAACGAAAGTTGAGGGGGCCCCTTTGCAAGGTGCACGGAGGGGCCCCCGCTCCATTTTTAATCTTGAGCTCTCAGGCCTGAGTACTGTGCTGAGGCGGCCCCCTGCACCACGGGGGCTGCGGAGGCCTGTGCTACACCCCTGGTAATGAGGTAGAATGAAGATATTTATCCACGTTAGGGCTCTCTCTGAAGGCGCACCATTTTGTAGCAAACCCAGGTTTTACTGCCTTTAGTAAATCTGGGTTTGTGTCAAAATACAGGGGTGATGGGTGGATGCACGGGAATGCTTATGCTCCACCCAAGTAATGCCTACCTGATACTTTGTAAAGTAGCGCAGCATCAGGAGCTGCGTTGCATTACTTTTTTTGACAAAGTCAAGCAAGCCGACGCAAAATGGCCCTTGCGTGGCTTTGAAAATCTCGACTAGCATTTTGTATCGTGTCTGCACCACAAAATGGCACAATCACAATGTAAAATGTTATTAAATCTGGGCCTAGTTGTATAAAACAAGGCGCAAAAGGTTTTTGAAATGTGCACACCATGGGTCATATCATAATTTGGCTTTAATGGTTCTGTGCAGCCTCGAGAGCCTGTAATTATGCGTCTGCAGTGTGCAAATGAGTTCATTTAACCCGATATTTCTTTTACTTGGTACAGCTCCTAAACAGTGAGTAGGGGTTGCCTCTTTCTGTTTCTGAGTTCTGCTGTCTAAAATAAAGCACTAACTCAGAGAGATCTCCGGTTAAATAAATACACTTTACAAACACTGCATATGCATATAAACAGGCACTCAGCTCTGCAATGCTCCAGCAAAGCCCTTCATGATACGGCCCCATGTGCTCTAGATCAGATGCTGTGCTCTGAGCCTTACCTGAAGTGATGCAATGGCTACACTAACGTCTAGGCAGTTTTATCACAAAGGCTCTTGTTTAATTTATGATGAATCTCTGACTAACCTTTAATGTGAACCAAAACTTGTGATATTTAATACTGCAACGCAAAGCATCTTCAAAGCTGCAAGGATACATCGTGCCCATTTCTCCCTGTGCACATACACATTGAAAAATATTTATATACTGGCAGGCCAAGAAGAATGTTGTGGGCCACGAAAGTATATGAACATCTTCCATTGGTAGTTAGGGCTGCAGCTGTGCACTGTCTTGTGCACAGCACAGTGTACCGTGAACACGAACAATTCCAGAACATGAGGCCAGCAAGCTGCTTCTAGGGCAGATGTGATGCAGTCTGGGTATGTTACTGCAGTGGTTGAGGTGTCTACATGGTTCTGTGCACTCTGTATCTCCCTTAGAGACTTTTTTTATATAAGCATTAAAAGATTACTTTACAGTAGTTCAGGTGGTGCACTATGACCACTGGGGGCATATGTACCATGAAATCTCGGAGCGCGGAGCTGTGCCAAATTTGGTAGCGCAGCGCTCTGACATTTCCAAAATGTAGGGCAGTGCTGTATTTACAACAATATGGCGCACCCCTGTGTTTTCCCTAGCGTTGGTTCTAAAATTAGGTGCCTAGCGCCAACTCAGCCACCCTTGCACCATATACAAACACTATTTTCAGAGGACAAGTTAGGCCCTTACCTGCAGAAGTCCAAAGTGGGGATTGAGCCTGTCTGTCTCCTAGGAGATTCTGAACAAGAGAAGCAGCTCCCCAGTCCCAGTCCCCACCCCCAGGCCAGCAGACCTAGGATTGGGGATTGGCTATTCAGCTCCCAGGCAACTCTGAGCCCTCCCCTCACACCTGCCCAGGCCCCTTAAGGCTTTGCTGGGTGCACCCCAAATCATTCTCCTCCATCTTGTGAGTTGCAGCCTACCTGTGCCCCAGATTGCAGTGAGCAGAGTCCAGGAAGTGGTAAGGAGGCAGACTAGTGCTGTCTCTTTCTAAAAGAGTTAAAAAACGATTTTCCCTATCTGTGATTACTGTCTTTGCCTGTGGTTGTTACAGTTTAAAATTGTAGTTTTAACCTGCCCGTGATTGCATATTTAATTACCTGTTTTGTGTTCAAACTTGTGGTTTTCTTGCCCATGATTGCTTCCATTTAACGTGTTGAATTGTGGGATTTGCAGTCCTAAATCTCTGTAGTTTTTCCCTCTCATTCCCGGTGACTATCAGTTTTCCCTCCAAATTTCCCCTTATCTCTGTGCTAAGACCTGTATGTTAAACAGTGCACCCCCAGCCACCATTTTGTGTTAACAAGTCAGTGAAACCAGCCCCTCTCCCCCCCCCCCCCAGCAACAGGGATATTCTACATCAGAGTGTGCTCTGAGGCAGCAGTGATCTTCTGTATGCTGTTTAAACTGTGTTTAATAGGGACTGTGCACTTCATTTTTTGTCCAGGAGAGGGAGTAAAGTTTTATACAAACACTATTTTCAGAGGACAAGTTAGGCCCTTACCTGCAGAAGTCCAAAGTGTGGATTGAGCCTGTCTGTCTCCTAGGAGATTCTGAACAAGAGAAGCAGCTCCTCAGTCCCAGTCCCCACCCCCAGGCCAGCAGACCTAGGATTGGGGATTGGCTATTCAGCTCCCTGGCAACTCTGAGCCCTCCCCTCATACCTGCCCAGGCCCCTTAAGGCCTTGTTGGGTGCACCCCAAATCATTCTCCTCCATCTTGTGAATTGCAGCCTACCTGTGCCCCAGATTGCAGTGAGCAGAGTCCAGGAAGTGGTAAGGAGGCAGACTAGTGCTGTCTCTTTCCTAAAAGAGTTAAAAAACGATTTTCCCTATCTGTGATTACTGTCTTTGCCTGTGGTTGTTACAGTTTAAAATTGTAGTTTTAACCTGCCCGTGATTGCATATTTAATTACCTGTTTTGTGTTCAAACTTGTGGTTTTTTTGCCCATGATTGCTTCCATTTAACGTGTTGAATTCTGGGATTTGCAGTCCTAAATCTCTGTAGTTTTTCCCTCTCATTCCCAGTGAATATCAGTTTTCCCTCCAAATTTCCCCTTGTCTCTGTGCTAAAACCTGTATGTTAAACAGTGCACCCCCAGCCACCATTTTATGTTAACAAGTCAGTGAAACCAGCCCCTCCTCCCCCCCCCCAGCAACAGGGATATTCTACATCAGCGTGTGCTCTGAGGCAGCAGTGATCTTCTGTATGCTGTTCAAACTGTGTTTAATAGGGACTGTGCACTTCGTTTTTTGTCCAGGAGAGGGAGTAAAGTTTTATACAAACACTATTTTCAGAGGACAAGTTAGGCCCTTACCTGCAGAAGTCCAAAGTGTGGATTGAGCCTGTCTGTCTCCTAGGAGATTCTGAACAAGAGAAGCAGCTCCCCAGTCCCAGTCCCCACCCCCAGGCCAGCAGACCTAGGATTGGGGATTGGCTATTCAGCTCCCAGGCAACTCTGAGCCCTCCCCTCTCACTTGTCCAGGCCCCTTAAGGCTTTGCTGGGTGCACCCCAAATCATTCTCCTCCATCTTGTGAGTTGCAGCCTACCTGTGCCCCAGATTGCAGTGAGCAGAGTCCAGGAAGTGGTAAGGAGGCAGACTAGTGCTGTCTCTTTCCTAAAAGAGTTAAAAAACGATTTTCCCTATCTGTGATTACTGTCTTTGCCTGTGGTTGTTACAGTTTAAAATTGTAGTTTTAACCTGCCCGTGATTGCATATTTAATTACCTGTTTTGTGTTCAAACTTGTGGTTTTCTTTCCCATGATTGCTTCCATTTAACGTGTTGAATTGTGGGAGTTGCAGTCCTAAATCTCTGTAGTTTTTCCCTCTCATTCCCGGTGACTATCAGTTTTCCCTCCAAATTTCCCCTTGTCTCTGTGCTAAGACCTGTATGTTAAACAGTGCACCCCCAGCCGCCATTTTGTGTTAACAAGTCAGTGAAACCAGCCCCTCCTCCCCCCCTCCCCCCCCAGCAACAGGGATATTCGACATCAGAGTGTGCTCTGAGGCAACAGTGATCTTCTGTATGCTGTTTAAACTGTGTTTAATAGGGACTGTGAACTTCGTTTTTTGTCCAGGAGTGGGAGTAAAGTTTTATACAAACACTATTTTCAGAGGACAAGTTAGGCCCTTACCTGCAGAAGTCCAAAGTGTGGATTGAGCCTGTCTGTCTCCTAGGAGATTCTGAACAAGAGAAGCAGCTCCCCAGTCCCAGTCCCCACCCCCAGGCCAGCAGACCTAGGATTGGGGATTGGCTATTCAGCTCCCAGGCAACTCTGAGCCCTCCCCTCACACCTGCCCAGGCCCCTTAAGGCTTTGCTGGGTGCACCCCAAATCATTCTCCTCCATCTTGTGAGTTGCAGCCTACCTGTGCCCCAGATTGCAGTGAGCAGAGTCCAGGAAGTGGTAAGGAGGCAGACTAGTGCTGTCTCTTTCCTAAAAGAGTTAAAAAACGATTTTCCCTATCTGTGATTACTGTCTTTGCTCTGTGGTTGTTACAGTTTAAAATTGTAGTTTTAACCTGCCCGTGATTGCATATTTAATTACCTGTTTTGTGTTCAAACTTGTGGTTTTCTTGCCCATGATTGCTTCCATTTAACGTGTTGAATTGTGGGATTTGCAGTCCTAAATCTCTGTAGTTTTCCCTCTCATTCCCGGTGACTATCAGTTTTCCCTCCAAATTTCCCCTTGTCTCTGTGCTAAGACCTGTATGTTAAACAGTGCACCCCCAGCCACCATTTTGTGTTAACAAGTCAGTGAAACCAGCCCCTCCCCCCCCCAGCAACAGGGATATTCTACATCAGAGTGTGCTCTGAGGCATCAGTGATCTTCTGTATGCTGTTTAAACTGTGTTTAATAGGGACTGTGCACTTCGTTTTTTGTCCAGGAGAGGGAGTAAAGTTTTATACAAACACTATTTTCAGAGGACAAGTTAGGCCCTTACCTGCAGAAGTCCAAAGTGTGGATTGAGCCTGCCTGTCTCCTAGGAGATTCTGAACAAGAGAAGCAGCTCCCAACTCCCTGGCCAGCAAACCTTGTCTGAGGTCGCTGGGACCTTATATAGTCTGCTAGTGGTAGGTACATGTATACACTGATTGGAGGTTGTATCTGATGTTTCTATTGGATTAGGGTTAGTGTCCTCATTGGTTGGGTATTTGAGAGTTCTGATTGGTTTCTGGCTCTGTGATTCAATCAATGTAGGGTTGGGACTAGGGCTAGGGTTAGGATTTCTATTGGAAGTAGGGACTAGGGCTTCCTGTGTTATTGGTTTTTGGGACTAGGGTGGGACTATGGCTAGGGTTAGGCCTTTAATTGCAAGTAGCGATTAGGGCTTCTGGTGTGATTGCTTGCTAGACTAGGTGTGGTACTAAGAGTAGGGTTAGGCTTTCTATTGGAAGTAGGGACTAGGGCTTCCTGTGCCATTGGTTGCTTGGACTTGGGTTGGGACTACTGGTAGGGCTAGAGCCTCTATTGGTCGTAGAGATCAGGGTTTTGAAAGTTATTGGGTGCTTGGACTAGGGCTGAGATTGGCTGTAAGGTCCTCGCCTCCTATTGTTTCTAGATTTTAGGGCTAGTGTTGTGATTGGATAGGGTTAGGGCTAGGGTTCCCATTGGCTGAAGGGGTCACCTGATTACTAGGGCTATAAAAGTCCGAGGCCTAGGGCGTCGAGGCCCGGGCGTCGAGGCTAAGGGCAGAGAGGACAAGGGCAATTACCTGTTTGAGCCTGTTAAGGGCGGAGAGGACAAGGGCAATTACCTGTTTGAGCCTGTTAAGGGCGGAGAGGACAAGGGCAATTACCTGTTTGAGCCTGTTCGAGACTGGGCGGGACTAGGGCCAGAAATGCTGCCCATGTTCACATTCAGTAAGAGCCACCCCACACCATCCACAAACAGAGTAACACACTAACACCAAATGTACACCACACACAACCCTATGCACGGACCAATGTACCAGCATGCACTACAAATACAACCAAACCACATCTATACACCCTTCTATCCCAACTACCACACATACCCACCATCACCTACAAACAGTACACAACTCTATCCTATACCACAAACCAATACACTCATCACTAACACAACCCCATTCAACACCATACATAACTGCATCCCATCCAGACACACGCTCCCTGCTCTAATTACACCTAACAGACCACCTTTTATCACTAACAAACATATATTCATCATCCCATCATTTGTCCAACAAACACCCTCCTCTCCCTACTACCATAATAACACTAACGCACAACACACACACTGCACACCACCACACTTTTTAACTCATGCAACAAACCAGTCTAAGACAAACACTCTCACCTCTACTTCATTCCCTCCTACACACAACATGCACTCTACTCATAAACACATCACCACCCCTTCTACCTACAACCTCCTCTCACAAACAATACTATACAACCAAATCCATTGCATGAAACAAATACACCAGCACCCCTTTTCACTACTCCTCAAAAACAAAACATATCACACACACCAGCACAACAAGATCTTCAAAGCGCAACACGTTAAAATACATACCATCACAAAATACAAATATACACCCACCTTTCAAACCACACAAAGGAACAAACTCCAATGCCAAGCTTTCTCTCTTCCACCACACCGAACACAGATACAGCAACAGAGCAACTTTCTTCTAACCACCTCTCATCCATTGGACAATTTAGAACCTTACTACATGACCCACATGCTGCACCACCACCCCTGACTCATACACCTTCCACCATAAATACACGCAAACAACATAAGCGACGTGCCACACCTCACAACTTTGCTTCCCCATGTCTACTGCACAACAATGTTACACCACGAAAACATAGCACACCAACTCACTTTCAAACACCATCTCCACCATATACACACACAGACCCATCAAAATGCCTTCTTAGCATGCTGGATGAGGAACATGGTACAGAACAGCTACACGATTGCTATCCTAATACAGCTAATGCCAGCACTAAAAACACAGCTGCTACAAACACACACAATACTGTTCACTCTACTGCAAAACAAAGTCTCACTATCACCAAAGGCCATTCTCTAAACCGTCTACTAATAAATGCTCGATCCCTCTCTAAAAACAAACATCACGTCTACGACCTTCTCACAGATGCAAAACCAGACATATTATTCATAACTGAATCATGGTTGGGAGATGATATGGCTCCAGTCCTGCATCAAGCCATTCCTCTAGGCTATCAAATGATCACCCAAAATCGTATAGGTAAAACAGGAGGTGGTCTAGCTGTTGTGTTCAGGCAAACATTACATATCACTAAAGTTGATGACATCTCCATAAAGAATTGTGAGGCTCTTCTAACAAGATGCAATACTAGACCGTCTTCATCCTGTAATTTCCTGCTCCTTTACAGACCTCCACCTAGCAAGGCGACATTCCCAGACGCACTTCTAGACACAGTTTCAAACCTGATAACAATACACTCCAACTTATGCGTTCTGGGTGACCTCAACATTTGGTTTGACAAACCCAAAATGACCCATCCAAAAACAATAATCACTGGCCTAGAGGCACTGAACCTGCATCAGATTGTCCACAAACCCACACACATCGCTGGACATATCCTAGATGTCATTTTTGCTAATACTGAACTAGTTACCTTTCAAACTATAACTCCAGTCACATGGTCAGACCATCACTTGCTTGCTTTCCAACATAAAACAACATTAAGGGACTCACCTAAAACTAGCTTACATCCATCCACCTATCAGCCATGGAACAAACTCAATTTGGAACACTTAGAAACACAACTAACATCAAGTACAAATCTGGAAACAATAACTTCGGTTCAAAATCTATATGAGTGGCTACAGGAAGCTTTTGACATCCTGATACCACTCAAAACCACACAACAGCACAAAAGAAAAAAAGCGCCTTGGAGAAACGTAGAAATAAAAGACATAAAACAACAAATTAGAAAGCTGCAACGTACCTGGCTCAAAACAAACGCCAAACAAGACAAACTTCACCTACAAAAAATTAACAGATTATACAAGTTAGCTATCAAAAAAGCCAAGAAAAGGTACTATTCAGACAGAATTCAAAATGCTAAATGTGCAAATAAAGAATTCTATAAAAATACTCAATGAATTTCGCAAACCAAATTGCCTAGAAGGAACTCATCCTGTTACTCAAGATTTCACAGACAAACTGGCAAATCATGACACGGACAAAGCAGACACATTGGACTCATACTTAAAACAGAAACAAAGCACCAGCACTAACCCCTGTACAAAACAACAATCCAAGAATACTCTAACCCAGCCTCTCCGTTCCTTCTAACACATCTCACACAATGAATTTATGGACCTGGTCAAAGCAAGCAGGCCTACCGGCAGCCCTTCTGACCCCTGTCCACCACAAACTTTCAAGACAATTCTTTTTAACAACCTCTGCTGCCACTCCAGTAAGAAGAATCATCAACGATTCCTTAACTAGGGGAATATTTCCAGAAGAACTCAAAAAATCACACATACGCCCTTTACTGAAGAAAACAAACTTGGACACACTGAACCCTGACAACTACAGACCCATTACAAATGGACCTTTCCTGGGCAAACTGATAGAAAGAGCAGCGTTCGCCCAGATGTCACAATTCATTGAAGAGAATGACATACTCTCAGACTTCCAAACAGGATTCCGTCCGGGAAGAGGCACTGAATCTGCCCTTCTTGCCATCTGGGATGACCGGAAGAATACAGTTGACCGCAGCGGGGTTGCTGTGCTACTCCTCTTGGACCTCTCGGCTGCCTTCGACACGGTTGACCATGACACTCTGAAACAAAGACTCTATGAAGCCGGCATATAGGGAACTGCTCTAGACTGGATCGCGTCCTACCTTAGAAACAGAACTAATGTCATCCATACCCCACCTTTCTCGTCCAAACCATACTCCACAAAAGCAGGGGTCCCTCAAGGTTCTATCATCTCGCCCATGCTTTTCAACATCTACATGAAGTCATTACCGGTACTGATCAATCAATTTCACCTCACGTGCTATAACTATGCAGATGACACGCAAATACTCCTTCAACTGGAATGCCCCAAAGACATTGAAAAATGCCCAATTTTCAGTTGTCTCAGAGCCGTGGATCAGTGGATGACTTGGAGCCATCTCAAATTGAATGCTTCAAAAACGGAAATACTCACGTGTGGCGATTGGAAACATTACGACCCGCTTGCCGCCTGGCCTGATGAACTGGGATCACCACCTAAATTATCGAAGGAAGTAAGAAACCTCGGAATAACCATGGACTTCAAGCTGTCGATGAATGCCCAAGTGGACAAACTAGCAAAATCAAGCTTTGTCACTATAAAAACGCTGCGACGAATTTTCCATCATTTGGGATTTCCACACAAGGTCCAAGCTACCATCTCCCTTGTTCTGTCCAAACTGGATTACGCCAATAGCCTCTACAACGGATCACCTTTAACGACCATGAAAAGACTACAACGGATTCAGAACCCAGCTGCCAGACTACTCTTGCATATCAAACTGCGAGACCACATCTCACCTGCCTTGAAAGCCCTGCATTGGTTACCGGTTGCCAGAAGATCCACGTTCAAGCTATTTTGTATCACCCACAAAGCAATACATGGGATGGGACCGCTCTTCATCAGGAATAAAATCACCAAACACATTCAACAAAGGAACCTACGCTCTAAAGGGGCATCTCGCCTCAAAAACCCAAGATACAAGAAAAAAACCATGGGTGGCACATCCTTCTCTGTTCAAGCAGCCAAACTATGGAACTCATTACCCCCCAACATAAGATCCACCGACAACCAATATCTTCAGAAAACTACTCAAGAATTGGCTCCTCCCCACATAAGCACCATACGCAAACAGAAATTTACAGCATATTCCTCTGTATATAAGCATTTATTTTCACTATAGATATGTACCTATCTTTGTGTATTGCTTTGTATAAGCATGTAGAATAATTATATTGCTGTAAATAAATAAATAAATAAAAATCATCTTTGGTCTACATGTACTTACTTCCATTGTGCATCTATGTACCTTCCATGATCTGTGTGTGTGTTACCTTTCTCCTGAAAAAGCATATCCAATGCACTACCCTATTTCTCATCCTGTACCTCTATCAATATATTTAATCTATATATACTTACCTCCTTTATGCATCTATATACTTTTAATGTACTTATGGATCTATATATTTATCACTTTCTTCTAATTTAGCATTTCAAATGCACTACCCTATTTCTAAGCCTATACTTCTCTCAATATATCCTCTGGCCCAACCTTCTGACTCATCTCAAACTTCTTTCTACTACTCTTTCCAATGCACTACCCTATCTCTCACCCTATACATCTATCAATATATCCTCTACATCCACTCTCTCATTTATCCCATACCACTACTATTATCACAAAATAACCCTCTCTAGACTCTCTCCTACTCTACCCTCCTTGCATCATCTGACACCTCTTTTTACTATACCGATCCCCCAAAACAAACCTTTATAAACTCTCCCCTCTGACTCTTCCCCTCAAAAACCCCTTTTTACTCATCCAAAAGCCTCCTCCTACTGCTATGACCTCAAAAAAAAAAAAAAAAATCTCACTCTTCTGTCCCTCCACTATCCTTTTCAATCAAAATAACAGACTAACACGTTCACTTCTCAATTTCCATATTCCACTATACTAATTCACCACTAATCCTTTATGGGTTCCAAAGTAGCATGCTACTCGCCAATGAAGCGTTTCAACACCCCATCAGGGTTACCAGCGCTATATAAACACAAACCTTTTTCCCTTTTCTACCCCTCCCCAACCCTTCTCAATTCAAATAACTGACTAACATATCCACCACTCAAATTACTTTCATGTTTCGCCATACTAATTCAACAGTAATCCTTATGGGTTCCAGAGTAGCGTGCTACTGGCCAATAAAGCGCTTCAAAACCCCATCAAGGGGTAGCAAGCGCTATATAAATACAAACCTCTTTCCCTCTTCTATCCCGCAACCTACCCTTCTCTATCCAAATAACTGAATAACATATCCACCACTCAAATTACTTCATACTTAACTATACTAATTTTCAACACTAATCCTTTATGGGTTCCGGAGTAGCGTCCTACTCACCAGAAAAGCACTTCAACACCCATCAGGGGTAACAGGTGCTACATGAATGCAAACCTTTCTTCCCTTTTATCCCTCCGCTACCCTTCTCACTTCAAATAACTGACTAATACCCACCACTCAAATTACTTTCATATTTCACCATACTAATTCAGCACTAATCCTTTATGGGTTTCCGGAGCAGCGTGCTTCAACACCCCATCAGGGGTAACAAGCGCTATATAAATACAAAGCTTTTTTTCCCCTCTTCTATCCTTCTGCTATCCTTCCAAATAACTGACTAACCTATCCACCACTTAAAATTTACTTGCATGTTTCACTATACTAATTCAACACTAATCCTCTATGGGTCCCGGAGTAGCGTGCTACTCGCCGAAAAAGCGCTTCGACGCCTCGTCAGGGGTAGTAAGCGCTATATAAATGCAATTACAATACAATACAATAGTGCAAGGGTGCCTGGGTTGCAGGGAATGATTGTTTATATGCAGGAAGGTGTCCCTTCCTGCACCTAAACTATCAATAATAGCAAATCGTCATTATTTTATGATTGTTTATGTGCAGGAAGGGACACCTCCTGCACATAAACAATCATTAATGACGTTATGCTCTTTCTGTGTGCTGCATTCTGCAGGAGACATAAAAGTATTTATCCTTGTATAGCCTTTCTAACACCTGCTCTTGCATGGCATTAGTTTTTGGCACTGTCTCAGATTTACAGGTCCTTGTAAATCTGGAGGAGCATCAAAAAGCAATGGGTGTTGCGGTGGAACGCTCACAGCAACACCTATTGCACACCCCTTTCACGCAGATACCTGCGTGAAAGGGTACCATATTTACAAAGCGGCATTAAGCCAGTGCTATAGCAACAGGGGGTGACATGAGTTTTGGTGGCGGCGTCCTCTCCCCGCTCTTACCTGTGGCCATGCGGGGCAGCAAACGCAGCATACGATCGGCAGCACTCCCCTTCCCGCTCTAACGGTCGACGCAGGGCAACAAAGGCTGGGACCGCCACGGGCGGCAAAAGTCCTAACTGATCCACTGGATAAAGCCACAAAAAGTGACTTAACACCACTTTGTAAATATGGAGCAGGGAATTTCGCCACAGGAATGTCATTAAAAGTGACGTTCCTGTGATGCAATGTCCTTGTAAATATGCCTCCTGAATATCAAAACCACAATATCGATGGGACACAATATTGAGAATAGAATATCAAAAATAAAATATCGACAGGTAAGTAAGTGTAGACTTCATGTACCTAACTCCATATATATGTACCTATGTGGTACATATATCTTTAAGGTACGTAGATGTGGAGTTAGGAATTGTAAATCTATACTTCCATATATGAACATACCTTTCAATATTTTCTCCCATGATCTTCTGTCCTCAATATTCTTATAGCAGGATATTGGTGGTGTCGATATTCAGCAGCACATTCTGACAGCTAGGATCTGGGCTTTGTTATGTAGCCTAGTTTATGAGGGGCGTAGTCCTTGTAGATGATGAAAAGTGGTCTTACTGTTAGCATTAATTTAGAGAGTTTCTTTGAGATAGCGTGTCTTCTGTGCTGGTAGTGGAACATGACACATTGTAGCTGAAAAGCTGTGCGGTAATTTTGCATGAGAGATTAATGAACCCTTTGAGTTGCGGGTGAACATTTTCAGCAGGAATGACCTGGTAGAATATGTCCCTAAAACTCAAGTCAGCAAAAAAGGGATTACCTATAGAAATTGGGAGGGAATTACCTATAGAAATTGGTGTGGTAACATCAATTTCCCCCATAATTTCACCATGTCTTAGGGGAGAACACATTATAGTGCTGTAATTTTACATTCAAAATCACAAATCCCGATGGTAGCTGTAATTTCAAGATTGGAATAACCACTGTGGCGTTACTGTATAATTTATAATGAGGGGATCAGTGGGTATCCCTTTTCAGTTCTCCCGTTCAGTTTTGCCAGCTTCATGTAATCAAAAAAACTAATCACAAATGAAAAAAATATATGCATAGCTAGGAGTTACGTCAGCCATTTTCATCCATTGGTCTGTCAACTGACAATCACACTGTGCTTCCACCCACTACAGCATAAATACTGGTTCAATGGGTCAGAGGAGGCCTTATCAAATTCTCCATATGGGAAAAGGTCAGGCCACAGCAGGCCAGTCCAACCTGCCACATGCCCGTATACTCCCATAAGTTTTCAGAGCACTACTAGTAGGCTGAAGCAGCTGAGGTGGCTTCCTGGTGGCAGCATGCCGCTTTATTGCATGTGTATATTTCTGTCTTGTGTAATGCTACCATTTTTATCTCCTGCAAAATGCATGGTTGCTTTACATCTTGTTAGGAGTATTAAGTAATATATAAATAACAGCTATGGAGTAGAAACGTACTCAAGATCCCAGAAAGTGTTTTGGGTAAGCCCGGGCGAAGCGGTAAAAAAACTCTGCAACGCTACGCGGAGTTCCGCGAGCATGCGGAGTTGCTTGTTCCACACGCTCGCAAGACATTTCGGATGTTCGGCAACGCGGATTGCACGTTTGGGGTGAATATCGCTCGAACTTCGCCACGCGGTCGCCAATGGGTGTGGCCATCTTGTTTTTCTACTCTTTGTATGGTTCTGGGGCCTGTTTTTGAATCCTCTCCAACCTTTTCAATCCTTTGTTTCTAAAACTTTTTTTTATTTATTTTTATTTATTATCTATCCCTCTCTCTTCCTAAGTGTATATTTTGCATTTTATTTGTACTTTTACTGCGTTTTTTGTACTGTTTTTCTATTACTTGCTTTTTATTTTTTTTACTTCCCTAATTCTTCTCCTGACTTTATTTTTTGCTTTTACATTTTCTTTTCCGCCCCCCGCACCCCCCAGAACCATGGCTAAGGGTAGTGCGACCAGGAGCCGACTTCCTTGCCGAAGACAGTGCCCGTAAGGGGTGCAGGGCCAGGCCTTGTTCTCAAAGGTGGAGGTGGCCGCCCTTGTTTTTTTCGTGCAGCGCCACCTCCCCTTAACCTTGGCAACACGCGGCAGGCCTGGTTCCGGCTATGGGATCTAGGAGCATCACTGCCGGTGGGCGAGGGTGCGCTGGGCAGTGTTTCGCTGCTCTGAGGTGCGGCGCACCCACAACCAGCTGACTCACCGGTGGTCCGACATCCTGTACCAGGAGCAGGACCTGCTGGACCTGCTAGGTGTTGAGGTCATGGGGCTTGGTGAGTAGCTAATTATATTACTATTGTGTGTTCTGTTCTGTGTTATTGCGAATATTATTTTTTTCCCAAAATAGCAAGAATGCTGCAGCTGCTTACATGAAGGCAAGTTACGTTCAAAAATCTTATATTATGTGATTGTTATTCTTCTAGACAGGTGCTCGGCGCTACTAATCTTACTTTTTTAATCTTAAAATGCAGCAGCCCGTCTGCTGCTCGACATCCCAAAACATCAATCGGTAGCACATGCCTTACCCTCCTTGCATTGGCTACCGGTAAAAAGAAGGATCGAATTCAAGCCCCTCTGTATTGCCTTTAAAGCACTCCATGGACTCGGCCCGGACTTCCTGGCAAAGAAATTTAAGTGGTATCTTCCAGGTAGGGAGCTTCGCTCTGCAACGTCCACAAATCTTGTAGTCCCCAAAGTCAAAATGGCCACATGGGGGGGGGGGGAGAAGCTTTGTGGCAGGGACAGCAAGGTGTGGAATTCACTCCCAATAGGACTGAAGACAGAAAATAACCTCCTGGCGTTCCGCAAATCCCTAAAAACCCTGCTGTTTAACAACTAGCTGTCCCGTCTTCGCGTATTCTCCGAGCAGGCTCACACTTCAGGCTGAGCCACCGCGCCTAGACACCTCCAGGTATTAGTGCGCGTTATAAATCCTAATTTCATTTCATTTCACTTGCTTCCAACTTTGCGCTGATTATGTAAGAGAGGTTAGAGAACTTAAGTTAGGTAATGCTAGAGAGGCTCCTTTCCTTTGTCCTGTCACTAAGATAGTGGTGGTAGGTAGTTATTATAGTTAGTTACTTAGTATTAGTTGGTACTTTATTAGCGGTCCGAGTGACACGTCCTCCGTCAGGTTCTGCTGACTCCAGTCCTTAGTAGAACCTTTTGTAGTTTGTTAGTGAGTGAATAATATAGCAACTCAGCACATCAGCAACCAACCAACAATTTGGTGTATGCAGTATGCATGCGTCCAACTATTAATTTTTGAGGACTAAAATAAATGAAAATGCAGACTTAGTGAACGATTGGCCCGTCAAAGGGGGTTGATTCATTGATGATTGCAAATGAGATCGGATAATTTTTGGGAATTCATTCCAATGTCTTTGGATAGGCGGGCTAGGTGGTACTTAGGTTTAGGATTTTGGAATCGGAATGGAACACTGGATTAATAAATAACTAGATGGTCCGCGATCGCGATACTACTAGTCAATCAGATTAGATAGGTCAATTTTATTGCAATTGTCGTTTCCTGTCAAAAAATCTTTTTAGAGCGTTTTTTAAAATACTTCTTATTTGTTTCACACCAATCAATTTTTGTCTCTGTCTTTTATGTCTTACATGATCAGCATCCAGGGGCAAGAAGACAACGGGGTCTGCTGATGCGGGAGCTGGAGATGCCTCCCAGGGCCAGGATCGCTCCTCTACAGAGGGCTCTGCTGCTGGCCCCAGTAAGTCCTCCTGTTGTTAATATTAGTAATTATATTTCGCTAACTTTTACTGCACCTTTTATTTCGAACTATTATTTCCGTTTCCTAATTAAATTTTTTACCAAATCTTCTTCGATCTATCTGTTTCTAAATTCTTGTAATCCCTGCTTTACCTACCTACTTAGTTATTATATGTTTAGTGTCTGTTTTTTTTTTTACATCAATCTAACTGCCTCTAACACTGTACTACTATTAGTCTGTCTGTAGCTTGCCCAGTTGGCCACTCTTTTACTTTTTAAAAAGTTTTAAAACTCAGATTCACCAATATCTCTAGCCACTGAGTCCAGTCCTTTGGGTTGTCCTCTTCTTGAGAGGCTTTTCGAAAATTGCCACCAACAAAATGCCCAACCAGATATTTTACTATTTTTGATAGGATAGGACATACTACTGTCTACTCTACTCTAGTACCCAATTTGTACTAGTGATGTGTGTGGTGTATGCATGTATGTATTTTCAATCTTGCTAGTGAAAAAAAAAAAAAAAAATAGGGGGAGGCGTATATGGCATCTAAAAATGTGCAATGTTCTTTCTAGGCGTACTGACCACCAGTGCCCGGGCCAGCGGCGGGTGAGGCGACACCAGCCAGGAGGGAGCAGATGCGGCAGCTGCAGGGGTGGGTGAGCTAGCAGCAGTGGCGGGCGGTGGTAAGTTGTATTCCTTACTTATTGACAATACACACTCGCTGCAAGGGTGTACAATGTACTGTTCACAGAGTCTATGTTGTTGTGAACAACGGTTGAAGAAGACACCCTTTCCTTAGCATTAACAATAGCATTAGCGGTGGTAGTTGATTAACTAATGGCCTCTTCTATCTGACTTCAACTCAGCTGGGAAAGTTTTATAAAGAAGACTAAGAGTCAGACGACCTTGATGAATGGGTTGAACGAAAAGGGAAAGAAGGATGGAAGTAGGAAGGACGGGTGACATGTAATATATGACTGGCAGAGAAGGATGCGTGGGATGCATAGGTGGCTGATAGGAATCGGATGCATGGGTGGTTGAAGGATGGGTGAAAAGTGAAACAAAGGATGCCTGCCTGGGTGGGTGAAACTGTATGGGTGATAGGAATCCTCCGGGGGGTTTGATGGGTCAAACTCAAAGGCAAACAAGGAAGGATGCATGGGTGGTGGTTTAAAAAAAAATTACAAATGTATGTTGTTCGTGAAAGGTTTGTTGAGAGATTAAGAAGAATGAGAGCCATGTTTATTTTGAATGGGTGGATGCCTGGATGGTATTCAATCATAGCATAGGTGGAGACTGTCACTGGATGAAGACAATGTAAAAGAAAAATAAACTGTGTAAGAGTAGCAAAGCCAAGGGTGAAGATAAGAATAAGATTAGAATAAAAAAAATATAATGCTAGAAGAGCAATGCAATGATAAATCGAACAATCGTTGGGAAGAGAAACAAGGACTGTTTTTTTCCAAGGTTTTTGATTCAAGGTTGTATTTCAGAATACTCCCATGACTCACAGTAGTTTGCAAGCACAACATATATATTGTGTATGTCCCATACCCACCCATTATCAACCGCCTCCCTCCGACTCCGAGGCCCACTCCCTGCCTATGTCATTTTCGACCATGTCAGCCTGCCATGGGTGGCCTATCAGCTGCATGGTTACACAATCACTCAATAGTACCTCACGTCGTCCCATATATAATCATTCAGATCAGATATCATCTGCCTTGTTGTAGTAGCCAGGGTGAAAGTGAAATTGAGCAGTTGCCATTGATGTAACAGAGTATGGCCATAATGGAAAAATAAGATAATTGTGTAGTTGTAGACTACAGTTGCCCCACCTGCAGACAGTAGTAAATAAAAATAACGTGAGTCTGCGACACAGGTGTGTCTGTCTAGGGCGCAAGATGACTGAGCTTGCATGCCTACAAGGTTAATTTAGCTAAACAAGAGAGAGAGAAGAAGAAGACTTGTCTACTCCATTGTGCCTAGTAGTAATGCCTGAAACTCCCACAAATGTTAGAGGCCGAGGAAGTGGGAGGATACCACAAATGCTATGTACTGTGGTTGCTAGTGCTACTGTGCCCCTATAATTTTATGTGTATAATTAATTTTGTGTTACTGTTTTGCTATGAGTATTGGTTGCAATTGTCTTTTTTCTTTCTTGCTATAGCTACTCCTTCCCAACCGAAACCACCAAACAGGAAGGAGTTAGCAGCCATGGCCCGGCAACGGAAGCTGGAGGCCATCTGTACGGAATATCGGCAGCTGGTGGTTCGGGCGGAGGAGGAGGAGGAGGCGGCAGCAGCTGCAGCAGCCTCCTCCAATGCCCCGGGCCCCAGCCAGGCCCTCGCAGTGCCTCCAGTGGTACGGTGCCGTGGTCTGGCAGCCACCCGCCGCACTTATTCTTGGAACACTGCTGCCCACCCCTGTGCATGCAACTGCAAGGCATTTAGGCGCCGCATGCTCCTCCGGATGGCGCGCCTAGAGGAGCGGATAAAGGCCCTAGAGAGTAACATGATCCCACGAGCCCGCCGCTAGAACTTTGTCGCCTTGCCCCTTTTTTAATCTTTTTTTGGTGGGTGGGAATTGGGTGTTGGGGAAAAGTTGGGGTTTATGGACAATGGACATTGGACTCTTTGATGGACATTGGTTGAGGTTAGGGAGAGGGGGGTCAGGTGTTGTGGTTTTTTTCATTAGTTTATTTGTTAGGGGAATACATTATTTATAGTTTACAAATGATGTAAATGTTTTGTGGGGGGGTTACTCTTTTACTTCACACGGTTTCCTTTGCTGCAGCAGGGCCGCAGCCAGTTTTTGATTGAAATAATCTGCCGATAGTGTAACACACCAACAGATAAATGCGGTACCCTCATTTGTGACTTGTCCTACTAGTACTGTCAGTCTCTCCTCCTAGTCTATGCAGTCCGCAACTAAAACCCCTATGGACTCGGAAGGGTGTGGGTGTGTGAATTAATGAATTCCTTTCCATATTATTAATTATGCCTCCCCCCCAACTTCTTCTTTTACCTGTGATTGATGTTTATTTATACTTAGGTGAAGCGATGGCTGCATGGTGATGGTTTGGTTTCCCAAGGTTCCATGGTGGTGGTAGTAGTAGTAGTAGTAGAAGACACTGACAGTAGCATTTGCAAAAAAAGAAAATGAGACAGGCAGTCACCTGAGGGAGACTCGGGAACGAGTAGTAGAAGTACAGTACACAAGAAGACTGCCAAACAAGAAACCATGATGATGATAACCAATGCTAAAGTAAAATAAACCAGAATGCCTGGAGGGCTCACCTAGTATAAGTTACAAACTGAAGTCGACTCTGATGATGAAGCAGACAAGCGGCTTCGTAACCTTTAGTGCTGGAACTAGAATGATTGATGACTCGATGCTGGCAACCAATTACATTATTATGATGGATTATTTATGTTCCTCTGGAAAAAAAAATTGAATATCGAATACTGTGCATGGGTGGGCAATCTAATATTGCCAGTGTGGGCTAAAGTGAAGTATATATACTTAGAGCAGAAGAAGATCTTCGCCATGCCTTGAGTTAGTGTTGCTTTCACCACATCCGCCCCAGCAAGTTTGTGATCAATAATTGGTGTAAATTTAATTTAGTCACACCTCAATATAAATCGCACAGCCCGGGGTGGAGAGGGTTAGGGTTTGATGAATGGTTGGGAAGGGGGGTTTGAGGGAAAGGTTTAACAAAGACAAACACTACACATGGACAACACATAATCTTGGTAGCCGACCATCATAAATCTGTTAAGGGAGAAAAAGGAAATGCATGCATGATGATGACTTGATGAGTAGTACTAGACTAGTAGTACATGGCAGCAGTATATTATTAATTATTACAATGCAATTGCCTTGCTCTTTGCACCCTTGTATTTTCAGATAAGCGAAGGGTTAAGCTCTCCACCAACTCATATGCTTCTTTTTTTCCTCCACACCTGCATACATTGCAGACACCCCCTTCAGCTGTTCCTGTAGCATGTGCAACAATGGGATAGCTTGGCCCATAGTACAGTCCTCCTTGCTGACTTCACGTGTGAAGACCTCGAAAGGAAGTAGCATCTCTGTCAGGCATTTAACTAGGCCCTATTGGTCCATCTCAATGATCTTGCCTTTCACAGTAGCATCCCCTCTTTGCATGACATATTCATTGATTGGTCTGTACTGCTCAAACAGACGTTCAAGCATGTAATAAGATGAGTTCCAACGTGTTGGCACATCCTGGATGAGTGATTTAACTGGCATTCTATTATCATGTTGAATGATGCTCAGCTGCTTCCGGACTTTAAAAGAATGGCTAAAATGTGTGCAGATTCTTCTGCAGGTGGTCAGTAAGTTGCTGACTTGGTCTTCTTTTTTCAGAAACTCTTGAACAATGATGTTAATGCAGTGCGCCAAACACAGGACCCGTAAATAGCCACCATTGGCCATGGCCTTAACTATATTACTGCCATTGTCCGTGGCAACAAAACCAATGTTAAGCCCTCTTGGTCGCAGCCATTCAAAGACCTTGCTGTCAAAGTCTTCCAAAATGTTTGCAGCAGTATGAGATTTCTCCATGGCGAACATGGCTACAGTTGCATGTTTCCGAGCAGCATTAAAAATCTCAGTAGTGTCAACAACACCTGCTGCAGATATCTTTTCTCTAACCCGCACAAACGAGATCCAGTGTGCAGTGATGCACATGTAATCAGTGGCTTGGCAACTGGTCCACATGTCTGTTGTCAGGTGGATAGTGTGAACAGCACTCTGCTGCAAAGCTTGTCCAAACAATTCCAGCACGTCGTGATGTAGTGCTGGAACAGCAACTCTGGCGAAATAGGACCGGCAGGGAACCTTCCATTTCGAGCAGATGGCTGCCACAAATTCAGGAAACCCACCACTTCTACAAAAGAAAAAGGGAGGAGGTCCAGCGCTAACATTTTAGCCAGCTTCGCGCTGTACAAACGTGCCGGGGAGTGGTTGCGTTTGTACTGCCCCTCTGACCTAAACATGCTGAGAATGGTAGCCTGGACTTTTTTCTTTTCTGGTGCCACTGATGCAGGTGACTTCTTGACGCCAGATGTTAGGCTCAACACGCGTTTTTTCGTTGCAGCACTCTCTTGCCTTGGACCCCTTGGTGTCTCAGCCTGATTCTTGTGCCATTGCGATGTTACTGATGATGATGTGGTCGGTACCACTGCACTGCTGGGGACAGGGCTGCTTTGTGTAACAGAGAAAATGTCTCCCTCTTGTTCACCTTCCACCGTGATCGAATCTTCTTCTTCATCCCCTCCACCAACAACAAGTGCAGTTTTTTGGCTGCTAAGGTGCGCCTCCCACTGGATCAAGTGGTGTTTTCTCAGATGGGTTGTTTGGCCTCCGGTACCATAGTTTGTACCAAGCTTACCCCGAATAACACCTTGTCCACAAATGGAGCATATAGCAATGTTCACCTCTTTCTTGCTAACCGAAAAAAAGTCCCAAACTGAGGAGGACAATTTTCTGGCGCTGCTGGTGCCACTTGCAATGTCGGATGAAGTGATAGGTGAGCGTGACGTTTGACTCGCTGCAGGACCTACTTCTACTGAGGTGGTTGTGGTGGATGTAGGTCGCTGCCGGCGAAATATGGAAGCTGGAGGTTGTGTTGGTGGTATCATCTGTGTTGGTGGTATCTGTGCCACATCCCTCACAGCAATTTGGGATGGGGTAATGTCAGTCTCCACTGGGGCGGGACTAATGTCCATGATGACTGGCTCGTCATCATCCTCCTCTTCTACATCAACCTCCATAACTCTACGGCTTTCTGGAACCTTCCTTTTCCCTAGCCTTGTCTCATGGCGTGTCTCACTCTCAGACTGAGGTGGCTTCCAAGTGGAGTCTAGATCATCAGAAGGGGGGCTTGCAGAAGAAGTTAATGGACTAACCCTCCTTTTCCTTGCTGGGAATCTGGAAGACAATGGATCTTCTGAAAGAGTGGCTTGCTCTTCTTCCTCTGCAGGAAGCTCGATCTCCTGAACTGCCCCTACTTCGGGAGGAACAACTACTATTGGGGGTGGTTGCAGATGTTGTTGCCCACTTATCTGAGTTTCCTGCATTGATTGGGTACTACTTTGCGATAAGTCAATTACAACATCACTGCTCCTCGGTATTGGACTCGTGATTAGACTGGCTGCCTCTGTGACAGACATGGGCTTGGGCCTAGGTTGGTGGGGTGGGTCCACTGATGTGGGGGTGCTGCTTCCAGCTTGCTCCCCGGACGCCGCTGCTGCAGGCGCAATTTTTGGTTTCCCAAAAAAGGTCTTGGGCGACATATCGGTCTTGGTAAGTGGCAGTGCCTTCTTCTTACTGGCAACCTTCTTGGTACTGGACCTGGTTTCTTTCTTTGGGGCCATCTTCAAGATGTTAGCAGCATGCAGTGGCACAAGTTGAAGAGATCTCTGTGGTCACACGTCACGTGATGTCGTGCACAGCAGGACATCTGTCTGGCAGTACAATGGGTGATGTTGTCTCCTACTCTTTTGTGCACCTAAAAGCAAAGAAGCAAGAAGAACATCAGTGAAACATGGCATTCATTGTTGTAGTTCAAGTACTACCAGTACAAACAAACAAATATAATATATACCTTAGTGTGTGGTCACACTTGTTAGTGTTATTAATATTATTAAATGTATTACCTCAGTTATTAAAAAAACATAACAATACAGTGTAGCCATTTGTGAGACTTTGACAACAAGGGCTTTCATGGTGTACTGTACAGTACACTCAGGAAGGATAGGAAAAAGGAACAACAACAACAAAAATACAAATGTAACGGACCCGGTTTGGTATTGTGCATCATGTGGGATGCAGCATTCAGGTAGCTGCCGCTGACAATGGATGGAAGCAATAAGCCAAGAGGAACAAAGGAAAGACATGCAGGCCTATGGCAAAAGCAGTAAAGCACACTAACTGCCACCACAAAATAGTCACCAGCCACATGGTCACTCACAAGTCACAACAACAACAAGGCCTGGAAAACAATGAATTCAAGCAGGCCTATATATGGAGTTGGACACAGACTTAAAAAAAAAAAAATTACACCTGGCCACATGGGGTGGCTCAGCCAAGGCAAATGCTGGCCCACTATTACAAACACACTCACACACTGGCCAGACAAAGGAGGCATGCTAAACAACACAGCTTTAATGCAACAATGCCCTAAATGATGTTTAAATTCAACAGACACCACAGAAACAGTTGCTTCACGCACCCATGAGTAGCTCTGGGCCTATTGGTTGGAAAACCCATTGGCAGACTAGGCCACATAGTGAATCAATTCAAATCAATAATATTGCAAATTTATTAGAAAATGTAGTCAACTGTGCTACATTTTTTGCTGGATAAAACAAAAGAAGAAAAGATGGCATGCAAAACAACAACCAGCAAGAAGGCATGGCCACCACAAAGAAGGCTTGCAGGCCTAATGCAGAAGCACACTGGATGCCCCTTTTCAAAATGGCTGCCAGCCACAAGGCCAGGCCACAACAACAAGAAAGGGAAGACAGACAATTCAGGCCCATGGCAAAAGCACACTGGCTGCCTTTACAAAATGGCCGCCAGCCATATGGCCAGGCCACTACAACAAGAAAGGGAAGACAGACAATGCAGCCCTATGGCAAAAGCACACTGGCTGCCTTCACAAAATGGTCAACAGCCACATGGCCAGTCTACCACAACAAGAAGCAGTAAGCCAAGAGGAACAAAGGAAAGACATGGAGGCCTATGGCAAAAGCACACTAACTACCACTACAAAATGGCCACCAGCCACATTGTCACTCACAACAAGCAGGAGGCCTGGAAAACAATGAACTCAAGCAGGCCTATATGGACACAGACTCTATAAAAATGGCCCCTGGCCACACAGGGAGGTGGCTCAGCCAAGGGAAATGCTGGCCCACTATTACAAACACACTCACACACTGGCCAGACAAAGGTGGCATGCTAAACAACACAGCTTTAATGCAACAATGCCAAAACGAAAATCCACAGGGCTAAAAAAGGTTTGCAAGCTACATAACAACCACACACATCCAACCAAGGCATTTATTTAACACACATGAAAAAAAGTGAAATATAAAAAAAAAAACATTTTGCATTTCAATCCAATGCCATCCATGCCCTAAATTATGTTTAAGTTCAACAGACACTACAGAAACAGTTGTTTCATGCACCCATAAGTAGCTCTTTGCCTACTGGCTGAAAGGCCTATTGGTAGACTACTGGGCTAGTGAATTAAATAAATATTGCAAATTGATTTCAAAAGTTAGAGAAAATGTAGTGCAAACTGTGCAACATGTTTCCTTTATAAAAGAAGAAAAATTACTTACAAAGAAACAACTAGGCCCCTACTGAAACTGCAGGCCACCCACCACAATAAATATAAAAAATACGATGAAAAGTACAAAAAAATGTAGGTGCAATGCCCCAATCAAACAAACAACACTAATTTTCCAAATTACTTGTGAAATCTCAAATGCAAAAGTCCTCAAATCCAATGAGATATGATGCAGCAGACACAAAGAGTGACCCTTCCAGCTCCAAATCTAAATGAAAAGTGAACAGGAGATGGACAAAGCACTGGGAGGAGCCTGTTGGACAGGAACAGGAAAATGGAGACTCTGGGGCACTTCCTTCCTCTTAAAAAAAAAAGTAAAAAAAGAAAAAGGACTCCTGGCACAAAAAAGTACAGCCAAATGCCAATCTGAGGAGTTTTTTTAATCCAAATTGTTATTTCGAGAAGGTTTTGATGCTGCTCGGGAGAGAACCTTCGCCGGATTGCAGATTCTGCGTGCTCGGGATCGCGTGCTTCACAAAACTTCCGCCGGAAGTCTGATGATGCGCCCGAATGACGTATACGCGATCGCACACTCTTGCGGGACCGTGCGGCCGGCTACCAAATCTCGTGGCGCTCGCGAACGGATGGGAAATCTCGTTGGCGATCACAGGCACCCGGTAAGTTGCTCCCACACACGCGAAAACGCATTTTGGGCACACGGACACAAAAAACTCTGCTCTTTTGCAGAGTTTTCCTGCAACTCCGCATTCTACGCAGAACGCCACAAACTCCACGAGCGGAGCGGAGTTTTACACCCAGGGTTAGTTTTGGGCCGCACAAGGGTTAGGAAAGCACTATGCAAATACCAATACAATACACACATAAGTAGGTCTGTGATCCAACTGAAATAAATATATGCATTTAAATGGATTTAAGAAGACATTTCAAATCCTTAGTTAGTTTCGGGAAAATTTGACCCATCACCATTTAAAGATTGCCTCTGCTCCATAGGAACAGCAGCTAGAATCCTGTTTTCTTGGGAAGTTCTCAGACACCGGTCCCTCTCACTCAACTGTTAGCCGCTACCAAAGCAGGACACACAGGTTATAACCAGGGTCACTGGAATTATGCAATAATTATGGATTTGCCACAATTGTCATAGTATCCATCATCTACCACATAATTTGTAGATATTAACAAAAAAGCTTTGTTTCTAGTTCAAACAGATCAAAGGTTACTAAAAATGTGGCACCGAGTAATGCTGTGCAATGGAAAGCCCTTTGCAAATGTTGACTGGTCACCTTTCTCTCGCTTGTTGCTATATTTGGGGGTTAAACAGGAATTAATTAGGTGAAACCCATGCACCAGACAGCGTTATGAAGTGTAAAAATGAAAAAAGAATGAAATAATACTATAACAAAATGCGCCTCTTTAAGCCACATAATGTGCCTTTTCTTGCCGCATAATTTGGTCAACTCTGCCACATAATTTGCTCCTTTACTGCTGCAAGACTTTACCAGCCTATCTCAGCCACTCTCTCTCACGACAAATTTCAATGCGATTTGAATATATATAGGATTTAAAGATAGTCAGACTGCGACATTAAGATTTTTTTGCAGTCGTAGGACACATGCATTGTTTTCCTCCTTGTCTCACTCCAAGTAGCTTCCGGTTGTATTGGCTCTGCCGCATTATTATTTTGCCACGTCTACTGATGTTTGATGGTTATTCATGAGAATGCCCTGTATTTGGCCTCCTGAGCGTCCCTGTTTTTTAGGTCTTGCCTAACGTTGCAGCGCACATGCGCTGCTCGCTCTGCGAGGCATATTGTCTTAGAGGAGATTTCTGAAGTGGAGTTGAAGCCCCGCCCATCATTTTCATTGGCTGGCAACATCATTTATGGTAAACGCTGGCTTGTCATTGAAAATGAGGCTTCTTTGTTACCGCCCTGTCTCCTTTTTGGACGGCCCATCCGGACTCGATCGTTTACTTGCGGCGTTACACGGTCTCCTTCATTAGTCAGTAGGCACTATGTTTTTGCAGTCGCCTTTGGCAAGGGCGGGCCCCGTGTTTATTTTTGCATCGTGCTAAAGTGAAAGCGCGATGCAAATATAAACAAGCGGCTGCCTTTGCGCAATGGCGACAGCTTTTTTTTGTTATTTGCAGCGCGGTCCTCTTTCACTTTAGGGACCGCGCTTGTTTAATTTGGACTTTCGCCGTCCCTTGCCCGTGCTTTTTTTTGGGTTGCAGGTCTGTTGGTGCGTGTGCGGATTTTATTAGCACGGCGCCCGCTTCTTGGCCGCCAGGCTATACAATGTAGTTAAGTAAACTTTTAAATGCGTTTTACAATGTGACCTTATGGCTCTTCACACAAATGTTTAGATATTTCTCTTCAACAGCATGGCGCCCGCTTCACAGATGCCGGGCTTCATCTTTCAGCATGGGGGTGCTTCAGGAGGCCGCGCCCCTTTATTTATGCACGGCAGGAGAGGAGGTGTAGCGGCTCGGTGCTGCTCAAGAGGGGCTTTGGAATTTGGACACATGTCACATGTTCAGTTACGGTAGAGCTTTCACTGTTGCTTTGACAACAACATGTTGTTGTCATTAGAGCTACACAACACCTCGCTGGGCCAGCACAATAAGTGCAGAAATGTACTCAACTATAATGGCGGAGACTGGCAGAATACAAATTGCAAGGACTCCGGGCCGCCAGGTGTAAGCGCATAGTATCCTGATTCAGCAGCCATGTTAGGGTCGGCTCCAGTGTCGATTTGTGTGGGAGAAAAGGACGAACACTGCACTTCGATTTCGTGGAGCATTAAACTCGACGATCCTTAATATGGCCGCTGTGCCTAGATGGTAAAGCGCCCATCAGCACAATCGTGTGTTTTAGGTAGGGGGAGGGATAGGGGCCATTTTTGTTGAGGTCAACAAGCAAGCTGGATAAAATGCGCAAGTCGGCCTCTCGCTGCATGTTCTGCGCAGCCGATTCCTGGACACTATTGAGTGCTCTGCAGGGTGAGGGGGCTCGCTCCCCAGGCTGTGAGAGCAGGATCTTCCTAGTGCCAGCATGTAACCAGACGCAGCTGCAGGGCGAGGTCCGCCGTCATCCCAGCTCTCCTCCCTTCTTTAACACCCACTTCTCCTCCACCCTCCCCTCAGCTTCCTCCCCTCGCCTCCTCTGTCCCACTTTTCCTCTCTTCCTGTGGTAACTCAACCCGAAGGTGTTGCAGCGCTTGTGACTGTCCTGCCACACATTTGGAGCGCCACTTGCTCTCTACAAACTCAACCCGAAGGTATTGTAGCGCATTTAACCATCCCGGCACACATTAGGAGCGCTGCAGCTCACTCTCCAGGCTCGTATAGCGCAAACTCAACCCAAAGGTATTACTGTGTCTAACACTCAGCTTAATCGCTCTAAAGGCTCTTTTTTCTTCATTTTTATTGACAAGTTTTTCTTCTTTTAACCATGTGCAACAGGCCATTGCATGGTAGTTTCGGGACTATTATAATGTATGCTAGCCTCTCCCTTTGGACAGATATGCTGTTTAACGTAATGCACAACACCATCACCCAGTCACAAATCTTGGGATCAGGAGGCAAATGTTAGAAAAATGAAATGGGCTAGTGGCAGTCAGCTGCAGGTAAATCAGGACTTGCTGTGCCATTGACACTATCCCAGCTCTTCCGGTATATACGTTGCAGTAGCGAGGAATTTCTTATTTTTACTAAAGCATCAAAAGCATCATATTTTTCACCTTTTACAGTGGCGGTGAGCTGCATGTCAAGTACGACTTGCCCTGCTACTAATACTGTATCTCCTTTTATTTTTTTTAAAAAGCCACCATATTTGATCGTATTTCACAGTGGCAGTGAGCTGCACGTTAAGCAGGACTTCCCGTGCCACTGACACTGTCCCAGCCCTTCCAGTATATCTGACGCAGTAATATGGAATTTTTTAATTTTACTAAAAGGCACCATATTTTTTGCCTCTTACAGCAGCAAAATAAATTGGGGGTTTGGTTTGAAAAAGAAAGGCAGCTTTAATAACACAAGCATTTGCAATGCAATAGGTCTCACATTTGTGAGAGTTTAAGCTATTAGCATTGTAAATGACAATGCCTTTTATTTATGTTTTAAAAACAAACACATAAATAAAAGGCATTGTCATTTACAATGCCATTAGCTCAAACTCGCGTAAATGCGAGACCTATTGCATTGCAAATGCTTGTTCAATCAGGGCTTCTGGGCGCTCTCTCACAGTCTCAAAGCCAAATGCTGCTTCTAACTGGCACTGCAAGATTTCGCTTTTCAGAATGAATGCTCAAGATATGCTGACCGAATGCCGTAGCTTTTGTTGTTCAACATTCCATTTCCCGGCAACGTTGCTGTGCATCCTGGTGTTGTTTTGCTGCTGAATTTGTGGCAAGTAAAGGTGAAATACATTTAATAGGAGCCTCTTTGACCTTTAATAAAACTTGATTTTCTGATCAATAGATGTAGCAAAATCCCAAAAAATGCAAGGTGCTGTGAAATTTAGCACTAGCATTTGCCCCAGTCGAAATCTGCCTAGCCTGGTACAATTTAGATGCTTTGTGGTTAGGTTACATGAACTTTGTATTGATGCAAATCATTCAGCTAATAGACTATGTCGATGGCATTGCTGCTTCAGTAATAGTGATTAAAGCAAACAAGGTTTGATAAGGTCTACAGGGTCAAACAGGGACAGAAACTAGGCCAGGGCACCAAAATAAAAGTGCTGTTGTGAAACAAAGTTCAAAAACAAATCGGCCCATGTTTGCAAATTTGGACAGTTTAGTAATTGGAAAGATACGCTGTATAAGTGTTTGACAAGGTATGGAAGACTGCATTGATTTGGGCTTGTAGCAGGCAGTGTTAATTTTAATATCAGGGAAATCGAAAGTAAAAGACTTCCCAGCAGAATATAAAACAGGCCCACAAACAGCCAAAAACCAGCCCACACACTGACCTATCAGACCACTGCCTGATTTCCCTTCAGGCCAGTCTGGCCCTGCAAGTCTATATTTCATAAAGTTGATTGCACCAGATTTTAAAAGGAGTAAACAGAATGTACTATTTCCTGAGCTAAAATGCAAAGGAATGGAACAAATGCAATGTGAAATGTGAAAGATGCAAATCTGTTTCAGACAGGATCAGCTTCCTTTGTTTCTTACTAACAGCATGTTTAGAGTAAACTCACATTGCTAAATTGTTTTAGCAATGGTTATTTGGAGGTCAGACGTTTCTTTGTTAAACGGGCTATTACACATGAATTTATATGTAAGCAATAGCCCTTCTTGTAAGTGTTTCCCAACCCGTTCTGGCTGTTTTATGCCAAGATGTAAAATTTTTATGTGATATGAACTTTAGCAAATTCTGTTTATTCCATTCCATTTTAGAAAGCACGCAAAGCAGATAAGTTAAGCATCTGCTTTATTGGTTCACAAGTATAACGTTTATTTGTCCTGGCTCTAAATCCTCAATCTGTGCACTCTTTCTGAATCCCTGGCTACTAAAACTCTAATAACACAACATCTAAATCGAGAAAACCCCAATAACAGCGACAAGAATCGATATAAATTCTTAGAGTCTGTCTTCTGGTGGAAGATGATTGTATCTTCTGTAGCTTCACTTGGATTTAATACCCGTTTACTAAGGAGAAAGTAAGTGATTCATGTTTTTGGAATAATATGGAATTTTAAACATGAGAAAACACCTCATGCAAACATCTGTAGTCAGTCTGTCAGTCAGTCAGTCAGTCATTCAAAACCACTTTATTCGGTTAATAAAAACCATAAAAGTACACAGCATACAACATATACCACAACAATAAGATTACAAATTTCATAAATAATCTTGGGCACTATAAAACATTTCATCACCAAATTCATAGAGAAGCAGATAAAACGAGCTACTGATAATTGGCAATAAAAGGGAAAATCTGAATAAAATGTTTTTCCTATAAGATCTAAGGAAAAGGCAAACAATCCAGAATACATATTGTACAGCGAGACTTCTCAGGTAGAAAGGCAAACATTAAAACAAAATTCATTTAGTCATACAGAAGCAACCGGAGTACTTAGCATAAAGTGCAGTTTTTTCCTTTGCCTAACAGTGGCCACTAAAAAACTTGCAATATTAAAAGTCTCCCAGGGGTCATTCAGCATCTGCAGATATAATAGTGCAGGTCTGACCTGAGTAAAGCCTTTTCCCTTTAAAATAGGTATTAAAAACTTTCTACGCATATCGCTAAAATTATCACAAAACATTGTAACGTGCATAGTGTTCTGGGTAGAGAAATTATCACATGTACATGGGCCTAGGACATTTACCCTTCTCCAACCCTGCGGATCTGCTAGGAGACAATGCAGGTTAAAACGAAATCTGATTAAAAGAAAGCGATGGTAAGGCTTAGTGACAATTTTCAGATAGGGTTCTATCAGAGGTGAAGTTTTTAGCAAGAGATATGCTCTCACTGTGGGTTTTGTTATCTCACTCGCCTCTCTCTCTAAAAATATCAAGTTTAAAAAGTGTTTTTTTACCCATGCCAGATCCTCTTTCCTGGTATTTTCTGGAGAATCTAAGAGTTAGGGGCGCCCTAATTTCTTTAAGATTGTTTTTACATATCGTAGCCACGTAATACAGCTTGCTCTCTCCATGGATACACAATCCCGGGCAATCTCTTGATTCAGCACCATTTCTGGATTAATCCAGGTCGTTAGCCAGCATACAACTGGGGCCAGACCTATCAAATCAGAGACAAAGCCGGTACCTAATTCTTGATGTGTAATGTACGTGGGGGTGGATTGGGGGACCAACAGTAGATTCCTTAGAAACTTCTTTTCGACTATTTGTAAACCCTTTACCGGCTTATAACCCCAAATTGCAGACCCATACTTCGCGATGACAATACATTTGGATCTGTAGATATTAAGCATAGCTTCGATTGGCTTGGTGCCAAGTCGCTGTGCAAAACCATGAACGGCTGCTATAGATCTTGCCATGGCATTTTTTTTTAGCTTTCTGTTGAGGTACCCACGAGCCCCTCTCATCAAACAATACCCCCAGATAAGTAAAAGAGGTCACCCTAGACAGGTCTGCACCTTCACAATAAAAAGTTTTAAGCTTTTTTGGTCTCTGGCCCATAATCATCGTATGCGATTTGGCTATATTAACAATTAAATCCAGAGATTGCATAAAGGCCCCAAAAGAATCCAAAAGCCTCTGGAGCCCTACAGCTGTGCGAACTAGCACTACTGCGTCGTCCGCATATAGGAGGGCCGGGATAGCCCGGTACCCTACGCGGGGACTATCTTGGCTGGTAGAACACAGGGAGGTGTCCAGGTTGTTAATATAAAGGAAAAAGAAGGGGAGCTAAAATGCAACCCTGTCTGACACCTCTACGTATATGAAAGTGCTTGGTGCATTTGCCATCTTGATCGACTCTCATCCTCGCAAAGAGATCCCTGTGTAGGTCAGCCAGGAAGTTGACTATGCAATGATCCAGTCCCATATCAATCAATAAAGCCCATAGTTTCGATCTATTAAATAAATCGAACGCCGAGGACATCTTCATAAAGGCCAACTGTAATGTCCCAGCCTTGGCCACTGTATATTTCCCAGCTAATAAGTGCAGATTTAGACACTGGTCAAGTGTACTCCTTCCTTTTCTAAAACCATATTGGAGATTTGACAGTACACCACTATCATCCAGCCATTCCGAAAGTTTGCTAAGAATCGCTCTCCCTAGCACTTTTACAGCAGAATCTATCAGGGATATAGGCCTTTAGCAGCGTGGGTCATCTCTCTGGCCCTTTTTGAAAACCGGAATAATAGTGGAATGGGACCAAGACCTCGGGAATCCCTGCTGATTAGCCACATTAAAAACTTTAGTTAAAATGTTTCCCCAGAGAGTTGGATTCAGTTTGTACAAATCAGCCGGGACACCATGCGGGCCTGGGTTTTATTGCTGGTCATTTGCATAATTGCTAGCTCTACTTCTACTTCATTAAAAACCAAAACAGAAGGACCCGTTTCTTGATCTAGGGGAGCGGGGATCCCAGCTCTACCGGGACCTCATATATGAGTTTAAAATGAGAGAACCATTGATCCTCCGTGATATCGCATTCCAGAGGAGAATTATTAATGCCGGAAAAAAAAGGTTTGTTTACTATTGCCCAAAATCTGGCACTGTCCTTAAGGACATCCACAGCAAGTAGGTCATTCCAAGCTTCTTCTTTAATTTCATTTTTGCGAAATTCCAAAGCACACTTGTATGACTTTCTTAGTGTGGCTACAGACGTTTTATCTTGTGGAACCTGTTTCAGAGCATGAAAAAAGCTTTCGGTGTGCTTCAGAACAATTGCTATCAAACCATCTCTTGGCTGTTTCTTTACGATTTCTAATGGGCAGAGTAAAGCCTTTCGCTACCTGGTCACAGACACTTTCAAACGCAGAGAGTACCTCAGCCCCCAATTTTGTTGGATCAAGACAGAGGCCGAAGTTCTCCTCAGCGCTCTCCCGTAAATCCTGGAAAAAAAGGTCAGGAATTACCTTACTCCATTTAAGCCTATGCCCCTGGTCAGATGGTTTTAAGCAATTAACTTCTATAGTCTTTTTTCTGTGACTGATTTAATGGTAACTTGTATGTGTCCTGAGGAAGCTGCTATATATTTAAGGAAATAACTGTAACATGCGTTGACATGTTTTTAATTGGATTTGCTGGTTGTGAAACAGAGCATTTTGTAATCCTCAGCATTGGTAAAGATTATGACCATCCTAATTTAAAAACAAGGGAGGGAATGTTAAGATACTAAAGAGCCTTTCTCAGTGCTTTCTACCTAGACAATACTCAAACATGGAAAAAGACTGGTAGGCTCTCCGTCAATCCAGGGATCACAATTAGTGTGCTCAGAAAACACTGTTTAGTGATTGCCTAGTTTTGAGACACAATTGTCTGTTTATAGACATAGAGGAAACAAGGGGACATATATGCAAGACACTGGCAGAGCGCGGTTTTACGCCGAAATTGGTAACGCTGCGCTCCGACAGTTTCAAAATGCAGGGATGTGCTGTATTCACAAGAAGGCTGCGCACTGCTGCGTTACCCCTAGTGCTGGTGCTAAAAAAGCTGCTTAGCACCAGTGCAGACACCCTAGTGCCATTTTGCTAGGGTGCCTGCGCTGCAGGGGCAATTGTTTATGTGCAGGAAGGGACACCTTCCTGCACATAAACAATCTTTACAGTCGATTTGCTCTATCTATGTTTGCTGCAAAATGCAGCACAAGAGGAAAGAGCAAAATACGAGGAGAAATAAAGCATTTCTCCTCGTATTGCCTGCTTAAGACCAGGTATTCCCTGGCAGTATTTTTGGCGCTGTCCCATACCTTTTAAATATGGGGCAGCGTCAAAAAGCAATGGGTGTTGTGGCGAAACACCCACTGCCCGCCCCTTTCATGCTAAGTGATGCGTGAATAGGGGCATTATTTACAAGGTGGCGTTAAGCCACATTAAGTGACTTAACGCCGCCTTGTAAATAGGGCGAAGGAGTAACTACCACCAGACCATCGGAAAAAATGACGCTCTGGTGACGTTAATTTCTTGTAAATATGCCCCAGGGTCTAAAGAGATGCAACCCCTAACCCTTCATCACCAGCCTAATGGTGCTAGATCTAGAGCTCTTGGAATCTTATGAGTATTTTAAAGGGTGAAATAGAAGACCTGTGGGTCTCAGATAAAAGCTGTTAAAATTGCATGCACATGGGTGTTCTCAAAGTCAACTTTATTAGTACAATGTAAAAACTTATCTTATGTAAGATTCAACAGAATGACTGGAGTGGGAGAAACAAGTTATGATTAAGCTACCTTCCTCACATTCCTGACATGGGCAAAACGTTTCAACCCTTTCTTGGTGATTGCAGAATCCTCGGGCTTTCATCAGAACCAAAGGCCCTGCCTGTCTATACATAATCCCAAATTGTCATCACCTAACAAAAGAGGAAATAAATACCTTATCTGTATCCAGCTAAAGTAAGACCTGGATTCCTAAAACTTACACCCTCACTCTCCAAAAGACAAGAGTATGGAGCACAGCTCCTAACCCGTGTAATATGTTGCAGGAGCTATAGTGCACGCTGTGCTCCAATACACCGGCTCGTTGGTCTCCGGTTGTGTGCTGGTGTATTGGCAGGTTGTGTGATGGAACAACGCATGCGTTTACCATGCATGCCGGTTCCACGCAGTCTGTACAACGCAAGTCTTAACCACGAATATGCCTTTACCACGCATGCCTTTACAACGATTTATGCATTGTCAAAGCATGTATGTTAAACACATTTCCGTGGTTAAGACTTGACCCCTCCCCGACCCCAGCCCCGCCCTGAGTCCTAAAACTACCCCCTCCCTCCTGGAAACCAACCTCCTTCCCCCCGAGCCCTAAAAATTCCCTGCCTCCAGTGCTAAACACTACCCCGCCCTCCCCTAATCCCTAAAAAATACCCTGACCCCCTGAGCCCTAAAAACTACCCCACAAACTAACCCAAGCCCCCTGAAAACTACCATGAACTCCCCCACCCCTGAAAAGTACCCGAACCACCCACCCCTGAAAACTACCCTGAACCCTCACCACCCCTGAAAACTGCCCCGAACCCCCCCACCCCTGAAAACTACGCCGAAGCCCCACCACACCTGAAAACTACCCTAAACCCCCCCACACCTGAAAACTACCAAACCCCCCTACCCCCAAAAACTGCCCGGAACCTCCCCTGAAAACTACCTGAACCCCCACCACCCCTGAAAACTACCCACACCCCCACCCCTAAAAACTACCCCAAAACCCCACTGAAAACTACCAAGAACCCCCTCCACCTCTGAAAACTACCCAGAACCCCCCACCCCTGAAAACTACCCCGAACTCCCACCACCCCCTGAAAACTACCCCAAACCCCCACCCCTGAAAACTACCACGAATCCCCCCACCCCTAAAAACTACCCCAGACCCGGCCCCAGCCCCATTTACCTGTCCGTGTCCGCTTCCAGTCCCGACACTCCTCTTTCAAGTCCCCACCCATTCCGAACACTAGAGCGCATTTGCATTAACCACGCATATGCGTGGTTAAGGCAAATTCGTTGTTCGGGCATGCGTGGTTACGCTTGCAGCCTTTCCGGAACTCATGGCTCTGGCCGCGTAGTTCCGGATGTTTCCTGTATTGGCACCTGAGGGCAACGGGCAGGTGTTTTGCTGTGCAGCATGTACCCCAAAGCACCTCAAATATATTACATGGTATCACATGCAGTAAAGTGAAGGTACTGCACATATCAGAATTAGGAGTATTGCGTTTTATATCATACCCGCTGGGTAAGATAAAAAACACATACTGCCGAAATATTACATCAGGCCAAACCTACTGATATTTATCATATAAAAAATGTCCGGTAAATATCATAATGTGGATTTTGGTGCAGTAAACAGCACAATCTACTTGTTATGCCCCACTTCAGGTGCAAAACTCCCAAATAGGCAGTGATTATCGCACATAATACATTCCGTACACATTGGTGTGGGTCTTTTTTGTAAGCAATACTTATTGAACATGAAACCAGGACATTGTAATGAGGGCTCGGACTCCTTAGGCCCTTCACCTCAAGCTGGGCAGAATATGATGAGGTATTAACCACACATGGTAAATACCTTTATGCCAGGATGTGGTATTTACCATTCGTCATAAATACCTTCAATTCCAAGTTTTCAACCTCAAAATAAAGCATAACATAACATGTACAATCAGCATTTAACATAGCAAAATCAGCATGTCAAGCCCTTTTATGGGTCTTTTCCCCTGATAAATTTCAGCAGGTTTGACCTGCTGGAATTTATCAGTGGAAAACTGTCATGATATGCTAAGGATCACACAACTAATATTTACGATTCTCTTCTTTGCCGAAGAATTTAGCAGTTAACGTGTAATGAGGTCATAAAGCCCTCATTACGAGTGGCCCTTATAATTCTGGTATATTTGGTACTGCATGAACCGGAATTAAAAGTTTGGTGGCAAACAATGCACTTGCGCAGTTTTCCCTAGATAAATGTCAGCAGGTCAAACCTGCCAAAATGTATCAGGGGAGCAATGCCCGTTAATAACTGGGACATGCTTAGCCCCAAAATCCGCATGTTATTCCCCATTATTGGTTACTTGTGACATAATAATAGTTGGGTGCTATTTATTGCACCCAGTGAATTCCGACGCAGCATGTCAGACTTCATCGTGTACGATAAATATTGGCCTAACCAGTGGGCTGCTGGTAAGGTGGGCCCTTGCGTTCTATCAGAGCTGACATTTTGGGGCATATTTACAATAAAGTGGCGAAGCGTGTCGTTAAGCCAAGAAAGCTAACGACACGCTTCGTCACTGCACCATATTTACTAGTATATGGTGCAGCCCTGCATTTCCCCCTGCGCTGGCGCTAACTTTAGCTGCTTAGCGCCAAAGCAGGCACCCTTGCACCATAGTGCAAGGGTGCCTGTGTTGAGGGGAAGATTGTTTATGTGCAGGAAGGTCCTCCTTCCTGCACATAAACAATCTTTAAATTCCGTTTTGTAACTTCCATGTGTGCTGCTTAATGCAGCATCCATAGAAGTTGCAGAATGGCATTATTTTTTAATTATTGTTTATGTGCAGGAAGGAGGACCTTCCTGCACATAAACAATCATAGGCAATTTGTTGTTTTCACTGGTCTTAATTTTGGGGCTGCCCCATATTTAAGCTGCCCTTGTAAATAGGAGGCAGCGTCAAAATCAAAGGGTGTTGCGGCGGAACGCCCACCCCAACACCCATTGCCCTCCCCTTTCACACTAAATACATCGTGAAAGGGTGCCTTATTTACAAGGCAGCGTTAAGCCACGTTAAGTGGCTTAACGCTGCCTTGTAAATAAGGCGAGACCCCTATTGCCATCAAAACGTCACTGAAAGTTTCATTGTGGTGGTGATAGGGGCTTGTAAATATGCCCCTTTGAGTCGAAATATTTGCAGTAAAGGCCTTCATTTGAAAAGAAGTGAAGTTTCAAACTGACTTCTAATACTACATGACTATAACTTTACATTTTAATTATAACATATTTTAATCTATATCCAGTAAAATGAAAATAATGTGATCTGTCAGCTCGAGTATTTTAAAACAAGATATAAGTAAACTTGAAATACAAGCTCTGCTCTCATATATCCTGAATAAACAAATATTTTCCTTTACTTGATTTAATTTTATTTGCACAGTCACTAGTATTCTGCACCATCCGAAGCAGAGAGGCGGTGTGTACCGCCTGCAGTATGCCAGCGTGCAACGCCTCCACCTAGTGCTGGTTGCCCACATGCACTGGCACTGTCTCCAGGCAAATATGATTTACAAGAGACCCTTGTTGCTAGGGAGTCTAAAAATAGACGCTCTTACTCACACAGTGGAGCAGTTTGCAGCTGCTCCTGTAATGAATAATCTCCTCCAGCCAGTTTTTCTAAAAATAGAACAATTTACCTACCAGCAGGGTAATATCTGCTGAGAACTTGTGGCCAGGGATCTTCAAGACGTGCCCCTGCACCAGCAGTGTCTGCCAGACCCCCACTGAGGCGCGAACCCTAATCGCTGAAAATTCATCCCAAGGGACATTCTAAAGTTTGTATTCAAAGAAATGTCGAGATTAAATTGACCCTGATTTCCAATCTGTGTGAAGTCCCAGGAGATGGAGAGACGCCAGGCTAATAGAGGGGAAAGGCTGCCATATCAAGCCCAGCAATTGACAAAGCCAAGAGGTCTGGCTTTGTCTTCAAAAGGGGAGTTTTAATCGTGCAAATAGTGCTGGCACACACACAGACATGCTGTAAAACAAGGGTGTCCAACATAAATCCAAAAGGGCCAGCTCCATGCTAGATGTTCTGGGCCCCCAACAAATATATTTATATACAATTAATTTAAATGAAAATCATTTACAATATCAGTGGCTGTCCTGAAAATCCAGTGCTCTTACATCTACGTTGGACTCCTCTGCTTAAGACAGTTCTTGATTTTGTCAAGTGCTTAGTGTAGGCAAACAGGTAGGCAGACAAATAACTATCTCTGTCAACTGAATACTGTAGATAAGGGTTGACACCTTGTTCCTCAGTACACTAGGTTCCAAGGTTCCAAAACTGGATCTATTGTTGCAATTCGTTGGTATCAGATTTGTTGGTTCAATTAAAGCAAACCAAGACTACAACTTGCAGAAGAACTTTGTCAAATGCAGAACTAGTAGCTTGGTGTCCTGACAACACAGGCAGAGCTGGTCGCCCATTCCTACATAATTGCAAAGACCCTATACATTTCATTGTTTGTATCTTGGACTTATTTTAAGCCGACATGCTGTAAATTTTGCAATGTTCCACTGCATGCTTAAAGAAGGCAGAAACACCAATGCCTGGAAGGGGTGCTACATCTGATCACTTACGGCTTTCTTCCGATTGCTGCAGTGAATTTTAAGTCAGCACACAAATTGTGTTTATACCCAATTTTAATTTAAGGTTCTAAACAAATTTGCTTGTTCCTTGCAATTCCCTCCAGATAAAAGGGCAATGAGGTGGATAGCATACAGTATTACCTATCGCAATGAACAATTTTCACGTTATTCCCCATTACTAAACGGGAAACTCAGAATCGGGCTCAAAGTAAAGGTGATTGCTCCTTGAACTTTCAATGTGACTGTTACCACTACATAAAATGTTGCTTTCAGCAAGGCTTCCTGTTTCATGATATGGTGTGCCCCGATTAAATCCCCTTCTTATAACTTCAGCGCTGGACCACTGAAGAAGCTTAGGCCACGATCTAAGCCCCAATTACGAGTCTGGTGGGCCACAGATCGCCAGAATCGTGGGGGCATGGCGGTCTCCCCACCGCCGTATTACGAGATGGGCGATGGGACCGCCACAGCCCACCACAGCCGCCAGGGAACTGCCGTTCCCTGGTGGTGTTGTGGTGGTCAGGAGGCATCCATATGCTTGGAAGGACTGCCGCGGTCCCGCCAAGCATATTAGGAGTTTCCTCTAAGCCACGGTTTTCATGGCAGTTCCTCCTCCATGAAAACCCTGGCAGAGAGGAAACAAAGGGGGCCCTACAGGGCCCCCTGGTGCCTCTGCACCCTGTTGATGCACAGAGGGAGCCACAACATGTGTCCTCTTGTGTGCATGCACACCAGTTCCTGAACTGCATGGACTTTTCAGTCCATGCCGTGCACGAACTGGTTTTGGCGTTCCCATTGCGGTGCCTGTTTTTACAGGCACTGCCGTGGGAATGTCCAAAAAAAGCCCGCCAGACAGAAGGAGACATCTAACCACGGCTTTAGCGATGCGGCGGCGGGCCGTATTCAGGCCCTTAGTAACCTTTAATATTGTGATTTGTAATTTAGGAAAATTACTGAATTGCAAGTTGAGATTGCAAGATGATATGTATGAAGGTGCTGTACCACCATTTCGCAGTTGCTTAGGATTCACAAATATAGAATTGTCAAATTGTGAATCAGCAATTGTCTCAAATTGCAGATCCCGAGTTGCAGATTATGAATGTCTACTGATGACATCAGAACCTGGAATGCTTTCCCTGGAGTACATTGTCGGCCTGGAGAACTGTGGAGAGCTATGGGAGATTATCAGAATCACTGAATGATAGTTTAAAAATGTCAACACAGGCTAGAGAAACAGCAGAAGGCTAGAAAGCGTTTTTTGATGTGGAGTTGGAGATTTTGGAAGACTTGTGTGCTGCAAAATGATTAGTTGTTTGCCAAACAATCCTTAGTGACCCCAGAGTTTATACAAAAAATAGTATGGATTGGCATTCAAGAAACAATTAACTTTTAGAGTTACACATCTCAGCATTTAATAATATCTTTAAGCGATAGCATGATTTGAGGGAGTAAATAAAAGTAAAGTTAGCCATGAGGCCCTGAGAAGCAGCAGGCACAGGAGGACAGCCATCTACAGCTAAACTTCCAACACCCCTGGAACAGTAGGTAATCCAGAAATCCTGACAGGAGAAAGTAATATTGACATGTCAGCAGAACGTCCAAGAGACGCAAGTAAACGTACCAGCCCGCCCCACTTCCAACTTAATATATATTTTATCTGCAGGACCATGTATTACATAGTCACGTTTGAACCATCTGCCCTGACTGCATATCTGTGTAACATAATCCAATTTAGCAGAAAAGTAGTTTGGTGAGTTGCCTTACTGGAATTGTAGTATACACTATTAGAGAAATCCAATATTGGACTGACCTAATATTGCCTATGTTTCTTCTCTGTGAACGGTTATTAAAGCCTAAAACTCCATCCTTTCTACAGAGGTTGGATTCGGGTGGAGGAGTGTTTAGGGTGTGACACCCCACAAATAAATGCATTCTTAGCCTGGTAGTTGGGCCTGGGAGCCCTGCGTCTGGGCTGCTATGACTGTGCTGGTTTTTCTCATCATCCAGATTTCACTAAGAGGTTTTAACTTGTTCATTTCTTTGGATCAGGAACTTAAATATATAGTGACTGGTTTACTATAAAAGCAGCAAACCTGCACCCATAGAAGTACTCCTTGAATGGATGCTAATTTACTACTTTTTATAATTTCAAACATTGGCAGTAGTAGGCTTGGAAAATTACACCAGTCTCAGGTGTCCAGGCATACTGCTACAAACAAACACCCAAAAGGTGATGAGGCAAATGCTTGCAACCAGTCTAATTACTGGCAATCCCTTGGCATAGTATTCCAATCCACTGTTTTTCACTCAATGTGCTGATCTAGTCAGAGGGTCTGATTTAGGTTTTAGCAGACAGAGTAAAGGCAGACAGGGTGGTCTTTTTAGAGATGTGCACCACCCTTGCAGACATCTCTGTAATTGGCCAGAGCCAGCGTCATGGAGGTTCCTGTCAATGTAGGAAAAGTTTAACTGACAGTTACGTCAACCATAACGGCTGGCCATCAAACTTTTCCGAAGTTGTTATTTTTCAAAAACAAATACTCATTGCGGGAGATTGTTTTTAAAAATTAAAAAACAAATGCTCCCAAACAGCAAGGGAACTTTCTTCCAATGGTGTGGGGGTAATTTTTGCTTTTTTTACTGTCCCTCCCCACAGCACCGATGGACATTAAATAAAAGCCATCCAACCATCTACTCTAGATATGGCGGACAGTCGGATGGCTTACCTCAGGCAATGCCTACTTCGTTGGGCAATGGGAGGAAGTTTTACACACAAACTTGTGGTCTGCCAGACTCAAAATTTGGTAGGCAGACCTGAGTAAAGCAATGGAGTACCTGTCAACCAAACTGTAAGTCAGTCCCTGAGGCCTACCTAATGCAAATCATTTCTGACACTGTTCCTTAGGGGGACAGTACATCCCAAACCTTGGTCATCTCACCCATTCACAATGCGGTCCACTGCTTTTTTAGTTGGGAAATTTGAGATTCACACCGTCGAACCTTAATGACTAAGCTACGCCCCTGACTTTCTACATGCATGCAGAACAGTAGTTAGGGAAATGTGTTAGGTCCAGGCTTTTTGACGACATATAATGTTATTTCCCACAGATGATCCACCAGAGGAAGAGGAAAAGGTTTTGAGGGAGAGACAACAGCGATGGGAGATATCAGCACAGTGCAACCTGACACAATATCACCTCTAAAACAATCAACAGCCCTCACAAATAAATTGCACACGTCTAGTGAAAAGCAGGTAGCACAACACTATCCACCTGCAAGATGTCCATCATCAGTGGCATCACATCTGCAGTGTGCAAATCCAGATGAGAAGACATAGGGAGAATAGCATCAGATTTAGGAGGCATAGTGGGAAAGGAGGCCAGGATCTAATTTTCACACACATGCAGCTTAGTGCTACAGAGATTTCAGTATTAGCTGATCAGCAAAAAAAAATTTATGGCTCTCAAGATTATGGCTAAACAAGTTCTAGGCGTAGAAAAGATATTGAAAAAGGGATTTGCTTTATTACATGAAGAGCAGAAAGACATGAGCAGACAGATGCAAGACCTGGTGGAGGTTGACACCGTCTTCGGTACCTCTCTGAATGAAGAATCTCTGACCCACGGGTGTAGCAGGCCACCTTGAGTGCTTTGGGAGGTATGTAGACAAGCTTACAATGGTCACTGGAGTGTTCCCCTGAGGAACATTAAGCCTCCAAGTGGAAACCAGTCACTTCAGGAGTGATCTAGCAAGGGGGTTGGGACAGGTCACAAGTCCCTTAAAAGTTTTGCAAGATGCACAGGCCAGTACTGTGAATATGCATAGCATGCTGCGTGAGAAGGTCTCAAGCCTCTGTACCATGCCTGTAGCAGACATAACACGCACTCTCTACACACACACATCTGCACAATAGAGGGAGAAGGAACTTGTTAAGTATTGCAGAAGAAAGGGCAGAGAAAAGTAGAAACATAAGGCCTCCTTTTTAGGTCTCGCAGACCTAGCGCTGGAGCGCGAATGCGCTCCTCGCTTTGTGAGGCTTATTGTCATCGATACAATTTCAGAAGGGGACTTGAAGCCCCGCCCCTTCTTCCCATTGGCTTGCGTCATAGTTCAGGCTAAACGCTGGCTTTCTATTGTGAAGGAGGCTTTTTAGTCCCTCCTTGTTACCGCCCTGTCTCCTTTTGGCCCTGCCCACCCAGACTAGATCTTTCACATGCGGCGTTACACTGTCTCCTTTATAAGTGGGTACGCACTCTTTTGTGTTCATTCTGCGCTTCTGCGCTTCATGGGCCGCCATGTACCACGCTATAGCACAGCGCATGATTTTTGTTTTATTGGGTGATGCTTTTTATCATTTATTTATTTACTTTTTTTAGCTTTGGCGGCACACGCGCTTTACCTTCAGCCATGTTAAGCTAAAGCGCGGGTGCCGCGATTGTTGAAAAAGTAAACAAATAGATGTTTTTCTATTTGTTTACTTTTGCTATAACGCGGCACCCGCGCTTTACTTTAGCATGGTTCAAGGTAAAGCGCGGGTGCCGCGATTGTTGAAAAACTAAACAAATAGAAAAAAATCTATTTCTTTACTTTTCACATCGCGGCACCCGCGCTTAACTAAAGTAAAGCGCGGGTGCCGCGATTGTTGAAAAAGTAAAGAATTAGATAATCCCTCCCCCTGTTTTTAGAAGGCGTTCTCTTTCTCTCTTTAGTCTTTATTATTATTATTTTTAACTCGTGCAGCGTCTTGTTGGATGCCCACGACTAATCCTAAAGTAGAGAAGGGCATTAATACAAGAGGCTAAGATCAGCTTTGCTCAGCTTACTGCTGTGGTCTTTTTATTCCAAGAGAGAAGGGTTAAGAAACTCCCGCCAGGGTGCAGAAACTGGGTGGTCTGTGACAAGCTAAGCCAGCGATGAGGTGTACGAGTCCAGTGATTAAGGAGGAGTCCCGAAGATAGCCGAAGACCAGGTGATGAAAAACACAGAGTGGATGGGATTTACATCGGAAACGTTCGGCTCATTTCGTTGACGGATATCCTGAACTGAATGGGATGCCAAATATATCGGAAACGCTCAGCTTACTTCGGAGAAGTTCGCGCACTGGCTTCGTATGGTTCCTCTGGGTTGCCGTCTCTTTCCGACATATTGTCCGCAGGACGTAGGGAACCGACCGGGGAAAGGAAAGAACACCGGCAGAGATGGGTGAGTGTTGATAGGGTACCTGGGGCCAAAGCGAGGGCCAGGGGACAAAGAGACGCTTGTAGGCAAGGAGGAGTGCGGGGAGAAAAGCGGGAAGGGAAAATTGTAAACCCATGAAGCAAAATATCCTTTCAAAAATGTGTGAGTGTGTGGAGGGGTCATGAGATGTATTAAGAGGGGTGTAGAGAGAGGGGCTCTGGGATTAGAGGTTTGGGGTGAGACTAGCAGAGATACCTGAGAGCGGAGTAGTGATTCCTGAAAGAAAGGGCACGCGACACCCTTGGAGTTAGGGATACCAACCCAAGGGACCTTAGCTGGTAGGGTATGATTCTACAGTGTTTGAGACCACGGGCGGGGAGGGTAGAGATCGGCTAGGTTATAAGTGTGCCGTGGGCAGCATCAGAGAGGCAGAGTGGAAAACTGTCAAGGGGCAATAGGAGAGGCCACGGAAGGTTCAGTGTGGGAGATCATGTGGGAAGTGAGGCCACGGGTCGCGGTTGGTAGGTGGGACAGACATGAGGAACGTGAAAAGTATACGAGCTCAGGGGTGAGATTACACGGGGATGTGGGTGAAGAAGGGATGGAAGGAGGCCTAATGCTGCTCTCTTCACTCTCCTTCCTTCTGCCTCACACTACTCTTCTCCTCCTCACTCTCCTTTCATGTCCCTCATGCTACTCTTCTCCTCCTCTCTCCTTCCTTATGCCTCATACTGCTCTCCTCACTCTCCTTCCTTCTAGCTCACGCTGATCTCCTCCTCACTCTCTTCCTTCTCCCTCATACTGCTCTCCTCACTCTCCTTTCTTCTGCCTCATGCTACTCTCCTCCTCACTTTCCTTCATTGTCCCTCATGCGGTTCTTCTCCTCCTCACTCTCCTTCCCAAATCTTAAACACTGCTCTTCTCCTCCTAACTCCATGCTTCATACTGCTACACAGCTAACAATTACATTCCAAACCACATAATTCCACAACACATCACATACATACACTCAATACCACATGGCTAAAATACAATACCATTAGCAAAGCCAAACGCTCTAACTTAAACGAATGCGAGACCTATTGCATTTCCAATGCTTGTTTTATATCTTATGATTATATGTTATACTTTATTTTTAGTTAATGCAAACTTGCAGAAAAAATCCTCATGGAGTATATGTAAAGTTGGCATATGTTATACTTCAATTGGTACAAACCTGTGAATGAACAGATATTTATGCTATCAATATAAATATTGAAATTTCACTTTTTGTGTGTGTGACGATTCTGGAAATTACCTTAGAAGTAGTTGTTAGTGATATTTGAGCGAAGCTGGGAGTGTGTGACCAGCGGGGGCAGTGTGGGAACAGGTTTGGGAGTGCGCAGAGGGGGCAATGGGTGAACACAGGAGGCAGTATGTGATTGTGAACAGAGGGAGATGTGTGTGAGCACAGGTGAAAGTGAACAAAGGCTGCAGAGTGTGAACAGAGATGAGGTTGGGGGAGTGTGTGAGGGGGACAATGTGTGATTAGAGGTATCTGTCAGCATTGTGCAGGCCTAAAACGTTTAAAACTGCATGCATTTTACAGGGAGATTTACCTGCGATATAAAGTGGATCACCTGACTGGGGTGCCACCAATAATATTCCGAAGCTAGCTCCCATGATCCTACAGCTTTCGTCCACCATATCCTTGCTGTCTCTCAGTGCCGGATGGAACCCTGTGGAGGCCCCTAGGCAGTCGAAATTTTTCTTAATAAGTTTTTAAGTTTACCACCAACAATTTTAATAAAACAATTTTACTACACAAAACTAAACATTAACAATTATTGTTATTAAACAAAAATGAATTGGAAAAAATTAAAGAAAGCTTGACTGTAATTTTCTTTCAAGATCAAATGCATATTATTTTGATCCGCTGTCGCGGGGCCCCTAGAAGGAGCGGGGCCCATAAGCCGGTGAATACTTTGCCTATTTGGTAACCCGGAACTGCTGTCTCTTCATCTTACTCTTGCAGATTCTTTGTCATCCTTGCTTCCTCGCCTTTTCTTCTTTTCCTGCATTCCTTCTTCTATCTCCCTTTCTGCCTTTGTCCCTGGGTCTAACGCTGATGATTAAAGTAAGTCTGAGACCTCAAAAATGAGCGCCAGTGCCCACCACCTGCAACCACCGGCACATATTAAGCAGGGAGGGCCTTGTATACCGCAGCACGTGCGTGAGAATGGGCGCTGAGTGCACTGCGCTGTGAACACAATTACTGCAATCAAGGCGGTGTTGATTTACGTTTATTGCCCGCCACTTAAATCATCAGCAAACAATGAGCGCGAAGGCCCGGGCCAGGAACTGCTTCGCGCGCTGAAAAGAGACCGGCTGTTTCAGCACTTCTCTTTCCCAGAGCGAGCTTGATTAAAACAAGGCATGTGTTCAACATTTTATAGCCGGTAATTCCAGTTAGTTTCTTAACTTTAGGGAAAAAAGTATACAAAAGAAAACTGGAGAGGCGCAGTTTGACCTTTCAGGACCTCTGCAAGGGAAGATGGTGATCTGACAAGGCAAGAGCGTGTACAAGGGCAGCCTGGGGTGCATGCCGGTTTTCTGGGAAGGCACAATGAATATTCATGAATAATATTTGCATATTACTAAAGGATATAGGAAGGGCCACTGAACTAAGCAGTAGTAGAGGCAGGGAACCCAAAGCAGCCCTGGCAATTTTCTCGGACCAGCCTCTGCCTGGCCCAGAGAGGCTGGAAACGCTTGCTGCTTTTGTTACTATTGCAGCACCGCTTCAAAACCGGCCCCCAGTAACAAAACCAGTCCCCACAACTGCAAATCCGGCCCCCAGTGTTCCAGCCTACCGGGGAAACGCCCAATGCACGGTACGGCCAGTCCGGACCTGAGTAGAGGACTAAATTATGCGGCGGGGTGGCTTAGAAATGGCGAATTATGCTGCACCCTCTGTCGTTTTATGATGTCACTGTTTTGCCGTGTAACATAATGTTTACAAGATTCGAGCTAAGTTGTCACCCCTTTGATTGCCTAATTACAGCAATCAATGGAAAAATGCTTGGTGTGGGCTTGCATCCCACGGCCAGCAAATATAATTACTATTGAGGCGCTTGAGCTAAAAACAATTGTTTTATTGAAATCTTCAAATTATGCAGCAGATGTTGGATTAAGCGACAATGCGGCAAATTCGGGATTACATGGAAAACACTGCGGAGTCACAGTCACATTTTTTCCAGTGGCCCTGGATTTATAGACCACTTGATCTCCTACAGCTAGGGCCACTGGAATTCTGAATTATTATAAATGTGCCACATAATCCACAATTTTTGCATAATTTGCAGATTTTAACAAAAAAGTGGTTTCTAGCTCAAATGGATCAAATGTTACTAAAAACGTGGCAACGTGCTGCCGCTCAGTGGAACCAAAGGGAATGATGGACGGAGCGCTAGAGCAAATCAAACACTCACCCCCAGTCAACTGATCTGGGTTTAATCCATCATCATTCTTTAGCTCACTCCACCACCCCAGTTCAGACATGGCCATATGCAAATCAGTCTGACCCTGTGCCTCATGGGAACAGTCCAGCCCGAACTGCCAAGCCATGTCTTCCCTGGACCGGAAACAAGCATCCTGGGACTGGTTTCGGGTTCAAAACCCTCATCAGCCAGGCTATCTTGAATCCAGTGGCAAAGTGAGCAAGGGACCCACGTCTGGGCATACCCTGCCAACTTAGGGCATATGGCCATGTCTGAACTGGGGTGGTGGAGTGAGCTAAAGAATGATGATGGATTAAACCCAGATCAGTTGACTGGGGGTGAGTGTTTGATTTGCTCTAACGCTCCGTCCATCATCCCCTTTGGTATCGCTTTGTTCGCCCTAAGTTGGCAGCTCACTGCTGTATTTGGGTGATAACCTGGTACTAATGAGGTGAAAACCTTATCCAGTGTTAACATGCGTGAAAATGACAAAATAATATAGTAATATTATCACATAATGTGCTGCATTACACTGCATCATTTGCATTTTCTTGCTGCATAATTTACCCAACCCTACAGGATAATTTTGTTCTTGCCTCTCGCAAAATTTCACAGGCCCTGCCTATAGCATAACTGTGTGAAAGCTTTGTCTAACACCTAAAAACAAAGCAAATAACTTCCAGAATCCCAATGCTTAGACTAGCCATCTCCAGAGCTCTCATGTTTCCCAAGTCCATAGATGGCTAGATAGATCATCAATTCAAGGTTAGCGATATATGTAGCCCTGAGTGTATGATGCAAGAAATAGGACTGAAAAAAATAGGTTTGGGGTAATATCTATGGTATGGTAAGGGTCAGCAGGATGAGATCATGTGGCCAGGAATCAGGAAGGCTAGCCTAAGACATTATGACCAGCTTTTAAGTAACTTTTTTCCTCAATTGTACAATGACATATACAAGGTATGTTATCTCTTTAGAATGAATGTGCACAATCATTCTAATGAGATAACATACCTTGTATATGTCATGTATGTAGTAATTGTATTTTTGTATATGTGCACCTCAGTTAGTCTTGGCAGTCTTACTTACATGTTTTTTAACTTTTGTACAATTGAGGACCTCTTTTTATTAAAAAATGGTTGTTTTTCATAGATGAAAACATAAATGAACTGAACAAATACAATAAATATGAATAACAAATATAAATGAATGTTTGATTGATTTGCATAGAAGTGGGTAGCCCAAAGAGCTAATGTTAGCTGTTAGTGAAAGTATATAGGTCGTGTGGAAGTTTCTCTCAATACATTTTGGTTTCTTTCTCCCTTGCTCCCAGACCTCTCATTGTTTTTTTAGGGGGGTACCTTCCTTTTGGAATAGAAGGGCATTTTGACCATTCTAAAGAGTCCGTATGCCTGTTGCAGTCGAGTGTTTGGTAGCCAAAGTATCCATGGCCCTGTGGAGGATCAGAGCACTGTTTTACATATACCATGATTACAGATGTGCCATCAACTACCTGGCTTAAGCAGAGAGAAGGACAAGGGAGAAACCTGACCTTTACCTGCACAAAGGCTCTAGATTTCCCAGGTGCAACTCCAACATGGACGTCAATTACGTCTATTTAAATGTAGCCGCTTCTGCCCTTAGCTTGTCCTTTGGTACTCTTGGCATTGCCCCTGCTAACCCTTGTCTTGGTGTACTGGAGTCAGCAGTGGCAACAGAAAGTTAGTCAGGCTCCAGCAGACCTCTTTATTTTGTGTAGTTTCCTGTGCTTGCATTTTCACCTGTGCCCCGAATGTCCCCCCGTGCAGCAGAAGAAAGATAAGTTAAGGGTGGTAGAATGATGGTTCCAGTGTGTGGGATGTATCTTTCAGCCGCTCCTGGTATTTTGGTGAATTGATGCCTATGAATTCCAGTGATGTCAGAATAAACAAAAAACTATTATGTCAGAAAAGTGCCAGACTAGTGTCGATGGGTCTGGGCCAGAATCTATGAGAAAATATGTTCTATCATACCAGTCAACTTGGATTCTTCCCACATGCTATGACCCATGTTACCAGCTCACAGCCATCTCCATATTCTGTCCCTCAAAGCATCTTGCGATGGTGGCTACTTGACATACAAGCCTGGTGGAATACGTCGACCAATTGCTCAATGAGGGCGTGTATCCGCCCTTGGATTGCATCAGTTCCAGTCCTTTCACTACCCACCCGCCCACCAGCAAAGCAAACATAAAATGGAAATAACTAAAAGCTAGTACCATTTTATGTTTTGGCTTCTCGCACTGCAAGAAAGCAGTGGGGCGAACGCTCCTCTGCAATAGTGGAGGAGCCGCCCCTGCTCACTAGGGCAAGACAACAAAAGAACCTGGGCAGAATCTACAGCTTGCTGAATCAGAAGAATACCATGGAGGACCAAAAGGGTTAAAAGTCATAGTGGTAAAAAGAAACATGAGCAAAAGGGTGATGATCTCCTCTGCAAAGGGAAACCAAAATAATTTGCAAGAATCACAATGCCTTGTATACCTAAAAATAACAGGAAATACAAGGAGCCATCTTAGATTGGGAAGTAACATAGAATTCAGTAAATAGACACCAACATGATAAGTAGGTAAGAATATATTGTGGCCCCAACACGAAGGCAAGACACCTGCTGCTGCTCTCTCTACACATACTCCTCAGCGGCCCTTCATCTCTAGCACATGGCAACTGTAAAAATATGTTTATTATTTCATGTGAAGTGCATTGCACATTTTAACAAACATAACCTCGTTTTCAAACCTGGCAAGGGAAGCGGGGTTTTGTGAGAAGAATAAAGTCAGTACTTGTGGCTATGAATGCTATCTTCCTTCCAAGGCCATTTCAATGCTTCCTTGAAGGAAAATTTCTGAATGCACACATGTTTGATGAGTTTCTGCTGAAACTAATTAATTGTTGTCACAAAAGCTTCTCACATTGACTTGTAATGACAAAATATATGTATACTAGATCAAAATTTGCATTTTTTTGCACATTGCTTCAACTAACCATTTTTCAAGAGTGAGCCCCCTTCTGTTGAAAAGGCAATTGACTTTGATATTTTTGCTTTACTGGCTGCTGTTTTACATTAAATGCAGTTTGGACTTGGGCTTCCCTAAGTGTTGTATTTAATTTTCACACCATCATATAGGTAGATCTCAGCATAAATGGCACTCATCAGGAGGGAAATATGAGGAGCAGCATACTGAGTGCCACCCACCCTCCCTGGGAGATGCTAACCAGTTCTGTGACACCTCGAACACCCTGACCGGCAACAAGAGACCTCCACGTCCCCTGCAGAGCTCATCAAGCCCTTAACACTAAGCGGTGCTCCTCTGTCATTGGAGACTTACTCTCATCTCCCTCAACTACTGGAAAGTATCACTTAGTCTTATGTGCTTGCACCTGTGTGAGTAGCCAATATACAACATCAGCTCCTGTGATTCATCCTGAAATCTGTTACATTACCATTGCTTGCCTAATACTTCCGTCCTGAAGGATATACAAAGTCAGCTCACCACTTGGGTGCAAAATAAATAGCTTGCCTTATGGTCAGCTGAACAGCGCATCTACAACAGTCGCACGGCTTCCTCCAGAAAGCCTCAAACATAGAGGAAAATGGGCCACAGGTGGAAAAAAGGAATCAGACAAGGTGAGCTATGTGAAAAATTGAATGATACAGAGGTTTGTGAAGGTAAGAGGAATGTAGTGGTCTAGTGGTGTCTGATTAAAATATATATGGAAAATGATCTACGACCTGTTACATGGAGCAGGTGGGATGCAAAAAGGTTTATGGTGGCTCCAGCACCTTCTACAAGTACAGGATGCTAAAAAAGGCTGGGTTGTATTCCATAGGATTGGATTGTGAAGCATATGTAAAACATTCACTTGGACTTTGTGAGGATACAATACGAGGCTAGATTCACTTCAGCTCTCATGGTAGCTGTAGAAAAAGATGAATTAGTTTTGAGGCAGGAGGAATAGTGATTACATCCAGAGGTGTCAAAGTGGCAATGGATGGAAGTGTATGGAGGGAGAAAGATCGAAGGAGTTTGTGTCTAATTTGGACAGATTTAAAGGGGAGCATTTTACCAGTGTAGTCCAGTAATGTTAGGAGGGAGGGATGTTTCCCAGTTTTCTGGAGAATTTGTATGTCACTGCTGAAAGTGGTTTGAAAAAAGAGGATAGTAACTACACAGCTGCTTTTTTTACAATGTTAAATGACCTTTCTTCTTTTTTTTTCTTTTTCCTTTCAGTTGTATTCTTGTGTTGATTTGTATGTCTCTGATCTTGTGGCTCTTTCCAAGTCTCTTTATATGATAATGGTTGCTATAAAGTAGGGAAATATTTTATGTTTGGAGGTGGTACAGAATAGTGTGAAGTGTATGGAATGGCCTGTGATGTTTTGGAAGGTGTTTTACCAATATATCGAATCACAAATTTCTGAGTCTCAAATATTGTGGTCAGAATATTGTGATGTCAAAAATATCATGGGACTTAATATCAAAGGTAAGAATATTGTTTTTTAGTTATTTGATATAGTTTGTAAATATAGTTGTATATAATATCATTTTATCTAATATAATTGTTTAAAATATCATTCTTTAATTAATTTAATAAATATTGCTATTTTAGTAATATACATTAATACTATTACAATAATATTTATGAGCAATTTGTTTTAGTATACACTGTAGTTTTTATATGAATTTAAATTGTTTAATGTAATTGTTAATTTAGTAGTAGCAGTAGTAGAATTTCGTTATTCAGTAAAATAAATAACCATAAAAGATAAAGAAAACATAATAAAAACAGATTAAAAACAGATACAGACATATTAACATAGATAAGGTTACGGGCAACGGCGGACGCTGTGACCGCACTCCCCTGCTATGTTCCCTTCGTATTAGTTAAAACAGCCAATCCAGTTGAGTGTGCACAACCTCCTCCAGCACCTGCCGTTGTTAGGTGCTAACTGCAATGCAGATAATGGATAAACCCAAATTTTGGAGTGGTGCACCACTCGATATTAAAAGGTTGTTAGAAAAATAAATCACTAGTTAATATGGTCTTGTTAGAGTTGTCTTAAACAATCCTTTATTTTCATCGGTGTCCAAATACAAATATACCAGCCAACGCGTTTCGTTCATAAACATGAACTTCTTGAAGGCTGTAAATATCAATATAAAACACATAAATATATGTGCACAAACAAACATTCATATATACAAAACACAAAGAAACACATTTGTGGTAGAGCAATGAGCAAGAAAAGAGAACAGTGATGCAGAAGGGGAAACGTGAGGGGTAATAGAAAAAGAAGTCGTGATGTTAAAAGATCAAAACATGGCAAGGATGCCAGAGAAAGGGGGGGAGGAGAGAGAGGGGAGCAGGAGAGTAAAACTAGAGTACGTGAGCTAAGTTCTATATTGTCCCCGAAGGGACAAAAGCATCAGTACAATATTAAAATATTTAAAACGCTGGGCGCATCATGATGCCCAAACCAGATAGAACGATATCACAGGGTTGCATAACATAAAACATTACAAAATTACATATAGAGCGTATGCGAAGTGCATGCACATGTTGGACACAGTGTGTGTGTGTGTCTGGTATGGAGTGTATAGTCACACCAAATAAATCCCCATAGTTAAAAGGCTAAATCATGGTGGCATCTAGGGCCCCTCAGCCAAAAAATGGCCCAAAGACAAAACTATATAAATATATATAGAGCTAAAGCATGCAACCAAGGGTAGCACGTAACAAAGACATGTACATACCAAAAATGTTGGTCCTGGAAGGGACAAAATATGTGTGCAATCTAGGCTGCGTGGGCCTCCTTGATAAGGGCCAGTATGCGGTGAGTCTGTAAGGAGAAAGAGAACGTATGAATACATGGCCTATATAGAAGCAAAAGGAAAGTGTAAAGAAAAGGGGCTCAATCTAGGTAATGTGCAAAGAAAGCCTGTAGGCTGAACGGGGCAGAATAAGGGAAAAATAATGAGGGTGCCTATGAATACTTGAAGGTAAAAGCAGATCATAAGCCTGTATAGAACTGTAGAAATGGGGAAAATCTCAAGCAGTAAAAGGTCTGTGCACTGGGCGGGGCGATGCTCATGGTCTGTGGGCAAATCCAGGCACTGTGGAGTCCAAAATAAAAAAATAAAAATAAAAGTAAATATAAGTAAAAGCGTAACAAATGAAGGGGGTAAGAATTGTGCCAGAGAAGTGCCTGTGCGCACATTCTGTGACAATAAAAGCCTCACTGGTTGGATCGCAAGGCAACTGGCAATTAACGTCATGCAGCGAATCGCCTGTGTGCTAAATGAGGTAGGGTGAGTGAAAGACACTCAAAAAGTCGTGGATGTGCCTGAACGCACTTAGCTAGTAACACGAAAATAACAGTCAATTTAAACTAAGGGAAACAACAAGCGAGTAGGGAACTGTACACTGGGGCGGGAGTCGGGGCATAAGGGCCGAGACTGGCGCTCGAGAGTCCGGCGCAGAGAAACAGAGGAAAACAGCATGATAACTGTTGAGAATCCAAAAGGCGCTGGGACACGAAAGCAAAATAGTCAATAATAACTACAGGTAACAGCAAGCGAGTAAGGAACTGTACACTGGGGTGAGAGTCGGGCCAAAGGGGCCAATACAGGCGCTGGGGAATCCGGCGCAGAGATATAGTGGAAACCAGCATGATAACTGATAGGAATAAAAATACAAAAGGCGCATGGAGTGATGAGAATACATAAAAGGCGCTGGAAATAAACCTGCCGAGCCTCTACAAGGGAGACTAGGTCGTAAGAACGCATACCTGATGGCAAAGTAGGTGGTGAGCCGTCCGTACCGGAAATAAGAATAACTAAACCGGGTGCGCGGGAAGTCGTATATGTACTGAGTGAAAAAGCGGGGAAAATGCAATACGTGCGTAGGTGCACGTAAAAAAGCCAGGAGCTGCAAGGGAAACAAGGTGATCTAGTGGATGTAGGAGATACGGATGAATCAGTATCTCAGGTGTGAGCTTCGAAATGAGGATGAATCGGTATCCCAGGTGTGAGCATCAAAAAAAAAAAAAAAAGAGGGGCAGTGTCAGCACAAGAAAGCCCAGTGCATGTTGCAATGGGAGAAAGAACTACTATTGGCTGACGGGATTAGTCTGCCTGAACGGCACTCGTACTGTGGCCGTGTAGAAAGGGACCCCAAGTGGGAAAATAAGGAAAAAGTGAGGAAAAAGTTCAGAGGCTGGAAGCACTGGGAGATCGCCTCAGGCAACAAAAACAGGGGCAAGGAATGAATCGGTATCTCAGATGTGAGCATCAAAATGGAGATGAATCGGTATCAAGGTATGAGCATCCAAATGAGGGGCAGTGTCAGCACAAAAAGGCCCAGTGCATGTTGCAATGGGAGAAAGAGCTACTAATAGCTGGCGGGATTAGTCTGCCTAAACGGCACTCGTAGGAAAAAGTTAAGAGGCTAGAAGCACGGGGAGATCGCCTCAGGCAACAAAAACAGGGGCAAGGAAAGCCCCATAACCCCTAAACACTGACTGATAATGTGACAGCATCCACATATTGCCAGCTTAGTTAAGGATGCGTGGGCGAGCCAGTCCTGACAATCTAGGGGATCTGGGGCCCCTGCTATGAGTCGGACAAATATGTCCAGAGGATGGGGACAGGGCTGACGCCATGGTGTAGCACTGCAGATGGTGGAAAAGAGAATATAAACAGATGACAGACGAATCTGTAAATGGTGGAGGGGAGGGTTCCTATTGCTGGCTAACAAATGGGGAACTTATTTCAGAAAGTAGTGAAACTCGTGGTCGGAGTTATGTCCCCTCTTGTCCGCATCGAGCCTGCAAATCCACTTCGTCTCTGCCCTCCTGAGTGTCAGTTCCCTGTTGCCACCCCGGTTACTGGGTGGAATGTGGTCGATACCAAAGAAACTGAATTTGATGGGCCCCTTGTGTGTTGTGCGGTAATGTTCAGTCATAGGGTACCTCTCATCACTATTGATAAGAGCCCTACGGTGTTCTTGGATTCTGGTCTTAAGATTGCGGACTGTGCTGCCCACATAGATGATGCCACACGGGCATTCCAGTATGTAAATAACAAACTGTGTGTTGCAGGTTATGTGATGTTTGATTCTGTAAGTTTGGTTTGAGTTGTAACTCAGTTCCTTGCACTTGTTCTGTCCCAGACAACAGACATTACAGTCTGTACAAGTAAAAAAGCCTTCAGGTGGACGTGGCAACCATATGTTGGTGGTTGCTTTGCTGGTAGTGACGTAGCTAGGGCATAAGGAGCTTCTCAGGGTGCACCCTCTTCTAAAGATCAAAGAGGGGTGGTCATTAATGAGGGGACGTAGTGTTGGAATTTCTACCAATAAGTGCCAATGTTTTCTAAAGGCCTTAAAAATCCGATCACTATATGCCGTGTAGTTAGTAAAAAAGGCTATCTTATCATTAGCCCTTTTGCTGTTCTGTTTAGCTGCCCCTTGTGGGTGTTTGTTGGTAAGTGTGTCTGCTCTGGGCAGGGCAAGTACTCTCTGCTCAGCTCTGTCCAACAACCGTTGGTCATAGCCCCTTGATTTGAAGCGTTCCTTGATATCAGTGATATTTTCTCTGAAGTCCACTTCCTCGCTACAAATGCGTCGTGCCCGGACCATTTCTCCATAGGGGATGTTTGAGATAACGGATTTGGCATGGGCACTGCCCGCGTGTAGTATGCTGTTGCATGAGGTGGGTTTGCGGTATAGTGAACTGTGAACTACCCCATCTTGCACAAAGAAATGAATGTCCAAAAATTCTATGTGTTCTTGGTGATGTTGCATGGTGAGCTGGACGTTGAATGGGTTGTCATTAAGGTGTTGGAGATATTCATGTAGGAGTGACTCGAAACCAGACCATATACAGATGATATCGTCTATGTACCTCCCCCAGTACACGATGTGTTTGGTCCATGGGGAGGCCCGTCTGGCCTAAGCATGCTCCTTCTCGTACCAGCCCATGAAGAGCCCCGCGTACGAAGGAGCGAATCTAGAACCCATGGCGGTCCCCTGCAATTGGTGGTACCACCTGTCATCGTGTTTGAAGAAGTTGTTAGTGAGGATCAATTCTATCATGTCCATGATCATGTTGTTGTAAGCGTAGTGATCAGCCCCTTCAGTGTCCAAGAAATGACGGGTGGCCAGCATGCCAAAGTGTTTGTCAATGCATGTATAAAGTCCCACCACATCAAAGGTCACAAATCTGAGCTCCTCTGACCATGTAAAACCTTCCAATTTAACTAGAATGTCCTTACTGTCTTTCAAATATGACGGAAGATTGATAACATGGTTCTGTAGTGATAAGTCCACAAACTCGGACAGTCTCTCTGTGGGGGACCCTACCCCTGAGATGATCGGTAGGCCAGGTGGGAAGTGGCCCCCCTTATGCACCTTGGGAAGAATGTAAATGCACGGGAAACGAGCATTATCGACATGTAGATATCTGTACTCCTTATCGGTAAGTAAGCACTCCTCCCTCCATTCTGTGAGCCTTGTGTTTATGGTGGTTTGTAAAATGTTAGTGGGGTTGTGTTGGATAGATTCATAACACTGTGGATTGTTCAGTTGTCGTGATATTTCCCCATGTAGTCCTGCAAGTTCATGACAACCACATTCCCCCTTATCTGCCTCCCTAATGACAATATTGGGGTCGTTTTGTAGTCTCTGAAGTGCTTTCTCTCTTCCTGGCGCAGGTTCAGGGTGGGATGGGGTGTGTACTTGTCCGGGATTTCTAGCTTCCTGAGCTCCTGTGTTATCAGATCACCAAATTTTTCAATATTAGCATGGTATCCCCCTGGTGGAACAAACTTAGATTTACATTTGAGACCTGTGTCCCGGTTGTAATTTTCCTGGATGTCCAGGTCGTCTAAAATTGTCTGCATATCAGGTATTTCATCGTTTTCAATGGCCAAAGTGTTTGTACTCCCGTATATCCCCAATTGTGCGATCTGTGGGTAAGGTGTACAACATTTGTGACAGGTCTGTCAGATTTCTGTGAAAAAAATTCCTTTAATTTCAATGTTCTAAGAAACTTATACAAATCAATATGCACATCGACTAAGTCCCCATATTGTGTGGGACAGAATCCTAGTCCCATTTTTAAAACATTACATTCATGTTTGTCAAGAGGCCTGCTCGATAAATTAATAATCTGTAGCTCCGAATTCTGCACTGTTATCAAAGTGGGACCGCTGACTCCCCCCGTGGTGGAAGCCTCGGTCTGCTCAGTGAATATGGTGGTTACTTGTTCTTTTTGGGACGGAGGGACATTGAATGACTGTCTATTCTTCCTCCCTGTCCTCCCGCCTCTCCTGGTTTTCTTATGTTCTTTTTCGCCTGTTTCTCGCCTATGCGTAATCTTTCCAATTCCCTTTGGAAGTTGGTAGTGCCTTCCTCCAAAGGGATTGGAGGCTGTGCTGTACTGGAGGTGGTGCTTTCACTAGATACCAGTGAACTACTACTCACTGATTTGATTTCTAGACTTTCATCCCTACCCCTCTTTCTATCATCACTGTTTATAGAGTTGTCATATTTTTTGGCAAACGTGTAGATTCTGCCATCCCTGTAATCCCGGTCATCTCTTCTGATTTTTCCCATCTTTTTGTCTCTAAGGTATTTTTGGTACTCTTCAATTACTACATTAAGTAGTGCTCCCTTAGAGGACCTTAGTGGGGGCCTCTTGGAGGAATGGGAGCACAATCTGAAAGGAGCCTCATTTACTATGATGAAAATCTTGGTGAAACATGCTAGCGAGAAAGGCCGGAAATTACAGGCAGAAATAGAAAAGATTGAAAAACAGATAGAATCTATGAACTGCCAGGACCTAGTGGAGAAAAACTATGCCATACTTAATGTAGTAATTGAAGAGTACCTAAAATACCTTAGAGACAAAAAGATGGGAAAAATCAGAAGAGATGACCGGGATTACAGGGATGGCAGAATCTACACGTTTGCCAAAAAATATGACAACTCTATAAACAGTGATGATAGAAAGAGGGGTAGGGATGAAAGTCTAGAAATCAAATCAGTGAGTAGTAGTTCACTGGTATCTAGTGAAAGCACCACCTCCAGTACAGCACAGCCTCCAATCCCTTTGGAGGAAGGCACTACCAACTTCCAAAGGGAATTGGAAAGATTACGCATAGGCGAGAAACAGGCGAAAAAGAACATAAGAAAACCAGGGGAGGCGGGAGGACAGGGAGGAAGAATAGACAGTCATTCAATGTCCCTCCATCCCAAAAAGAACAAGTAACCACCATATTCACTGAGCAGACCGAGGCTTCCACCACGGGGGGAGTCAGCGGTCCCACTTTGATAACAGTGCAGAATTCGGAGCTACAGATCATTAATTTATCGAGCAGGCCTCTTGACAAACATGAATGTAATGTTTTAAAAATGGGACTAGGATTCTGTCCCACACAATATGGGGACTTAGTCAATGTGCATATTGATTTGTATAAGTTTCTTAGAACATTGAAATTAAAGGAATTTTTTTCACAGAAATCTGACAGACCTGTCACAAATGTTGTACACACCTTACCCACAGATCGCACAATTGGGGATATACGGGGAGTACAAACACTTTTGGCCATTGAAAACGATGAAATACCTGATATGCAGACAATTTTAGACGACCTGGACATCCAGGAAAATTACAACCGGGACACAGGTCTCAAATGTAAATCTAAGTTTGTTCCACCAGGGGGATACCATGCTAATATTGAAAAATTTGGTGATCTGATAACACAGGAGCTCAGGAAGCTAGAAATCCCGGACAAGTACACACCCCATCCCACCCTGAACCTGCGCCAGGAAGAGAGAGAAGCACTTCAGAGACTACAAAACGACCCCAATATTGTCATTAGGGAGGCAGATAAGGGGGGAAATGTGGTTGTCATGAACTTGCAGGACTACATGGGGGAAATATCACGACAACTGAACAATCCACAGTGTTATGAATCTATCCAACACAACCCCACTAACATTTTACAAACCACCATAAACACAAGGCTCACAGAATGGAGGGAGGAGTGCTTACTTACCGATAAGGAGTACAGATATCTACATGTCGATAATGCTCGTTTCCCGTGCATTTACATTCTTCCCAAGGTGCATAAGGGGGGCCACTTCCCACCTGGCCGACCGATCATCTCAGGGGTAGGGTCCCCCACAGAGAGACTGTCCGAGTTTGTGGACTTATCACTACAGAACCATGTTATCAATCTTCCGTCATATTTGAAAGACAGTAAGGACATTCTAGTTAAATTGGAAGGTTTTACATGGTCAGAGGAGCTCAGATTTGTGACCTTTGATGTGGTGGGACTTTATACATGCATTGACAAACACTTTGGCATGCTGGCCACCCGTCATTTCTTGGACACTGAAGGGGCTGATCACTACGCTTACAACAACATGATCATGGACATGATAGAATTGATCCTCACTAACAACTTCTTCAAACACGATGACAGGTGGTACCACCAATTGCAGGGGACCGCCATGGGTTCTAGATTCGCTCCTTCGTACGCGGGGCTCTTCATGGGCTGGTACGAGAAGGAGCATGCTTGGGCCAGACGGGCCTCCCCATGGACCAAACACATCGTGTACTGGGGGAGGTACATAGACGATATCATCTGTATATGGTCTGGTTCCGAGTCACTCCTACATGAATATCTCCAACACCTTAATGACAACCCATTCAACGTCCAGCTCACCATGCAACATCACCAAGAACACATAGAATTTTTGGACATTCATTTCTTTGTGCAAGATGGGGTAGTTCACAGTTCACTATACCGCAAACCCACCTCATGCAACAGCATACTACACGCGGGCAGTGCCCATGCCAAATCCGTTATCTCAAACATCCCCTATGGAGAAATGGTCCGGGCACGACGCATTTGTAGCGAGGAAGTGGACTTCAGAGAAAATATCACTGATATCAAGGAACGCTTCAAATCAAGGGGCTATGACCAACGGTTGTTGGACAGAGCTGAGCAGAGAGTACTTGCCCTGCCCAGAGCAGACACACTTACCAACAAACACCCACAAGGGGCAGCTAAACAGAACAGCAAAAGGGCTAATGATAAGATAGCCTTTTTTACTAACTACACGGCATATAGTGATCGGATTTTTAAGGCCTTTAGAAAACATTGGCACTTGTTGGTAGAAATTCCAACACTACATCCCCTCATTAATGACCACCCCTCTTTGATCTTTAGAAGAGGGCGCACCCTGAGAAGCTCCTTATGCCCTAGCTACGTCACAGCCAGCAAAGCAACCACCAACATATGGTTGCCACGTCCACCTGAAGGCTTTTTTACTTGTACAAACTGTATTGTCTGTTGTCTGGGACAGAACAAGTGCAAGGAACTGAGTTACAACTCAAACCAAACTTACAGAATCAAACATCACATAACCTGCAACACAAAGTTTGTTATTTACATACTGGAATGCCCGTGTGGCATCATCTATGTGGGCAGCACAGTCCGCAATCTTAAGACCAGAATCCAAGAACACCGTAGGGCTCTTATCAATAGTGATGAGAGGTACCCTATGACTGAACATTACCGCACAACACACAAGGGGCCCTTCAAATTCAGTTTCTTTGGTATCGACCACATTCCACCCAGTAACCGGGGTGGCAACAGGGAACTGACACTCAGGAGGGCAGAGGCGAAGTGGATTTGCAGGCTTGATGCGGTCAAGAGGGGACATAACTCCGACCACGAGTTTCACTACTTTCTGAGATAAGTTCCCCATTTGTTAGCCAGCAATAGGAACCCTCCCCTCCACCATTTACAGATTCGTCTGTCATCTGTTTATATTCTCTTTTCCACCATCTGCAGTGCTACACCATGGCGTCAGCCCTGTCCCCATCCTCTGGACATATTTGTCCGACTTATAGCAGGGGCCCCAGATCCCCTAGATTGTCAGGACTGGCTCGCCCACGCATCCATAACTAAGCTGGCAATATGTGGATGCTGTCACATTATCAGTCAGAGTTTAGGGGTTATGGGACTTTCCTTGCCCCTGTTTTTGTTGCCTGAGGCGATCTCCCAGTGCTTCTAGCCTCTGAACTTTTTCCTACGAGTGCCGTTTAGGAAGACTAATCCCGCCAGCTATTAGTAGCTCTTTCTCCCATTGCAACATGCACTGGGCCTTTTTGTGCTGACACTGCCCCTCATTTGGATGCTCATACCTTGATACCGATTCATCCCCATTTTGATGCTCACATCTGAGATACCGATTCATTCCTTGCCCCTGTTTTTGTTGCCTGAGGCGATCTCCCAGTGCTTCCAGCCTCTGAACTTTTTCCTCATTTTTTCCTTATTTTCCCACTTTGGGTCCCTTCCTACACGGCCACAGTACGAGTGCCGTTCAGGCAGACTAATCCCGTCAGCCAATAGTAGTTCTTTCTCCCATTGCAACATGCACTGGGCTTTCTTGTGCTGACACTGCCCCTCTTTTTTTTTTTTTTTGATGCTCACACCTGAGATACCGATTCATCCTCATTTCGAAGCTCACACCTGAGATACCGATTCATCCGTATCTCCTACAGCCACTAGATCACCTTGTTTCCCTTGCAGCTCCTGGCTTTTCTACGTGCACCTACGCACGTATTGCATTTTCCCCGCTTTTTCACTCAGTACATATACGACTTCCCGCGCACCCGGTTTAGTTATTCTTATTTCCGGTACGGACGGCTCACCACCTACTTTGCCATCAGGTATGCGTTCTTACGACCTAGTCTCCCTTGCAGAGGCTCGGCAGGTTTATTTCCAGCGCCTTTTATGTATTCTCATCACTCCAGGCGCCTTTTGTATTTTTATTCTTATCAGTTATCATGCTGGTTTCCACTATATCTCTGCGCCGGATTCCCCAGCGCCTGTATTGGCCCCTTTGGCCCGACTCTCACCCCAGTGTACAGTTCCTTACTCGCTTGCTGTTACCTGTAGTTATTATTGACTATTTTGCTTTCGTGTCCCAGCGCCTTTTGGATTCTCAACAGTTATCATGCTGTTTTCCTCTGTTTCTCTGCGCCGGACTCTCGAGCGCCAGTCTCGGCCCTTATGCCCGACTCCCGCCCCAGTGTACAGTTCCCTACTCGCTTGTTGTTTCCCTTAGTTTAAATTGACTGTTATTTTCGTGTTACTACTCAGTATGTGCGTTCAGGCACATCCACGACTTTTTGAGTGTCTTTCACTCACCCTACCTCATTTAGCACACAGGCGATTCGCTGCATGACGTTAATTGCCAGTTGCCTTGCGTGCGATCCAACCAGTGAGGCTTTTATTGTCACAGAATGTGCGCACAGGCACTTCTCTGGCACAATTCTTACCCCCTTCATTTGTTACGCTTTTACTTATATTTACTTTTATTTTTATTTTTTTATTTTGGACTCCCCAGTGCCTGGTTCTGCCCACAGACCATGACCATCGCCCCGCCCAGTGCACAGACCTTTTACTGCTTGAGATTTTCCCCATTTCTACAGTTCTATACAGGCTTATGATCTGCTTTTACCGTCAAGTATTCATAGGCACCCTCATTATTTTTCCCTTTATTCTGCCCGTTCAGCCTACAGGCTTTCTTTGCACATTACCTAGATTGAGCCCCTTTTCTTTACACTTTCCTTTTGCTTCTATATAGGCCATGTATTCATACGTTCTCTTTCTCCTTACAGACTCACCGCATACTGGCCCTTATCAAGGAGGCCCACGCAGCCTAGATTGCACACATATTTTGTCCCTTCCAGGACCAACATTTTTTGGTATGTACATGTCTTTGTTACGTGCTACCCTTGGTTGCATGCTTTAGCTCTATATATATATTTATATAGTTTTGTCTTTGGGCCATTTTTTGGCTGAGGGGCCCCTAGATGCCCCCATGATTTAGCCTTTTAACTATGGGGATTTATTTGGTGTGACTATACACTCCATACCAGACACACACACACACTGTGTCCAACATGTGCATGCACTTCGCATACGCTCTATATGTAATTTTGTAATGTTTTATGTTATGCAACCGTGTGATATCGTTCTATCTGGTTTGGGCATCATGATGCGCCCAGCGTTTAAAATATTTTAATATTGTACTGATGCTTTTGTCCCTTCGGGGACAATATAGAACTTAGCTCACGTACTCTAGTTTTACTCTCCTGCTCCTCTCTCTCCTCCCCCTTTCTCTGGCATCCTTGCCATGTTTTGATCTTTTAACATCACAACTTCTTTTTCTATTACCCTCACGTTTCCCCTTCTGCATCACTGTTCTCTTTTCTTGCTCATTGCTCTACCACAAATGTGTTTCTTTGTGTTTTGTATATATGAATGTTTGTTTGTGCACATATATTTATGTGTTTTATATTGATATTTACAGCCTTGAAGAAGTTCATGTTTATGAACGAAACGCGTTGGCTGGTATATTTGTATTTGGACACCGATGAAAATAAAGGATTGTTTAAGACAACTCTAACAAGACCATATTAACTAGTGATTTATTTTTCTAACAACCTTTTTAATATCGAGTGGTGCACCACTCCAAAAATTTGGGTTTAGACATATTAACATAATTCACGATGCACAGTACATAAAAGGCAAATCCGGCTATCAACAAATATCAATTGATCCATGTAAACAAATTTCAGTGAAGACAAAAACATTCTACAGGGAAAACAGATACATTATGGCCAGGCACCTCAAATCTTTACTACACTAAGTGCCCCATACATAAACATTTATAGACGTTCCCCAGCATAGCAAGGAAAAGCATGGCCGGCTTCACTTGGGTAAACTTGGCCTCCCCCAAGATCGGAATCAAATATATTTTCCTTGGCAAAGTGCAAGATCGGCAAAACATAGTCACACTCACAGGGGCCTAAGAGGCAATCTGCCACCCAACCTTTAGGAAAACTTACCAGTGGGAGAAACACATTCTTCCTAAACCTGTATAAAATGTGTCGCTGGTAGGTACTATTCACCCAGGTTAGGTATGTCTCCAAAGAGCTAACTGTCTGTATCAGACAGTAAGCCCGAACCAATGGTTTACGAAACTCGATGGCCTCACGAATAGCCAATAAATGCATTAGAAAATGTTGTTTCACCCACTGGTAATCATCTTTAGTGTCACCTTCCAGCTATGTAAAAAGGCTGGGACAGCCCCAGGCTAAAAATGCAGATTTTGTAGTTTAGCCATGGGATGGCTTTGCGGTTGTCTAGGGAAAGGCAGTCTTGGATAATCATTCTATTGTGTATGGGCTCACTCTTAAGGTATATTGAGGTCCAGACTAATAAAGGCCTGAGTTTGATAAGATCTGAAATATAACTGATGCCAAGTTCCTCAGGCACCGCAAATGTGGAAGTACCCGGTGGAACACCTAGGAGCTGCCTGAGGAATTTGTTTTCTTCCAGCTGTATCAGATCCTAATCCCGATATCCTCAGGGGTCACTGCCATAACTAATCGCTGAAACATGCTTAGCCTTATACACATGAATCAGGACTTTCACAGGTTTCCTATCCACCCTTGAGCTAAAATCCATAACTGCGCCACAAAGCCTGGCAATGGCCAACTTCTTTGAATGTAAGTAAGGGCCCCAGGAAAATTTGACATCAAACAGAATGCCCAGGAAGTTAAAAGAACCCACCTGGGCAATTTTGCTTTCTGACAAAAAAGGCTCCTTTATTTGGCAGACTTGACCCCCAACCTCATCATGAATGATTTTGCAGAATTTACTGACAAATCCAGACCCTCCATAAAAGACGCGTAAGAGTCTAGAAGGCGTTGGAGGCCTAATGCCGTCTTTGACATAAGGACAGCATCATCCGCATATAGGAGGACTGAAAATGCTCGCACACCCATCTTAGGAGGATCTCCTTGAGCTTCCTTTAGATCCGTTTCCAGGCCATTAATGTAAATGGGGCCCGGATACAACCCTGTCTCACTCCAGGGGTAATAGGATAGCTCTTCGTGCAAGCGCCCTGATTTGTGAATCTAACAGCGCCCAACATATCATTATGGAGGTCCACCATAAAGGAGACTAATACTGGCTCCACCCCCAAGGACAATAAAAGTAACCACAGCTTCGATCGGTTCATCCTCTCAAAAGCTGTCGATAGATCCATAAAACTCAGAAGGAGGGTCCCCTTCTTGGCCACCGTGCATTTCTGAATCAGAAGGTGAAGATTCAGGCATTGCCCGATAGTACTTAACCTGGGTCTGAACCCTTACTGACAGTTGAAAATAATTTCCTTCTCATCTGCCCAGTCCGTCAATCTTTTTAACACAGCCTGGTCCAAAACCTTCACTGTGGTGTCTATAAGTGAAATTGGTCTATAATATTTTAGGTCCCCTCGATCCCCTTTTTTAAATACCGGGACTATGATGGATTGCGACCAATAGGACAAGGGACCAAAAGAAACCACTGCGTTTACAATATTTGTCAGCAAGGGAGCCCAGAAGGTAATGTCTCTGTTTAATGTAATTGTTAATTAAGTGGTCGGTTGTTTGATTTTCAGGCGATTAGGGTGGTAAGATTTATAGAATGTAAATTACTCTTTTTAATTTTATAATTTTTAATGTAATTTAATTTCTAACTTATAATTATGTAAATTAATTACTTGATGAATTCCTTATTATTTTAAGTATTTGTTGATTTTTAATTAATTGGTCAATCAGGGTATTTAATTATTAACTAGTGTGAATTATTTTATATTTATTATGTTTTAGTTTTCTTTGTTTCATTTAATAATGAATGAAAAATTAATACATTATCAGTTGTAAAACATTAGTTATTGTTTTGTTAATTTTAATTATTTGCTGATGTTTGATTTTTAGCATAGTAGTGAGGGAAGTATTTGAATGTAAACATTTTAATTTTTTTTAAAATGTTTATATTTTTATTTGTAATATAATACTTTTATTTTATTTTTTATTTGATTTTATTTGTTATATTTTATTAAGTACATTTATTATTTTAAATATTTTATTTTTGGTCTATATTTAAATGTTTTAGTTAAAATTACTAAGGCTAGGAATACCAAATCTGACCCCATGAAAGTCCAACACTTTTTATACTGTTTCTTAGATTGGAGTGGAAATAGTAAATCTGAACTCTCCTAAATTCAAAGCTTTCCCTACTTTTGCTTGTGTTGGCAAGGAAATAGTAAATTGAACTGCTCCAAAGTCCAAACCTTTCCCTTTTGTTGCTCACATTGGAGTGGGAATAATAAATCTGACCCATCTAAAGTCTAACACTTTCCCTGCTGTTGCTCAGATTGAAGTGGGAATAATAAATCTAAACCCTCCAAAGTCCAACACTTGCCCTACTTTTGCTAACGGTGGTGATGAAATAATGACTCTAGTCCTGCAAAGTCCAACAATTTCCATAACGCGGGAATAGTAGATTTGACACCTCCAAAGAGAAACACTTTCCCTACTTTTGCTCACGTTGAAGAGAGAATAGTAAATCCAAACATTGCAAAGTCCGCTACTTTACCCACTGTTGCTTATGTTGCAGTGCAACTAGTGAATGTCACCCTTCCAAAATCCAACACTTCCCCCTATGTTGCTCAGATTCGAGTGGGAATAGTAATTCCCAACCACCGCCCCTCCACCCCAAAAGCCCAACACTTTCCCAAATTTTGAAGTGGGATTAGTAATTCTGGCCACTGCATCGTAAGAATGCCAGATATTTCTGTGTGCATGAGTAATTGCAGAAATAACTAGTTAAATGGCACTTACTATTTTTTTAATTTAATTATTTTATAATGCTACTCGTACCAATGTAGGGTGTCAAAGTGCTTTACAGAAGTCAGTTAGGATTGTACATTGTAGGAGTCACATATCGTCCATATTTGCAGACATTATATGTGCATAGTTGTGAGAAACACAAAGTCAAGATTTAAAACATAACATATTGGTATTGTCTCAACTAACAAGACTTTATTACTCCCCAAAGGAACCCTTCTTTACAAATATGGAATAACAACAGATTGAAAAAAACAACAAGGATCTAAACCCATGACTTGCAGTTTTCATTCAGCTCTTTGATGCCAGTTCATAGCTCAGCTCACTGTGCTATATTAGAAGGACTGCAACTTATGAACTGGAAAATAACAAAATGATCTATGTGTCTAAAGTAGTAACCCACTTACCTATCTACTTAAAATACAAATCGTAGATCTGCATGTTACATGATGCTCTTTGCATAGGCACATTAACAATTTTATTAGTCAGAACTGTGACTGGACAAACCATAGAATTCTCCTGCAACTGCATTAACCACCATAGTTATCTTACCACTACCAAAATCCCCTGAAAATTGCTGTGCATACAAAAATCTCTGCAGGAGGTGTTTAGCTCTATAAGACACTTTAAAATGCAGCCTCTTTGTGATCAATTAAGTAATCTAGAACAGATTTACTGTAACATTTGACCTTCTTGACAATTTCTTTACGGCAGATGTTTGAAAATAAATGTATACGTTGATTATCAGACTCAATTTTTCATGACTCTGCCCCTTCAAACTCCACCCTCTTTCCTCTGCAACACCTTAAACCCCAGTTTGTGGGTCCCTGGATAACTTTGTTTCTAGTCCAGCACTGTATGTGGAAAATAACCCAGCATGTTGAAGAGAATGGAACTGCTGCTTCACTACTAATTTCAAATGTTCCGGAAGTCGTTTTTACCCTATTGCGAGACAATTTTGGTGATGCTTTGGTTATTTCATGCCATGTATAGGTCATGTCTTCACAGTAATTAATGGAGTGTGACAGCTGTGCACTCACGTCACTCTCAGAATATCACCTTTCTGAAAGTACACGACCAAGACCATCTGTTCCTAAAATAGCACCACCAAGTGGTATCAGAATGTGCACTTAATGTAAATTAATATTAGATTATTTCTATGTTGAAGAAAAATGAACGTGAGAGCAATAAGCAAATAACTTTCAGATTTGAGCCTCGCTGACTGGTTTCTAACCATAGTCTCTCGGAGCTTTCCTTCTTGACATTTTATGTTTTTGAACCTAGTTTGATACACAAGGTTCTGAACAATCTGCTACTCCCAGTGATTAATTTGTAAAAATATAGATGCCAGGGCCCAAAGTATTCCACTGCAGCTGGCTCCACCCACAGCAACTGCCACTGCTACTACCACTGCTGCCTGATGCCAACTGCAGCATTGCCTTCTAAACGTCAATCTCAAACCCGTGTGACATTTTGAAGTATTCCAGGTCACCCCAAACTATTGAGATGGCCTGGAAGTTTTTTATTGCTTTGAATGACTAACCACGCTGCTGATTGTTCTGCCCAAAAATAGGCTGATAGCACCACCGTGTGGTGTACTCATGTAAACAAGTGTTGAAGTTTAAAAATAAGTGATGGTGCTGGGCTCCAGTAAACACCAGCACAAATTAAGTACCTACTTCCCATGCCTATCTCTCATGCCTCCACCTACAAGACTGCACAGATACTTCCAAGGAAACACTTTTTGTCATAGAACAAAGCTCATCAGGGCACCCCAGGGCACTGGCTGTCCAGGGCACTGGTTATTCAGAAGCAATGCCACGTTTTCTGAGCTGCTGGACTTCACTGATGAAATAAAATAGCAGTGAGAGCTCAATGTAATAAAGATTATGCTTATATAGCTAAATCAGTCATTTATCAGATTTCTAGACTCTCATAACAGCCCTTATTACCCACCTCATTGTTTCTGATTTCATCAACTTTATAAAGATGAAAAACTGAGTGAATTTGTTCGGAATTTAACTTGGGACCTTCACATTACACACAGATGTCTACCACGGATGCATTAATCCTGGCCTCAAAAGTTTATTTTACAAGAGCCAATAAGTGTTCAAGACGGTGTGGTGACAATTTGAGGGGAGAGACACCAGTTCCACGCTGTAGGACCCAAACAAACGCATTGCGGCAGTTCCTGCCTAGAGGTGCCCAGGCAGTGGCGCTTTGAACCAGGAGAAGATAGGAATCTCAATCTGGAACAAAGTAATCAGTGATATCCAGACGACAAAGTGCTTGTGCGTAGTGGAGTAAAGTCTACTGCGTTAAGAACAGGAAAACAGTAAGGAGGACGTGAAGATGCAAGGTCGCAAGGAGGGCGCTTGTAAGTACAGAAAAAAGTTTTAAGTAACATTAAAAGACCCAACCTTGGTAAAAAACCTTGGTAAAAAAAGAAGCCTCCCTTGAAGAAAAAAAACGCAGTAAAAGGAAAGAAGAGGGAGTCAAAATTGAGTAAAGGAGAACGTGCGCCTTCCCCCTCTCTTGACGGGCCCCCAGTAGGGTCCTTGGGAACCCCAGGGTCAGGGGCAGTCAAAGCTCATCCTTCAGCCAAATCGTTGGCAGTTTCAATTAAAGACTTCGTGGGGAAGCACTTTAAGTCTGTGGTAGTAGATGGTATAGATACGGGTCAAGCGGCTGCATTGGGGGAGACTCCTATGCAGGCATTAGCTACTTGTGAGGAAGAGTCTCAGGACCTGATTGCGACCATAGGAGTGATCCATCCTAGGCTCTCCTCCCCGCCCTACTTGTTTCGACTCTCGGAGCTGAGTTTTGCGTGCTCTGGAAAAGAGTCAGGGTCAGGGGTGGAGGGCACTATAGAAGGACTATCATCAGAAGGTCACTCGAGGAGGGTGCTACTAGGAGACCCTAAAACAACTGAAGGAGGTTCCTGTGGGGGAAACCAAGGGACCTTGAGGATCTCCGAGGAAAATTTAGACTCTCTACTGTCAGGGCCATCCCGATGTTGGATGTCCTTTTGCTGATGCAGAAAACACTACATGGGCTATTTGAAGCGTAATTAGCCACAAATGAGGCATTGAGAGTGGAGGCCGGAGTTTTAAAGGATATTCTGTTGGAACTAAAACAAATTAATGCTTGTATGCCCTCATTAGTAAGACCAATACCGGCCCAACCAGCATCCAATGAGTGGTTGTTAGCTCAAGAGGAACCCAAACAAACAACAGTTTATGTGTCCAAAAGACCAATGTTGGTGAGGAGGAGGAACAGTGGGTGGGCAATGTGCTGGCAGTGGATAAATTGAAATGGAGGAAAAGGAGGTGAGGCTTAAAAGCAAGATCATTAGTACAAAAGCGCAGACAGAACCAAGCTTGTGTGCCAGCTGTACAATCTGTGCCCACCATGTCAAAGCGACAGCAAGGTTTAAGAGGGGCGGGGGCTGAAAAGAAGGGGTTGTTAAAAGGGAGCGAAGGTGAGGGTCAAGCTGGTCCAGTCAACTTATGAAATGGCACTAGGCCAAGGAGAAGTGTATACCCCAACAGAAGCCCCAAGGAAAGAAGACCCTGTGTTGAGAGAATAGAGAACCCCGAGGCATGAAGGATTTTAAGAACTGTGGTAAAGTCAGACCAGGCATATATTACACGTAGACCATCACGAATAAAATATGTGTATCTGGAAGTGACCCATAGGGGGAAAAAAGCAAATAAGTGGAAGCCCCTGAACAGGTCAAGTATCCTGACACTATTCTCACACTGCAAGGTACTGGAGGAGGTAGTATCAAGTGATATAGAATACATAGCCTTCATTCAGTCCAAAGCAGAGAGAGAGGTAACAAAAGTTTGCTTTACCTCTCCAGTGTTTGTTGATCTGGTTTTAGAAGCAAGTGACGAGTTGAACAACTTAGGTCTAAGAATAGTACAGAAAGCGGAGGTCGAAACTTCCCGCTTAAAGCTACCCATGTTGTCAAATCATGCTGGCCTATGTCAAACACAGCTAGATTTGGTGATTGGGAGAGAAATAAACCCACCTCAGTGGGTGGGGATAAATTGCGGAACCTTTTAAGTTACTATCCCGTCCCAGGAAAGAGAGTGTTCGACAGATCTGATCCCTGTACGCAATAGGTTTGCGCGTCTAAGCGTTGATGGGGAGACAACTTTTTCATGGGAGGAAGATATAGATTAGAGAACCAACGCACCCGCCGGCTTGGGGTTTGTCTCCTGGAATGTACATGGATTAAAGAATTCAACAAGAACAAAAGAGCTCTCAGAAATATGAGAGGGGAATGCGATAATTTGCTTCCAGGAGACATGGTTGGCAGGTGAGGATTTTCATCAAAATGGTTTCATGCATTTTATGAAAGATGGAACCAAATCGGGCACGGGGCGGGTGAAAGGAGGACTAATGACACTGATATCTACTAAAAGTAGTAAGGGGGCAAAACATTTTTAAACAAGTAGTGATTGGGTTTTAGCTTGCTTACTGGACCTCTATGAGGGCTGTCTGCAACAAAAAAAGCTGATAGTTGTGAATGTTTACATAAATCAGGAGGACTCTAAGAAAGAGTCATGGAAAATGTTTCTGAGAGACCTGGTAAAACAAAAATAGCTCCTGGGGAATATCCTATTTTGTTATTAGGGGACTTTAATCTTCGCTTAGATCCAAGGAAGGCTGACTTTGTAGCCTCAGATATGCTAGAGTGTTACGGTATTCCAATTGCAAACTTTCCAAAATGTGATCAGCGAAGTTTGATAGGAATATAGTGAGCTTTCTGGCAGAATTAGGGTGTGTATGCCTAAATGGCCGTTTCAAAGAGGACAAGCCAGCAGGCCAAAAGTTTTTATATGGAAAACAACAGTGCCCGTCACTGCACCAGTACTCTGCACTTGCACTTTCAAGGGGGGACCACAGCCCCGCCAGGCAACGAGGCAGGAGCCGCCCACGTCCTTCCTGCGCGACAGGAGGTGCACATAAGCTGCTCGGGGCTCCCGCAGTGCGGGAGCCCGTCACTGCGCCAGTGCTCTGCACTTGCACTTTCTGTGGGGGGACCACAGCCCTCACCAGGCAACACGGCAGGAGCCGCCCACGTCCTTCCGTCGCGCCAGGAGGCGCACATAAGCTGCTCGGGGCTCCCGCGGTGCGGGACTTACGCAGCCGGGCCCTTCCACGCCCTTCGGAGCCCGGAGGAGGCTGGGCTGGGCCTACCCTCATGGCTTCTACTTTTTCTTGTACTTTTCTTCTCGGACATTGGGTTACCTGGTGCTGTGATCCAGCTTAACGAAGTTTCCCGGAGCCCTGCCGAGTAAGTCTGGTTAGATCTTTTGTATTGACTCAAGTCCTATGTAGTGTGATTGTGACCTTTTTAAATGGCTAAATGGAAGCAAATGGGAGATAGGGAGATTACCCTTGACTGTTTTCTGTCATTAGCTGCTAAAGCCATAGACAAGGAAATCCTAGTAGTAGAACGTCGTCTATCCTTGGAGGGGGGATCTTTTATGGCTCTGAATACGGATTCAACTCCAAATGTGCAGTCAAGGGTCATTGAACCAGGGAACTCTACTAGTGACTAAGGGTGGGCGGTGAACTCCGCTCCGCCAGCGGAGTTTGCAGAGTTTAGCCAACTCTGCGCTCCGCTGGGGGTGCGGAGTTCAGCCAAAAACTCTGATTCCACCACATTGCGGAGTTTCCCCCCGCCACCCACCCCTACTTTCTCAATTTGGAATTTTGCAGCACCCCCGCCCTCGCTCCTTGATTGCAGCGCTGCAGGAATCTGGGAACCTGCCCCCAGATTGTGCCTGGCTGTTGCAGTGGGGGCGGGTGCTCATGTGTCAGGGTCACTCCCCCAGCTGCAGAGGCTGTTTAAATGAGGCTGTGCACCCCCCTGAGCCAGTAAACCCCGCGCTCTACAAGTGCACACAGTACCTGTGTTCACCCCCCTGAGCCAGTAAACCCCACGCTCTGCGAGTGCACACAGTACTTGCGGGGCCCCAACATATACCCTGTGAGATGTGGGGGCTCGTCCTGCTGCTGCCTCTGATGTGCATCTGGGTGATTGGAAGCAATAACTGAAATTAGGCCACATGCTGCGTCCACTCTCTTGTTAGGGGCGGGCCAATTCAGCTCGTCATCATCAGCTCATCATCATCATCTGGCTATGCGCGGAGCCTGCTGATTGGCCAGGTCTACTGCTCTGACCCCACTGCTGAACAAAGATTAACAGTTGCGGCTGGTATCGGGTGGAGTAAAATGGCCGCGAATTTTGGACCGAGGCGGAGACGTCATCTGAGCAGCAGGATGAAGGTGACGCCAGGCTGCTCATTGCTAATGGACCATTACTGGCGACCTGAGGACGGTATGCAGCCCTCACTGGTGCGCTCGGTTCTGGCAACGCTGCGGCCCCTGAAGGGTCGGCAGTGCGTGGTGCCGAAGTCCATAGATGGGTGCTGCCTCCGCAGCTGGACAACGGAGAGGAGGCTGTGCCAACATTCAACTGTCCCAGATCCTTCAAAACTGCAAGGTAGGTGGTACACAGTGAGGAGCAGTGTGTGTGGAGAATGCGTGCACGTTTGCGGTGTGCAGATCAAGCCAGAATTTCCCTAAGTATTTGTGATGATGCCTCTGCAGAGAAGCCAGGAATGAATTTGAATGGGAGAGCAGAGTATCCTGAGGCCATACTTTTTCATTTGTCATTTCATGGTTATGTGCCTGTAGTGTATAGGAGCTGTGTGAACGTCAGGGGAACTGAAGGTGGCCTGCGAGCCGTCGCACGTCAGCACTGTAAGGCGGAGCGGAATTCCACGGAGTTTTAATGCAACTCCGCGGAATTCCGCATAGTGCAACTCCGGGAACTCCGCCCAGCCAAACCATACTGGAATCATCCCTTCCTGTGATGTCCCCGCCCCAACTTTCAGCATCTCGACGTCTGGCCCTCCAGTTAAAAGGAAGAATAAACTGAAACACTCTGAGCCTTTATTGGTAGTAAACACCAGATCCAAGAAAAAAAAAACAGGAATTACCTACAGAGGAGCCTAATAGTATTAAGCAAGTATTGCCAATTGTGCCACATTCTCACTCTATGTCACCCGTCTTTACAGGTTTATCTTTTCAAGACATTGAAACTCTAATGAATCGCTTTGAAAAATAATATCAAATAATCTTTCACCAATACTGGACAGGCTTGACGAACTTGAGGCTAATGTGGAAAATATTCAAGAGTCTATTACTTGCTTAATGAATGGGGCAGGGAAACACGGGCCCATACTATCAGAATACCCTGATGTAGGGGGGTATTACATTTTGAAAAGCACAACACCATGGTGGGAAGCCACCGCTGTAACCCAACACAATCCTTGCCTGTGTCCACCTCCCCAAAAAAAGGGTATGACGTGAGGAAAGCCCCGTCTAAATCCAGAGCAATGACGCATACCAACCATTCAACTGAGGAGGGGCATATTGGTAACACCTTTGGGCCTAATACACACAGGGGCATATTAGCAAGACCCATGTTAAAATTATCGCAGTTTTAGCGGCAGGAAACTGCCGCTAAAACGGCGATAATGGGCTTGCTAATATGCGTTATGGAATTCCAATAGAAGCCCAGGTTAGATGTGCAGGACATCTAACCTGGGCTTCTATTGGAATTCCATAACGCATATTAGCAAGCCCATTATCGCCGTTTTAGTGGCAGTTTCCTGCCGCTAAAACGGCGATAATTTTAACGTGGGTCTTGCTAATATGCCCCACAGTTCTTTAATTAATGGAAATGGAACTGAAAGTACTAGGCAGCCCCCCTCCCAAACACATAAATTTGCTGTCAGGGATGACTCCTATAATGAGGTGACTTTACATCTCCCTCCAGAGTGCTGCCCATACGTGGTGATTTTAACTAATGTCCCCTCACTCCAGGGCAATCTCAAGGAAACCACTAGCCAACTGAAAAACAAAGTTTGCTACTGGTTATCCCAAAATTCTGACTTCTCAAACTCTAGCTACCGTGACATTTTGTCCGTTAGAAGAGTGAGTTGGGTTGGTCCTTTACGGAAGTCTACCAAAGGAGACTGTATAGTGATTAACTGTCGATCCCCAGACCTCACAGGGCAATTGCTCAAAAGCAGGAGGAAACCATCTGGGTGGGGCTTTGGACATGGGATTGATATTGTGCCACTTGGCTTTTTCTACAGACATCTTAAACCTATTGGTCCAATTGCCCCACAAAATGCCAGCACTGCCCAGAATTCACTGAAGAGAAAGGAGCAATTCCCCCTTGAAATTAGTAACAGATACCAAGCACTCACCGAGCTGGACAGCCCAGACTGACTAAACCCAGGGAATGTTAAATTAATGTCGGCCTATATCATAGCCACAGCCCTTCAACCCGAGGGGGATACTAGCAATAACATCTTAAATGGAACAGTAAATTGTACTCCAGTCATCCTGCCCACTCACCATGCTCCTGCCCAAGGCCCAATGACTGCAAATTCTACATCAAGTCACCCGCAACAGGGATGCATAAATTTTGACCAGCAATTACATATTATTTCATGGAATATTGCGGGAATAAGGCCTAAGTGGAGAAGTGTGGCTCAATGGTTAGAGCGGCAGACCCTGATGCAGAGATCTGGCCCGGGACCAGGGTTCAATTCCCGCCTCGGCGGGTCTTGGGCTCAATTTCCTCGGACCTGATAATTCTCGCCTCGGTGCCTATTCTAATCATGGGTCCCACTCTGCAACTCTGGGCAATAGCTTGCTTAATCTCCACAACGGCCACAACAGCGCTGGGATGCCTGGCTTCACCCTGGGGGTGCCCAGGAGTGGACATTTCACAGGGAAAAGCCAGGAAGGGTTCCACAGCGGTATGCGTACAGCGCCTGGACACCCCTTTGGGGGTATGGGTGCGCTTTACAAGTACAAATTTCATTTCATTTAAGCTAAATGACCCAGAGTGGGGCAAGTTAGTGGACAGCAGTCATATATGTCTGTTCCAAGAAACGTGGACGATGGAGCAAGTAGACAGGGTGGGGTTTACTACGTTTAGCATTGAGGCTAGACATTTGCCAGCTGGCCGCCCTGCTGGTGGATTACTGATTTGGGTCAAGACCACACTGGCCTGCAAAATTAAGCTACTTGAAGTTGGATCCCAGGAGATCCTTGGCCTAGATCTGATATCGCCCAAAGGGAACATTCATGTCAGATTAATTAATATATATAATAGGTTTAGTAGCCACTACAAGCCCTCAGAAACTATAGCAATGCTTTCCAACTTCCTTGATAGTTCAAAGAAAGAGTACTGCCTCATCGTAGCTGGCGATTTTAACTCAACTTATGAGCCAGTAGACTTTGTACAGGAATTAGTACAGGAGGAAGAGCAAGCAAGAGGTGTAAAAAAGTTCCAGATACCTGCCATTTAAAGATACACCAAGGTTGGGCAGCAAGCATTGTTGTTTTACTCTTCCTATGGGGTGCGCTCTTGTAATGGGCGGACACCCTCAGATGAGGAAGCAAAGTTTACGTTTAAGAGGGGGAATGTTAGAAGCAGGATTGATTACATCATGGTGGACCATGACCTCTGGCCCCATGTCAAAGACATGATTGTCCTAAACCGTGAGGACAGCGATCATAATGCTCTCTTTCTGAAGCTAGCTGGCCTCCCTATTCTGCATAGCCAAACCCATCTGGTGATGGCCCCTGTTGTCACAACTAATAACAATAGGAGAGTCAAATGGCCCCAGGTTATGGCTGATGGAAAATTGCCCCCCAAGATCTATAAAGAGGTGGCTCAGATCCTTACAGAAATGAGTGAACCAGACAAAAGTGTTTGGTGTATTTTTTTCTAGTTTTCAACAATTAACGAACAGTATAAAACCCTATTTAAGCAGACAGTGTAACTCTAACATGCCTAAACGGAATATCGGCCCATGATTTAATGAGGTATGTAGACAAGCGAGGGATGATCTAACCGTGGCAGTATAGCAAGGGATACACAATGACATCATAAATAGAAGAAGGATGTATAAGAAGGCACAGGATGAGGCAAAGAGGAGCCTGGAGTCTGAGAACTGGCGTACACTAGTTGAGGCTTCAAAACTGAAGGATTGCCAGTTTTCTGGCACCTTCTGTCAAAAGGGTCAATCAAGCAGGCTAGTGAAGATGACTTCCATATACAATCACATGTCTGGAAAGAGTACTTCCAGAAACTTTATACTGGTACTGTCTGTGAGCCTGAGGGGGAGGCTGCAGTAGCACCTGTACAGGAAGGTGTTGTCAGTTTTTCCTTAGAGGAAACTGTAACAACAATTAGTTTACTCCAGACTGGGAAAGCTCCAGGGTTAGATAGCCTACCGGGAGACCTGTTTAAAGCAGAGCTCAATATTTGGGGTCCTTTGTTACAAATAGTCTTCAATGCCATTTTATGAGGGGAGATATCCCTTTGACCTGGAAAGGCGCTGAAATAATCCCCATATTCAAAAAGGGAGACAAAGAGGACCCCATAAACTACAGACCAATCAGCCTCATAGACGTTTCCCAGAAAGTTTTCAGCAAAATAATCCTGTCACGTCTTCAAAGCTGGATAGAGGAAAACAACATACTCTCTCACCTGCAGGCAGGTTTTAGGGCTTCTACGAGCACCCTAGATCAGTGTTCCGATTACTTTTGCTCATCTGGAAAGAAGTGAAAATCAAGAGGGGCCATTTGTATGTCGTATTTGTCGACCTTAAAAGGGCATTTGATTCCATAGATCGTACTAGACTCTGGGCTGCACTCAGGGACTTAGGACTCCCCTGTGACTTGCTTCAACTATTGGTTCGCTTACACCAAGATAACTATGCCAAAGTCAGGTGGAACTGTGATGGTAGTCTCACTAATAACATACCAGTCTCAAAGGGGGTGCGCCAGGGTTGTGTTCTCGCCCGACCTGGTCACCTTGTATATGAACGGGCTTATAAGCGAACTTTATGACTGTGGAGGTGACCCGCCAAAATTAGCTGGTAACCTTATACCCTCTTTGCTATTTGCAGACGATACGCTGCTCATTTCTAAAACTCCAATGGGCATCCAGAAAGTGCTATCCAAATTCGCGAAAGCATGCAAAGATCGGGGCCTTGAAATAAACTGCTCTAAAAAAAGTTCATGGTTTTTAATTTTTATAAATCTACCACGGGGGAAGTGAGGCTGGGTACCCAATTTTTAAAGCAGGCCAAGGCTTTCGACTATCTGGGAGTCAGAATCAGTGACAACTTAGCATGGACTCCCCAAATCCAGAAGAGAGTGCTGACACTCCAACATGTGGACTGTGCAATAGTAAAGGAGGGTAAAACGCTCAGCCTTCCGCCCAATTTCCCCTATCCTAGAAATACATCGGGCTAAAGGGCTAGGTGCGGCCCTCTATGGGGCAGAACTGTGGGGGCTGGAGCACTTGAAACAGCTAGAGGCTGCAGGAAACAAATTCTTAAGGGCGATCCTCAACCTCCCAATGAACACGCCCCTATTACCCCTACGCCTTGACCTTGGTCTAAAGCCTATTACCCATTTCGCTGTCCTTAAGGTGCTTATGTTTTGGGTAAGACTCTGGACCAGTAGTACCCAGATTCCCGTAAAGGACGCAGTGGAGGAATTACTAATTCTTCAAAGACAAACAGGGCGACTGGTCTGGTTTAACAAGGTTAAGGAGGGCTTTTTAAACTGGGCCTGGGAATTATGAGGGAGGACCCGCAGTCCATTACAAAACAAATGGTACCCCAGCTAAAAAAAAGGTATTGGGATTTTGTTGATCCTTTTTGCACTGACGTTAGGGCACCTGGCACTTTAACCTCCACTTTTTTAAATGTCAAGAGCTGTTTTAAGTTGGATCTGTATATGGATGATGTTGAACCCCCCCAGGCACGAGCACTTTATATACAATTTAGGATTGGGGTTCTGTTGTGGGGTAGTAAGAACGGGACGGAAACCAAGTTGGGGTAATGAGGGTTTTATTGTTCCTAACACACGCCTCCTCCTGGAAGCCAGTCCCACAGGGAGGAGAGGGGTTTGTTCTGTCTTGCGGCTTGTGGTCTGTCCTCTCCGGGGCACAGTCCGGTCTTCTTCCCATCGTCGAGGTCGTCGGGTTCCTGGGGACTCCGTGGTGTTGAAGAGAAAAGAGGAAATGAGAACGGGTATAAGGGTACGGCTGATCACAAAAACGCGGGGAGGGAAGTGAAGGGACACCGCACACCGTGATACACGTCTAAACGAAAGTGATGGTGTTCAGGGTAGGGTGAAGAAGGGCAGAATAGAGAGGGACCCGGCTAGTAATCCGTACGCCTATCCCTCCTCCCAATCCAGCCCGTTAATCGCTCCCATACCTTAGAAAGCCACGCTCCTCCTGGTGCCGTTGGCCTCCTGGCACTCCTGGGGCTCCTGATGGTATGGCCGCACTGTTTGGTCTTTCCTCGGATACTTCTTTCCCTCCGTAACACACAACGTTCAGCTCACCAACGCCTTCCTCCTCTCCGGTGTTAGCACACCCCAACTTCCTGGAAGCTCCTCTCCTTATCGCGCTGAACGCGGTGACGTCATCCGGGGGCGGAGTCTCGTAGTGAGAGATTCCCCAGTTAAAGGAGCCCTCTCCGTATTCCACTGAGGTGTCCAGCAGTGGAAGGGATGGTGAACTCCACTCGTCCTGTTGGGGAGAGACAAGAGGGGGAGAGAGGGATGTTGCAGTCCACCAGTCCACATCATTGTGGCATCCCTCTGCCGTTGACCCCACCTTGTCACACACCCCCCCCTAGGAATCTCCCGATCGGGGAGAGGGAACACCCTGGACAGGTAGTCCGCGCTCCCATTGTCCTTCCCCTTTCGGTGCTGCACTTCAAATGAAAAGGGCTGCAGTGCCAAAAACCAGCGCAGGACTCTGGGGTTTTGTCACTTATTCCTACACATCCACTGTAAGGGGGCATGGTCAGTGTACAGAGTGAATGGTCGGCCCTCAAGATAGTATCTGAGCTTGTCTATCGCCCATTTTGCCGCTAAACACTCTTTTTCAATTGTGGGGTATTTTACCTCTCTTGAGAACAGTTTCCGGCTTATATATAGGATGGGATGTTCTACCCCCTCGCCTGACATCTGAGACAGTACAGCCCCTAATCCATAATTGGAGGCATCGGTGTGAAGTATGAACGGTTTGTTGAAGTCAGGTGATGACAGTACTGGACTCGTTGTGATGGTCCTTTTAAGGGCTTGGAATGCCTCTACCATCTCTTTGGTTGGTTGGAGTAACTGCTGTGGCCTGACGTCTTTGCGGAGAACATCGGTTAGGGGGCGGCCACTTCGAAGAACTGAGGTATAAAGCGTCGATAGTACCCCAGTAAGCCTAAAAAAGCACGCAGGTCCCTTTTGTTAGTGGGAAAGGGTGTTTCTGCTATAGCCCGTACTTTTTCGGCCTGTGGTGCTATCATACCATGGCCCAGAATGTACCCCAGGTACTTCACCTTTTGATATGCCGCCCTGAACTTTCTGGAGTTAATGTGGAGGCCTGCTTGCTTCAGGGCTTGGAGGACTATCCGGAGGTGTTTTAGGTGTTCCTCCCAGGTCCTACTAAAGATCACAATGTCATCCAGGTAGGCTGAACAGAATGGATGATAGTTCTGGAGCACCGTGTTCATTAGCCGCTGGAATGTAGCAGGAGCTCTGTGTAGTCCGAAGGGTAGGACATTGAACTCGTATAGTCCCTCAGCAGCAGAAAATGCGGTTTTCCTACGGTCTTCCTCCCTCAGGGGCACCTGCCAATATCCTTTAGTCAGATCTAGCGTGGTTATATACCTGGCGTCCCCCAGCTTCTCAATCAGCTCGTCAATCCGTGGGATAGGGTAGGCGTCGAAGGCAGAGATGGCGTTTAAGGCCCTGAAGTCCATACAAAACCGCGTTGAGCCATCAGGCTTTGGTACCATCACTATCGGTGAAGACCAGTCACTCACTGATGGACGTATTACCCCTAGTCGTAACATGTCCTGTATCTCCTTCTTGACCGCTGCCCTTTTTGCCGCCGGTATCCGATATGGTCGCTGTTTTATTACTTTCCCTGGCGGAGTCACTATACGGTGTTCGGCGAGAGTCGTCCTGCCAGGGATGTCGGAAAATAGGGGCGAAAACGGAAGCAGTGTTTTGTGCAGTTCGGTTCTTGCTTCTTCCAGGAGATCCTCGTTGACCACGAGTTGTTCGAGAGTGGTTCCTTCCACCGCAGTTGTAGGCAGAGTTAGGTGTGCTGTTTTTGGTAAGGGTCCCAACCATTTCTTCAACAGGTTTATGTGGTAGATTTGCTTCCGACTCGGAGTTATCTGAACTTGGTATGTCATGTTTCCGATGACCCCCACAACCTTGTAGGGGCCCAGCCATCCAGACTGGAACTTTTTCGTAGAAGAGGGGAGCAACACCAGGACCCAATCTCCTACGGACAATCTTCTCCACTTCTTCCCTCGATCATAGCAGGCTTTTTGTCTTTCTTTACTCCTTTCAAGATGGGAGTAGGCTAGGTCTCTCAGTTTCCATATCTTGGACTTCAGCTGCTGTGTGTATTCCAGCACACCTTTGTTCTCTTCTTCCACTTCCCGTTCCCACGCTTCTTTGTCATTTCCAGTAATGACCTGGGCTGTCAGCCGTACAGTAGCTCAAAAGATGAACAGCCCACACTACTTTGGACTTGGGCTCTGATAACGTAGAGCGCCAAGGGTAGCAGACGGTCCCATTCCTTGCCCTCAATGGCTAGCATCTTCTTCAGGGTGGTCTTCAGCGTTCTGTTGTACCTCTCCACGAGGCCATCCGTTTGAGGGTGATAAACGGAGGTTCTTATGTGGCGTAGATCCAAAGTGCGACAGACCTCTTTCATCAGACGTGACACGAAAGGTGTTCCTTGGTCCGTAAGGATTTCCTGCGGGAACCCCACCCTCGAAAAGAGCTCCAGCAGCTTGTCTGCGATGTTTCGAGAGGTTGGGGCTCTGAGGGGAAAGGCCTCCGGAAACCTCGTGGCATAATCCACGATCACCAGGACGTATTGGTTCCCTTTTTGCGTCTGGGGTAGGGGCCCGATAAGGTCCATCCCGATCCTCTCAAACGGGTTTCCCACCAACGGTAACGGCTGTAGAGGAACTGCTGGGGGTCGTTGGGTGTTTTTTTTCTGACACTCATCACAGGTTTGGCAATGGGTCTTGATATCCTTATAGACTCCGGGCCAAAAGAAATGCCGCAATACGGTTTGAGTCGTTTTCTCTGCACCCGTGTGTCCCGCTGTGAGGTGAGAGTGGGAGAAGAAGAGTATTTGTTCCCTGAATGCCAAAGGTACTAGCAGCTGTTCTGGATCTTCTGTGTTGCCTTTTCGGTACAACAGACCGTCCTTGATCAGGAAGTGGGGCTATGTGGGAGACGGGTTGTCCTGATTAACATGTGAAGCTTCCCATGCATTGAAGAGGGTGGTGTCATTGGCCTGAGCAAATCGAAAACTTCTGTCCAATAACCAGGGTTCAGGGGTCGTGAGGGTGGGTAGCGAGTGGTTGGCAACCCCCTTTTCAGTTAGGATGGTACCCCCCCTTGTATGCTACGGTAAAATAACTGCAAGAAGTCAGGGTTGTCTGTTCCCAAAAGTAGCTCTTCGGGTAGTCCCTCTACCACCCCCACCCGGACAGTACAAGGAGTCCCGTTTGGGGGGGTGAGTGTTATAGAGGCCAGAGGGTAGGGTCTCACAGCCCCGTGGACGCACCTAATGTGCACCAGGATGTCAGGGACGTACTGGGAGGGTGTTATGAGGTTTTTTTGGACCACTGACTGCCTGCATCCTGAATCTAATAGCGCTTTCACTTTCCTTCCATTCACCTGTACACTCACGTAAAAGGCAGTCCCCATCTCGGCTGTGTATAGGATGGACTTCGGGAGGTAGCCCACTTCCATTGGTTCTTCGGTGGGTTTACGTTTGGGGCACAGTCGGGCTATGTGGCCCCAGTCACCACACTCGAAACACTGCGGTCCTCGGAATGATGGTATGTCTGTTCTACTGGGCTTGGGCCGTGGTAAGTCTACCACCTCTCGCTGTTTCTTTTCTGTTTTCCCGGGGTTGAGCCTAGTGGGTTTCTCACTGTCCCATACTGGATTGCGGGGTTGGGCTCGAGAAAATGTCGTGGCCATTTCGATGGCCTGTTCTGGGGTGAGGTGGGGGTGTTGTTTCAGCCACCTCTGTGTACCGTATGGTAACGCCTCAAGGAATTGCTCCAAGTACACCCGGTTCATGATTTCTTCTTTAGTACTTGTGGCCGGTCTCAGCCATTTGTCGGCTGCCATCTTGAGACGAAAAAATATAGTCTTGGGGTTCTCTCCCGGCAGGCCCCTCTCCTTCCTGAATCGTACCCTGTATGCCTCGGCATCCAGGCCTAGGTGGTCCAGTATCACATCGTTTATTTCGTGGTAGGGAGTGTCCCTGTTTGCATTGGCCACTTGATAAGCTGACTGGGCTTCCCCGGTCAACAGGGGAGCCAGGAAGAAGGGCCACTTGTCCTCAGGCCAGCCACAGGCTCTGGCGGCGCGTTCAAAGTTTAACAAAAATGCATCCGGGTCCTCCCCGGCCACATATTTTTGCAGGAAGATACCCGAGGGTCCATGCGACGTACTCCTGACTTCTCTTTGAGGGGGTGCGGCGGGCTCCTTTATAAGCTTCTGTAGTCCCTCCATTTGAGCGGCTATAGAGTCTTTAAACACGTCTTTGTCAGCCTGGGCCGATGACATTTGCCTTTCCACGGCCCATTCTAATTTTTCCTGGCCTTTTACCAGATGCTGGATGAGCGCGTCCATCATGGGAATACTGATGGACTGTGTTGGTAATCCCACTTCTGACACCAATTGTTGCGGGGCAGTAAGAACGGGACGGAAACCAAGTCGGGGTAATGAGGGTTTTATTGTTCCTAACACACGCCTCCTCCTGGAAGCCAGTCCCACAGGGAGGAGAGGGGTTTGTTCTGTCTTGCAGCTTGTGGTCTGTCCTCTCCGGGGCACAGTCCGGTCTTCTTCCCACCGTTGAGGTCGTCGGGTTCCTGGGGCCTCCGTGGTGTTGAAGAGAAAAGAGGAAAGGAGAACGGGTATAAGGGTATGGCTGATCACAAAAACGCGGGGAGGGAAGTGAAGGGACACCGCACACCGTGATACACGTCTAAACGAAAGTGATGGTGTTCAGGGTAGGGTGAAGAAGGGCAGAATAGAGAGGGACCCGGCTAGTAATCCGTACGCCTATCCCTCCTCCCAATCCAGCCCGTGAATCGCTCCCGTACCTTAGAAAGCCACGCTCCTCCTGGAGTGTGGCTGGGCGAATCGCGGTGCCGTTGGCCTCCTGGCACTCCCGGGGCTCCTGATGGTATGGCCGCACTGTTTGGTCTTTCCTCGAATACTTCTTTCCCTCCGTAACACACAACGTTCAGCTCACCAACGCCTTCCTCCTCTCCGTTATTAGCACACCCCGACTTCCTGGAAGCGCCTCTCCTTCTCGCGCTGAACGCGGTGACGTCATCCGGGGGCGGAGTCTCGTAGTGAGAGATTCCCCAGTTAAAGGAGCCCTCTCCGTATTCCTCTGAGGTGTCCAGCAGTGGGAGGGACGGTGAACTCCACTCGTCCTGTTGGGGAGAGACAAGAGGGGGAGAGAGGGATGTTGCAGTCCACCAGTCCACATCATTGTGGCATCCCTCTGCCCTTGACCCCACCTTGTCACAGGTTCTCCCACTGAATGCAATGAAAAACAGTTGGGCAAATGTTACTGTAACCCCTTCGTGCCCGTTTTGTTACTCTACCCCAGAGATAATAGAACATTTTATTCTCTTCTGTCCCGCCTATGCTAACCTAAGAAAAGCTTGGATTATCCCGGACTGTTGACTGCTTTCTTTTTCACGCCCCTCTGATGCTTTACGCATATTTAGGTCAGACACGACAAGGTGGCTTGTTTTCACAATATCAAGATATCAGCTTTACGCCTGGTGGCAGAGGTCTAAAGTGGTAAAATAATATCTTGACGTAGATATATTGAACATGCAGGGTAAGCCGGCTCCAAAGCCACTTAGTGCGACAGCAGGGAAATGACGGGGTTGAACTGTTTTTATTGCTGGTGTTTTTTGATTCACAGCTCTGATTTTATGGTAAAAATATAAATTCACAACCTTTATTTTGAACGCTGTATAGGACCACGAAGTCAATGCTATCTTAAACTCCTGTTTTTTTAACATTTTTATGAAACATTGTATGTTACGTGATTTTATGTATGTGTATGATCATGCTATTGATCGAATAATTAATAATAATAATAACAGTGCCCCATTGAATACGTATTCATACAGGCATGGTACTTCAATCTTTGTGTAGGATTTATGGTGCCAAGACTAAAGTGAAGCGATCACTGGGAGCTAAAATTAGATATAGAGGTAGCTCCTTTATTGAGGGAACGAGCTATTCCAATGGCACTAGATTTCCCTAAACGCTTAACAACAAGAATTGATGGGAAATATATTGAACAGTTAATGCAGTATCAATTAATCAATGATATGATCCAAGATAGGGCCATAGGAGAGCCTAATGGTGCATGGTATGCAAATATAATTGCAGAGGTAGCATGCCAAATTTCAAACCAACAATGATTCGATAAGGAGTGTGCATTTGCTAGGAAGGAGCTAAGGAAAATAGGAAGGGCAAGGCGATCAGATGGTCAAGCAAAGACAATTGATATCTACCGCTGTAAGAAAAGGGAATATGAAGCTCTCGTGATGAGAAAGAAGCAGGCTTTATTTCAGTTGAATTGGCATGTGACGATTAGGACACTTCAGGAAAAGGACATGAGGAAATTCTGGAAGTTGGTCCAGAAGGGATGCGGTACGGCTGTCCCACCGGCAAGATGCATGGTGTCAGAAACAGATTGGGTATCTTTTTAAAGTAATATCTATAGGCCAAGGGAGACATTGGTGAAGAAGGGCTGGCCAATTGTGGGGGTGGAGGTTTTGGAGTCATTCTCTATCCAATCTATTGCCAAGTTGATAACTTCCTTAAATTTAACGAAAGCAGCGGGACCAGAGAACCTGTCAGCAATTGTAATTAAGTCAAACCCTAGTGGTGGGCAGGATTCTTCTCCAAAGTATTTATTCACATAACTAAGACCTGGACCATTCCTCCGAGTTGGAAAGGCGCAATAATTAAACCTATACACAAAAAAGGTGCAATGGACGACCCAGGGAATTACCGGTTGATAAGTCTGTTGGATGTAGGTGCAAAACTGTACTCCAAAGTAATATTAAGGGCCCTAAAGAACTGGATTGAGGGAAACATAATTATTCCAATGGAGCAGGGAGGCTTGAAAGCTGGGCATTCTACAATAGACCATTGTTTCAATTTATGGGCTTTGGGGAAGAAGGCAAAAGAAACAACTGGGAACTTATTCTGTTGGTTTGTTGATTTCAGCTCAGTGTTCGATCTGGTTGATCGTAGTATACTTTGGGCTAAATTAATACATCAGGGTATTCCAAATTGCTTAATAGCAATTTTGCAGGAATTGCATAATGGGAAGTGGGCTCAAGTAGAGCTTGACTTAGATGGGGCCCTCTCTGGGAGAATTCCCTTAGGAAATGGGTTAAGGCAGGGTTGTGTCCTGGCTCCCACATTGTTCTCTTTATTTTTAGCCGACCTTCCGGGAGAGTTGGCAGCGACTCACTCGTTTCCCCCGAAAATGGGAGGTAGACATGTGTCGTGCCTACTCTATGCAGATGATCTGACAATTCTAGACGCGACCCAAGTAGGCCTGCAGAGAAAGTTAACTAAGTTTAATCATTATTTTGAGGCTAATAAATTGAAGGTAAACATGGGAAAAACAAAGAAAGTCATGTTTGGGAAAAAAAGTAAACCGTATAAGTGGCAGTTAGGCAATAGTAGCGTAGAGGTCGTGTCCTCCTACAAGTACCTGGGCATGACGTTTACCAGTCAGCTGAGTTGGACCCTGCATAAAGAATTGATGGAGACGAGGGCATTAGCTACGATAGGGGGACTTGTTCGCTTTAAAAAGACTCATGGTGGCCCGCTTGGACTCCCCTTTTAATTGCTTATAAAGCAATGGTCCCCTTGCAATGCCTCTATAGGGCCGAGTTATTAGCCATTAGTATGGAGGGAAGTTGGGAGAGGTGTGAAGCAAATGCCTGAAAAAATTGTTGGCCCTCCCCAGAGGTGCAATGTCCCGGGCAATAAGATTACAAGGAAATTTACAGGCCTGGAACTTCTTAGCCTATAAATCAACCTTTGAGTTTTTGGGGTAAACTCTTGGTCCCAAATACACAGACGATATCAGCCTGCTGTGTTACTGAAATAGCAAGAAGTGAATTACAGTGGGCAAAGAAGGTAAAGAAAAGATTGGAAGACATCACAGGAACTTTGAAATTATAATTAAAAATAACTGAGGCCTCACTCTCTAAAGCAGAATTAAAAATAGCCTGTAAAAAAGAATCTAGGTTGACGGACTTGAAGTATGTAACAAATACACCCTCCGCAAAACATATGATAGAACAAGGGACAGGGTTTTGACGTGTATGGTAGGAATTGGTGCCTGTAGCGAGTGTACATAAGGGGTTGACCCTGAACCCCCTGAGTAACAGAATAGAGGTCTGACAACAAATTACTGAAGGCCTGTGCACACGTCAATGATTGGTAGCAGAGTCAGTACTCAGTATCACAAAGTTAACAACAACTAACATTCATAAGAAACATTGAACACTCTGAAGTTTTTGTGTTCTTCTTTCTGCACTTCTTTTGTTTCTTTCTGCACCTCTCTTGCTTCTTTCTGCACCCCTCATGCCTCTTTCTGCACCCTTATTCCCTCTTTCTGCAAATCTGTTCCCTCTTTCTGCATCTCTCCTGCCTGTTTCTGCACCTGTCTTGCCTGTTTCTGCACCTCTGTTGCTTCTTTCTGCACTTCTCTTGCCTCTTTCTGCTCCCCTCTTGCCTCTTTCTGCACCTCTGTTACTTCTTTCTGCACCTCACTTGCTTCTTTATGCACCCCTCTTGCCTCTTTCTGCACCTCTGTTCCTTCTTTCTGCACTTCTTTTGTTTCTTTGTGCACCTCTCTTGCTTCTTTCTACACCCCTCTTGCCACTTTCTCCATCCCTCTTGCCACTTTCTCCATCCCTGTTCCCCCTTTTTGCATCTCTGTTGCTTCTTTCTGCACTTCTCTTGCCTCTTTCTCCACCCCATATCCCTTTTTTTGCACCAATGTTGCTTCTTTCTGCACTTTTCTTGTTTCTTTCTGCACCTCTCTTGCTTCTTTCTGTACCTCTCTTGCTTCGTTCTATTCCCTCGTGCCTCTTTCTGCACCCCTCTTCCCTCTTTCTGCACCCCTCTTGTCTCTTTCTGCACCTCTGTTCCTTCTTTCTGTACTTCTTTTGTTTGCTTCTGCAACTCTCTTGCTTCTTTCTGCACCCCTCTTGCCTCTTTCTCCACCCCTCTTTCCCCTTTCTGCATCTCTGTTGCTTCTTTCTGCACTTCTCTTGCCTCTTTCTGCACCCATCTTGCCTCTTTCTGCACCTCTGTTGCTTCTTTCTGTACTTCTTTTGTTTCTTTCTGCACCTCTCTTGCAACTTTCCGTATCCCTCTTGCCTCTTTCTCCACCCCACTTCCTCCTTTCTGCATCTCTGTTGCTTCTTTCTGCACTTCTCTTGCTTCTTTCTGCACCTCTCTTGCTTCTTTCTGCACCCCTCGTGCCTCTTTCTTCACCCCTCTTCCCTCTTTCTGCACTCCTCTTGCCTCTTTCTACACCTATCTTGCTTCTTTCTGCACTTCTTTTGGTTCTTTCTGCACCTCTCTTGCTTCTTTCTGCACCCTCTTGCTTCTCTCTTTCTCCACCCCTCTCCCCCTTTTTTCATCTCTGTTGCTTCTTTCTGCACTTCTCTTGAATCTTTCTCCACCCCTCATCTGTCTTTCTGCACCTCTGTTGCTTCTTTCTGCACCCCTCTTGCATCTTTCTCTGCCCCTCTTCCCCTTTTCTGGATATCTATTGCTTCTTTCTGCACTTCTCTTGCCTCTTTCTGCACTCATCTTGCCTCTTTCTGCACCTATGTTGCTTCTTTCTGCACTTCTCTTGCTTCTTTCTGCACCTCTGTTGCTTCTTTCTGCACCCCGTGCCTCTTTCTGCACTCCTCTTCCCTATTTCTGCACCCCTCTTGCCTTTTTCTGCACCTCTGTTCTTTCTTTCTGTACTTTTTTAGTTTCTTTCTGCACCTCTCTTGCTTCTTTTTGCACCCCTCTTGCCTCTTTCTCCACCCGTATTCCCCCTTTCTGCATCTCTGTTGCTTCTTTCTGCACTTCTCTTGCCTCTTTCTGCACCCCTCTTGCCTCTTTCTACACCCCTCTAGCCTCTTTCTGCACCCTTCTTCCCTCTTTCTGCACCACTCTTGTCTGTTTCTGTACCCCTGTTCCCTCTTTCTGCACCTCTCCTGCCTGTTTCTGCACCTCTCTTGCTGCTTTCTGCACTTCTCTTGCCTCTTTCTGCACCTCTGTTGCTTCTTTCTGCACTTCTTTTGCCTCTTTCTGCCCCCCTTGCCTTTTTCTGCACGTCTGTTGCTTCTTTCTGCACTTCTCTTGGTTCTTTCTGCGTCTCTCTTGCTTCTTTCTGTACCCCTCTTGCCTCTTTCTGTACCCCTCTTGCCTCTTTCTGTACCCCTCTTGCCTCTTTATGCAGCTCTGCTGCTTATTTCTGCACTTCTCTTGCTTTTTTCTGCACCCCTCTGGCTTCTTTCTGCACCCCTCGTGCCTCTTTTTGCATTCCTCTTCCCTCTTTCTGCGCCCCTCCTGCCTCTTTCTGCACCTCTGTTCCTTATTTTTGCACTTCTTTTGTTTCTTGCTGCACCTCTCTTGCTTCTTTCTTCACCCCTCTTGCCTCTTTCTCCATCCCTCTTCCCCTTTTCTGCATTTCTGTTGCTTCTTTCTGCACTTTTCTTGCCTCTTTCTCCACCCCTCTTCCCTCTTGCTGCACCTCTGTTGCTTCTTTCTGCACTTCTCTTTCTTCTTTCGGCACCTCTCTTGCTTCTTTCTGCACCCCTCTTCCCTCTTTCTGCACCTCTTTTGCCTGTTTCTGCAACTCTCTTGCCTCTTTCTGTACTTCCCTTGCCTCTTTCTGCACCTCTGTTGCTTCTTTCTGCACTTCTCTTGCCTCTTTCTGCACCTCTGTTGGTTCTTTCTGCATTGCTCTTGCTTCTTTCTGCACCTCTCCTGCAAATTTCTGCACCCATCTTGCCTCTTTCTGCACCCCTCTACCCTCTTTCTGCACCTTTCTTGCCTCTGTCTGCACCCCTGTTCCCTCTTTCTGCACTTCTTTTGCCTGTTTCTACAACTCTCTTGCTTCTTTCTGAACTTCTCTCGCCTCTTTCTGTACTCAAATGGGAAGAGCAAGCTGTCAAGTTTAAAGGTCTGCGTGCTCTTGTGACTGAGGTATATGTCTACTTGTATATATATTCTCACATGTGTTATGCATCTGAAGATGGTAGCTTAAAAAGCGGGTAACTTCTCCTGTAGGTGGTCAAATCTTCTCAGTTCTGCTCTGTCATTCGGTTGCACAGGCAGACATGTCTTATGTATATAGGTGTTATAGAGCCCCTCAAATATACTATTGAATACCCATGTGCCCTGTATTATGAGCAGAAAGAAATGCCTACACCTTTTTGTACACATATTTACAGAGTATGCTGTTTGAAACACAGGTATTCAAGTATTTGTATGTTTCTTTTTATGTAACATGTCTTTAGGTAAAAGCAGAGACACGCATGCATACCTTCACAAACTTGGTCAGACTTACAACAGTGATATGCTTAGGATTGCTGTTTTATATTTGGTAGGCCTAACATTCTGAGCAGTCAATTAATAGTGAACCTTCAAGAGAAAAGTGAGGTTTAAGACATCTTGGGAGAAGGATTAGTGATTAGGCTACTTTGTATGAGTCTGTTGTAAGGTACAGTCGAAGTAGGCCTCTTTCTGCACCTCTGTTGGTTCTTTCTGCACATCTCTGGTTTCTTTCTGCACCTTTCTTCCTCTTTCTGGACTTCTGTTGCCCTTTTCCTCATATCTCTTGCTTCTTTCTGCACCTTTCTGCATTTCTGTTGCTTTTTCCTGCACTTCTCTTGCCTCTTTCTACATTTCTGTTGCTTCTTTCTACACTTCTCTTGCTTCTTTCTGCACCTTTCTTCCTCTTTCTGCACATGTCCTACCTATGTTGGCATAGTTAGAAAGTAGCATTTAAAAAACCTTAGAAATTCACTGAAAAAACCAGAGGTTTCAGGGACGTTATAGTTAGTATTAGCATTTAAAAAAAACTCAGAAATTCACTGAAAAAAACAGAGGTTTCAGGGACGTTATAGTTGGGAACTAGCATTTAAAAAACCTTAGACATTCACTGAAAAACCACAGGTTTCAGGGACGTTATAGTTAGGCTGACATTTCACTTGTACAAAACCAGAGAAATTCGGCCGGTATAGTTAGCTGAGCTAACTATAACTCGCACCCCGCAATGCACTGCTGATGACGTCACATATTACATCACTCATGACATGGTCAGTGACATCACTGATGACATCACTGATGACATCTCAAATGACATCACTGATGACATCATCCAGTGACTGAGTGTTTCTAAAAAGTTTAAGAATGTTATATATATATACGGCAAGGTGTATTGAAGACTGAGTGGGTTTATGAGTGTCTGAATGGATGATTTAGTGGGTGCGTGACTGACTGTATAAGTGAGTGATTGAAAGTGTCTTAGTGAATGCATGGGTGAATGACTAATCTATGTGAATGTCTGTATCAGTCTGTCAGTTGCTGTGTAAGTGGCTGCATGGGTTGGTGAGTAGCTACATGAGTGGCTATATGGGTGGCTATATGGGTTAATAATTTGTTGTCTGAGTACCTGTATGGGTGCCTGAGTGTCTGTGTTTGTGTGACTCCCTGCATGGATGTGTGAGTGGGTGATTCACTGGGTGTATGGGTTCATGAGTTCGTGTGTGAGGGGCTGTATGGGTGAGTGAGTGTGCGTATGGCTGTGTTCGTGAGTGAGTGGATATCTCAGTGGTATATGTGTGAGTAACTACATATGTGAAAGGCAGTATATGTAAGTGTTGGAGTATATAAGTGACTATATGTGAGAGTGAGGATTGTGAGAGTGACTGTATGGATGAGTGTGTGCTTGTGTCAGTGATTGTATAAGAGAGTAAGTATGTGTTAATATCTGTATGAATAAGTGAGGTGGTGTGTGTATAACTGTATAGGTGTGTAAATGGCAATGTGATTGATTCTTTGCGTGACTGACTAGGTGTATGAGTAACTCTATGGGTGAGTGGCAGTGTGTGAGTGTCTGTATGGGTACATGATTGCATATATCAGTGGCTGTATAGATGAGTGACTGTGTGAATGAGTGACTGTATGGGTGAGTGAGTGGATGTGTGTACACCTATGAATCAGTGAGTGGGTATGTACTAACTGGTATTGGTGTGTCTATGGTTTCGAGAATGGTAGTCTGCATTTTAGAGTGAGTGTATCAAAGGTTATATTAGGGTGTGAAGAGGTGCATCAGATATTAAGTGGATGATGTCATCAGTGATGTCATCAGTGATGTCACTGACCATGAGTAATGTAATATGTGACGACATCAGCAGTGCATTGCGCGGGCGCGAGTTATAGTTAGCTCAGCTAACTATAACGGCCGAATATCTCTGGTTTTGTACGAGTGAAATGTCAGTCTAACTATAACGTCCCTGAAACCTGTGCTTTTTTCAGTAAAAAAAATAAATATATATACGTAGAAAGTGGCTCGGGCTACGCCATTTGCATTTGTGGATATATATATATATATATATATATATATATATGCACAACAGTGAAACAGAATATATTCAGTTCCAGTATATAAGATAATAGTAACTCCAGCTATTTGCAACATTATGAAACAAATGGTCAGTGATGTGAAGTGCTTGAATGAAGTTATTAGTATTGTATCTGTGTGCAGCCGCGAATTACAGGTTCAAAAATAGGGGGCATATTTACAAGTAATTGGCACAGGGCAGCATCACAAATCATTTTGCTGTGCTGCCCTTTGCCAGTTCGAAAGGGCAGGAATGCACCATATTCACAAGATACAGTACATTCCTGTCCTTTAAGCCAGTGCCGGCGCACATTTAGCAGCTGTGTGCCAACGCAGGCACCCTTGCACCATGGTGCAAGGGTGTCTGTGTTGTTGGCACAATTGTTTTTGTGCGGGAAGGGGAACCTTCCTGCACAAAAACAATCCCAAGAGGTGTTTCCTCTTTCTATGTGTGCTGCAGAATGCAGCACACGTGGAAAGAAGAAATAAGCATTGGCATAGCCAATAGGTCTCGCCTTTGGGACCTTATATGTTTTTAGCCATGCAGCATATTATCCTGGGTCATGTGCCACTAGGGTTTTAATAGTTAAACAATTACTACACACTGGGTTATGCAGTGTGATTGAGGAATACATGCTTGTCTCTGCCGCACACTTCTTCTTCCTGGATGACATTTGGGAATAAAAAGCAATGACAGAAGGGTGGTGGTGAATTTTACAATTGAAAGCAACTACGGGAGGGTGGGAGAGAACTGAAAGCAACGTTGGGAGGATGCTGGGAATTGAAAGCAGCAATGGGAGTGTGGTGGGAATTAAAAAACAATGATGGAAGGGTGGGAAGTTTTGAAAACATGGTTGCCAAAACTAATGGTTCCAATCTACAGCAGATCACACGTGTATCAGGGCAATCTCATGATTTGCAGATACTGCGTTAACAATTAGGGCAGGGCATATATTTTCAGAGATTGGATGCAATGCATCGGAGGCATGCATGTGCACGTTATGAAGTGCTTTGTACCAAGAGCCAGTAGTTGTGCATCACTAAAGAAATAAATTGGAAGACATTTTCTATTTTTTAGCTACTCTTTAGCAGAGAATGCGGGCATCACGCATCAAGGTTGATTTTGCAGGAGAATCGCAAAATCGCTAAAAGCTTAGGGGGCGGTGCTTGGGCTCTTTAAGTTTAAGAGTGCCTGCCATTGAAGGGGTGGTGAAATGGTGAACATAAGCCAAAGCTGTAAGGGGTCTCGGGGAGCCAAAGGAACGTGCCAGAACCAAAGTCTGTGGTTAAGCATGGTAACTGAGACCTGCAGACAGATTCACTAGAAGTCGTGGCTGAATGGGATCATGGTCACTGAGGGCCAGCTGCATATATATTCACCTGAGCAAAGGACTATATGCAGGGCCACTGGAATTATGTGATTTTGTGGTGGCGGTATTTTCTGCATAATCATGGATTTGATGCATTTGCTACATAATTCTTCATCTGTTGAGTAATTAGCAAATTTTAACCCAAAAAGTTCTTTTGTAGCTCAAATGGTTTAAAATTACTAAAAATGCAGTGACACATATTTTCATGCAGTGGAAGACCCTTTGCAAAGGTCATTTGTCTGGTGCGTATTGCTGTATTTGAATGTAAATTGTTACTAATGAGATGAATCTTTTTCCCAGCCGTGTTAATATGTGTAAAAATGCAGAATACTGAAGTAATACATGTGCTGCATAGTGTAGTATAATTTGCCTTCTCTTGCCAAGTAATTTATTTAACGCTGCCGCATAGTTTGGTCCTCCCTTGTTGCATAATTGTACTGACTCTGCCTATCAGTTAGCATGTTCACTGGGTAAAATTGACCAAAAGTCTTGGATGTAAGGTAGTATGGTCACTGTTATGTTATGTTATGTTAAATGTCACTTGTATAGCGCCAAATTACCAACGATCTCTTAGCGCTTCTATGAAAGTTACAGCCTAACACCAGTTATTACTTGTCATAATGCCCATTCGATCAAACTTTATCTTGTCCAAAGGCCTGCTTGAACAAAAAAGTTTTCAATTTCTTCTGAAATGGAAGGAGAATAGTTTCCCCTCGCAAACTTTCCGGCAGTCTGTTCTACAGCTGAGGTATCAGTACTGAAAAAGCCCGTCCACCCATAGTCGATTTGTCAAACTGAGAGCCAGGTATGCATGCACCAGAGCAAAAGCCTATAAAGCATCATTTTTCAGTGGGACAGGAGACCGCAAGTCATGGCTGTAAGGGTGTATGGTCACTGAGGTGAGAGAAGAATTAAGCAGGCACTCCGGGCTATAAAGCAACAGAACTCAAAGCTGTAAGGAAGCAAGAACTCAGAGTCAGACACATTCAGCAGAATCCAAGTCTATATAATCAGTGCCCCTGGAATTGTACGTTTATGTAGCCACTGTGTTTTCTACAAAAAACTGCATTGTTTATTGATGAAACATATAAATAGTTAAATAAAATGAGTCCAATGCCGTCGCGTCAAAGCTAAAGATAAACAAGGCTCAACCTAAAAAATGACTCCTGGATCAGCAATTTTATGACTGTCATGGAACAGTTTACGAGCGCTGTTTAATTAAACAGCTGTTGCCAAGCAGGGGCTTTGAATCTCGTACACGTATATTACAAAAGACTGAAACCACAGACCCAGAATGCAAAGGTCCGAAAAGCCAGACTGGCTTACTTAGTAGGTTGCATGTGAAATGGGTGTCACATCGCAAGCATGTTTCTGCATGTTTGGTTAGTCAAGACCTGCGGGTTGCAGCTTTGGGTTATTTTCCGATAGAAGATGTTTTGTGTAGCTCGTTGTAAGAAAAAATCCACGGTCATGCTTGGAGTAATCCTTTAATTGGAGCCCTGCAGTGCGTGGCAGCAGGTTAAAGGTCAGCTGCCACACAAAACATAAACAAGCTATAGCTAAGATTAGCTAACAGGACTGCTATTTCACAAGCAGCTATGCTCTTTAAGATTTGGAACAAAACGCTCTCAGTGGCGTCATTAACATACCCGACTGACATTCAGTTATGAGAGTAATCGTTTTCCTAACTTCCAAATTAGTCACTGACCCCTCTTTCTGGTAGCGTGCACAGCTTGCTTGTTATTGTGCAAATACAGCAAGGCAACTGAGCTGCCAGAGTGCTGTGGTGTGTCATAGCAACAGCCGGAAACCAGGAGGGGTAAAGCAGCGATGAGGGAGGTGGTGGGGGAGGGGTTAAGCTGCAAAGCAGGAGGGTTTTGAGGTATTGAGGCTGGAATAGGTGTCCTCAGAAAACAGCACCATGACTACAAAAATGCAAAAAAAGGAAGAGCACACAAGGGCAAGCACAACAGGGAAGGGTGAGGGCAACACAAGCCCTGCAGCGCTTCAGCTACAGCTGGTCAAGACAGCAGTCCAAAATACAACAATTACAGGCATGCAGTCATGGGGAGCGCAGCACAGTAGGGGCCATCCGTCCTTATCATAAAATGCCTTCAGGGCCATTGGGGTAGAAGCAGGGGCTGTGCTGACCAGAAAAAAATATAGTGCGCGCGAAGGAACATAAATAAAAAAAAGAGTAAGACCACATGCCACGGGGACAGTCTCCTGGGAGGGTCCGAAACACCAAAAGGCGGGACTAATTAAGCATATCCACCAAACAAAAGCAGGCATTTAGGAAGGTCAGTAACAGGAACGAATGGAAAAGATGGGAGGTGCTTGAAGCCCCCATTATAGATACAGCATATCTAGAAAGAGACAGCGCATGCACTGCCTAGGCAAGACCTAAAATCAAGGAGATATGTAAACATTTCTCTGTATTACGCCTGCTCTGGGGAGGCGCAAGGTTTTGGCACTGTCCCAGGTTTACCAGATGTTGTAAAATTTGGGGCAGCATCAAATTCCATGGGTGTTGAGTGGGAACACACACAGCAACACACTGGGAACACCTCTTTCACACAGAGTAGGGCAAGGCAGCGACCTCGCCTTACTCCATATCCACCAGGCCATGAAAAGCCACGCAGGGTGGATTTACGTGGCCTTGTAGATGTGGCTAAGCCCTGTGCACCACCAGAATGTCACAAAAAATGACGTTCCAGCGAGGCACAGGGCTTGTAAATATGCTCCCTGGTGTGTATGTCACAGCTTTTCATCCTCCTTCAAAGTGCTGCCTCTGTTGGACAGCAGTTAGTCATTGGAAGAAGCCTAGACATTCCACAAATAGTACTACATGTGACTTAAGTATAACTCTGTTCATATTATTTTAGAGGTGTGCAAGCCAAAGCAGCTTCAGCCAGACTAAGGCCAAAAGTGTTTCTCCGTCCCGGATACAGGACGAACCGCGGATGGACAAGGGCACTGCATTCTCTTTTCATGGATTCCTGTAAATGCACAAGCATCATCACGCAGAAAGAGGTGAGGCAGTACGAGCATGAAAAAATCCTTTGAGATTTCTGAACAACAAAGTGAAAAGAATGTCTTACCGGCAGCGTCCGTTTACTCAGAGCAAGTGACATGCCTCTTCTGTAAGCTTTGAATGTCTTGTCAATGTTTTTATTGCCTTTAAAGAGGTGTGGGGCTTCTTCATGTTTCATTTATTTATTGCAGTTTTATATAGCGCTAACTCCAACCAAAGGTATTGGAGTGCTTTACATGAGCAGCAGTTACATTATGCAACAACACATTCATTTGTTTTGCAGGCACAGAGAGATTAACTGGCACATGCATCAAGGTAGGCTATTGCGATTCCTTAATTGCGGTTATTAAGGAATCGCAATTAAGGAATCGCAAAAGCCTATGCATGTAGGAATCACTATAAAAATAGCGATTCCTAAACATTCCTTAATTGCGACTCGCAAATTGCGAGTCGCAATTAAGGAATGCCGTCCCATTCATTCCTATGGGCCTGTAGCCCATAGGAATGAATTGGAGATTGCATGCGCAATTTGCGAGTACCAGTAGGTACTCGCAAATTGCTCATGCAATTTCAAGGGTGCAAGGGTGTCAAAATGACACCCTGTTGCACCCCTGAAATTGTGATGTGCACCCATGTTGCGCGCACACATGCCCCAAGGGCATGTGTGTGTACCCTAAAACTTTAAAAAATGCATTTTAGTGCATTTTTCAAAGTTTTTGCAAATTACAGACAAGTTTGATTTGTCTGTAATTTGTGGTCCCAAATAGCTGAAATCGCTATTTGAAAGTGCTTCTAGCATTGCATTTAAGGAATTGCAAATTGCGATTCCTTAATGCAATCAGCAATTTAGAATTCGCAAATAATTGCGAATTCTTAAATTGCGCATAGGAAACACTTTCATGCATCTCCAAAGGCCAATTTGCGATCGCAAACGGCCGATTTTTGCGAATCGCACCGTTTGCGATCGCAAAAACCTTTGATGCATGTGCCCCTTAGTGATTTGCCCAGAGTCACAGGATGTTGAGCCAACACCTTGACTCTAACCTGGTTCTCCACCATCAAATTCAGCAGTTCTCGCCGTCGTGTCACATTAGTTCTATGACATTAGCAAGTGAAAACAGTCCTCTGACTCCTTACATTACACTGAACGGAGAGCAACACTTATGTGTGTTTTAATTAATGTAGGTTGGTGGAGTGGTTTGTTTTATTTTCAGGTAATCTTTTGTGATTGACGCACAGCTGTTCAACACAAAACAAGGTTTGTAGTTACGTAGAGGCCTAAATATTTAAATCCCTCATTCTCAATACGCAGATTACCCGGGAGGTGCCTTATATCTAAATGTCTACCCACTGGGTATAGGCTTGACTTGTCCCAATTGATCTTTTAACCTGCGTGTGCACCATATGTTTCAAATATTCGGAACACCCCTGGGAGAGTGCTGAGTGGATGGGTGATATATAGAAGGATGTCGACTGCGTATAATGAAATTTCTTCATCTACTGATGCCCCCGGGAGGTCTCTAAAGCCAACAAGGTCCTGGTGTGCTCTGACCATACAGGTCAGGGGCTCTACTGTAAGCGCAAATAATAAGGGGAATAGAGGGCACCCCTGTCGGGTGCCTCTATCGATGGGGAATTCCTCGGGAATCGTTCCATTCACCCGTACCCTTGCCACCAGACCTACACATATTAGTTCTATCCATGCCCTGAAGTTGGGACCAAATCTTAATTTTAGTAGAACTTGATGCAGAAAAAGCCAGTGGATGGCATCAAATGCCTTTTCAGCATCCAGGGAGAGGAATACGTGTGGGTCTTCTCTGTCTCTTACTGTGGCCAGCCAATTTTAAAGCCTATGCAAGTTAAACCGAGTAGATCTTTAAGGCATAAACCCTCATTGATCATTATGAATAAGAGACATTATCACAGTCAGCAGTTGCATGGCCAGGAATGTGGCTAGGATTTTTGTTTCAACATTCAACAATGAGATGGGGCGGTAAGAACCTAAATCCGTGGCGGGCTTTCCCGGCTTGTGTATAACCACTATGGTGGCACTACGGAGGTCTGGGGGTAGAACTCCCTCTGTCTTAGCCTCCAAAAACATATAAAGTAGGTGAGGACTTAACAGTTCAGCGTTCTTCTTAAAAAGCTCTGTCGGTATTCCGTTAGGCCCTGGGGTCTTTCCTGGTTTCTGTTTGTCTATGGCAGCCACTACTTCCCATTAACAGTTTGTATCGCCTGCACCCATCGTGGCTCCACCTTTTTCCTGCCCAACCATGCTAAAAGTCTCCCCGCTTTGTCGCCCGTATCATATAGGCGATGTTGGGTGGCTAAAATCTGGGACTTTGCCTCTGGTGTGCTGACGCCTGATATTCTTGGCGAAGAATCAGAATCTGGTGTGTAAGACAAGGGTCTAAGTCTGGCCCCAGGTGTCTTTCCAACTCTATCAGTTTTCATCTCCAAGGCCTCTTACTCTCTGACCTCTCTCTTCTTTTTGTGGGCAATGGAATTCTGGGCCTTATCCCTGAGCACTGTTTTATATGCCTCCCATAATACGACAGTGGAGACCATGGAGTCTTTATTTTCAGCAAAATAGAGCCCAGTATCAATTCTAAGGTCACGCACAATTGTCTCATCTTTCAATTCCCATGCATTGAGCATCCAACCCCCAGTAACCTTACGGGGTCCCGTCCCAACTGTGATTCAGAGGAGCGAGCGGTCCGAAAGACCTTTTGTCTGGTAGTCCGCTCGATCTATATCGCCTATCTCACCTGCCGGGGCTAGAATATATTCCAGTCTCGAGGATGCTTTGTAGATGCCTGAAAAGTAGGAATATGGATCTACCACATTGTTGAAGTCTCCCCCTATAATATGTGTTGAGGAGCCTGCCTCAAGTAATATTCCTGTGACCTTATCCATCGTCTGTTGTTGAAGCCACGGGGGCATAGACGCTAACTAGGGTAATGTCCCTACCAGTAGCGGCCCGTGGTGGGAGTGCTGTGGGGCCGCGGGGGAGGGGCAGGGTGGGGGGTAGTAAACTCCGGCTCACAACCGACCGGAGTAATGTAATTAAATAAATAAATAAAACGAATTTCATTGCGCGCGCTGAAACCCATTTGGCGTTTCAGCGCGCGCAATGAAATTCATTTTATTTATTTATTTAATTACATTACTCCCGTCGGCCGTGAGCCGGAGTTTACTACCCCCCACCCTGCCCCTCCCCTGCCCCGCCCCACCGCCCCGCAGCACTCCCACCACGGGCCGCTACTGGTCCCTACGTCCCCACATCCCTTTCACAGCTACATACGTCCCATTGGGGTAGGTCCATGTCTTGTCAACTGTAAAGGGGGGAGTCTGTTTAATTAGGATACCCACCCCCCTTGAGCCCGTGGTGAAGCCCGCATGTGCTAATGTCTTATATGTCCCCCCCCAGGAACCCGCATTGGGAGCCCTGGAGGTGTGTTTTCTATGGTAGGTCCACATCTGGCTTCACTCTTCTAAGATATGTGGCCACTAAGACTCTTTTGATCTTATTCCCTAACCCATTGACATTCCACGTCATCAATGAATACCCCCGTTCTCCTTGTATGTTGACCTTACTTATCTATGATAATGGGAAAATTATGGGCTGCCGATGGTGTATAACCTGTGCTTGCATCTGAGACCTCCTCCACTCCCTGTAACATGTAAACCTACAACAATCGCCCCCAAACTCATCCCTTCCTGTGTGGAGTGTTAATATGGTTCAGTTGGAGTGATTTCATATTTCTCCTGTTCAGTATCCCAATCCCTCCCTTCCCTCTGCCTCCCTCCCCCACTCTTCCCTGCTTGCCGCACACTTACCCCTATTCGTCAACATGTAGCCCTCCCAACCCCAATTTACATCACCCTTCCCCCCCTCAACTACCCTCCCACAAAATCACGAACCAGTGAGTCCAAAACCTGCTGAAAGAAAAAGAAGAAGCTGTGTAGTGAACTTGTACTCTCCAACCAATGGCAGGAGAGTTGGGGGCGTGTGGCACTTCTTCATCCTCTGGCTTCCGCCGGGCCAGTTAATTGAGTCAGTTATTATCCTTGTTGCATATCTTTTCTGAGTCTGACTCGGGAGAGACCCCAGGTTTCAGCTCTGTCTCCAGATTTACTATTGTGTCCAGTAGCGGTGGTGTTCTTCTGAGTCTGCAGAGGATTCGTGGTCGGATTGATCTGTTGTGTTCTCCCTCCGTATTACATCTTGCTTCGTTCTCTTGAGCCATCTATGGCTGGGCTCCTCCTTAGTGTCTGTGGAGAGGCCAGACCTCGGGTAGTGTTGCCGTGGTGGCGTGGGAGTCTTGATTCATTGCTGAGGAGTCACACCCACCCCCACAGCGATTGCACCTCATCCTTTGTGTTTTAGTCTGGCTCCCTCATTTGTGGGACCTCGTTGTCCATCTCCATGCTTGCTGCCCATATGAGGTGGCCACTCCTCTATCCAGGTCCAGAGCTCCTCTGGCGTTTGGAAGAAGACTGTCCTACCCGCAAAGATGATCTTGAGCGTGACTGGGAATAACAGCATATATTGTATGTTTATCGCCCATAGCTTTGTTTAACAGAGTAAAAGGTCTGTCTCTGTTTTTGTAGTTCCTTAGAGTAATCTGGGAATATCATTATCTTTGATTGGGCATGGCGAATCTCTTCCAGTTTCCTCCCCTCTCTTAATATCATGTTCTGGTCTTGAAAGTTCAGAAAGCGGGGAATGACAGGGCGCGGAGAGGCTCCCATCGGGGGTTTGGCGCTTAGGGCTCTATAGGCTCTTTCGATAACAAAGCAGGAGGAGAACTGTGCCATAGGCAGGGAATCTCTGAGCCAGGCTTCCAAGAACCACCCCCATGTTGGGGCCCTCCACTCACTCAGGAAAACCAATGAAGCGCAGATTGTTCCTTCTGACTCAGTTTTTGGAAATCATTAACCCTCCTGGCGACATCTGCGATGGTGGTCCGGAGTTCTGTAACAGTTAAAGTGAGCCTATAAACCCTTCTTGTGGGGACCTTGGCACTCCGATGGGCCCACCGCACCAATCTGCACAGGCTTTGTCTGCTGCGTGGGACTCACCCAGGCGGCCAAGCATGTGACCGTGCCACTCGGACCCGGCTCTGAGAGAAGGGAGGGGTCTGCCCCAGTAGCCCGGAGACTCAAGCGGCCTGGTCCGAGTGGCACGGTCACATGCTTGCCCGCCTGGGTGAGTCCCACGCAGCAGACAAAGCCTGTGCAGATTGGTGCGGTGGGCCCATCGGAGTGCCAAGATCCCCTCAAGAAGGGTTTATAGGCTCACTTTAACTGTTCGCCCATGCTTCGCCTATCTGTGACCCCAGAGCGTCCGTCGCCCTCTGATCTGTGTCTTTCCGAGTAGCCCTTTACCGCCTCTGGTGTCAGGGAACTCCAGCAAGGGAGTCGCCGCTCCCAGACCACGAGGGACAGAGCAGCCAGAGAGAGGAGCTCCCCACTGATTTTAGGTGAGGGCTCCCCCACACTCACCGGCTCCAGATGTCGGCAGCTCATGGGCCTGGCGCTCCGCTCTCCTGTGTGGCGATCTCCTGTTATGCCTGTAACGCCTCTGTTTCCAGGAGGCCCTCTCGGCCCAAGGGTCCGATCTTCACCACCGGGCCGCCTCAAGGAGCGCGGTCGATCAAAATGCTCACCAGCTGTTCAGCATGGATCACTGACAGAATATCAACTGACAGAATATCGTGTTCCCAAAATATCAGGACATAAATATCGATGTCAAAAATATCGACATCCTATCTTTATAATGGTAAGTACTAAAATATCGAAAAAAATATATCGTTGAAAATATTGAAGTACAAAATATTGTTTTTTTTTAAATGTATAAAAAATATTGTAAAATAAATTAAATAACACAAATAACTTTTAAAAAATTTAGAATTGTTAGAAAATGTTAACAATTATACGTAATAAATATAATGTAAAAATAAATTAAACATACATATATAAAATATAATATATATATTTAATTAGAAATAATTAAGAATAATTATTTTAATAAATCATAAAATGTTAGAAATCTATATTTTTTTTAAATACATATCTATATACATACACCTGTAACATAAAAATAAAAAAAAATATATATATTACAAATTAAGGGGCCCATTACGATGGCGGGCGGAAGCACAACCGCCGTGCTGGCGGATGCAAAAACCACCAGTTACCGCCGGCACGCAGCAGTCCACACGCCCGCCCAATTATGATGCGAAAAGCAGGCCAAACACCGCCGGCAAGCCAGCAACACCGTCCGCCATCAAAGTGCGCCCGCACACGTAGCGGCGCAGCACAACTGACACACACCGTCCGACGAAACACGTCCCGCCCGGCGCATAAATTACGATGCCGCAAACAAACGGCTCCCACGGCAAAGAGACACCGCACGTGAAAGAGAGGCGGAAACACGGACGCAGAGCACGGACAACGAAGAAGCGGCACCCCGGGCATGAATCCAGCACTGCAGGCCCTTCCCATGCTTCTGCTGATGCACCACCAAGGACGCAACGTACCGCGGAGACGCAGGTAGGCACACACACAACAAGTGCACGCAAACAGCGCACACAGTGCAAGGGCGGAAAAAGCGGACAACCCCCACCAGCGCGTGCACACTACACATCCACCATTGCATCCACATATGACACACAGGCCAAATCCTAACATCGCAGAACACATGTGTACACACCACCTGGGACTAGGAACCAACCACCCCGTCACGGCCCCAAAGCGCCGATGTCGCCGCCACACATGCGCACAACGCAGAGGCCAACCGCAGCGCCATGCATGCGTCGCACACAGACACAGGGACACAACCAAGCAGCACACACATCAGCCCCACCCCGAACGCACATGACACGTGACAGGCCGGCCACAGACATGTCCCCAACGCCCAATTCACGGACAACACCCAACGCCACACAACCGACGCACACATGTCAGTGAAGTCACGCAACAGCAGGACACACCCCAGTGTAACAAACATGGCGTAGCACACAGCGGCGGCAACACCAACTAGGAGAAGCAGGGCCCCTTCGGGAAGAGGAACGCCAGTACCACACTGAAAAACCCATACCACCCTGCACATATGAACAAGACACATGAAACGGAACACCAAAGAGCCCGGGGACCGACAACAGGTGGCCCAAGAATTACATCCACACACAAGGCCCAACGCAGAGCGGAAAGGCAGCCTGCCGCCCACACAAGGGAGAGCAGACAGCACTGAATGACCTTCCATTCCAACACCGAAACCACAGCCCTACGACAGAAGCCGGTGAATACAGCCATTGTCCAAGAATAGACCAACACAGGCATGCCGAGGAGACCGACCACACGGCAGATAGCGCATATCACAGAAGCACACAACGGACGGGGAAGAAAGAAGAAAACACTCCCCCATGTCGGCCACATGCAAGTTAATTGGAAGGAGTCACACAGCACTGACCTTGAACTGTCTGAGAAGCATGTGGGAAGAGGGCCCGTGTCCTCCAAACAAGCCAACAGAACACAAGTCCTGTCTCCCCACGACTACACAGAGCTCACAGCAACCCCGGAGCGTGCACATTGCAGACTGCACACACAGCCGGAGAACGCCACCTCTACGAACCGCTGCGAAATGGCAACCGCAACACACCTACCCAACTACGCCGAACAGCTCAAGCTGTACCAAACCAACACGATACATACATTGGGATGCGATCTCCTGTCCCTGCTGAACGTAAGTTACCGACTGACTTACCGCATCACATTGTTCAGCTGCGTCATGCCCGTCTTCTACTGTCGGAGGTGTCCCTACCAGCATCCCGTCGAGATATGCCTCTCCAACCCGGCATGTCTGAAGGCGGACCTGCTACCACTACTCCTCCCTCTGGACGCACACGACAGGGCCTGCTCTGCCTATGGGGGCATGGCGTATGTGGCCAACATCGCACGCGCACTGAAATGGAACCACTGTGCCTCCACACGACGGATCATCGAGAACAGCTACATCGAATGTCACCCAGCATGCCCCATCATGGTCCTCCAAGGGACAACCTACGAACAACACCTTGACAGCCACCATCCGCTTCATTGGCTGGCAAACATGGACACCACCAATGACATGGAAGCCCTGCTGGACGGCATCGCATACCTGACAACCTGTAAATACGTCGGACCACAACGCAGGTTCCCCGAGTGACCTATGAAGTCCAACCCCGCACCCATGCTCAGCTTCCGCACGGACTGGCCAGTCACCACCACAACAGCCATACCAAACGACCGGCAACTGTAACCACACCATCAACGACATCGCCATGACATCGGATATGACCGGGACATGCACACTGTTCCCCATCACATCCAGGAACACCGCATGCATCGTGGGAGGCAGTGGCATGGGCTCTGTGCATCGCACCCACATGGACGGAACTGCACGAACAACCAGGACACGACATGGATCCAGCGCACATGGACACACACACCGCTCAGTGGACATGAATAGGTCGCCTGGAGTCTGTGGGTGCTGCACCCTCCCACCCCCGCCCCGGGAATCCCATACCAGGACCTTTGCATGGACGACAAGTGCATACAACAACAACACGACCCCAGTGACTGTGACATGTCCAGTAACCACCACAGTGCAACAACAAGTGGCACGCCGCTGCATGCACGCAAGCACATGCCCTGATGTCATCTCACATGCACGCGTGCATGAGGAACAACCGCAGCAAACCTGTCACATGGAACTGAGATGGACTGTGCCCATGATGCCGAGCGGTCTGGTAGGCTACATGTATACCGTCTGTGTCAAAGTCCGCAGCTCCGCAGCTATACGTAAATGTACATTAGCACAGCCTTGGCCAAGCAGATGTAACCCCACACCCTATCCCATTTGTAATCATGCTCAGTATATCCTCAACATGTATTCCGCTGCCAGTAGTGTCCACTATACTGCATCACAGAGGACAGAAGACTCAATATAATGTTTGAAACCAAAACTGTCTCCGCTGACTCATTTCACAAGTACGAATGAGAGAGGATGAGAGTATGTGAAGTACACGGCAGTCGTGACATGACCATGTAGTCCACTGGTATTGGATGTCAACGCAAATGAGTAGCACAACTGTGGAAGACACACATGTGTCGTGTGAAGTCGTATGGACGCAGTGCTCAGGTGGGTGGGTGTGACGGGTAGATGCGCACATGCCAAGTTGGAGCACGCCGTGTCGGGAGGGGTCATGAACAGTACACCACCGCTTCCCTGGGCATTGTGAGAGGACACCTGTCGGGGGGAGTGAACACGTGTGTGCACAGCAGCCGGGCACACGTACAAAGCGGTACCAGGCGCACCTCAGCCCACCCTCTGTGGACAAGCTGGATCCTGTTGTGCGCCCGCCATGCCCCTTGACAAGGCACACACAGCCCCAGTCGACCAGGTGTAACCCCAACATAGTCAATCCGCACAGGCGATACAGTGCACGGGATGGCAGTGGAGCATGGTGTGTGAGAGGTCTCCTCGCGCTCCTCCTGGTCATATCACGCAGGCAATAGAACCTCAACGTCTAGCATGGCACAAGTCACATGGAAGTGTAGGGGGGACGCACCACAGCACGAGCAGCACTGATGTCACGGGAGGTGGCTCGCACCATCCCATCCATTGCCCATCATACCAACCACGACACATGCCATTGCGGCAAAGTGCAAGCGCGTGCGCCACCACCCCCGAGCCCTCCCCAGAGAGGCCAAAGAGTGAATGTGTGGGCCAACAGCCACAGACGGACGCGGCCTGGCCGCAAGGGCAGCCACAGCCACTGGGTGTCGCAGGTGGCGGATCCGGAAGGCGAAGACTGTGATGCATAGTCCATGCAGGCCGGGTCTCCATTTGGGGCACCACGCAGGTGGACGGCGTCCCGCCACACATCATACCCTGAGACAGCCCACTCGTGCAACTGGACCCACACATTCACTCCTTGCCCTCTCTGGTGCGAGCTTGGGGCTGCCTGTGCAAGCGCTAGCCTCGCAGGTGAGCATGCATATTGGGGGGCGAGGGGAGGACATGAGGGCTGGGGCGAAGATGACTGTATCACTGTCAGTTAGTACAAGGGATGACCCAGATGTGGAAAGGAAGAGACGTGTCCCGTGTGTACTGCAACTAGTCGCCAATCCAACTACCCCCATGTCCGGAATGTAAGCCCGCACCTAGGCCCGCCCATCCGCCACATCGAACATACCACCAGCACGACAACCTTCCCATTCGAAACACTGACTGGGGGTGGCGACCAGTGAACAATCATGTGTAGCCTACCCACGCGTACATGTGGGCCCTCCATGATCCATGTCACCTGCGGCAAAGACATGACATGCGCAATGAGGGAAGTGAGGAGAGCTGTCCGCCCCACGCGCAGAAGGTGCATCAGCTCCACAGACCCAGCAGCGAGTCCAGCAGGGGTCACATGTGCAGGGGCAGCTGTGCCTGGTGTGAAGCACATCGACCAATGTGTAGTCTGCCCACATCCACAGTCCATCATCATGCGGACATAGGAATTGAACACAGGGCAACACATCTTAGTTGGTGCACCCACCGTGACCAACAATGCGCAATCATCGACGTACCCGCCCTGTGCATGGCCCCCCACCCAACGGAGGCACATCCAGTGCCACCATCCCACACACACAAGCCTTCCACGGAACATGCTGTGTCCAATGGTCAGTACAGAGTCAGCGCCCATCTGGTGGATCCTGAACAGGAGACACATGCACACACATGCCAGCTCCCACTATGTACGTCTGCCACCTGGCACGTGCAATGTAACCTCTCACCTGTGACTGCAAGCACACAGCCGTCTTGGCATGGGGCTGTCAATGTGGACACCAGTCAATGTTTCGGGAGCTGTGATCCGTACAGTGCTGTACATAGGGTGCAGTGCTGACACCTACTACTGTCTCATATCCCCTCGTGCCACAGGTCCCACTTGTATTGGCCGCTCAGCCCGTGCCCACATCGTCGTCGTCGTGTGCCATACTCATCCAGCCTTGGAAGCAGTTCCATGCTCAGCAGGCACTCATGTTGCCGTGGCGTTGCCGCTTGACGAATATGCAGTCAGTCCCCATCAGCACGCCCCGCAAGTCATTGGGGCCTAGATCCCCATGTGCATGCACATGGCAGTGGTATGTCTCACTTGCCATTGCCATTGTTGGGAGACCTGTGTAAGTGTATTGTGGCCGTGCCGTCCCAGCTTGACAGCTGGGCTGTGGCTCATGTGCTTGCTCAGTCATGTCAGTGATGTGTATGCGAAATTGCTATGTGCCGTGTTGCTTTGACATGTGTCCTCTGCCATTTAACCCAGGCGGAGACCGAACATTGACCGCCCATACCAATTGCTGGCGGACATGGACGATACAGAGGTAATCAGGAAGTTTCGGCTGGACAGGCCAACTCTGCATCGACTGTGTGCCATGTTAGAGCCCCATCTCCGTCCCCGCAGGGTGTATCCGACTGCTGTCACCCCCACGGCTAAGGTGATGGCCGCCATGCATTTCTTCGCCACTGGGTCATTCCAGCACACAGTGGGCAGTGGAGGAGGGATGTCCCAGCCCATGTTCAGCAAGGTGCTGAGGGATGTACTGGCAGCCATGATGCTGTACCGGAACAGGTACATCCGCTTCCCCAGGGCTCGTGAATTGGCGGCAGTGAAGGGTGCATTCTATGCCCTTGGCAGAATCCCACACGTCGTGGGAGCCATTGACTGCACTCATGTTGGCCTTGTTCCACCACAGGCCACTGAGCACCTGTACCGCAACAGGAAGCACACGCACTCCCTGAATGTGCAAGTGGTGTGCCTTGCGGACATGGTGATCACCCACGTGTGTGCAAAGTTTCCAGGCTCGGCCCATGACGCACACATAATGCGCAACAGCATCTTGCCACGACTGATGGCCAATCTGCAACAGGATCGTGCCTGTATTGTCGGTGAGTATGTGGAGTGGTGTAGCATGCTGGGTGTGCGATGCTGTCCCCTGTCCAGTTGGAATAGCTACGGTTCTCTGTGTCCCTCACACCCAGGTGACTCTGCGTATCCGAATGGGGCATGGCTGCTCAGTCCATTGAGGAATCCTCGCACCCCAGCAGACGATCGATACAATGAGGCACATGGGAGGACCAGACGTGTGGTCGAGCGTACCTTTGGCCTCCTCAAGTCCAGGTTCAGGTGCCTGGACCGCACCGGGGGTGCACTGGCGTACTCCCCACAGAAGGTGTGCCAGATAGTGGTGGCGTGCTGCATGCTGCACAATCTGGCCATTCGGAAGCAGATCCCCCTCATTGTGGATGACGGAGATCAACCAGGGCCCCAGCCCGCAGACCAGGACAGCTCGAGTGAGGTGGACAGCGGAGAGGAGGAAGCTGGGAATGTGCGCCAGCAGCTCATCGCCCGCTACTTCACTTGACGGTGAGTGTCCATGTACGACGGATGATGTGTCTGTATCTGTGCAGGTGTGTGTGTGCTGTGTCAGGGTGGCCGTATGTTCACTGCGTGCAGTGTGTCAACGCTCCATGGCCAGGGTAGTATGCCACTGTTGGTGACTGTGGCATTGTGCCCTATTGCTCTGTGCGATGTGTGTACATTGCTTGTAGTTGTTGACATGTACTGTGTGATGGGTGTGTGACACACTCATTGAATGTGCTCCTGTTCTGTCTCCCACCCCTAGGTCCCTACAGGCCCTCCGGATTCCATTGCCATGCCACGCATCAGGTGCCCTTCCGCCCAAGGTGGCCATTGTATTCCGTACAAATAAAACACAGGGCACAAACAGCAGTTAGTGAATAAGGTGCATTTATTACGAACTGTGACATGTGATTGTGTGTAAGGTGATAACAAAAGTGGTGCGTGCAGTGACAATGAGCTGTCGGTCATGGCTGCGTGATGATCAGGGTGTACCCACTGGTTCTATGTCCATAGTCCAACACACACATGCCATCCAGCTGGCTGTGTGGAGTGGGATCGTAGAGCAAGTCAATGCAGTGGCTGGTCAAGGAAGGCTGGCGGAAGGCTGGCTGGCTGCCTCACTTGCGACTGGAGCGTGCGAAGTCCTCCCGGGAGATCTGTTTCCTCTTCGGACGGCCCCTTCCACGTTTGGGAGGGGGTGTGTGGTGGCGACCTGCTGGTGGTGGGTGAGGTGTGCTCACTGGCTGTGGACGCAGGGGAAGTGGACACTGCTGGCCGACCCTGCGCCCTAGCAGGTGGTGGCGGAGGTGGTGTTGCTGGCCTTGCCTGTGACCCCACCGCCACCACCAGCTGGCCCATGAGGTCCACGAGTTGGTCCATACGGGACACGAATTGGCCCATATGGGCGTCCATGGACCTCAGCACCCCCAGCACCTCCCGCGTGTCAGTGGCAGACCTGGCCCATTGTCCTTGGGCCTCTTCATAGGCCCCAAGGACTCTGGCCATTTGAGGCAGGGCATGGCTCCCAGGGGAGGCTGGCGTTTCCCTGACCCTGCTCCTCCTACCAGTCCTGCTGCCACCGGCCTGCCCACTAGCCACATTGCACACCACGGTCCTCGCTGTGGCTCCCAGGGTGGATCCAGTCGGCCGGGCCACCACCTGCGCTGGGGCTGGTGCCAGCGAAGACGTGGTGATGGTGGAGGCGGTGGTGGTCGGTGCGGCGATGGTGGCGGTTGCGGCAGTGGTAGTGGCCGCAATGACCGTGGGTGTGGCCGCAACGACAGTGGCAGCAGGGGACTGGGACTGTTCAGCATCCCTGGATGATGGGTTGGTGGGTAGGAGGGGTCCTGGGGAGCGGCTGGGCCCTGCCACGCCAGATGGGCCAGCTTGGTGGTCCGTGTCCGAAGAGGTGGACAGATCCTCCAGATCCGTGTGTCCTCGTTGGGGGCTTGTAGGCTGGCTGTGCTGGCTGCTGTCTCCATCCCCAGCGTCCAGCAGTTCGTCACCTGTGGAGAAAATGAGATTTGTTATTGTGTTGCACCTGGCGAAGTATGTATTAGTCGTCTGACATTGGCAGTTCGTGCAATCTCGTACATGGGTTTCCCGGAGGCGAGTGTGTGGCTGTGGCATCTGTAGTTGTGTGTGCTAGGCAATGGGACTGTGTGCTGTGCACATGTGGCATGGGACGGATTGGCCATGCCGATGGGTGTGTTGCTTTGCCCCTACTCATTGTGACTCTGGTGTATGCGGGCTCCTGGCCCATCCTGGGTCTGGTTTGTACTTTGCTTTTGGTGTTCATATGGAACGCTTAGGAACGCATATGGCAACATGGGGGCCATGCCCCAGATTCGCATTTGGGAGGGGATATGCTTTTGGGGTTCAAATGGAACGCTTAGGAACGCATATGGCAACATGGGGGCCATGCCCCAGATTCGCATTTGGGAGGGGATATGCTTTTGGGGTACATGCTGTGAGCCATGGGTGCCGAACGTGACATGTGTTGTGGCAGCATGACAGTGCATGGTCTGAGGTGTGTGCATGCCTGACATGCCCTGCATATTTGCTGTCTGTTGTGGTTACTGGACATGGCATTGGACGCATCGTTATGAGTGAGTGATAGTTGTGTGCCAGCCAACGTATTGCAGTTGTCCCATCTCCTTGGTGTGCGTGCTGCCCTGTGCCATGTGCATCACTGCAGTGCTCGGGGGGGTGTGGCCCATGTTGTGTGTTGTTGCTCACAGTGTGTCGTGCGCTTAATTGACTTCTGGCACATGGTTGGTCATGGGCATGTGTCTTAGCGTGACTGCTGTATGTGTGGCAGCTGTGCGGATGACATGCCTTTCATGTGACTGGGGCTGACGGATGGGATGGATGGTATGTTGTATGTGCATGGTGTGTCTGTGAGTTTGATGGGTTCAGTGGTGTTCGTGTGCATTTCTGTTGTTCCGCTCTGTTGCGTCTAGTGTTGTTTGTCTTACATAGGCGTAGTTGTGGGGTGTGGGGTTGACAGGCAGTGGGGGCTACATGGACAGGACTTCAATGGTGTTTCGGTTGTGTGTGATGAGTTGCACAGTGGCTGCCGTGTGGGACTATATTCAGTGTGGCTTGTGCATGCAGGCGTGGCTCCTTGGGTGTTGCTATGTCTGTGATGGGTCATGTGGGGTGTGAGTCTGCTGTTCATGTCCGTGTGCACATTGTTCACTTGTTCGTGACGGTGGGCGGTGCTGCGTGTTCGTGTGCTACGTGACATGTCCCATGTGTTGGTGGTGTTATGGTCCTCATGCCTCCAGTAATCCAGCCCTGTCCAGTTTCCCACCTGCAAGTTGTTCGTGCGTGCACTGTACTGGATGCCACATGGCTCTAAGCGGGGGGTGCTCCATGTTGCAGGTCTGTGGGGGTGGGGGGTGTAGTGGGTCGTGGGGGTGGCTGTACACCCACTGACACCGATTGCTGTGGACCGTGATGTCTGCCTTTCGGCTGTCGTTGTGCACTGCGGTGGCTGACACGTGGCTGTGGGGTGTGGGGGATGCTCCTCCTTGCTGTGCTGTGGGACTGGGGCCTGGTGTGTGTTGTACTTGGGCTGTCCACCGTCCCACCCACTGCACTTTGTGTTCCTGCCACTTACCTGTTACTTGTCGGTTAGTGCAGCTGTGGCGGACACATGGGTGTGGTGGGTGCTCGTTGTGGCGCTTCTGGCATATTTGGGGACCTGTTGGTGGTTACGTGGCTGGCTTAGTGTACACATGTCCCCACGCATCTTACAGTTGTTCGGTTTGGCCTGTGTGTGGTAGTGTCTGTTGCATGTGCGTGTGTTGTGTTGTGTATTGTGTGCTGGACATGGGGGTGTTTGTCCCTGGGAGCTGTGGCATGGTAGTTGCGCATGTGAGTACATAGCGGTGTGCTAGTATACATTAGTTTGTACTTACCAGCCTCCACTCCTCCTGCTAATCCGGCGAGGATCTCCGGATGGATTACGACTCGCACCTTCTCCTCCCACGCTTTGAAGGTCTTAAAGAGCGCGGGATTCCCTCCGCCAGTGACGGCAGCCAGCTCTCTGTTTTTGCCCTCCTTCTTCTTGACCAGGCTCTTTACGTCATTCCAACGTTTGTTAATTTCTCCTCTGTTCCTGGGCAGGGTCCTGACTGCATTGACCTGGTCTACGATCCGGTTCCACATTCTGTTTCTGGTGGCTAGTGGTGTGTGCTGGACCATGTTCCCATAGATTTGTGGGTACACCTTGATGATCTCGTCGACCATGACCGTCAGCTCCATGGGCGTGAACTTGGGCATCCTTTGTGGTGCCATGGTGTTTGTGGTGCTGGTGCGGTGTGTGTTGTGTAATGTGCAGGGGGTTTGTGGTGCCGGTGTTTGGTGGTGGTGGTGGTGGTTGTGATGTGTGCGTTTCTGTGGTGTGCTGCTGTCCTTGCTGTGTCACTGTGTCCTCTCCTCTCTGGTTTGCAATGTAGCAAGGGGTTGTGGTCTGTGGGAGTGCTGCTTTTGTACTCACCTATGTGGGTGTGTCCTCATGGTCTGTTGTTTTCAGGTGTGTTGTGTCTGGGGTTCTGGCCTTTGTATTTTTTGTTTGTCCGGGGGGGTGTTTTCGGGATGTTTACTGTGCTTGTGTATTTGTGCGTGCCTTGCTGTGTGGACTTGTTGGCCATGTTGTGTGCTATTGGTTTTGTGTGCGGATGGTTTCTGTGCAGGTACGTGGGCGCCATGGCTTCTGCCGTGTCGATTCTCATCGGCGTTGTTTGCGCTGGCGGGCGGTATATTTGTTGTTTTTCCGCGCTCATGGCGGTGCGATCGTAATTTCACGTGCGGTGTGTCGGCCGTGTGGGCGGGCGGTTTTGTGTTGTCGTGCGTGTTTCCGTCCGTGGCGGGCGGTTTGACTCCGACTCGGACGATGGCGGGCGGTATTTTGTGTGATTTTTCCGCCGATGGCGGTTTTCGGTTTGTGTACTCATAATGGCGTGGTCGGTGTTCAGGCGGTGTGTGCGGGCGGATTTTTGCCGCTTCCATGCCTGGCGGATTTATTTACGCCGGGTATCGTAATGTGCCCCTAAAATATTAAAATATTTATTATTTTTTAAAACTACGGGGCCTATTACGTTGGCGGTCGGATGTCGACCGCACGGCCGGCGGCGGTGCCCACCGGACCGGCGGTGGAGATCCACCAGCACCGCAAGCCAGAAAACCGCTGGTCCGATTAGGATGGCGGTGGCGACCGCGGCGGTGGGAAATTCCGACCGCCGCTTATCCGCCGGTCGCCATCCGCACTCCTGCCTGGCAGGCGGAAAAGGACCGGGATAATGGTGGCGGTGCAGAGCAGGCTCCGCCGGCACGATTATGATGCCGGTGGTAGCCAGCCTTTCCGCAGCGGTCAGACCGCCATAGAAAGGCTGGCAGAGATTGTCTTCCGGGGGCCCATGGTGAGCCCCCGATGTTTTGGAGGGGGTGAGGGTGCACTGGGGGGGTACCCATGGCCCCCCGACATTCCCCTGTACCAGGTGGCAGGCACTCTGCAGTGCCTGCCACGTAGTGCAAGGACATGCCCATTTGGACAACGCGGCGGTGCTGCGGGTAGCAGCAACCGCCGCAATGTTAAGGCCCGTGATCCAACCGCCGCGGCCGGATTTCGAGCGCGGGTCATCGTAATTCGACTGGCGGTGATGCCGCGGTCCATGCGGGCGGTCTTTTCCCGCTACCATGGCGGTCGGGGAGGTTTTCCGACCGCCATCGTAATGACCCCCTACATTTTACACTACATTGAGTACAACAGTAGGGAAAGTGTTGGATAGCAGAGGTGAATAAATTACTATTCCCACTGCAGCAAGTGCAACAGTAGGGAAAGTGTTGGATAGCGGAGGGGAATAATTTACTATTCCCACTCCAGCGAGTGCAACAGTAGGGAAAGTGTTGGATAATGGAGGGGTAAAAATTACTATTCCCACTCCAGCGAGTGCAACAGTAGGGAAAGTGTTGGATAGCGGAGGGGAATAATTTACTATTCCCACTCCAATAAATGCAACAGTAGGGAAAGTGTTGGATAGCGGAGGGGAATCATTTACTATTCCCACTCCAATGAGTGCAACATTAGGGAAAGTGTAGGATAGCAAACAGGGAAAAATTACAATTCCCACTCCAGCGAGTGCAACAGTAGGGAAAATGTTGATTAGCATAGGGGTAAAAATTACTATTCCCACTCCAATGAGTGCAACAGTAGGGAAAGTGTTGGATAGTGTAGGGGATAACATTACTATTCCCACTCCAGGGAGTGCACCAGTAGGGAAAGTGTTGGATAGCGGAAGGGTAAAAATTACTATTCCCACTCCAGCTAGTGCAACAGTAGGGAAAGTGTTGGATAGCGTAGGGCTATAAATTACTATTTCCACTGCAGCGAGTGAAACATTAGGAAAAGTGTTGGATAGCGGAGGGGAATAATTTACTATTCCCACTCCAATTAATGCAACAGTAGGGAAAGTGTTGGATAGCGGAGGGGAATTATTTACTATTCCCACTGCAATGAGTGCAACAGTAGGGAAAGTGTTGGATAGCGTAGGGGTAAAAATTACTATTCCCACTCCAGCGAGTGCAACAGTAGGGAAAGTGTTGGATAGCGGAGGGGAATAATTGAATATTCCCACTCCAATGAATGCAACTGTAGAGAAAGTGTTGGATAGCGAATGGGAAAAAATTACTATTCCCACTCCAGCAAGTGCAACAGTAGGGAAAGTGTTGGATAGCGGAGACATAAAAATTACTATTCCCACTCCAGCGAGTGCAACAGTAGGGAAAGTGTTGGATAGCGTAGGGGTAAAAACTACTATTCCCACTCCAGCGAGTGCAACAGTAGGGAAAGTGTTGGATAGCGGAGGGGTAAAAATTTCTATTCCCACTCCAGTGAGTGCAACAGTAGGGAAAGTGTTGGATAGCGTAGGGCTAAAAATTACTATTCCCACTGCAGCGAGTGAAACATTAGGAAAAGTGTTGGATAGCGGAGGGGAATAATTTACTATTCCCACTCCAATTAATGCAACAGTAGGGAAAGTGTTGGATAGCGGAGAGGAATTATTTACTATTCCCACTGCAATGAGTGCAACAGAAGGGAAAGTGTTGGATAGCGTAGGGGTAAAAATTACTATTCCCACTCCAGCGAGTGCAACAGTAGGGAAAGTGTTGGATAGCGGAGGGGAATAATTTAATATTCCCACTCCAATGAATGCAACAGTAGAGAAAGTGTTGGATAGCGAATGGGAAAAAATTACTATTTCCACTGCAATGAGTGCAACAGTAGGGAAAGTGTTGGATAGCGGAGACATAAAAATTGCTAATCCCACTCCAGCGAGTGCAACAGTAGGGAAAGTGTTGGATAGCGTAGGGGTAAAAATTACTATTCCCACTCCAGCGAGTGCACCAGTAGGGAAAGTGTTGGATAGCGGAGGGGTAAAAATTTCTATTCCCGCTCCAGTGAGTGCAACAGTAGGGAAAGTGTTGGATAGCGTAGGGGTAAAAATTACTATTTCCACTCCAGCGAGTGCAACAGTAGGGAAAGTGTTGGATAGCGAAGGGGAATAATTTACTATTCCCACTCCAATGAGTGCAACAGTAGGGAAAGTGTTAGATAGCGTAGTGGATACAATTACTATTCCCACTCCAGCGAGTGCAACAGTAGGGAAAGTGTTGGATAGCGTAGGGGTAAAACTTACTATTCCCACTCCAGGGAGTGCAACAGTAGGGAAAGTGTTGGATAGCGGAGGGGAATAAATTACTATTCCCAATCCAATGAGTGCAACAGTAGGGAAAGTGTTGGATAGCGTAGGGATAAAACAAAACATTACAACTATTGAACCTAAAACCTCAACCAAAATAAAAACAAAACAATTACTAACAATATTTATCAATTAATAGATGAATATTAATGATCAACTAATGAATATTTTATTTAAAGTATATTACTTTCAACCCTCTACCCCAATAAACACAAAAACACACACCTAAAAATATTTACACAATTTCCATAACTAATTTTACATTAATAAATTAATAATAATTAACAACAAATCATTAATAAATTTTTAAAAATTTTATTCACAGCATTTACAACTATAAACGCCACAACTCACACATCAAATATATTCCACAATTAGCATATTTAATATTTAATTAATTAATTAGAATTAATTAACAATTAATTATTTAATTATAAATATTTTACCTCCCACCATATTCCCCTATAATTGACACCACCAATGTCAGTAAAACATGACACAATTAACATAATTTATTAACAAATAATTAATTATTTAATAACAATAAACAAACAAAATGAAAAAAATTAATAATAAATTAATTCACACAATTAACACTATAAAATAACATTAAATAAATATTATATTATAAATATTAAAAAATGTATTAAAAATAAATTACTTCCCACCTTACTTCCCTATCAACACACAACGCACTCCTAAAAAAATTACACAATTACAATAATTACCAATTAATTAATAATAATTAACAACCAATCAATAAATAATTAATAATAAATTAATTCCCACAATTAATATTAATTAATAAAAATATTAATAAATTAATTATAATCAAATTACTTCCCACCCTATTTCCCTATAAATCCACAACCCGCTTCTTAAAAAATTAACACAATTAACATAATTACCAATGAATTAATAATAATTAAGAACCAATTAATAAATAATTAAAAATAAATTTATTCCCACAATTAACAATATAAAATATTAAATACATAGATATTAATTAATAAAAAATATTAATAAATAAATTATAATTAAATTACTTCCCACCCTATTCCCCTATAAACCCACAACCCGCTACGGAACTAAAACGGAAAATTTAATTAAAATAAAATTAATAACTTCTAAAAATTATGAATACATTTATTATAATTAAATTACTTCCCACCCTATTCCCCTATAAACCCACAACCCGCTACGGAACTAAAATGCAAAATTTAATTAAAATAAAATTAATAACTTCTAAAAATTTAACACATATATTAAAAAACAAATGTAATACTTCGACAAAAAAATAGAACACATACATTTAAAATACATACTAAAATACATAACACTAACTAAAAAAAGGATATTTTTAACAACTTAGGGGCATATTAGCAAGACCCACGTTAAAATTATCGCCGTTTTAGCGGCAGGAAACTGCCGCTAAAACGGCGATAATGGGCTTGCTAATATGCGTTATAGAATTCCAATAGAAGCCCAGGTTAGATGTCCTGCACATCTAACCTGGGCTTCTATTGGAATTATATAACGCATATTAGCAAGCCCATTATCGCCGTTTTAGCGGCAGTTTCCTGCCGCTAAAACGGTGATAATTTTATCGCCGGTCTTGCTAATATGCCCCTATATTTTTGCAAATTATATTAATGACTTCGATATTTTTAAAGACGATATTACTTACCTTAGACTCGATATTCTTGTCCACGATATTCTGACAGTCGATATTTTTGACAAACGATATTCTGCACTCGATATTAGTGCAAGTCGACATTAAAAACTCAATATTTAGACTGTTTACCGTTCTGCATGAGACCCCCCGTTGATGTGAGGGGGTCGTGATGTCTGATAATGCGACAAAAGGAGGATGATTTCAGGATATTACAACAAGCCAGCAGAGCAAGGTGAAGAGCGCTGTTAATGGGCCATCTTGTTGGCCACGCCCTCTACAATAACATTTTCTATTTATTATGTTTCAAAATGTTACCCGATGCAGTATTCTAATATGACACACAAATGTAAAAAAAATGAACGTGTTGTAGCCAGTTTTAAGTAGTCCTGTCAACGGTTTTACATTTCATCAGCTGGGAGATTTACAGGACAGTCTTGGCTCGCGCTTTGACTCCTATTGCCAAGTTGGAACTCAGTGTCGGTTCTGATCCGGCTCTCATTCATTCTGTGGGTTGCCCACCGCCAATCACTTTCAGCCACATCCGAGGCCTAAATCACAATTTACAGAGGCAGAAACGAATCTTTCCTGACAGTTTTATTCCAATCCAAATTCCATTAGAGCCTTCAGAGTGACTGTACCTTCAAACCTCCAGTATTACAAACCTTCAGCCAGATCACTTCACAGCTAAAGTCTGCAACAAATCACACACAAACTGCATTTCTGCGGCGATTCCTTCAGCACAAGTATTGAACGTGCTGCTAAAACTTTGCTTAGCACGCCTGGCAAGGATTTAGGCGGCTACAGGAGTAGATGGTCGACACTGGATAAACATTTTGTCAAAATGTGTTATATAACCATTACTTTCTGCCAGGACTTTAAGTGGGATGTAAATGGTGGGGGGACTTTATAAGGTGCGTGTCAAAGAAGCGTAATTAGGTATAATTGCTAAGAGGCATGGTCTACGCAATTAAGGCTTAGAACATGGAAACTAGAATCCTGTGCTGCACACAGCGTGCTACCCAGTAATTAGTTGCCTCTCTGTGAATTTTCTGTTGCTGCATCCAGACATACAACACAACAATGGACATCCATTTAAAACAAGCCAGACTTGTTGGCGTTGCCATTGCTGGTTAGCAGTATCAAATAAATGAGCTACAACCATGATTTTAAAAAGATTTGAAAAAGCGTCAATTCTGAAAATATGAGACTGTGAATTAAACATTATTAAGGTCGTGGAAGGAGTAGTGGTCCTCAGGGTATCTTATTCACTCCTGAACTCCTTCTCACGTGCTTTTCTCAGCAGCCACTCACTGTTAGACACTTACGTCCTTTCCCCCCAGATGTTTCTGCAATTACCCATCTGCATATCTCATTCCTCATCTCTTTCCTCTTCAGCATGTCCTTTCACTCCTTCTGCACATACTTAATTTAATCTCTTTTACTTCGCCGTTAGCCCACACACATAACCCATCCCCTCACGTGTAAGCACTGCATTTTCTTTTCCTTTGGTACAGTCCATATTTTGATAGCTTTGTATACCTTCCTCACACACTTTCCCACTGTTGCAATTGACACGCATGTGCCCATTGTTCTGTGTGCTCAGCAGAGAGGCCAAAGATTGGATGTGAATGTAGTCTGCACACCACTATCACCTACTTTCAGGCATTGTGAGAAACAAACACTCCCTTCAGAGTCCACTACAATCAATCAAACAAGTTTTATTAAGCGCAGCCAATCACCCGCGAGGGTATCCAGGCACTGGGGTCCAAACTGCTTAGGGGGCATTCATTGAATTGCCAGGTCTTGAGTTCCCTTCTGAACTCATGGAGAGAGGGTGAAGTCTGGAGATGGAGGGGAGGATGTTTCAGGACTTTGCGGCGAGGTGCTTCTAAAGCTGCGGGGTTGTGAGTGAGGGAGAGGGAGGCGGATTGCAGAAGTCTGGAGGGTTGTTGGAAGCTCATGCGGTGGTTGATGGATGCCAATCCTTGATTGTGCAGGGCTTTGTAGGTGTGAGCCAGAATCTTGAATTGGCATCTCTGGTGGATGGGGAGCCAGTGGTGTTTCTTCAGGTGAGGGGTGATGTGCGTCCATCTGGGGAGGTCGAGGGTGAGTCTGGCCACTGAGTTCTGAATGGTCTGGAGTTTCTTCAGAAGGTGTGTGGTCATTCCTGCATAGAGTGCGTTGCAGTAGTCCAACCAGCTGGTGACGAGGGCTTGAGTGATGATGCGTCTGGTGTATACTGGGAGCCATTTGAAAATCTTTCGGAGCATGCTCAGCGTAAGGAAGCAGTCAGAAGAGACTGCATTGATCTGTTTCTTCTTGGTGAGTTTGCAGTCCAAGATGATGCTGAGGTTCTGGGTGTGGTCCGGGGGTGGGAGAAGGTCCCAGTTCAGCAGGCCCTCAGGAGTCATTCCACGGGGAGGTGGTGTTCCCGAAGATCAGTACTTCAATCTTATCTGTGTTGAGCTTGAGGCAGTTGTTTTGCATCTATTCGGAGACGCTGGACTACAAAGCCATGTCATCAACATCCACTCCCAACCTGAACTCACTCAGACACCTGAAGGTGACTCATTTCACAGTGTGCGCTATACAAGAGTCACATGTTGCTTTAAAAAAGGAACCGAGAAACACAACATCTAAAAAAAAGTGAATATTCTTAGTGAAGGAAAAATAAAGTGCAACATTTGAAAGCATTTTTTTTTTTTAATTGTCTTTATTAATTTTCTGCAAGTTATACATAGTTCCGACTTCGACAGCATTATTATGCATAATATCACCATTACATTTACCAGAACCGCATTGGTGGGGTGTCAAGCAGTACCGTACACAATTGTTATATAACGTAATTAGCATTGTATGCATGCCATTGAATAACATTGACACTAGACCATTATAAATTACAACAGATCAACTTCAAACTACATGAAACTATTCCATCTTGTCTGCCCTGCGGGTGCAAACATTTGAAAGCTTCAGGGTGTTTACAGTCAATGTTGAGAAATCGATTAGTGTTTTGCCAATAAATTTAAGGACATGAATAGAGGGCCCGTTTCAAACTCCGGGCCTCATTTATGAAAAGTGTTGCATCCCTGTGTGAAAACAGCGATGCAGCAATTCAGTGCGCCCTCTTTGCTACACCATGGATGCGCCATATTTACTGTATGGTGTTACATGTCACAAGAATTTACAGATACCTGACATATCTGTAGGCACAAAAGTGACACACTGCTGGGGTGTGTCTGAAAACAGAGGCAACTCCAGCAATGTGTCCTTTCATGTGGGGCAAACCCCCATGTGAAAGGGCCTGCGTCAGTCTTATGCCTGCTGTGAGGCAGGAGTAAGGATTTGATGCAGTGGTGTCCTAAAAGTGTAGCAGTGAAATCTAATAGATTTCACTGCAACACTTCTACGAGCCTTTTTTGCGGGGGAACGCCCACCCTGCTTACATTATACCTGACGCAGGTATAATGTAGCGCAGGGCTTTACAAAGTGACACATCTACTTAGATGCGTCACTTTGTAAATATGGCGCAACGCGGAGCATTTTTTACACCGCCACGTCACAAAAAATGATGCAACGGCGGCTCAAAGGGCTCATAAATAAGCCCCTCAGTTTTTAATTATTGCCAGGTCTGAAACCCTGCAGGACCTGGCCCACTTAAAGCCCTACTTTCTTCCATCTCCATTTTGAGTGAACCTGATTCAACAGCTTCTGTGCAAAACACCAGAGATCTTCTACTCAGTTAGGAATACACTACAGAGACCACTCACCCGCTCGCAGAACATTGCTACCCGGCTGCTTAGTGCACCCAATTGGCACAACAATTTTCAGAGAAACTAACCTGTGGCAGGGAGGGAAAATCAGTCCCCATCACCCTCCAACAGGGCGTTTCAGTAATAGGTGTTCAGGAATGTTTGGGGCGATATATTTTTTAGTCTACCAGCCAGACCCATTACTGGGCTGAACGTTTTTTCATCAAATATTAGGAAATAATAACGAGCCTGGTTAGGAGCTAGTGGGAGCATTGGGGAACAGCCATCTGGGCTGCATGTTGCAACCTACTGAAGAACAAGGCAAATGCCTGAAAACAAGGTCCAGATGATCTCTGGCATGACACAGCTCAGTATTTTGCTAAGGCCTGGGATCTATTGTTGCCTAACATTAGCAAACTGCACCCAAGAGCTAACACAGACACTAACATGTAGGAATTTTTAAATTACATTTTTTTTTTTAATGATATTTATCTGAAGTGATGAAGGAGCACCACTATGGATAGTTTCAGAAAACTGTTCCGAAACATAGGTTTCCTCTCACATGAGTTTAATAAAACCCAGTCAAGCTTTGAGTAGAGACACAGAGGCACTTTATAGATCAAGTTAATATTTATTATTATTACATATGATACGTGTCCGCATTAAATATAGCTTGTCTGAAGGGATACCACACAGGCACTTTAATAACTGGGCTGGGCAAGGCAGCTAGGATTGACCGTATGGAAGGTTTTATTACTATATACAGTCGTTGCGATCAATAGTGAAATGGAATGTTATAATTATGTTATGAACGAAATATTACTTTTATGATGTTTATGGGATTTCAATGGTCCAGTACGGCATGTTATCGCTGAATTATCATAACATTTTAATGCATCTGTTCAAAAAATTGTAGTCGACTCTGTTTTAAGAAACTTGTTGTTTTTATTCTCCATGATTGTAATGATTTTTATTAATTGGACAATAAAGATTTATATATACACAGACACTGCTGCGCCATAATGAAGCAGTGTTCGATCATGGTAAGAGATGGCACATCTGCTTTGTTTCACACAACACTATGATGCATTTTTCATGAGAGCAAAAAGTATAAATAAATAAAAATGAGGTAAAATATTATATTTTATTGATTTATTTGTTTCAAATTTTGCATGGCCTTAATATACATATTTCTTTACACCATATATAAGGAGTAACTAGACGACACATTAAAATGAATCAAAAAACCAACGCCCAAAAAAATAACAAAACTTAATTGTTTTATTCATCATAACTTTAAAAAATAGTAGCAAATGGTGGGTTGTTCATTTTTTCTGAATTTGCCTCCTCCTTCCAATGTGAGTGAAGGCAATGAGAGAGACAGCATGCAGCTCGTGTTGGTAAGCTCAGCCAGCTACACCACTTCCATGGCTCCTCCCTCTAAGGAAGATATAACTCTGGCAGGGGAGGGCACGAGCACCCATGGTCACACGATGATGTTTTGACCTAGCATGTGTGTCACTGTCACAGTATAATTTGCTATTGCAGAAGGTGCAGTAACCCAACTAAGTTATAGTGATATGCACTCCTCATACGGTGTGTAGTGCCGCTCATTATCCAGGGATGGGGCCTACATGATGAGCTTGTGTGCTAAACAAAGACACAGGTCCTGATTTACCAGATTCTCACGCAGCGCAGTGCAGCAGCCACTAATGCTGCGTTGCGTGAGAAGGAGAGAGCAGGAGAGCACCATATTTACAGAAATATGGCATTCTCCTCCCCTTTCCCTAGCGCTGGCACTGAAATTAGCTGCTGTGCGCCACGGAAACACCTTTGTGTCATAGTGCAAGGGTGTCTCCATGAGTCAAGCATAGGTTTTGTACTGGAAGTGTACCCTTCCAGTACAAAATACTATGCTTAGACACACTTTAACCCTTTTCCCTCTTTGTCTGTGTGCTGTAAAGTGCAACACACGTACAAAGTCGGTAAAGGAAGGAGAAATGAAAGCATTTCTCCTTTGTTGCATCTACTTCAAATGGGCAGAGTTTTCTGACACTAAACCCTGTCTACTTTATTTATTAAATTGGGTTTAGTGTCAGAAACCTTGGGTTGGTGCATGGGAACGCCCATGCACCACCCATGATATGCCCCCCTTAGCACTAAGTAATGCAAAGCAGCGCTATGGGCTGCTTTGCATAACTTTCAAGTTCTTTCCAGCACTAAACAAGTTTGGCACTGAAAAGTAAGGGCCTTATTTATGAAGGCCTTGCAACACTTTTGCGCCGCCGTTGCATCACTTTCGTGATGCAGCAGAGGCATAAACAATGCGCCATGATGCGCCATATTTACAAGGGGACGCATCTAGGCAGATGCGTCACCTTGTAAAGCCCTGCGCCACATTATACCTGCATCAGGTATAATGTAGTAAATAAAACAAGCGGTTCTGTCGGGTTTAAACAATTGCTTAGATTGATAGCACATATAAAGAAACAAGCGAACACACCGACAAACAAAATGGAATCAATCATATATTGAAAAGGGTATTGAATTCCCCTGGCTGTCACAAATACAAATTAAATTGCAACAAAACAATAAGTGACTGTGGTGCAAACGTAACATATAGTGATTAGTGAAATAGACTGTACACTATATACATAACAAATACATTAGTGACATAAAAAAGATTTCTTCAAAGTATTGTCCTATATGATTATACACATGAAATACAAAAAGCCCTTGATGAATCAAATCGTGATCAAGAGAACTGTACGGACATATGTTAAATGTCGACATTTCGACCCTAGAGGTAGCGCACACTGGTATGCATCAGGGGCGGGTCTTCCTCAGGACTGTGAACAAGGGGCGGACAGCCAAACAGCAGAATCTTCAATGAATGAGATCAGGAATATGATGCGTGAATTAATTCCAAAGGTGAACTTCACTGTAGTTCAAGTTCAAGGGTAATGTCGCAATCAGGAGAATTCTTCCTAACTGCAAAGGCTTAATTGCTGAGAGACTCTCCACCAGCCGGTTAGAGTCTCTTCTTTGGGCTCACTTAACATCCACCAGCCGGTTGGAGTCAAGGGATTCATTCAATAAATCTTCAACGACGACAGTTTGGGAGCATTTCTTTAGAGATCAGCGTCCGTCTGACAGCTTCTTCAAAGAGTTAACTCTGAATGAATCCCTTACTACAGTGAAGTTCCCCTTTGGAATTAATTCACGCATCATATTCCTGATCTCATTCATTGAAGATTCTGCTGTTTGGCTGTCCGCCCCTTGTTCACAGTCCTGAGGAAGACCCGCCCCTGATGCATACCAGTGTGCGCTACCTCTAGGGTCGAAACGTCGACATTTAACATATGTCCATACAGTTCTCTTGATCACGATTTGATTCATCAAGGGCTTTTTGTATTTCATGTGTATAATCATATAGGACAATACTTTGAAGAAATCTTTTTTATGTCACTAATGTATTTGTTATGTATATAGTGTACAGTCTATTTCACTAATCACTATATGTCACGTTTGCACCACAGTCACTTATTGTTTTGTTGCAATTTAATTTGTATTTGTGACAGCCAGGGAATTCAATACCCTTTTCAATATATGATTGATTCTATTTTGTTTGTCGGTGTGTTCGCTTGTTTCTTTATATGTGCTATCAATCTAAGCAATTGTTTAAACCCGACAGAACCGCTTGTTCTATTTACTACTAATACCCAGGTTCTGAGGGACACCGGGTCGCCCCATTATTTTGAACTCAGGTATAATGTATGCATGGTGGGTGTTCCCACGTAAATAAGGGTCGTAGAAGTGTCACAGTGAAATCTTTGAGATTTCACTGCGACACTTCTAGGACGCCACTGCATTAAAACCTTACTCCTGCTCATGGCAGGCGTAAGGGTGACGCAGTGCCATAGGCACAGGCCTACCCCATGCATTGCTGAAGTTGCGTCATGCTTGCGACACAACTCCAGCAATGCGTGACTTTTGCGCCAACAGATACGTCAGGATTCCTGACGTATGTCATTCCTTGTGACATGGTGCGCTGTACAATAAATATGGCGCATCCATCGTGTCGCAAGGAGGGCGCACTGATAAGTGTCGCATCAGTGCTTTCACGTAGCGATGCAACACTTTTCACAAATGAGACCCTAAATACGTAAAACAGATTTTGTGCCGATTTGCATCACTTTTGTGACACAAACACAGAGTAAAATCGTTGTAAATATACCCCACAACATGCAATCTGTGGTGAATTGCGCATTGCATTCCACACTCCTGGGCCATGCAAAACGTCATAGTTTTAAGAAGACCAGTGGTGGTGTCTTTTAAAGGGTGAGCCAAATCTCCTCTCCCCCAACATCCACCCTTCCGACTTCACCAGCAGCTTCTGGTGCCCGATGCCCACACTTCTCATTCCCTGGCACCCATATATAAGCCCACTCTTTTTTTTGTTTCCTGTGTCTGTGCATGTGTGCCGCCTTATAAACATGTTTAGCATCGGGTCAGCACAAGCATCTGAAGAACACAGAATGAAGAACAGAACGACTATTGTGGAATCATTTTTGATATATATTTACTTAATGCTGATCTAACTTCACGGCCCTAACCTGCTTCGGTCAGCCTGGTTGCGTTTAGTTGATTTATGAGGTGTACTTAAGCTATTGTCGCTAAGTTAAATCGGTTTCATTTAAATTACTCTTTTTCTAAAAAATTATATATATATTTTTTACTCGATAATACTATAGTATTATTAATTTTATAAGTAAACTTGAATTTGAAATCCTTGCTGATTAAAGCTATTGATACTGTAATTGTAGAATACTTCATTTCGGTTACCCTGAACCATCGAAGTGTACATACAATAATACAATAAAATATGTCTACTGTTGTACAATCTTGTAAAACTGCATTGTCATTTTTTTTTCAATAGGAATTGTTTAAACATTGGCCAACACATGCCATGCTTCAGTGTAATCAGCCTTCATAAGGTGTGTGCGAGCTTCATATCGATTTTCAAAGCAAGTACCAACTTAGGGGCCGATTACGATGGCGGGCTAGCGGGATCGGGACCGCCCGCCTGTCATGCGGCGGTCCCGGACCCCTAATTATGATGCGACTGCCACCGCGGCGGTCGCATCTGTCAATTTAACATTGTGGCGGATGCTTCTGGCTGCAGCACCCGCCGCAATGTTGAATGGCCATGTTGTGTATTTCCCTGCACAACGTGGCAGGCACCGTGTGGTGCCTGCCACCTTGTGCATGGAAATGTAGGGGGGTACCATGGGTACCCCCCTAGTGCACGACTGCCCCCCCCCAAAGCCAGCCTCCGCCAGCCTTTCCATGGTGGTTCAACCGCCATGGGAAGGCTGGCTGATGCCAGCATAGTGATCAGGTGGGCGGTGCCTGCTAGGCACCGCCACCATATCCCCGGTCAGATCCGCTCCGCCAGGCAATCGCAACGATTGCCTGTGGCGGAAGCGTGGCGGGCGCTCTTTGCGCCCACCACGCTTGTGGCACGATTCCCCCCACCATTCTAATGTGGCGGGGGGAAATGGGAGCCAGATGGCGGAGGGTCCGCCACTGCCAGCCTGGCGGTGGCGGTCTCTCCGCCATCGTAATGAGCCCCTTAGTTCTACAAAGACACAAAAGCACAAGCATTTTACATAAGTTTAAAAGTAAAGTCTGGAGGAAACAGGGGCAGGGGGTTTAATTTCTAAACTGCAGGCTGTGGAACCAGGAAACCTCGGCTGAAAATTCAGCTATTCAAACTGAGTGTTTTGGGGTGCAATTACGTTACCTTTGTGCCACCCCTTTTCTTTTACTGATCAAAGTTGGACAAGTAAGAATTCTCTTTTTAAAATGTGTACTACAAACCAAAGCCTCTCCTGTTTATTGTTGAATGGGTTTTATTGCTGTCGCATATATAATAACAGTGACTACTTTCATTGTGCAGGGCTCACACCAGAATGTCTCTTGGGGCACCTCTGCCACTATCACATTTAGGTTTTGGTGACTGAGATTAATTTTTGAATGTTTTATTAGATATCCATGAGCAACATAACATAAGTACATGGAATCAATTTGTCTTACTTCTTCATCTATGCATTATCCAGTTGGACTAGTGCATGCTTTGCAAGAGCGGGAAAAAAGGGACGCAAATGTTCTTTACTAGTTGTATCAAACTTTTCAGAGGGAACCTACAGGGATGGCTTTATATATTTCCTGCACACAACACTTAACATGAAAATCAAGAATGAAATCACATAGATATACACTGTTACTTTGGAAGATGTGGTTTGTGTGGCAGAATGACACAGATGGGAGTGACAGCCATGCATTGCAAGGTGATAGCCAAAGGGAATCCTAGAAGTTGGAAGCTGTCATCCTGTATGGCAGGGCTTAAACCGTAGGAGAAGAACATTAAATCCACCATTACCAGGGCACTTCATGATGTTGTTTGACTCTGAAGGCCTTTCATTTCAAATTCATGGGAGTTTTAATCAAAAGGATCCTTATCTCACAATTCATATCTCCCTTCTCTCAGGAGGCCAGGGTTTCTGGACCAAGAAAAATAACAAGCCCTTCGGCAAGATTATTGGCATTGGCTCCAACACTCTTGGGGCCTATTCACAAACTGCATTGTGTAGTACATTCATTAGTGTTACAGTGGTACTACTTAGGTACTACAAAATGCTATTCACAAACCTCTTATATTTTCTTCTGTATGGAGATCTCCCTCCAGACTGCGTAGACTCTGCACACATACATATGTGTTTAAGTGGTAAATGTAGGAGGGACAGAGGGAAGTGGCTGGAATATGAAAAATACTTACTACACAATGGGAGGGATTATTGAGGGGCATGCACCCACCCATGAAAGAGTAAGCCTATTTCTATTCACAAAATGCACTTCTAAAGTTACTACAGCCAAAAAAACAACAACATTCACAAATGTACTTCAGCTCACAGCTTGATTAAGTCTAGCACCACAAATGGCCAACCACTGGTTTTATTTTAAGTCCCTTCCATTATTTTCTATGGGATGGGGTAGCAGTATCAGTAGTTGGCCTTGTGGGGTGCAGGACGTACGATTCCTTTTTGTCTCTAGTCACCTATACTTGTAAATTTGGCTCCCTCCCCTGGTTGGGATGAGGGTGGGGAGGGGGGAGACATGTAAGTTTATACTTTTGAGTAACTTTGGACTCTTAAAAGTAAACTTAAACATGTAGATTTACTCATGTGTAAGCTTAACTTTGTGAATAGGCCCCTCTTATCTACAACCACTAGGCTAATGACTGTTAGCTCTACCTATAAACACAAAAGAGGGCCAGGGGAGATTTAGAGACCAGTGAAGTTTTGACTCCCACATCATAAATGCTACACACAACGAAATACCTGGGCCTAAAGCAGAAATCAAGCTAGAATGTTGAAGAAGTATTCCTTTAATAGGATGAAATCCCTCATCCACCAGAGGTGACATGCATCATCATAGGGATTCCCCTCACACTGTGACGGCAAATCACGGTGCAAACTACAACTCACTCTATAAACGGGAGGAGCTCTACGGATGGTCTGTTTGTGGTAATAATTCCCATGGAGTCAGTTGGGTGGTGAGGCTAGCAGAGTGTAAAAAGTGCTGTAGTGTAAACAAAAATGGTGTGAGCAACTAACTTCAAAACAGACTCCAAAACAGACATTCAGATTCATTCTTGTCTGTCTGAGTCAGTATTAAAAAAAGTGAATGGACTAGGCAGCAATGGACTAAGCAGCAGTCATATAACCCTGCCTTTTTGTGACATGGTCATCATGTTTCTGCCACCAGAACCTTCAGCAGAGGTGTAACAGAAAAGGGAACCCCACAGTGCAGCTTCACCGCTCCTCCGACCCAACGCATCGCCTCGGCTGAGCCTCGCACCGTCAACACTGGACTTCACATTGCAAGCCCTGTCGACAGGATCCGCGACGTTGATGCATCAGAGTCTCACACCGCAGCCTTGCTACACTGCCGAACCGACACATTGCCTCTGCTGTGTGACGCATTTTTCACCTGGAGCCATGCGATGCTCCGCAACCAGGATTTAAGGTACTTTATTTAGCGGGCCTAACTGGGACCCTGTAGCTGGCCCGTGCTTCATCGCAGTCGGCCTGAACTTGTGACTTTGTCCTGGTACGGCATGATAGCGTTTTGTGCTTTCTGGCGCTATATTTTATTATAAACTGTAACATTCAATATCTCCAGTTCAACTGATTGGATTTTTGTCCTTTTGGTCTTGTTTTATTTATTAAGTCTACTCTATTTTTCTAAACCTGGTGTGAGATCTTTTTGTGTGGTGTTTTCACTAATTTACTGTTTGAAATGTTGCACAAATACTTTACACATTGCCTCAAAGTTTAGCCTGACTGCTCTGCACCAAGCTACCAAGGGGTGAGCACAGGTTAATTTAGGATTGCCTGTCTCTTACCCTGAGTAGGATTGTGGTTGCTGCTTGACCAGGGCTCATACCCCAGTCAACCAACACCCAATTTCTAACAGCTGGCTTTTTCTCTACCATTGTCTACTGCAGTAGGAAATCACCACAGCCAAGTCACCTGCAAAGGCAAAGTCTGGCTGACAGGTGCGACCAAGTTCTGCAGGTCATTCGTCCCTTTCTAAGGGCACTCATTGACTTGTTGTGAAGTTCAGAGTCTGCCTCAAGATTCTCAGCTTCACTTTGTGTGATCCAAGAGTAAGATAAATCCATTCACCCTAATGATGACCCCACCAAGCTATATCTTAGTGAGGCATCTCCAGGTGCCAGAACCAAGCCATGGATGGATGGATATATATTTTTTCACCATCAAAATATTCTTCCTACCCATAAAGTTAACAGATCTGAAATGAGGATTGTAATGTAGATATGATGTACTAGAAGCTTGACAAGTGCTACTGCGATTGGAAGTTCCTAAAAGGTAGAATTATTGTTTCATAGCTATGGTCTTAGCTCAATCAATCTCAAAAATGTTCTGTAATCAAGAACTATGATCATGAGGACGGTGAGGCGGGGTCAGAGGCAGGACTAAAAATGCAGTGCATCTATTTTGTTGGCCTTTCACCTAAATATAATGTGCACTGCTTCAATGAAAAGTAAATGCTATGGGGCATTGACATACAGGGAGCTTTAGGGCAGCTCAGTTGTTTAATGAAATCACTTCAGAGGTCTGTGTGTCTAACTGCAGAGTTACTGATTTGAGTTGATGCTCTGTGAATAGTGCCATGTATATTTAGAGTGCTATGAAGTACCAGCCTGTGACAGAAAGCTCTATGAATATGCAAGTCATTAGTTACAAAAATACATACAGGGTAAGTAAGCTGCTGCAGCTCAGAAATATATTGTGCACAATTTAAGATATGCTGCAGACCGACAAGGTAGGCTGCCATAAAATGTGCAAACAGATTCAAAAGTTCTATTTTTAGTAACATCAATCCGACTGTATCTAGAACAACCCTTTTCTTAACATGTTTCTTTCGAAGGGCACCTGCCAAAACTGGTAAGAACCTTAAAGTATCTCTAAAACGACTAGCTATTTGTCACCACGAAACACCAGATGACAATCAAAGACTATACTGAGTCCCAAGCAGCTTTTAGATTTTTGATTAAGCAATTTCACATGTATATTTATTTCAGGCAACAGGCACTGCAGAGAGAAGGCTTGTTTTTTTTTTAACTGTCTGTGCCCCTCCACTTGGTCCACAGTACAGGAGAAGCCTTCCTTTCCTATCAGTTTGAGGCAATTCAAGGTCGGCATTAACCATTGAGGAACAACTGTTTTTTAACAAAAAGTATTGGAACTGTTTCGGTAAAAGTAGAAAAGGCCTGGGAATGTCTTTCCCAATAGATCCCACGTACTTCGACCTCGGATTTTTAATTCTTTCTACTTTTTCATCGAGCTCTCTGTACAATGCAAGATATGTATCTATCCATGATCTCTTGAAAGTATATCTTAAGGCCTGCTACAAAATTATATTTTTAAAGATTTGTTTTCATTTTCTGTCAAGTACAAAATTACAGGCTACTGTTTCTGTGTGAACCGCCGCATATTTTCCATCCAAAATAAAACCTGAATACCTCTTTGTAGTTTAGAAAGCCTGTATTTTCACATCACTCACCATTAGAAGATGCATATAGTGTTGGATTGCTTAGGCTGGCTCATATAATTTTAAAATAAAAATGGTGCCATCAGCCAAACGCTTTGGATTCTTTGCTGCTAGTTGGTAGCCTTAGATCTGAACACACCCTCTGAAGTAATCCTCTCCTCAAACTAAAACATTTATAAATTTGTGCTCCTTTGTTTCTGTGCCAAATTTTCTCCAGCACGGTAGGTTCTTTGATAAATCAGTACCAAGGCTGCAGACTGGTCGAGGAAACTGCAGTTTGGGCTGTGAGAAGGAATGGGAAGTCGACCCTACCGGCAAGGAAGTGTGGAAGAGGTGGGTGTTGCACCAATCAGATAATATAGGTACTGCAATTTATACAGAGTTGAAAGGTCACAGTATATTTTATTCCTCGCTATAATAAGTAAAACTGTGTGTATCGTGCAAACAACGCACTTTCAAAAAGTAGTGCGGCGCAGGACAATTCTCCTTTCAAATCACCTTCAAAATAGGACCATTTTCCTGCCCATTTTTTAGGAAGCCTTCATTCAGGGCCACAATTGCAGCTGCAGACTTCTGGGCAGAACCTTGCTTAACTTGTAATAAAATAATAAGTGTCGGCACCCAAAGTTTTTCTTAGTGGACTACTGCAGGTTGCAGAAATCCAAGGCTGTCTTGTCTTGATTCTTCCTCATCCATCTTTCTTCTGATGATAAAAAATAAGTCCTGGTCCCCAAAAATAAGTGCCAACACCCCGGACACGCACATGCACAAATAAAGTCCTGCATGTGGATATCTGTCCAATCATTCCATGACAGGACCAGCGTTTCCTGTTTGTGACCATCTCAGGTGCTAGTCCACTAGGGAAATTCTCATTCTGATCTCAACGTGCTTTGAATGACAGAGGGGCCTCTCTGCTCCCTCGGAAATGTCATAAGTAGGATTCAACGGTCACATTGATCTAGCCAGGTGACACCAAATGGGACCTCACAGTCTACTATCAAATGGCTGCCGTGCCCTTCGACATTCATACTGATCTTTACCCTTTCTATATGGTGCCGTACCTTGGTAAGAGCCAATCCTGAATTTTGAAGTTCCTTTGATGCACAGGCATCCCCAAGACCAACGTGGTATGTATGTTATGTTACAGCGGCGGTCCGTGCAGGTAAGCGAGGTGGGGCGGGCGGGGAGTCGAGAGACAACAGAATAGGGAAAATGAAATAAATCCTATTCCGTTGTCTTTCGACATCCCACCCACCCGCCCCACACCGCTTACCTGCACCGACAGCTGCTGGTTATGTAATGGCATGTTTTGTTACGTCATTTTAATTGACCACCAATCTGCCACGAGGGGCCTTTTGCCTCTAGGGCTGAATTACTAATACATTATCTGTTTAAAAAGCAATTTTTTAAAATTAACGTTTTATTCGAAAACTTAATATAATGAGTTTGTATAACAACAAATATGATGTTTAAAAATGCACGCATTTAAATTATTCTGAGGCTAAAATTACCAGATGACCTTTCACACATGAGCTTTCAAAAGGGATCATTCTCTCTGAAGAAACAATTTTCACTCAGTGGAGAAGCTGTAAATATTGTCAGAGTTTGGCAATCACTTGCAAAATCTTTGTTGTAAAATATGGGATCAAATAACTTCGAGACTCAGCGTTGTTGCGAAATGCAGACCAGGGTTGAGGAAACTGCTTTCAAACCAGTGCTTAATTTATGGAGGTGGATGCAAGTGATAAGCACAGGATCTCCTTTTTCAGCACCGGGACTTATTTTTTATCATCAACTTCTTTCAACCACAGCAAAAGAGAGAAAGGCATAAAAAAGGAGGAAGAAGAGAAAGATAGGAAAACAGTGACAAACGAAGAAATCAGGGATGAAAAAGAACCTGCAAAAGTGAGATAAAGCAATAGGAAATATAGGGTGGTGGAAGAAAGCGGCAGGAGGTGGAATGTTATTTTTAATCAAATTTGATAATGGTTCATCTTTTCGTCTGTTTTTTACTATAGTAACTTGTGGAAAAGTTGCTAAATGTAAAAAGTCATTAGAATGGACTGGTATTGCTAGCTGCTAATTGTCAGGAGCTTTGATTGAAGAAAGCTGCTTCGTTTGCTAGTGTAATGTATGTTATTTATATGATTTTTTTCTTTTAATATTCAGTATTTTTTTACAGTCTTTTTATCATGTTTTATGCTCACTTTATGACCTTATCTGATCGAATAAAGATTCTTTGGGGCATATTTACAAGGAGTTAATGCCACCAGAACATCACTTTTTCCGACGTTCTGGTGGCATTAACTCCTTCACCTTATTTACAAGGCGGCATTAAGCCACTTAATGTGGCTTAAAGCTGCCTTGTAAATAATGCCCCTATTCTCAGAGCACTTAGCGTGAAAGGGACGTGCAATGGGTGTTGCGGTGGGCGTTCTGTTGCAACACCCATTGCTTTTTGACGCTGCCCCATATTTACAAGGTATGGGGCAGCACCAAAAATACTGCCAGGGAATACCTGGTCTTAAGCAGGCAATACGAGGAGAAATGTTTTATTTCTCCTCCTATTTTGCTCTTTCTGCAGCATACATAGAGCAAATCGCCTGTAAGGATTGTTTATGTGCAGGAAGGTGTCTCTTCCTGCACATAAACAATTACCCTACAGAGCGGGCACCCTAGCAAAATGGCGCTAGGGTGCCTTTGCTGGTGCTGGGCAGCTTTTTTCGCGCAAGCGTTAGGGGTAATACAGGGGTGCGCCGCATTCTTGTGAATACCTGTGTTTTGAAACTGTCAGAGCGCGGCGTTAACAATTTTGGCGTAACACCACGCTCCGGCCAGTTTCTTGTAAATATGCCCCTTTGAGTTGAATTGAATTGATAGGCACTAGATCTCCTTTTTGAGCAACAGGATTTTTTATCATCACCTTCTTTCGCCCACAGAAAAAGAGAGAAAGGCATAAAAAAGGTGGAAGAAGGAGGAAGAGAAACATAGGAAAACTGTTACAAACGAAGAAATCAGGAATGAAAAAGAACCTTCAAAAGTGGAATAAAGCAACAGGAAATGTAGGGTGGTGGAAGAAAGAGGCAGGAGGTGGAATAAAAAAATAGGCAGCCTTGGTTTTCGGATAACCAAATTCGCTCCAGGTATATTTTCCATCTGTTTAAGCCCCCTGTATGTCAATGCCGCACAGCCTTTGGTCCCCATGCTGATGTATTCCTTGCATGTGCACTGGCATACTTGTATTTTTACCTCCCTTTTGCCAAAAGCACAATAATGCTCACAACACTTTCTCCAAGCATTCAAGGACTCGAGTTAAAACAGCAAATATTTGGGGGTATTTCTATGGCTCTCCTCTGAGTTTCAGGAGAGGCAAATAAATACAATCGCTTTTGGGAGGCATGGACAGACGGGTGAGCTTGGATGGACAGAGCAAGACACGTCAGACCATTTCATGCACTTAAAGAAGGAAAGGAGACCCATAGGATAGGAAAAGGAGACAAGGATCCCATGGTCCACATCCTACATACTGAGGTTTGGGAACTTGCCCTAAGTCTCCTGCACCATGCATCTGTGCACATCCCTCAGCAACTCTGTCTGGTGCTGCATCATCAGAGATCGACTGCGGGTGTCTAGAGCACCACACAACTATCTTCTAAAGCTCAGCACAGACTTAAGGCTGCCAACTACCCTATATGGTTTATGTTCCTGACCTGCTTCTTTAAACCCCTGGATCCATTCCGACACCTGCAGATGCTGGATTATGTATACCAGCCAAGTTAATTGAATCAAAAGAAAAGGAGAAGGCAGGCAAATGGGGGAAGGGAGGGAAGTAATATGCACCTTCAAACTATAGAAAAGATGATGATAAGATGGTTACTACTATTGTAATAATTGGGTGACTGTTATCTGACAATAAACACCTGCCCATTATTTTCTGATTGTAAGTGTATCTTGACTTCAGGACACACCTCTAATAAGAAACATACATCACTACTCACTTGTGTAATAATTTATTACAAAATACTGATGCCACTGCACCTCCTACCCTTTCATGCTGCTGTACTTAAGGCATCGCTCTTCCTCCTCTCTGACGTTATCCTTCAATATGAGGATGGACACCTGTCAGCAGCTGCAGCAATGGGTTCAACATAAACATAGTCTAGCCCCTGCCTGCTGGCTTGCCTTGCTTCCCATCACCTTGTACACTACCAAAGCCACAGATTGGTTGGAGGAGCAGCCAGTGGTGGCCTCTCCATTAGGGCGGAGTAGCATCGCCCCCTCTGCTGCCAGCGCGGCAAATGTGAAAAATAAAATGGCAATAAAATGAATTTATTTCCATTTTATTTTTCCCTTTCCCCAACTGAGCCATGTTTGAGGGCAGGGCATTGCTGCTGACTGGCAGCAGGGAAGTGGTGCTCACTCCACCAGTTTAGAGTGTGCATGTCATTTTGGCCGGCTGTCTTGCAACGTCCAGCCTGACATGAACACTATAAACCACTCCACCCAGATGTCTTAGACAGCAGGATGGAGAGCAGGCACAGTCCCCCAGTGCCTGCAGGATCATCCAAGCAGCCCAATTCAGCCAATTATGGCACTGCTCTCATGCTGATGAACATGTTCAGCAGCATGAGAGCAGCATCTAGACTAGTGTGGAAGCTACTCTCTTCCCTCTTTGTGCGCACTGTCAGTAATGGTATTGCGCACAAGGCGGGAGTTTTGGAAACAACAGTTATTCCTGACCTCGCAGTTAATGTCCGAAAGAAAGGCAGCACTCGGACTGGAGTCAGCGTAAAGAAGACGTAATGAGTTGTAGACTGTACTGTGTGGCATAGTGTTCGAATAGTTTGATGTACATAGAATGTTTATTGCATATCATTTCCGCAATTTCATTTTTGCTTTTCATGTGGACTCTGCTCAGTGGCATTGTAAAAGATTCTAAAAGATATAAATGAGTCTGTGCATCAGAACCCCATGAGGAATTCAGGCATAGTGACTGCCCTCACATTATTTACAAGTGCAAGAGATGAGCTATGGATGTTCTATATAAATGGTTGTACAGTAGCCCACATTTCATTACCATCACAACTCCAGTTTTACATTGCAAGTGCCATTTTATTTTCGGTATAACTTCTGTATATATGCAAGCGCCATAGCAGCCCATAAATTCCTTGCATTATGCCAGCAAAAATCAAGTTAACATTGCAGTTTTTGAGGTACAGCTAGTTGGTGCCTATAGGATGGCATGGATTGGCTAGCTGTATTTTGGTTCCAGTACTGTACAGTAGCAGTCCTAGTGATCAGATCATGCTTCCTGCTTTGAAGTTGTCCTCCATTGAGAACGCGTTCCCTGGGCTCAGAAGTTCAACCTGTCCACTGTGCCCAGAATGCTCATGCACAACCTGTGCCAAGGGGCTGATGTACATGCCACTTCCAAAGAAAGTTATGAAAATGTGTTCTTCGATGTGCACAGTGCCCACTCTTTTTTACAAAATGTTCTTGAGGGAAGAACCTCCCAACCAGGCTCTTATCTGCAACTTTTACGCCCACCACTTTCAAATGTCACCATCCGCCACTAGGAGCAGCACCCACTTCAGCTTTGAGTGATGAAGCAGTGCATCTGTTTTTGTGAATGAGAACACCTGCAACATCTGATGCCCGCCCAACTGTTCCACTGCTGGATGTCCTCCCGCCCACCATGGCGACAAGTAAGATAGGAGTAGGGCTGTTTAGTGGCCTTTATCCCAAGTGACACATGAGCGGGACACTGGGTAAGCTTCTCATGGGAACTGGGACCACGAGTGATATGTTGATGGGTGCTAACAGTTACATACTATTCCGATTACAATCCCACCTTGAAGTTCTACAACACTAAAAAAGCTCTTCGCATACTGCCCCTGATACCAGCGCTTCATTCAGGTGCCACACAGGGATGAACTCTGACAGAACTATGTTTAAATAACCCATAAAATCTTATTCCATGCATAAGCGCATTAAGTGCTAGACCCGTATATGAGCATTTCTGTAATGAATAGTGTAGTAGTGTTTTTATAAATAAACACTGCTGTAGGAGTGAAAGTTGATATCAGTGCTTACCAAGGTGCCATGCCTCCATTGATACATGTATTTGTAGGAGGGCACTCGTTTTGCCCTGGATATGTGAGGGCCCGATGCAAAATAGATACGGGTCACCAATCGGGATAATACACGGTGGAAGACATTACTTCTTCGATGCATTTGAGGATTCTATATGACAAATCATGATGCCCTGAGGAAGTCCACAGGCAGTGGACGAAACGCATTGGCTGTTTTTATATCAATCCTGTGAAAAATAAAGGACACTTGGGAAACAAGACTTTTTTTCTGGATTGGACTAATTGACTATGGAAATTCTCTTTTGCAGTGCACTTCACATTTGTGGACTGAATTGTTTTGATCCTTGGATCGCTCTCTGGAAACAGCGGGAGCAGTGAATGTGCACGCTATGTTGTTCTAAACTTATGTACTTTGGGCTTACATGGGGCTAATAAGAGGGTGGTGCGCTTGCCACATAGGCTCGCTGTTTCATTCTTTTTTGCAGGAGTGAAAAATCATGTTTACCGTTAATGACAATAGAAACTGAACATGACACTTTCTGAGAGGAAAATGAATAAACGTGCATCAAATACATGTTATGGAAAAGACGACGAAAACAAAGAATTTTAGTTACTGCATCTTAAAAGCATGCAGAAAAAGAGTAGTATTGATAATATCATTCGTATAAGTAACATAAGTTGTAATTTACTAAAGAAAAGAACAATATACTAATAACATGTGTTTGAAAAAATGTGCAAATGATGAGCTCTCACGTTATAAAGTTTACTTCTAATCGTTTATGAATATGATTTATTTGAAAGAATAACTAATGAGATTTATCAAATGGTATGATAAATCCTGATTATGATAGTAAATTTTACTAAAATTTACTTCTTAGTGTGTGTAACCGTGTGCACCGAAAATGACAAAAGAAAAGTAGGTTCTACACATTTATATTTTATGATGCTTCTGTGAACCTTATAGAGAATGTACTTCACCTATATAACAGTCTTATTAGTTTCAAACGATATTAAAAATATATGATTTGAAATGAATTCACATGTTGGTACATACAAAAAGTTATAAGTGCCCTATATTGACATGTGTTCTTTGTAATCCTACTGAATGTTCTTAAGTGCAATCAGAAGTTATACTAAAAACATGACATCTTCCTATTCCTTAATGAATGTATGCTTAAAATTCTATATACTGCGTAATATTAGCCTAAATTAATGAGGGCCTGAATACATTCATGAAGTTTCTGCCTTGCTAAGCTCACTGCCTGTGCGAAATTTCTCCAGTGTGACAAATTATGAACAACAGTGTATTTTCCTTATTAAGTTCACATGTATTGAACGAAAGATTTTGATACAATTATGTTACCATTCCAGGACATCTACCTGGAAAACTGTCCTGAACTTTCTCCTATTCTCTAGCAAAAGGAGCATTGTCTACCGATTCACATGCTGAATGGCTTAAGGACTGTGTTATTGTTCCACATATTTCTCTGCATTTTGTGTCTTCTTTATGTCGCCTGACACACACTCCATACAGACTGACCAATGGACTGAGTGGTCCGACCAGATAAGGTGACTCCAGGTGTTCCCCCCAGAAACGCTAAGAATATTACATTGTCTGGCTTGATGGATCATTAGCTCACTCTCTACAACATTTCAAGTCAATAGCGACGGTCGATTTGCTATTCTGCCTTGCCTGCTGATTATGAACCGCTAACGGAGATTTGCAGAACTTACCTGGCAAAATCACTAACCTGATACGGATTCATCTGGCTTCTTTCCCGAACTGACGCATATGCTATATGCGCTTGTGCTCTCCTAATGCGGGGACTACTCGAACTGGCGAAGTTGTCCCTTTCCTGAACTCTTGAGCTTTTGGTACTTATTTTGAGCTTTCTTTATTTGTCTTATTACCCCATAAAGTCTGTTGATGCACTTATCTTTTTATCATTTGATAAACTAAACTAAATTCACTACTTTGACTCAGCTGTCATATTTTATTAGTGAAGGTGCATTTCCAATTTGGGTTTACTAATGACTAGGGGAGATCCTGTTAGAGTGATCTCAGAGCATCAAATTCTAATGCTATTATTCTGTATAGCTTTAGCTGAACTCTTGGTATGCATAATTTTGGCTCGCCTACATTTCTTCAGGAGATCTGGGCTTGCAGTGATATTTCTTTATCTTTATAGTATTGTCTTCAGAGTAATCTACATGAGATTGATATCTACTTTGTAATTCAGTTGTCCAGTTCCTGGTCCTCATTGGATGACTGTTGAGACCCTTTATATCCAACCACTCTCTGCACCCAGCAAGGTCCATCGGAGGACCAAGAGAGTAGTAGGTTCATTATAGAAAATCTTGTTTTCTGCCAGTTTTGGGCCCAGTAAACGCTACAGCACTGCCAAACCATGATAACCATAAAACTAACTGGGAGGTTTTGTGGGTCAGCATTATGTAAGGGCACACTATCCCTGTTTGCTTAGGGAAGTCAATTGTATGAAAACAGGAATGGTGTGTCTATTTCAGAAAATGTGCAGGTTCCAGGGCAGCCGCAAACACACGGCTGCCCTGGGAACAGCACATTAATGATAGGCGGAGTGGCTGTTTGAAGCAGCTGCTGCGCCTTTCACAGCATGAACAACTAAAATATTTAATCAAAAATACTGTGTAACGAGGACCAGGATATAGAAGTTAAGAATAACTTTTTATGCATATAATATTGTTTTTCAAAATACTGTTGTATATAATATTAGGAGTATATAATATTGTTTATAATTAATGTAATATACATTAGTTATTATATTAATTTTAGGTGTTAGGGTTACTAATGCAATTATCTTACATTTTTTATGCAGTGCAAATGGATGCAATATAAAGTATGATGAAAATAAACACATGCTGCAAGTTATTTGAGTCGCTATTGAGCCTACAGCTCGTTTATGAAAAATTGATTATATAATACAATTAATGAAGCATGGTCGGATGGGGGTTTCCTCTTGTGGCCATTTTGTTTTCATGTTTATAATAATGGTGAGTGGGTACTGACAGTGATAGCTTCTGGCTCTTCTAAGGAAACAGAATAATTCTAGGCCATTCTTATGTTTTCAAGTTACCAATAAGACTCCCAGGCGACACATCCCCCTTGCCCTCACCACGTCCCCACCACTGCTCATATGGCCTCATTTAGACAACTACATTTGCCTCATATTTAGAGTGGGTTGAGTTAATGGTGTATCAGAATTCAGAAAGTGATAAACAATATAGTGTGGATTTTTGTGGTGATATTATGTAGGTTTACAAAGTATCTTTTCTACACAGAGAACATTTATTCCCTATTTTTATGCTGATCCTTATTTTGTGATCACTTCTTTTCTGTCTTCTTCCTATCTAAAGCTGGGGGACTTTTCAATAATAAAGCTTGTTTTCAGTGGAAGATATTTTTTGAAAATCATGGTGCTGCTTGTTAATGTTTAAAATAGTTTTAATAAGTACTGATACCTGAAAAAGAAACTGATGCTTGAAGGAGTAACTGAGAATCATGGGTGGACAAAAAAACTACAAGAAACACCGACAGGTTGATTTTCAAAATCCCGACCTGTAAAAAAAGCAACACATCAAAACCGGTGTTCTCGTGCCTTGCCTACAAACTTTGGAACTGTATCTGTAGTGTCGCGCTCTAGTGGTCGCGCGTAGGCGCGATGACGTCGAGCGCGGCCGCCATTTTGGGCGCGAAGTTAGCGCCCGATATCGGAGCGGCACGGACGCATTTCCCGGCGCTCTTCTGCATATTGCCTAAACTCTAATAAACAAGAGTTGAACCAACCCCTGTGTAGTGCATAATTGGAAGGGGTAAAGAAGAACATTACAGTGGCGACAAGATCGGGATTGGAAAAAAAAAAAAAAAAAAAGTTTTTTCGGAAAAGACAAAACGAACCACAACGAGTTCAGTAAGAGGACACAAGGACCCACCGGAGACGAGGCAAAGCGGGAGAGCGTGGCAGAGGACGGTCCTACTGCGAGTCAGCACCACCAGATCAGGTAGAGGTGATCAAGGAGAGCGCACAGCCCCAATACATAGGAGGGTGGAAAACAGGGGAGCAGGAGGCGAAACCCCAGATCCCGCCAGACATCCACGGCCCTGGCGGAGGTGGAGCAGCGCAGCGACGGGGGAGCCCAGGGTCCCCACCACGACCACACACCTCCTAGGAGCACGGGCACACCGGGCAGTCCAAGAGGAAACGTAGAGGCACCGGAAGGTAACGCCACAATGTGCGCGCAGACGTCTACACTCACGACGCCCATACCCTTCCTACCGAAACCTGGCGAACCTCTGATGAAATGGGAGGACTGGAGGGAGTACTTCAGGAACTACCTAGAGGCCCTAGAAGACGAAAGTGGAGAGGCATTCCCCAGCAAAAGGAAGAAAAGGATATTGCTCCACAACTTAGGCCCGGAAGGAATCAGAGTCTTTCAGAACCTAGTCCCCACGCCACGGCTGGCCGCAGACGATGATGTATACCAACACGCGATTGATGACCTGAACAACCATTACAGACCGGCAGTGTGCACGTCTATCGACAGATACACCTTCCAACAGAGGAAACAAGCGGGAGAAGAGTCCATAGATGACTACGTGGCAGCGTTGAGGAAATTGGCGATCACATGCAAATTTGGCGCCTTGCACGACGAATTTATCAAAGACCAGATCGTCATGCACACGAAGAACACAGCGATCCAAGACAAACTGTGGGTTAACGGGGACGCCACACTGAAGGACGTCATAGCCATGGTAAAAAAGGCGGAGCTGTCGAAGAGATGCGCTGAGGCAGCGAAAAAGAAAGTACAGAGCGGACCATGGTCAATAGAGTCACGGAATTTGAACCGCCGGACAGAGGAAAACGGAAGGAGGCGGAAGGGAGAGCCCAGAGTAAATGGACTCCACGATACACACAGGCACAGAAATCAAACAGGGAGGGCACCACCACGTGCTATAGGTGCGGCAGTCCATCCCATGCGGCAAATGACAAGCGATGTCCGGCCTTCCGAGCCAAGTGTATGTACTGCGGAATTGTTGGACACTATGAGAAAGTGTGTCGCCGCAAGGTGAAGCGGCCAACAGTCAAGTACGTTGCACACGACGAGGGAGGTGCAGAAGGTGAAGAAGAGGAAGACGATGTGTTGTGCATCGACGGACAAGTCCTAGGCATTGAAGGAAGTCGCTCCAAGAAACCACAATGTGATATGGTCGTAGGAGGTGTTCAGATCAAAATGGTGGCGGACTCCGTCTCTCCATTTACCATCATTCAAAGGACGGTGTGGACCGAGAACTTCAAACCCAGCCTGGGATCACACCTCGAGCCCCCAGACATACGTCCGGTCACATTCACAGGAGAACCCATCCCGATGGTGGGATATCGAGTCCTGAGGTTTGAGTTCAAGAACCGCAGTGCGGAGTGCAAATTATATGTGGCAGAAAAGGGGCCTTCCATCCTGGGATGGATGGACCAGGGCGAGCTGGGCATACAATTGAACCCAGGGGGGGATACGCAAGTCCTGATGACCAGCGCAGACAACCAATCGGACTTCGATAAGATGAAAAGAGAATTCCCCACAGTATTCGGAGGCAGAGTGGGTAAACTAGCGAAGTTCACACATAGAATTGAACTCAAGGAAAACGCCAAACCGGTATCCCACAAGGTGAGGAACATACCGCTAGCAGTCAGGGAAGCAGTGCAAAAGGAGTTGCAAAGATTAGAAGAAGAAGGGATCATCGAACCAATTAACAGTTCGGAATGGTTGGCCCCGTTGGTGGTAGCGAGGAAACCCAACGGCAAAGTTCGGTTGTGCGTGGACCTGCGCGAATTGAACAAGTGCATAGTAGTTGAAAAATTCCCATTACCCAGAATAGACGAAATGCTGGCGAAGACGAAAGGTATAAAATGGTTTTCCACCGTGGATCTCGCCTCGGAGTGGAAGCTAGCCTACGAAGGGGACACAGACCTCGAAGACATCAAGGCATTCATCATACAAGGGTGGCCAGAAAAAAGGCACCTGAAAGCGGAACAAAGGAAATTCTTCGAAGTAAGGGAAGAGCTATCAGTAGGAGACCAAGGAACTTTCCTGTTTAGAGGGGAGAGAGTAATCCCTCCAGGGTCGTTGATACCACACCTGCTGGCAGTGTTGCACGAAGGGCACTTGGGCATCGTTAAAACGAAGTTAAGGACCAAACAGATGTACTGGTGGCCCGCAATGGATAGTCAAATCGAGAGACATGTAAGAGAATGTGATCAGTGCCAAAGAGCGGACAAGTCACAAACATTACTACGTCCGTCACTAGGGAAGTTTGACAGTCCAGCCAACCCGTGGGAGGAATTGTCAATAGACATTCTCGGTCCGGTGTTGGATGCGGAAGGGAACCCAAAATACGTGGTAGTTCTCATAGATAGGTATTCTAAGTGGCCCGAACTGGACATACAGGAGGTGATGGACACAGAGACAGTGCTGAAGTTTCTTACAGCTACCTTCCTCAGAGAGGGCATTCCTCGTTCCATCTTGAGCGACAATGGACCTCAATTCACATCAGAGAAGTGGAACCGGTACATGGAACGAAACGGCATCCAAATCAAGCACACATCGGTCTACCATCCGGCAGGGAATGGTCTTGCAGAAAGGTTTAATCGAGTAATAATGGGGTCCATCCAATCAGCCATAGGAATGGGAAAGGACTGGGAGAAGGAGGTGAGAAGTATGCTGTGGGCCTACCGAATCACACCAACCGGCACAGGATACAGCCCGTTCCAAATCCTAAGAGGACGTGAGCCGTTCACGAAGGACAATCTAGCATGGAAAGAAAAACGGTCACGAGTAAGTGGTCCCCGGCAGTCGTGCACCACAACTTAGAGAGAGCCCAGAGAACGTACACAGAACAGTACAATAAGAGACGCAATGTGAAAGGAACATCCCTGGAAAGAGGGGAATGGGTCAGAGTCAAACTTGCCCAGTTAAGGAGGAAAGGAGACAGCAAATACAGCCTGCCCCTGAAAGTTGAACAAGTGTACAACAGAGCTGCTTTACTCAGTGATGGGAACGTCTGGTCGCAAGATCGCATGTCCAAGTGCAACAAGATATTACAGTGGGACAAAGAAGAAAGATCAATGTCACAAGAGAAACAAAGTTTGCCTGCAGGGAACACAGCTCCAGGAGAAGAAGAGATGGACCAAGGAGTAGAAGGCAATAGGGAGGAGCAGGACGAGAATGGTAATCTAATAACAGAGGAAGAGCAGGAGGACAATAGCAGGACTCCGGAGAGAGAGAGCCCTAAAGGACGTGAAGAACCGCCGGCAAGCCGAGCAGATGGAAGGGGAGAAGTATCCACCTCCACTCCGGTAAGACGTACAAGGGCAGGGAGACTCGTGGTAAGGCCTGCCAAATACAGAGACTATGATTTGGGAGAAGTGAAGTAACTCCTGGCCGAGAGACTCTGGGACTACCTTCCTATTGTTATGTTTTGTGTGTTTGATAAAGAAGGGAGATATGTAGTGTCGCGCTCTAGTGGTCGCGCGTAGGCGCGATGACGTCGAGCGCGGCCGCCATTTTGGGCGCGAAGTTAGCGCCCGATATCGGAGCGGCACGGACGCATTTCCCGGCGCTCTTCTGCATATTGCCTAAACTCTAATAAACAAGAGTTGAACCAACCCCTGTGTAGTGCATAATTGGAAGGGGTAAAGTAGAACATTACAGTATCCCAAACCAAATCAAACTTAAACCGTATCAATGGGCCTTCCAGGAAGAACTGAAAATGTACCTCTTCAAAGTATACCTCACTGACTGAGGTCTACAAATCATCTCGTCTTCAGTAATATCACTATGCATTTGCTCTACTATAATTTCTTCCATTACATAATATGTAAAGTGCTAATATCTCCATATTAGCCTTCAATGAGTTATGTGCAAGTTGCTCTATTGCAGTGTGACTTGCTCCATAATATATAAAGACCACAAGCAAATAATTCAATCAATCAATCAATAAATAAATAAATAAACAAATACATACATTTGGGTACAACTTGGATTGATCAGTCTTGTTTTCATCACGGTGTGTACCTCAGCGTATGAAGACCAGATGCTTCAGTTTGGGCTACTTGATAAACATTTGTAGCTGCTTTCTTTATGTTTTAGGAATCCCGCTTTTCAAGGCTTTACCAGCAGCTACTCCTCCGCAATGGTGAAGGAGTGTCGGCCCACTGACTGGCTCAGAGCCAGCAAATGTAAAATAAAACGATGTTCTTGCATCATTTTATTTAGCATTTGCCGGCTCTTAGCCAGTGCTGTTGGAAGGGGTGGGGCAGAGGCATGGGAGGGGGAGGAGGAGTTCTACGTGGACTCCACTCCCTAAGTGCTCATGTGGGTTTGGTCGGCAGTCTCAGGCTGACCAAAACACACATGCGCACTTAGGTTTCTCCAGCCTGGCTGCATTGAGAAACCCCCACAGACTCCCTGGCTTGAGTGGAGCATCTTTCCTGACGGCTCAGGCCAATCCCCGCGCACGGGGATTGGATGGGAGTTTGTTCCAGGGGCTGCTGGGACCCAGGAAGAGGAGAGGCGGCGCGACGCTGGAGGTGGCCGGTGGCTGAAGGTAAGTTGTTTTAAATCTATTATTTCTAACCCCCTGTGCACGACCCCCCCAGGCGCGCTCCTCTATATGCCCCACAACCCTTTATTTGTGGCAACCACCACCGGGCTTTACCTGCCGCAACTGAAGAGTGGTAAGCAGACGGGTCTAAAAAGCACCAAAATACTCCTCACACTATCGTTGTGGGAAGAACAAGCGTCAACGAGTAGCGTGTGTGCTGAGGCAGACAGACGCAATGGACACAAATCCACCCCATCTAATGACCACATTTTGATTCAATATGATGACCCTTCATTATGTTCTCTGCATGACCGAGGAAACGTTTAAACCGAAAATGAATAAGCATGCTGCTATTCCCATGTTAATAATGTTGAGTGCTGTTTTTCAGATGCCTCAACAAACAGTGGCACCCAGGAGTGGAATCTTGCAGCCTGCTTTTTCTCTCATTTTAGCGGAACACACTTCTGAAACATGCTGCTGACCACGTATGCTTCCTTCATAGAAGAAAGGCTACAACTGCATGGAAAGCAGAATTTTACTCAGTTGCTCAGCTCCTCAATTCAATTGGTGCATCAGAATATACCCATATATAGCTTACTTCACCCAGCACTAGAAAGCATGTGTTCAGAAACCGGAATCTTTATATTCTTTACACCTAAAGTTTTTTGTAAACCTGACATACTCTCCATTCATGTATCAAGATTTCCATGGTCAACACAGGTCTCTATGACTTTGCACAACTGTTATCGACTCCAAATGATGCTACGATTTTATTCGAATAGAACATGAGTGTTGGGTGAGTGAGCTTCTATATTCTTTTTTTAACGTTTATTTTAATGGTTTTCTTACAAATAATGATTAGTGTAGACTAGGTTCAATATTGTTATAGTTTTATTACCTATACATTGTGTGCACCATGTTCTATGATCCATCTTCTCCTTGCAGGTAATGTTGGTATCCCTTGAAATCATGGTTCTGGATGTCCTTTCGAAACCTAGAAATAAAGGGAGGGCAACATACAGCTCAGCACACATTCGAAGGAAAAATACAACAGAAAGAGCCATAGTTTAGATGCCTCTACATTAGTGATAGTTCACTAAAGTATGCACAAGATGTGTGTAAAATTGTGGAAAATAGGTTATATGTTGCACAACATAGTTCCATGTCAGTGACCCGCAAGTCCTAGCCTTCACGTGACAATGGACACCCCCTTCCTGTTCTTGGAATTGAACTAGAAGTATGACGAAGAGCAGGACATTCCAATACAGGGTAAAGCAGAGACTGCATGGGCGGAGACAAGAAGTAGGTAAGCAATTGTAACAGAGGGTAGAAATAATAAAGAATATATTAATACAGACCTGTGTGTCTGTGTAGTTACTTACTTGTGAGTCCGGTTTAGGCCCAGATGAAATTTAAATTACGCTGGCATAATTCACGTAATTTTGTGAATTTTTTATTATGCTTGTTACATGAAATTCCCAAAATATTGTGTGGTAATGCCCTATGCTGTACTCTCCCTGACTCCACAATGGTATCTCTTAAGGGCATATGCTGCAGCATGTCTCATCCAGAGCATGAAGAAATATGATCGCATCACCCCTATCATGATGGAACTCCACTTGCTCCTCTTGCCAGCCTGCATCATCTTCACAACCAAAGGCATAATTTACAAAGCTGTCACAACCATGACCCCGCTTAGCTTGCAGATAAGCTCACTATATCTGGTAGCTCTCAGCACAACTGCTGCCAGGATACCTTCTGACAACAGACTAAGGGCCCATATTAAATGTTGGTGGAGAGAGAATTCCGTTGCAACAGCAACAGAGGCCCCCTCTACCAACATTATGGCCCACCCGCACAATTGTGATTTGGGCGGACCATAGTTTGACAACAATGGAGACTACTCCGTTTAGATGGGCAGGCATGTAGCCATTTTTCAATGCCCGTCGCTGCCCGGAAAAACCTGGCGCTAAGGAGCACTGACACGTTCCCAATGCTCTTTCGTCATTGGAGGAAATGCTCATGGAGAGAGAGGCACTGTTTTTCTTTTATTTTCAGAATGAATATCCGGCTTTGGGATTTTCTTTTTGAAAATGAAAAACTGTAACTTTGCCCTCCGGCTCCATCATGTATGACAGAGGCATCCGTCAAAGTTGCAATTCATTGGCAGGAACTGCCTTGACAGTGTTCCTGTGAATGCTTGAAATGTCCGCCGTGACAATGGACATTTCAAAATATGGCCATTGGTACCTCTGCCAGGGCGAGGGAGTAAATTATTCTGTTGCCCTGGCGGAGGATGAACCAACTGCCAATATTTAAATCAGGGCCTAAGTAGCATAAAAAAGAAAAAACAAGACAGCAAGCCTTTTCGAACTATGAACCTACGAACTGGAACAACATGACCATATTCCTCTGGACTTCCCCAACGCTGCTCCAGTTTTGGAAAGTGTTAAAGACTCACTTATTTAACAAACACTACATCACAATGCGTCAACTGTCCCCAACCCGTTTTCCTCTCCTATTACTTAATAACGTTTTGCTTGTCTTTGACCATGTACATTGCTCTGCTGCTTTTGGCCAAGTTTGCGCTATAGAAATACCATACACATACATACATAGTTACATATCTCTCACTGGGGTATGCAGTTCTTGGTGAGTGGTGAGTGGTGATGATGGATATTGAATTTATATATTAGGTTGCTGAGTGCTATGGTGTGTTATGTTTTCACGGGTTTCTTCACTGACATAATTTTAGCAATGGCCTTTGCAGGTGGATAGCTCTTGGGAGTGGAGGATATAGAATGTTGATCAAATTACAATGAGAGGGAACGCCTTCTCCACTACACCTTACCTGTCACTAAGAAGCATTGGGGCATATGTACAAGCCCCTATCGCCACGGGAACGTCACTTTTTGTGCCTTGTGCAGCATACATGGAAAAAGCAAAATGCCATGGTTTGTTTATGTACAGGAAGGTGTCCCTTCCTGTACATAAACAAACCTTTTTAAAAAAATCCCATTTTGTAACTTTCATGTGTGCTGCATGAAGCAGCACACATGAAAGTTACAAAATGGCATTTTAGGATTGTTTATGTGCAGGAAGGGACACCTTCCTACACATAAACAAACCTCCCCTGCACACAGACACCCTCGCACTCTGGTGCAAGGGTGCCTGCGTTGGCGCTAAGTTGTTAAACTTAGCGCCATCACAGGAGGAAACATTCTTGTAAATATGGTGCAGCCTTGCGTTTCCGAAGTGGCGGAGCATGTCATTAAGCCCAGGAGGCTAACGACACGCTCCGCCACTTCTATTGTACATATCCCCCATTATCCGTGGCACATGCCCTCATACCTAGCAAAGTCTTCCAACGGATTCTCAACCTCATCATCTGCAAGATAAAAAGGTGCAAGTTCTCGTATCATCCATTTTGGAATGTGAAGTGCACGGAAGTGAATATTAATTGACTATTAATAAGTTGTAATACAAAGGCCGTTTTATTTAGCTTACTATATTAGTAGTAGTATTAGTAGTTTCACTTATAACACTAGTTTAATCTAATTTTCTTATTTTAGTTTCCATTCTAACATGTTTCTAATGAATTTACTATACAATTGCACTAATTATGTACTTACTTTTATATATATGTGTTGTCTTTACAAAAGGTGTTTTATTTTGTTATCGCTTCCTTTTATTTTTTGCAGCTCGTTTTTTTCTCAAATGTGCTGAAAGCAGATTGTTTTGTTTCTTTTTAACCATAATATTTTTAGTAGTATTTTTATTTTTTGTAATGTATTTATGTATGTATATATATATATAGATCTCAAAGAACCAATGCTGATCTCCTCATTCAAAGCAGCACACCGTGGACACAAATGTTGCCAAGTGATAATTTATTTTGCTTTGGCAAACTCAACTCGTTTCGGGGATGACCCCTTGATCACGAGTAAAGTTGTTCGTGTTACAATCATTTAAATAAACATACCATGTGATATAAACATAATAGACAGACTTTCCGAGTTACATCACTCGAAATCTCACCAAAATAACATAGATTGTTTCATTTCTGCAACCATTTGAATGATAATTATTGTCTTTACGGAACATTTCTTTATTTAAAGTCATATTTAGACCTATTAATAAAAAACCTTTCTCAACAAAACTTTATTGTTCATTTTGTCTACATATTACTGCCTGAGTCACCAGCCAGTAATCCATTGAATCATGCCACTCTTAATGTTGTTCGCATGATTGACATCACCTCACAGCCATCGCCATAATTTTTAACATGTCGATTCTGCCCCTGTGGGGTAACCCACCTTATTTCAGTAAAAAGTTTGTTCATTATTAATTTAACACCTTGGTTTAGTAGTATTTTTATTTTTTGTAATGTATTTATGTATGTATATATATATATAGATATATATATAGCGAGAGAGAGAGAGAATCAAGAATATATATATATATGGTTATGCTTATGGTCCCCGGTATAATGAGCCCATGATCTTGACTTTTACTCGGGATGTATGCTGACGAACTCCAGACATTCATGCAACGGCAGAGGGGCATTATGGGATTTGCAATTTGGTGGGGAACAATAGCGCTCACTAGATGGCAGGCATTTAAGCCGATATTAAACATATCATTTTGTGGTGCTTAGCCCCGATACACATTGAGAATCTCTGTGTTTCCCTGCCCTCTGCGTGTTAGCATTAAGTTTTGTTCTAGGCTCAGCATACCTGAACTCTGATCCCGTAGTCGAAGTCACAAGTCAATTACCCGTAAACCAATTTGCAGCTGAGTGAATATCAAGGGGTCATGGAGGTCCTAGCTCAACGCGAGTGAAGTTAAAACACACGATTGTTACTGAATGTAATGTATTTGTATGTTTTGTTTTACATATTGAGGGCTTTATTTTTCTTGAGAGATTGGTGCTGTTAAAACGTGTAACAAGCCGGCGATCTATTCCTCCCATGTGCAGTTTCAGACACGCATTATGTCAATCCCTTGGACAGTGACAGGTTGAGGATGCATTATATGATTGGTTGCACTTTGCAGTTCATTAAGAAATGTAAATATTGATCAAAATTGTTTGATTTTCTATACCAGCTGCACTGTTGAGACATTATGTCAGGGCAGAGATTAAATCACATAATGGGTCTGACTAAGTGCATGGCCGAAAACGTAACAGTATTTTCTTTATGTCTATGCGTGCCTCTAGGGGGAAGGGCTATATATACTTAACTGTATTTTGTGCCAATTAGATTGACAAAGCGATACCAAAGGGGATGATGGACGGAGCGTTAGAGCAAATCAAACACTCACCCCCAGTCAACTGATCTGGGTTTAATCCATCATCATTCTTTAGCTCACTCCACCACCCCAGTTCAGACATGGCCATATGCAAATCAGTCTGACCCTGTGCCTCATGGGAACAGTCCAGTTGGACTGTTCCCATTGGGAGCAGGGTCAAGACTGATTTGCATATGGCTGGGTCCAAACTGGAATGGCATGGTGAGCAAAAAAACGATGGATTTAGGCCCAGATCTCTGTACTGGGGTGAATGTACGACATTGTTCTGCATTCTGTCCATCAATTGTTGTTTTTGCATTTGTCACCCCGAGTGGGACGGGTATGCCCAGACGTGGGTCCCGTGCTCTCCATGCCACTGGGGTCAAGCTATCCTGGCTGATGAGGGTTGAAAGCCCGAAACTGGTCCTAGGATGCTTGTTTCGAGTCCAGGGAGGACCTGGCCTGGCAGTTTGGGCTGGACTGTTCCCATTGGGCGCAGATTCAAGACTGATTTGCATATGGCTAGGTCCAAACTGGAATGGCATGGTGAGCAAAAAAACGATGGATTTAGGCCCAGATCTCTGTACTGGGGTGAATGTACGACATTGTTCTGCATTCTGTCCATCAATTGTTGTTTTTGAATTAGATTGACAAAGGCTTCTGTGAAGCCGAAACGCGTCTCTCCTGTCGTGGGGTCGTGGGAGACCCGAGAAAATAAAAAGGCCATATTCCTACAGCCTCGAGTGCGTGCCTTCTTCGTTGAAGCAGGATTGTATCTTTGATATATATATATATATATTATCTACTGGCAGTCGCCAGTAGATAGTTATAGTTAGAACCTAGTTTCCATAGGAAATGCGTTTTTTGTTTTGCCAATAACTTTGGCACTGTTTGACGAATCTTTGCGAAATTGTCCAAAAAAATGTTTCATCCAGGTCAGCTCCTATCCTGAAAGTTTGTGGGGGGTTTGTCAAGTGGGGGCTGAGAAAAAAGGGGGGTCCCAAAAAGTGTTTTCTCAATGTTAATTTCCATAGGAAATTTTAGCCAGGGCTACAGCCCGAACTGCTGAACGGAATGACACCAAATTTTGCAAAAAGGTAGCGCTTGGTTCAGAAAGCGACCTTTTTTTTAAATGGTGTAAATCCGTTCAGTAGTTGCTGAGAAATTAAAAAAAAATATATATCGATATCTAGAGGCACGGAGGATCCGCGGACCCTCCCGACCACGAGCTTTATTCTAATTAGCTGTCAACACTCCAAACCAGGAAGTGTTGGCAGCCATCTTGTGACTCGGTAGAACTGAGTCACAAGAAAACAGTAAAACAAACGCGAAAAACAAGAAAAGGGGGCAGGGTAGAAGCACCCAGGCCTGCTCAGGGGGTCCCACAAGGACCCCCAGGGCCAAAAAAAGCATTTTTTAAAAATAATTTCAGCAAACTTCGCGCAGGGGTCGCGAATCCCGCCGATTTTTTTTTTTAAAATGAAGCGCGGGCTCCCGCGCTTTATTTAATGGAGGCCCCCGGGTGGGCCAGGTCCCAGGGGCATTTCCCAAAAATATATGCGGGGGCCCCCACAGCCCCGGGGACCGCCACCCCCGGGGCTTGATTAACATTATGTGCGGGAGGGCACTCGGCCCTCCCGCAGCCCCGGGGACCGCCACCCCCCGGGGCTTGATTAACATTATGTGCGGGAGGACACTCGTTTTTAATGTGTGAGGGGGCCTCCAAGGCCCCCCCAAGCCCCGGGGACCGCCACCCCCGGGGCTTTTTAAGAAAATTAAATAAACCTGTGTGGGGGAGCTCGAGCCCCCCCATACGCTCCCGGGACCGCCACCTCCCCGGGGCACTAGAATGCAAATGCGGGGGTCCGTTATGGACCCCCGAGCCCCAGGGACCACCACCTCCCCGGGGCTTCAATCACATAGGGAGGGGGGCCGCGTGGCCCCCCTCCTGGAGCTTGTGATGGCCCTGGGGACCGCCATCCCCCAGGGCCGGCTCCTGCAGTGTCCCGGGGTGCCCACCCCTGGGACACTGCTGTTTGCTATGGCAGGGCGGGAGCCGTGCGGCTCCCGCCCTGTCATAGCAAACTTGCTTTGGATTTTGGAACCGAGAGCAGGGAAACCTGCTCTCTCTTCCAAATCCAAAGCAGATTGCTTTCCACACGGGGAGCTGCATGTCAGCAGCTCCCCATGTGGAAAAGCAATGCCGGCTCCTGCAGGACGCCGGGAGCCGGTGGGACCGTGGGGCATTGGGGCTCCCCCCACGGTCCCCAACAGATAGGGCCTGCCCCGGGGGATGGGGTCCCCGGGGCTAGAAGTGGCCCGGGAGGGGGGCCACGCGGCCCCCCTCCCCAAAAACAAAAAAAATGTATATAAATAAAGGCCGGCCCCGGGGCATGGGGTCCCCGGGGCCAATAGAGGCCTCAGGAGGGGGCCACGCAGCCCCCTCCTTAAAGAAATAAATAAATGTGGCAATACCCCGGGGGATGGGGTCCCCGGGGCCGGAATTGGCCACGGGAGGGGGGCCCACGCAGCCCTCTTCCCGTTCAAATTTTTTTATTAAAAAAAAAAAAAAAGGGGTCAGGCCCTGGGGGATGGGGTCCCCAGGGCCCAAAAAAAGGAAAAAGAAGGGGGGCCACACAGCCCCCCTCCTAAAAAAAAAAAGAAATTAAAAAGAAGACCAGCATTGTGCCAAGGCCCCGCCCCCTCCCAGCAACACTCAAACGCGCCCTGTGGCGCGTTTTAAGTAGGCCTGGGCGGAAAACTACGCTATGCTCGCGTAATTGCCGTAGTTTGCGCAACTACGCGCTACGCGAATTGCACGTAGCACAGTGCAAAAACTCGTAGCGGGCATTTTTTGCTTGCTTGCGGTCCTCAACGTCAAGTTGGCGACCGCGAGCGAGCAAAATGACATCCCAGCGAGACTTTTTCCTCGTTCGCGATCAGCAACATCAAGTTGCCGATCGCGAGCGTGGAAAATAAACCTCCCGGCGAGATTCTCAACGCGGGGAGGTCAGGTTTCTCATTGCGAGTGGTCGCGTATGCTCGCGACCGCTCGCGATGAGAAGCTACCAGTCCGCGTTGAGAAAACTGCTGCTCGAGTACAAATCTACTCGAGCGGCAGAAAACGACCGCTTGCACTGTGCAAGATGCCGTTTGCAATGATTGCACAGTGCGGACAAGCATCCGGCACTGTGCAATCATTGCGAACAGCATTTTCTACTGCACTACGCAGTTCGCGTAGTGCTACGCGTAGCTCGCGTAGTGCGAAGTGCACTTCGCGTAGGTACGCGTAGCGCTACTATGCGAACTACGCCCAGGGTTAGTTTTAAGTTGGAAATTAATTCCCCTTCAATACTGGGGGTCCCTGGGGGCCAACTAGCCCACCAGGTGCCTCCAGTATTTGCCACAGGGCTGCCTTGCAGAGAGGTGGTCCGAGGCCACGCCCCTTTGAACACCTCTCTGCAACGCAGTTCTGTGGCGCTTACTGGAGGTACCTGGTGGGCTAGTTGGACCCCAGGGACCCTCAGGATTCAAGGGGACTTAATCCCCCATCTTAAAACACGCCACGGGGCGTGTTTGCACAGTGGTGAAGGGAGGGGGCGGGGCCTGATATGGCAAGTGTGCAAATGGGCCCCCTGGCGCGTTGTAACTTGGGGGATTAAGTCCCCTTGAATCCTGAGGGTCCCTGGGGGCCAACTAGCCCACCAGGTACCTTCAGTTTGCGCCACAGAGCTGCGTTGCAGAGAGGAGTAAAAAGGGGCGTGGCCTCAGACCACCTCTCTGCAACGCAGCTCTGTGGCGCAAATTGAAGGTACATGGTGGGCTAGTTGGCCCCCAGGGACCCTCAGGATTGAAGGGGAATTAATTCCCCAACTTACAACACGCCAGGGGGCGCGTTTGCACAGTGGTGCAGGGAGGGGGTGGGGCCTGATATGGCAAGTGTGCAAATGAGCCCCTTGGCGCGTAGTAACTTGGGGGATTAAGTCCCCTTCAATCCTGAGGGTCCCTGGGGGACAACTAACCCACCAGGTACCTTCAGTTTGCGCCACAGAGCTACGTTGCAGAGAGGTGTAAAAAGGGGCATGGCCTCAGACCACCTCTCTGCAACGCAGCTCTGTGGCGCAAATTGAAGGTACATGGTGGGCTAGTTGGCCCCCAGGGACCCTCAGGATTGGAGGGGACTTAATCCCCCAACATAGAACGCACCAGCGGGAGCGTTTGCAGAGTGCTGCAGTGAGGGGGTGGGGCTTGATATAACAAGTTAGCAATTCTGCTGTGTGGGATTTACTGGAGGTAATAAAAGGGGTAGTTGGCCACCAAGGTTGACGTTGGGGGCTAACTATCCCTCCTGTTATGTCCGCTAAATCCCACACAGTGGGATTGCTAAAAGGTGTTTGAAGGCCACGCTCACCTTTCTCCACCACTCTGCAAACGCGACTGCTATGTTATAGATAGAAATTAGCATTTAAAAAACATTTGAAATTCACTGAAAAAACCATAGGTTTCAGGCACGTTATAGTTAGAAATTAGCATTTAAAAAACCTTAGAAATTCACTGAAAAAACCATAGGTTTCAGGGATGTAATAGTTAGTTGGACATTTCACTCGTATAAAACCATAGAAATTCCCCTGTTATAGTTAGTTCAGCTAAGTATAACTCGCGTCCCAGCACTGCTGTTGACGTCACATATTACATCATTCATGACATGGTCAGTGATATCACTGATGACATCACTGATGATATCTCAAATGACATCACTGATGACAACATCCAGTGACTGTGTGTTTCTGTAAAGTTTAAATATGTTTTATATATATGCCAAGGTGTATTGAAGAATGAGTGGGTGTATAAGTGTCTGGATGAAGGATTTAGTAGGTGTGTGACTGACTGTATAAGTGAGTGATTAAATGTGTCTTACTGAATACATGCGTTAGTGACTAAACTGTCTGAATGTGTGCATCAGTATGTCTGTTGTTGTGTAAGCTGCTGCATGTGTTGGTCAGTAGCTACATGAGTGTCTATATGGGTTATTGATTGGTTGCATGAGTATTTGTATGGGAGACTGAGTGTGTGTGTGGGTGGGTGGGAGGTGTGTGACTGTGCATAGATGTGTGAGTGGTTGATTCACTGGATGTATGGGTTCAAGATTGCATGTGGAAACAGCTGTATGGGCGGGTGAGTGTGTGTATGGGTGTGTTGGTGAGAGATTGGATGTCTCAGTGGTACATGTCCAAGTAACTACATATGTAAAAGGCAGTGTATGTTAGAGTTGGAGTATATAAATGACTATATGTGAGAGTCAGTGATTGTGAGAGTGGCTGTATGGATGAGTGTGTACTTGTCTCAGTGATTGTATAAGAGAGTAAGTATGTGTTAGCATATGTTTGAAAAAGTGAGGTGGTGTGTGTATAACTGTATAGCTGAGGAAATGGGAGTGTGATTGATTCTTTGCATGACTGACTAGGTGTGTGAGTAACTCCATGAGTGAGTGGCAGTGTGTGAGTGTCTGTATAGGTGTATGAGTGCATATGATAGTGTTGTATTGATGAGTGACTGTATGTATAAGTGATTGTATGGGTAAATGAGTGGATGTGTGTGTAGACCTAGGAATCAGTGAGTGCGTATGTAGTAACTGGTATTGGTGTGTCGATGGTTTAGAAAATGGTAGTCTGTATATTACAGTGGGTGTATCAAAGGTTATATTAGAGTGTGAGGAGGTGCATCAGATTTTTACGTGGATGATGTCATCAGTGATGTCATCAGTGATGTCATTTGAGATGTCATCAGTGATGTCATCAGTGATGTCACTGACCATGTCATGAATGATGTAATATGTGATGTCATCAGCAGTGCATTGCGGGGGCGCGAGTTATACTTAGCTGAACTAACTATAACGGGGGAATTTCTATGGTTTTATCCGGGTGAAATGGCCAACTAACTATAACATCCCTGAAACCAATGGTTTTTTCAGTGAATTTCTAAGGTTTTTTAAATGCTAATTTCTAACTATAACGTGCCTGAAACCTATGGTTTTTTCAGTGAATATATATATATATATATATATTCTAAAAAGCAATATTTACCTACTTATTTGTATCAGGAGACCCTCTGCAACTATCTCTGCAGATGAACGAAAACAGGTCATGCCTGACTCTCCAAAATTACAAACACTGTTGTTCATATTTTCGGTAGTATCACATACAGCACCCTGAAACCAGCCACCATATTTCTGCTCAAGGTTTTGTTATTACTTGTTTTGTATTTCGTTTTATTTAAATTAAATTAGTTTATTTCGTCGTATTTTCTTTCAGTGCTGTACTTTATTTAATGTATTACTATAGAATTATGCCTTAAAGACATCATTAAATTATTTGAGACGTACATCACTTACCAGGTTCTTCCACTGGCTCCACAACAGTTTCAAGACCTTCCAGTCCTGTGACATCACACATTAAAAATAAATCTTTGTACCTCTTTTTCACCTCTGTGTCGAAAAATATAATGGTTCCATTGTGTTTAAATGGTCCACCACACGTTGCCACCAAAGAGACTTGACATGCAAACTAGTGCTTGACAACAAACATCCTAATATCAGGCAAAAACGGTGACAACGTGTAAGGGCAACACCAGTAGCTGGTTTTGCATGATTGCTTAACCCAAGCAAATCAACAATGTTTGCAGTTTGCTCTGCTGTGTTCTGAGGATTTTTGAAAATTGTTCTGCGGTGTTTGCAATGATCTGCAATTTTGGTTCACATAGGGGTCTATTCACAAAGGCATTTTGGAGAATTTAAAGTAGTCAGGGTAGAACTGGCTTATCAGGCAATTGGCAGTGCTGGAAAGGGGGTAAATACACTGCAAAACAATGTGTAAATGAGGACACCTGTTTTATTGCTCTCTCTCTCTTTTATTTATCTCTTTTCTCTCTACCTTTCTTTCAATTTCGGTCAGGGGCGGCTCCTCCTCTATGGCGGAGGAGCGTCGCTTCACTGCTTTTGAGCAGTGAAGTAAAGGAAATATAAAATGATAATAACTTTTAGTTATTATCATTTTATGTTTCCTTTGCGGGCCGGTGGGCGGGGCTGCTCTGCTCACCGAGCAGGGTAGGGGAGGAGTGGTTGGCACTCCCTAAATGCGCAATGACTGTTTGGTCGGCCCTCTTGGGCCGCCCAAACCAGTCATGCACACTTTCCCAGTTCTTCATGCAGGCTGCATTACAACCTGCGCGGAGAACAAGCCCAGGCCCCCATTCCCTGGTTGAGCGTTGAACCCGGACGCTCAAAACCAATCACAACGCTGCAATGCAGCGTTGTGATTGGTCAGGGGAGCCTTTGCTGTGCTTCCTGTTTCTCGGTCTGATGAGGAGAGCAGGAGCAGAGATGGGGGACCGGCGTGGCAAGGTAAATGTTGCTTTTATTTATTTTTTTACAGTTCCCCCCTTGCTCCCCGTGTGCCCGCCCCGCCATCCGTGAATAATGCCGGCCGCCACTGATTTCTGGGACTATATTATGTATCAATCAGTCTTTTCTCTCTCACTTTCTCCCATTATCTCTCACAGTGTTGTTCTTTCTTTCTTTCTCACCCTCTGTCTTTTTCTTTCTCTCTCTCATTTCTAACTTTCAGTCTCTTCATTTCTCCCTTTCTATTTCTCTCTCTTGTCTCTGACTTTCACTTTCACTCTGTCTCTTTCTCCCTGTCTTTTTCTTTCGCTCTCTCTTATCTTCCTATCTCTCACTACCTCTACCTATTCCGTTCCTCCATCTCTCTCTCATTCTCTGACTTTTTTTATCTTCCTCTGTCTCTTTCTCCCAATATCTCTCTCGATCTCTTTCTTTCTCACTCTCTCCTCTCTGTCTCTTCTCCCATCCTCTTCTTCTCTTTCTTTCTTTCTGTCTCATGCCTTTATTTTCTTCCCCCTTGTCTTGCATCTTTTGGTCTGACTCACTCTGTCTGTCTTTCTTCCACTCACTCTCTTTTCTGTCTCTTGCTCTCCTCTATGTCACTCTTTAACTCTTTCAGTCTCTCTTGCTTTCTATCTCTCTTTTTCTCTTATTCTCTCTCACTTTTCCGTTACTTTCAGTTTCCAGGTCTTCTATCTTTTTCTGTGTACTTCTTTCTCTGCTGTGCCCTTTGTCTCTTTCTTTCATTCTCTGCCTTATTCTTTCTTTCTGTCTCATTTGTGTACCTTTCTTTTTCTTCCTTTCTTCCTCGTACTCTTTCTCCCTCTTTATTTCTCTCACTATCGTTACACTCTTTTTTTGTATTTCTATCTTGTTCTCTCTCTCTCACTTTCTCTGTTTCTTTTTCTCATATTCTCCCTCTCTCCCTCCTATTTGCCTCTTTCTCTCATTCTCTCTTATGTCTCTTTGTGACTCTCTTTCATTTAGTCCCTTCCCTCATGCTCTGCCTTGTTCTTTGCCTCTTCTATTTCCACCTTTATTTCTCTAAATGTCTCTTTCTTTCTCTCTCTGTATCAAGCATTTCCTTTCTCTCTGGTTCTCCATCATTTCCCCTCCTCTTTCTGCCTTTTCTCTCACTTTCTATCTCTCTTTCAATCTTTTCTTTTTTATTGGCCACTTTCTTCCTCCCACTCTCTGTCCAAAGTTTTCTCTCTCTTCCTCTTTTAGTCTTTCTCTATCATACGTTTCCACTCTTATCTCTCCCTCTGCTTCTTTCTTCCACTCTGGCCTCCCTCTCTATATCTCCTTCTTCTCTCCTTCCTCTCTCTCTCTCTCACTCTCTTACTCACTCCTGAATCCCTCTGTCTGCATCTTTCTTTCTCTTTTCACTCTTTTGGCTTTAATTCTCCTACTCTCTCCTGGCTCTTTCTTTGCTCTCTTTCTCTTTGATCTCTCTCTTTCTCCCTTTTGCTCATTCTTCCATTGTCTGTTTGTCTCACTCACTCTCCCTTTTGTGTTTCGTTCTTTCTCTAACTGCCTCTATCTCTTTCTCTCACCCTCACACCCTCTGCCTTTTTCCACTTCTTTCTCTTTTTCTTTTTTCCTATTCTCTCGCCCTTCCTTTTTTATTTCTCATCATTTCCGTTGATCTGTGTTAGAAATGGGGTTTCTGGTTGGCCAGGGTGTGCATCTAAGCCAGGCAGAACCCACCACTGTAGTCAGAGCAAGTAAGTTAAACACCAAAGATAACCTGTGCTCAACCCGTGGTGGCTTGGTGCAGAGTCGGCAGGCTTATCACCAGAGGCAATGTGTAAAGCGTTTGCGCAACACACTCATACCAGTAACACCATGAACACACCACAATGAACACATCTCAAGAGAGACTCCACACAGGATTATATAAAAATATAGTATATATTGTACATAACACGTCATCCTGACCATGCAAGACTCAAAACAACAAACATTATAATAGCAGGACATGAAATGCAGCAGGTAGGTTAGGAGACATATAAATCACTAACTTTCCCCACAAGCACAGCAGTAAAAATATGGGAACATGGTTCCCAGAATGCCTATATGCATTCCACATTATGCACGTTTACAAACAAGATCAAGAATCACCGTGCTTGTAAGTCAAAGGGTTTAGTTAATGTGAAACACCATACACCCAGAATCACCTGGCAGGTAATGCGATTAGGTTAGGGCACAGCACCTCAGTAGTACAAGTATACAGCACCCCAATGACAGTATGTACACATGTGTACAAGAACCCCTGCACTCCTGGTAGCAGGATTACGGTATCCCCACATCAAACTAACATGAGGGCATTTAAAAAGTAAGGAGCTAGTGCACTTGCACACCTATTTATAGTAGTACAGTTATTTCACAGTAGGTTCCTAAATCAACACCACAGGTGCCTCTGTCTAGGTCTGCCCCATCATGCACAGTCCATGAAACCGGTACGTGCAAATGCCCCCAGGTACAACAACAATGCCCCTCATAGTCCATCACCCCAAGAGAAGAAAAGGGGGTGAGGCACCAATTTGCACAACCTCGCGGGGAGACCTCGACGGTCCCCCATGGACTGAAGGGCAGCTCTAGGTATGTTATGGGTCAAGACCGCACTCCCAAAAGCACCCGGAGAGCGGTGAGTGTGGGCCCCCTTCCTGGGACCAGGTGCTTGAAGATCCTTACTCGGGCAGCAGTCAGCTGTGCGGGCCCTGCCTTGCCCCTCCCCATACCTAGACTCTTGGCACAGCCTTGCAAGGGTGTTGACATCTTTGTTCAGGGTATGTGGGGGTAATCAAGAGCTGGCAGCCTTCTAACTAGGGCCTGCGTGGTCCTCTCAGCTATGCACTGCTCCCGAGGATCTGCGGCACAGGGCCCACGTGGGGTTTCGAGCCGCGCTGAGATTGGCCTACTCCTTCGAACAAGTTGTAGGGGAGAGAGCTGCATCACTCAGGTGGCTTCAGAGGAATCAGCTGGTTTGGCCCACTTGGAACCGGCAAGGTAGTTACGGTGCCCCTCACATGCGCCTGCTAATGCTTGGCCCAACAGCCCAAGACAGGTGGGGGAATAATCAGCCACAGTAGCCTGGGACCAACACGGGGAGCAACACACCCTTCCCCCTCTGTAATCAAGAGGTAAGCCACTAATCTCAGCAGTTGAGTCCCACAGTAGGATCAGGGGAATCTTTGTAATGGCCCTGGAATTCCTTGATAATGGGGCAGGCCAACCTGCTCTTGGAGTCACTTCAGATGGTTGTCAGAGGTCGAAGAGGGCAGGCTCAGTCTTCCCTTGCTGCAGAGGTAGCAGGCAGCTGGCCAGCACAGCAAAGCCCAGTGCAAAGTGGTAGTCCCTCCTGGCGATACAGCTTTCAGCATGTAGCAGACCAACACAGCAAAGCAGAGGCAAAGTGGCAGGCCCTCCTGGCAGCACAGCTCCTCGTTGATGGAGAGTCTCCTCAGGACCCCAAAGTGAACTAAAAACATGGGGTCAGAGCCCCTGTACTTATGATCCAAAATGTCTTTGATGTAAGGGGTGACTACAAAGAAGCCCTTTCAAGTGCACAACAGTCCCTTTCAACCCAGCCCTGACTCCAGACATCAATAGGGGGTAAATCAGCCCTTTGTGTGAGGGCAGGACAAAGCTTATACAGATGTAAGTGAACCCCGCCTCCCTCTCTCCCAAGCCAGGAAGACTATCAGTATGAAGATGTAACCCTGTCACACCCAACCCTTCCTGTTTGGTGGCTGTCTGGAAAGTATGCACAAAGTGTAGCAGTCAAGCAGGCTCAGACATGGATTGGAGACCGGCTGCAAAGCACACAGCGTTATAAGCACAGAGAATTACTCACTTTCTAAAAGTGGCATTTCTAAAATAGTAATGTAAAATCCATCTACACCAGTAAGCAGGATTTATCACTACCATTCGAAACATACCAAACATGCAACGCTACTCCTTTCAGATCAGGAATTGCCACTTAAACACATTCAGGGGAATTCCCAATGCTAGCCTGTAACAGGAGTAGGCCTTTTATTAGTGAGAAACAAAATAGACTGTTTGTCACTGTCAGGACATGCCACACAATGAAGGCACACGTCCTACCTTTCACTTACACAGCAACCTGCCCATAGGGCTACCTAGGGCCTACCTTAGGGGTGACCTATATGTACTAAAAGGGGAATTTCAAGGCTTGGCAAGTAGTTTTAAATGGCAAGTCAATGTGGCAGCAATCTACGCATGCAGGCTCTGCAGTGGCAGGCCTGAGACAGGTTTGAAAGACTACTACTGTGAGTGGCGCAAGCAGCGCTGCAGGCCCACTAGTAGCATTTAATTTACAGGTCCTGGGTATATGGAATACCACTGTACAAGGGTCTTTTAGGTAAATTAAATATGCCAAACAGGTGTAAACCAATCATATCACGTTTAAAGGAGAGAGCACATGCATTTTAGCACTGATTAGCAGTGGTAAAGTGGCCAGAGTCCTAAAGTCAACAAAAAGAGCGTCCGAAAAATAGGAGGAAGAAGGCAAAAAGTTTGGGGATAACCCTGCAAAGAGGGCCTGGTCCAACAATCTCTCTCATCTCTTTCTTCTTTCTATCTAGAACCCTAATTTCGAGTTCCTTGCCAACTCCATGAGTAGATATTGGGCCGCATGCAAAAATTCCAGCTGGTATCTCCCTGTCATTTGACAGCGATTATGAGTTATTTTCCTTAGAATGAATAATAACACTTGTGCCTAGAAATACTGGGTCAAATACTGTATGTTTTTCCTGAGCCAGGAAAAAAAACACTGGCCCAAGTCTGCATACATTTGCCACCTTCTTTGAGCAGGTGGTAAATGTTGCAATTACTTTTTTTCTTGGCCCAGAGAGTGGTAGGGGCTTGAGATGACGGAAGGATAGCAGCTGCCCACAGCCCCTGTCACTTCCCAGAAGTCTCTGGTTCTGGTGTCCCTGAGTTCCTAAATTATCTGGTGCAGAGTTGAGGATGCAATAATTCCATGCCTGTAGGCACCAAAAAACTTGTAGTTTCCTGAAGCGCTATCCCTCTGGGGGATGCCAATTCAGACAACTTGTAATGAGGGCCATGATGTGTAATCAAGGCTGTGTGGGTCTTTCTACGAGACTTCTGAAAAAGTGTTGCACAATGTCTGTCAAAGATTCAAATTGCAGAGATCATTATGTTGTGGCACTGTCATCCTGGGCGAAGTCCTAGAAGCGGAGTCCTGTGGAAGTACAACACAAAAGGGGAGTGGAGGGGAACCATGATAGGTTAACGGGCATCGGCAATGCAGTTTCCGGAACAGAACTTTGGTGACAGTCAATGTCCTTCATTTGTGTATGGCAAATTAGCAAGAATAAAACACTAAGGGGCATATTTACAAGCTCCTTGCGCCACTTTTGCGTCACTTTTCCCATGTTAAAAGTGACGCAAAAGTGGCGCAAGGGGCTTGTAAATCTGCCCCTAACTACATTGTGGTTAAAATATTTGCTGTGTGGAACTTTCGTTCTCTAATAACTAACAGACAAATGCAGTGAGCACACATAGTTAAAATAACACTTACCATACACAGCAATAAAAATGCCACACTGTAAACACTTTTACAACAATATAAATGTTTACCACCACTTGTAATATCAGACCCCTGTACCTTTTCTTTATAGAGCATAGGGCCTTGTGATTAAGTGACCAGCATGCTCACTGAGCATATACATTATAATAACATCCTTTCTGTTATGCAGACTAATATGAAACCGTTCTCAATGATTCATTGCTGTTCTGCTGTCCTTCATGCTCTGTGTTATATTTTTCACTCTGTACTTAGGTTTATAGGTGTGTTACCATGGGCTCTATAAGGTTCTGAAGTAGATGATGGTGTAGTATAGCAAGTGAGCATGTAAAACATGCTGTCGCACGAGTGTACGAAAGAGGGTGTGCATAATGTGCATAACTCGTGTGGCACTACAGAATATTGTGTTAAAAATATCGAGGACCAAAATATCGAGAAGGTAAGTGCAAATAGGTATGTATAGATTTACTATTCTTTTTTTTGTAAAATCTTTTTATTGAATAAACAAACAAACAACCACAGCAGCAGAGCTAGAACCACACATTTAAGACATAGCACTTGATTACATTTCTTAGTTCCCCATACTGGCTCAGACTTCAAGATCAACTCATAGGTCCACGTCGTGGACCTTCCCAGTGAATCTCGCCTCTCCTGCACAATCCCCACGGGCATGGGGGGGTACATAGATTACCTCTGTGCGCATTCCACTTCCCCCAAACCCAGTCCCATTTCCGGGGGCATCCTGTTTTTATAGACCTCTATTTCTGCAATCATGCACCAGTCCATATCCCTTTCCCACTCAACTAAGGATGGTGTTTCCGCCACACCCCACTTCCGAGCAATATTACGTTTTGCGATCATGAGACCCATAGTGGTCCAGAGCTGCTCAGCATGATTCATGTCAGTCGCCTCCCATACATTCAATAGGCACAGATGAGAGGATACCCGGATGGCCGCCCCACTGGCATCTTTCATGAGTTGAACTACTACTTCCCAATACGATGTGATCGAGGACAGTCCCAAATAATATGGTAGAAAATGCCAATACTCCCACATTGCCTTTTACACCCTTCATCTACGATTTTACCCATTTAGACCAGTGTGGGGCATGTGATGTATGATCAATGGAGTATTTTTAATTGTACCAGTCACAGTCTTGAGGAAACCGCGACCTCACGAGGTGACGCCTGTGCCTCCCTCCAGTCCTCTTCTTCTAAGTCTCCAATATCAGCCTGCCAACGCTCTCGTAGCTTAAGGAGCGGGTCGGTAGGTTATTAATAATTTTTTTGTAGGTCAGGGATATGGCCTTGCGGTGCATGTAGTCAGACAAGAGCCTATCTTCCAATGGTGAGGCCTCTGGTATGTGTTCCCCCACAGGGACCGCCCCCTTGAGACCGTGTTGTATTTGTGACTATCTGAAGACTTCTGTGTCAGCTAGTTCGTATTCTTCCTGAAGTTTAGCAAATGGAGTTATTTTTCCCCGTGCCCAAAGGTCACTCACCCTTGAGATGCCTATGGTGTCCCATCTGTTAAAGCCCTGGTAACAGCCCAGCTTCCCCAGGCGCTCCGCCCTCCAAAGGGGTGTGGCAAGTGTCACTTTATTCTCCCATCCAAGGTGCTCAGTATCTTTATGCCAGGTGGAGACCGTTTGGGCCGAAGGCCCAGTGAGTTTCTGTTTTTTTGGATTAGTATACAATGCTTCATTGTACCCCCGGCTCCCAGCAACCACTCATCCATGCGTCAATATGGATCTGCTTGTGTACAGCATGCCCATTTATTTAAGATCACTAATTGGGTTGCCCAATAATGTGCACGAATATCTGGTAGGGCAACTCCGCCGTCGTACCAGCCTCTGGTAATTTTTTGGCTGCTATGCGGGGTGGTTTCCCATCCCAGAGTAGATTACGGACTTCCCCATTTATGGACCTAAAGTAGGCTTCCGGAATTTCAAAGGGCGTATTCTGTAGAGCATAGAGGAACTGTGGTAGTGCCATCATTTTGAATAGGGCTGCTCTCCCCAACAGGGATAGTGGCAGGGCACGCTAGTGCTGCACATCACCCCGTAGGTGGGCAAGCAGTTGCGCTCATAAAAAGTTTCCGCACTGGAGGTGACATAAATACCCAAGTAGACAACACCCTGTGTCTCAATTTTTGCCTCACAACCAGCAGGCAGGGTCGGAGCAGGTCCCCATGGGGGGAACACCACGGACTTGGACCAATTGATGGTATAGCCAGAGTATTGTCCAAAATTGGAACAGATCTGCAATATCCTGCTGATCGAGGATCGTGGCGACGCAACATACAGTAGTATGTCATCTGCAAAGAGCGAAATTTTGTCTTCACAGTTCGCTGTCCATCCCAGTCCCCGGATAATGGGATCTCCCTTTATCCAACTCGCTAGAGGCTCCAAAATTAGAGCGAACAGGAACGGGGATAGAGGGCAGCCCTGTCTTGTTCCCTGATTTAGGGTAAAAATGCTCGATGTTCGTCCATTCACCACCACATGGGCCAAGGGGTCAGTATACAGCAATTGAATCCAGGCAATAAATTTCCCACCTAGACCCATGCACTCCAAGACCGCAAACATGTAAGGCCATTCAAACTTGTCGAAGGCCATGCGAGCGTCTAATGACAGTAGCGCTGCATCTTCTTGGAGGGAGTCCCTCTGGCCCAACACCCCATTTAGTCGCCGCAAATTAAGAGCAGTGCTGCGCCCTGGCATAAAGCCGGACTGGTCCAGGTGTTCCAATTTGGTCACCACTGGGATCAGTCGACGAGCGAGGACCTTAGCCAGAATTTTTTCACCTCCACATTCAGGAGGGAGAGAGGCCTGTATGAGGAGCACTCCTCCGCTGGCTTACCCTTTTTGTGTATGACCACTATCGATGCTAGCCTTTGATCTCTGGGTAGTCTACCCATCTGCCTACTCTCTTCATATATACTAAGAAGATGGGGGGGCCACTTCGGACGCTGTGGATTTAAGGAGTTCAATTGGGATACTGTTTGGCCCCATGGCTTTGCCGGATTGGATTCTGGTTATGGCTGCGACTATTTCCTCCTTTGTGAGGTCAGCCTCAAGTGATTGTCTATCTTCGCTTGACAGGGTCAGGATTGGGATATCTACTAATAGTTCTTTGGTGTCATCCACCTCGTCTATTACTTTTGAAGAGTAAAGTTGTGTATAGTGGGACGCAAAGGCCTCTGCGATATCCTGGGGGTCGCGTAGCCATTCCCCCTTCGTTTCTCATATAGTCATTACCCACGTATCTGCTTTTTCCTGTCTATCCAGCCAGACAAGTAGTTTGCCAGCTTTGTCTCCAAGTTCGTAGATTCTATGCTGCATCAGCCGAAGTCTACCTCTTGCCATTTCCGTCACTAGATTTCTATATTCTTGTCGCTTGACGTCTAGTATGTGTTTGGTATCCTCCTCCACTAGGGAGGCGGGGGATTGCTCCAAAGCGAGTATGTCACGCTCCAGTGTGTCAAGCTTTGCCCTCTTCTCTTTTCTATATCCGGCCATTAATGAGAGGGCCTGCCCATTTAGGATCGCCTTGTTTGCTTCCCAGATAGTATGGGAAGACTTGACTGACCCCACATTTTCCCTAAAGTAACATTTAGTGGATTCAATAATGCTGGCTTTGATATGCGTAACTGTGAGATGCCATGGATTGATCGATATGGCATTACGCGCTGATTTAATACCCAAACTGTGTGCGTGGTCCGAAATCCCTCTCGCCAAATGTTTGACATCTGTAAAATGTTGTTTATCTTCTGCTATCGTGAGGATATGGTCAATGCGAGACAGACTATTATGTGCCCCCAAATGAAATGTGAATTGTTTTGCATTGGGATGTGCTTCCCGCCATACATCTACTAGGCCGAGAGCAGTTATAAAATCCGCCATTGTGTTACGGGCGGGGGAAGTGACTCTCGGTGGGAATGTCTAGGATCATTTTAATCAAGTCTGGCAGTGCCACGGTGTGCAGTGCCCGGGGTATATAGGCCGACACAATATTTACCCTTATGCCTGCACAGGGTCCGGCCACTCCCGCAAATCTACCCTGCACATCCGTATGTATGCTGGTCACAGTAAAGGGGAATTGCTTGCGTACCAAAATCCCTACTCCCTGAGACCCTGAGGTAAATCCTGAGTTTGTACCCCCATCTATTAAGTGCCACACATGTATTCCCAATCAGATGGGTTTCCTGGAGTAGTACCACATCGGGAGCTAGCCTCTTGATGTATTGAAGCACTATAGCTCTTTTGAGTTTGTCCCCTAGACCATTAAAGTTCCAGGAGAGCATCTGGAATGACGTGTCCGTCGTTCCCATTGTCTTAGACATTTCTGTTACTCGTGTCTTATCAGTAGCTATTTGTTCGGTTCTTGCTTGCAATATGATAGGTGAATCTACCCAATGTGTGGATTTGGATCGCCTTTGCCTTGAGCTGCATATGCAATATATGTACCTGTGGTGACAAGTGTGGTCCTTGAGTCGTCAATAATAGTCTACGGTGTCGCTGCACATAAACAGTATACCATAGCGTATAGCAAACTCCCACTTTAACAAAATACCTCCCCCTCCCTGCCAGACGGTATCAAAAACTCCAGCCTCCCCAACTTTGCAGAGTGCCCGTCGCCCACCCGTCCCTGAAACGGAGGAGCCATGATCCTGATCCCCCTCCGCCTACCCCCTAATTTATACTTGGTCACTACAGTAAGGATTACATAGAAACAGTCATTAGTATACTCAGCCATCTCTTCATTCTGCAGTACGTCGACGGCTCCCCCAGTCACTTCCACGATATAGAACAGCTTATCCCATTGGCAGTGTCACTTAGTTTCGGTAAACAACCCCCCAGTTGCTGGACAACTTGCCTCGCTGGCCGTGTCCGACATCTTACTGTCTCTTAGACTCATTCAGAGTTGTGTCATGAAGTGCAGGTTTAGCAAAAGTAGCAGGTAAGTTAATCAATGTCGTCTGCGAGATCCTTTTCTTCTTGCCTGGGATCTTGTCGGATCTCCATCCTTACCGGTCCTCGTCCATGCCGTTTTGGGTTGTCCGGATCTCCTACTCTCCACCATCCCTCAAGCCATTCCCAGACATCCTCCGGTTTGGTGAAGAACCAGATTTTACCCTCTGCCTCGACCCTCAACTTGGCTGGGAACAACATGGCATATTTCATCCCTTTCTCTCTGAAGGCTTTTTTGACCTCCAAGAAAGTACGTCTTTGTCGCTGTACCTTTATAGTGAAGTCCGGAAAAAATGTTATTGTGCTGTTTTCGAACTTCAAGGGTGGAGCTGTGCGAGCAGTTTGGAGGATAATGTCACGGTCCCTATAGTTGAAGACTCTAGCCAGGATAGGCCTTGGAGGTGCACCTGGCTTGGGCTTACCTCCTGGTACGCGATGGGCCCGCTCGATAGAAAAGTAGTTGGAAAGATTTCGAGGCTGGAGATGCTTCGTGACTAGGTCCTCCACGAAGAGGTCTATCGCTGGTCCCTCAGCTCTTTCAGGTACTCTGAGAATCCTGACATTGTTCCTCCTTGACTGGCCTTCGTAGTAATCCAGCAGCGCCGCTAGGGTGTTGCTGGTGGTCTGCAGATCTGAGATTTGTTTCTCCAGAGTTTTAGTATCCGCAACTAGACTATGGGTGACATCCTCCACCTCTTTGACTTGAGAGTCCATCTTTCTTAGGTGCCCGCAGTAGGGAGATATCTGTGGATACTGAGGCTAGGCGCGCCTCCAGGGAGGTGCGCACTCCAGTAATGGCTGCCATTATATCCTGCAATGTGGGAGAACCCTGTTCGGGCTGCTTCTGCAGCGGTTCGTGTTCAGGATCTGCTTGGGCCGCTGCTCCTTCCTGTCCCTTCTGCCATGAATATTTATCTAATTTCGGTTGATGCGAGCCACGCCCGCCTTTGCCACTCGCCATGTTTGTGCCTGAGGCAATGCAGGTAGGGGCGTATCCCAGGTATATGTAGGGTACTCACCGCCGCCTGCCAGAGGATCCTCCCTGCGGCCTGTCTGTTTTCCCCTGCTGGCACCCACGCCATAGTCGTGTGGGTTTGCGTTATTTATGGTCGTGTGGTAAGTTTGCGCAGTCGGGCCGTGTCCGGGAGGCCTGTTATGGAACCTCTTAGATACGGTGCTTGCCTGCTGGCGAGTAGGCCACCAACGACCTGGGTTTGCCGCTATACTGCCGATTGTCGTCTCTCTCCCGGTATCTTGGGTTCCGGTCCCTTCCAAGCAAGCAGGGCGACCCACTCTATCTGCTCTGGGCCTCAGCACAATTCTCACTAATCTTTGAGATTGATCCACTCCACCTGGGTCCCGGTCATGCCTCTGTACATTTGGGGAGCAGCGCCACCCGCCGCGTCATGGCAAACTCTTCATGTGGGGTTACAGCCTGGAGGTATGCCCCACCATACACAAGTGTGTCAGGCAGTCAGCCCTATGTGACCGGTATGTGCCGGGGCTCTCAGTGCTGAAATGGTGCCCAACTGCCGGCCATGGATACAAACTACCACTTGACCCAGGTTCCCTGCGCACCGCTCACCAGTCTTGCGGCCGCAGACCCGGTCCGGCGAGGCTCGGGCCACCTCACACTGGGATCCTCACAAGTCTGCTGTTGGACGGGTGTGCCGACTCCGCTTTCCGCTACCCCACTGCCTGTCTTCCGGATCAACTCTCTCCTCCTGCGAGGCGGGGAGTGGCCGTCTCCTCCCGCCTCAATATCTTCTTTATCTGCGATGCACCTGGGCCTGCCGTCACCATGGCAGGCCGCAACTGTGTCACTCCACAGCTTTGGAGATTCTGCAGGCCCCCCACTTCTAACGCAGCTAGCAGCTTCTGGATTTAAAGCATGCCACCCCGCTGCAAGAGATTGCCGCTCTCGATGTCACAGCGCCCAGTTGCGCGTGTTTTTAATTCGGATCTATGTCGGATGTCAGGGGGATAACGACGGAGGAGGCCGGAGCCGCGCTAGTGTGTGGCTATCGTCTCTGGCTGCAGGCCACGCCCCTAGATTTACTATTCTTAACTCCACATCTACGTATACCTTGAAGATATATATATATCATCAAGGTACATATATGTGGAGTTATACATTGTAAAACTTTGCTTACCTATAGAAACTTACCTTCACAATTTTTGTCCTTGATATTCTTGACACCATATTTTGTCCCACGATATTTTTGTTTCCGATATCCTGTCTAAACACCCCTGAAGTGCTGAGCCCGACACATATACATTCCGGGGGTACATATTGGAGGGACCGCAGCATCTATGGGAGTTGACAAGAGTGGGAGAATGATATATTGTTTTGAAAGTGATGCTCTACAAGTGAGTTGGCCTTATACTTATAGGTGGATAAAATGACAGAATGACAGAGCATGAGGAGAATTTGGGAGGGCACATTTACTAGCCTTGATGTGGCACAAGAGGCATGTGCATTTTGGTGGATAATGAGGGCAAGTATTAATGAGGTTTTCCCAGAATCTCTGTGTTCTCATCTTAAAACCACCTGATGTATGGTTTTGAAAGGGTCTCTTACTGACAAATCAATCGAAACTAATGGACAATCTCAATTGCTTCAGCCTAGTGAAGCCTACCTAAGATTGTGTGGCCTTAATCTAAGACTTGCTTGTAATATTAGAGTGAGAACCTCTATTGTCACTACACCACTTTATACTGAATTAACGCATTGACAGAGAAGCGGTAAAAAAGAACTTCCATTCTAAAGGGAAGCTATGTTATGTTATCTGTCACGTCGTGTTATGTTATTTTATGTTATGTGATGTTATGTGCATTTGTATGGCCTGCATGTCACCTGGGAAGGTATAAGGGTGCCTTAAGAAGGGGGTGTTGCCCTGACTGGGGCCTAATCCAATAGCAAGGTTTTCAATATTTAGCAGAACTCTGTGGCTGAGTTGGCAGCTCTGATTTGCAGAGAAGACAGTTCCAGGCTTTACGAGGCAGGTATGAGAAAATGCAGCTACTGGCTCTGGCTCTTCGGACATGGGATACGTGGGCGAGCAGGAGGCTGGCAGAGTGCAGTTGTTTGGTTGGTGTGTGGAAGCTAATGCAGCTGTTCAGGTATGCAGTTCTTTGTATGTTTGTGTGAGGAGTTTGAAGAGGGCATGTGAGTGTGGGGTGGGAGTGTGTGGGTTAGTCTGGATGCTGTATTCTGGATAAACTGCAGTCCCTTGGTGAGCTGTGCAGTGATACGGACATACAGTACATTTCCATAGTCCAGGTTGCTGCTGATCAGGGCTTGGGTGACATTTCTGTGGGTGTTGAGTGGAAGCCATCTGTAGATTTTCTTGGGGAAATTGAGGGTGTGGAAGCAAAAGGAGGAGGTCTATGGACACAGTTTTTTGAATTCTGTGTCATGGGAGAGGAGTGCGACCATCCATGTTATACACTGAGGAGTTACAACTTGCTGCAGTGTCAGTGTATTCACAAGAGGAACTTCACACAGAGAGAGTGTTGAGCTCTTCATCTACCAAACTCCACTCAAAATACTTCTGGGAGGATGATGGGATTTGATCATTAAACGCCTTCCTTTTCTTCAATAAACTGGAGTTTCAAGCCCTGGGATTTCCTCTGGTATGCAAAGCACTTTGGTCAAACTTATTGCAGATAGAATTGATGAATAAGCACTGACTCATTATCCAGTGTGTAGGCATAGCCGGAACTGGGCAAATGTCTCTGCTTCAAACCGATGACACCACAAAAAACCAAGCCAGAGGGGAGAATAATACGAAAGACCTCAAAAAAGAGCTTCCTGTATTTGTTGTTCAGGTCCTTGAATCACCTGAGCAGAATGGGGCAGTTGGGCTTTAAGCGAATAAAAATCAAGGTGTCAATCAAGGTTGGAAAAGTGATTTGAATGTTGTGAGAGGGCCTTCTTTGTTGCTTCCATTCATATTGCACTTCATATCAGGACCCATATTTAGGGGTGGGTTCACACAACCATAGCAAGAGCTTTAAAAAGGCCTGGAATGGAGGTTGTGGGATCCACCAGATGAGAACAAGCTATCTCGAGGAAAGAGGTGCATGCCCCTGCGCTGCAGAAGATACAGAGGGGCCGATTCCGATTCGGGCCGGAAATCTCTCCGACCGAGCCGGACCCGGAGAGATTTCCGACCGAATCGGACCCGTGCAGTCCGACCGAACGAGTACGATGCACACGTATGCCATCGGACTCGAGTCGGTCGGACTCCCATTGAAGTCAATGGGAGCCTGTCGTACAACGCGTACGCGGGCTCCCATTGACTCAATGGGTGCGATGCGGACAAGTGCGCCCCTACAGCGTGTACGCGGTGAAGCGATTCGCGCCGTACACGCACAGGTAGGGGGACCCATGGGTCCCCCCTGTGTGCGACTCGCGCGGCTACGCGTACAGGGGGGTCCGACACGGACCCCCAAAGTACGGCTCCGACTGCTCTTTCGAGCCGGAGTGCGCGGCTCGGTCGGACTGCTCGCGGCGCGCATCGTACTTACCCGGCCGGGGAACGTCTCCATTGCGCGGTGCGAGTCGAGTCCGAGCGAGTCGGTCGGTGCGGTTCGAGCCGGGAACGAGTCGGTCGGAGCGGTCAGGACGCCCGGACGAGTCGGTCGGCGAATTCGCATCGTACTCGCTCGGCCGGACCCGCGTACGATTCGGTCGGGAAACAGGGCTCCGAATTGGATCCGGTAAATCCGAATCCGATTCGGAGCCCTACCGGCCGAGATCGGAATCGGCCCCATAGTGTGGGACAAGGACCTCTGCCTCTGGGGGAATGATGAAGTGAGTGGAGCCAATGTAGGTATAGTTCAATGAGGGACGAGGGCCATAGTATGACCCAATACCAAAGGGGTCATTCGGGCATCGTGTGGTACTCTGTTGCATCCAGATGCAGAACTCCCTGAAAAAAAGTCTGTGATCGGCCCTTGATGGGCCCAGAAAGGCTGAAAAGTAACAGTAACACCCTTTCTGCATGTGTTTCAACAATTAACATGGGGCCCAGGCTTGAAGTAGCAAAGAATTTGGGGGTAAAATTCAACATTGCCCTCTCATTTTGCCCTCAAGCCATAGCTGTGGCAGGCGTGTGTTTTAATCTAGTTAAATCCTTATAAAATTATTTTACTTTCTTCCCCTTCCTGCCAGAAAATCAGTTGCATTTGCCCTAATCACTTCCATATTGGATTACTCTAACAGCCTCTATGCTGGGTGCTGCAAACGAATAATACACAAGCTCCAGATGGTCCAACATACCGCAGCAAGACTAGTGCTGCAACTCCCAAAACGGAGACACATAGAACACTGAGATATTTTAATACCAACGTTCTGAGCCCCCCCCCATTTCAAAACTCAGGGAGGCAAATGCTTTATGGGGTTGGGGTCCAAAGCCTGAAATTTACTCCCTACCCCTCTCCGCTTCATTGAAACAGAAGTGAAATTAAAAAAATGCCTTAACACCGGGCTTTTTCTTGCCCCTGATGCACTTTGTTTGTCCCTCATTTGATCCCATCCCCCTTTTTATTTGAGATTCATAGACTGTTATTTGGGGACCTATGTTTTGCCCAGCATAGCGCCAGGATGCTCAATTGCGAGTGACAGTTGCGCTTTACAAGTATCAAATTCATTCATTCACAATGTAAGACATTTTCCTAAGCATGAATACCATAAATTATCTGCATCACTAATTCTACCTGGTGATGCCCCCTCAGAGAGCGTTTTTCAGAAGATGCGAATGGGAATCCTGACCAGCAATCGTAGATCCCCTAATAATCCACCTAAAGCATGCCTGATGGCCCTGCAACAATAAAATACCTTAGGGTGGAATGGATGAACCCAAGGGCGGATTCACGAAGGTAGCCGGGGTAAGCTGTAGATCCTTAGGGATAAGCAGGGTACAACCCACAGGAAGGGTACTGTGGGACGTCAATGGCACATGGCTTCATTTCCCTCTCTGCCCTTTCAGCATCAGAGATATAGTCCTTTTCCATATGGCTTGCATGACATGCATGTCTCTCCGCAGAGTAAGAACAAAAACGAATACAAATGTAGTTTTGAGCAGGGTCGGACCGGGAAACGCAAACCGGCCCTGACAATTGAGTTGGAACTGCCGCCGGAAGGGGGGGGGGGGCGTTGAAAACACTGAAGCTGCTTTTGTTACAGGGGGACGATACCGTCCCCCGGTAGCAAAAATGGCCCCCCAGGGGCCCAAAACCGGCCCCCACCCTGGCGGCCCACCGGGAAAATGCTTGGTGCCCGCTACGGCCAGTCAGGCCCTGGTTTTGAGAGAAATTGGGGTGAGTTAGTGGGTGAGAGGGCTATGTCAAAGTCATAGCTGAAATGAGTAAAATATCTCATTGGTTGACCTTCGCTTACAGGTAACTTCATATATAAATTTGGTTCAATTACATACTTAGCGGATAAATGTGTTTTTATTTGATTCTTATAGCATAGGCTGTCTATATTTAAACAAATATGCAAAATGCGAGAAGCTTGCGATTTATAATAACTGGTTACAGAATGTTCCACACTGTCAGTGTGTTGTTGGGAGGGAGCCATCCTTGAAGAACTGGAATCTGAGACATACAGATTACACTCAGATCTCAGCAAGAGGTGCATTAACCCACTGATCTATCTCATTAGCCTGGGAACAGGGTGCATTAAACTACCACATTTTATGACTGTGATTCGAATAATCTCCCGAGTATTGTAGCCATTGCACATATGTCTAAAACACAAAGTGCCTGTTGGTCTGTGTTTTCTTTCAATTTTCATTATTTTCCACTTTCTCTTCTTTCATCTTGTTTACTATTGATTTTTGCTATTTTCGCTCCTTTCATTCTTTTCCTATTACTTCTATTGTAAATTTCTAACTTTTCCATTTGTTCTCCATTCTTTATTTCCTTTCATCGCTTAACTGGTGTGTGTTCTGCATTTTCTTTGTGTTTTTTTCTCCTTTATTCCATTTTCTAGCCTCATTCTGTAGGTTGACCTATTTTTGTTGCTGCCTTTAATCTATTTTCTCATTTTCTTTTTTCTGCTGTTGTACGCTTTTGTCCTTCTTTCACCTCACTTTTTCTCAGTCCCTTTCCCTGTTTACCATCTTTTTATCTCTTTACTCTTCTCCTTCTTCTTTTCACCTCATTATGTACAAAAGCATTTTTACAAAATTGTTGCAGAAGCGTAGGTAATATATGTAGCTCCATCAAAGCCACATGCAGTGTGTGGCTCATGGGATAACCCGATCTCTGTGCCTAATGCCTAATGGAAAAGATCTGGGAACGATTGCATGTGCAAGACTTCTGAACCCAGAGGCCCTCATGTTTTTAGGTCGAGCCTTGGCAGCGCATGCGCTGTCTGGAAGACATGCTGTATTCAGTATGTGGGATTTCATTCCACCCCTCGCTGCTGATTGGTTAAGGAGAGCATCACTCGCAAAAGCTTGCTTCTCAATGGTGTATTTGCCTTCTTCGTCCCACCTTCTTGTGTCTTGCTCCTCCCCTGGAGTATTGGCCTATTGCGGTATTTTTTCACAAAAGGGTTTTCCCCTGTGTGTTTGCACACTCTTTTAGTTTTGCACCCCCATCAGTTCCATTAATCACTCCGGTGACGTCCCCACACCACCACCGTCGCTGCTTGACCGGGCTAGCACCCAAGCTGTATGTTTTTTAGGGGGCTTCCTCGCTGTGCCGTCCCCACCCACCACCACAAGCCCGTAGACTACGCACGAAGTATTAATATATGAATGACAGCTCTCCTTAATTTTTTGCTGTTTGACAGCAAGTTGCACTGTCGTTGTAACCTTTTTTGAGTGGCTAGAATGTTGTTCTAATATATATAAAGTGTTTTTGTCCTGGGTATGAGTGGTTTGCCGCGATGCTTTTGTATGGAGTAGCTGTGTCTATGTCCCGTGCATGCGTTGTTTGCCACGCTGCGGGCTTTGAATTCCTTTTTTAGCAAACAAATGAGTTTACAAATATTCCCTTTAAAATAAATTGATTTTTAGACTTCAGATTAAGTGACTAGTGAAGGAAATTTCATAATGAATATTAATTGTTGACGACACCGTAGGGTAGGCTGTCTTCTGTTTCCTGTGGGGATCAGTGATGATTTTAACGCCGATCGGCTTTTCACTAATCCTTTGTGCGGCCCAAAAATGTGGTATTGTGGGTGTCCGGGGTGATTTTAGTTCCCTGGTAAACTGGATGAATAGCAGATTAGGATTCGTGAAAGCGCCCTAATTGTTAATTTTCCTGCAAGTTGGCTCAATTGATGCTTTTTTTTTTTCTAAAGAAACTGAACTTTTTTGAATGGTTTAACATTGATTGCATAGAATTAACTATGCTTTGTGAACCTACGTGGATTTACTTTTTGCTGGTACCAGAACTTTGTTCCCTGGTATGCTTGGCTCGTTGAGCATTGGAATGCATTTAGTCTTTATCCTTTTTGCCTTCTCCCGTTGTGAAGTTAGCATTTATGTTTTATTTTTAGAGAATTCAATCTGTGATGGTCTAAAATTGGTGGTGTCTTAAGGAGCCCACAATCATGTCTGCCCATCTTCAGGAAACATACCTAGCATTGCACTGGAGTCTCCTGTACCCCGAGCAACATACCCTAACCCTGTTCTCCCCTCTGACCCACCAAAGGGCTCCCTACCCTGTCACACCACCCTCCCCGTGCCACCCTCAGCAAGAACGACCTCAATCTGCCAGGTTGCTTTTATGTTGTGCCTTCACAATCCCAGCTGTTGGCTTAATAGCCAGTTCTGTGGGTCTGTAAGTGCGCTTCGCGGTATCACACCCACATCACCCGCTCTCCTCTGTTCCATGTGCTCACCACATCCCTCACTCTCAGAATCCCTCTGTGCTGCTATTTCTAAGACGAGCAGTCCTTTTGGTGTGTGTTAATGTGCGGATGTGCTTATGTGGAAATTCTCGGCACGCCTTGCTTATGTGCCGGTGTTATGTTTTCTGGAAGAAGTCTCTGGGAGGTCATCGCTGCAGGTAAACACAATGGAGGCCATGTTTGCAGTGTGCCCTGTGCAGCTTATCAGGCTGATATGTTATTACATGTGCCATTAGCATAAAGCGCAGGCCCTTCATATTTCCCTGGTTATGAACATGGCCTAGTGATTACCCCTCGCGAGTATGTTCTGGTATGCCAATGAGAACACACAGATTGTTACCAATATGACACTGTGACCCTCCCTTCAGTGTATCTAATACGTCACAGGGATCCAGCGCCCTTCATATTCTTATCAATACGAGTTGTTGATGATCATGTCCATGGTGCTAATATTAGGCAGTGACATCTCTGCCACATCAGTGACACAAAGGGTTTTAAACCATATATGTGTCGGTGTAACTTTCTAAAAGCTTGTTTCAAGCATAGGTTAAACTCATGCATTGTGAGGGACGGGTAGCATCCTGTCCAAAAAGCGTCAATGTTCAAACTTAATTTGTTCTGATGAGTATTTTATCTGTTGCATGAAAGCTGGGCTTGGATACTCTATCAGTGTGCACTGAACAAGGCCTGCTAGACCTGCAAAACAGCAATTTGTGTTTGATATCCTATATACCACATCAAATACTGGAGTCGAGGTGGATCTGTTAATTGTCCCTTCGGTGAATTACCCAGATATTACTATGGCGTCATTGGACAATGTTTCTAAGGTGCCTCTTGTGTGTTTGTCTGTGGATAGAGCTGTTGTGTTGTGCTCTCTGGTAGATCCATAGGTTCGTAGCCGGTAATTGCAGGGCCACAGTAATTGTATAAACCTGCACCCGAAATTATAGTTCTAAAAGGTGTTGTTAAAGCCATGCCACCACCCCTTTTACCCTTAATTTGCGAATGGAGCGGTGCAGTCAATGTCCACTGGACACAAGGGAAAGTTTACACACTAATTGCAGCTGTTTCTCTGCAAGAAGGAAGTTGAAACATTTGAATACTCTGCACCCCTGAATCGTAGCCCCAACCGTAGTGTAGTTATCCGCGAAAAATATGTTTCTTTTGTGAATGTTTTGGTGTTCTGTGGCCTGTTTTAAGCATACGTTATCAGATTAAAGTGTGTGGTGCCTACTTCACAAAGTCGTCGTTGTTTTATAGCATGTATTTCTGAATCAGACGGCATGACCCAGTGTGTTGTAATTGTATAGCTCTTCAATCCCTGGTTTTAATGTACATTGGTAAAGAGCAAAGTAGTTTTCAGAGCGCTTTACATTAACACCAGTTGCATTACACAAGGCCATATTTATTTTTTACACACGGGGAGATGAAGTGCTTTTTTTTGTTAGGTGAGGGGGCCGACTTTGGTGTAATTTTGTACTCTACATTCGTATCTTCTAAAAAATTGTATTACTACGGCTGAGATTATCATTGATGTTGGCGTCCGCCATGCTGGTGGTGTTACAGGGAAGGGCGTTGCTTGTACGTTACACATGTTCAGTGTTTTTGATATATGCCAGTGCTCCTCTCTGTGCTGCTGCACATTAGCATAGCAACCATTCAAAATTTGGGAAACCCATCTACCTTAGGTAACCTGCCCCAATCCCCTTGCTTATCTCCTTTCATTCCAGAAATGTATTCTACTAAAGCAGAGTTAAACCGGTTGCAACTTTCAGCTTTTACCTGCCTCCCCCACCCTGAGTGCCACCATAAGTTAGAAACCTATGCAACCACTTTTTTCAGAATGTTTCTTTTCTTTGGTATAGCGTGCACTTATTTTCTAAAAAATCACTCCAGTGCAAAAAAAAAAAAAAAATTGTCATTTACAACGCCAATAGCTCTAACTTTCACAAAAGCGAGACCAATTGCATTGCAAATGGGTTTTTTTCAGCCTTGCATAGCTTTCGCCAACCCATGCCAGACACCGCACCTCCCTTGAAAGCTAAAAGCAGGTACAAGGCCTACACAAATAGGCAAGGGCTATTTAGCATAGGCAATGTGCCGCAAGTCACTTCCTCGCAGAAAGTGAGATCACAATTTTTTCATATCCTTCACTTTAATGAGAACAGAACTATTTTTATCCAAAGCTGAAGTAAAGAAGGTGCTAAGTATACTAAATATGTATAATTCCATAAAATATTGTACATTAATTTAAAACCGTATATGCATATTTAGCTACTGGCCTGTCACTGTAAAGCAGGGAATGTGTTAGATGCTCGTGTAAGCAGTTTAAAGCCTTTCTAAACATTCAATGATCCCTGCCATGCACTGAAACAAAATTAAGGAATGTCACAATTACCTGAAGGAGATTTTTACTGTTGCCATACTACCCTTTATACATAAGGCACTTAAAGTTAATATCACGTGAAATCAATTTAGGCATCTGCTGAGCACGGACTGCAAAAGGTTTTCTTGTTTACTATTTAGCTATTCGTTCACTCCTCTAAGCTCACATCAGAGGAGGACACCTGTCCCTCCCTCTAAGCTTCGGACAGGAGCTCGCTAAGGGTTAATCTTTCAAGAACACTTGTCTTGTATTTACTAAATCTGTGGGTACTAGCCTTGCAAAATAAAAAATAAAAAAGCTTGATAACTGCGTTCGCCCCCATCTCAACCTCTGATGTGGAGGGCCAGAGTAGGAGACCTTAGTCTGCGACGTCATCGGCTTGATATCGGTGTCAAGAGGCGAAGATGACCTTGGTGTATGGCGTGGTGAGGATGGTTAGGAACTATGGGCCATATGTATCAAGCCAAATTGCATTTCGCAAACGCCGAAATTCGCAGAATTTCGGCGTTTATGAATGCAATTTTGCTTAGAGGTATGTATGAAGTCAAAACTGCCTCGCAAAATAAGGAATCGCAAAATTTGCGATTCCCTATTTTACGATTGCATTTAAGGAATCGCAAATTGCGATTCCTTAAATGCAATTTAAGAAGCACCAAAAAAGTGCAATTTGACTCTTAAGGAATCGCAAATTACCACCAACTTCAGGTTGGTGGTAATTTGCGATTCCTTTGAAAAATGCACTTTTTGCATTTTTCAGTAAGTGATGTGGCGCACATACATGCCCTTAGGGCATGTATGTGCGCCACATCTGCACCCATGCTCATTTCAGGGGTGCAACAGGGTGTCCTTTAGACACCCTGGCACCTTGAAATTGCATTCTCAATTTGCGATTCTCTAATTGGGAATCGCAAATTGCGAATATCTTCCCATTCATTCCTATGGGCCTCTAGGCCCATAGGAATGAATGGGGAGGTATTCCTTAATTGCGAATCGCAATTTGCGATTCGCAAATAAGGAATATGTAGGATTCGCAAAATTTATTGCAAATCCTACATACATCTCGTTTTGCGATTCTCAAATAGCGATTCTCTAAAATTCGCTATTTGAGAATCGCAAAACCAAACTTTCATACATATGGCCCCATATGTATGAAGCCATTTTCCCATTCGCAAACGGGCCAATTCTCAGAATTGGCCCGTTTGCGAACGGGAGAAAGCCTTTTGGGATCGCAAATTGTGATTCCTTAAATGCAATGCAGGAAGCACCCAAGTTGTGCGATTTTGCCCTAAGAAATCGCAAATTACCAACAACTTCAAGTTGGTGGTAATTTGTGATTTCTTTGAAAAATGCACTTTTTTGCATTTTTCAAAGTGGCCTGTGGCGCACATACATGCCCTTAGGGTATGTATGTGCGCCACATGTGCACACATACATATTTCAGGGGTGCAACAGGGTGTCCTTTTGACACCCTTGCACCCTTGAAATTGCATTCGCAATTTGCGAGTACCTAATGGGTACTCGCAAATTGCGAATGTCTTCCCATTCATTCCTATGGGCCTCTAGGCCCATAGGAATTAATGGGAAGGTATTCCTTAATTGCGAATCGCAATTTGCGATTCGCAATTAAGGAATACGTAGGAATCGCAATTAATATTGCGATTCCTACATACATTTCATTTTGCGAGTCCTTAATAGCGATTCGCAAAAGATCTCTATTAAGGACTCGCAAAACTGATTTGTGATACATATGCCCCTTGGAGTGCTGCTGGTTTCAGCATTACTGCTGGGGGTTCACATTTTTCAAGAAAGACATGTTCTGTTAAAGCTCCCCCTCCCTTCCCACGGGGTCGACATCAAACATGAGAAAAGTAACAAGCCAGTGGGAGAAAAGGGTGCTAAAAAAGTAAAAGTTCTCATAGTGTTAATGAGAAAATATGTTTGGAGGTAGCATGATGTGGAAAAGTATTTTCTGCAACAGTCTTTTTTACTGTAGGAAATATAATGGCTGCTAAAAACTTTAAAGGAAGATTTGAAAAATAGTGTTAGTGAAGAGGATTTTCCAGCGCGGGGTACAAAATCCTTAAAATTGCTGTTATCTTCGTAAACAATATGTGAATCGTGGAGTGTCGATTTCTGGAACTTTCATGTGCACGTCCAAATCCCGTCATCGCGAGAGGGGTTGGTGCAAGATGTATTTTGTGATTCAGCAGGGCGGAAACAGAAACATATATGTGTATGTTCGTAGATCACAAAGGTTCAATGTCTCACAGCGTCGTATTTAAGGATGTTGCTCTTCAGACAACAATGACCTGTGTTTTTAAGCTTAGATTTAACTTTATAGTTCAATAAAATGTATTCATGCAGCAAGCAAATAAACACTCGGGGGAGATTTACCTATTTTTCACATAGCGCACTGCAGCAGCCGCAAATGCTGTGCTGCGCTTCGCGAAAAGGAGAGAGGAGGAGAGCGCCCTATTTACTAAAATAAGGCACTCACCTCCCCTCTCACTAGCCAGAGCTGAAATCAGCTGCAGTGCGCCACGGAGACACCTTTGCGCCATGGTGCAAGGGTGTCTCCGTGAGTCCAGCATAGTGTTTTGTACTGGAAGGGTACCCTTCCAGTACGAAATACTATGCTGAGACTCACTTCAAACCTTTTCCCTCTTTGTATGTGTGCTGTACAGTGGAGCACACATGCAAAGTCGGAAAAGGAAGGAGAAATAAAAGCATTTCTCCTTCCTTGCGCCTACTTGAAAAGGGCGCAGTTTTCTCACACTAAACCCAATCTACTTTACTTAGTAAATTGGGTTTAGCGTGTGAAACCTTGGGTGGGTGCATGGGAACGCCCATGCTCCACCCTTGGCACGCCCCCATGGCGCAAAGTAATGCAAAGCAGCGCATAGCGCTGCTTTGCGCTACTTTTCCATTATTTCCAGTGCTAAACAAGTTTAGCGCTAGAAAGTAAATTGGAAAAAAAAGATTTTGCACCAATTTGCGTCACTTTTGTGATGCAAACATGGCGCAAAATCTTAGTAAATCTCCCCCGAGGTATGCAACGTATTTTCCTTAAAACAGGAAATTCACCATCTGTGGATACATCCTGGATGATAATCATCCCCCCCTACTTCCCAGTTGAAGTGGGTATCAACAATAGGGTAGGGGAGATGTGGGGATATCTAGTCTACATTTAATCCTCCTAAATTCTAACCATGTCTAACGTCCTTGCCAATCATCACCACACCCATCCGCATCATAAAGAGCTTCAGAATCATACCCACAAACAACACTTCTGTAGCGAAGCATTTCGTGCCTTGGTGTATGTCCATTAAGCCTCGAAGGTCACCTGATCAGTCGTAGGCCCTGATTACAAGCTGCTTATTAAACCCCTGTTTACCCATGGGACGGAATTACGAGTTTGAAGATATTTAACACATATGATAATTATCGGATGCATTAAATACCTCAACATTCATTAAAGTTTGGCAAGTCAAACCTGCTGAAATTTAACAGGGAAATGCATACTGTATTTACTGTACCATGCGGCTTGTGGTCCGTTAAACACCAAGTTTCAAGTTTTTTTATTTATTTGTTTCAGACCTCACCTGAGGTCAATAAATACGATTACATAATACATAATTATATAATATAAAATAGTTGTATTTATACTTTTAGAAATGCTTTAAAAACATTATAGGCATAGTAAATTAAAGATGGCAAATAAAATACATGGATTTTTGACTGTTAGATTGATACAATTTTAAGACAGCTTTAAAAAACTCTTTAAAAACTTAAACAAATTATAGCAGACAAATTCATTTGGGGGAGACTTACACAGCGTAATTAAATCTTGAGTTAAGATGACATTATATCTAGAGCGGATAGGTTTTATAAAACGTCGCCGAGCCTCTACCAAAGTCGTATTTGGACAGGTTAAAAATACGTGGAAGAGGTCTTGTACTCCGCCGTTACACAAGTCACAAATACCTGAGGTATGTTCAGAGGAGTTCCATCCGGAGGAATAAACTTTTAAAGGGAGAATTCCTAGTCGCAGAAGAAGAATACAGCGCCTTACTCTAAGGGGCACATGCATCAATGTAGGCAATTGCGATTCCATAATTGCGATTATTAAGGAATCTCAATTATGGAATCTCAATTGCCTATGCATGTAGGTTTCACTAAAATATTAGCAATTCCTACATATTCCTTAATTGCGAATTGCAAATTGCGATTTGCAATTAAGGAATAGCTTCCCATTCATTCCTATGGGCCTAGAGGCCCCTAGGAATGAATGGAATTGCATGCGCAATTTGCGAGTACCAAATAGGTACTCGCAAATTGCGCATGCAATTCCAAGGGTGCAAGGGGGCCAAAAGGCCACCCTGATGCACCCCCGAAATTGGCATGTATGCACATGTGGCGCACACACATGCCCTAAGGGCAGGTGTGCGCGCCACATGGCACTTTGAAAAATGCACTTTTGTGCATTTTTCAAAGGCATCACAAATTACCATCCCCTTGAAAATCCCGGTAATTTGCGATTCCTTAATGCAAAGTTGCAATCTCAGACTGCTTCTTGCATTGCATTTGAGGGATCGCAAATTGCGATTCCCTAAATGCATTCGCAATTTTGGTAATTGCAAAATTTGCGATTATCTAAATTGAGAAATTGCATTTGGGTTGATGCATCCCAAATGCAAAAATACCGGTCGCAAAGGGGCAGATTCGCAGAATCTGCCCCTTTGCGACCGGTATTTACAATGATACATGTGCCCCTATGTTCTAACTAAAACTAAATATTGCTCAGGAGTTTTATATACTATATTTTCTGCAAATTTTTTGTAATACTTTAATTGGGTACAGTGCTCCTTATCTATGACAAAGCTTATTCACTGCATCATATATTTTAAAAAGAGCTTCAGATGCGCTAGAGACCAAGCCTGCAAAAGTGCTACAGTGCATTGTGATGCCTCAAGGGCAACTTTAAGGTTCCGATTAAAAGTATGCGGTGCTGATTCTTCTCTAAAAGTCTCTAATTTTAATGTGTCTTAGGGTGCCAGGAGTAGCGTGTAAGAGGTTGAAAGCCCACTGTATAATATTGGAAACGGCTCGAGCGTATATGCTCGTTAAAGAAAGCTTGAGACGTAAGGCTTGTACGGACACTGATTGGGTGACTTTTAGCAGTTTCTGTAGGATAATCCCTTCTTTCACTTTTATCGGGTGCCGATTTTAATCTGTATATATTCCAAGGCATAGGATAAAATGGGGGGGATACTGTAGACCTCCGGCAGGCATTTAAAGTGTCTATTCCCAGTTGAGCAATAAAATCTCTGCAATGCCCCAACATGGGCGTCTGCCTTTCACCTGAGGTGCTGTAGGTGGGAAGCATTTTGAAGGTTATACGAAAAGATTCGACCCAAAGAAACATATTCTTTCACTATCTCAATCGATTTACCTCCCAGTGTCCGGGTGAAAGGTGGAAATTTCCTTCTTCCTCTAAAAGGTAAAATTTTAGTCTTAGAGATATTAGGCACCAAGAAGTTTTCTTTTGGGTATCTATTCAGTTCGATTAAATTTCTTTGTAGGCCAATTGGGGTACGATCGAATATAACAATGTCATCTGCATACATTAGGCTATGGATATCATTTTGTGCTAGTTTTGGAGTAAAATTATTAGTTTGAGAAAAAAACCCCAGTAGATCGCTTATGTAAATGGAAAATAGCAAGGGGGCGAGGAGGCATCCTTGTTTCAGAACATTCATCGTGAGAATTGGACTAGTTAGGCCCCTTTCTCCCCCCATTTGGACTCTACACCATGTTGCTGTATGCAAAGAAATGATTGTTGTAAGGAGATCGTGGGGAATCCCTAAACTCTCTAGCTTTTTCCATAACCTTGGCCTATCCACGCTATCAAAAGCAGTTGAAAAGTCAATAAAAGCACAATAAACTATTTGAGATTTTAGCACTACGTACTTATCAAGGACAGTCTGGAGGATGGCAATATTGTCCATAACTGAATGTTTTGGGCGAAAGCCAGCCTGTGTTGTAGGAATCACATCATTCGGGAATGCCCATTCTTTTAGGTGGTCCATTACACATGCTGCAAAGATCTTTCCAGTGGCGTCTAGAAGGGCGATTTGTCGATAGTTAATTGGATTCGATCGAGAGCCTTTTTTTTAAAGGGGGACCATGATGCTCCCTCGCCAGGATTTTGGTATTTTCCCAGTGTCAAGACAGTATTGAAAAAGAGGGGTTACAAATTTGCTCCAGTCTTCAGGGTTTGATTGGAGGACTTTGATTGGGATGTTATCTGGACCCATTGCTGCAGATGATCTGGCAGATTTAAATAAAAGTTGCAATCTGCGTAGATGAAATGGCTAACATTTCCTAATCAGATCGGCCCTTTCGACCGGAGCACTGGCTGGGTGAGGCTTGGTTTTGATTGTTAGATTTATATAATTTTAGGATGTGTTTTTCCCATTCGGATGATGAAACTGGTGATGCTTGGGTTGACTTTCTTATCCCCATTTGTGTAGCTGCTATGTTCCAGAATACCTTATTATTTCCACAATTTACTGCGGTTTGAATGTCGACCCAGTTTTTATCTTTTTGGGCTTGCTTTTCTTTCTCTTTGTTTTGATGAAAGAGTTTTTTCAGCTTTCTTATTTCTCTTTGTCTTGTGGCACAGAAAGATAGAAATTGCGTTTTGGTCAAGTTTTTTAAGTGTACTGACAAATAGTCTGTTCGTTTTCCGTGATGGTCGATTTTGCTTTTATCTATGCTAGTTGTTTGCCTGAAGGGTGGCCACGACTGATTGTACTATATCTTCATATCTGGTTATGGGGCCGTCTTCTTCACTTATAAGGTTTAGCAAAAAGGAAGAGATTACAGTATTCATTTTGTTAATTGCTTTGGAATTCCAATGAATCATGCCTGATTTGTGATTTGCGTCTGCCTGACCGTTTAAAGAACATAAAGACCATGGGGAAGTTGATTGCGTTAAAATTTCAATTCCCAGAGTCAAATATGCATAATCGCTTTCATACGTGTGCTGAATGTTTAATGACCGAAATTTTGTGAAAAGATCTATGCTGCAGATTACATAATCTAAAAAAGAAGAACTACGATTGCCTATTCTAGTGAATGCTGCCAGGATATCTCCTTCTACTCTTCCATTGAGGACAACGCCATTTGCGCCGCGGCCAGGGCGACTGACGCTGGAATCTGGGGCTCACGGTTCGATCACCGGCGGCAGCACCATGTGACTCTGGGCAATAGCTTGCTTAATCTTCCCGACGGCCCCCAGCGCCGGGATGCCTTCGGGTAGCTGTTCGCGCTTTACAAATAATGGATTTACATTTTAATATGGGATAGCAGCAGTTTCCCTCGTTTATCTGCTCTTATTTTAGATGGGAATATGGGGATTGGGATTGAACATGCTTCCTCTTGTGCTGGCTTCTCCTCGTTGTTCAGTAATGCGTTCGAGAATTTCCATTGAAGTCACCAGCGATGATCGTCGGAGGGAACACCCTAGTCTCTAAAGTTTGGTCCACTTTCACGAAGGATTTTTCCAGGAGGGAATCGTTTAAAGGGCCAGGTGGAATATATTTATTGAAGATTAGTAAATCTAGGGCAGACTCTGTGCTTTCGTTTCAAAACTTGATGTTAACGCATTGCACGTTCAGCAGAGAAAGCTCTATTTCTTCAAGGACCCAATCGAATTCTTTTTTTAGGAGGATCGCAAGGCTTCCTCTTGCATGACCCCTTCTTGTGGCCTCTGCTGCGTTGACAAGCACAAAGTAATCTTTTTGAATAAAGGGGCCAGGGACCATGTTTCTTGCAGCAACACTATGGATGGGTACTTTCCAAGATAAAAGATAACTTTTCTGAGGTTTTTCCGGCTATATTCCATGATACTATTTTTAAGTTGCTGCTAAAAAGGGAGTTTTAGGTCTTTGCCCGGTTTATTGCTGTTAAGGTGCCCGCAATCCACGTCCAAGTGTTTTCAGCAGATTTGGGCGTCTTTTTTGTGTCAGAACAGTTCCAGATTCGGCGCAGTCCATCTTTGAGTGAGATCATTAGGGGGCCGTCCGTTATATTACTAGGTGTTTCATTGCCCTCGGGTTGCTGGTTATAATTGTATGGGAGAGCCTCATCCTCTTCGGTCCCTTTAGGATATTTGTGGAGATCGTCCATTTCTTTAACTTTGAATATGTCGAAGCCGTTTTTGTGAAGTGTCGCTTTCATTTATTATTATAGAAGGAATTACATTAAACCAGAACTCTACGATTGCCACCGCAGAAAGGAGTTTATTTGGAAAAGAGACTAATTTTATTTCTGCGGTGGTGAGTAATTGGAGTGAACAAATTTTATGTAGTAGATCTACTATTCTCCCGTGATTTAGTGGAACGTTGTCACTGGGAAATAAATCTGTAAATTCCAGAACACTTGATACTGATTGTTCCCCGTTGTCCTGTGATTTCTGAATGACTAAATGCTTTGCAGTATCCGGATAAATGTGCTTTACAAGTTTTGTTGCAAAACTTGGTGCGAGAGGATTTAAAACTTTGTGATCTTCTTGAGTTTTAAGTGGAGCAAGCTGCTGGGCTATGATTTGAGTTGCCTTTATGGCTTTCAAGTCACAGCTGTTTTCTTTTTCTGCCTGCTCTATGGAGCAAGATTGAGGAAACATTACTTTTCTTGAAGATCTTCTCGATATTCTTCGCTTGACTCTTTTCTTCTTGTTATTATTTTTGTTAATTTTACCCCGCGTTTTTTCCCCTTTTTTGGTTTGCGGTGTTGTGGACACTATTTGATTTGTTAGTTTTGAGTTAGATGCTCCCCCTGGGGCCTTTTCATCTTTTTGAGGAGGGAAATTAAGGCCTCCTTTTTGGTCCTTTGGTGCGAAAATTGGGGACATGATGGTGATAATGTGGGGAGTATTCTGAGGAGTGCTCACTGGCAGGGGTTCCTCAAATAATTTACGGAGAGAATAGATTTTTTCACCGCTAGAGATATTAGTTTCCTGTTTGATAGGAGAGCCCTCTGTCTGGGTCGCTCTCTGCTTTTTTTGGATAGGGGAAATACTAGGCGCTGGGGGAATATAGAGAGATTTATCTTCTCTGCCTCTCAGAGTTTGTAGGTAGGATTTGGGCACCTTGGAGAGATAGTTTTTTCCTCTTTTTGTCCACAAGGTGTTGTAGTATTCCTGTTTGAGTCTCCAGTATCTGATCCGTGTTTTCCATGTTCTTTTCTAAGAGTAATAATATAGATTCCATGATTCTTTGCAGAGACAAGATGGTGCTTGAAATAGGATCTCGCCTGTTCGGTGATTGTCGCATGATGAATGACGGAAATTCGGATGATTGTGAGAGACTTTGCGTGGCATCAATAAGGTTACTTGGTGTACTCGAGAGCAGGTGCAGTGGATCTTTTAAAGGTTGTCCAGAATCAGGAAGATGAGGCAGCAAATGATCAGTGTCCGGGAGAGTGAAGTCAGTGGCTAAAATTTGTGCAGCCAAGATTTGTAGAGGTTCCTCCAGTTGTTATATTTCGATGGTCTGAGGGGTATGCTCCCGGATCGCCGTAAAATCCATAGACTCTGCAGGAACCATAGGCTCTATGCCTTTTCTATGGTCTGGAATCTGTTTACTTTCATTAGCTACTTCATTATGTGGGTTGATGGAGGCCTTCGAGATCTCCATGCCTTAGGCCGCCTTGTCTGTAACTTTAATTAACTCTTGGTGGCCTCCCTGCACAATTGGTGCTGATGGTGCTGATGAATCCCCGTTTTCGGTGTTATTGTGAAGAAGCTTGTAATTATGGATTCCCCAGCTGTGGCTCTAATGAGAGCCGCTTTGTGAATGCTTTTTATTGATACTTGCGTCATGCCCAGTTTTTTCATATGTACTGTTCGGGACCGTAACTTTTTATAAACCATACCGTTTTGACTTTCTTTTGGTGGTCTCTCCTTACGTGGCTTAGTATAAGATTTATGTTGTATGACCTTAGGACCACTTGTATAGCAGCAGATGGGGATTTTTAAGGAGAAAATGCAATAGAGCCTGATTAGCTGCAGTACTGATTGCCTTATGCTTATGGAAAGAAGGAAAGAATTGCTCTGATCCTACCGTAGCAGATGATAAGAAGGCGGTAAAGAGTGGTTAATTTCTTCTTCTCACGAAGCTCCTGGATCGTTATCCTTTCCTGTTGTTTCTTATAGTCCAGGTTATAGACTGTTCTCCCTTCTGCTCATCAGTCAGTTACACGATGGTGCGAGTGGGAGCCCTCCGGTAGCCCGCAAGCCGCACCTGTTCCTAGACAGGCTGCCTCCGCGGGCGCCCAGGGGCACTCTCTTAGTGGAAGCTGAGTACAACTCCTGCACTCGCCGTTTTGAAAATAGTCCTGGAGCGGGTGGGCCAGAAGATGGGCCTGAAGATGGACCTTCGGGTGGGACTACAATTCCCAGCCAATCTGCCAACTGCTTGGTCACTGGAGACAATCTCAGGGAAATGACAGCGGGTTGGATCCAGAAATGCCACACCAAAGGCTCAATGGTGAAGATAAATGCAATGGCGCAGTTCGGAGGCACGCCAGCCTCGCCTCCCGATGTTAGTCCCACCCTGCGTTGGCTTTGAAAAGAGCAATGTCCGGCTTCCCTGCTCCCTGCGCACCTGCACCACACCACTCTCTGTCACTGCACCGTTGGGTGTCTCCTGAACAGCCCTAAATGGCCCCCTGCTCTGTGGGTCAGCTGGCGAAGCCGCTGCAGCCAAGGCCAGCCAGCCGAGGGGGAGCGGCGGGCGGTGAGGCAAAGAGGCAGCGGCCGAGAGATGAGTCGGCGAGTCACCGCTGGCCTGCCGATAGCCTCCCGGCTCGAACGTAGAACGTCAGCACTCACGGGAGGGTAGGCACAATGGAACACTCAGAGGTTAAACACCAAAATCTGCATGTTATTCCCCAGAAACCCATAATAGGTGCTGTTTATCGCACCTGGTAAATAATTAACCCAGTGATATTGTTATTTACCAGGTGCAATAAATAGCATCAATACTTGTAATCAGGCCCTCAGAGTCTACTGCCCTCCATTTCAGCAAGAAACCATATGCTGCCTCCACTGTCTTGAACATGAGCGGACTTGATAGAATCATGTGGAGCGGTATTCCCTTATGATATTCCACTCTGTCTGATCACAACTGGCCCAGTGTTCCCACACCGGGTTTCCCTGGGTTCGGGAACACCGGGCCAGATTTTACTTCCATGTAATTCCAGCCAGTAAAATCGCACGAGGCTTTGGCTGCTACGCAGCCAAGCCCTTTCCCTGCTCCAACCTGACTTTTTTATCTGGTGAAGAGGGAGCATTCAAAGCTCCTCTGCCAGAACTAATCTTCCTTTTTTCCTCCCCTACTCTCTGTTTCTCCCATCATGCACCCTGACACAAGCAGAAGCACCAAAACATATTTACTACCATTGTGTTAACCCCCTCAGTAAAAGGAATAAGGTGCGGAATACTACAAAGTAATTCTGTATCTGCACCGTTATTCTCCATTACGAGGTGTTTAGCTCTTAATGTGAGTTAACATGTGCAGAGATACTGCTTGGAAAAGATTATTCTGGCCACCCGTAATCTCTGGATGTTACCTAACCTTTAATCAGGGCCGAATCGTTTGTCAACATGTATCACCTACCTTGCACTTTTTTTTATTTGAGTTTTATATAGGGCAAACCTTTTTTTTTTTTTAAATATTTTTATTATCAGTTGCGTGATAACAGTACATTTCAAAACAAGCATATTACAACAGATACAATGTTCTTGTTTACAGTCAACAAGGATCTATGATCACTTAACATAGACTATTGATCATTTCTTTTCTTAGCTCCGATCAGTATCACACAAATCGCATATGTCATTATCACATTTTCAACCAGGAATAACAATAACTGTGAACTTACCCCTCCCTCCCCCCGGTCATGGGTTGCTATATTCATCTGGGGGCTGGGAAGCCATCTATCTTATCGTGTACCTCACTCGTCTAAGCTGTTATCTGACTCAGGGGGGACCTCAGTTATAGTCGACATAGCATTCCTGTCCTGAGTGGAGTGTAATGAGACCACCTCCCTCCCCGGAGGGTCTTTTTCTGTGGTTAGATCTATAATCATGAGGTACCAAGCCCTTGCGTCTTCCTCAAGTTTGTCATCCCTCCTGACTTTTTTCATCCAAATTAATTCCGCGTTAGCCCACTCTATCAGATCCCTAGCCCACCTCTCAAGCGTGGGAGGATCTGGACTCAGCCAGTGGATTGCGATACGCCTTTTTGCTAAGACTAGGCCCAGTTGTATAAATTTCCTAGTGGGTTTTTTGGCTTTTGGGGTGGGTAGCAGTCCCAACAACACCTCTTTAATAGTGGCTGGAATGGTCCACCCCGTGACAGTCTGCAGAGTATCTATCACCGCTCCCCAATAGCACGCCAGCGCAGGGCAGTCCCACACCATATGTACGAAGTGTGCATCCGAGAATTTACATCTGGGACATCGGTCTGCGCGATCCGGGTATATTTTATGGAGTACTCGGGGAGTGAGGTATGTCTGGTGTACCACATTATACTGGGTTAACTGAAAGCGTGTATTAGAACTTATCTGCTTGACCCCTTCATGGACTTTCTGCCATTGCGTTGCTGTAAGGGGCTCGTCTAATACAGCGTCCCATTTCGTGTGTACTGTATATAGGGCAAACTTGACCCTAAGGTATCAGAGCGCTTTACATGATCACCAGTTGCGTTACAGACAGACACATTCATTTTGTTAGGCACAGGGAGATTACGTGATTTGCCCAGAATCACAGGATGTTGAGCGTCCCTCCCGAGACTTAAACCCGGTTCCACAGCTTCGATGTCAACCGCTCTAGCCATTAGGCTACACCCACTCCCCCAGTTAGATGCTTCAGTTTTCCAAGAGAACAGTCATTTCTTCACTTATTGCAATCTCTGTCTCCTTTTTGCGGAAGGCTGCCATTAGTCGATGAAGTCGTGGATCCTGACACCCTCAGAAGGTTTGTCAATAGGCGGGGTGATATTCATCATTCTTACAGTGTGTGTGTGCTGGTGTGTGTGTGTGCACATACGCGTGTGCAGTTAGTGTGACTCCTGGCTCAGAGCCTCTGTTGAGCAAGAGGACAATGGTGGCAAAGCGCGTCACTCGCAAAGGGAGAAACAGGAGTATACTGGAGCTTACCAGACACCATCACTTGATATCCTAATGCCAGTGCTTAATTTGAGCCGGTGGTTTCCGGTGCTTAGCACCGGCACTTAATCATCAACACTGGCGCTTTTCATGAGCACCAGATAAGGACACATTCATTTATGGTAGACATTGGGAGATTAAGTGATTTCCCCAGAATCACAAAATGTTGAGCCAACGCCGAGACTCAAACCTGGCTCCCCAGCACCGAAGTTGGCAGCTCTGACCATTATGCCACATCCTCTCCCCACTTTCATGGTTAGAAGCTGGTTCTGTTTTAGGTGGCGCTAACAGGAGAAATGGGCTGGTGTAAGCTGCCTCCTGACGAGAGCCCCAGCACTTATCTTTTTACAAATTAACCACTGCCTAATGTCATACACCCACTAAAATCCTTGAAATAGTATGCAACACTCCTTTATTCTCTAGGAAAGAAACCGTAAAATAAGTTAGCAAGAAATAACAATTTGCACTGTAACAATGGCGGCCAGAGTAACTCAATCCTAAGCTGGACTGCACTCCAACCCAAAAGTCTATTCATGTTGGTGTGTCTTGGGGATACCTGAAGAAGGTGGTGATATCATGAGTTAACTGAGCAATGTTCAACAGGTTAAAAGTCTGTACAATGTTTGCTGATGCAGCAGCCTGAGTCCCAACCACACCGGAATGGCAAGCCCTTAGGTTGAGGGGTCAGAGGTGAAAGTATAGGCAGGCTTGCACAAATGAGAAGGATGCAAGGGACTGCAGTCTGAGTCCATGCAGCAGGTGGAAACCCAGAAATCAAGGTCAAACACAGCAGCCTAAACAGCAGTGCCCAAAGCACTGGAAGTAGGGGTTTGGGGAGTGCTGCAGCACTCCCCAAAAATAACCATGCTAGAGTTCAGAAAGTGAATGAGCTATAAAGATGCCTTTAAATTTTGGGGCTTATTTATGAGAGCCCTGTGTCACTTTTGCACCATATAAAGTGGTACATGCATGACACAGGGCTCTCAATCTGAGTTATGAAGCCACACAAAGACACAGTGCGTGACTTTGAGTGGCCTCATACATTTTGAGTAAGGCAACGCAGAGTAAATGGCTGCATCGCCTTACTCTGAGCCCGGGAGGCATTCCATGGGAGTTGCAGTATTTTTCCCATGTAACACCCATGGATTTGACGCTGCCCCAGATCTACAAAATCATGTAGGAAGCACCAAATCCGTACACCTCCCCAGGTGAGGTGCAACAAGGAGAATTTCTTTATTTCTCCCTGTTTGTTCCTCTTTCTATGTGTGCAAAGAGGAAAATGCCTCTTAGGATTGTTTATGCGCAGGAAGGTGCTGTTCCTGCACAAAAAAAGTCCTACATGAAACGGAGGCACCCTGCAAGGGTGCCTAGGTTGGTGTTAGGCTGCTGAAACGGCACCAGCACAGGGAGAAAGGATGGGAATTCACTGTATTGCATAAATACGGTGCATTCCTGCCCTTTCACTTCGGCGTACGGCAGCAGAGCAAGGTGCCTTGCTGCACTGCCCTACGACAAAATCCCATAAATGAGGGCCTTCGTGTTTTCCATTTCAGGCAATCTCTTCTGGCAAATTGCTCCTTATTTGGAAACTGGCATTTACTTTTATTTCTCTGACTGCAAAGAGAAAGAATTCCCTGAAAGTGACCTAGGTGACAATCATGCTGGGGTACAGGAAGTGAAAGGAAATACTACAGGATGTCAGTTTTTTTCTAACATACAACAACATTTAAATACCTATAAATGAACTATACACATATTTCAAAATATATCGACAAATACGAAAGCAACATGAAGCACATTTTTTGTAATTCTGAAATGTGATGGAAACAAGGATTTTAATAGGATCAAAACAATTCAAGACCCTTTACTTGGGTGATGCACAATTGATAAATATTCACTGAAACACCATTTCTGCACATTATCGTTTGTGTGCTGCATAGTTTTACCAGACAAACTGCATGTCTATGCAAATTTAGTGGCAATTTCAACAGAAAATGTCCTGTCTGTAAATAACAATGCACTACCTCATCAGTGCTCCAAAATACATCACTGGCCACCAAACTCATCCTTATCACTCTCCTGCTGAATGGGTGTGGCTCACTTGTTAACAATTTTTTTGTGAGACGCTTGGATTTTTCTTCAAACTGAATGACTTCAGTAATATGACATTGGCAACAGCACCCCCACTCTGAAAACTGTTCCAGCACCACTGATAGTGCCCCTCTAAATAATGCTCTAGGTAAAAAAACCTTCGGAGCAATATGTGTGGCTTGGGGATCGCTCCCATGGGGGCTTCCTGCCCTCTACCTGTAAGTGAAACGGAAATGGATTCCCTATGGACTCTTCCTGGAGAGGCGGAAGGAATCATAAAGTCCTTTAAGCCTCCTGATGATCTGTACCCATATCCAAGATACAACAAACCATCCAAGACCTTGTTAACATCCATTTCTTTCCAACCCTTCTGACCTCAACGCTTGGCCTAGCGGCACATCACCCTATGATCAACCCATGCCTTCAAGATTCACTTTTACTCGACCTCATGCTAGCCCAAGGCACTAAAACAATTCTGCTGGATTGGAAATCCACTACAGAAACCCCCTACAAGAGATGGTGGAACATTTTATGTGCCACCAGAAGCGCCCACAACATCATGTATAAGAAAGCACACAACACCTTTGGCTCAGGGGCCTTTGGGACTCGCTCGGCCTTTATCTCCAAAAAGTGGACCCCTCATGGCTCTCATACACCAGCGCTAAAACCACAAACACACGTCTTATGCCTTACAGACCTACTTTCACCAAACCACACTGGTACCCACTACACACCAGGGGACCATACCCCCTCCTCCCTTACTAACGTCCTCTCTCTTTCTCTCCCTCTTCTCTATCTCTCCCTCTCTTGCACACTCTGGCATTTCATTCGCCAACGAACTAGTGTACGGCCACATCTACTCAATTCTTGTGCACGGCCCATTCATACTTGTTGCTACCTCCTCGCTACCTATAATATGCCCGAAGCCGCCCCCCCTCTACTATTGCTAAAACCGCCTCCATGACCATATTTCATGTCCTGTAACGTTGCTCTTCAATGAAATTGTATACCGCTGTATAACTTACCTTGTAGTGTGCAAGCATCATTCACTATGTATCAGCTCATTGTTTTTCTGTTTTCCTATATATATATTTTGACAATAAAAACTCTTGAACACAAAAAAATTGAATTGGCAGCTGCCCTAAGTTGACACTTGTTGCAGTGCTTGCCATGCTGTACGTTTTCAATGGGGCAGAAGGCATTTATCCTTTTAGTTGAATCACTGTGCAGTGCCAGAATCTTCAAGTGACTATAAGAGACTGTCTGACTAACAGCCTGAGAACTGTATTGACTTCAGAAATCTGTTTAAAGTCCTTTTCGTATGTGTGTAATGGTGTCCATTGATTTGGTTCTTGTGTGCAAGGAAAGCAGCCTCTGTCGGTACATCGCAGTAAGTATTGATAATCTATGATGCTCCCCTTTGTGAAAAGAGTTTTTTAGAGCTGCAAGAAACAGCTTTGAGACAGCTGATCTAGAGGAAAGAAGCTACTCTGTGTGTTGTTTTTTAAACCTTTACCGGCTTTCAAAACCTGCCTTCCAAACACCCTGTTTTTGTGTTATTTCCTGAGGACATTGAAAACCTATTTTGACTTTTCGCACGACTCCTGCCCATCTTCTCTTTTAATTACATTATTTTTTATTGTATATATGTCATACAGCCCTTATGAGTGTTGTAGTCAAATGTGCAGGTTATTCTTGTTTGTAATGAAAGCTGAAGGTAGACTGGAAGAGATATTCTTAAAGGGACAGGAGCAGTTGCGGACGGTGCAGCTAAGCGCGGTGGAGCGGGGTGTGGCGGGGTGGTGGAGCGGGGCGGAGAAGGGCAGGGCGGGGAAGTCGACAGATGACGGAATAGGTTTTATTTATTTGTTTAATTTAACCTATTCCGTCTTCTGTCGACTTTCCCCCTCCCACCCCGCCCTGCCCTTGCCCCGCCCAGTCCCACTGTGCTTACCTGCCCGGGCTGCCGCTGGACATGAGTGCTTCCAGGACCCAGGCAGCCCGACATGCAGTGTCTCAGAGACTTTAATGGTGTTTGGGTAACTGTTGCTGCTCCATTTGAGATGCCCATTCTGTGACACTAGGAAGCCCTGAGATGCATCTCAACCGTGCGGACCAATTTGTTTTTCTTTCTCTGATGGCAAGCAGAATTAGGGTTTTCTACATTACCTATGATTAAATTCTATCAGGAAACCTAACTTCCTGGCTGAAGAGGTTTGCATACTATGGGCTGGGAGATGACTGAAATTCACTCATATAGTTTACTAACAGCATGATTATTTACCAGTTCATCTTGCTTCCTTGTCACATTCCTTAATGCTGTGTTATCTGTCAGTTTCAGGCTAGGCCCATAGCCCCAAGTTTCTTCCCACAAGCAGGGCTCGGAATTATTCTGTGGGTGGGTCTTTGCCAGCCTGTGAATGAGGAGGGGTCCAACATCAAAGGTAGCTTAAGTCCTGCCTGTGATGATGTCAGACTTAGGAGAGGGGGGTCGAAGGGTCATTTTGTAGTACAAGTGAGTTGTCAGTCTTATGCCATGGCAGCACATCAACGTGCTCTGAAATTCCCAGAGAAGACACAGGGAAGCTGCAGAGCACACATGAGGGCTAAAATATTCCATTTTTGTTTGATTCATTTTTGTTTGATTCTACTCAATAACTTGTGTAGGTTCTGGTTTGTTTATGACTTGAGGAGACTAAACTAATGGATTCCAGAAATACACTGAGGGAAACTCTGTAACATACCACTGCATTTGGCCTGAGCTAGGGGGTTCATGGTATTTCACTATACTAATTCACCACTAATCCTTTATGGGTTCCCGGAGTAGCGTGCTACTCACCAAAAAAGCACGCCAACACCTCATCAGGGGTAGCAAGCGCTGTCTAAATGCATACCTTTTACCCTCTTCTATCCCTCCGCTATCCTTCTCAATCCAAATAACTGACTAACATATCCATCGCTCAAATTACTTTCATATTTCACAATACTAATTCACCATTAATACTTTGTGTGTTCCGGAGTAGCGTGCTACTCGCCGAAAAAGCGCTTCAACACGCCATCAGGGGTAGCAAGCGCTATATAAATGCAAACCTCTTTCCCTCTTCTATCCCTCCACTATACTTTTCAATCCAAATAACTGACTTACATATCCACCACTCAAATTGCTTTCATATTTCACTATACATTTCACCACTAATCCTTTATTGGTTCCGGAGAAGCGTGCTACTCGCAGAAAAAGCGCTTCGACGCCTCGTCAGGGGTAGTAAGCGCTATATAAATGCAATTACAATACAATACAATACAATGGTATCTATCAATTTACAGAATGCGAATAATGTACCAGTCTGACATCATCACCAGAGGTACCCCTGGTTTACTGTATCGGATCAGCATTCCCAGGGTGTCATTCTTCCCTTCAGCCTGACGACAGCTTAACAACTAGTCCCAAAGATACAGTCACACCCTTGGTTGGGATCTTTAAACACAAGGTTTATCAATACTGCAGATATACATGGATGATTGGTTGGTTTTCAGTCCATCAATCAGTCAGACTCACTCAGGCACTTATAGGTTTTATTCTACTGACCCCTACAAGAAGGTTTTGTTTCCTTCATGGGAACTGCCACCAGAATTGAAAGTTTTAAATGAATTTCCCTTTTAAGCCCTGGAAGAGATTCCCCTCGGGCTATGATGTAAAGGTTTGGATTCGTAGTAGCAGGTACCGTACAAGGTACCTGAGAGATATTGGGTCCTTGGCGTGCTCTGAGGTCTATATTTAGGTGTTATTTAAGGTTCTGATATTTAGACCATGCCATCTCTTTTATGGAAATAAGCCACTTCAACCCTTTAGAGTTCCTACTGTTTAAGCCCATTCATAGGTGTTTCCTCCATGGTTCGGATTCGCTCAACGTAGAGCATGCAACTTTGTGGACAGCAGTAGCATACCCTTAGTGGAAATGTGTGGGGTTGATACCTGGATATCTGTCTCCATTTATGGTTCATTTTAAGAGGCCTCTGGTGACTTTCATAGCAGTTAGAGGAGGCATATTGTGTTGGCTTCAGTGTTAGTTTGAGTTAAAGACAACACTATGTGTTGTATTCTGTCATTGGTGTTGCATTGCTAATGAGGTTGGTCTATTTTTTGCTACCTTTCTTTATTTTTTCAGCATATTTCATGGATGTTAACTTTTGTGGCGAGGAGATAATGCCTAGATTTTCTTTCTGATGATCTCTTTTATGCCAAATTTCTTTTCTTCGTCCATGCCATACATTAATCTCAGAGATGGAGGTTGGAGCATAAAAGAACTAGATATAAAAACAGGAGTGACTTTGTGTGGCTCACTGTATTATGAGCCTTGGAAGAGGAACAGCTCTTATGGGAAGAAGTTAAGGGCTTTTGGGACCCGTCTAAAGGTACATCATCTCTTATTATGGAATCTGACAAGGAAGCAAATACTTCCTGTAATCAGAATTATTCGTAAGTAATCTAGGTTTGCATTCTTATGTTGATGCTGTAGTATGATTGGGACGTTTTTGTACATGGACTCAATGGACATGAATTTTAATTCCAGCTTCTGCACTTGGCCAAACGTGTGTGTCTGGCATACGGAGAGCAAAGTATCCCTGCCTTAGTCCCAAAATGTCCTATTTTCGAATATCTAACTTGCTGCTCAAGGTGTTGGACATATAGTTATTTCCCAAAAACATGTGGGCTGTAAACCATTACAGCGTGCAGTTTTTTTCTTACACCTTTATTAAAAAGACGGCTACGTTTACTTGGCGATATTTATGAATGGAACCTTTACATGGTGGATTGATAATTTTACCATTCTACTTAAAGGTTATCATAAATTTAAATTCTAAATAGAAGCCTGATCGTACATTATGCACCAAAGCACACTGTGTCTTACTGCGCTAAACATATGCAGTACAGTAAAATTATGAAATCGCTCTGCAGCAGATACAAGTAGAGGAAAGAAAGAAAATCCATGACTCACTTGAACAGAGAAGATACATATGCTATTCTTTTATGAGCATCGATACCTACAATCCAGAGCTACATCTGAAAGAAGCCATATTCCAGCGCAGAAACCACAGGACACCATGGACTTTACTACAGTGAGAGCTCTAGTCTTACTAGGCTAGGAGTAATTCCTCTGCAGCGGGGCACTACCAATTTCAAGATTCGTGCAGTACCCCCAAGAGTCCACCTGGAAATGAGCGGGGCAATTCCATTTGATAGTGGGTGGCCTGTAATTGGCATAATTGATTTGTCTCCACTGCCCCAAGATAGTTTGATCCATTTGATGAAGAATACACATATGTTGCCTTAAAGTTGAGAAGTCCACACTAATCTGAAATCCACATTTGTGCAGAAATGTGCCAGCTGGCAACAAGAGCCTATGGCGAGTCCTTAGAAAGCCTATGAAGGTCTTCATTCGTGCTTGTCTCCTAAAGTGATCAGTCTATCCACTGAAATTGACAAAAACAAGCAGTTAGGAATTTCTGTAGGTAGAGTATGAAAGAATTACCAGCCTTGGGTACCCCTCTCCATGCAGCTTCTCGACACTGGATGATGTTCTGTTCTCTTGTGCATAGCTCTGCTAAGACCACAATCCTTTACTTTATTCCTAGTTGGAACCTATGCTTATTCAAATTCCTATTTTATTTCTCTTAGACACTCTCAGCTCTACGTCTTCAGCTAGAATGGAAGGAGGGAGAGGAAAAAAGGGAAAGAGATACTGATGTACTTCTAGAATTTGAAAGGAACAGAGACTATATTTTCAACCACGTGGTCGGATAATGTTTCCAAAATGTGTAAAACCCCTTGAAATATAAAATTATACAAGAAAATCCAAAAATGCAAAATCCACACGCAAACCCCATCCAGAAAATGTTCATCTCGTCTTAACTTCACCTTCATCATTTACAGTGCTGGTATTCTGAGCCTCAAATAATGTATATCACAGCTTTCTCTCGCAAATGCTAAAGATATATGCACCCTCACAGAGCCTTCACCTGGTTAACCTAAACCTCCCTTCTCCCCAAACCTCTATGTGCTGCCTCATGAATCCGATCAATCCAGGTACTTGGATCTTACCTTTGAAGTAGACCCCCAGCAAAACGTTCTCCATCTTCTCCATTACCACTTCAAAACAGCTGTAAAGCCTCGCCTATTATAGATGGAAAGTGAAATTAAGTCATCTTCGTTCATTTACCGGTGTACTCCTATTTCTCCCTAGTATTCCCCAAGGCCAATATCTTATTTTGCATATATTTAATGTGTCTATGTGTCTTATTATGTTTAGTAGTACTTGTGTGTCTAGTCTGTTTATCGTCCAAACTCACAGCTCACCATGAATCTGACCTATACAATTCTATCTGCTTGCCACCAAGTGTATGAACTCATGCACTGTGTTTTTTTTTGCTATATACAGTATTCATTGTCGAAATGTTTATCCCTTCCACAAACAAATAAATAAATAAATACATGTTGGTTGACTGTACAAGACAATTCTCCACTTGAAGCACAGGGCAGGGATCGAGAGGATAGGTGGTTGCAACATTTTTGATGCTAGGAAAACTCTGGTTTCAAACTTGGTTGTTTGGACTACAAAGACACATCTCTGTTGAGTGTGAGTAGAGGCTTTAATATTGTCTTTATGGCAGCAAGAGGTGAGTCACAATATTTTGGCTTAAATAACTAAAGCCTGCTCCGACCTGTCAAAGCACATAAAAACTCCTTACCAAATGTTATATGCTTACAATAGTGCATAAAAACATCACATTATAATCTGATTTTAGGTTTAGAAGAATCACTTGCCTTGGATACTGTGCAATCATTAGAAACCTGCACCAGTATAAACTCCAAAGACCACTTAAGCCATCCTCCACTTTAAGACATTTCTATATAGTCAAGCATTGTGTATGGGAGCACTCTCTACGTGAAGCACACACATCGCACATTGTTCGGACAACCCAGGGCCAGCTTTAGGGTAGTGTGGCCGGTGCAGCCGCACGGGGCGCTGACCTGTGGAGGGGGCGCTACGTTTAGCAATAACATATGATTGGAGAGGAGGGGCACTTTTGCCCAGGGGTTGTGAGAGAATCCGAGGAGGCAGTCATGGGGTGTGGAAGCGCCAAAAATGATTGTCATACCGGGCACCACCAGGGCTAAAGCCGGCCCTGGGACAACCTCCGCGCCAAGCTCCTGTTTGAGATAACTTTCCCTCAGAACAATATTAGGAAGAAAGTCAGCAATTTGGCCTGTTAGTGGACTGGTTTCCTTGGAAAACAGGCAAAGGTAAACAACCTGGAGATTTCAGCTAAGGGCCGCTTCAGTGCAAATGTTGACTTATTTAGTGGTAAGGAGACGTTCACACTAAACCATATAATAGTTTTGAAGTTTAAGGTCATATTTGCCTGCCCAACAAAAAGACAGATGATGCATTATTGTAAGCTTCAGCCAGCTTCAATAGTGAGGCAACCTTTGACAGCTTCAAAAACATGACTGTGTTGTTAATGCCCACCTTTCAAATACCTATTATAGCTATCTGTGCTTAACATCCGATCTATACATTACACTTGCGGTCAGCTGACATAACCTATATTTTTCAGAGGTTCCATGGAGCATACTCATACCTGTCACTCAGTGTTAAAATATCCAAGTGTATTCAGTGCTATGTAATCACAATGTATTATATTAGTTATCCCTGAAATCATAACAGAATAACCTGGATATGAAGATTTTGGTACAGGAAGCCAAAATCTGCTTATTTTTCTCCGTTACTGAGTAAAATGTGCAATAGATGCAATTTATCGCACCTCTTAAATTCCGTATCCCGCGGAGTCCGATTGTATAGGGTGCAATAAATATTGACTTCCCCTCTGGGGCATGCATAATCGGACAATGAGTGGGGAAAGAGATTTACTCCTTCCTACGGAAAGGAACACTTTGCAAGGTCTCTGGAGTGACTTCCTTGTCCATTTATGGATGGATTGGTGTAAGGCTTACCAGGGCTGCCTTAACAGCATTATAGGCCCCCGGGCAAAGCAGTGCACTGAGCCCTGCCTACACAACCACTCACAGGAATAAAAATATTTAACGGAAAATTAGTGTTAAATTCTGGTCTGCATGGGGTCCCTATGCTCGAGGGCCCCCCGGGCAACTGCCCAGCGTGCCCATGTGTTATGACAGCACTGAGGCTTCCTCTGGTGGAGCTGGGGGTGGCACTACCGTCAAAAACATAGCAATCCGTCTGATTAAATAAAGCAGGCAGACCGTCAGTTTGGCAGACAGGGTACTCCCCACGTTTGTGGTGGAGTGCCCTCTTAGCCAGACTATAAATAGCCCACCAGCCCTTTATTTTGGTTCTGCACTGTCAAAGAGACTGTTTTGTATGAAAGGTTTTATCCCTTTTTCTGAAAATGGATTGAGATACCAACATCCAGAGGTCTGGCGGTGCTTCTATGTCCCAACGGGCGCCATTATAATTAAGTACTGGGGAAATATTCTGTCCTATTCAAATTGGATATTAGCCTCTCTTCTGAATTCAGGATTGCGTCTAGTTTGGGAAATGTTTGGTTTTGACAATCTTGTGAGTAGGGGAAACCCATAGTCTACTTTAAAGAGGACATGTGCTTGCACATGGGTACAAAAGACCGTTTTCAGAGATTAGGGGCATTATTTTGAGTTTCAATGAAAATAAAAATTCTCCAATTTCTGGAGGAAACTCTAAATATGTAGTAAAGTCCACTGGCTAAATTTCCTCCAACATAAGGACAGTATTGTGGTGAAAATACAGGTTGAAGATGTTCCTGTATATTTAGAATTTCCTACAGAAACTTGAGTATAATCATTTGTCTATAAAATCTAAAGGGGGTCACTCGTATTTGAAGTTTCAAATGATGCGTAGTTGTCATTGAGCATTTTTAGGGCTGGCCAAGACCTTTTAATTCAGGCCTTTTGATCCAGAGGTACTGAAACAACCTTCCATAGAAAATAATGGATGCAGGGACTTAAAATACCAAACCATAGGAAATGATGTTGAATAAATGTAATTATTTTAACTTATAAAATATATATGTTCTATTTTGTTTAATTTTAGTTTCAATAATATTTTATTGCATTTTCCGCTGAAAAGGAGAACTTTCAAAACTGTTCGGTGGGTGCAGCCTCTCATAAACTTTCCCCCCCAAAACCCGTCAAACCCTCCCTCCCCCCACACCGGGTCACTTGCGAATGTATATAGGAGATATGCACCATCAGTCCTCCGAAGACGCATGAGAGCCAAAGCGTGTGACAACAGTGAAATTGGCCAGTCCCAGGGCGGACAACTTTTGTGTGCATGTTAGGCGTCTGTATTCCTTGTTGAGATAGGAGAGCACTGGGTTCCATAGCTTAAGGAAGAGGTTGGATTTATAAGCCAGTTCATAAGCTAATTTCTCATGTCCAAGGAGACACCAGAGTTTGTGGAGCCACTGTTCATAAGTCTGGGTTACAATTTTGCCCCAGAGGGAAAGGCTAATGTGTTTGGTTGCTAGCAGCAGGTGGAAGATTTGTTTACCTGAAGCTGAGCCAAGCGGGTAGAAGACCTCTGAGGATCTGCCCAAGAGAGCCAATTCTAGGATTTTGTTGAGTGGGTAACATGTACCTGAGAGATGGCGAGAAAGACTTCGTCCCAGAAGTTCCCAAGGAGGGAGCAAGTCCACATGATGTGTAGGAGGTAGCCCCTCTCCCCACACCCCTGCCAGCAAGTATCGGGCGGGTTGATGGCATGGAGTTTGATGAATTTTAGGTGTCAACGATAAAGCAGTTTATATAGGATCTCCTTACCTTGGGCGTGGAGAGCAAAGTTGATGGTGTGAGTATAGATTCAAAAGTGATATTCAGATCTTTTTATTTGCAAAGTTTTATATAGCGCTGACTAGACCAGGAGGTATCAGAGCGCTTTACAAGAGGATCAGCGAGTTACAGGTTACATAGTTCCATCAATTAAATCAAAGAATCAGGGAGGGAGGAGGCAGGGGAGGGAAGGAAACACAACGGGGAGACGAGGAAAACAATGTCAGATGTCCGGCTGGGTAGGTGACGGCCAAGGGGGTGAACCAGAGCCAAACTCCTCTATAGCTGCATAGGACAGCTCCACTGGGCATCGGCCAAGGTTGCTCGGGCTCCGTGGTAAGAACAAACAGTTATGGTATCCGCCCAGGTGGCATCGTCATAGTTCCATCGAAAGCACCGGTCCCGGTGTTACTGGGAAGTACCGTCCGCCTCGTCCTCCAGCTCGCCCCCAGGTCAAGAGTGGTGAGAGGAGAGGTGGAAGGGACAGTTCCAAAGTCTGCAGATTGTGGGACAACCCATCGTTCTTGCCTTCAACCCTCTTGGCGGGCGTGAAACTGAAGAGGAGCTGTGCATAGAAACCTTGATCCTTATCAAGGCACTCCCTTGTTCGGGCGCTTGTTTCTTCTCTGCGGGTGAGAAGTAGTTTGATACCTTGGCTGTGGACTTTTTGGTGGCATATGTGCGGTCTCCCCCATCTACCAGAGGCTCCCTGACTCCTCTGCACGTCGGGGTTGCCCAGCCCATGTTTCATTGCCTTGACGCGCTTCCCTATAAACTTCTCTGGAGTAAGTCTGTGGTTCTTCTCACCAGTGTGAGAGTTGTAGTTCATCATGGTAAAGGACCACTGTGGCGGCCATCTTGGGGTCAGGCAAGAGAATTCTGCCCCTGGGGTTCCATTAGGCCGGTCCGCCAGCCATCGTATTGCTAAACTCACGAGAGGGCAATGTGATCACCCAGCCCGAGGATCGCGCCAATATTAAGGACAGTACGCGGTCATTGTGATTTCGCCCTCTTTCTCAGTATGACGCAGTGTCTTTTAACAGAAGCTCTGGGCCTTCACTATGTCTCAGTAATGCTTTCCAGACGCCATTTTGGAGTCAGGCAAATGTTATCTCTAGTTGGTTACTGCATCGCCGCCCTTGCTTGCATTTTTAAAGGATAAGGTTTCTGCTTAACTCCCTTATACCCCAGTCACATCGACATGCTACCTGTGCAGCCTCTCTGGGCCCCTTTGTCATTTTGTCTTTCTACCATTGCACTTGGAAAGGTGCTTTGTGCGTGGTAAGTGGAGTGTCGAGGATATTATAAATCTGTGAGACCATGTGTTTGGTTATAGTGAGTTGCTGGAGGAAATTTTTCAAAGGGTGTTAGGGCCCTGATGGCACCTGCCCTAATGGTGAGATGTGTGATTCAGTAGTGGATTTGCAGTTATCAAAAACCCTCAGACTACAGGATGCCATCGTTGCCCTTAGTGTCTTTGAATGACCGCAGAGCCTTTGCTGTGTAAAAGTCCCGAAGGCAGAAGCAGTCTTTGGACCGCCATACCTGGGAGTTCTGATTGGACATGCCAGGGTGAAGTCCGTGTTGTCTACTATAGCCATAGGAAGGGAGAGGCGTAACGCCCTTCTGAAATGTGTTTGAGTCCCACATGGCAAGTGTAGTCCGTGTGACCGGGTAGACTACAGTAGTCTGCCTATCATGCTTTTGGTGACCCACAGGACCTCGCCCATAGGTCTAGCTACCAGATTCTGGTCTATCTGATTCCCCTGTGAGCCATTCAATCACATACCACCGTTGTGAGGCTTGGTAATATAGGGTAAGATTCAGGATGCCACCTGTCCACCATCCCCGAGGTATCTCATACAAGTCTTTGTGGCCAGTCTGGATCATCATCCCGCCCAGACATATTGCATACAAATTGCCTGCAAGCGTGAGATGTCAACCTTTGGAATATGTAGTGGCATGAACTGTAATAGGTAAAGGATTTGCGGTAGCAATGTCATTTTAAGTGCAGAGATGCGTTCCACTCAGAGGAGGGAGAGGTTTCTCCATGCAGCCAGAGAGGTTTTAGCCTCACGAATAAGGTGGTCGAAGTTAAGTCGCACGCATACCTGTAAGTTGGGTGAGAAATGAATGCATAGGCATCGAACAGAGTCGTTGGAACAAAGGAATGGAGTGGTCGCGTTCAGGGAGTCCACAAGTGTTTTCCCATCCACAGAACTAAGCCCTCGGGCTAGGTCATATTAATCTTGGGGCCCGCCACCTACCAGAATTTCTTGAGAAGGGAAACAAGTACCATGAGTGAAAGCTGGGGTCAGTGATGTTGAGGAATAGGTCATCTGTGAAGGCAATACCTTAAATTAGTGTATCTGTGAATGGTCCCTGACTTCTGCAGGAGGGGCTCCAGGAAGAGATCAAAAAAGAAACTGGATAGGGAGCAGCTCTGTCTAGTGCCCTGGGATATAGGCAAGGGCTCTGATTCTTGGCAGTTAGCTCTGATTTTGTCTGAAAGCGGGGGCATGTGCCATATATTGGTAAAGCATCGAACATCATGTCCCAGTCTACCTTGTTGAATGCCTTCTCTGCATCTAGGGAGAGGACTGCTGCCCTGACCTTTATCCTGTTGATGTTGATGAGATACGGAACCTGCATGGCCTGGTCGCCAGTGGAGCAATTGAGGACAAAGCGGCCATGGTCGAGTGGATCAGATCAGCTAGGAACTTATCTAGCCGGTTGGCAATACCTTAGCGAGGAGCTTGAGATTAACATTAGGCAGGGAAATGGAAAGGTATGAGGAGCAATGGGTCTGGTCCTTGCCCGATTTGAGAATTAAAATGATGGAGGCCTCTGACATGCTGGGGATGCTACTGTGTCCATCTTAAGCTGGTCAAAAAGGGATGTTAGAGAGGGACGAGCTGTAAGCGAACTGTTTATAAAATAGTGCAGTGAAGGCGTCAGGACCTGGGGCCTTAGAAAGCTTGAGTTAGCTAATGGCTTCCAGTCTCCTGGCGAGATGACAGGAATCTAAGTCCATAGTCGCTCATGCCAAGAGGCAGGGACGAGTGACAGATTCAAGATAAGTGTGGCACGACTCCAGGGCTGCTGGGGAAGCAGTGTACAGCCGTTTTATCAAGGAGCGAAAAGGCTGGAGTTTGCCGGTAGTGGTGTGTATGGTACCGTCATCATCTCTAATCTACCCCAGGAGTTATTTGGCTTGGAAGGCCACAGCTTGTGGGCTAATAGGGCACCTGGCTTGTTACCCCCCTCGTGAAACCGGGCCCCTAGTCCAGTGAGAAGTAATATGGTTTTATCCCGCTTTAGGGTGCGAAGTTGACCCCGGTCCGTGAGAACCTTCCTCCCGAGCTTGTTCGAGGGGGAGCGTTTATGTTGTTGTTCAAGGGTTTTTTTTTTTTACGGAGTTTTATATAGCGCGAACTTGACCCGAAGGTATCGGGTATCAGAGCGCTTTACATAGCACCTGTTGCGTTACATGAGGACACATTCATTTTTGTTAGGCATGGGGAGATTAAGTGATTTGCCCAGAATCAAAGGATGTTCAGCTTCATTGCCGAGACTTGAACCCGGTTCCCCAGATTCGAGGTCGACCGCCCTAGCCATTAGGCCAACTCCTCTCCCCCAGTTTTCCAGGTCAGCAATTAGATTGGTCCTAGTAAGGTCCTGCATGCATTTGAGGCGTGTGGCTTCCAGGATAAAAGCCCCCAACAACCACCATCAAGGTGTCCCAAACCAGCCACATGTCCACGCCCCCATTATTGTTCATTGCAAGGTAGTCTGCGAGGGTGCAACAGATATCGTCCACCAGAAGTGGGTCGCAGAGGAGGTAGCCGTTCAGTTGCCAGGAGACTCCCGAGCGCCAGGGTGGAGAATGGCTCCAGCGGAACAACACCACCACGGGCTGTGGTTGGTGAGAGTCAGGGGGAGATGGTCTGCCTCAAGGAGATTGCCCTCAAGCCTCATGTCCAGTATAACAAGGTCAATCCTGGTGTATCTGTAGTGTGCTGCTGAGTAGTGCAAGAAGCCGATTGTTAAGGGGTGGTATGTGCGATATGCATCCAGGAGGACTATGTCTGAGAGCCACGCCCAACCTTCTGAGGACAGGACCGTCCCCCCCCGGCAATGCTGTGATTTATCTTGGAATGCGCTGAGGACCAAGTTGAAGTCGCCTCCTATTATCAGGGGGCTCCGTGCTAAGGCGGTAATGGTCTGTAGCGAGGTACGTAGGAAGGCCTCTTGCCTGGAGTTGAGAGTGTACAAAGAGGCAATTCAAATGGGCTGGGCATCCCAGGTATCATTAACCACCATCCACCTACTCTCTTTGATTGATTTGTAGTTGTGTTCAGTGAAGTGTAAGGGTTGGGCGACGAGTAATGCTACTCCCGCCTTTTTACCTTTGGATAAGACATGGTATCGAACTGGGAACTTGCGGGAACAGAGTCTGTGAATGTCGGATTGCAGAAGGTGGGTCTTTTGGAGCAGGCAAATGGAGGCTCCTGTTGCCTGAAGTTCTCCCAAGATGGCGAGCCTTTCAGAGAGGTTACTACGGCCCCTTACATTGTATGTGACTACTTGTAAGGTGTTGGGGTTAGTGATAATGGGAGGAAGTAAAGGTGACGTGTTGTGGGGTCCCCACGGTGGACCTGAGAGGTGAATGGAGCAGCGGTGAGTGCCAGTGCAGCCCTACCCCCCTAGCAGCAAGCACGATTGGAAGAGAAAAAGGGAGCAAAGCAATTGATCACAAGGGAGCATGTGCTTAATCACTGGCCTGAGAGGTGTCATTAGTGGAGTGGTGAAGGTGCTCCGGAAGTTGGGATTTACTGGATTATATTTCATTTGGACAAGTCCAAAGCCACCCCGCTTGTCTGGAGACTGTTTGCCATCCAGAGGCTGATATCTGAAGCATTGCCTGATTCCCGGGAGCCCCAAACTGTGCTGGCTCCTTCGGCACCCCCAAGATGTGCTTCGCCTCTGCAAGTGTGGCCGTGGAGTGGGCCTGGCCATTCCAGGTGAAGAGGATGTGAAACAGATGGGCCCAATGGTACTTGATGTTATGGGCGATGAGGAAGTCCATATCTGGTTTGAAGGCGCGCCGTCTGGCCAGTGTGGTCGGTGAGAGATCCTAAAACAGGAGGACTTCAGTGCCGTTGAAGGAGATGGGAACCCATTGTCGAGTCTTAGACATAAACAGTTCCTTGAGGATGGGTGAGGACATCTGGTGTGCGTTTGCCTGCTTTGTGCTGTGGGACCACCCTGTGGACTCTATCCATTAGTAGAGTGTCACCTCTGGACTCCTCAAGAATAGCATCAAAGAGGTCAGAGAGGTATTTGGAGAGTTCCATGTCCGTAACTGTATTTGGTACTCCCCTGATGTGAATGTTATTACGGTGTACTCTGTTCTCCAGATCCTCAAATTTCTCCTGCTAGAGGGAGTACTGATTCTCCAGCTAGAGAATTTGTTGGTGGAGAGTCTTGCCCTCGAGTTTATTGATGGAGGTTTCGGTCTGGGCCGCCCTTTCTCCAATGTCATCGACATCCCGTTGGAGGGTGCAGAGATCCTGCTGGAGGTTGGTCTTGACTCTCTTGAGGTCATTTGGAGCTCCTGCAAGAGCTGGAGGAGCAGGACCCTGGTGAACTGTCACAGGGACCACCTGGCAAGCTTCCAGGCCCACTCATTCCAGACGGTGGAGGTGCATCCTTCCCCAAGGGGTGGTGAGGTGGCTGTTAGAGTAACATTTTAATGATGGAATCCCTCTTGCCCCTGCCCCCAGCCATGGTCCAAGTGGCAGCAGATGTGGTGCAGGGTTGTCTGGGTGGCCAGGTGCCTCTTGTAGTAGGGTTTGGGGCATCTGGTGAGCCATTGAGTGGGGGTACACAAAGAGGTCTGGGCACGTGGAACCCCACTGGGGTGGGCAAGGCGAGGAAGGAGGGTACCCATAGGGGAGCCACCCAAGGGGCCGCAGTCTAGAGGTGCAATGTGGGGGCACCGGCAGAGGTAGCACGCCAAAAATGCAGGGCCCAACTGGAGGTCACAGGTGATCGGTGGGGGTGTTGGCAGTGAAACATTTAGCACTCCCCAACTATCAGCCTCACCTCTCCCAGGGATGAAGGTGAGCTCCGAGGTCACTGCAGGGGTGCAAGTCAATGGGCCCCTCAAGTCGCCCACTGTGGGAGTCTGCCCCATGGTGCCCGCAGTCAGGGAATCTTCTGCACCCTCACAGGGGTGTTGAGAACAATGTGCAGCAGTCTTGGGGTGGTTTTGCGCTATGGTACTCTCTCTCGGTTCCGTGAGGGCGCTTGCGCCAATTCCACCTCACTGCACTCCTCCCGAAGTGTTGTTCCTAGTCTGTTTGCGGTCACTGGAGGATTTAGCGGGTGCGGCGGGTGCCAGTCTGTGAGGCATGGACCCCTGCTCCTCTCAGGGCCCACACCGGTCAGAACAGCTCTGTGGTATATGGGGGACTGGGTGCTCCTCACAGTCTCCTGCCCCCTCTCACCCGATCTTCTGGGACAAGGCACCATGTGTTGATCCCTCACCTGGGGGCACAGCGAGCCACACACCTGAGACGTCCCCCAGTCATGGAGGAGCCAGCATTAGCCTCACGATATTTCCGCCAGGCAGCTGCCCATTCCATGGCACACTTCCTCGGACTCGCTCTTCTGGGTCTGGGTGCGGTTGCCGGAGGGTGTGGAGGGAATGGGATAGCGGGCGCAGTCCCTGGTGTCCCTTGTGACCCGCGCCAGTCAGTGCTGTCCTCTCGTGTGTGCGGCGGCAGTCCCCACGGTCTTTCCCAGCGTCTCACCCAATCCCAGGGGCTGAGGCACTATGTGGTAGTGTCATTGCCTAGGGGTCCGCGGCAACCCCCCATTGAGGGCCAGTTGTGGATCCCCTTTAGCAGAGTTGGTAGGTGGGGTCAGGTTCTGCTGCTAGGACTGGGGCCCTAGCAAAAGGCTACTGGGCGGAGGAGCTCGGGAACTAAAAGTCTGCAATCTGATTGGGCTTGGCCATGCCTACTTGTTTATTTTTAAATATATGTAAATATTAAATATTTACTTTAAATTTTAATATTATACTTAATTTCACTTTAGTTACTAAATGAAAAATAAATTACATTGATTCTACTCATAATGTTTAGCAAACTTGTACACGTAATAAATATAACCAAATGTTACACTGGGTCGAATTTTTCCATAAAAATGATTCCTTAAATCAAATGCAAATATTTTAATTATTATTTAATACACACCTTATTTAATTAGTTAATGTGTTGTAACATTTTATTTTAAAAGTTGTAGGTTTATAATACTGTTTTCAATTGTTTTACATTTATATTTTAAATACAAATATTTGAATAATTTTTTTAAGAATAATAAACTTTAATATTCTTTTTTATACGTTCCCATAGAGCGATATCTGCAGTGATGCTGGAGCTCTCAACATACATGTGAAAAGTTATTAGAAGTAACTTTACACTCACAAATCCTGTTGTAGGATGCTCCAAAAGGGTGTGGAGACATGTAAGTTTACACATAGGTGTACATCTCGATACACACGGAAATGGTGGATAGCAAAAACGTGCATTTCAAAATTTGATTTTGGTAGGTCAGTAACGTGATGCCACTCTGGGGAGGGAGTGTGAAATGAGGAAGAATGATCACTCCTGCACACCTTGTCCTGCTTGATTCATAGGTACATTTGAAATAATCCCACAGAGGAAACAAATGACAACAGTTTCTTGTTGCTTAGCAAAAAGTCCAGTTTAGCCTGCTTTTGTGTGCCTTAGCTACACTGCAGCCACCTTTACCTCTTAGCGTGTAAGACTGCTTCAGCTTCTTCACAATTGGCCAGTGTTTAACGATAACATCATCTTTGTCATCAGCGCAACTTGCAGGACCAAGCTCTTGCCAGTCATTCCCACAGGCCTTCGACATGCACCAGTGTTTGCACGAGCCAGACACAACAAAAGCATGCCATTGCATTCAGTAGAAAGGGACTCTTGGAGTTTGTTCCCACACTCTTGAACATGCACGGCACCACATCACTTGGTCACAAGGTCCCCGGAGGACAGGGGCTACAATCATCAACAGCACTCAGACGCCCAGTCAGATTCTCTGTGTTTTTAGGTCGAGCATGGGAAGCACGTGCTGCTCTCCAAGGCATGCTGTATTCAGGTAGGGACTTGAAGCTCCGCCTACTCTCCACCCATATTTTTCATTGGCTTGTGTCATTGTCCACTGTAAACTGAGGCTATTCATTGGTCAATAGTCTTAGTAGTCCCTCCTTGTCTCATTTTGTAACCTCCCATGAGGACACACCCTGTTACGAGTGTTGTTACTCAGTAGGCTTTAATTAAAGCCTCCGAGCACTATTTTCTCAAATAGCTGTGTCCTGCCTGCAACAGCAGGCAAAACACGCGCTCTCCTAACGTTTTTTTAAAATTTTTATAGCATGGGCACCAAACGCATTTGCAATGCAATAGGTCTGCATTTGCAGATATTTCCAAGATACTCCCGCGGAGTAATAGATGCGCTTTAGAAATAACATATACAATACAATACAATTTGCGAGAGTTTAAGCTATTGGCATTGTAAATGACAATGCCTTTTATTTATCTGTTTTAAAAACAACACATAAATAAAAGGCATTGTCATTTACAATGCCAACGGCTCAAACTCCCGTAAATGCGAGACCTATTGCATTGCAAATGCTTGTTTTACTGTGTTACTTTTAGGAGACATTGACATGTTGCAGGGCTGAGTAGTCTGTCACAAAAAAATAGATAAAAGGAAAGTGGTGTGACCCCCAACGTACTGACTAGAGCTGGAGGAGGGCCCTTTGGGGTAATGAGGACAATACTATAAAAAATAAATATGTACATACATAACCTAAAAGAGATTTGGCGACAGTTACTCTGCTATGGTTGAGACTATCATTCTATAGGAATTCGATTTTTAATTTGCTGCTAACTTTGGTGCCTTTGGACAAATCAGCATGGAATTCAATCCACACTGAGCCCATGAACTTCAGATACTTCATTGCAAATCCATTTTATACCATGACATCTTTGCATTACATTAATGTGTCGAGGGCAAGGAGGAGTTAAACATTTTTTCACAGTTGAGCTCCAAAGCTCACTGGGTGCAGGTCTTAAACTCAGGCCACGTGCTCAACACCCCTTTCTTCACAGCTCACTGCACACTTCCTTTGCCTACGCCCAGTACATTATGGGTGCAGGGCTACGCTTTTATTTTTTTACATGTTTTATTGTTTTGCAAAACATCACAAGAAAGAAACATACATCCCACAGCTGTGCTTCAGTATCCACAGCGAACCAGTCACCGCCAGCCCAGCACTTACCATCAAAGCAGGTGTTCCAGGCCTAGTCCTGGTGTCGACCACCCAGCCCGTTCACTGTGACCTTCGGCTGCTACTGCGAGGGCCCCTCTCCTGAGGCATCTTCAAAGCCAGCCCTCAGACTGTGATACGCTCTCAATCAATCAATCAATCAATCAAGGGTTAGTAAAGCGCAACTACTCAACCGTGAGGGTCTCAAGGCGCTGGGGGGGACAGCTCCGTAGTGTGCTGAGGTCATCCGAAGAGCCAGGTCTTGAGGTCCTTCCTGAACTGGGGAAATGTGGGAGACTGCCGGAGGTAGATTGGTAGGGAGTTCCAGGCTGTGGCAGCGAGGTAGGCGAAGGACTTTCCTCTTGTTCTAGTCTTGTTGATACGAGGGACGGTGACCAGAGAGAGCTGGGCTGATCGCAGGAGTCTTTTGGGTGCGTGGGTGGAGATGCGACTGTTTAGGTATGCGGGTCCAGTGCCCCATATCTTCTCAATTTTCTTAGGGCATCCCAGGCTTCCATACACCACCCTCTCCGCCTCCATAGATTGATGGGCTTTGCTTTTGAACAGATCCTCTGCAGAGTGCCCCAGCCCCCCTAGCATCATCAGTGATGCCACTTGTGATGCCTTCTATGACACCATCAGTGCAGACATGAGCAGCGCTTTCGGGGGAGTTCTGGTTGCATCGCTCCCCATGACACATAAAATAATGTTTTTTTTAGTTTTGCGTCATAAGTATATTTTCCCTTAAACTTAAGTGTTTTAGAGAATTTCGAAAGTTTCCTTAAAACCACTTTTTATTTTTTCTGAGTAAAAAAACAAAACTCTTTCAAAAAATCTGTGCAAAGGTCCTGCAAGGTGGTTCAATATGCTGAAGGCTTACCATAGACAAAAGGATGCTCTCTGGAAGTTAGGAGCTCGATTCAGCATTTTATCCTTTAAATTGTAAATTCCAAGCTGAAACATACGTCAACGTATTATTATGGTATTTACAGCGCCTAGAAAAGACAGTAGCGCCATGTAAAAAAGAAGTTATCGTATAAGTTTAGTTTGGGCGCCAAGGTGCCGCTCGGGGACATATGTAATACGCCACGACTAAGCGCTCTGACAAGGAAGAAAGGCGAGGATGTGATGCACAAACAGGCACAATTTTTGTTGCCTTATCTTCTGGCCACGGGCTGGATGGCAATATCGGGTTCTTCTGGTTACTTATCTATTTAATATTACTGCAGAGCGTTCTTGAGCGGAGCATTTCAAGCATCCACGCGCTGCTGCTGCCGTCAGAGTGTGACTCACAACCAGCGCGTGCCTCGCGGCTCCTTCATGCGTACGTCCGAATCATCACGTTGGTTCGAATCGAATATGACGCGCATTGTGTGTAATGCAATAAAGATGTCATAGCCCCAACAAGTGCATATGTGTATGTTCGCAGATCATCACGGGTGATGGTATTACTACCAGACAACAATCATTTCATTGTTAGGGGGTTTGTAAACAGGGTACAGTAAAACGTAGGACACGTAAACGCATTGCTTTCTGCTTTTCTCCAAGTTCTCTGGGGCACGATGCTGCACATCAATTTGATCACAGGCTTTAACTGGACTGGAGACTTTGTTACACAGAAACGTTTTAACAATGTGAATATCTCTGGCCCAGGGATCTAAGTGGGCTGAGTCCCTCCGGGTCACAAAACCCGTTAGTAATTAAAAGTGGACATTGAAACGGGTCCTTATCGGTCCCAACATTCATGTTTCTAACTGTATGGGAAAATAACACTGATCGATTTTTGAACAATTAATGTAAACAAAAAGTTAAGGTAATTCATTTCAGCGATTTAGTTCCCGATTATATTACACTGTTTACTAAATCTTGCACCAAAATACCGGTCGCGTGGCACGCTATTGGGATCATAGAAATGTAAGGGCATATTTATGAGAGGATTGCGCTACGTTTGCACCTCGCAACGTGGTACATGCATGACGCAAACATCTAAGTCAGATTTTTGAAGCAACTTTGTCTGGCTTCGAGTGGCTCCAAAAATCTGGAGTAACGCAACACCAGCGGAAATCGCTGCGTTGCGTTACTCTGCCCTGGCAAGGCATTCCATGGGAGTTGGTGTTCCCACTCACTTCCCATGGTTTTTGATACATTCCCAGATTTACAAGACTGGGAATGCGCCAAAAAGATACGCCTCCCTAGGAGAGGCGTAACAGGGGAAATATCTTTATTTCTCCTAGTTACTTCCTTTTCCTATGTGTGTAGCATTCTGCAGCACACATAGAAAGGAATATTCCTTTCAGGATTGTTGTGTGCAGGAAGGTGTCCCTTCCTGCAAAAAAACATTCCTGCATGCAAGGCAGGCACCCTTGCACCATGGTGCAAGGAGGCCTGCGTTGGGGCTAGGCAGCCCATTGTGCACCAGTGCAGGGGGAAAACTCAGGAATGTGCCGTATGTCTTAAATACGGCTCATTTCTGCCCTTTCCCAGGGACGCAGTGAGGCACAGCAAGGTGACTTGCTGAGCTGCACTGTGATACTTCTTCATGAATTTGCCCCTTAGTGTATATCTTTAAGCCATGCCCTAGAGTACACAGTCAACACCCCTTTTAGAACACCCCTACATTTCAGCATCCCACTTAAAGCGTTGCTCTGACCACTACCATAGCAAGGATGTCTTGGGCTCTGATGTAAGCAAGAAAATGGGCCTTATGACTGCTGTTGGGGTAGTAAAATACAGCAATTATCAGGGTTTAATGGGACCTTCAGGACTTTAGACCCTGGTGTCACTGCACCTGCTGCATCAATTCTCTCTTTTCTCTGACAACAATAAGGGGATCAGCCATTTTGGATGAAAAGAACAAACAAATCCATGTTGTACAACCTCTTGCTTATTAACAAGGGCAAATGGAGTTTATTCTGTTGCTCACTTAAGTTTTACATTCAAAGAATACTACACTTACCTGGAGAAAAGTCATAGCACTTAAAACATTCAGATTTTTAAAAAAATGAGGTATAATAAAAATCATAAAAAATGTACTCAGACATATAATATGACATAAAATAAAATGAAAACACTGAGGGGCACATTTACAAGAAATTGGCCTAGGGCAGTGTCACAAATCATTTTGCTGTGTTGCTCTATGCCAATTCGAAAGGACAGGAATGCACCGTATTTACAAGATACGGTGCATTCCTGCCCTTTCAGCCAGCACCGGCACACATTTTGCAGCCATGCATCAACGCAGGCACCCTGCATAGTGCAAGGGTGTCTGTGTTGTTGGCACAATTGTTTTTGTGCAGGAAGGGGCACCTTCCTGCACAAAAACAATCACAAGAGGCGTTTTCCTCTTTCTATGTGTGCTGCAGAATGCAATACATGTGGAAAGAGGAAAAAACGAGGAGAAATGTAAATATTTCTCCTCGTTACACCTGCTCTAGGGAGGCGCAAGGTTTTGGTGCTGCCCCAGGTTTAACTGATGTTGTAAATCTGGGGCTGTGTCAAATTCCATGGGTGCTGAGTGGGAACACCCACAGCAACACCCTTGACACCTACAGCAACACCCATGGAATGCCTCTTTCACGTTAAGTCAGGCAAGGCTTGCGCTGCCTCGCCTTACTCCATATCTACAAGCCCATGAAAAGCCACTCAGGGTGGCTTTACGTGGCCTTGTAGATATGGCTAAGCCCGGTACACCATCAGAACGTCACCAAAAGCAGCATTCCGGCAGCACACAGGGCTTGTAAATATGCTCCTAAATGAAAAAGAAGAGATTAACTTTATGTGTGAGGATTCTTCTAATCTGATCCAGCTACATAGCGACAGAGAGCAGTAGTGTACAAAAGTGCAGGTAGGGGAGGGCAGAGCAGACGCAGTGAGAGTAAGAGGGTTGCAGGGAAAGCTGGCAGGAGTTAGCAATCAGGGATATCCCTCATATAAGTTCATGGACTGGGGGCACCAAAGTTGTTAGCAAACATAAAACTCCATTTCCTTTGGAAACGTGGTTCGAAATATAACTACCCAGTGGCGACTGAAGCCAGCACCTACATCCAACTCCCTGCAGGCAGACAACCCCATGCCATGCACAGCATGTGGCTGGCCATGAGCCAGGCCTGGCACCCAGCCCCTGCTGGTGCCCTACCTCCTCCGCTGTGCACAAGCCATGCAGCAGCGGTTGTTCGCATGGTTTTGCGCCCAAACTCCCGTGGAGGCACATGGCTGAATATAAGGGATGCCAATTTAACTAACGCAGAGCTACTTACTTTGTCAGAGGGTCAGAACACATAAATATAAAAAGTGGGCCAATTGACTTTACAAAGGGGTCAGAATATCAACATATATAAAACACATGTATTGTCTTTGTCAGAAAATGAACAATAATTATAATGAAATGTATATTTCATTAATTCACACAGTTCAATGTTGCTTTATTTCAAAGAAAAACATCAACTTGTATTGAGTCTTTTTTTTAACAGTTTTCAAGCTACAATGTGCAGCCATAGAAGTACCCAGAAAAGGGGGTTTGCACTCCAGTTGAAGAACATAGAGTTCCAGCAAAAAAGTGCCTTAAAAATATGGTAAGCTGTCCTGGTGCATGGATTTAATGACCCAGGAGACTATCTGTTTTCTTTTATATAGAAATGTTGCTGGCGCCCTCCCCACCCAACATTAAAAAATGTTTGTTGGTGTCCCTGGCTCTTCTAGGGGCACAACAAGCATGGCAATATATTATGTGAAAGTGCCCTAGGTCATTATTAAGCCAGGGCGGAGTTCGCGGCGTTCCGCTATGCAAACCTCCGCGATGTGCAAAAAAAAACTCCGCTGCGCTACGTGGAGCTCCGCAAGCAGGGGAGTGCGTTAGATAAATGCTATTCACGGTGATTTTCAGTGCCAGGTGCTTGTCCGCACTGTGCAATCATCGCGAATGGCACCATGCACAGCGCAAGCAGTCGCTGCTTCCTTTTTGCCGCTCGAGTAGATTTTTACTCGAGCGGCAGCTTTCTCAATGCTAACGGACGGTTTCTCAACGCGAGCAATGAGAAATCTGACCACCCGCGTTGAGAAATCTCGCCGGGAGGTTGATTTTCCACGCTCGCGCTCGCCAACTTGATGTTGACGATCGCAAACGAGGAAAAATCTCTCCGGGAGGTGGATTTTCCTTCCTCTCGCCCGGCAACTTGACGTTGACGAACGTGAGCGAGGAAAAAAACTCCACTCCGCTACGTGAAGCGGAGTTTTGCGGAACTCCGCAAGCTCCGCGTAACGCGGAGTGTGGAAAACTCCGCAAACTCCGCGAGCGGAGCGGAGTTCACCACCCAGACTTAGTCATTGTGGGGTGCTCTTGCTAGGAGCAGTGAATAATAAATGAGTGGCTTCTGCACTCATTTATTATTAATTTTTTTATATATTTTGGGTGTCCTGATGCCAAACCAGTACACCAAGATGCTCATTTTTTGTTGGGGGACAAGAAGGCAGCCAGTAAAACTTTACTTTAATAGTATTGGGGATGGGGGCATGCAACCCCCCTCCCGAGCCATTGCAGGCCCCAGGGACTCTACCCCCAAGGACCGTATCCATTTTTATAGAAGGGTGGTGTGGACGAGGACCCCATCCCCTGGGGACATAGTCTTTGTTTAAGGTGCAGGAATGCATTGCACCCTCCCAAACCCTTACGGGCCATGGGGGCTCCATCCCAAGGGGCCATGGTCTTTTTTTAAGGTAAGGGGGGCATGCAGCCTCCTTCCCCAAGCCTTTATGGGCCCCAGGGACCTCATCCCCTGGGACCTAATGTGGGTGCTCTGATGCCCACCTGGGCACCTACAACAAGCAATGGTGGGGGCCATGAGGCAAGCCCCAGGGCCCCACGGCCCCATCGGCTCCCCTGCATGCACCCACTTTGGGTGCAGCGGGAGCCGGCTTTGCTCCCGCCTGGTGGAAACAAGTTTTTTTTTCTGTCCCGCTGGGCAGGAGCTACCTCTGTGTGCCCACCCAACAGGAACATTTTTGCAGCTCCCACTGAGTAAGAGTGCACATTTTTCCCCTGCCCACATTCTTGCGGGCAGGAATACTGTGTCCCAGCAATGGGCTCCCTGAAACATAATTGGAACCGGCCCTGGGGGATGGGGTCCCTGAGGCAGTACAAGGCTTAGGAGGGGGGTATGCACTCCCATCCCCTTTTTAGGTCGAGCCTCAAGTAGCGCGCAAGCGCTGCTCTGCGAGACTTTATGAGGGGCTTTTGAAAGCTGACCAGACGCTCGTGCGTCAGGGCCTTTTCCTTGCGGTTACCCGCAAGCAAAAGGCCATGGTGCACGAGCGTGTGGTCACGCCTGCTGCTCGCAAGCGCGCGCACCACTCGTGTGCTTGTTATTTTTTCTACGACGCTGCAGCGGCTTGTTTAAATTTCTGCGTGCGCGACCGCGCTCCGGTAACCGTCCCAGCTGTGCCTGCATGCATCCCGATGCCCTGCTCCTCTCGGCGTGCACGGCCTGGCATCGGTCTAGTGGCGGCAGGAAATAAAGGACAGCAAGACTCATTCATGTCAGGAAACCCTTTCATCTTGCAAGGCTTTGTTTACTCGGTGTAAATTCAAAAGCTCGTCGGTTCTAAACACGGCTATCCCTTAACTTCAGAATCTCAATGTCTAACCGAACGTTCACGTCCACAACAGTGAGCAAGGCCAGGAGTGCTCCTGCGCTCACAGCTCATTTCTCGTAAGAGAGTAAACGGGCAAGGCAGCATTCCAAGTCAACACCAACGACAGAGTCTCTGAAGGCTTTCTAATTTTATGGCAGCGTCCACCACCCCGCAACTGGACTGTGGTGCAGCCGCAGAGGGTCGTAAACGTCTGCTCTTGGCGCCCGAGTTTTAATTCTCAATGGCTTGGATCTTGATGCAACTGAAGCAGAGCCTGCGTTTGAGAGTAGTGGCCGACAGAAAATGTTTGTGTTATCACTTTCAGTGCTGTTGTTCACTCTGATCCAAGTCAAGAGAGGCGCATGTAAACACTCGCAAAGGTGCAGCACGGCGCTAAATCTATTATTTGGCTGTACCTCAGTGTTGCATGCAGGGTGTGGTTCATATTACGGCTGCCCTTACAATATTGCAGATCCCCGGCAGAGGAAAGATGTTAAACGGCCTTGTAAATCTAGTTCATACACCGTGTCGCTTGCTGTGCATACAGTTTTCTATTAATGTACTGCTAAGATAGGTGATTTGGGAGAGAAAGACTTGTTTTCAGCACAAGGCAACAGCCATAAAAGCAGTTTCGATTTCGCTTAAACATAATTTGTGCTGCAATTGAACCATAAGGCGTTTTTTCTATTCTTTTAACACTGAGAGGTTTTAGTTCGAGGGTACCATTCGCCTGACATAGGCTGTGCTCTTTTAAAGTGACCTGTGCGAAGAGTTTAAGTCAATGTTTATATGGATGGGATGATGTGCTCAATATCTGAGACTCCTTTGTTATCCTTTGATAATGCATAAGGTGAATAATATCTGACAATACATCGAATTACGGGCAGTTCTATATGTCATGCACCTGCATAATTCTGCAACTTTTGAAGCAAATGTTATATCTTCATTCATGTTGTCTTCTTACCATTTTAGGGTGAATTATCAAAGAAAGAAAGTTAGATAGGTGTACCGGTCTACAGGGGAATGGACTGCCTTTCCGATGGCCTCGCTGTACTCCGGATCTGGGATCGGGGGGACGACATTGATGTTGGGGCGGCATTAGCAAGCTAACCATTGGTCATGGTACCGGTCTGTTAGGTATACGTTAACCATCGCATAATAATTCCCACAAACAGGCTGCGCCAGTCAGGAAACCCTCGGCCACATTCTGCCACTTGGGATTCACGCACAATGTCCTGAGTGAACGAGTAGGCAGGTAGACATGGGGCAACAGTTTGAAATTGTTGTGGTATGTGCATTTGTGACCGACATTAATTGTTAGATTCATTTTCAAGGTATCTCCTCAAACAACGTAGAGTCCCTTCAGGGGCCACACAGCCTCTTAGCACCCACCGTTGAGGACAATGTTTAACAACCCAATGTTAATTCAGCATCAATGTATCATTCACCGTGACTGCAAGATACTTTACAATTTCCTCAGGACACTTTAATTTCAGCAGTGGCTACTTGCGGTGCAGATCGATCGACGCCCTATAACAGGTAATATTTCTTCTAATATTCCATTCACATCAAACTTTTTTTTTTTGGGTGGAGTTTTATATAGCGCAAACTAGACCCGGAGGTATCAGAGCACTTTACACGAGCACCAGTTACGTTACAGAGGGACACATTAATTTTTTGTTAGGCGTGGGGAGATTAAATGATTTGCCCAGAATCACAGGATGTTGAGCGTCCCTGCCGAGCCTCGAACCCCAGCTCCGAGGTCGACCGCCCTAGCCGATAGGACACATTCTCTCCACATTGATGACATAGGAAACCCATTGCTTTTGTACTATCAGGCAAGAAGTGTGCCACCACTATTTCCTCATTATAGGAGGTACACGTTCACATTTAACATTCGCCTTGTAATCTATATCATGTGAATATATTTGGGGGAAGTACATAAGGTAATATGTTTTGAAAGTACATTTACTTCAAAGGCGAGCCAGTTTTCAATTCCGATCACTAGGCATGTTGTCATGATCTGATTTGCGCACGCAGGCCAACAGTTGGGAATATCTAATGAATAAATTCCAAGAAATATCAAATGAAACTACCTAATTTACTTACAATAAAGCAGGGTTTTCCAAGAGGACATACAATAATATGGGCTGCGTTAAAAAAGGAAACTGCAACTATCAGATTTCACCATTAATGTAATCAAACCACTCACATTGTTAGGGGGTAAGCTGCCTGGTAAGATTGTGAGCATAACATCACAGTATTAAACTGCACATGGGAAATTCTTTTAAGAAACAATAAACATATTACAATTACATCCATTACTAAAGGCCACATGCTTTTAATATCATCAGAAGTTGGGCTGTCACATATCATAGTGATACGTGTTTTGTGTCTACTTTAGCAACGTCTTTTGTGTCTACTTTAGTAAGACATTTACACACACTTTAGACTACCTGGAGCATCTATATTTGTATAAAATGTTACTCGGAATTAAGGGACAAGGCAGGTCCTTTTACCCCGGTGGAGTATAATTATTTCCTGGGATGAACAAATTAATCTAGAAATTAGACCTAGTTTAACCACCCAGGGTCATAGCTGGTGGCACGTAGTGTGGAATGACCCCCATTGGGACCAGATGGGGTTCAAGTGCCATGATTGTGAGCTGTTTTACACAGTCATCAAAGGTCTCCGCTGTTGACATCATTTACTTCAAATTACCACTTATGGGGAGGCATACTAGTTATCCCATTTAGCACAGGTGGATCACAAGATGGAGCTGTAGGCACATGATTTGCTTTTTCATGCAGCATGGCCTGTTCCTTCGTTGCCATAGTCATAGCAGTTCAGATCACACCTCTTTGTCAACCAGTCAAATGCTTCCTTGGGTTACAATGCTAGAGGACTGGTAAGCTGGGGTTTACGAAGCAACATGCCTTAAATGGGGCAGTGGAGCTAAGGCAACCAGTTTCTACACCATGCAAAAGTCCAACAGTTAGTGCTCTGGAACTGTTCAACACAGTTACTGTACCATGTATACTCAAGAAAGCAAAGCAATTTGTTTTTATGTGAAAGATGCTTAATGTATGTGTTCAATTGACATGTGACACATTCTCTGGTTTGGACGAGCAGTGCTACCAACAATAGGCCTATGTGTTCACAATCTTCCCCGGTGGACAAAAGGTGCAGATTCAGTAGCTTGTTCTCATCTAGAGTAGGGGTTTTTCAACTTTTTCTGCATTAAGAGCTACTTCAGCTCAAGCTTAATCATCTGGAGCTACTAATACATTTTATCACTGTACAATACCAACCATACACCTTTGACACTAGGGACTTAACCACAGCAATGAGTCTCTCTAGTTCAGCTTAAGTTACTATTCAGCTATTGGCTTCAAACATATTTGGAAATGCAACCATTTTGCCTTTATCCACATATTTAAGGATATGAAATAAAGCAGAATACTAGGGGTACATTTATGGGGACCTCGGGCCACACCCTGTGTTTCAGATCCACCCATGTGTTACAGCAAACAAATGATGGACGGAATGCTGACAATGCAAACATTCTCCCCCAGTCAAAAGATCTGGGTTAAATCCATCGTTCTTTTGCCCACTACGCCACCCAGTCCAGACCGAACTGCCAGGCCAGGTCCTCCCTGGAACGGAAACAAGCATCCTGTGACCGGTTTCAATGTATGTCACCCTTCTTCAGCCAGGCTAGCTTGAATCCAGTGGCGCAGTGAGCAAGGGACCCACGTCTGGGCATACCCATCCCACTTAGGGCGAACAGGGTTACAGCAAACAAATGATGGATGGAATGCTGACAATGCAAACATTCTCCCCCAGTCAAAAGATCTGGGTTAAATCCATCGTTCTTTTGCCCACTACGCCACCCCAGTTTGGACCCAGCCATATGCAAATCAGTCTTGATCCTGTGCCCCATGGGAACAGTCCAGACCGAACACTGCTGTAACTCAGATCCACCCATGCCTTGGTTTGGGGTGGAGAGGCACACCTGCAATCCATGCCAGGAGACGACACAGCTTCAATTCTTTGAGACATATCAAACAAGCATTGGCATAGCCAATAGGTCTCGCCTTTGGAACCTTACAAGTATTTAGTTATGCAGTACAATATCCTTGGTGCAACAACATCAACTTTTGCAAGGCTAAACACTTATAAGGTCCCAAAGGCGAGACCTATTGGCTATGCCAATGCTTGTTTACTTAAGGTGACACCGGGGAATGGGGTCCCAGACATGCATGCCAATAGACCTGATTCAGGTGGGAGACTCCAGATTTTTGAAGTCAAAAAGGGTTTTGTTTCATCTGTCTCCCACCTGAAATTGCCTTTGCTTCAATAGAAGTCAATTGGGGTAAATACATTCTAACAATATTTTCTTCAAATCTCCCACTTTCCTCTTCTAAAACATTGCTATGTATGCCCTGGGGCTTTATGAGACTCGAGGAGAGGTGCTGCGTGCCCCCTCACCTTTCAATAACATGGCAAGATGTGGGGTATGGGGTCCTATGTAGGCCCCCTCCCCAAATATATATATATATATATATATATATATACATTTTGACCCCTTGGCCCTAGCACACCACGGGGGTCATTTAAATTAATAAACCAATGGCGCCCACGATTTCTTGTTTCACAGTCCCTCTGGAGTACCACAGGATTGCAGCAAAAAAACATATATTTTTTATTTTGAACGGGGGGAAGGGGGTCCCACAAGGGCTAGGGGGTAGGGTTTCCCTATCGTGCCCACTTATTTTGTTTTTTTTTAAACATTTTCAGGACACAAGACTAAATCCCTGACTCCTGTAATAGCTGATGCAACATTTGTTTTCATGTGGCAGCCAGCCATCCAGAGCACTCTCTCCCCCAGCAATGAAGTGGCTGAAGGAACAAAAAAGGCCCAGCCGGCCAATCAGAATGCTCTATTTATTGAAGTTGTGTTCACAGGACTCACCCAACTGTACAGATATACAAATATTTTTAACCTTAAATTCACAAAAAGTACTGGATGGATTTAAATTAAATCAAAAAAGCACACTTTCTGAACCAAGATCTAGCTTCCTGCCAAATTTGGTCTAATTCTGTTCAACCTTTTGGCTGTAGTGTGTTTCAAAACTCCCAATGAAAATTGTACGGGAATTTTGCATCTTGGTACCCCCCTTTTTCCTCGCACCCACTTGACGGATCACCCTGGAACTTTCCAGGATGGAGCTGAACAAAAGAGACCACTTTTTTGGAAAGATTTGTGAAGATTTGTTAAATCGTGCCAACGTTATTAGCAAGTCAAAAAAGCCATTTCCTATAGAAGCACCATCCTAACTATAACTACCCATTGGCGATTGTCACTGGGTAATATGTACATATATATTTATAGGTTAAAGTGGCGTTATAGATAGGTGTTTCAATGGGTTAAAAACCTAATGTTCATAAATCCAAAAAAACATTGAAGTTCACCAGTTGTAGTTAAGTGAATGAACTATAACTTGTGCCCCACCATGCACTGCTTATGAACTCACAAAATGCATCACTCATGACATGTTAAACAATTGATGACATCACTGATGACATCTCAAATTACATAATTGATTACATCAACCGTACACATACAATTCACAAACATATCACTTGTAAAACCAAACTTGTTGTGTACATCATCACCTGTCAAAATAATAAATAGTATATAGACAATACATCAACATTTGAAACTAAAAAAAATAATTCTTAAACACATTAGAGCTATTTTAAAATAGGGACATGAACAATGGTACTAATAAACACATCATGGAAGAACATTCAAGCGATTGGACACAGATGGGATACTTTGTAATTGACTGTGTGCCAAAGAATTAGGGTGACCAGAAGTCCCGGATTTGCCCGGACAGTCCTGGTTTTTCCATGACTGTCCTGGCTTCTCGACACTTTTTACATAAACAAATAAAGGTCCGGTTTTGAGAGAGGGTTGGGTAAACACGCACATATACCACTGTGCTGTGAAGGCTCACGTTTACACTGGCCCTCTCATGACACCAGGACAGAGCGTTTGAAAGAGTCTCCAACTGTGCTGCCTGACTTAATTCAGGCAGCACAGCAGGGTTTAATAGGGGGTGAATCAACCCCTGCAAAGCACCTGCAGCATGAATCACAAATCCCCCCATGCAACACACCCCAGCTTAACCAAGGAAGTCTTTAATTTTCATGCTACAAGGGTGTAGCATGCAAATGAAAGACTTACTCGGCCATGCTGTGGTGTGTTCCATATGGCTGTCCTATCTATCTATCTATCTATCTATCTATCTATCTATCTATCTATCTATATGTGTATATATGTATATATATATATATATATATATATATATATATATATATATATATATATATATATATATATATAAAATATATATTACCTACTGGCGGTTGCCAGAAGGTAGTTATAGTTAGGAGCATGTTTCCATAGGAAAAGCATTTTCTGACTTGGCTATAACTTTGGTGTCGATTGACCAATCTTCATGAAATTTAGAAATAAAAGTGTCAAGGTAGGTTCTGTGTGTCATGGAAAGTTTGGGGGTGATCCATGCTGTGGGGACTGAGAAATAGGGGCACAAAACAAGGGTGCATTTGTAATGTTAATTCCCATAGGAACACGTTGTTGAAGCTACAGCCCGAACCGCTGGACAGAAATACACCAAATTTGGCAGAAAGATAAAGATTATGCTAGTTGTTATTTGGTGCAAATCCGTTCAGTAGTTTTTGAGAAATGCAAATTGAAAATTATAGTGATATTTCGCAACGGTTTAGCGGCCAATCGCGAATGCGCGCGCCAACGGGAAGGCTTTGATTGGCTGGACGCAACCTGAACAGAAAGTTGCGGCGACCATTTTATCAATCGGGAATGGTTCCTGGGGCTGAAAATGTCTGTGAAGGGGTCAGGGTGGATGCACTCTGACCCCATGTTTGAGAAATGGGGGTGTTAGTGACACAAGTTATGTGTTCAAAATTGCTTTTTTTTACTCACGTGTGATATTCGCGATGACGCCATGACTGCCAGCGTGGCCCCCCTGTGTACCATCGCGGGGATGTCACGACTATTGCTGCGACACCGCAAATATTGGTGGAAATATGAAACAAAAAGTATGTATACCCACTCCCGTACCCACTCAGACACTAATGCACCCACTCACTCATGTTTCCTGGCTTTGTCAATCTGTGGACAACATTGATTTGACCACTTCCATTTCTTTCTTTGGCATTTATTAGAGTACACGATGACAGTGTGAGGGAAAAGGGACATCAGTTCTGCAAAGGTTTCTTTCATTAGGATCTCCAGCCCTACCCCAGTTAGTGTGCCTTGTTCAGTCTGTCAGTATTTACTTTATTTCGATTAGCATCAGCAATCATAAAAGTACAATAAAAACATCAATAAATTTCAAGTCCATAACATAAAATTCAATAAAAATACAGTGTCATGCGTAAGCATTATAGACTTCAGTTAAAAATCTTGATAAATACCAGCAAACAGTAAAATTGTCTAAAAATTTCAAATATTAAAGAGCTGGTCTTGCTTACTTAAAATTCAAAGGCACGAGTAATATTTATGTTGCAAATTGGCCCATTTAGGGCAAATTAAAACAATATGTAAAGTGTCTAGTGCAGAGAACGCATCACATGTGCAATTTGGAGGGTCTGATGGCTTATGCCAGCCCACTAGACATTGGAGGAACATGTTCAAACAAAAGTATGTTAATAATCTTCTGTGAATAACCGGCATATCCAATATTAAGTCAAATTCATTTTTTCCATATATTTCACCATGACATAGTGTGTATAGCAATGTGTGTGCCTAGGTCATTTCCACCACAGTGCACAATCATGAGGTGAGGAGCTTGGCAATCCACAACGGATATAACCAAAGCCAGCAACTGATGAAACTTTAACCCTCTCTGGCCAAACCAAGTAATCTCCACATTTGGCAAACCCATGTCCCTGTCAATACCTCTGTTTTTTACAGCCTCTTTAGCCCAATAGACATAACTGTGGCCAACAATCCACACTTTAAGCATTTTGAAGTGAAGGAGCAATAGCAGTCAGGAGAAGAATGGGGCTGAATGAGGTAGTTTTCCAAATGAAAAACAGTTAAAATGGAGGTGCTTTCTTTTTTAAAAACAAAAGATATATTTGATTGGATGTTGTCAGCATGTAAGTGAATACAATTAGGTAGTGTGTTGGATGCATTAACAAGAAGTCCTATTATTGGCTGTTGTTTAAAAAAAGAAATGTAATACAAACATGGATATGCTTTTAAATCTGTGGAGTAAACCACGCCTGCTGTATCTGATTTGGAAGTAGCATGGTCCTCCTAGAATGTGCTGTGAACTTTAGACCTACTGGTTCCACTGGGATGCTACACACACTCAGCTAAGTGTGTATTGGGGGGAAGGGTGTTAAAGAGACAGCATTTTTTTTTAAAGTTGAGGAGTTATGACACAATTTAAGTAATGTTAATCTTTAATTTCCAACTCAGGACTATGTAATAAACTGCTGCACAGTATTTCACTTTTAAAAAACAGAAGCTAAATATGGGTTTGGACAACCGTTTCTTTTCGCGATTACTCCACGATGATCGTGAAAACATTGCGAACACGCACAGACAGGAATCTCCTTTTGAAAGAGAGGGAACGGGTTAACAGATGCTAACCATTCACAAGTGGAGATAGAGTAGTCTAAAATTAAAGACATGATTTCATTTGCTGACTTTCTCATGATCATAGAGTGGAAAGTTGAAGACGTTGCAATTTTATAGTCGCTTTGTATGAGAGTGGTGTACCATTCTTGTGCACAGTTTTTACAAATCCTAACAGTGTCAAAACTACCCAATAAGAGCTAAAACAACAATATAATCGACAAACTCAATTCACTGGTATGTACATAACGTTTTAATTATTTAAAAAATTTACATTAGAAATGAAAATATATATGGGAGTTTGATAAAAAAGAGTATCACAGTGATATGAAAAAATATATCAGATTAACTGTATCTGGCAGAGGGTATGTGTTTAAGATGTTATTACCAAATTTTTGGGAAAGTAAGAGGAATATGAATTAGTGCCCCTTTATTCCATTGTGTACTTTATAGAAAAACAAAAGTATAGTATTGTTGAAAGTTACAATGAGGAATGTATTTAAAACTAAGAATGTTTTAAATGTCTAAGCATTATGTGCAGAATAGATACATCTATGTTATTTGCATTCTGGGAATTGTAGTACTTTTAGTCACATTATTAAACAGGAGTAGTGCAGTCATGAACACAAAATAAGAAAATGTGCTGCGCCTGTATATGAATTATAAATTAATAATACTTGTTAGGTATGTATTAGGAAGTGTTTGTCAATGTGGTTTTTAAATTATATGAACGGTTTGCATATGTTTAGATGGTGAAATATGGTTTTTCTGGTTGCAGATAGTTATATGTACGATGAGACCCTTGAGTTTACTTAAAGATGTGGAGAACTATCTTTATGGAAAGATGGCCTGAAGGTGTATATTTATTATGAAAGCACATATATGTTTACAAGGTGATCTATGTTCTTTAAGACTGTTGAAAATTTCATGTATATGGTGAGGGTGGTGTATTTCTTTAAACATGCTGTGTTTAAAATTGAGGAGGGTTAATAGTGTAGAATGTCTGTTGAAAGTTCTTGCGCTAGCTTCACTTGGTGTGTAACTTTTCCTTCAGAATGCTGAATATATGTTTTAAAGACACAAGAAAGATTTGAGAAATGATCTAGGTATGCCATTAAGAAAAGGTTTTGTGCTTTGAAAAAGTGACAATTGTTGTTTTTAGTTTTAGAAACTTACTGATGCATGAGCACGCTGAGTAACAGAGCAATGTATGCTCCGAGAGAGCCATGCATTCAATTACATATCAAGTGTGATATCTAGACTTCACTCACACATAGCTCAGTAGAAAAGGTTCAATACACTAAAACAGATAGTTTGATACTGACAGAAAGACTTAAGCAATGAGTCACAGATATAGTCACAACTGTTATGTATCTAACAGCAATGGAGGTACTTTCACAGTCAGCCAGGCACTACTTTTGCACTCGTCCAATCACCCAGCCACAACTCAGGCAGTAATCGAAACACTCACGCACTATCCACGTACTTATTCAATCACCCAGGCATTACACATGCACTCTTCCAATCACGCAGGAACTAATTATGTAGTCATTGAACTATGCAGTCACTACCCATGCATTCATCCAATCACCCAGGCACTAACCATTCACTTATACAATCACCAAGGCTGTACCTATGCAGTCCTTCAAGCACCCAGGCACAACCCATGCACTCATCCAAATACCCACTTACAACCCATGCACTCATCCAAATACAGAGGCACAACTCACACACTCATCCAATTATGCAGGCAGCACCATTGCAGTGAACCTATCATCCATCCAGTACCTATGCACTCATTCAATTGCTGAGGCAATAATCTTGCACTAATACAATCGCCCCAGCAGTACACTTGCTTTCATCCAATCACTCAAGCTTTAACAATGGACTCATGCAATCACTCAGACACTAGTCATGCACTCATCTAATCAGCCAGGCACTATTGATGCACTCATTCAATTATCCAGGCACTACTGATGTTCTTATCTAATCACCCAGGCACTACCTGTTCATTCAACCAAAAACACATGGGCAGCAGACATGTACTCATCCAATCACTGGAACACTACTTATGCACTCATCCAATCTGCCAGGTGCTATCCAGGCACTTAAACAATCACGTACTCACTATCCATGCATGTATATTGAAGTAAGTGCATGTAGTTATATAGCTAGATTTATCTGTAGATTTAAAACTGCAACATAACATAAAAATTGTTTTTGTATTATGTATAAGTCAGTAGTAAAGTAGTTGGTACGTTGGCTAGAGTAAAAATTAAAATATACTTATTTTTTTACAGAACAATATCTACATAACTGCAGACAGAATGACTACAAAAGCTCAGAGGAAAAAGCAACAGAAGCAACTATAGCATCTGTGCAGAACTGAGACACAAAGGGGCAAAATGCAGATAAAGTGGTGAAAGAAAAAACAGCTACTGGTAAGAGGACAAAAGTCATTTCTTAAAAATATATGTGGACACCTGCAAAGATTGCAAAAATAATGAAAACAAAAAGCAAACTATGAGAAAGAATATGAGTGGACAAAATTTATGTTACAAGAACAGGAAAGAATGTAACAAAGATGAACACACCTTAACCAGGAGACAGAAGCAGTTTAAGGAAATCAGATCCAGGGTGATTCGTAGTAGGGTGGTTGTAAATATACTGAGAAATACGAAGAAGTATAGAAGAAGAAGAGAGGCACTGAAACAGAAAGAACGAGTTGAGGGAGTAGTTGATAAGGACTTTGCTTTGAAGATGAAGCTTTTCATTTTGATTATAAATAGAATGAAGACTCTTGCAAAATGGTGTTGCACATGAGGAGACAAAACCCGAAGAAAAGATTAGTGAATAGAAGTAATTTTTGTACAGTTTTTAGTGGAGAATGGATACAAACTTCTACTACAGAGCCTTTCTTTAATGAAGAAAGCTATCTCCAGGACAACACATTAGTTCATGCTATTGATGAAAGAGGACGATGTTATGAAAATGAAGAAAGGCACTCCTATAGTGAAAGAGGTGATGTTACCTAGAAATGGAGAACAAGTTATTGCAGAAGAGGTACAGGGAAGGCGTAGTCAGTCCCTGTATTCAAATGAAATTGTAGTAGTGTTTAATAGAATTCGACAGCAATCCATTTATATACTAAGAACTTTTCCACATATCTTTCCAAGGCGAAGTTTAAAACACAAAATAAATACTTTACAAGGATATGATCCTTGCAAGGTTAGAAAGCATACACATTTTGAGGGACACTCACTAGCTTGTTTATCAAAGAAAGAGTGCCAAAGCACCTTTCCTCATTTCAGGATATAAGCTGCACACCTCTCAGCAATGCAAACTTGAGTTCGAAGGCTGTACTATGTAAAAACCCCTGCTTTATATTTAGGAGATATGAATAGAGCCCTTTTGAATGGTACTGTGGCAGAGGTAGAAAAGGTTTGTGATGATGTGCAGTTTCGTTTCTTTTGTCCAGAACAGGACTCTACGGAAAATGAAGAGTTGATAATAGGGGGAGTTGCAGAACAGGACACAAGGTATTATAGTTGATAGTTTTGAAGAAGGGATTACAAAATTTAACACAGTGCACTCTGAAAAACCAGAGTATGTTTGTATGTGTTGTCGACATATTCACTACAAGATTCAAACACGGACTGTTGACTTGTATTTAAAAGGTGGAAAAGAAAATAATGATAACTGGCAAATGTTTGCTGTGTACTTATTTTTAGAGGAACGCTTTCACTTGTCCACACAGCAAGTTATATGTAAGTACTTTTACAATAAATGAGAGGATAATAAAAGGCCAGCTAGAGCTGTGCATAACAAGTTAGTACTGGTTCCCATTCAAGAACCACTTCAAGGTTTAAATGTTTGAGTCAGTTCTTATCCAAAGTATATATCCATTTCAGGCTACAGTCCGTATGGAGTCAAAGACAGGCAAGTTACCACCAACAGAGCTGCAGAAAGGTCTAAAAGGTAGAGTAGTGTACTGGATTAGCAGTGTTTTCTCAAAATATTCGACAGGATGCCCAAGACTTTTTAATGGTAATGCTAGGACTATTAGAAGAAGAGGATGTGAACATCAATGAATTATTTGGTTTAACTTATAAATGGAACCATAACTGTGAACATTGTGAATTCACCTCTAGTACTGAAATCAATTCAGAACAATTCATCTACTTGACGTTACCAGATTATAAAGCTGTGGCCTTTGAAACTTTTACCAAAAAACGCCCATCAAGATATGACCTTTCCAAACTGCAGTTTAGAACTTAGGTCTACGTTGTTACTGCAAAGTTAAGAAAATATGTCATAGTCTTGCTACTACGATGCAGAGAGGATGGTGCTAAATTAGAAAGTGAAATTATAAACTTTGTAGCTGGACAAATTTCCATTTCAAAAATAACTTTCACAACTATAGCAATTATATTTCATGAAAGAGTTAATATAACCTATACACACTACACATTTTATTTAAGAAGTCAAAGAGGATGGACAGAGTGCAATGACATAGAATTTTTATTCAAATCAAGAGTACCTAAAAAGTTACCAAACTCATATCAGCTATTTCTAGAACCTAAGTTCTAAGGACAATTTTGGATAACAAAATGTGGTATTGTGTTGACATGTATACGAATTATGTGTTTCTGAGACATTATTCGGCCTATTGGGGTATTGTCTACAGCAAGCTGTTAGAAATGAGACTCCTTTTAACTGCAGGAAAGGAATTTATAAAATGTTAAAGGACTACATTCTGTTACTACAGATAAAAAGTAAATGGAGGTACTATAATATCAGCAGCCTTAAGTTGCATCTAAGAAGTCTTTTCACCACTTCACCATTGTATCTTGTTTTGGTTGCCTACTGTTCAAAATGGAATCCTAATACATTTTTCTTTGCTTATATTTTTTCACAGTGGTTGAACTGCTGCAATAAAAAAGGAAAAATAATTAACAAGTATGGTTTTGACATTCTGCAAAATTACATCCACAGATTGCCGCCCCTCCCCCTCGGCTGTTTCGATGGTGTTACAGTCAATGCAGAAGGTAGCAAAACACTTTAGTTCTGGTGACATTTCACTGTATCTTCTCTCCACATCAGCTGGAACTTTGTCGCCAGGGGCTGGAGGTCTGGAGGCTGATGATCCCTCTCCTTTAGGTCTCGCATAGGCAGCGCATGCGCTGCCTCTACGAGGCATCAAGTAATCTGTATTACTAGTGAAACTCCACCCATTGCGTTTCTCTTTGTTTTGTCGCTTGCCATTGGTGGAATCTGGCATTGCTGTTATTATCTTGCTCATTGTTGACTGGTGGTATGATATGTCACTTCCGTTTTCTTCCGTTTCTGGAGGAAGCAGCATCGACCAACTACAGTTAACTTACACTGCTGACTGTTATCTTTTTATTTAGGGCTACTTTTTTTCTTTGCTGCTCGCATTTCCACATCTGGCAGCTTCCTGCCCTCCCCCACATGGTTTATTTAATATGCACGAGATCTCAGATTATTTATTCATAATTAAATGATGCAGCCCACGCCGAGGCTCGAACCCTGTTCTCCTGCTCCAAAGTCGGCAGCGTTATATGTTGAGCCACCTCCTCGCACCGTTTGTTTTTACTTGTATGTTTCCCTTGATCATCCGCGCGGCACGCTGCTTATTTTTCCGCTCTCATTGGCTTGGGTTCAATATTTATAAATAGACCTGTTTGAAAATCACATGTTTGTGAAATTGCTCGTTTTGATCAAAAAAGATTCAGCTATCACTCATGTTAGTGATGCGCTGATGTCTCCCAACGCTGTGATTTCTAGAGATTAAGCTCGTTCACACAAAAGACTAATTATGTAGCTTAATGAAAAATCTCTTTCTGGCACTAAATATAATTATAACGCCGGGGCACATAACCTATCACAGGGGAATGAGAACACGGCAGACTAGCCCAGCCTTCTTCGTCTCTAGTGGTCAATGAAGCGCCGAGCCCTCAAGCCCTCTCCCTCCCACCTCTGTGTTCTACGAGGCTACAGTTCGCATCGATCCTCTCGGCGCTCCACTCCCCGCGACTTAACATCCATTGTTCTGCTGTCTTAACTTGTCTGGGGCACTTTACTCTTCACAAATAGAATTCGGCTGCTGTAGCAAGAGAAAGAAGACATGCGGACCTATGCTCTTTACGGTTTCAGAAGTCAGAGCGTCCATGTTCGAACAGAAGAGGTTACGATGCATTAGGCAAGAACTAATAGACAGACCTAAATACCCTGGGTACACGAAAATATCAGTGTCTTGCACTTGAAAAATGTTCTCCTTTCTCTTTGTTAATGACCACATTAGTACAATTCTAGAGATCTTTAAAACTTTAATATGCCGTAGGGAAGGTGTCTGTGACCTTTATAGCACGCCCTCGCTGAGCCTGGGACTGAGAGCGGCACTGATACAGAGCGGGCTCTAACTGTGATAGGCTGCTGTCTCTCGGAAGCCTTTCCCTTGCTGCCATGTGCTGACCGAAGCTCATCCTAAATGCCACAAATTGGCAGTTCATCACTTTATTGTCTTGTCTTCTTTTCTGCCCCCCTCCCGCCCCTGCCGTTGCACAAGCTGGGACCTTCCAGGCTCTCACTGCTATTCTGCTTTTCACGCCACGCTCTGGATAAAAGTGAACTTTGGTGTAGTGTTAGCTGCACAACACCGTCTCCATTTCTCCGTGCAGCCTGCATGTTCAGACAACCTGTGGCTGCACACCTCCGTAATTTAATTTTATGCCCCCTCATTACTTAATTAAATAGGAATAGTTTTCCACCATGTTACAGCAAATTATAATTAAGGCTCCCGGTTTTCCGTTTAAACGGATTTTTACACATAAATACAGACGGAAAAATATTTTTCTTCCATCTGTATTTATGAATAGAAATGGAAAAATACGACCAAACCGGAATCGGAGAATTGTTTGGCCAGGTGCTCCAGCTAAGTGGTTACCTCGCCAGGCCCCTCTTCCTGATTTCGGTGTGTGCCTGCCCACATTAACACCTGCAGGGCCATTAATCTTTTGATAGGCGGGGAATTCCTTCCTATGAGGGTCTTGTATTGACCTCTGACCTGCCCTTCATAGCCCTGTTGTTTCACTGTTTGCTCTTTAAGGAGGCGGGGACGCTGTAAGTAGCTAATGCAAGACCGGTAAAAATGGGTTAATTGCGGGATAGATTGTGAGGATCGGCAGGGTGACAAACCATTCAAAAACTCTTTCAACCCTTTCTCTTACCTGTGGCTTCAGTTATTTTCTTTTTTTTTTAACTCCTTATTCAAAGCGTGTGGCAATAATAAGTAATTAACCGGATGGCCTCTGAGTCACTTTGTGAAACAACTTTTTTTTTATTTTGAATGTGACCCAAAAAGGGCTTAAAGACCGGCAGCATAAAAACAGTAGGGAATCGGATCCTTGCAGGCCATAACACTAAACTTTCCACTCTGACTTTTAAACATTGCGGAGAGGTGCATCTTGCTAGAGATAGCCAGGGCATATCTGAAAACTCGTTTCAAAGTTAAATTGTGCTTTTTCCACTGTGGCTGCAGTTAAACTGTGTGGTATTACGCACTAATGCACAGAAAACGTCTTCAGCAAATAGAACTTTGTCATCTAAATTCAGTAAAAGGTTCAATGCTACTGGGCAGTAGAAAGTAAAATAAGGCAAATGATACACGTCTAAAGCCCAGAGTCTTCAATGCAGGGACTGTGTCTCCCTCCTGGAAAATGTAGTTTGCATTAGCGTAGCTCATGTGGGTGGTGTTCATTATTTTATGCTTCAGAAGTGTGAGGGAAATAGAGCCCGGCAGGACTAATGCAGGGCCTTTAGTTTCTGAGGAGTGCAACTTTATTCCCACAACAGGCAGATGATTTTTTTCTCAAGGCTGCCCTATCCACATGGGAGATCGTGGCGAAAGGCGGAGATGGGACAATGGTATTGGCATGACTCTTTAAGGATCCTTGGTGGTCAGAAATAAGAGATCACTGACTCAGAGGTGTGGACAGCAATGTGCACCACAGAGCATGCTGCAGAGAGGAGCATGGAACTGGCAATTAGGGCAACGAGGCACCCAATATATCTAAATTATCATGAAAGCTGTCAGCTCTTTCATGCCCTCTTTAGCTAGGTCACTGACAGTGCACAGGTGCACTCACCTAAATTCTAAATGTGTTTACATCTAATAATCATGGCTAGTGACATAGTGTTTTCAATATTGTAACGCAGCAGCAGCTCACTAATGTATTGCGTTTACTTAATTTGGCGTATATATAAATGTAGCTAAACCTATAGCAACCGTGTGCACGGTCTATTTAAATAAACATGGAAAAATACTAGCTCCAGAGTCTTATCTTGCTTGTGCCAAAAATAAATGCGGATATATACAGATAAAATGACCAAAAAATAAATATGGATAAATACAGACGGAAATGTTAAAAAAATAAATACCATAAAACCGGGAGCCCTAATTATAATAAACATCTGGCTACAATGTAAATGCAATCCATTATAAAGAGAGAGCCCCGGCTGGTCACTCCATTGTGTCTCTGAAGATGAGCATCCAGACGTCATGTGCATAGGAACAGCTGTCTCTGCTTTCACTATACCCTGTCACCTGCTAACTTTCTCTCTGTCCCCCTACTGCCCTCTCTGCCCCTTTTCTCATTATCACATCCCTTCAACTCTGCTCTTAACGCCTACACATTTCAAAAGGACAGTGGAGCCCTTACATAGACACAAAAGGCATATTATATTTATAGTTTAATATCGACAAAGTTACTAAAAATACAGTATGCATACAATATTCAGTTAAGTGCTCGCCCGTGTGTGCTCTTCCTATTGTCTCGTGCAGTGGTGTAATTGCAGCGCTAGGGGGACAGTTTACATGTGCACAAATTCAGTCTTTCCTCTTTCTTTTAAAGCACTACTTGTATCACTCTTGCTTTCCACTGTTTCCTCTCCATCCCCTTACCTTCCTATCTCTTTAGATAGGTCAAATGATCACGCCACTGTAAACAAAAAAACATAACAAAAAAGCAGTGTCATTTGTAATGCCGATAGCTCTAACATTCACTAATGCGAGACCGATTGCATTGCAAATGCTTGTTTTTTATTCTGTTCAATTTTAAGTTGCTTCTTGTGGCATATTTTCAAGCAGTACAACATGCTTGTTGTACCACATGAATATTTTTTTCCTGTGCCCGATATAATGTCTTCTTAAATATGCTGCACCTCACCAATTTAGTTGTGGCCTTCAATTCACCAGATGAAATAGAGAAAAAATCCCAAGCTATGCTTTGTTTCTTCATTGGTGGTTCTTCATCAGGAGACTGCTCATGTGCAGCTGAGTCCTCCTGGTCTTCAACAACTTCAACCAGTTGTAGGTCTTCTTCTGGTTCTTCTGATGCCATTTTATTTTTGTAGAAATAGCCAAAAAAAGTTAAAAACCAGCACAATTTTCAAAATTAGTTTGGGACAGCTCCTATAATAAACTAACCAGTACCTGGAAAGTTCAAGAAGGGAGAAATGGGTGAGTATTTCGTTTCATAAAGGAAACTGTGTAAACCAATGAAATGTCTTTATTTGGTAGTCATATGCTATTTGCGAGTACCGATGCAGAAAGTTATTTTTTTAAACTGAAGTTTTTGACAAATGTGTTGTGAAAATAAAGTTAAACCAATATGTGACTAAACAGCTAGGGCCTCATTTATGAGGTCCTTACGTCGCGTCACTTTTTGTGACGCTGCTGCTGCGTAAAAAATGCACCACACTGCGCCATATTTACAAAGTAACGCATCTAGGCAGATGCATCACTTTGTAAACCCCTGCGCTACATTATACCTGCGTCAGGTAAAATGTATGCAGGGTGGGCGTTCCGTCGCAGCAAAGCCACGTAGAAGTGGTGCATCAAAATCTATGAGATTTCACTGCGCCATTTCTAGGGCGTCACTACGTCAAATCCTTACTTCTGCTTGAAGTAGGCTTAAGGAGTGATGCAGGGCTTTTTACATGGGGCTTGCCCCATGTGAAAAGACACATTACTGGAGTTGTGTCTGTTTTCAGATACACTCCAGCAATGCACCAATTTTGCGCCTACAGATACGTCAGGAATACTGACGTATCAGTAAATCCTTGCGACATGGAGCACTGTACAGTAAATACGGTGCATCCATGGTGTTGCAAGGATGGCACTATGAAAAGTGTTGCATTGCTGTTTTGCCGCAGCGAAGTGACACTCTTCATAGATTAGGCCCCTAGACTCAAACTTTATGTAAAATATGTCTATATATGTGTTTTACACTTAGTCATTTGTATTCATGACTACTGAAGTCATCACGACCTCCGGTGTCGCTGTGAACAAGGAAAATGCCTTTTTGATGTAGTTTTTTCAACAAATTATTACAAAGGGGAAATTGTTATCTCACTAAACAGCAAGACTGAAACTTTATGTAAAATATGTCTATATATGTTACTTTTTGTCAAAAACACGCGGTATTCGCGGTGTGTCCTCGGCGATCGCGACATCATCGTGTAAATCAAAAATATCTTACAATAAGATGATTAATGTACTTCTTAAATTGATAGATGACAAATACAACAATAAGTGGTGCACCATGCAGATGTAATGTTCAATAGCTAATTACAGAAAAAATACAGGGACGTTATAGTTATAAAATAGAATTAAACTGAAAAAGCCAAAGGTTACAGGGACGTTATAGTTAGGCTGACATTTCACTCATTCAAAACCAAAGAAATCCAGCAGTTATAGTTACATGAGTTAACTATAACTCACGACCCCGCAATGCACTGCTTATGACCTCACATATTACATCACTCATGACATGGTCAGTGGAAGCTGTGTAGCATGTCAATTCACTCACCCCACCAATGAGGTCAACATCAATACAGACAGACCATGGTCCTTGAAGAGTTTGACCAACTGTAACACTGAGAATGTGATTTACCTTATAAGATGCCCCTGCAACCTCCTTTATGTAGGCATGACACTACGTAAAGTAAAGGTCAGAATTAATGAACATCGCAGCACCATCAGATGCAAAAAAAGCAACACGAAACTGACACAACACTATCTAGAGAGGGGTCATTGCGACAAAGACCTGCAGTGGGTAGTACTGGAGAAAATGCAGCCGGGAAGTCCCAATCTGCAAAGAAAATTGCATATTCGGGAACAGAGGTGGGTGTACCGCCTAAAATCAAGTGAGCATGGTTTGAACGATGAAATACCATGGCTCCATATAAGTTAGATCCAACTAGATGTAGTGTTTACATGAATGAAGCAACAGTCAAACCAGAGAGCAACACTGTTATGTGTCCAATTTCTCATAATTGTTCAAAATCCCACATTTGTAACCTTGTGGGTAGTTGCCCAGTCCACATGGTACAGAATGTGGACTCCCATGCCCTTTTATTACATCCCGCATGGTACTGGATGCATAAAAGTAAATGAAAAAGAAAGTAACCCCATCTGCCCTCCTGGGCCCCTGTCCTTTAAGATAAGTGTAAATGTGCTTCCAATTATATCTAATAAACGCTCCCCATTAATGTTGTTTACAGACTGACCACCACTCTTTTATCCTCGATGAGTGTGGACCGCACCCACTTTAAAACTCCCTGGCTCACAATTTTAAAAAAAACCCACAGGGAGGCTGAGAACGGGTTAAACACAGGGAGCACCTTGCTGCATATCAATACGCATGCTCGATGCTCAGCACTTCCCGAAAGATGCCTGCGCATGCGCACGCGCCTCGCAGGAAGCATCTGAGCAGGATCAGTGCGCACAAGCATACCGGCCGGGTTATGACGCCCACACCAGGCTATGATTCTACGGACAGCGGAAACGTGACACAGTCCAAAAGCACCAGGCGTAGTCTCTGGCGATACCCCAGGTGTATTCAATTACCAAATTGATTAACAATTGAGCACGGTACCGCTCATATAAATATGGTGCTCCCTCCCTGAACCATTTACCAGCGGGGGGAGCAGCGAGGAAGGACAATAGAAATAACGCGAGGGACGCACCTTGGAGTAGTAAGGGAATGAATGGATGTATGATTGAGGTGTATGGTGGTATAGACAACCACTAAGAGTGTATGTAGCAATTTGCATATCTCTAAGCCTTGGCACTTTCAACTCGTTTTCATTAATTTAACCTGGCATTTAGAGTTTGACTACAGGCGTCCCTCTACCCCTCCCTCCCCATGGGACATCCCTACACCTACAATAGGGTAAGAGTGTGAGCTGGCCTCACAACTGTTTTATTATTGAGCATCACGTATGCAGTGACACGTGTGCTCACCACATGCACTTCTAATATACCACGTGCATGTCGTTATGTCTGATTCTTTTCTAAGCAGTATGAGTGCAATTTGAACTGTTCCACTTATGATGTGAATTGTCATTGTTTTGCAGGAGTTCTGAATAGAAACCGTGGTAGAGTTGGACTAGAAGCCAGCCTACGCAAGTGGTTTTATCTCTGTCTCTTAGAGACAGGATAGGAGCCCTCTTTCTCACTCACGCCCTGATGAATGCCATGGACCCTCCAGGCCGTAGTGGCAGAAACATGTTGGCAACACATATGGAGATGGGGTACTAGACCCCCTAGTCTCCACCATTTCTTTTAATATCGAGCACACTCGGCATCATTAAATTTCACGCAGGACTGTGCATCGATTTTTAGACATCACTCACTCACTTTTTTCAGCACGGGCCCCCACTTAGTTTTAGAAGTGCCTCCCTGTCTCCAGGTGTAGGCCCGCCCTTTATCAAACGTGGTTTTAAAGGGCGAGGACAGCCGATGATGAAGCATGACACCTGGTGGTGTGTGAGGCCAGTCCATACATTTTTTTGAGATGTCCAACACCACCTGAATCATTGGCAAAATGTGCCTTAACTTTCACTAAGGACCAGACATTAAAATCAGGGAAGCTTCTTGTTGTGTTATATATGGTCAGTGACATCACAGATGACATCACTGATGACATCTCAAATGACATCACTGATGACATCATTGATGACATCTGAAATTACATCACTGATGATATCTTCCACAGAAACTCTGACACAACCACTTACACACCATAAAACATGTCATACACCCACTCCCACAAAATCACTAACAAACTCATTCACAGAACCCATACAAACACTCAGACATCTTGTCACTCATCCATACAGCCAGTAACACATCAACTCACCCATAGAGCCCCTAACAGAACCACTAACTCCCATATACAGCCACTCATACACCTACTCACTTACCAATGCAGCCAGTCACTGATTCAGTTATAGAGGCATAGACACATTTACACACCCACTTATGCATCCATACAGCTACTGACACAGTAAATGAGTTAACCATACACCTACTCACACACCTACTCACTCACCCATAGAGTCACTCACACAGCCACTAACTCGCCCATACAATTACTCACACAGCCACTCAGTTACTTACACATATACTAATACATCTACTCACTCACCTATACAGTGACTGAGAGAAACACATACTTTCCCATAAAACCTCTCTCACACTCACTTACTCACCCATACAACCACTCAAACACCCATTCGCTCACACATACAGCCACTCATACACCCACCCATTCACCCATGAACCCACTTACACACCCATTGATGCACTGAGACAGCCACTCATGTACCTTGTCACTCACCCATACAGACACTTATGTATCTGCTCAAACACCCATTCAGTCACTCATGCACCCTCTGATTCAACATTCACAACCACTGATACACAAACTCAGTCAACTATACAGATACTCACACAGCCACTCACTTAATCATACACGCACTGACACACCCACTCCCTTACCTATACAAAAACCCACTATCTCATGTATGCAGTCTCTTATATCTCTAGTCACTCTTCTATACACCACTTACCCATTCACTCACTTACCCATACAGGCACTTCCACAGCGAGTTACCTTAGTATATATGTTTAACACTCAGTAACTTTTAGAAAACACTAACAATCACTGGATGATGTCATCAATGATGTCATTTGAGATGTCATCAGTGATGTCATCAGTGATGTCACTGACCATATCATGAGTGATGTAATATGTGCAGTGCATTGCGGGGGCGTGAGATATAGTTAGCTCAAGTAACTATAACTGCTGAATTTCTCTGGTTTTGTACAAGTGAAATGTCAGCCTAACTATAACGTTCCTGAAACCTTAGTTTTTTTTCAGTGAATGTATATATATATATATATGCACATACATACACACAAACATATATATATATATATGCCATTGACAGATAAATAGGACTAAATGTTGACACTGCCCTGACCAGTGCCAGCATTTAGTCCTATTTCTATGTCAATGACTGTCCCGTTTTTTTGTTTTGAAAATCTGGTCACCGTACTAAGAATGCAAGGTGAGGAGATAGAATTTTAACATTATTTATGATGGAGTCACGATATTGATGTTAACTGTCCTTTCCCATTCGGCACGAATTGTGATGAAGAACTGTTGGTGCATCTTTGAGATTTTTAATTAAGATAGTAATTGCTTTTCCGTGAAACCAGTGATATGATCATGAAAGGAAGATTTTTTAAAGATTTTATATCTGACAATTTTTCTTTTTTCTTTTTTTATTGTAGGGTGGTATAGATCACCAGAATTTTATAAGACGTATGCACAAAGTTTATTGTACAAAACATAGAATGAAAATCGATCGATATCTTCATCATAGAAAGGTTTCTTTTTTATAATCATCATTATTCTAGAGAAAATAAATATGACTACTACAGTCTGTATATTTTTAATTGCTTATCACCAAAGAAGAGCACCAATGAAAAAAATGTAAGAGCCCTCTGCTCTATGATAATAATCTGAAATGAATTGAGATTGCTTGATTTGTATAAACATGTATGAATATATCATGTGAGAAAAAATGTGTTGTATCAAAGCACATCAGGTTGTCTGATTGTGAGCATGATGGAATAAAAATATAGTAACAACAACTCTGGAGTGACTCGATCTGTATCATGTGGAGGTCAATGTGGTACTGATGAATATATATGCACGTGTGTATGTGTGTGTGTGAGTGTGTATATTTTTGTGTGTGTAATAGGAAATTATAATACATGAGATTCTGTAATCCCTGTATAACGATCGGTCTCTAATATTTTTATAATCAATGAATTATGACTCCCTCAGTCACCGATTATAAAGAAAAGACAACAGAAGTCAACTATTATAAATTATTACCATCAAGTTTTGACATCACAATGTCTTCTGAAAGAGCCAGCAGCTGAAGTGAAAGGCAGGTCAGGTCATGGAGCATAACTATAGCTGTTGTATAAAGCAATGAAAACTGAATTGCTTTTCTTTCCTCTGCTCTATTTGTCTAGCTGACAATGACAAGCAGAGATGCCATCTTTATTTATCCCACTCCTTAGATAGTTAGAGAAAAGCTAGAACCTTTCTACATGTTTCTACATATACTGAGCTGCTGCAGCTTTTTAAACAGGCTTGTATTGAACTGTTTCTAATCTCTCTTTGCAACAAATATCTAACAGGTTTTTGATATGTTTACTTTTACAAAAGAGGTTTTATATTTATTCTTCTTGTTAGCAAACATGCTTTCTTTTTCATTTGAAAGAGCTATGCACCAACGTTTTAAGTGGTTTGTGGGGAAGGTGATTGATTGACCATGTATTATATGGGATAAAGTACCCCCTGGCATAAATGATAAGAATATTGCAAGTCACCTCGGAGACCCATAACCTTATAAAATAACTCAGCCTTTGGCCTAAAACCTCTATATGGTTATAGAACTCAGGGGCATATTAGTAAGACCCACGTTAAAATTATCGCCGTTTTAGCGGCAGGAAACTGCCGCTAAAACGGCGATAATGGGCTTGCTAATATGCGTTATGGAATTCCAATAGAAGCCCAGGTTAGATGTCCTGCACATCTAACCTGGGCTTCTATTGGAATTCCATAACGCATATTAGCAAGCCCATTATCGCCGTTTTAGCGGCAGTTTCCTGCCGCTAAAACGGCGATAATTTTAACGTGGGTCTTGCTAATATGCCCCTCAGTAACTTGCAATATCCTTCTAATGTACGATAGGGGGTACTTTATCCCTTCTATAAAGACCCAGAGGAATAAGCAGCCACAAGATTTCTAAAATATGCTCTAGTGGTTATAGTAGTAGGCAATATATACAGTTGCTGTAGACAATGAAGTAGAAGGGGAGGAAATATGACTGCTGGTACATTGTTAACATGATAATAATGGTAGCTGGTACTAGCGCTGCTGATGAATAATAGTGGTAGCTGATACTAAAGTGACTGATGAAGGTAATGCTGGCAGGTACTGGAGTTGCTTGTGAAGATCTAGAGCAGCAAACACAGATAAGGGCAGCAGCTGCTGGGGTAACATTTGCAGACAATGGCAGCAGGCATTAAAAAAGCAGAATGGCTTCACATGAATTAATAAGGAGGCCAGAAAAAAATGACTAAGATAAAGAACCCTCATTAGGAAAACTAAGAGCAGAAAAGGAATGGCAGGGACACAGCTAGAGAGAGACTTATGGATTCCTGATTCACAAGCAAAGTTAAGATGAGGAACCAACAATACCATCCTGGACAAATTGCAAGGGTGCAACAGTGAGGTTTTAATGCAGTGAGAGAGTGGGATTAAATAATCAGAGTTTAATTTCCTCTCTCACATGCAGGAAATGGTCATGTTTTATATTGTCAGTTGAATGTGAGAGAGCAGTCTTTTATTAATGCGCATATAAAGTACTTTATCATGTGCAACATTATGTTTGCTCACGCATGATTACTCGTGATTGCAGGCTTTTCTTTCTTCAGATGTCTTTCCGGTCGCTCCTTCTTCTCTATTGCCTCCCAAGATTGCCATCTCAGATCGATGATCATCATCAGCCATGTATTTCACTTTCGGCATCCATGCCACCCTCTCCAGAGAGCGCCGAAAATACCATGGTCCTACTTTCTTATGTTTAATAAGCTTTATTAGCAACAAAGAATGCAAAGAGTAAAAGACAATCATTATGTATGAAATACAAATTGGTGAGAATAGTAACAATGCAGCAGAAAAGAAAGATGTTTACAATTTTTAACAGAAATTATGGGAAGGAGAGGATAGGAAGAGAAAATAAATTAAATTATACATCATACCATTCCAAAATTAGTACTCTCTGCCTGTTACCTTGGTATCCACGAGGAGATATCCCTCCTGGGATGATGAACGTGTTTAATAAATTAAAATGACATAACATGACAAAAGAACAACACCTCGGTCATATATATATGTACATGAGGTGTACACTAGACCCTTTGTGATGAGCCATAGGGGAGAGGATGTAAGGCTAGAGCGGTCGACCTGAAAGCTGGGGAATCGGGCTCGAGTCTCGGCAACGACGCTCAACATCCTGTGATCCTGGGCAAATCACTTAATCTCCCCGTGCCTAACAAAAATGAATGCGTCCATCTGTAATGAAACTGGTGCACATGCAAAGCGCTCTGATACCTGATATCTTTGAGTCTAGTTTGCGCTATATATAACTGTAAAAAAAAAAAATACGTTAGGGGCCTACTTCCAAGTGCCATGTAGAGATTAATGGAAACTCCTCCAACTCCTACTACTGATGCATCAGCTATTCTGAGTATTAGGTACTACATGTGCGACCTTTAGTGTCCCTAGAGGAATTCGATAATATCACTGATCACCTTGGTATTCCTCATTTACATGTTGTACTGCAACCAGAGACTCCGCTTCCTTTTAGGCGGAGTTACTACAGATCTTGCAAAAATGATTCAATCAGTAACTCCTATTACAGTATGCCTTAGGATAAACATTGAAACCTCGAAATGAGACCCTAGGAGGGCTAACCATGTATACTGCATCCCTGACTGTAGTATGAATTGGGTATATATTGTTAAGTTGCAGCCTACCTGTGCCCCAGATTGCAGTGAGCAGAGTCCAGGAAGTGGTAAGGAGGCAGACTAGTGCTGTCTCTTTCCTAAAAAAGTTTAAAAAACGATTTTTCCTACCTGTGATTGCATCATCTTATTTTTCTTTTTAAATTTCTTTAACTGTCTTTGCCTGTGGTTGCTACAGTTTAAAATTGTAGTTTTAACCTGCCAGTGATTGCATAATTTATCCCATGTTTTTGTGTTTAAACTTGTGTTTTTTCCTGCCTGTGACTGCTTCCATTTAACCTGTTGAATTGTGGGATTTGCAGTCCAAACTCTGTAGTTTTCCCTCTCATTCCCTGTGACTATCAGTTTTTCCCTCCAAATGTCTCCTTTGCTCTGTGCTAAGATCTGTATGTTAAGCAGTGCACCCCCAGCGACCATCTTGTGTTAACAAGTCAGTGAAACCAGCCCCCCCCTCCTGAGACAGCAGTAATGTGCTGTAAGCTGTTTAAACTGTGTTTAATAGGGACTGTGCACTTCGTTTTTGGCCAGGAGAGGAGTAAAGTTTTATACAAATAGTGTTGTTAGAGGACAAGTTTGTTGGGGCCTTACCTGCAGAAGTCCAAAGTGTGGATTGAGCCGGTCTGTCTCCTAGAAGATTTCTGAATAGAGAAGCAGCTTCCAAATCCCTGGCCAGCAAACCTTGTCTGAGGTAGCTGGGACCTTATATAGTCTGATATTGTTTGGTACATGTGTACACTGATTGGTGGTTGTATCTGATGTTTCTATTGGATTAGGGTTAGTGTCCTCATTGGTTGGGTATTTGAGGGTTCTGATTGGTTTCTGGGTCTGTGATTCAATCAATGTAGGGTTGGGACTAGGGCTAGGGTTAGTATTTCTATTGGAAGTAGGAACTAGGGCTTCCTGTGTTATTGGGACTAGGGTGGGACTAGGGCTAGGGTTAGGCCTTTAATTGGAAGTAGTGATTAGGGCTTCTGGTGTGATTGGTTGCTGGACTAGGTGTGGGACTAAGAGCAGGGTTAGGCTTTCTATTGGAAGTAGGGACTAGGGCTTCCTGTGCCATTGGTTGCTTGGACTAGGGTTGCGACTACTGGTAGGGCTAGGGCCTCTATTGGACGTAGAGATCAAGGGTTTTTGAAACTGATTGGGTGCTTGGACTAGGGCTAAGATTGGCTGTAAGGTCCTCGTCTCCTATTGGTTCTAGATTTTAGGGCTAGTGCTGTGATTGGATATTGTTAGGGCTAGGGTTCCCATTGGCTGAAGGGGTCACCTGACTACTAGGGCTATAAACGGCCAAGGCTTAGGGCATCTCAGCCCGGGCGTCTCAGCTAAGGGTGGAGAGGACAAGGGTGAGTGCCTGTTTAAGCCTGTTCAAAACTGGTCGGGACCAGGGCCAGGAATGCTGCCCATTTTCCCATTCATTAATACCCACCCTATGTATTTGTCCCTCTGTACATAAGCATTGATTTTCACTATAGATATGTGCCTATCTTCGTGTATTGCTTTGTATAAACATGTACAATAATTATGTTGTTATAAAAACAAAAGAGAAAAAAAAAAGGAAAAAAAATCTTCTTTGGTCTACATGTACTTGCTTCCATTGGGCATCTTTGTACCTCCATGTACTTGGATCTGTGTGTCTGTTACTTTTCTCCTGAAAAAGCATATCCAAGGCACTACCCTATTTCTCATCCGCTACCTCTATCAATATCTTTAATCTGCATATACTTACCTCCTTTATGCATCTATATACTTTCAATGTACTTATGGATCTATATATTTATCACTTTCTTCTAATTTAGCATTTCCATTGCACTACCCTATTTCTCAGCCTATACTTCCCTCAATATATCTTCTAGCCCAACTTTCAGACTCATCTCAAACTTCTTTCTACTACTCTTTCCAATGCACTACCCTATCTCTTACCCTATACATCTATCATTATATCCTCTACACCCACTCTCTCATTTATCCCAAACCCCATACCACTACTATGTTCCCCAAAATAACCCTTTCTTGACTCTCTCCTACTCTACCCCTCCTTGCATCTTCTGACACCTCCTTTACTGTACCGATCCCCCAAAACAAACCTTTCTAAACTCTTCCCTCTGACTCTTCCCCTCCAAAAACCCTTTTTACTCATCCAAAAGCCTCCTCCTACTGCTATGACCTAAAAAAAGAAATCCTTCACTCTTCTATCCCTCCACTATCCTTTTCAATCAAAATAACAGACTAGCATGTTCACTTCTCTAATTCCATATTCCACTATACTAATTCACCACTAATCCTTTATGGGTTCCAGAGTAGCGTGCTACTCGCCAACAAAGCGTTTCAACACCTCATCAGGGTTACAAGCGCTATATAAATGCAAACCTTTTTTCCTTTTTACCCCTCCCTAACCCTTCTCAATCCAAATAACTGACTAACATATCCACCACTCAAATTACTTCATATTTCACTATACTAATTTTCAACACTAATCCTTTATGGGTTCCGGAGTAGCCTGCTACTCGCCAGAAAAGCACTTCAAAACCCCATGAGGGGTAACATGCGCTATATGAATGCAAACCTTTCTTTCCCTTCTATCCCTCCGCTATCCTTCTCACTCCAAATAACTGACTAATATCCACCACTCAAATTACTTTCATATTTCACCATACTAATTCACCACTAATCCTTTATGGGTTTCCGGAGTAGCGTGCTACTCGCCAAAAAAAAAGCGATTCAACACCCCATCAGGGGTTAGAAGCACTATATAAATACAAACCTTCTTTCCTCTTCTATCCTTCTGCTATCCTTCCGAATCCAAATAACTGACTAACATATCCACCACTTAAAATTTACTTGCATGTTTCACTATACTAATTCAACACTAATCCTCTATGGGTCCCGGAGTAGCGTGCTACTCACCGAAAAAGCGCTTCGACGCCTCGTCAGGGGTAGTAAGCGCTATACAAATGCAATTACAATACAATACAATACAACTAATAGATTGTTATAATATATAGTTCTAATTTAAACAAATGAAAAGAGGCATGTGACAGATGCGTAATGTCCTGACCCTGTGACCAGGCACTTAGGCCCATGTGTACAAAATTTCCATTTTGCATTTCCTAAATAGCAAATCCTTAGAAATCACTATTTAGAAAATGCAAATTGGAATGTACGAAATTTGCGATTTCCTAATAGCGATTCTTACGGAGTTGCAATCGCTATTAGGAAATCGCAAATTTGGAAATGCAAAACCATTCGTTCCTATGGGCCTAAGGCACCCCTTAAATCCAAGGGGAAAAAATGGTGCTTGTGTAAAATGTTCCAATGCCGTCGGGGCAACTCGCGCCCTATGGCACTGCAAAAAATGCATATTTGGTGCCTTTTCTAAAACTGCACCCGGGTCCCATCAGATTGGATTTGATGGTAATAGCATTTCCTAAATGCCCATTTTGCATTTAGGAAATGCTATGTACATGCGGTTAGGAAATCGCAAATAGGAAATCCCTATTTGCGATTTCCTATTTTGGGAATCACAAAATGAGATTTCTATTGGGTAGAAATTGCATTTTGCGACCGCGTTTCTACCTTTTGTACATAAGGTAGGGCTATTTAGCATTTCTTAACGCCCTGAAATAGCGATTTGATCCATTAAGAAATGCTAAATAGCTTCGTACATATGGGCCTAAGTTATCTTGTTTGCCGAAAAGCATAATTTTCACATTGGAACTGAATTTGTGAGTGCCACAAAAAACAACATGGCTAGCGAGGTAGGGAAATCGAAATAGGGTAGGAGAGGAAGAAGAAATAGTTGGGAGTAAGAGTTGCTGACTTGAGTGAGTAAATAGCCGAGAGCAGCAGATGGCAAAGGGGAGGGTTAGAAGAGAAAGCAGACAACACAGTTCAGGTAGGTGGCAGTGCCAAGGCAATATGTGGTAATGCAGTATGAGTTCTTCAAAATCAAAAGTTTGTTTTCAATCATTTATTGCTGAATTTATAATTTGGTCTACCTGTCTAAAGCTTAGATGTTGGCTAGACCGGGAGGTGGTCCCTTGGCAAACAAGCATGTCCATTGTCCACTAAGCTTTCAAAATGATGATTCTCCTTCCAAAGGAGCAAGTTTAAATGTAATAATGGGTCGAGGGTAAGTGAGTGGGATGGGTCAGACAATTTCATTAAACAAATGTATGTCAAGAGATCACAGATCAAACAAGGTGTTAAATATTATAAACACTATGGGTATACCGTATTTATTGTATTTATTTATTTATGTATTTAGTCAATAAAAACCATTTCACAATCATTCATTTCTTACATTTCATAAAATTTGATTTAAGCGTGGGTTCCTGACAAGTCTTTTAAAGCGGACCTAAAAACCCCAATTTAAAACCAACATAAACATTTCATTAATGCAGTTCTTGTGAGGCCTTGACTCGAATGATTGTTCTTTAAAAACTCGCTATTCGGAGTGTGACCATTTTCCTCAGGTCTTTGTGCGGTCCCGTTATTTAAAGTGCAAGAGCTAATGTTTAAAGTGCTATTGTGCTGAGGTACATTTTAATTCAAATCTCTCCTTCACGTTGTCCCGGGGTTTAAAGTGCACTCTCTTTGTTCTTTTGTTTAATCGCTCTTACAACACTAATTTCTATTGATTGACCTTCGGTTCTTTTGCTCAGAGTAATTATTGTTCTTCCTCTGTATGCTACGTAAACCCTGGGTTAAAGTGCAGATGCTTTATACATAGACAATCGTTTTGCTTTATTCATGTGATAATCTTCTGGTTGTGCTTCCCAGTTGTAGTTCTTTGTCGAGGTGCTGGTGCCCTAAATTGATTGTTCTAGTGCTTTCATGTTTACTTTTATGAATTTTACTCCGGCATATGAGCGGTATAGAGGAGCCACCCAGCCAATGGGTTACCGCTTGCCGGCATGTTCGTATTTCTAGCTCTCTAAAAATTCTTTTCAGCATTCTCTTCCTTTCTGTCAGGTGACTCGGGCAAACGCAGAATACGTGTGCAAGACTTTATTCCTTATATTTGCATAAGCAACATTCTTTGTTCGATGTCTGGTTCTTCCAGGATGGCATTAGATCTTTTGTTTCCCATTTTCCGAAAAGGTACTGCATAAACTGGTGTTTTATTTTCGGTGAAAAGTGTGCTGTAAGGTAATCCTGGTGTCGTAGTTTTTTTATAGGAATTTATCACTGTCCAGGCGTGACATCTGAATGCAAGGCTTGTCTTGTCCGTTAAGTATGAAAGATGCTTGTTTGTGGCTTTTATTACTTTATAAAAGTCCTGTTTCCCAATACTTGCACTCCAGGCATCTTGTATTCCAAGTTCCTCGAAAGCCTGTTTTAGACATAGCCCCCATGAACCTACTTTATTTTGCTGTGTTTGCTCTTCTATTTCCTTCCAGCACATGTGGTTGATTGACCCTCTTTCCGACGAGCGTAGTCTCCAGCATAGTTTTATAAAGGCTCCTTTACATTGGTATTTTTGGTTCAGCAGTCCAAACTCTAAACCCACCTGTGCTGGAGATGCAGTTTTCGTGATGCTGAACACAGATTTGTATACTCTTGTTTGGATTTTGTTTAAGATGCCTTCTGCGCGTCCTTTCAGTGTTTCCATTCCGTAAGTCACTGTTGGCATTACTGAGCACTCATCACTGTTAAAAGATGGTCAAATGAAGGACAGCTCTATGGTTATAAATAGAACTCAGGATCCTGCTTCATTGAAAATGTCTTCCATTATCTCCTCTTCTTCTTCTTCCCATTACATACTCTAAGAGTGAAGGTGCCTATTCCCTACCTGCTTTCCACTGATTCCCAAGCTGGTTTCCTTTTTCTTTACTAAGGATATAGACTGTAGCATCCTCCCCAGCCTGGGTGCCCACAAAGGACTACACCACACTGGAAGCTTAGTAATACATGTCTTTATTCTTCTGCGTGTAACTGGAAACTCAACATCCTAAACCAGCTTTCAGTGCATTCTGCTCTAACACTTAGGTCAAAGTTCTACGGAGACCATCTGGAGCAAAAAGGGTTCCATCATTTCTTATTTACAAGACACTACATTTCCCCCTCTGTTAATTAAAAAAATTCAATTTTTACAAAATATTTAGATTGATAGACATGTGGATTCAAATCTCTTCAATCAATCTTCTTGGTGCTTTAATTGTTCGACCTGATCTTGTTCTGGGAAACTGGGAGGTGTCATCACCGATGTCCAGGATCTGTGTCAACGGTGTAGAAGCAACAGCAGTTGCTGATGTTTCAGACCCAGTCTCTCTTTCAACTATTTGATCTGATGAACGATTTGTCAAGTGCCTGAAATGAGAAGAGTCCCGGGTAATAGACTTCCCAGGGCGCTGTGCAGTCACCATGTGTCCCTCAGGAGACACCACTTGGAATGGTTCTGCATCAAAAGGAGTATCAGATTTTCTTTTCTGCATTTGTCTTATGAGCACTGGATCTCCTCTCTTAAAGACAATGTTCTTTGCATGTCATCTTTTGTCAGTATACACTTTCATCTTGTGTTTGTTTACCAAGTCCTTCTCATGAGTTGTCATCTCATCTTTCTTTCTCTGATTGGTCCATTGAGGTAACTTGGTATTCATTGCTCTCATGAACATCAGAGTCGCAGGACGTTCACCTGTGGTCAAGTAGGGTGTTGAACGATAAGCTCTCAAGGTAGAATTTAATACAGTTGTCAAATTGAGTTTATCAAGAACGGCATGTTGCTCTGCTTTCTTTAGCGTCCTCATAAAATGGTCAATAAGTCCGTTGGCTTGTGGCCACAGAGGTGTGCTCTTTTGATGATTTATTTTCAAATGCTCCAAGAAATCTCAGAACTTTTGACTGTTGAAAGGCGGGCCATTGTCAGACTTCACTATGGCTGGAAAACCCCACGTCGCAAAGATGCCATCTAGTCATTCAATGACCTGTTCTTGAGTTGTGGATGAAAGATCTTCAATTAGTGGAAATCGTGAGTAGTTATCCATAATCACCAATAAATGATGTCCATTGTCAAGTGGACCAAAAAGATCAATGGCTATTCTCTCCCATGCATGCTTCGGGGGTTCTGACATGTTCAAGGTATGGTGAATAGATTTTGTAGAAAGGCAATTACATAAATGACAGGCCTTTAATTCCTTTTCAACCCTGTCATCAAGGTAAGGAAACCAAACTCGGTCTCGGAGAGCTCGTTTTGAGCATTCATGTGTCCACTGTGCTGTGCAAGGATAGAGACTAACCTGACTAGGTTAGCATTAACAACAACCTCTGTATGAAGCTTTGGATTAATATGCCATTTCAGTAGCATTCTCGTGGACGTGTTCAATTTTCTTGAAACTTTTCTCACATTCATGGTACCAATGGAATGAAACATTCTCTCTCGTCAAGTCTCTCAACAGAGCACTTACAGTCGAAAAGTCTTGTATGTAACTAGAACAGTAACTGGCCATGCTGAGAAACACAGAGCTTACTAATACACGTCTTTATTCTTCTACGTGTAACCGCGAACTCAACCTTTGAAACCAGCCTTCAGTGCATTCCCCTGTTACACTTACGTCACAGTTCTACGGAGTCAATCTGAAGCCAAAAGGGTTCCATCATTTCTAACTCACAAGTTACTACAGAGACTACCCACAAAACACCATTCCTCTCAAATACTTCCTGTTCTTTTTTTGTGCCCTACTGAATTGAGGGCTGTTGGAGGTTTGCAACCTCTACCTTAATTAGGGTGCTGGGACCCCTGTCCGCGTCTGTGTCACTTTAGGTTAATGGGTGCACGAGAAATAAAAGTTGCTGTTGCTTTGGTGTCACATTCTGTTATTTGCAGCAGCTGCTTTAAGAGCAGCATTCTTTTACTTTCTGAATATTTACCTCTGTAGGTTCGGGAAAGTGGCTGCATCTAGTGCCACATCTTTGAATCTATAGTTAGTTCACACTAGCACGGCGTCCTTCGCCTCCGCGACGGTATGCTTTTGGCACTGCAATTTGGAGAGGTGATTTAGCACACATTTAAATGCACCTTGTTTAAGATGAGTGGCTGCTCAGGTGCTGCATTGATTTAACCTGTTCAGCTCAGTTGCAGAGGCACACATTCTATCAGTTTACAGCCTACTTGGCTAGGCAGAGGGCGCAGCATCGCGTTCGTCCTCTTGTCCTGTCATGGCTGGGTACGGCACCACAATGGCGTTTGTTAGGAAGAGGGACTGTTGCGAGCTTGCAGCCATTACTTTACCTGAAAGGCTTCTCCCTGCTTTACTATCCACTTTTCTAAGGGTGTTGTGGTTTCCATTCTGTGCCTGAATTTCTTAGCCCTCACAGTTTGACTATTTTAAAACCAGGGTTGAGAGACAAATCTTTTTGGACTACTGTTTTTCTTCATTTCGTTCATTGAAGTGCAATTTTATAAGGTGCGCTACTCCTTTTTGACCTTTTTGCCACTGTGTGTAGGACTCTTGAAGGCAACTGGCTGTTGACCAGGTGGAAGCATTCAAATAAGTCTCACCACACTTCTCCTTTTACCTCCACTGAGAAATATTAACATAGTGTCAGAAGCAGAAATTCCTGCTCTCCCTCAGTTTAGAAAAAGATCTGCAAGACGTGGTGAAGTCCTTATTGGAGGCATACAATTGCCACTATAGGAGGAATTTACCTTTTAAGTGTTCTCCTCCTTCCTCTGACAAGTCCTATTTTCCATCTCTTCTCTGTCATCCTGCTCCTCTTGGGCTTCTCTAGATTATGATGCAGTGGAGGCTCCAGCTCCAGAATCAGGGCGTTGTGGTCACTGTCATGTCTCGGCATGACAGCGAAGTCGACAACCCACTGCCATATGCTTGTTTCCACTAGAATATAATCCAACAGAGAGGATTGTCCTGTTCTATTAAATTTGGAAAATCATATTTCGTGACGTGCTGTCAACCACGCCCCACTGCTGTCTGGACATAGTAACTTTCTCTGCCTACCCCAATCCTATTGTTCTAGCCACGGATGCCAGCAATCTGGCTGGGGGCAGTTCTAGACAATGTGACTGCGCAGGATCTCAATGGGGCTATGCAGATGGTGTGATCTTCCAACAGAAGGAGCTAATAACAGTTTGGGGAGCGATTCAGTTCTTTGCTCTCCTATTAAGGGGAAAATCTTGGTAGTACGCACCAGCAACACAGTATCTATGTTCTATTTAATCCATCAGTCTGGCATAGGTTCCAACTCTCTGAATCAGATAACAGAGCAAATATGTGTCTAGGCGGAACACAATCTTCTAGACCTCAGAGCCATTAACAACAAGGGTGCTCTGAACTCCCAGGCATACTTTCTCAGCAAGATTTTTCTATGCGCCCAGGACTTTGTTTTCAACCCTGTGATATTCTAGAAGATATGCAGGAAGTGGGGGGTTCCTCTAATGAATTTATTTGGAACCGGTCCGAACTACGACCTTACCCTATTCTTCTCCATGTGCCACTATCAGCTGGCAGCAGGTATAGATGCCTTAACCAGTCCTTGGCCAATTGACTCCTCTATGCTTCCCCCTCACACCCCTCTGATTCCAAGAATCCTGGTAAGATTCCAGAGAGAACCAGTTGAAATACTCTTGGTACTTTTATTTTGGACAAGGAGACCATGGTTTACCCTCTTATGACTTCAACAGGTGGAAAGGGAATGGATCTTTCAATTGTCCCCTGTCCTACCTTCTTTTACCGCTAGACACTGTGGCTTGATTAAAACTGTTGATTTGGAGGTTGTGAGGGGAGGACTTGATGAATATGGGAATTTCTCTTTCTGCCTCTAATTCTCTACAGCGATACAAAAGGGGATGATGGACGGAACGTTTGAGCCAATCAAACACTCACCCCCAGTCAACTGATCTGGGTTTAATCCATCATCATTCTTTAGCTCACTCCACCACCCCAGTTCAGACATGGCCATATGCAAATCAGTCTGACCCTGTGCCTCATGGGAACAGTCCAGCCCGAACTGCCAAGCCATGTCTTTCCTGGACCGGAAACAAGCATCCTAGGACCGGTTTCTGGCATTTCAGCCGTCATCAGCCAGGCTTGCTTGAATCCAGTGGCAAAGTGAGCAAGGGACCCACGTCTGGGCATACCCCCGCCAACTTAGGGCGACCAAAGCGATACAAAAGGGGATGATGGACGGAACGTTTGAGCCAATCAAACACTCACCCCCAGTCAACTGATCTGGGTTTAATCCATCATCATTCTTTAGCTCACTCCACCACCCCAGTTCAGACATGGCCATTTGCAAATCAGTCTGACCCTGTGACTCATGGGAACAGTCCAGCCCGAACTGCCAAGCCATGTCTTTCCTGGACCGGAAACAAGCATCCTAGGACCGGTTTCTGGCATTTCAGCCGTCATCAGCCAGGCTTGCTTGAATCCACTGGCAAAGTGAGCAAGGGACCCACGTCTGGGCATACCCCCGCCAACTTAGGGCGACCAAAGCGATACAAAAGGGGATGATGGACGGAACGTTTGAGCCAATCAAACACTCACCCCCAGTCAACTGATCTGGGTTTAATCCATCATCATTCTTTAGCTCACTCCACCACCCCAGTTCAGACATGGCCATATGCAAATCAGTCTGACCCTGTGCCTCATGGGAACAGTCCAGCCCGAACTGCCAAGCCATGTCTTTCCTGGACCGGAAACAAGCATCCTGAAAAAACATGTGGATGAATAATGCTGTTATTAATGGAAAATGCAGCAATGTGTTTGTGGCCTTCATTTTAAATGGAACGTATCATAGTTAAAAGGATAGAAAAAATTAGATAAAAGGTTAGAAAAAAATAACATCATGTTCAAGTAGTAAAGTGTTAGTGACTCAATTTCGCGTCAACAATGAGAGAATAACACACTTGACCTCTGTCTGTATGGCTGTCGCTGCTTTGATGGTGTCCCAGGCTTTGTAAACTGCAGTTGCACATCAACAATGCACCAGTCACCCTCTATGAAGACTTTATTCCTCATTACAAATTCAAGCTAGCTATTGCACAAAGCAAGAATTCCAATCCCTCTCACAGTCAACAGAAGAATGCTCACAGCTGCAGCTCTTTCCAGTGATTGGAAGTGCTAAGACCCCCCTCACACCCACTCACCCACAGACAAGCACTTTATCATGCAATGTTCACTTGTGAAATATCAGTTGCCCTTGTCGTGTTTCTTTAACAAACACCGAGCACTATAAAAGTTATGTGTTGAAAAAATAAAATCTGAAAAATACTCACAACAGCGTGCATTCGATAGGAAACATTCCTGTGGCCCACAAAGCAGCATCCTGCAGCCTTTTATCAAGGGCTTTCCCGCCTGAATTAAACCACAATGAGAAGCCGTGGGTATGCAAATTTTGACCGAGGAATGTTCACTTTTCACTGAGGAATGCTAAACACTTTCCTTAACAATCACAGTCACTCCTCTTACATCTCCATGGCAGTCGGAGCAAACAGGAGTAAATCTCGTACCGTTTATGCAGGATGGAAAACAAGAGACAAAACACACGGCGAGTGTCCAAACTTTCATGGCATATCCGTAGCTTTGTCTGTTCTCAAACTTTCCAGGGCATTCCCTCCCTTAAATGCCTTTTTCCTGAACTTGGGAGATTTACACATATATTTTATTACACATTACTGAGATAATAATTAGGGTTATGAGAAATTTACATAATTTGCTTTAATGTACTTGTGTGAAATTTCAGGAAACTTTTGTGTAATTGCACGAAATTACAAGTGGCCTGCACCGCCAGAGTCATTTTGTTTACGCTCTGGTGGCGCAGGCCTCTCAGCCATATCTATGAGTCAACGCAAAGCTACCCTGCATGGCTTTGCATGGCCTCATAGATATGGAGTAAGGCAAGGAAGCGCAAGGCACTGCGTTGCCTTACCTTGCGTCAAGGAGGTGTTCCATGGGCGTTGCGGTCAGTGTTCCCACACAACACCCATAGATTTTGACGCTGCCCCAGATTTACTAAATCACGTAAACCTGGGGCGGCGCCAAAACCTTATGCCTCCCCAGAGCAGGTGTAACGAGGAAAAATGTTTTAATTTCTCCTAATTTTTTCCTCTTTCCATGTGTACTGCGTTTTGCAGCACACGTAGGAGGAGGAGAACGCCTCCATTTATTGTTTTTGTGCAGGAAGGTGTACCTTCCTGCACAAAAATAATGATTTCTACAATACAGGCACCCTTGCACCATGGTACAAGGGTGCCAACATTGGTTCAAGGCAACCAAAACAGTGCCAGCGCAGTGGGAAAGGACAGGAACGTGCCGTATATCATAAATACAACACATTACATTACTGCCCTTTCCTTTTGATGCAGGGCAGTGCAGCAAAGTGACAGTGCACTGCCCTGCATCAAAACCTTGTAAATTAGTCCCTTGGCATTGAGCACTACATTTTAGCACTAAATGCATCCTTGCATCACACATGGATGCAAGGGTGCATTTCGCCTTAAAAAAAATAGCACAAAAACCTTTAGTGTTATGCTCAACAGCAGTTTGCTCTCAGGTTGTTCATGTTGTTCCAGTGCTATAATTTTGCTGCGAATGCCAAGGTATTACGTCTCCAGCCGTGAAGGCGTATTTTAGGGAATTTTGCATAACAAGCATAACACAAAATTCCTAAATTTACACAAATTTTATTTTCGCCCAGGCCTAATATTAATTCACCTGAGAAAATCGCATTCCACGTGCAACTTCACAATTTGTGAATTTCAAAAGTAAATTTTGACTTGTAAATCAAATCATTTTCGTGTATAAACACAATCCGCACACGCAAATGGCGTTGTAAACCTGGCCCCGCGTGTTCAAGAACAATTCATTCCTCAGGGTTCGAGCGCTGTTTAGAACGGGCGGCATTTGCATCAACTCTGAATAGGCGCACCCGCACATCCAGGGACTGTCGCGAGCGACATTTAAACCGTGGAAAAAAATTCAACCGTAACCACGGAGATAATTCAAACGTCACTCACTGTTTGGAATCTAGTTAATGCTGAGCTTGCACGTGAGTGGATTTAACATGTTCTTCAACCGTCGCAGTGCCTGCCTGGCGCGCTTCAGCTTGTGTGGCAATCAAATGTGTTCATGTATTTAGCACAATGATTAACGCATTTCATTATAATATGAGCGCAATATAAAAATAGGTGCAAATGTATATTCATTGCCCATGTGTCATCTTACATTCAGCTCATGATATGTTATTTGTCACAACTGCTTATGGGGAGGGCCCTGCCACTCTGTGGCAGTGCAGGATTAATGTTTGCAGCAGGGGTGCCAGCAATGCGCAGCTAAAGAATGTCTGGAATAGTTTTCACGTTAATTAACTGCTGGATTGTCAATGATGCTACCAATAATTAATGCAAAAAAAATGCTACAGGCTTCCTTGAAAGGATTTGTGAAATGAGCATTGCAAATATAAGTAACCAAGCTGATCGAGCTGCTAATTAAAAGCCCATTTCATAAGAGTTCATACAACAGAAGCAATAGCAAGCATAAGCAAAGCCAATGAGACAGCCTTTAATATGCGAGCACATGAAAAACAGGTATGCAGAAATGTCCACATGTACCATGTCTCTGTGCAGCATGCATCCTTCTGCGCCTCCTAAGTCTGTCCTCATATTTATTTCCCAACTTTGGGATGCTGAATGGCACCAGCCTCACAATGTTATAGAATAAACAAGCATTTGCAATGCAATAGGTCTCGCATTTGCAACAGTTTGGGCTCTTGGCATTGTAAATGACAATGCCTTTTATTTATGTGTTGGTTTTTAAAACATAAATAAAAGGCATTATCATTTACAATGGCAATAGCTTAAACTCTCGCAAATGCGAGACCTATTGCATAGCAAATGCTTGTTAACTGTTGCGGGGAGGGTGGGTGTGTAGAATCAGATGGGCTGATGCTGAAGATGCAGAGGAATGCTACGAAAGTACTAAGACAGGGTTGTCGTGTTGGTGGTTTTTCAAGCAGTTGCTTGTGTGATCGGATTAGTAAGTAACTACCACTGATAGCATTATTCTCCATAATAGGACATGGCTTACTGCTATGAACATATTCGAGAAGGTTCGCAAAGCACCAAAAGTGGAAAGTAATTTAGAGACTGAAGTCACACGTACAGATGCAGTCGTACAACGACAACCACCATAAAGACTCCTGGAAAAAATGGGAACCGGGGTGGGAGGTGGGGGGGGGGTCATCGAAGTTCTCAAGTTTTACATGTGGGGTTCTGGTACCTGAAGTCTCATTTATGCCATTACAAATTCACTACTATCAGAAACACCTTGATTGAACGAGCTACTTGTGTGAAACTGGGAAACCTGGGACGCTTGTTAACATTTATTTAAGTGAGCCAGTCCCGACCTGCCACTCTGACTTCGGTGGCACTTACCTGCCAGCACCCGTTTGTTGCCGCTGCGCCCCGTCCACCCAGGAGCTATTGAAGTAGCGGATCGGCCAGAGCTCGCGGTCATCGATACCATCGTGCTGGTACTGGGGTCCGTGCGGCCGGGAATCTAATTTCAGCGGTGCACAGCGCCCCCGGCCTACTGAGGCCCCACAACTGTCCGTCGGGTCCAGAGTCAGTGACGGGAAGAGGCTAGGGCAGCACGACCGCTCTGGAGAGCTTCCGGGGTCACACGCTGGCGAGGGAACTGGGTCCATCCAACAGGAAGCAGCAGCAGGACTACTAGAGCTGGAAGCCCAGCCATCACAAAGCGCCAAGAGTCTGGAGTCAGCACTACAGAGGTGGAGAAGATAACAAGGCCCTGTAATCCCGCCCCACTCGCAGAGAGCCGTTGCGCGAAAATAATTAAATAAATAAACAAGCGCGGCCGAGGCGGACCACGCAGAAAATAAAAGCACACTGCTTTAGTGAGGAGAAACGCTCCCTTTTGCCCCGCGTGGAAAAATAAATAAATAAACAAGCTCGGCCAAGTCGGACCGCGCTGAAAATAAAAATAAAAGAGTGCTTGCACACTTATGAAGGAGACCGTGTCAGGACACAAGTAAAAGATCCAGTCGGGATGGGCAGTCCCAAAAGGAGACAGGGTGGTAACAAGAAGGGACTAAGAAGCCTCCTTTTCAATCGGAAGCCAGCGTTTAGCATGGAGGATGACGCCAGCGAATCAAAAAGATGGGCGGGGCTTCAAGTCCCCTTCTGAAAGCGTACTGATGACAATAAGCCTCGCAGAGCGAGGAGCGCATGCGCGCTCTAGCGCTAGGTCTGCGAGACCTAAAAATAGCAGCATTGCATGTTTGGGGAATGCTAAACTGGGCTGAGACATAGAAGGCAAGGAATTAGACAGGTTGCACAGACGCACAGTGCAAATAGTCCGTGCGCCTTTGTGCATGCCTGTGTTTCCATACATTAGAACATTAACATCAGAACTTTTGGCTTCGTCGATGCTTGTTGCTAACGTATTTGAGACTCTAGATGTGACCATTTATGCCACCAGTTTAGCATGGGCAGGGGTCGTTGTGGTCAGGATTTTTAAATGAATGAAGAAGTGAACTGACCAAGCCGATGGGAGAAGGCTAGAGAATTATAAGTGTTTTTTGTGAAATCAGGTAGAAATCTCATTGTGTTAAGGAAGGTGCAAAGCGGAAGCAGATTGTTGTCCAATAGGAAAGATTTGATGATGGAGGTGTGGGTTCTTCAATTGTTACCCAGTGGAGGACTAACTCTCCCTGGAACATTTGCTCATAAAAGGAGGTGAACTGATCAGTGCTATACTCAAGGAATTCATGAATAAAAACTTGTATTTGCATGTTCAACTTTTACCAAGACCCACTTGCCCCAAAGCTGTCCTGACCGAATATACCTCTTTACTACGCATGCGATACATCGCATGCCATTACAACGCGGTCGTTACAATGACCGCGTTGTTACATCGCGAACCATTACACCGCAAGTCGTTACAACGACTTGCTGTAGGGGGCGCGCTGCACTTAGGAATGGTATAATTTACTATTCCTACTCCAGTTTGTGCAACAGCAGGGAAGGTGTTGGATTATAAATCCAACACCTTCTGGCCCCTACAACAAGTCGTTGTAACAACTTGCGGTGTAATGGTTCGCGATGTAATAACGCGGTCGTTGCAACAACTGCGTTGTAATGGCATGCGATGGATCGCATGCGATCTAAACGCTGTTTCCCGTCCTGACCAGACATTCTTGAGAGTTACAGAGCCTCCAGTATTTGTTTTTATGTCTTTTTCTTATTTCAGCCTTTTCTGTTTTTTCCAGTTCTCACAGCATCTAGTGGCGTAACACAGGCCCCCACAGCCCCCGCGTTGCAGGGTGGGGTTCAGAGTTGCAGGGGGCCCACTCACCACAGTACTATGACCTGAGAGCTCCTGATTAATTCCGGTGCAGGCCCCCCTCCATGTAGGTACATGGGGCCCCCTCAAGTTTCGTTACGCCACTGACATTATCAATCTACCTGCCTGATTTCTCTCGGCCTGGAAGCAGCTCTTACTCCTCTCATCCTTCCCATCCTCCCCACCCTCACTCTCAAATTGTCCTAAACTATGTATAGTCAGTATTCATGAGTGTGGTGAGATGATATGACCTACAAAGCAAGGGATCCTTTAAAATACACATTTGCCTCTACAGACGTACTGGGGTATTCTCCTGTGTTCCAAATATGAAACATTAATGTGACTTTGTGTTCTTCCCACCCTTCACCTGGCTCTGTTGCCCCATGGTCCATTAGCATGTATCTGGGAATCTTTTATTGCTAATGCCGGATGCCTTTATAAATATAAAAACCTTTCTCCCATTCTTTTACCTTTTTTTCCTTCCTTTTTTTCCTTCCTTCCATTTTTCCTTTCGCCTCCATTTTTCCCCTTTCTCTTTATCTCCTCATTTTCCCCTCCTCCCCCAGCCTTCTTTTCTTTCCCCTCTCCCTTCCCCTTTTAGCAAAGGTTCACATTTTCTAGAGTACTACAAATTTGTAGATGAGCTATGTTGGCTTTTCATCTCGAGGAAAAAATTTGCAGGCCTACTCCACCTTGTGGAATATGTGGAGCCAATATTCTCAAAGAGTTTTCAAGTCTGCCAAAGAAATGATGATGGACGCTGGTATCCATCACAATTTGTATTCAGCTCATAGACACAATCTCTTTAAGCCTGTGAATGGTACTACACTTCCAGTCCAGAAAGATTGAAAAAGAGAACTGGAAGGCCTATAGATTCTTCTTTTTTCCTGGCCTTGAATAATATCTTATCTTTTCTGGCAAAGTCTTGAAAATAAACTAAGAAAGTCTTTAGTGGGGCATTGCTTTCTGGATAGACGAGTGGCTATAATGTCTGCTCCAGCCCTGATTCATTTTCGATCAACAGTTCTGTAATCCATGTGATAATCTTTTATTAACCTGGGCTCAAGTCTGGGTTCCCTTGGATTCTTCCTGAATCCTGATGATTAGAATATTGGTTCTTCTCTACCAGTTCTCAAGGTCTTCACACTTTCTCTCCAAAATTGTGAATCATCCCTCATATCGGACACTTTCTATTCGGACTGGCTATGGATTCCAATTTTTTTCATTCATCTGTTCTGCTGGATACTTCAGCTAAGTATCCAATCATGTCTGAGTCCATGCACCTTACAATATAAGTGCTCTGAAATGGCATTGTGAGTAATGTGTGCTCTTTTCATTTCAATGACTTTGTTTAGTTTAGCTTTTAATAGCTATTCGGTCACTTATATCAGAAGCCAACAATTGTGTCAATGCCTGGTATTTATCCACGTCTTGCCTACCTTTTAATTGCTATTGAATATTTACACACTACAGAAGGGATAGGTTCCCTACTTGATTCTTCGAAATTACTGGTGTGGATGGAATCTGTGTACTGATATAATACATGGATATGAGAGCTCAATTGGAGTGCATATGTAGCATAGTCTAATGCTTTGCTGTCTCTCTTAAAGTAGTTCTTCTTCCTCTCCACCAGAGTGGATTATTCCTATGCATTCACATGGTCTGTTGCCTCCTGTGCTTTTGAAGTCTTTTTGTTTTGTTTCAAGTCGATTACTTTGTTCTGTGGCTCAACATTTCAACAGTGCATACCTTCAGCGATGTATATTGGTTTTGGGGAACGGGCAAGAGATTTGCATGAAGGGCATATCTTGAGGCTTCAGTAGCTTTTCTTGCTTCTTTTTTCTTGAGGAGAACCTTGGAGAGTTGTTTATCACGACTTCCCTTGTTTGATGGATTAATTTCTGGCCATCTTTCTCCATGACCGTTGGCATTGTTCACATTAGTAGAACACTTTCACCAACCTCATAGACATATAGCTGACCATGTCCTGTACTGTGGTCCAAGGAAAGTCAATACCAGAGGCAGTCTGGGCTCTGGTAATCATTTCAAGGAGGTGTCCAGATTTCTCTGACATTATGTCATTGCATGACAATGCTACTTTGTTCTTTTCATTATCCTTTCATGACAAAGTACAAGATATCTCTGTGAGGTCAGTATTAGGCATGGATGTTAATCCTGGTTTAAGATTCCGTTCTAAGTGGGGGGTTGAGGCAATAGAGGAGTTTTATGGAAGCTCTATACATATGTGGTTCAGACGACATCCGCACCCTCCTCGACCAAGGCCACACCGCAGCCCTGATCCTACTCGACTTGTCAGCAGCATTCAACACCTTCTCCCACCACACACTCGCCACCAGACTACACAACGCTGGCATACAAGGAACCACCCTCGACTGGATCCGCTCGTTCCTCACCGGCAGAAGCAAAAGAATCAGACTGCCACCCTTCCTCTCTGAACCCACTGTAATCAACTGCGGAGTACCCCAGGGATCATCACTCAGCCCAACCCTCTTTAACATCTACATGGCCCCCCTCGCCGCCATCGTCAGACAGCACGTCCTCAGCATAGTATCCTACGCCGATGACACCCAGCTCATCCTCTCCCTCACCAAGGACCCCACCACCACCAGACTCAACTTCCAGGAAGGAATGCAGGACGTCGCATGCTGGATGAGCAACAGCTGCCTGAAACTCAACTTGGAGAAAACAGAAGTCCTCTTCCTCGGAACCACCCCATCAGCATGGAACAACACCTGGTGGCCCACTGCCCTCGGCAGCCCTCCAACCCCCACGGACCACGCCAGAAACCTCGGCATCGTACTTGACTCCTCCCTCTCCATGAACCGACAGGTCAAAGCCCTCGCCTCCAGCTGCTTCAACACCCTACGTATCCTCCGCAAGACCTTCAAATGGATCCCCCTAGTCAAGGTCAAGAAAGACAGTCACACACACACTAATAACCAGCAGACTGGACTACGGAAATGCCCTCTACGCCAGCATCAATAAGTCTCTGCTCCGCAAGTTCCAGACGACACAAAAAACCGCAGCCAGACTCGTCCTCGGCACCCCTCGACATGGGCACATCAGCCAACACCTATGGAACCTCCACTGGCTCCCCGTCGAGAAGAGAGTCACTTTCAAGATACTCACCCACTCCTACAAATGCCTCCACAACACCGGACCCCAATACCTCAACGAGAGAATCACCTTCCACGGACCCAAAAGAAACCTCCGATCCACCAACCTCGCCCTCGCCAAAACCCCTTGCATCCGCAGAGCTAGGACAGGGGGAAGAGCCTTCTCCTACATCGCAGCCAAGACCTGGAACGAGCTCCCGAACTACATCAGAAGCGCACCCTCACTGAACACCTTCAGAAAGGCCCTCAAGACCTGGCTCTTCGACTGAACGGAACTGCTGACCCCCCTCCCCCCCCAGCACCTTGAGACCCCCACGGGTGAGTAGTGCGCTTACAATTTCCCTGATTAATTGATTGATTGAGGTTGTCTCTTCTATGTGCCCGTGGAAGCTTGTTTCAAAATGTTTTATGTTTGCTTCTGCTGTTTGTCTGTAGACTCTTTCATCACTGTTTCCATACTTCCATGAATTTTGTCCATATCCCTGGAGGCTTTGATTTTCTCCTGATGCCTGATACTTTCCTGAGGAAGGATTCCTTAGACAAGCTTGGACTGAGTGGGGCCTGAGAATGGATCTCTGTGATAGAGCTTTTCCTGTCTCTTCGGCATTATATTGTGATTGCTTTTCAAAGATTCTACAGAAACTAAATCAGTTATAACATTTGTGAAGCCTAAACTATTCATTTGGATAAACAAAATCATATCTGTTTCATTTAACAGTCTTATATGAGAGTGAGCCATACGTCTCTCATCTTTTATCCCTCCCTTCCCTGGACAAAAGTTTTGTGGTAGGCGATTGGGTTAATTTTATTTGAAAATAGGACATTATTAAAACAAAGAAAGATTTAAAATTATTTTCACCTTGTATGCTTCCCTTTAAGTAAACTTAATGTCCCTAATTGCAAATTAGGTGGACATATGTGTGACAATTCTGGGTGCCTGGAATTTCTGGTACTGTCCAGTATCTGCACACACACATATATATGCCTATTACAATTTCATCCCATTAGAAGAGGGAATAACTGGTGAACCTGGAATTATCATACAAAATCATCCGTAGAACTACCAATGCTGTAGGTTTTAACTGAGATATGTATCACCTGCTCTGAGGCAGCCTTTGCTAGGTAGGCAGTGAATTAGGAGGGTGGGAAATGCAAAGGGAGAATGTTGCCTGGCAGAGGAAAGCATTGCATGCTCCCCCTTGCCTTGGTATTGGGTTGCACTGAGGAAAACAAAAAGTGGTGGGTGGAGCACTTTAATTAATCTCGATCAATGTTTATTACTCAGGGTGACATCCCCGTCCTCATGGTCTGGGGTTGCTTGGGTTCCCAAATGAAGGGGACCTTTACCTTACATTTTGAGGTGGACTGTTCCGAATGGAGCAGAGACAACAATGATTTGCATATTTTGCATATGGGAGGTCTCTGTCTATAGTGGCACACTGGGTGAAAAAGATGGCTCAGTGGGCAATCACCAGAGGCTTTCACAACCTTGTTGTTTGCTGCTGTGGATGCCCGGGGTATGACAAGTGTCTCCAGATGTGTATCATGTACTCACAGTGCCACAGGGCTCAAGCTAAACCTCATAGATGAGGCCAAATTAGTACCAACGCTGGCTGGAGTTGCTTGTGCTTCCATCAGATGGAAACCAGCCAGGGAGTTTGGTCTGGATTGTTCCTAGTGGAGTAGGGCCAAGATTGATTTGCACATGTCAGGTCTCTGTCTAGAGTGGCATAGTGGGATCGCCAGTGGTTGAGTTTATGTCAAGCATTCCTTCCATCACCTTGATGTTTGTTAGTTTTGTAGAAAGTCAGGTGACAGCCAAGAACCGAGGCACTGCAGTGCATTCCGAAAGTGATTTTATCAGTCAAATTTTCCAGTGTGGGGTCATTGGACCACCTATATTAAAGTAGAGCAGTATTTTAGACGGGAATCCTGTCCCGCCAGTTCAAAATTGGGGTCAATGTGAGTCAATTTACTTCATGTTTGCTTGGCATGCTGCTGAGATGTTTGAAAGTACCTGTAACAGTTAATATATAAAGAATGTATTTTTTAAAATGTATATGTCTGTAGGAGAGACCTTCCCCAAGGGCAGTATTGATGAGCTCCAGTCAAAAAAAGATCTCACATGGAATCAGAGAAATGGAAATAAAACATAGATCTCCATGTTAAAATAATTAGGAGCAGTTTATTAGAAGACATTGTCTGATATTTGACTGCCAGTCTCTGAAACATGGCAAATGCAGTAATTGGAAAAGCACTTCTCTGTTGCTCATTCTGCACCCGATCATCTTCAGGTTTACATGGGGCACTACCAGTACCCCGGTTTCAACACCTCAACCACCTGGACATGATCTAAGCCAAAATGATGGCAAGCCTTTATGGTTGCATGAGTATTAGACCTGACACCCAAAATAATTTACTAACAGATGGCAAGGGTCTTAGGCCATAACACTTCTATCATAATGTCCAATCCATTCTGTGCAGAAGGAATAACAATGTTAACATGCATCAAGGACTGTAATGTGTGTAGCATTGTCCAACAAATAGCAAACACATGTATACATTTAACAAGGCTGTGGTATCTGAGTAAACTGGCATTCCATTACACACCAGCTAGAAACCTGTGCTTGGCAACACCACACCTGATGAACCAACATTTCATGCATCCAACACATGGAGAAGGTCCTTGGGAGTCCTAGGGGCAAAATCTAACTAAACGCAATTCAGGAAATGCCCTCAATGCAGCTGTTTAGGATGGCCTTTAATGTAACACCAAATAGCATAGTGTAGTGGCTGATGAATATTCAACGTGGGATCGCCTCTTAGATCAGATTAGACTCTGTCTTCCATCGATCACTTCTCCATCCAAATTTAACCGAACTCTACAGGAACGTTATTGTGGTCAAAAGAAGAAGTTCAGCAATTTATAACCTTACAAATAAATTAACAATATGCACTTGTTTGAAAACATGGAGAGCTTAGTTTGTGGGCAAGAGCCCCTGGCGTCACCATCCTTACATGACTTTTTTTTCATATTCAGAGTATTGGAAGAAGACTAAGCCTCAGGGCACAAGTGGCACACAGTGCACTAAAATAGAAGTGATCTGTGCCTTGGCATACATTTATTTTCATTCTATAATTGCTCCGTGGTGCACTTTTGTTAAATTGACATACAATTATGTGCAATAACGCAAACAAGTTCATAGAGCCCTCAATCTTACACTAGGGTTGAAAACAATACTGCGACATGTAAAAAGTTATGAATGGTGGCTAATGTTCAAGTCTTTCTAGTGCTATGCACAAATGGGTCATGTCAAGGAAAGGCAATGATATCCAACATCCCATAGATATATTGTCCTGTAATTGGTAATTAAAACCAAGTGTCTGAAGAGGACGGTGGATTATGACCAAATACAAGACAATACAATGCCTACATTATAGTTCTCGAGGTGATCACTATAAACTGTTTTCCTGTTCAGATTGGTTAAGGGAGGACTGAGGTGACAGGAAAACCCCTGGAGTTGCAGGAGTTGGTTCTTGCAGGTAACTCTAAGGGTACTCAGGGTGAAGATGGATTTTTTTCATGGATGAGCATATGGAGCCGCTGCTCTAGAAAACGACGGGCAGACGAGGAAAAATGATATGATTCAGGCCGGTAAAGTGATGCTGGATTTGCAAGTGGGTGTGGCAAGCCAGAGTCTAAATAAAGATGGCCTATCAAAGTGGGAGTGTGAGACCATGGCCGGATCTGAATAATTTGGGGGGCATATGTGTATAATAGCAGTCGCGGCTCGCAGGGGGGTATCAGGCGGGGGTGGGGGCCAGGGGGAGTTTTAAAATAAAATAAAAACGTACCTGACCAGGTCCGCGCCGCCTCGGGTCCGTTGGCGAACAGCCGCATCACTGCTGGCAAGTGGCAACCCCTCTCAGCCAATCCTGGCGCTGCTGGAGTGCCAGGATTGGCTGAGAGCAGGGCTACTCACGGCCCGCCTGCCCATTAGGAGACCGAGGTTTGAGCCTTTGCTCAACCCTCGCTCTCCTAATGGGCATGCGCCAGCCTGAGCAGACACTAGTGCGCATGACTGGGCACGGCGGAAAAATTCGCCGACCTTCACAAGTCATGCGCAATTGTGCTGCTGCCTGCCCCTGGTCTGACAATGCCTGTCAGTCAACATGACGCCCGACCGCCCACCCCCTTCAGACTCTGAAGGGGGTGGGCGGTCCGACGTCATGCTGACTGACAGGCATTGTCAGTTCTCCCTCGGCGTCTCTGAACTTAAGTAAACTGAGTTTACTTAAGTTCAGAGACGCCGAGGGAGCTGCGGGCGGGGGGGCAATGCCCCAGCGCCCCCAATGGACGCACCGCCCCTGTATAATAGCGATTACCTATTTGTGAGTTTGTGCAGCTCGCAAATAGGTAAGTGCAATATTGAATGTAAGAAATTGGTTGGGGCATCAGCGAGCTGTTATTTATTCGGATCGCTATTTAGGGAATTGCTAATAGAGATTACCTAAAAAGTGAATTGGCAAGCAAATAGCGATGCTACATATGCCCCACTTTGATGACATCACATCTAGGAAGCAGTTCACCAGTAAACATTGGAGAGGATTGCTGTTGGAAGATTGGCTGAGAATCCGCACTCAATCTCCCTGAGGGCTTGCCATCTAACCCTAAAGAAGCTAAACATGACCTAGACATCACACTCGCTGTGTAACCACTAATCCATTCCCGCAAACCTTGAAAGTGGCGACTTCGCACAAAATGTTACGGTGGTTGGTGGATTGGAGGCTTCAATGTAGAAAGTTCAGCTCCTACATCAGAGGGAAATAAAGCAGATTAATAACAAAAATACTAATATTGAGAATAGCATGGCAACAGGATTGGAGAACATTGCAGCAACCCTAGCTGATAATCAACATCACATGAATGATATGATTGTGATCTGACAGAAGCTGTGAAGAACCTATCTAGACAGATACCAATGCAGACATGTACAACACAGATGTAGGGAACGTCAGCAGTCTGGCTTAATAAGAGCAATAAACAAACTTGCACATGCAACATCTATGTTATCAAGACGTACTGATAACCTCCAGGTTGAAATGGGACACTACAGTGGGGATGTGGCCCGTGGACTAGTACCGATCAAAAATGCTGATGCAACCTTGCAAAAGACTCAGATAGGTGCCAGTCAGGTAGTACATCATGAGGGTGAGGACCACTCTAGTGAGAATAGTATGTCTGTCAGTGACACAATGAGTGTGCGTGAAAGTAGGTGTCTCACTGCTGGAGGTGAAAATCTTGGTGCCAGCACTTCTGGTCGTACAAAACGGAAGTCATCATCTGATATCCTTGTGTTTATGTTGATTGTCCTGTTTGTCATAACCCATATGTCAAATTATGTTTCTATACTACTGGTGACATGAAGTAATGTCATTTTCTATGCTTACAGTCCCAGAAAAACGTAGGATCAAATTTAGAATTTTTGCTACCTGCACAAAATGGCTTTGTGTTTTATTTAGTATTAGTCTGTCAAGATTTCACTCACCCAGAAAAACAATTCTCAGTGATGTTGGCACAGAGCTTTTCCATCCTCTGCTGCTCCCATTTTATCATGTTGCAGACATGGTGGTAGCTGTTCTTCATCTCACCAGGATGCAAGACCTCTGACCTCCTGGTCGGGGTCACTGCTCTCCCCCCACCCAGCTCCACCATAAGGGTCTGCCCTTAAGCTCCAGCCTGAGCTCCTCTCAGGTAGGTTTTCGAGGCCCTCCTCCACCTGCAGGCTCCCGCCTGCACCTCATCCCTGGTGGTCTAGTGGAAGAGCAGCCTGCTCTTCTGCTGTTCCGCTCTGTTCCGTGCTCTCTTTGCCTCTTTGCCTTTTTCTTTCTATTTTTTCCTCCTTGCCTCTTTCTTTCTCTTTTTTGCCTCTTCGCTTCTTTCTTTCTCTTTTTTTCCTCTTTTTCCTTTTTTTCTTTTTTCCTCTTTGGCCCTTTTTCTCTTTTTGCCTCTTTGCCCCTTTTTCTCTTTTTGCCTCTTTGCCCCTTCTTCTCTTTTAGCCTCTTTGCCCCTTTTTCTCTTTTTGCCTCTTTTTCCATCCTCACTCCCTCTTCCCGTGCTCCCTGCCGTTGCTGCCCCTGTGGCCCCTCCCCCCAGCGTGTCGCTCCCACCTCCTAGCTGATTGCCCTCTCCCGACCCCTACTTAATAGTGGCCGCAGAGCGGCAAGAAGAGCAAGACCTCTGACCTCCTGGTCAGAGTCACTGCTCTTCCCCCGCGCAGCTCCATCGTAAGGGTCTGCCCTTAAGCTCCAGGCCGAGCTCCTCTCAGGTAGGTGTTCGAGGTCCTCCTCCACCCTCATGCTCCTGCCTGCGCCTCATCCCTGGTGGTCTAGTGGAAGAGCAGCCTGCTCTTCTGATATTCCACTCTGTCCTGTGCCCTCTTCCTTTCTCTTTTTTGCCTCTTTGTCTCTTTCTTTCTCTTTTTTACCTCTTTGCCTTTTTCTTTCTATTTTTTGCCTCTTTTTCCTTTTCCCCTTTTTCTCTTTTTGCCTCTTTGCCCCTTTTTCTCTTTTTGCCCCTTCTTCTCTTTTTGCCTCTTTGCCCCTTTTTCTCTTTTTGCCTCTTTTTCCTTTTTCCATCCTCGCTCCCTCTTCTCGCAATCCCCGCCGCTGCTGCCCATGCGTCCCCTCCCCCTCAGCGTGTCGCTCTTGCCTTCAGCTGATCGCCCTCCCCCTACTAATGGCGCGCCAAAGGCAAGCACATCTGTGCCCGTCTGCGACCTGACCGTGACCAGCGCTAGGGACACTGGTCCTCCGACCCCCGCCGCTACCACTCCAGCACTCTCCACGCTCTCACCCCAGACGCAAATCAATTGTCAGCTCTCGATGCCAAGCAACACCCAAGGCCTGATCTCCTGCCGACACTGCCGCCACACCCTCACCCACCTCCGGACCCCTGCAGAAACCTCAAGCCCACTGGACGCCAACGCACACAAACCAATGTAATGTATCCTCCTCAACGTACGCTCCCTACACCGACACGCCACAGAAATCTGGGACCTCCTCAACACAGACAAGCCCAACGTCACCTTCTACACAAAGACCTGGACCAACACCAGCTCTGGACCCGACATCGCAACCGTCATTTCCGACAGATACAAGATGCTGAGGAAAGACCGCACCACCCACCCAGGAGGAGGCCTTGACATTATCTACAAAAGCTCCCCCCGCACGACAACCACCGACTCGTATGACGTCTCGCCCTCCATGGAGCACATCCACTTCCAGATCCATACCAACCCCAGAACAACGCTCTGTGGAACCCTCGTCTACAGACCGCCCAGCCCCACGCCCCGTTCCCCAACACCATCGCCGACCTCATTGCACCCTACACCCTCACCTCCACAGACTACATACTACTGGGAGACCCCAACTTCCACCTGGACAACTACGACGACCCTAACACCACCGCCCTCCTGGAGAACCTCACCAACATAGGACTGAAGCAACTTGTCTCCACCCCCACTCACACAGCTGGACACACACTCGACCCCGTCTTCGCAGGAGCAGCAGGATCTCCTTCAGCCACACCACAGAACAGCTCTGGACGGACCACCACTGCATCCACTTCTCTTTTAGAAAACCCACCGCTCACAAGCATGCATGCCACCCCCCACTCTGGAACAAAGTCTCAGAGAAAGACCTCACCTCCGCCCTCACCTGCACCCCACCCCCCACTACGACAGACGCCAACACCGCGGCAAGCAACCTCCACTGATGGGTCACCAACTGCACAAACACACTTGCCCCCCTCCAGAAGACCACAAGACGACATGACAAGAAAGCAAACTGGTTCACCACAGCACTCCAAGAATCCAAGCGCTCCTGCCGGCGGCTGGAAAAAACGTGGAGAAACAGCAAAACTCCGGTAACATGCACCATATACAAAACCGCCACCACGGAACACCACCAACTCATCAAATCCACAAAGAAGAATTTCCTCCAAGACAGAATCCTCTTCAACGCCCACAACATTGAGGAACTCTTCTCCATCATACAGGAATTTGCCAAACCCAACCGCGAAACAACAGACGGCCCTCCCTCTCAAGACCTCTGCAACAGACTCAGCTTCTTCTTTCACCTCAAGATCAAGTCGCTCTACAACAACTTCGATGACCAAGACCTCTTCATCACCCCAACCCTCGCCCCCAGCGACGCCACCCAACAGACCCTACTTACGTGGACCCCACTCATGACAGAAGACACCGTAAAGACCATGAAGAGCATCCAGTCCGGAGCACCTTCGGACCCCTGCCCGCCTCACATCTTCGACAGGGCCGCCACAGCCATCACACCTGAGCTACGTCTGGCAATCAACTGCTTCCTCGAGACAGCCACTTTCCCAGATGACTGGAAGCATGCCGAAGTCAACCCCCTCCTGAAGAAATCCTTCGCAGACTCAACAGACCTCAAGAATTTCAGGCCCATTTCGTTGGTCCCTTTCGCAGCCAAGGTCATTGAGCTAGCCCACTTCATCGAAGCCAACAACATCCTAGACACCTCCCAATCCAGATTCCGCAACAACCACAGCACTGAGACCGCCACAGACGACATCCGCACTCTCCTCGACCAAGGCCAAACAGCAGCCCTCATCCTCCTGGACCTTTCGGCAGCCTTCGACACCGTCTCCCACCGCACACTAGCCACCACACTCCACATCGCCAGCATCCAAGGAAAGGCCCTAGACTGGATACGCTCATTTCTCACCGGCAGAACACAGAGAATAAGACTCCCACCCTTCCTCTCGGAACCAACAGAGACCAGATGCAGAGTACCCCAAGGATCCTCCCTCAGCTCCACCCTCATCAACGTCTACATGGCCCCCCTCGCAACCATTACCAGAAACCATGGGCTCAACATCATCTCCTATGCCAATGATACCCAACTCATCCTCTGCCTCACCAAGGAACCCGACATAACCAGGCACAACTTCCAAGAAGTGATGAAAGCCGTCGCAACCTGGATGAAGAACAGCTGCCGAAACTCAACTCAGAGAAAACAGAAGTCCTCATCCTCGGCTCCACCCCCTCAGCATGTGACGACAACTGGTGGCCCCCCACCCTCGGAAACCCACCCATCCCAACAGACCATGCATGTAACCTCAGCATCATACTGGACTCATCGCTCACAATGAATCGCCAGATCAATGCAGTCTCCTCCGCATGCTTCAACACCCTCCACATACTACGTAAAACATTCAAATGGATACCCACCAACTCCAGGAAAGTGGTCACTCACGCCCTCATCACCAGCAGATTGGACTACGGCAACACCCTCTACACTGGAATCAACAAGAAACTCCTCCGCAAAGTCCAGACCATCCAGAACGCCACAGCCAGACTAAATCTCGATATCCCATGGCACAACCACATCACCCAACACCTCCGCGACCTCCACTGGCTCCCCATCGAAAGAAGGATAACTTTCAAGCTGCTCACGCATGCATACAAGGCACTCCACAACATCGGACCTCAGCGCAACCGCCTCTCCTTCCACGCACCCAAGAGAAACCTACGATCAGCCGACCTCTCCCTAGCCACCGTCCCACGCTTCTACAGGAACAGAGCAAGCGGAAGGTCCTTCTTCTCCCTTGCAGCCAAGACATGGAACAAGCTCCCCCTCCACCTCCAGCGAAGCCCGACACTGGACCAATTCAGGAAAGACCTCAAGACATGGCTCTTTGAATGACCCCAACAGAGCTGTGCTCTCCCACCCCCCCCCGCCAGTGCCTTGAGACCCTAACGGGTGAGTAGCATGCTCTAAAAAACACTGATTGATTGACCAGTTTCAGAGTCAGATACAGTAACAGTCAAACCTTTGCATGTTGCTACACTGTGAAGAATTGCACATGTTCCAACAATCTTGCAGCAGCTGTCAGGACAGTACTGTAGGGCACCACCACTCTTCTGAAGGTATCTGAACCTACTTTTCAGGATTCCAAATTTGTGCTCAATCACACTTCTGGTTTTCCTATGTGCCACATTGTAGTGACGCTCACTGGGTGTGGATGGATTCATACATGGAGTCATTATCCAGTGATGTGTCGCATATGCACCATCACTTGAAATAGCAATGAGTATTGTCACACATCACATTAAAAAAAGATGTTTTGTTATGTCAAAAAATAACATCGGCCTATTACCCAAAATGTATGCGTTAATAAACTCTTCACTTTGTAGCCTTAAATGGATGTCACTATGTCGGAAAATGAATGAATCATGGGTGCTCCCAGGAAAACGTGCTACTATATCTGTGATCACAGGTTTTGCATCACACAGAACTTGTATATTCATAGAATGAGTATTTTTCCTGTAGCAGAATAGATACTCTATGGTTGAGGGTGGGCAGATTGACAAATGTGTACCATCTACACATCCAATGACATTTGGGAAATTTGATATCCTGTAAATTGAAGCATGGTTGTATGCAGTTCATGGTCATTTCTAGGAAAATAGATGTGAGTATGATTCACATTAACATAGAATCAAGGAATGCACTGAAAAATTGTGACAGTGAACTCTGGGGCACACCACAAGCTGCTGCAATTACACCTTGAGAGCTTCCAGAAGATAATAGATGCAAACTGCATCGCACCTGCACATTGGTGGGGATGGCCTTACTACATAAGGAGTGGCTGGTGCCTTGGTGGACTAATATGTCCACTGTAGGGTACTGTGTTCGACCTCTGGGTCACAGGTTCAAATCCCAAAGGATCCACTTAGCCTTTCATCCTTCTGAGGTCGATAAATTGAGTTGGGTAACAATAAACATCTGTTATTCAGTGCCAAGATATCCTTGGGTGAATGTGCGCTTTACAAATACACGTTATGCCTCTCAAGCTGGGGCTTTAATTCAGCAATTAGATCTAAGATTACTTCACTACTTAGCCTACACTTGGTGTATATTTCCTCCTCTGATTGTTCAAACAGTGTGACCCTCAGTCTAAAAATCCTCTTCTGTCTTCTCAACCTTCTCTGCAATCCAGCCAAAACCTCATTGTCCATACTATGACATACAAGGTAGCCATTTTGGAAAAACTCTGATGTATTCGGGGGCACTTTATATAGTTTGTACATGATTACCACCTGGGTCGAAGTGGTGGTTAATTGCATGTGAAATTTTCTGGTTTTGCGACTATTCGCTATTTCTGATTGTGATGAACATGTGAAAAGCGAATCGCAAATAACGATTTCTTATATGCGATTCGCTATTGGGAGTCGCTATATTACTGACTTAGAAACCATTCACAATGCTAATTCGAGGACTGCAAATGGGTTCCATAAATTCCATTTATACGATTTAGTGACCGGTATTCAGTTTGTGACTGAATACTGATTTGCTAGCGTTCTGTACATATGGTCCCTAGCCCGCTTAAGCTCACATAAGACAAAGCCTGCACAGGTTACATTTATCAATGAATACGGCACGAGTCCACAGCAATAAACAAGCCATGATCAACTGAACAGGCCAGGAATAACTAAAGCGATCTGCCACTCACTGTTGGGCACCGGCGTACACTAATTTAGTCCCCCAACTGCAGGTCTGAACTAACCACATACTACGACCACTCCTTAACATCTCACAGTGACACACATTAAAGAGATGATTTTAATAATGTCCATCCAAGCAGATCTCCAGATCATCCAATATCTCTTTCCAACCGAAGCCTGCTCAGGATCATAAACGGAGACAGAAATCTCATAATGCACAAGTATATGTGCCAACCAGCTTAGTGGACTGTGATCTTAACAAATACCATAAAGGGACCTATAGAGCTGATCAAACCTGCCAGCATACTGTAAACCACAAGACAGATAAATCATCTTTCTTATTTTCAGGTTAAAATTTCATAGTTAAAAGAAAGATACTTTTTTTTTTTAAGCAATTAAATTTCAAGAAATTCAATCAAGTCTGTAATTTATCTTGCCTGCAAGCAATCCTCCATGTAAAAAAAGAGTAATTGCAAACCTCTGGCTAAATCACATTGCTTCCTTTTACAGCAAATAGAATGGATTTTGCCTCAGGTACATATTTCTATGGATTTTCCGTAATGCCATGGTAACTAATCCAAGGCCTTGCTATAAAATCTACATATAATCTGTAGAGGAAGGGTAGTAGGTAGCCCCATTAAGAATGCAGCCACACAATAGGGTTTACTAGAGACATGCAAGAAATAAAATCACAGATGTCGTTCTATGGTAGTCATGTGTGAAGATACAATCCCAAACAGTTCCCAGCATCCGCAATTTTTTCAAAACTTTGTCTGCATTAGTGCAATGTTTTTTTAAAAAGAAGCTGTGATAGGGGATCCGCCTAACAACGGGAATGTTCCCGCTACTGCTCATAGCCTCAAGCATGCTGCTCAGCAGCCGTTTCAACTTCTGAACCCAGAGCCACAAACAGGCCATTCCCGGTGCTGGACTTCCAGCAGCGGGAAAAAGATGAGGTCTTTCCACACTGCCACTCAGGTCAACGAGCTGCCTTGAATGACAACAGTAATAAAAATTCATTGCAGCCTGAAGCCCTGTCCAAACTTAGGTGATGAGGGTGGAGGGTGAGCCTGCTGTAGAGAACAGGATCAAATTAAGCTAAACTTCAAGATGAGCGATGTCAGGAGAAGTCATGTAACGCCAAACCCCAGTCCCTCTTCGTGAAAGAATAAGCTTACCGACTTTGCCCAATTTCCGGTGGCACATTTTTTACTTCAGCCAATCATAACCTATTTTTGCTCATGCAGGGATCAGGAGCATGATTCACAGATCTTTATTCCATGAGTAGGTGTACATTTGTCTACAGACACAATCTCCACTCTTAAACGTTTCACAGACAAATCATTGATTTCAGGTGTGTTAGTCTAATTATACAATGAAAGCAAAACATGACTACAATACCCTGAATGCATTGGGGTAGCATACAAAAGTCCAGGACTGGAAAACATGCCTATAATGACAATGAGAAAGGTGGTTACCATGGCAAGAGTAAGTCATGCCTACACATATCTCTCAACTAACCCTGTTTTCGAGGGTGTCACCCTCCTTGAACTCATCCCCACCGCCTAAATGTGGGAAATACATGCCATAGTCTTCAATGGAATAAACCACCCTAACATCTCCCTTGATTTCATTAGAGTCATCCTCAAAACAACTTAATTTCACCCCGTTGGAAACTCAAAGGGTTGAGAGGAATTTCTACTCACGGGAAAAAACTTTGTAAATTGAGTACTAGAACTTTATGTATTTTAATTTTTTGGGAGAGTGTCAGCTTTTCAAAGAGAAACAGTGCACACGGCAACACATAGGGTGTGATTCACAGAGACTGGTAAATGAGTAGGTGTGACCTACTTTTATAGTACTGCCGAACGACTTACTCATAAATTTCAGGAGTAAGCGACGGATACTACTGGTGTAATGCTGGCTTACTCCTAGAATTCAGCTGTACCACAAGACCAAGTCACAACACAGTCTTTGTGAATTGGGCCCATTGAGTTCATAATGTGATAAACAGTTTGGGAGAATGCATTCAAGGGTGGTAACGTAGGTGGGTGTCGACAGGTGGATGCTGGTCCTGCCAGGAATTGTGGTCGGGGTGTGTGAGGTGAACTTAGGTGGGTCGATTGACAGCAGTGTTGACTCTCCAAGCAGAATTCTTGGAGGGTGATCTTAAACGCAGATGGGATTGCCAGCAGTTTATAAATGTAACAGGCATACTTGCATTACATCAAAACTGAAGAGAATGAATAGCTATGAACGTTTATTTTTTATGTGGGAGAGATACCTACCGTTTTTAAGAGGAGCAAGAAACCTGGAAGCACAAACATTAAGTATAAACTGATCAATGAACTGCAATGCATGTTTTGTTTCCAAAAGTAAGGGACATTTTAATTTGAACCTATTTAAAATCTCCTGTGCTGCTCCCCCGCACAAGCACACAAAGGCAAACATTTTAACCACAGCAATTAAGAGCGTGGAAAGACGCCTCGTGCCAAGCCTTGTTTCGCCAACAAGTTCGCTAACCTCATTATTGTACAGTGACTGCCTAATTAAAGGCTGTTTTGCGAAAGTTAGGATGCAGTGAAGTCCCTTCCGCGAGCCAGCTCACTTTCTCGCGCTCCCAGCGGTGCAGGCGCGCGCACACACGCGGGGCCTCTTGCTTCGGGAAAGCTCGGTGATATGAATTTTAGATTTTTTTTGCAAACCTATGGCCTTTTTAATCAGACTCTGTGTGGCTTGTTCACTGAATGCTGGCCCTCCAGGGAGCCCCGGTTCTTTAGCCTGAATGTTAACACGCGCACATAGTTTGTGCATGAGATATTCACTGGATTATTTATAAAAAAGCGAGATTGAGGCGCAGGCAACAGGAAGGCAGGTTAGCTAATAAAGGGGGCCTCGAGAGAGGCCCGGGATTAATCCCCTGCTGGGGCCGCCACAAAATAAATGAGTCAAGTCCTGCAAAGTCAGCCAAATTATCGAAACAGATGCCAGTATAACTAGTTCTCCTTGGATTCGTGCCACCCCGAGAGAGGCTCTGATCCATGTGGAACGAGGCTTTCTCGGAGACTGGCAAAAACAAAGGGCATATTAGCAAGACTGGCGATAAAATTATCGCCGTTTTAGCGGCAAGAAACTGCCGCTAAAACGGCGATAATGGGCTTGCTAATAAGCGTTATAGAATTCCAATAGAAGCCCAGGTTAGATGTCCTGCACATCTAACCTGGGCTTCTATTGAATTCTATAACGCATATTAGCAAGCCCATTATCGCCGTTTTAGCGGCAGTTTCCTGCCGCTAAAACGGCGATAATTTTATCGCCGGTCTTGCTAATATGCCCCAAAGTTTCTGAAAGTCTAATAGAGGGAGGGGAATAGGATTCTCGCTCCTCAAAGGCACCGCCAAGAGAAGCGAGTGGTATAATGGATAGTGAGCGGGAATAACAAAGGGAAAAATCAGAACGAATATTGTATGTTTAGGGGTGCATCTCTGGTGATGCGTGCTGTTCCGACTTATAGCAGTCCCAAAAATCGCAGGTGGAACCGTCCATCCAGTGCATTTAGATGTGTGTCTGTCTGGTACACGTGATTCACGTATGCAAATATATGGTCCGCGTATCCCTGGATGTACAAACCTAACAGTCCTACTAAGGGCCTGGCTACCCATCAGTCGGAATTACGAGTTGAGTGTTATGTAACGCATTCAATGATTATCGGATGAGTTGGATTTTGGTCCGTTAAACACCAAAATCTGCATGTTATTACCCAGAAACTCGTAATATGTGCTATTTATTCTACTCGATAAATAACAAGCCCTGTGGTATTGTTATTTACCAACTGCAATAAATAGCACCTAAACCTGTAATCAGGCCATAAGACTGCATACAGAAATCCTGCGACTGAGTGTAGCACACTGCAAAATGATGTCGATAGAATATTGTGCAGTACAAGCATACACTGTGCATGATTTTGAATGACAGGAGTAAGAAATATCCACAGCTGACAACTTTTACCTTACAAAGAAACTCAAAACAAACCTCTTTTGATAATTCCTTAATTAACCCATCGTAACACACTTTTGAAGTAGCCCTGCAGGCATCCTTGCATCATAGTGCAAAGGTGTGTGTGTTGTTGGCACAATTGTTTTTGTGCAGGAAGGGGCACCTGCCTGCACAAAAACACAATCACAAGGCATTTCCTCTTTCTATGTGTGCTGCATCTGCAGCACACGTGGAATGAGGAACAAACGAGAAGAAATGTAAACATTTCTCCTCGTCACGCTTGTTCTAGGGAGGCGCAAGGTTTGGCGCTGTCCCAGATTTACCTGATGTTGTAAATCTGGGGTAGTGTCAAATTCCATGGGTGTTAAGTGGGAACACCCACAGCAACACCCATGGAACATCACGTAGAGTAAGGCAAAGCAGCAATGTGCGCTGGATCACCTTATTCCATACCTACAAGGCCATGAAAAGGCACACAGGGTGGCTCTGCGTGGCCTTGTAGATATGGCTAAGCCCTGTGCGTCATCGGAGCGTCACAAAATTGATGTTCCGGTGGAACACAGGGCTTGTAAATATGCCCCTGAATGCGCCTGAACTTGTTTGTCTACCACCTTGTTGAACCTTGTCCAGCACTGTTAGTTCCTGGCTACTGCTATACGTATGTTCATGTTTCTAGTTTCATTTGAAGTGCTCTAATATAATAAGGGCCAGGTGCACTACGTAAGAATGTTAAAATAAATGGATAATTAGATAATTAAATAAATAATCACACACACTCATACAAAACAAATGAAACTCCGAAACAAATAAATAAGATCTTTTCCCAAAGACTTTCTCTCTTCCCCTTCACATTGACATTAAGTCATATCCACATTGTTGAGATGCACATCATTCCATTGAACAGGGAGAGGAGGAAGGCATTGCTGCAAATGTTGTGGTTTTCCACTAAGGGAAACTTCACAGCCTGCCTCCACACCCCATCAATTTAGCTTAGAAACAGGATATGTGGCAGTAGGTCACAGACATGGTGAATGACCCAAGTACACTGATACACATTGAGAGGCTGACCTTGGCAAGGTGTAGGATAAATGTCCATGTGAATGCCGTTAACAAAGCAATGTGGTACAACACAAACAGGCAAGGGTGACTTTGCACAACAATTTGGAGAGTACAGCAGCAACCCATGTGTGATCAAGAGATATGAAGGGCCACTCGATGAGAGTAAATACTTAATTTATGATGCCTTCTGTCGGTGTGTAAGCGCTCTGTTGAACCTTAATTGGATCATAGCTGTGAGGCCAAAGAAGTGAATCGAGAGACGGAGAAAGTTTAAATGAAGAATCACTTGTAGTGAGGAAGAAAGGATTGATAAATATATGTTGAAATGCACAAACATATACAGTTAGCTCATGTGTACATTATGAAGTTCCATCAAGGATAGCAAAGCTAAATGTTCTGGGATGTGTGTCATTCGCCTTGGTGATGTGCACTCAGTGAACTGAAATGTGTTTAGTGTATCTCTATGACTCAATGAGCAGTCACATGTTTCCATATTCCCTGGCATTCAACTGAGCTGCAATTGCTGAATGGTGATACATGATTGTGAGAAAGTGGAATATTAGTTGAGGTGGTGGTGAGACCTCATCAAGTAATAATGTCACTGTTTTAAACCAGTTCTAGTTAGGTTACTTTAATTTAAACCGTAGGTCAGTCTTGGGTAAGCTGTGGCACAGAGAAGTCAGGCTTAATTCAAAGTAAACAAGTGTAAAGCATTTATCAGTATCAAAACAGTTAATAAGTCAAAAACACAACACAATAAAAATACCACTCCAATTTATAAAAATAGTATACATTTTAATTAGCAAATAAATAGCAAAACCGGAGATGTGATTATTAGGAGTTTTAGAGTTTTCTAGTGCCAAAATGTGTGAAGCGCCAACTGTGGGTATCTATTCATGCCAGACCTGGTCAAAGTCAAAAGTTAAAGCCAACTGGAATGGAGTGTGGGTCCGCTGCCGGGACCAGGTTTGTTCCGGTGAAAAGTTTACCTTCAGGCCTAGTCATTTTTTCTGGAGGAATTTTCTTAATCCAGCCGTATAAGCAAAGGTCAGCCTGACAGACACTCTTTATTTTCAGGTCAGGCAGTCAGGAGCTAGAAATGCGCTAAATGCGCAGGCTCCTGGCTACCTGAGCTGAACTTTGCCGGGCTGAAGAAATCACAGCTCCTGTGAGCATGACATCTTTAGCCTGGCAAAGCATCTCGAGGCCCTCCTCCTAGTGACGTGGGGGAGCGTCACTGATTGCCTCAGACCTGGAAGCTTCAGTTCTAAGCCCTGAAGTGCCCAGGGCTCAGTGTCAATCACTGACACCTCAGCACAGAGTGGGGTGGGGTCAGCAGTCTCACTGACCCCATCCCACTCTGCGATGAGTGAGGCACTGCTGCCTTCCCTCACTCGCTGACCTAAGGTCCACCAATGTGGGAAGGCAGCAATCCCAACCCTCCTGGGATCTCCAAGGCAGAGCTGCGCAAGCAAGCTTGATTTTATTTTTTAATGTTTGGTGCATGCATGTGTGCATGTTTGAATATTTAGGAGTAAGTGTTGTGAATGGATGTGTTTGTGTGTTTGTGCGCGCATGTCTGAATGCATGAGTGTGAGTGTGTATGTGTGAGTGTGTGGCCCACCTACCCCTCTCCCTGGTAAAAGTATAGGCTGCCACTGACTGCCAGGATACGTCAAAATTAAGAACATATGTCCAATCATTTAAATACGATGCAGACAGCCCTACGGGCACTTACGGCCTATGTAGGGGTGACTTATAGCTATTAAAATGGAAGGTTTAGGTCTGGCAATAGGTTTATTTTGCCAGATTGAATTTGCAATTGTAAAACTGCCATGCTAGACTGCAGTGGCAGGCCTAGAGTCATGTTTTCATTTAATTTGTCACTGTAGTAGTGGCACAATCAATGCTGCAGTCCACTAGTGGCATTTAACTTACATGTCCTAAGAATACAGAGTACCATATATTGGGACTTATAGTTAAATTAAGTATGCCAATCAGGTGTTAGCCAACTGCACATATGCATTAGGGGTCAGAGCACATACACTGGGTGCTGGATGTCAGCGATCCAGTGTTCAGAGTCAGTAAACCAGCAATAAATCTAGCTAAAAGGGCGTACAAAAAGTGGGGGTGATTCTGCAAAATGGGCACTTTCTCTCAGTGATGCTGTCATATGAGAAACCAGGAAAACTGCATTATGAAGTATCATTGACAGCTTACACATTGAGAGACTGCTAGCAGTATCAATGGCCTTGAAAGAGGTGCATTGTTTGAAGTGGCCTATGTGCCACTTGTGTGCTGCCAAAGGCTAAAAGCACATTGGGAAAATGGACAACAGCACAAAACAGATGTGCCATATGTTGCCTGTTTTGCAACTGTGGCAAAGTGATGTTTTGATGTACATCATTATTGCGGTATCTTTCTACCTCTTGCAGTCACCTGTACTGACTTGGGTGTGAGGTATCAGCTGTCGTGCTGCTGGTCCTCATGAATGATCCAGTGGGCAGGAAGAGCAATGCAGCTAAAACCTTAACAGTGGCATAAATATTTATATATGTGTATATAATATAATTCGCTAAAAATAACAAAGGTTGCAGAGACGTTATGGTTAGGCTCAGGTTTCACTCGTACAAAACCAGTGAAATTCAGCAGTTATAGTGAGCTGAGCTAACTATAACCCATGCCCCACAATGCACTGCTTATAACCTTACATATTACAATCACTCATGACATGGTCAGTAACATCACTGATGAAATCTCAAATGACATCACTGATGACATCATCCAGTGACTGTGAGTGTCAGTGATGTCACTGACCATGGCATGAGTGATGTAATATATGAGGTCATAAGAAGTGCATTGCGGGGGCGCGAGCTATAGTTAGCTCAGTTAACTTGTAACTGCTGAAATTCACTGGTTTTGTACGAGTGAAACCTGAGCCTAACTATAAAGTCTCTGTAACCTTTGTTTTTTTCAGTGAATTTCTAAGGTTATTTTTATTCCATTTCCTAACTATAACCTCCCCGTAACCTTTGTTTTTTTCAGTGAATTTCTAGGGTTTTTTAAATGGTAATTCCTAACTATAACGTTCCTGTAACCTTTGGTTTTCTTCAGTGAATTTCTATGGTTTTTTACGTAGTAGTCACGTTTGCAGAGTGGTGGAGAAAGGGGGCTGGGCCTCCGACCAGCTCTCAGGAATCACGCTTTGTAGGACTTACAGGAGGTACCAGGAGGGCTTCTTGGCCCCCAAGGTCCCTCAGGAGTAAAGTGGACTTCATCCCCCAATCAGTAGTGCACCAGGAGGCACGTTTGCAGAGTAGTGGAGAAAAGGGGCGTGGCCTACAAAGGCCGTTTAGTAATCTCACTATGTGCGACTTACTGGAGGTAACAGGAGGAGTAGTTGGCCCCCAAGGACGCCCTTTCTCCACCACTCTGAAACGCACCTCCTGGGGCACTACTGGTAGGTGGATGAAGTCCACATGGCTTTTGAGGGACCTTGGAGGCCAACTACCCCGCCTGTTACCTCCAGTAAGTCCCACACAGTGGGTTTGCTGAGAGGTTTTTGTTGGCCACACCCCCTTTCTCCACCACTCTGCAAACGTGCCTCCTGGCTCACTACTAGTTGGGGGATGAGGTCCCCTTGGCTCTTGAGGGTCCTTGGGGGCCAACTACCCCTCCTGTTGCCTCCAGTAAGTCCCACACAGCTGGATTGCTAAGAGGTTGTCAGAGGCCATGCCCCCTTTCTCCACTACTCTGCAAACGGTTGGGGGAAGAAGTCCACTTTAGTCCCAAGGCCCTCAAGAGCCAAGGGGAGTTTATCCCACAACCAGAAGTGCACCTTGGGGTGCCTTTGCAGAGTGGTGGAGAAAGGGAGCGTGGCCTCTGACAACCTGTTCCGCTATGTGAAATCCATCCCCGGGACCTGCCCCTTTTTAAATTTATTTATTTATTTAAAAGAGAGGGTGCCACGCAGCCCTCTCCCCGGCCGATTTCGGCCCCAGGGACCCCATCCTCTGGGGCCAGGCCTCTACTGTGGGTACCCTGGTCCCACCCAGGGCACCCACTCATCTGTTGGGTACTGCTGTGGGAGCCTGAAGGCCCCTGCAGTCCCTGCCGGCTCCCTGCATCCTGCGCGAGCTGGCATTGCTTCTGCAAAGAGGGAGCTGCTTAACATGCAGCTCGCTCTGTCGAAAAGCAATTCTGCTCCACTTTGAGTAAGCAAGAGCATTTTACATGCTTTTGCTTACTTGAAGCAGAGCAGAGTTTGCTATGTCCAAGCCATAGCAAACTGAAATGTCTTGGGGCCATGCACCCCCCTCCAATTTCATTTTAGCCCCGGGGAGGTGGTAGTCCTGGGGCTTCGGGGGGCATGCGCCCCCCTGAATTAATGTTTTATTTTGCCATGGAGAGGTGGTGGTCCCCAGCGCTGTGGAGGGGCACATGTGCCCCGCGTTAACTTAAGATTTTGCCCTGGGGGAGGTGGCGGTCCCCAGAGCATGGGGGTTGCCGAAAAGGCAACCCCCACATTTCACATAAAATAAGCACCAGGGAGGTTATGGTCCCTGGGGCATAATAAGCCTCAGGAGGCGGGGCTAGTGTGCCTCCCCTTCTTTATTTGAACACTGCCCTGGGACCTGGCCCTCCTGGGGGCCAATTACTAACAAAGCACAGGAGCCTGCGCTTCGTTTTTAAAAAATAAATTTGGTGGGATTCACGGATCCAGTATGACTCCCAACAATTTTTTTTAAATTATTATTTTTGCCCCTGTGGGACCCTCCCAAGAGGCCAATGGGGTCAGGGTGTTTCTACCCTGCTCCCTTTTCTTTTTTTAAAATGTTTTTTTCTGTGACTCGGTTCAACCAAGTCACAAGTTGGCTGCCAACACTTCCTGGCTTGAAATGTTGGCAGCCAGTCAGATTGCAGCATGAAATCTGGACGGGTAGCGGATCCACCGCGTCCCTATATATGCAACTGGAAATTTCCTTAAATAACTCAGCAACTACTGAACAGATTTACACCATTTAACAAAAAGGTTGTTTTCTGCACCAACAGCTACCTTTCTGCCAAATTTGGTGTATTTCCGTTCAGCAGTTCGGGCTGGAGCCTTGTCTAAAATCTCCTATGGAAATTAAAAGGGGGAAAACACATTTTGGGACCCCCCCTTTTTCTCGGCCCCCGCTTGACGAATCACACCAAAATTTTCGAGACAGCAGTTGAAGTGAGCATCAAACTAGTTTTGAAAATTTAGCAAGGATTCTTCAAACGACACTAAAGTTATTGGCAAATAAAAAAACGCTCTTCCTATGGAAACTACATCCTAACTATAACTACCTACTGGCAACTGCCAGTAGGTAATGTATACATATCTATATGTATGTGTGTACATATATATATATATATGTATGTGTGTTTATATGTATATATAAATATATATATATGTAATCTCGAATTATAGAGAGAGATTACTTGCCTGGCATGAACAACAATTGTTAAGCTGGGATGAACTGTAATTTTTGAAAAACGAGACACCTACTATTCCGACCCTATACCTACTGCCCAAAATCCATAAAAATCCTACTAACCCACCAGGACGCCCAATTGTTTCTTAAAAAAAACAGTAATTTTGAAAATACTTCTAGGTTTGTAGACCATTTCTTGTCACCTTTTGTACATAACTTAGACTCCTACATCAGAGATACAAAAGATTTTATCCAGAAAACTAACAATCTGTGCTGGAAAGGAGAATGTTGGCTCGTTTGTTTAGATGTAGAAAGTCTATATACGAGTATAAGACATCAAGATGGTATGAATGCTTGTAAACATTTTTTAAGGATGAGAAGTGCCACGACTCTACTACACACACAGATGATCATGGAAATGATTGAAACATGTTTGAAGGAGAATATTTTCCTATTTGAAAACACGCTATATAAGCAGATACAGGGGACTGCCATGGGAACCTGCTTGGCCCCGAGTTACGCCAATCTTTTGGTGGGCTGGTGGGAGGAGCAGGTCCTATGGAACCGTGATCACAACAGATACATCGATCAGATCAGAGTGTAGTACAGGTATATAGACGATGTCTTCTTCGCTTGGGAGGGGAGCGAGAAAGACTTGAATGATTTTTTAACATCTATCAATGAAAACAAAGTCAACCTGAGATTCACTATGAACTACAGCAAAGACACAGTAGATTTTCTGGATTTAAGATTTAAGGGTGACTTTGAGAGAAGGTACTTTACACATGGAACTCTTCAGAAAAAGCACTGCCGGAAATTCCATACTCCATGCGGATAGCTGTCATCCACCTAGCTTCCGCTGGAGTATGGAATTTCGTGAATTTTTAAGAGCAAAACGTAACAGTAGCACTGAGGAAGGCTATAAGAACACTAAATAGGAAATGACTAGTCGCCTTATTGCGAGAAAATATCCTAAGAAGAGTCTAGATAAAGCAAGTACAAGAGCTGACGAGAAAAGCAGGGAATGTCTTCTACAAGACAAACCATAGATAGCCAATGACTCAGAAAAAGCACCGATAAGGTTTATCACAAAATACACAAGCCAGGCAAACGATTTACGCAGGATTCTAGAGAATAGATGGGCAATCCTTACACGGGATACCACATTGAAACCTAAAGTAGGAAACACCCCTAATGTAACCTTTCAAAGAAATGTCTCATTAAGAGACATGTTAGTACACAGTCATCTGGAAAGCAATACCCAAACATGGTTACAACAAAGCCGAGGTTTTAAAAAGTGTGGACACTGTAAAGCGTGCAAACACAGTCCCAACATCAAGGAAGTGTATCTATAGAGATTTAGGAAAAAACAGTGCATCACAAAACTGATTACGTGCAAGACAGATTTTGTAGTATATGTCATCACATGTCCCTGTGACATGTGGTACATAGGGTCTACAACATTTCCAGTACAGAAACGAATATTGGAGCATTGGCGCGCAATTACTAACTCAGACATGAGTTATAGTATGGCACGTCACTTCAGGCAACACCATGAGGGAGACTGGACCAAAGCCAAGTTTTTTGGATTGGATACAGTCGTTAAGCACCCTAGGGGAGGTAACAGAATCACTGCATTACGCAGAATGGAGTCTATGTACATCCTGAAGGCGGGCTGTCTTGCACCACATGGTATGAACCTTGACGAAGAGCTATATATACATCTTTAACCTTTAACCCTCTATTTTAATCTAGAAAGGATTGTAATCCTTGAAATAATATGAACACAATCTATGTTTGTTTTTTGTTTTTTGTTCCTTGTTTTCTCACTTTTTAATAATTTATTTGTTTTAATTAATTATATTGAATTATTGTTCCTACAAATATGTAATGGACCAGGAGTATTAATGTACCAAGTTTGGTTAGTATTGGTCAAGCATATCTACATGTCAGATAACAGTAGCTCTGCTTTTATTACAGATGGAAGGGAAATCTCCAAGCAAATTGTGCTGGAAAATATTTATGGAAGAGTAGAAGGCGATCCCCATGTGGCAACACCTTTTTTCTAATGGTATTTCCGTTCACATCTAGTAATTCACTACCAAAAGTTTATTAGGGTACTATACCCACAAGTGCAGTATGTGTAGACGATCAAATGTCCTTTTGACCATCACTTATAATGTATAAAGTTTCAATCACGAAGGAAGGAAAAAATGAGTAAGACGGTCAAGTTGACACTGTGACCTCTCTACCTTTAAACCACAACCAAAAGGGATATCTTGAAAACATTATTATTTAAATATACAGAAACATGGTCCAATGTTTATAAACAATTAAAGAACTTTATGTTTTTTGAAACGGTGGATAAAGTTTTGTTGAAAGTAGGAACATGTGAGGATTGTATAGTATTTCTGCTATGTTTGTTGCACTAATCGTCAGAATGACGTTGTATTTAAGGAAGCAAACTTTAAAAAAACGGGTCATGTGATAAAGAACGAAAGTTCGAAACGCGTCTGTTTCTTTTGCTGAAATAAAACTGTGTTACAGAAAACTGCGTTGGAGTGGCTGTTTTCCTGCTGACTGTGACGGATGTCCACAAACCAGGATTGCAGGATTACGTTTGGAATATATATATTTATATATCTATATATATATATCTATATCTATATATATATATCTATATCTATATATATATATATATATATATACACATAGCAGATGTATTATTAGTGAACAGATTTTTGAGGAGAATTTTGAGCAGATTAACAATTATCCAGGACAATAGACTGCTTTGGGATTTTACCCGGACTCTCTTTTTGTACTGTTATTTTACTATTTTACTGCCTTCCTACTATTCTGCTGGTGTTCAATTTTACTCAATTCAATGTTATTCTAATATTTTCTGCTATTTATAATGATATTTATTGTATTTATTGTGTTGACACCAGTCTTTTACGATCAAATAGTTCTATTTTACTATTTATGGTTGTCAATGGTAATTTTATGTCACTGTCACTTTAAGCATTCACTTAAAAAAATAGTATAAATTAACTACCCACCTGACAGAGCGTGTCATGTGATCAAGGCCCGAGGAGGGGCTGAAACGCATCATGGCTGTAAAGGTTGGAGAGCAATAAATTTCATTCCTTGCTGCACCAAAATTGAGGTCCATGCTCCGTTATTTGGAAAACAATCCATGTTCTGGCGGAGTTTTCCTGATATATATATATATATATATATATATATATATATATATATATATATATATATATATATATATATATATATATATATATATATATATATATCACAAAACCCTCTCTGCTGGAGAAAGGGATGAGCCGCACACATTTCGGTAAATTTAAAAGGGTTTTATTTCATTTTGCAGCGCTGGCGTTTCCTAATGCATTTCGGTCACCATTGACCTTTTTCAAAGGGGAAGCCACAGCATCTCAAAGGCTAAACAGTACACCAACCATAATTGCTTCTTTTAAAATGTTTGCCCCCTAGTGGGCGCCTCGATAGGCTGACTGTCTCTCAAAGCATGTTGGTTCTCGTAGTGCGCTGTTAGCCCCATAATTTTTTCCCTTCAGTGGGTGATGCCGGTATGTTGTGCTGCATTCTCTCTTTACCGTAATCCCCTCACATACCACTTTTCAGGCTGCTGGGGTCCTTCCAAGGTGCAGTCCTTGGTGGCTGCCTACTGCCCTTGATGCTTCCGCAAACAACATAAACAGGGTCCAATTTCAGGCAGTCTCGGCGCTCGTTTCACAGGAGGTGCGTTGCTCGAGGCTGGACCAAGCCACATGACATCACAAAAACCCTCTCTGCTGGAGAAAGGGATGAGCCGCACACATTTCGGTAAATTTAAAAGGGTTTTATTTCATTTTGCAGCGCTGGCGTTTCCTAATGCATTTCGGTCACCATTGACCTTTTTCAAAGGGGAAGCCACGGCATCTCAAAGGCTAAACAGTACACCAACCATAATTGCTTCTTTTAAAATGTTTGCCCCCTAGTGGGCGCCTCGATAGGCTGACTGTCTCTCAAAGCATGTTGGTTCTCGTAGTGCGCTGTTAGCCCCATAATTTTTTCCCTTCAGTGGGCGATGCCGGTATATTGTGCTGCATTCTCTCTTTACCGTAATCCCCTCACATACCACTTTTCAGGCTGCTGGGGTCATTGTCCTGTCGCGGGGAGCAGCACCGTCCTTGATAATTAAAGGAAGCCGTGGGTCGGAACTGGATCCGGACCCATTTTGCGGCACGGCGAACTGTGGCGAGAATTACTTGCACCTTGTTCTGGGGCCCACTAAGGGTGGAGAAAACATGCTTGGAAAGTGATGACGATAGCAGGACCTACTAAAGGTAATATTTGTTCTGGAGGGAACTACGGGACCCAGCATGCAACGAAAAAGTAAACCCACTGAGGGCGTGGCATGCTATAAATAAGTATACCAGAACTGCCTGTGAGTCATTCCAAGAGCGACCTCTGATGAAAGGCAGCAGCCTAGAAACGCGTCAGGTCTGTAACATGTTACCAGCGAACAATGATGCAAGATTGTGCCAGAAAGTGAAAGCCAGGTGGTTCAGCTTGCCGTGTGTGCACTCTCAAAAGTTCTTGGACCTTTGGTGGGAAAAAATAAATAAATATATATATATATATATATATATATATATATATATATATATATATATATATATATATATATATATATATGAAAAAATACACTCCCGGCTCACCACATCCAACGATACAGCGAAGAACAGGTACGGACTACAGCGTGTAGATTTGTGAAATTGCAGTGCTTTATTTGCAGAAAGTAAAAAAGTAAATAGCATCCATTCGATAAAAAGCAAGTGCCCAGCATGACGTGTTTCGACCGCGTTTCCACGGTCTTGATCACATGACACGGAGGACCAATTACAACCCTTAAATAGTGACCACATCCTCGGTTGATAATTCTCAACCACACCTCTAGGCAATAGAAATGGATAAAAGACTTGATGACAAAACATTCTTTGACTTACATATGATAAATACAATGATTTAAAAGTAACCACAAGTGTAAATTCATGAGTTTAAAAATTAGAGTAAAACTGTAAACCACAAGATAACAGGCCCATAAATACAAATGTATTAAAAATCCGACCATAGTGGTAAAATGTGCCTCATCCTGGAAATGAAAAAAAGTTGTATCTAATAATATTACTCATATTAAATTGCCACAAAGTTTGTCAAGTACTGTTGTATCTCTATTGCACATTCCCTAAAAAAAGTGCTAAAAGTAAAGTGCAAGTGCAAAATTGTGCAAACAACAAGAATGTGCGAAAATGTAAATTAAAAGTCGTGAGGCCAACGGTACGCCCAATTCAAATATAAGGCAAGTGCAAGTGCACTATAAACATACGACTAAGTGTAAAACGCAGAATATACATTTATACATAAATGCAGAGTATACCAAAACAGAAACAGTACATGAGATGAACGAGATTTAGAAAGGTTAAAATCAGTCTGGAATACACAAGGTCCGTAAAATGCCAACCTATAAGAAGTTATGTAGGTCCTCCCCCGTGTTTAATCCATTAGGTATCCTGGTATCTAATTGTAGGATAAACAGGGACTCAAGCTGGCAAAGTTGTTTCTCCCTGTTGCCGCCACAGATTGATTTGGCCACTGACCCGATCACAAAATACCTCAGGTCATTCAGATTATTATTGTGGACAAGTTTCAAATGTCAGGCAACTGGGTAGTTCGGGTCCGAATTAACCACAGCTTTTAAGTGCTGGAGTATCCTGTTGTACACTTGGAGCTTAGTGCTCCCAACATATTTCAATTGGCAGGTACATTCTAGGATGTAGACTGCATAATCAGTCCTGCAGGTATAGTGGCCCTGGATCTTAACAGGTTTGAGGTCAAAAGCTGTGGTATATTCCGTGGTGTTGACCCCGAATTTACACGCTTGACATGAAGTGCATTTGAAGAAACCTGTCCTAGATGATAACCACGTAGATGAAGAGCTAACTTCAGGACTGATTTTAACAAGAGCGTCCCGCATAGAGGGTGCGCACCTGAATGTAAGAGAAGGAAGTTTGGGCAGGTTCTGGGACAAAGTCATGTCTGACAGAACTATGGACCAGTTGGAGTAAATAATTTTCCTGATCTGTTTCTCTTGACGACTATAGGTGGTTATTAGTCTAACTTCGTCTGGTGGGCCTGTGTCCTGAGTTGGAACATCGGGTGTGGGAGTGATGTTTACAGTATTACCCTGGAGGCAAATTTCCCTACTGTGGCTATTTGCCTTATTCAAGGCTATTTTCAACTCCTTGATGTTATAACCCCGTTTCAGGAAACGCTGGAGGGTTTCAGTCTGACATTCATTTAAATCACTCTCTGAACTGCAAATCCTCCGGATTCTCAGAAATTCCCCATAGGGGATACTCCGGATATATATATACTGAGGGACAACTTATAGAGGTTGTTGGATGCCTTCGGGCTTTCTGGAGATCTCCTATGGATTTTAAAAGTCCCACACACTAATACTTACGCAAAGGTGAGGTGGAACATGGGAGGGGATTTAACAGAAAGGATGCCCATTAAACAGGGAGTAAAGCAAGGATATGTTCTTACTCCCACACTATTTAGCCTTCATATCAATGGGGCAGTGACGTGGTTATCCGAATGCAAACATGACGCAACTAAAATTGCAGGAACACTCATCCCGATCTTAATGTTCACGAATGATACTTTATTTCTTTCGAGAACTCCCATGGGCCTAAAGACAGAACTGGATTCTTTTGTCGCATTTTGTAAAAACAGGGACTTAGAAATTAATCCAACAAAAAAAAAATGTGGGAATAAACCAACCTCAGTCATTTACAGGCAGAATGATGATAGAGGGCTCCCAGATAGAACACGTTAAACATTAGGCCTGGGCGGAGTTCAAAAACTCTGCCACACTATGCGAGGTTCTGCAAGCAGCGGAGTGCGTTAGGTCGTGCTGTTCACGCTGATTGTTAGCACCGGGTGGTTGTCTCGCGCTGGAAAGTCAGTGTGAATGGCACCATGCGGAGCGCAAGAGGGTGCTGCTTCTTTCTGCCGCTCAAGTAAATGTTCTGCTCAAGTGGCAGCTTCATCTATGCAAATGGAGGTTTCCCAATGCTAGCGGTCGTGACCATCCGTGACCACCTGCGTTGAGAAATCTCACTGGAAGGTAGTCTTGCATTGGATTTTCCTCGCTTGTGCTCATCAACTTAACGTTGGTGGGCACGAGCGGGGAAAAAACTCCACTCCATGAATTTCAGAACTCTGCGTGATCCGTGGAGTGTGGACAACTCTGCGAATGGAGCAGAGTTCACCAACCAGGCCTATTAAATATTTTGATTACCTAGGTATCCAACTGACAGAGACCTTGAGCTGGGGGCCTCAAATGGAGAAGAGCAAAACAGCCCTTAATCAGAGAGCACTGCTAATTGGTAGGAAGCATAGGACAACTGCAGGAGGTGCAGTGTCACCAGCTCTCAAAATTTATAGAGCTACAATGGTGGCGGCAGCCATGTATGGGGCTAAGATTTGGGGGTACACTGACGCAACCACCCTCACACTTGTAGAGAACTGATTTATCAGGAGTCTTTTTAACTTACCCTTGAGAACTCCTCTTATCCCTTTGAGGATGGATTTAGCACTAAACTGCATACACAGGGTGACTTTCCTGAAACCATTTACATACCGGGTATGGCTCTGGTCAATTCCAGAGTTAACCCCCTACAGGGAATCACTAGAAGATCTAATTTCCTATGATAGGAATGTGTGCACCCCGTGGTTGAAACACATCAAGAAGCAATGTGAACTGTTGAAAACGAGGGAGCTATGGAACACCCCAGCTGAGGTCACTAAAGGTGCTACCCAGAAACTGAAAAATGTCAATTGGGAAAATGTTATGCTACGGATTTGGTCTGACCATAATGTTGGGAGTACAACAAGTCGGTTCCTGAGCCACAAATGTCTACCCAATTTTGAATTGGCTCATTACCCCTAAGATCACTTACATCCAAATGGGATGAATCAGTCTGTACCCCAGTACAATGTCCTTATTGCCCACAGGCAAAAGAAATGGAAGATCCCTTCTTCTTATTATTTTGCCCCAGATATACATTGCCTCATAAGAAGTGGATAATTGCTGTGTGTAAGGCATTACTGGGAGACTCTAAGAAGTCTGAAAAGTGATACGGAGGAAATGATAGTTTTTGCGGTAGCACGTTATTTACAATGATCATGGAACATCAGACTGAAAGGATTGCCTGCAGGGAATCCCTAACCCCTATGAATAGAGAAGGTGCAAAATGTGGTTTTGAAGTAGTATCTGTATTTTAGCGGCATAATCTGGTTTTATTTCTTGATACGAAGTGTGTATCTGAATGTACTGTATGTACTCTTAAATGTTTTTAAATAATAGCACAAGACTAATGTGACAATGGTTTGACTTCAGGACCTCGAAAAACTTCTGCTGGTTTGGAATCTCCAGACAGCATGATGGACTCTTTAGCCTACTGTAGGTTTTTAGAGTTATTTTTGCTGCTAATAGTTTTGCCTGTCTAAGCAGGAGGAGGATGGGGTCTTTTTAGGCTTTTTCTTGTTGTCTATATTTGTGCCACTGTCTTCTGTATATACTACTATGTGCAATTTTATTATGTATTTTATCTGCACATCGCACTGTTATGGTCTTTCGATCGAAATAGCATTATTACTACTACTATATAATTACACTTACTGGATGATGTCATGATTGATTTCATTGGTGATGTCATTTGAGATGTCATCAGTGATGTCACTGACTATGTCATGAGTAATGTAATATGTGAGGTCATAACCAGTGCATTGCAGGGATATAAGTTATAGTTAGATCAGGTAACTATAACTGCTGAATTTCTATGGTTTTGTGCACATAAAATCCGAGCCTAACTATAACGTCACTGTAACCTTTGTTTTTTTAAGTGAATATATATATATATATATATATATATATATATATATTCACTGAAAAAACCATAGGTTTCAGGGACATTATAGTTAGAAATTAGCATATAAAAATCTTTGAAATTCACTGAAAAAACATAGGTTTCAGGGACATTATAGTTAGTTGGACACTTCACTCGTACAAAACCAGTGAAATTTGGCCGTTATAGTTAGTTCAGCTAACTATAACTCGCGCCCCGCAATGCACTGCTGATGACGTCACATATTACATCATTCATGACATGGTCAGTGACATCACTGATGACATCACTGATGACATCTCAAATGACATCACTGATGACATCACTGATGACATCATCCAGTGACTGTGTGTTTCTGTAAAGTTTAAATATGTTTTATATATATGCCAAGGTGTATTGAAGAATGAGTGGGTGTATAAGTGTCTGAATGTATCATTTAGTAGGTGCGTGACTGTCTGTATAAGTGAGTGATTATACGTGTCTTAGTGTGAGTGATTGTGAGAGTGGCTGTATGGATGAGTGTGTGCTTGTATCAGTGATTGTATAAGAGAGTAAGTATGTGTTAGTATATGTATGAATAAGTGAGGAGGTGTGTGTATAGCTGTATAGGTGAGTAAATGGGAGTGTGATTGATTCTTTGCATGACTGACTAGGTGTGTAAGTAACTCTATGAGTGAGTGGTGGTGTGTGAGTGTCTCTATAGGTGTATAAGTGCATATGATAGTGCTGTATTGATGAGTGACTGCATGTATGAGTGACTGTATGGGTGAATAAGTGGATGTGTGTGTAGACCTAGGAATCAGTGAGTGGTTATGTAGTAACTGGTATTGGTGTGTGTATGGTTTCGAAAATGGTAGTCTGTATTTTAGAGTGGCTGTATCAAAGGTTTTATTAGGGTGTGAGGAGGTGCATCAGATTATCACGTGGATGATGTCATCAGTGATGTCATCAGTGATGTCATTTGAGATGTCATCAGTGATGTCATCAGTGATGTCACTGACCATGTCATGAATGATGTAATATGTGACGTCATCAGCAGTGCATTGCGGGGGCGCGAGTTATAGTTTGCTGAACTAACTATAACGGCTGAATTTCACTGGTTTTGTACGAGTGAAATGTCCAACTAACTATAATGTCCCTGAAACCTATGGTTTTATCAGTGAATTTCTAAGGTTTTTTAAATGCTAATTACTAACTATAACGTCCCTGAAACCTATGGTTTTTTCAGTGAATATATATATATATATATATATACATAGACATAAGTGCAAATCATTAAAATAACTTCATAAATGTTTGTATTTTGGGAATGGACACTGGTTAGATGTGGTAGAACTAGAACTGGTGGCAAAATTTTGTCTTATGGTTGATATACTTTCTTTGCAGAATATAAACCACTGTTGGTAAAACTTTAAAAAAATGTATATATTTATACTGAAATTGCCTTGGTCATTCTTGGAGGTATATAAATTTGGAACCTTATGTGGAACAATTGAAATGTAAGCGTGACATTGGACATTTAAAGAGTGCCGTTCTACTTCCATTAGATGTATTGCTCTGCTTTCCCAGCAGTATTCTTTGCAGCTGGACACTAAAGGACTTGCACCAAAATTGATCAGGAAAGCTAAGGGTGTGAGGCATCAGTTTCACCACAGCTGCTTTTTGTAAATTATTCAGAATATCCCTTACGTTTCACTGCTGAGCTATCCTTCAGGTTACGCAGCTCTCAGAAATGACTGAAACATTACAGATACCACTCAGGTGACTCAAGTCCAAGAGAGCAGAGCTGTCACTCAGGTTGCACAGCTCCCTGTATTGCCTAAGACATTAGACCTATTCCTCTGGTTACATGCATCTCAGTAACTAATGAGACGTCAAAGCTATATCTTTCGGTACAGTGTTTAATGTGTAAAAGAAATCATCGCAGGAGCGCAAAGGTTTTCTGAGGTGCCCATCAGTGGCAAAGGTGAATTCCGGTTTGCAGAATACAAAGACTCCCTTGTTTTCATTCCACCTCATGTCTCCTACTTCCACCACCCTACACTTCCTGTCTCTAGTCTTTAGCTCACTGTGGCTGGTTCTTGGTGACCTGTACTTTCTCCCTTTGTCACTGTCTTGGGTGGAAATCTGATACTGGTTGAGGTTCACCTTAAGATTGTGTCTGGCTGAGCTGTGGTTGGTGCCACTGTCAATTAGCACCACCCCTTAGTAGCTTAGTCAACTGGAAACTGTAACTTTGAGTTTGGGGCCCTAAACTGGTGACTTTGTAGGGTGTGGTTGCAGTACACTCTGGTTAGCGCGCTTTGTGGGCTGTTTGAGACCTTTGGTAAGCTTCCAGCTACCTGAGCTCAAACCCACTGATTTGGTTCCCCTTGCTAAAACTAGTACCCAATGCTGTGTGGCACGGATGATAGATGATAACCCCTCGCAACAGAACTGCCCCGCCCGGTAACCTGCATACGCTGAAGAAGGGCCTGGAGAAAAGGTCTGACCACTGCTACTGGTGGATGGAAGTGTGGAGGAAGCTTGGCCTATCACAACCTAATTCCCTCTCAAACCAACTCCAGAATTTGGAACCAGATGACCTTGGTGGTCCACCTGGGCACTTGATTAAAATGTGTGATTATTGGCAAATTATTCTACCAGTGTCCCAGTTACGCTATCTGACAAAAACTGGAAGTCCCTGGAAGAGATTCGGCCTCAGTGTGCGCTGTACAAGAAAATGCATTCACAGCGGGCCCACAGGTGCCGGAAGGTCTTCTGTTTACAGAGTTGTCTGGGCCCTGCAACGTTCCCACGCACTGCATCCACTTCCCACAGCTATGAAATGCGCCCATGCTATTGCGCGAATATTAGCCATATAATAAGGCAGCCATGTTAGTTCGGAGAACGTGCTGGGAGAATGCTGGCGGTTTCTGGAGACACTTCGCCGTGTTGCACTTTTCTCCTGCTATAGATCTGAAGTTACGGTAAATGGCGCAGGGGTTGGGGCCACCCACCCTCCCCTCAAAGGTCCCTCCCCCTGGTTCATATCACTGGAATCTGTTTCCTGCTCCCAGAGACACAACACATTCGATTTTGTTGCCAGCCAAAGTAAGAGAGCTGTCAGCAGGAGAGGGGAAAGAAATTCCAGCAAAATTAACCAAACGTAAACAACCCTCCCTGGTGCCCCCGCCCCTCTCCCTCCTCTTCTTCCTCCCTTCCCCTTTCCAATCAGCCTCCCTCAATCCTATCTCAAAACTTTTCACATGGCTCGCGCCAATTTTTTTTTTTACACCCCTCAGCATTGCTCAGAACGTTGGGCACAAGGAAAGGCAAAAGCACTTAAGTTACTACTGTATTTTTTATAGCGCGACCTTAACGCACAGTGCGCACACACAACATGTGATGCTTAAATTACATGCTTCCCTGTTTTTTCCGCCTTTTCAATCGTAAATAATAGATATCAGGACCCCACTCAATGAGAGCTATGTTATCGACCTCGGAAAGATGGCAAGTGGGGTTAGGCATGATTTTGGGTTTGCTGTTTTCAGACACAGCTCTGCAGAACGCACTTCAACCCAATCGGCTACCTCACTCGTAATACAGTGAAACATACGGCTCTTGTAATTATAAAACGGAGCGCCATTAATACATTTTGTAATCTGGCACTAGCGGGCAAGTAGCACACATTTACATCAAATGGAATTAAAAAGTGAATAAAGACTTCCTGTTCGAACATGTATGGTTAGAAAGGAACTGGAGTTAAACAGAGGGATTTCACAAGTGAGAGCATTATCTGCTTAGACTTAGAGACACTTCGCACACACTAGGAGACAATGTACCCGAACCAGGAGTGCTGCACCGTGGGCACGGGGAACCACACCCAGGGCATACAGCGGCGCACCTAGGAGACGGGAGCTGTGGCAGTCAGGGCATAGGATACCGCACCTTGGGCACGTGGGTACTGCACCTAGTGCATTGGGGTGCTGCATCCATGGCACAGCGTGACACACCTAGGTCACAGGGATGTCGCACTCACGACATAAGATGCCGCACCTAAGGCATTGGGTACCGCACATTTGGAATGTGAGTAACAAACCCAGGGCTGGGGCGTGCCGCACCCAGGGCATAAGGTATAGCATTCCGCGCTTAAGGCAGGGTGTCACACCTAGGCCATGGGTTGCACCCATGGGAAACGGGGTGCTGTATCTGGGACCTGGGCTGCCGTGCCCAGTGCGGGGAGGGCATTAGACAAAGGGCGCCCCACCCAGGGAATCTCCTGCATCTAGGGCACGAGTCTGGCAGCAAGTGTAGCACCTGGGGCAGTGGCGCCGCCCCACGGCCTAAAGTGCCACACCCAGGGCATGGCTGACACCTGCGGCACGAGGCATCACACCTGGAGAACGTGGGGCGGAATCTAGAGCAAGTGGTGATTCATCTTCTCAGGCAGCGGGGCCGCGTTGGGGACATTGGGTGACGTGCCCAAGTCAACATGTGCCGCATCTAGCACGTAGGATGCCCCGCCTAGGGCATTGGGAGCCACGTCTGCTCAACGCAGTGATGCATCAGGGGCATAGCGTGCAACACCTACTTATGACACACGGTGCCAGTGTAGAGCAGGGGTGCCAGCTGCATAAAGCCCCGGGGAGGTGGCGGTCCCCAGGGCTGCGGGGGCCCCTGCAGGCCCCCGCTACATAAAACAGCATTGCCCCCTGGGACCTGGCCCACCCGAGGGCTTTAAAAAACAAAGCGCGGGAGCCCGTGCTTCGTTTTTTTGTTGTTTTTCTCGGCCGGATTCGCGCACTCCAGAGCAGAATCGGGCGATTTTTTTCCTAAATGCTGTGGGCCTTTAGGCCCAGGGGTCAGGGTGTTTCTACCCTGCCCCTTTTCTTGTTTTTTAACCTTTTTTCCACTGTTTTCTTGTGACTCGGTTACAGAGTCACAAGATGGCTGCCAACACATACTGGTTTGGAGTGTTGGCAGCCAATCAGAATTGAGCTCGTGCTCGGGAGGGTTCGCGAACCCTCCTCGGTGCTCAGATATCGAAATTTTTATTTTTGAATTTCTCAGCAACTACTGAACGGATTTATACCATTTAAAAAAAAGGGCGCTTTCTGAACCAAGAGCTACCTTTTTGCCAAATTTGGTGTAATTCCGTTCAGCAGTTCGGGCTGTAGCCGTGTCTAAAGTTTCCTATGGAAATTAACATGGAGAAAACGTGTTTTGGGACCCCCCTTTTTTCTCGGCTCCTGCTTGACGAATCACCCCGAAACTTTCAAGACAGGACTTGACCTGAGTGAACCTTTTTTTGGGAAAATTTCGCAAAGATTCGTCAAATGGCGCTAAAGATATTGGCAAATCAAAAAACGCTTTTTCTATGGAATCTAGGTCCTAACTATAACTACCTACTGGCGACCGCCAGTAGGTAAAATAAATATATATATATATATATATATACATATATATATATATATATATATACCCTGCCATAGGTATAGTTAGGACCTATTTTCCATGCTTATAACTTTGGTGATGATTGATGAAACTTCATGATACTTTCCATAAAACGTGCCCCAATTCTTCGAGATTGTAGACACAACTACAGCCTGAACCGTTGAACAGCATTACACCAAATTTGGCAGCAAGCTAGATCTTTGTCCAGAAAGAGTCCTTTTTGTAATTTGGTGTAAATCTGTTCAGTAGTTTTTGAGTTATTTAAGAAAAAAAAAATATAGCTATCTAGGGACGCGAACCATCCGCGGATCCAGAGATCTTGTGTGGTTTAGAAAAAACTATGGAATGTTGGTACAACTTCCCATAATTATTCTCCAGAATCTCTGAGATGTTAATAGTTAGGGTGACACCAAAATACACCAAGGACTGTACCCATCTCTCATCATGACCAAGAGGAGTCACATTGGATAAGATCTAAGTCCTATCCCAATTTAACTTGTAACCAGTGACTTCTCTTAATGACTGGGCCGCTACAACTACTGCGCGTAAGCCTCACATCGGAGCAGGCGTTGAGACGGCAACATCATCCACGTAGGCCGGTATTTTAACTTCATAGTGATGCAGTCAAACAGACTGTATCTCTTCCAACCGTTTTATAGGTTGAATAAACGGTTATTTATATAACACAAATAACTGAGGGGAAAGAGGGCACTATGCCGGGTACCGCAGAGAATAGAAATGGGTTCTGATAATAAGCGTGCACTGCAAATCCTTGCCTTAAGACCAGAGTAGAGGCCCCTCACTCTAGAGACAAAGACTGAGCCTAAGCCGACGGACACCAGGACCCCCCAAAGGAAGGGCCAGGAGACCCGAATGAAGGCCTTCTCAGCATTCAGACAAATCAGCCCCCCGCCAGAAGAGGCCACCTCCAAGGCTGTGATTGCAGCATTGATATGTGATGCTGTGTCCTGGCCTGGGATAAAGCAGTGCTGGTTTGGATCCACCAATTCTGAGATGATAACAGACAGCCGATTGGCGAGAACACGCATATAGATCTTAGAATTGGCGTTAATTAAAGAAATTGGGTGGTATGATCCGCAGAGTGTGGGATCTTTCTTCTTTTTTTGGAAAAATGATGATATCAGTCTCCCTCCAAGACTCGGTGACCCGGTCAGACAAATCAAATGAATTAAACAAATCCCTTAACACTGAAGCCAGAGTCTGCGAGAGGATGGCATAAAACTGTAACGGTATCTGGTTGGAACTCAAAACGTTCCCACTGGCTATGGAACCAATGGCATTTTCGACCTCCAGAAGGGTTATGGGTGCTTCTAATTTGGAGCACTGGATAGGGGTCACCTTATGATCAAAATGTTGCCCAATGAATCGAAAAATTTCTTTGGTGGAAGAGAAACACTCCTCACTATAGAGGTCCTGGCAGAACTGATGGAAGACGTCACAAATCGCAACTGCATCAGCCATAAGATCCCCATTTTCATTCCTGATCTGCTGTATGGTATTAAAACTAGAACTGTCTCTTACACTAAAGGAAAAAATTTGCCTAATTTCTTTGCTGTTCTCAAAATAAGTCAACTGCCGAGCCCTTCCATTTTTGACCGCCCTGTCCCAAATTTGTTTTCTGAGGGAGGCTCTGATGGTGATAGACTGCTCCAAGAGCCGGTCGGCCCGAGGCCCATCTTTCACCGTAGTACCCCATCCCAGATCAGATTCCAATGAGCTAAGAGCAGTTCGGGCTGGACTGTTCCCATGGGGAACAGGGTCAAGACTGATTTACATATGGCTGGGTCTAAATTGGAATGGCATGGGGAGCAAAAAAACAATGGATTTAGGCTCAGATCTCTGTACTGGGGTGAATGTTTGACATTGTGCAGCATTCTGTCCATCAATTGTTCTTTTTACATTTGTCACCCTGAGTGGGACGGGTATGCCCAGACGTGGGTCCCGTGATCTCCATGCCACTGGAGTCAAGCTAGCCTGGCTGATGCGGGGTGATGCCCCGAAACCGGTCCCAGGATGCTTGTTTCCAGTCCAGGGAGGACCTGACCTGGCAGTTCGGGCTGGACTGTTCCCTTGGGGAACAGGGTCAAGACTGATTTGCATATGGCTGGGTCTGAACTGGAATGGCATGGAGGGCAAAGAAACAATGGATTTAGGCCCAGATCTCTGTACTGGGGTAAATGTTTGACATTGTGCAGCATTCTGGCCATCAATTGTTCTTTCTGTATCAAAAACCAGCAGCCCCAATCCACCACACCTCTGACCCCAAACCCACCCCAGACCATCACCCTGGTTCTCACATGGGCAAACCAACCCCCCCGCCCCAAGCTATGCCCTACAGAGCCAAGGGCCAATGCACCCTCCATTGGGGTTTATAATTCATTAGGGCCCATTGCTGCAATCAGAAAGCTGCCTGGCCCCCCACACACTCCAAATTCCGTGAAAGACACTGCCAACCCAAAGTAATGCACTCCCGAAAAAGGAGAGAAAAGAAGATCAGGAAATATGAAAAAAAGGGGGAAAAGTACGATGAATGACAGAGATAAGAAGAAGAGAACAAGAAAAAGTAAGGGAGGGAGAGGCAAGCAACCCAACAACTTACTGGACCACCCTGCACATAGTAGAGGCCCTAACCGTCATAAAATCAGGCAGAGCCGATCCTCCCCCAACCAGAAACCAAAACCAATATCCCCCAACCCAGATTGAAAACCATTATGCGCTAAAGAGTAGGAAACATCTTTGCACAGACAAAAACACAAATCATTAAAGAGAGCAACATCAACCACCCAGTTTCCACTTAGTTAGCAGCTCCTGAACTTTTTGACCATCATAGCAGCAAAGAGTATGGCTATTCGTCGGATCCGCAAGATTGCAGGCTCCATGAGGGAGACAAAAGCACCTAGCTTCTGAAGTGCCGTAATATGCCCCCGAAGCTGCCAGCGTCTCACCAGTTTGGTGGCAACAATATGAGCGACCAAGGAACTCGATGCCACATGATTTAACCAGCAACTTAAGAGTTGCAGCCTGAAATATCTCTTGTTGTAGGATAAAGTTCCCAATGTAGATAAGTATAGCCCAGGGTTACTGAGAAGGCTTACTAGAAGATCTGAATGGAAAACGATGTGCACGATGGATCGTACAATCCATGTCCCTGCCGTTCAAAGCAGGGAGGGCCTCTCGGAGCAGGTGAACAACAAAGCCCCTGGGATCATCACCTTCTGCACCTTCGGGATCCCGAGGACTCGCACATTATTCCGGTGTGACTTGTTCTCCAGGTCTTCCTCCCTTGATGACAGGGTAGTGAGCTGCAGCACATGATGAGTGATCCCTTAGCTGTTTGCTTCCACTACCTTTTAGAGAGCCGACTGGGAAGCTTCCACCACTCCCAGTCGGAATTGAACAATGTCCATGTTTTTTCAACAACTTGGGTCTTAAGATGAGCGACCTTCAGAGCCAGTGAGTCCTTCTGAGAGTCCTCTCTAAGCTCCAGAAGAAGATGATAAATAGCACCCAGAGTGGGGGTGTCCTAGGCCAATCCAGCTGGTTGAGATCCAGAGAGAGATGGGGAATCCCTTCCCATGGCCTGATCGCCGAGTGAAGATGGAATATCTGGTGGCGCCGCCCCCAGGGGAGAGCGATTCATAGGTGTCAGCTCAGTCCCATCTGGATGGATCACTGACAGAATATCAATGTAAGAAATATCGATGTTCAAAATATCGGAAAAAAAATATCGACTACAAAAATTTCAACTCTAATACCTTAACAGGTAAGTACAAAAATATTGAATCAAAAATATCGAAGTTAAAAATATAGAGGTAAAAAATATTGATTTAAAAATATAAATATAATGAAATAATATATGTTAAATATATATAATATTGACATTATCTTTAACAAAATTAATTACATTTAATATAAATTTTAACTAAATATAAATAAACTTAATTTAAAAAAATATAAAAACACAAACATAATATTTTATACATATACATATATTTACTTTAAAATAATTTATTAACTATTATCTTTATTTAATTTTTAAACTTTTAAATTATATAAAAATAAAATATATACATATATCAATGATTTAAAATTTAAAAAATACCATTTTATAATTAATTCAAACATTTAACTATAAAAAAATAATTAAAACATACATTTCACAATACAATAAACACAACAGTAGGGAAAATGTTGGATAGCGGAATAATTAAATTCACTATTCCAAATACAGTGAGTGCAACAGTAGGAAAAGTGTTGGATAGCTGAGGGGTAAAAATTACTATTTCCACTCCAAAGAGCGCAACAGTAGGGAAAATTTTGGATAGTGGAGGGATAAAAATTACTATTCCCACTCCAGTGAGTGCAACAGTAGGGAAAATATTGGATAGCGGAAGGGTAAAAATTACTATTCCCACTCCAGTGAGTGCAACAGTAGGGAAGTATTGGATAGTGGAAGGGTAAAAATTACTATTCCCACTCCCTCCAGTGAGTGCAACAGTAGGGAAAGTGTTGGATAGCGGAGGGGTAAAAATTACTATTCCCACTCCAGGGAATGCAACAGTAGGGAAAGTGCTGGATAGCGGAGGGGCAAAAATTACTATTCCCACACCAGTGAGTGCATCAGTAGGGAAAGTATTGGCTAGCGGAGGGGTAAAAATTACTATTCCCACTCCAAAGAGCGCAACAGTAGGGAACATTTTGGATAGCGGAGGGATAACAATTACTATTCCCACTCCAGTGAGTACAACAGTAGGGAAAATATTGGATAGCGGAAGGGTAAAAATTACTATTCCCACTCCAGTGAGTGCAACAGTAGGGAAAGTGCTGGATAGCAGAGGGGTAAAAATTATTATTCCCACTCCAGTGAGTGCAACAGTAGGGAAAGTATTGGATAGCAGAGGGGCAAAAATTACTATTCCCACTCCAGTGAGTGCAACAGTAGGGAAAGTATTGGATAGCGGATCGGCAAAAATTACTATTCCCACTCCAGTGAGTGCAACAGTAGGGAAAGTATTGGATAGTGGAGGGTAAAAATTACTATTCCCAATCCAAAGAGCGCAACAGTAGGAAAAATGTTGGATAGCGGAGGGATAAAAATTACTATTCCCACTCCAGTGAGTGCAACAGTAGGGAAAATATTGGATAGTGGAAGGGTAAAAATTACTATTCCCACTCCAGTGAGTGCAACAGTAGGGAAAGTGCTGGATAGCAGAGGGGTAAAAATTACTATTCCCACTCCAGTGAGTGCAACAGTAGGGAAAGTATTGGATAGCGGAGGGGCAAAAATTACTATTCCCACTCCAGTGAGTGCAACAGTAGGGAAAGTTTTGGATAGCGGAGGGGTAAAAATTACTATTCCCACTCCAGTGAGTGCAACAGTAGGGAAAGTATTGGATAGCGGAGGGATACAAATTACTATTCCCACTCCAGTGAGTGCAGCAGTAGGGAAAATATTGGATAGCGGAAGGGTAAAAATTACTATTCCCACTCCAGTGAGTGCAACAGTAGGGAAAGTGCTGGATAGCAGAGGGGTAAAAATTACTATTCCCACTCCAGTGAGTGCAACAGTAGGGAAAGTATTGGATAGCGGAGGGGCAAAATTACTATTTCCACTCCAGTGAGTGCAACAGTAGGGAAAGTATTGGATAGTGGAAGGGTAAACATTACTATTCCCACTCCAGTGAGTGCAACAGTAAGGAAAGAGTTGGATAGCGGAGGGATAAAATTACTATTCCCACTCCAGTGAATGCAACAGTAGGGAAAGTGATGGATAGCAGAGGGGCAAAAATTACTATTCCCACTCCAGTGAGTGCAACAGTAGGAAAAGTATTGGATAGCGGAGGGATAAAAATTACTATTCCCACTCCAAAGAGTGCAACAGTAGGGAAAATTCTGGATAGCAGAGGGGTAAAAATTACTATTCCCAATCCAGTGAGTGCAACAGTAGGGAAAGTGTTGGATAGTGGAGGGGTAAAAAATACTATTCCCACTCCAATGAGTGCAACAGTAGGGAAAGTGCTGGATACCGGAGGAGTACAAATTACTATTCCCACTCCAGTGAGTGCAACAGTAGGGAAAGTGCTGGATAGCAGAGGGGTAAAAATTATTATTCCCACTCCAGTGAGTGCAACAGTAGGGAAAGTATTGGATAGCAGAGGGGCAAAAATTACTATTCCCACTCCAGTGAGTGCAACAGTAGGGAAAGTATTGGATAGCGGAAAGGCAAAAATTACTATTCCCACTCCAGTGAGTGCAACAGTAGGGAAAGTATTGGATAGTGGAGGGGTAAAAATTACTATTCCCAATCCAAAGAGCGCAACAGTAGGAAAAATGTTGGATAGCGGAGGGATAAAAGTTACTATTCCCACTCCAGTGAGTGCAACAGTAGGGAAAATATTGGATAGTGGAAGGGTAAAAATTACTATTCCCACTCCAGTGAGTGCAACAGTAGGGAAAGTGCTGGATAGCAGAGGGTAAAAATTACTATTCCCACTCCAGTGAGTGCAACAGTAGGGAAAGTATTGGATACCGGAGGGGCAAAATTACTATTCCCACTCCAGTGAGTGCAACAGTAGGGAAAGTTTTGGATAGCGGAGGGGTAAAAATTACTATTCCCACTCCAGTGAGTGCAACAGTAGGGAAAGTATTGGATAGCGGAAGGGTAAAAATTACTATTCCCACTCCAGTGAGTGCAACAGTAGGGAAAGTGCTGGATAGCAGAGGGGTAAAAATTACTATTCCCACTCCAGTGAGTGCAACAGTAGGGAAAGTATTGGATAGCGGAGGGGCAAAAATTACTATTTCCACTCCAGTGAGTGCAACAGTAGGGAAAGTATTGGATAGTGGAAGGGTAAACATTACTATTCACACTCCAGTGAGTGCAACAGTAAGGAAAGAGTTGGATAGCGGAGGGATAAAATTACTATTCCCACTCCAGTGAATGCAACAGTAGGGAAAGTGATGGATAGCAGAGGGGCAAAATTACTATTCCCACTCCAGTGAGTGCAACAGTAGGAAAAGTATTGGATAGCGGAGGGATAAAAATTACTATTCCCACTCCAAAGAGTGCAACAGTAGGGAAAATTCTGGATAGCAGAGGGGTAAAAATTACTATTCCCAATCCAGTGAGTGCAACAGTAGGGAAAGTGTTGGATAATGGAGGGGTAAAAATACTATTCCCACTCCAGTGAGTACAACAGTAGGGAAAATATTGGATAGCGGAAGGGTAAAAATTACTATTCCCACTCCAGTGAGTGCAACAGTAGGGAAAGTGCTGGATAGCAGAGGGGTAAAAATTATTATTCCCACTCCAGTGAGTGCAACAGTAGGGAAAGTATTGGATAGCAGAGGGGCAAAAATTACTATTCCCACTCCAGTGAGTGCAACAGTAGGGAAAGTATTGGATAGCGGAAAGGCAAAAATTACTATTCCCACTCCAGTGAGTGCAACAGTAGGGAAAGTATTGGATAGTGGAGGGGTAAAAATTACTATTCCCAATCCAAAGAGCGCAACAGTAGGAAAAATGTTGGATAGCGGAGGGATAAAAATTACTATTCCCACTCCAGTGAGTGCAACAGTAGGGAAAATATTGGATAGTGGAAGGGTAAAAATTACTATTCCCACTCCAGTGAGTGCAACAGTAGGGAAAGTGCTGGATAGCAGAGGGGTAAAAATTACTATTCCCACTCCAGTGAGTGCAACAGTAGGGAAAGTATTGGATAGCGGAGGGGCAAAAATTACTATTCCCACTCCAGTGAGTGCAACAGTAGGGAAAGTTTTGGATAGCGGAGGGTAAAAATTACTATTCCCACTCCAGTGAGTGCAACAGTAGGGAAAGTAATGGATAGCGGAGGGATACAAATTACTATTCCCACTCCAGTGAGTGCAGCAGTAGGGAAAATATTGGATAGCGGAAGGGTAAAAATTACTATTCCCACTCCAGTGAGTGCAACAGTAGGGAAAGTGCTGGATAGCAGAGGGGTAAAAATTACTATTCCCACTCCAGTGAGTGCAACAGTAGGGAAAGTATTGGATAGCGGAGGGGCAAAAATTACTATTTCCACTCCAGTGAGTGCAACAGTAGGGAAAGTATTGGATAGTGGAAGGGTAAACATTACTATTCCCACTCCAGTGAGTGCAACAGTAAGGAAAGAGTTGGATAGCGGAGGGATAAAATTACTATTCCCACTCCAGTGAATGCAACAGTAGGGAAAGTGATGGATAGCAGAGGGGCAAAAATTACTATTCCCACTCCAGTGAGTGCAACAGTAGGAAAAGTATTGGATAGCGGAGGGATAAAAATTACTATTCCCACTCCAAAGAGTGCAACAGTAGGGAAAATTCTGGATAGCAGAGGGGTAAAAATTACTATTCCCAATCCAGTGAGTGCAACAGTAGGGAAAGTGTTGGATAGTGGAGGGGTAAAAAATACTATTCCCACTCCAATGAGTGCAACAGTAGGGAAAGTGCTGGATACCGGAGGAGTACAAATTACTATTCCCACTCCAATGAGTTCAACAGTAGGGAAAGTGCTGGATGGCGGAGTGGTAAAAATTACTATTCTCACTCCAGTGAGTGCAACAGTAGGGAAAGTGTTGGATAGCGGAGGGGTAAAAATTACTATTCCCACCCCAGTGAGTGCAACAGTAGGGAAAGTGTTGGATAGTGGAGGGGTAAAAATTACTAATAACATTTTAATAATTTTAAAAATTAAAATGATCTTACAAAATAAATAAACAATATTTTAAAACTACTAATTAATTAATTTTAATTAATTAACAACTAAATATTAATTCATGAATAAAAAATACTTACTTCCCACCCTTCCCACCATTTACACTTACAAACACAACAACACACACCTACAAATAATTACACAATTACCATCATTAATTACCAAATAATTAATTAAAATTAATTAACAACAAATTATTAATTCATCAATTATAAATAAATTAATTCCCACCCTTCCCACCATTTTCACCTATAAACACCACAACACACACCTAACATTAAATTCACAATTAACATAATTATTTGCCAATTAATTAATTAAAATTAATTAACAACTAATTATTAATTCATCAATAAAAAATAAATTACTTCCCACCATTCCCACCATTTTCACCTATAAACACCACAACACACACCTAAAATTAATTACACAATTAACATAATTAATTGCTAATTATTAATTATAATTAATTAACAACTAATTATTAATTCATCAATTAAAAATAAATTACTTCCCACCACTCCCACTATTTTCACCTATAAACACCAGAAAACACACCTAAAATTAATTACACAATTAACATAATTAATCGCCAATTAATTAATTAAAACTAATTAACAACTAATTATTAATTCATCAATTAAAAATAAATTACTTCCCACCATTCCCACCATTTTCACCTATAAACACAGCACACACCTAAAATTAATTACACAAATAACATAATTAATTACCAATTAATTAATTAAAATTAATTAACAACTAATTATTAAATAATTAATAAAAAATTATTTTACACATTTAACACTATAACATCTCAATTCAACAAATATCAATAAATAAAAATGTATTCGATAAATTTACTATAATTAAATTACTTCCCACCCTATTCCCCTATAAACCCACAACCCGCTACAGAACTAAAAACGCAAAATTCAACTTAAAAAAAAAATAACTACTAAAAATAATCATTAAATTTAGTATAATTAAATTACTTCCCACCCTATTCCACTATAAACCCACAGCCCGCTATGGAACTAAAACCGCAAAATTCAAATAAAAATAAATTAATTACTACTAAACTTTTAACACATATAATAAAAATACAAACAATTCTTATACAAAAAATACGTACATCACACACATATAACATATATACTAAAATACATAACATTACTAAAAAATTGATATTTTTAACAACTATATTTTTGCAAGCGATATTAAACACTTCGATATTTTTTACATCGATATTACTTACCTTAATTCGATATTCTTGACCACGAGAATTTGTCTGTCGATATTTTTGACCCACGATATTTATGACTCGATATTTGTGCAATTCGATATTTTTGATTCGATATTCTGTCTCTGCACCATTTGGATCCCATAGCAGCTCCTCTTCCTCCTCCATCGAGGAGACCAGATATATTACGCCCTGATCGAAAGCCACTGACACAAGACCCTCTGCTTGATCTGCTGGTGGGTTACCATGCCTGCTCCTTCACTGAGATGAAATAATGGGAACATCAGAGCACGCAGATGTCTTATTTGAGAGATCAAAGTGATTGGTGTGGGTATTAGAGTCCAATACTGATTGAGCCACTTGATCATGGCTCTCGTCCCAATCACTGTCGGATAGATTTGAGAAAGAGAAAAATGCTTTTTGACCATCACTCCCTGTCACGACAAGCTTCACGCCGCCAGGACACAGAAGCTGGGAGACGTGGAGGGATTGTGGCAGTTGAACCGGGTGAGCCAATAAGGGCCCTGCTTCAGCATGGAAAGAGTTCCTGTGACCTACATATACCCCATTCAGATCCAGCTGGCATGACGATATAGAAATAGAGGAAGTCGGCTCCTTGCTGCCCAGATGAGACCTCTGTTGAGCAAGAAAGAAGGGAGGCCAAGGCTGCCACAGGTGGATCGCTCTTCTCACTGTCATTACCCAGCTCAACAGTCACAGCAGCCAAGGTAGAGTGTGGGCCTGAGGTCAGAAACAAATCCATTGTACGTTGTGAACGGGGTAGCAAACTGTCCCTCCCTGGTCCAGCAGCACCTATCAAGGTGGCATTGCCAGGAGCCTTATCAGCAGAGAATAATTCCAGGGTGTTTGTGTCAGGAGTATCCTCCCCCCTCTCCTGGGTGTTTGGGGTAGCAGCAGGAGTGCATGTGTCACCTTTCTACCCTCTTACCCTGCTACGGGAACCCAGATTACCATCAACCAGCTTACCAGGCAGCAATTGCTTCTTTTCCACCTACGGGGAAATGTGAGAGGTGTCCACTCCTGGTTGACCCCCTTTCTTTGGTCATCCCCTGGTGGGCGTCTTGACTTGAATCCTGGTCATAGCCCGAGAAGCACCCCAAGATACTCCCAGAGTCTGCCTTATAACCAGCATGGGCTCAGACTTGACAGCCTGCAGTCTTGAGACAAGATATACATCCTATAGCAAAGTTTCCAGCAAGGCGCCTGCCCTGGAACTGAGCCAGTTGCACACTGACTGAAGAGAAAAGTCTGCAACAAAGTAGCAAGAATGACCAGCGGACGTTATCCTCACCACTTTAAGGCGGGAGTAAGAATTTTTACACGGCAGCCAGCTGGTTTCTGCAAGAGCTGCAAAACCGGAGTGCAGGCTCCCTCCACAGCAGACATAACGAACAGGAAACACCATTAACCACAGCAGTTTCAACCAACAGGGTACCAGTAGGGTTTTTGGAACTCTGCTGGCAGTGCTTCAACTGGGGCCAGTCCACAAGCCTGTTGCTGGGTGAGTGAGTGACTGTGTGAGTAGCTGTATGGGTGAGTGAGAGGGTGTGTGAGGGGCTGCATGGGTGAGTAAGTCATCATGTGAGTGGATGTATGGGTAAGTGAGTGGATGTGTGAGTGACTCTATGGGTGAGTGAGGGTGTGTGTGATAGGGTGTAGGGTGAGTGAGAAACTGTGTCAGTGGCTGCATAGGTGAGTGAGAGACTGTGTGATTAGCTGTATGGGTGAGTGAAAGATTGTGTGAGGGGCTGTATGAGTGGGTGAGTGGGTCCCTGAGTGGCTGTCTGGGAAAGTGAGTAGATATGTGAGTGGCTGTACAGGTGAGTGAGTGACTATGTGAATGGCTGTATGTGTGAGTGAGTGACTGTCAGTGACTTTATGGGTGAGTGGATGTGTGAGTAACTGTATGTGTGAGTAAGTGGGTGTGTGAGTGGGTGTATGGTTGAGTGAGAGCATGTGTGAATGTCTGTTTGGGTGAGTGATTGTGCATTTGAGTAGCTGTATGGGTGTGTGAGTGGCTGTATGGGTGAATAAGCGGTTGTGTGAGCAGCTTTATGTGTAAGTGAGTGAGTGCATGAGTGGTTGTATGGGTGAGTGAGTGGGTGTGTAAGTGGCTGTATGGATGAGTATGAGTAAGAGGGTATATGAGTAGCTGTAAGGGTACGTGAGTGACCATGTGAGTGCTGTATGGGTGAGTGAGTGGTATGTGAGAGGCTGTATGGGTGAGTGAATATGTATGTGAGTGGGTGTATGGCTGTGTGACTGACTGTGAGTGGATGTGTGGGTGAGTGAGTGACTGTATGGGTGAGTGAGAGCATGTGTGAGTGTCTGTATGGGTGAGTGAGTTTGTGTGTGAGTAGCTGTATTGGTGAGTCTGTGCATGTACGAGTGGCTGCATGGGTGAGTGAGTGGGTGTGGCTATATAGGTAAGTGAGCGGGTGCGTGAGTAGCTGTATGGGTGAGTGAGAGAGTGCATGAGTGTCTGTATGGGTGAGTGAGTCAGTACATTAGTGGCTATATGGGTGGGTGAGTGAGTGGCTATATGGGTGGGTGAGTGTGTGGCTGTATGAATGAGTGAGTGGGTGTATGAGTAGCTGTTTGGGTGCGTGAGAGCGTGTGTCAGTGTCTGTATGGGTGAGTGAGTGCATGCGTGAGTAGATGTATGGGTGAGTCAGTGGGTGTGTGAGTGGCTATCTGGGTGAGTAAGTGGGTGTGTGAGTGGCTGTATGGGTGAGTGAGTCAGTGCATGAGTGGCTGTATGGGTGAATGAGTGTGTAAGTGGCTGTATGGATGAGTAAGTGGGTGTATGAGTAGCTGTATGTGTGAGTGAGTGGCCGTGTGAGTGCTATCTGGGTAAGTGAGTGGGTGTGTGAGGGGCTGTATGAGTAAGTGAATATGTATGTGCGTGGGTGTATGGCTGAGTGAGCGACTGTGTGATTGGCTGTATGGGTGAGTGACTGAGTGAGTGACTCTATAGGTAAGTGAGTTGATGCATGAGTGACTGTATGGGTGATCAAGTGGGTGTGTGAGTTAATATATGGGTGAGTGAGTAACTGTCTGAGTGGCTGTGTGGGTGAATGAGTGTGTGAATTGCTATATAGATGAGTGAATATATATGTGAGTGGCTGTATGGATGAGTGAGTGAGTGGGTGTGTGAGTCACTGTATGGGTAAGTGAGAACATGTGAGTGTCTGTATGGGTGAGTGAGTGTGTGTGTGAGTAGCTTATGGGTTGGTGAGTAAGTGGGTGAGTGAGTGGCTTATGGGTGGGTGAGTGGGTGTGTGAGTGACTGTGTGGGTGAGTGAGAGGGTACGTGAGTGGCTGTACAGTTGAATGAGAGGATTGTCCAAGAGGTTCCAAACTTTGGCTGCTTTGTGAACCGTCCTAAGCTATCTCAGCAGCAATTGTTCTCTCCTGTTCAATCTCATCATTTAACATTTTCATGTAGTTGGCAAAGACTGATCACTAAATGCTGTCTTTCACAGCGTTGAAAGAATCTTTGTAGCAGTCAAAGTGCCAGAGTCACTCTGATTCAGAATGCCAAGGCTTGAACAGTTGCAGATGTGCCATATAGAAAAACTCTTTTATCAGGAGTTTATTGCAACTAGGATTTCTGTGGTTTATTAATCTTCCATTTGCATATCGAACCAAAAACCATTGCAACCAACTACTGCATATTTCCCTTCATCTACATTTTCTGTTCCATTGTTTCTATATCTAGTGTCTTGAACTATCTCGTAAAGACACACGTTTTCAAGGTGCGGACTCCTTCTTGAATAGTAAGTATTCAAAATAATTGTTTTCACAATATCTGTAATTTCTGAGTTAAACCCTGCTAGGTACTCAATTTCTGGGAAAGACTTTAAGACTCTATTTAGTGTGCTTGAACGGCCTAGACTTACCAAAACAATTCCCCTGGACTTTGAGTACAAGCCGGCTAAGCTCAACCGGTCACAGCATTCGCAGGTGTCTATCTCCCTATGTGAAAGCATTTTCAAGCTGAAGCTGTACAATTCCTTGATTAGAGACTTTTCTGCAGACATCTCTTTCAATATTTCATTCATCTCCGTCTTCTCTGATTTTTTAATGTATGAAGTGACATAATGAGTAACAGTGATGGATTTGTCTACAGCAAATTGTATATCCATATTTGGATTCCACATTTTCAGAATCACAGGATTACAGTCATTAATATACTTGGAAGACTCTATTCTTATGACATTGTATGTGTTTTTTTGTGATTTTCGTGTCAATGTATGTCTGACTGAAGATAAAAAGCTGTTCACTCTTCCTTTGGAAATGACAGGTCTTGGAAATCCAAAACGACACCTTGTGTAAAATATTCATTTACACCTGTATTTTCAACGGCAGTCCTTGCCATATCTATGTGTTTGAAAGCACAGACCTTGTTGTCTCAGGCCTTTTTCATCATTGTCTTTCGGGATAGCGCATGTCACATACTGTTCTATGAAAGAGAGTACAGAGTCATCACTGTCTGTTCCAAATTTCGGTGCTCTTTTATCCATAACAGCATGTGAATATGAGGAGCACCTGCTGCATGGTACTCTTTACGCCTCAAGAAATCAGTAACTTCACAAACAGAAGGATTTCTTTTGTTGCAGATGAAAGACAGCATGGCTTGAAACCTGTGGTTAAAATACCTACAAACATTAGCAGGATCCAAAGAGCAAAGTTCTCCTGATGTCTTCCATTAATGTTCTTAATGTTTGAGTTTCCTTCTTTAAAAAGTCAAGTAAATCATCCCAGGTGTACTCTGCCCAACTCAGTGTCAGAAACCAAGTAGGTGCATCTATGTTTCACAACATACAATTAAGTTCTCCATGACGACGATACCAATACTCGTTGGTACCACGTTCACATGCCATCAAAATAATCAAATTGTATTCCAACTTTTCATCCTTATCTTAAGCTTTGTCAGCAAATTCCCCTTCACAGAGATTTTGTAGATGAGCTCCTGTCTTAAGAATGTGGTTTATAGCATATGATAGTCCAGACAAGTCACTCTCAAATAATAGATGGAATATGTACAGAATACACTGTCAAAATCTAGCATCCTCTGAATGTAATCTGGTTGACCTGTACTCAGCTGCTGGTATTTGTACGGGACTGTCATCATACCGGCCACCTGCTCCAGTGGGAAATAGTTGCGGAAAACAGTGAGCCTCTAAACGTTTCTCCCACACACTCATCCGAGCTCCTTTTCCTTCTTTCATTTGAAAGAGATCAATAGAATTGTCAATAACTTATTTGGAATGAATGGATGGATACTATAGTGTTCAAATGTTTCTTCTGAATTGGATCTTGCCACTTTTCAATGTGTCCACTTAATGGTAATGTTTCATCCTCCATGCAACTTACATCTCCAAGAACATCAACATTTTTATAATAAATATTATTTAGTTTGAGGTATAATGTAGCTTTTTCACTTTAGTAACAAACTCATGCCAGATTGTTTTGCTTTTGGTAGGGACACCATTTACAAGAATGATAAGTGCATCATCAACATCTCTCTCTACACCCACAGTGTCGACATTCTGCTTAAAATATAAAGGTAAGTAGGCAACTCTTCCTTTAAGGCCTTTCTGTAGCTCAGTTGGTGGCGGTTTTCCTGTCTTTGGTTCCATATAAACTATTACCTGAAATGGGTGTATATATTGTATGAGATTTGATTCATAAACATTTTATTCTGACTGGTATTTTGTTATCCTATAGCTGAGCATAGCAATACTTATATTTAATTGCCATGTTGACAAATCAAAGCTTTCCTCTACAAATAAACATATAGCAAATTCTTGCCACTTATCTCTGTTCTCTTGTGGAGAACTAAACAACATTGCAAATTTGGCTTTTGTAGTAAGTGCGTCGACAATAAATGCAAATACAGTTTGATTTCTCTGAAGAAACTGTGTTAAACTTTGCAATCTCTGGTGTAAAGTTATCAATACTAATACCTGTGTCCTGTTTCTCTACACCTCCACTTACCAGCTTTTAATTTTTCCTAGACTCCTCTTCAGGACAAAAGAAATGAAACTGAAGATCTTCACAATCTTTTTCAAACTCTGCTAGTGTTCCATGCAATAATACTCTAGTCATTTCTCCAAAACATAAGGAAGGTGTTTTCACAAAGTAAAGTCTCCAAACAAAATGTCACATTTTAGAATGATGAACAGCCAACATTCTAAAGTGATGAAAGGTGCTTGTGCACACTTTCTTGGATAAACACACCAGTGAATGTCCCTGTAAATTAGTATATTCATCACTTTGCATGGATCTAATCCTTGCAAAACTGCAATTTTGCAATTGACCCTTCTATCTGGAAATTACAGTAAAAAATCTCTTAATATATCAATTGATTCCTGCCGAACACTGCAAATACTGCTACAGTTCCATTTGTATACAGGGACCTGCCTTCGCCTTCCTTGTACCTCTTCAGCTATTACTTCCTCTGCATTTCTAGGAACCATCTCCTCTTTTGCAATGGGAGTACCATCTTTCACTTCATAACATTGACCAGTTGTTTCAACTGCTTGCACTAATGTGTTCTCTTGGAAGTAGCTTTCTTCATTAAAAAAAGGCTCAGTACTGGATGTCTGCTTCCATTCTCCTCTAAAAAGTTTACAAAAATTACATCTATTCACAAGTCTTATTTTTTGGCTTCTTCTCTTCATAGAAAGCACTGTTTCATCCAGTATTCTCAATCTGTTCAGTATCAAAATAAATAGTTTCGTCTTCAGAGCCCATACCTTATTGACTACAGTCTAAATATGTTGTTTTTGTTTGACTGCTTCCCTTCTTTTATACTGCCTCATAGTTCATACCAAGTTCTGAATTACCATACTATGAAACATTCTTGCTCGTATGTCCTTCAACTGTGTCTGTCTTCTTGTTAAACTATGTATTTTCTTATACGATTTATTCGTTTTAATCTCACTTACTCTTTCTCCTTCCTTAGTTAATTTAAAATTTCGCTTTTTATTACCATGTTTTTGCACACTTTGCAGATTTTCACATACTTTTTAATACATTTCCTAATTTTCTTACCAATAGCTCTTTTTTCTTTAAGTACATTCTCTGCATTATGTCTCTTTTCGCTCTGACTTGCAAGGAGATAGTATTGTTTTTTTCTGTTTCTTTATTGGTTCTGTTTTTTTTCGCATTCTTACTTTTATTTCTAAATGCAGATAGATGTCTAAAAAAAACAATATATGTAGGTTAAAATTACATAGTATTACATTATATAGTTTAAGCAATTAAGTAGCTACATAAATAGTTATATCTCTATCTAACAACCACTATAAGTGTGTTACTTTACATGTATAAATAAGTCTATCAGTGTCTGCATCAGTATTTGGCTGGGTGTGTCAGTATCTGTATCTGTGTTTCCATGGGTCTCTCAGTGGTTGCATTTGTGTTTCCCTGGGTGTATTAGTGTTTGCATTGGTGTGTGTCTGAGAGTGTAAGTATCTGCATAAGTGTTTGACTTGGTGTATCTGTGGTTGTATCAGTGTGTGCCTGACTGTGTTAGCGCCTGCATCAGAGTATGCCTGTCTGTCGGTGGCTGTGTTACTGTTTGGCTGAGTGTGTTAGTGTCTGCATCAGTGTGTCCATGTGTGTTAGTGGTTGCATTAGTGATTGGATGGATGTGTCATTGTCTGCATCACAGTTTCTCCCTGGGTGTGTAAGTAGCTGTATTAGTGTTTCGCTGGGTGTGTAAGTTGATGTATCACTGTCTCCATGGGTGTGTAAGTAGCTGTAAATAATGTTTGACTGGGTGTGTAAGTGCATGTATCACCGTGTGCATGCATGTGTCAATGCTTGTATCAAAATGTGCCTGTGTTTCAGTGGCTGTATTAGTGTTAGACTGAGTATGTCAGTGTCTGCATCAGTGTGTCTATGGGTGTGTCAGTGGGTGCATTAGTGTTTCTCTGGGTGTGTTAGCGTGTGTGTCACTGTCTGCCTGGATGTGTAAGTAGCTGTTTTACTGTATGCCTGGGAGTTTAACTAGCTGGATTAGTATTTGGCTGGGTGTATCAGTGACTGCATGGGTGTGTGCCAGGGTGTCCCAGTAACTGCATTAGTGTTAGGGTGGTTGTGCTAGTGGCTGTATCAGTGTGTTCCTGGGTGTGTCAGAGTCTATGTCAGTGTGTGCCTGGGTGTGTCACAGCCTCAATTGGTGTGTGACTGGCTGTTAGTGTCTACATCATGTGTATTTGTAAGTGCCACTGACTCTGTCTAACTGTGTGTGAGAGTGGTTCTATGCTTTTGTTAATCAGTATGTGAGTCAAAGTATGAGTGGAAGACTGAATGTATAACTGGGCATATAAATCTAGAAGTGTCCCAAACTCACATACTTGAAAGCATTCTGGTATGGTCAATGACTAAAAGGAGGCTTCTTAAAATAAAACATTTGCCTAGGATCACACAATTTGGTCAGAGAAGCCGGGATTGATCCTAGAATTTCCAGTTTCACCCTGTGCAACTCAGCCACTAAATGGTAGCTCTTTGTCCTTAATTCTTGAAGGATCTCATTAGAGTGTGGCTGACAGGCAGCACATTTGATTGTGGGCCTTTTAATTAGGGCAAACATCGTCATATTTAACAAGCACTTCGAAGCAGACAGACTACTATTAACGGTTTTTATTTTGCACAGAGGAAGATTTGGTGGCATTCACAAAATACTGAGCCGAGGCCAGGATTTGAACCCATTTGTCCATGAAACATTTTCGTCAGTTGTCAGGGCCGGCGCTATGCATGGCCAGTGTGGGCGGCTGCCCAGGGCCTCGCACTCAGTCTATCAGCATGGGGCCCCACACCGATCGTGTGTCCTGTTGTTTCCCTGCCGATGCAACTAAAAGAAAGGTGTCTCCTTGCAATTAGGGTCCATGGGAGGAGTCCCCTCCCCGGGCCTCTCAGGGATGGTGCATGGAGGCCTAGGGGAGGGAGACGCTTCCTCTTGTCCCAATTGCAAGGAGACCATTCAGAGACACTGCGGGACGCAAATTGTCCAGCATTTTAGTGCCCCAACTGTTTTAACTTTTAGCCCATAAGCAATTCTCACACCTATCGGGCTGAAGGTGTGAGAATTGCTTGTGGGCTGGAAGTTAAAACCGTGGGGGCGCTAAAATGCTGGACAATGGGCCTCCCGCAGTGTCTCTGAATGGGCTCCTTGCAAGGGGTCACTTATGTAAATTAGAGGGGTCTCGCACATTCCCTTTTGGCCCAGGGCCCCGCAAATCCTAGAACCGGCCCTGGCAGTTGTAGTTGGAAAGCAACATGAGCCGTTTTGCCTGGGTGAAGGTGAGGCAACTTTTCATTGGCAGCCAAGCGGGTCTGCTAATATTATAATGGCCTGCATGAGGCATACCTTTAAATGGTGCCTAAATTCCTATTATAGATGGTACATCATTATAGGATAGTAAAACAAACACATATATTTTTTTTTGATCGGTGCTCATCCCAACATCACGTATTTGAAAATGATATGGTCTGGAATACTGCCAAAAGAAGGCTCGATAAAATAAAGAATTTGCCTCACATCACACAATTTGGTCAAGAAGGGAAGCTGGGATTGATCCCAGATTTTGCTGTTAAAACACTGACAAATCAGCCACTAAATTGTATCTCTTTCTGATATAAAAGGTTAATCAATGTACTTCATTTATGAAGGATTACATTAGAGTGTGGGTTACGGCATGGCAGAATCCACATTTTACTATGGGCAGTTTTACATAGAACAAACTTCGCCCAAGAGCATTACAGCACCTCACAGCAGACAGAGGCTACTTTCGGCTTATATTTTATTTTTTGGGCACAGGGAAATTTGCTGGTATTCAAAGCATACTGAGCTGAAGTCGGAATTCAAACCCGGTTCACCATGACACATTTTCTTGCCAGCTGTAATTGGAGATCTATGGGTACAGTTTTGCTTGGGTGAAGGGGAAGCTACTTTTCATTCATTGACAAGTGTGGCTGCCAATATTATAATGCCATAGTATGGTGTGCACGGAGGCAGAAGTTCCAGCCATGCTAACCCAACACTTTATTATTAATTTGATGAAGATGAAATTAAAAGGTGGTCATGGACAGAATCCACATTTTCTTTTTTGGGCGATTTTACATGCCGCACATCTTGCCCCAGAACATACAAGCGCTTCAATAAAGACAGACTGTTAATGTGTTAGACTGTATAGAACTCTTTAGATATATCTGTGATCTAAGACTTTTCGGTTACAGATACATATGAATTTAAGACACTTAATCAACCGGACCAATGTGTCTCCGCCACATAAATTCTGTGCTTTCCCACCCTCTCCATTGCTTGGGCTCTCACCCCTCAGTCGTGCTTCCGGGAGCTTCAGGGATGTGGCCACATGTGTCTCATGCAAGGGTGATGGAGAGTGAGCTGTACTTCTGTGTTTTTGCTGCCTACATCATGCCCAATTCTTAAGAGTAAAAGACACACAGATGATGGACGGAATGCAGAGCAAATCAAACATTCACCCCCAGTCAAGAGATCTGGGTTCAATCCATCATTCTTTTGCTCACCATGCCACCCCAGTTTAGACCAAGCCATATGCAAATCAGTTTTGACTCTGTGCCTCATGGGAACAGTCCAGCCCGAACTGTCAAGCCAGGTCCTCCCTGGACCGGAAACAAGCATCCTGGGACCGGGATGGACTGTTCCCATGAGGCACAGGGTCAAGACTGATTTGCATATAGCTGGGTCTGAACTGGGGTGGTGAAGTGAGCTAATGAACGATGATGGATCCAACCCAGATCTGTGACTGGGGGACGGTGTCTGAAAGGTTTCAGTGCTCTGTCCATCATCTCCTTGTGTTTGCTCACTTCTTAAGAGTAGCACAAGTTGCATATGGCGCTATACTGTGCCCAATCAGTCAGACACTGCCACCTTAATCCTATATGGAGAAATGAGACAACGCTCATACGAGCTGGAAAAGGCATGCTTCTTGGGGCTGTATATTCAACCCTGTCTGATTGTAATCAGCCATCCAGGTCGGGTGAGCTAGGCCTGAAAACTGGCTCGACCTTAAAAAAAGTGACTCACCATAGCGGGTAGATTTTTCTAGGCCTGACTGATGGATCTTTCCTCATGCCCGTCGTTGCCTTTGGGGCTTGTATTTCTTTCACTCACATCAGCCTACCAGTGCCAAGCCTTAAAAATTGCAAGCCTCGAAAGCCCCTGGTGCCAATCTCTCCTCAGCTGTCTGCCTACATTCAATCGCCAGTAGGTAGTTATAGTTAGGGCCTAGTTTCCATAGGAAAAGCATTTTTGACTTGCTTATAACTTTGGCGTCGTTTGATCAATCTTCATGAAATGCTCCAAAAAAGTGTCAAAGTAGGTTCTGTGTGTCATTTGAAAGTTTGGGGGTGATCCGTGCAGTGGGGACCGAGAAATAGGGGCGCGAAAAAAGGGTGCATTTGTAATGTTAATTCCCATAGGAACTCATTGTCGAACCTACAGCCCGAACCGCTGGATGAAATTACACCAAATTTGGCAGAAAGGTAGATGTTATGCAGATTGTGCTTTTTGTTATTTGGTGCAAATCCCTCTGGTAGTTTATGAGAAATTTAAGCCAAACATTATAGCTATATCTCTGGCTGTGGATATTTCACTGTGGTTTCGCGATTAATCGCGGATGCGCGAGCCATAGGGAATGGTGTGATTGGCTGGACACAACCTGAACAGAAAGTTGCGGCCGCCATTTTATCGGTCAGGAACGGTTTACAGGGCTGAAAATTTGTGTGAAAGCTAACATAAGGGTTCAGGGAGGAGCTACTCTGACCCCATGTTTGAGAAATGGGTGTGTTAGTGACACAAGTTATGTGTCCAAAATAGATTTTTGTAATCACGCGCGGTATTTGCAATTATACCACAACTGCCAGCACGGCCCCCCGTGTACCATCACGGGGACATCGCGAACATCGCGAAGTCATTGTGAAAATTAGTGAAAATATATATAAAATATATATATATATATATATATTTGTACACACTCACCGGTCACTGTCACACACTCATGTACGCACTCACAAACTCACTCAGACACTTATAAGCCCATTCACGTACCCACTCACACACTTCCAGTCACATACCCACTCAGATACTCATGCACTCACTCACATACCCATTCAGGTACTTATGCACCCATTTACAGACTCACTCGGAGAGTGACGCACCCATGTACAGACCCACTCAAAGACTCATGCGCCTACTTAAAGACTCAGTCATAGACTCATGCGTACAGTCTCATACGTACTTAGAGACTCTTACACCCACTCACAGACCCACCTGGGCACTCATGCACCCACTCACAGACCCACTCAGATACTCATACACCCACTTACAGACTCACTTGAAGAGTCATGCACCAATGTACAGACCCACTCCTAGACTCACACACCCACTTACAGACCCACTCACACACTCACATGTTCTCACAGACCCACTGAGACACTCATACACTCACTTACAGATCTACTCAGACACCCACTCACACACCCATACAGTCACTCCCACACTCAGTCACGGACCCTCTCAGAGACTTATGGACTCAGTCAGTCACTGAAACACTCAGAAACTCATAAACCCACTCACAAACTCAATCAGATATACATGCACTCACTCACTCACCCAGTCAAGGCTCATGCATCTACCCAGACACTCACCCTCCCAGTCATAGACCCACTCAGACACTCATGCTTGTACCCATTCACTCACCTACTCAGAGACGTATGCTCTCACTTACAGACCCATTGTGACACTCATAAACCCTCTCACAGATCCACTCAGACACTCACACATCTGCTCACAGACCCACTCAGGCACTCACACACCCATATAGTCACTCATACAGCTACTCATAGACCCACTCAGAGACGTATGCACCCAGTCAGTTATATACTCAAAGACTCATGTACCCACTCACAGTCACACTCAGAGACCCACTGACAGACTGACAGAACTCCTCAGACACTCATGCTGCCAGTCATAGACCCGCTGAGAGACTAATGCACTAACTCACAGATCCACTCAGACACTCATGCACCTTCTCACTCACCCACTCAGACACCCACTTAGACACTCATGTATCCACTCACAGATCCAGTCAGACAGTCATATACTTACTTACAAATGCACAAAGGCACTCATGCACCTTCTCACAGATTGAGTGAGAGACTTACGCAACCAATCACAGACCCATTGTGACACTGATGCACCCACTCATAGATGTATTGTGGCAGTCGCGCATTTCATTACAGAAGTATCAACAGACTGATGCACTGTCTCACTGATCCTCTCAAATAATTATACAGTGAATGAGAGACTTAGTGATACAGTGATGCAAGCAATCATAGATTACACTGAAAAGTTATGGGCGGTTTTATAGAGATATTAAGGGAGTTGTACATGCTATTATACAGTCATTTAGATAGTAATTTGTTTAGTGTGTTGGTTATGATCCATTTTGCATCTAAGAAGTCTCTTCACCACTAAAAGAAAATGCCCCCTTTTGTTTCTGCTACAGCAACGTGTACGTAGTACTGTGTGCTATGTTTTTCGTACATGGACCAAGAACATTTTAGACATCATTTGGCCTAACAGGGATGATGTTTACAAAAGGATATCCAAAAATGGAGACTGCTTCATAATTGTTGGACATTTTGTACCAGATATAAAAATATCGGAAACAGTTTTAACATATAGTTTCTTTCATTAAGGTAGTAACCTATCAGCAAGCCACTATTAAAAAACTTGTAGGGAGTGGAGTGCACAGTATGACATATTTGTAATGATGTACTGTGCACATTAGGGTTTTTCCCTAATGTTTGATGATGATGCTTCATACAGAGCACTATTGAAAGTGAAGAAGTATGAAAGCTGAAAACAGTAAAAAAAACAGTAAAACATTTGTTTATGTTGAATTAAAGGTTTGGAGAAGAAAAATAAGTTGTTTTGCTTGCCTAATGTTCAAAATGTAATTCTAATACATTTTTCTCTGTATATATTTTTTCACAGTGGTTGGAGATTGGAATATATTAAGTGTGTCAAATCAGTAATCTAGTGATGGATTAATTGAGTCACTACTCATATACTCATCCCATCTCCCAGGCACTACAGTTCCACTCATCCAATCACCCAGTCACTACCTAGGCAGTTATCCAATCACCCAGGTAGTGCACTTGCATTCATCCAATCTCCCAGCCACTACTCAGGCACTCATCCAATCACCCAGGGGGTAACCATGGAGTCATACCTTCACTCAGGCACTACTAATGCAGTTATGGAATCACCTAGGCACTATACTTTCACTCTTTCATTCATCCAGGCACTGCACTTGCACTAATACATTCACCCAGGCACTACACTTGCAGTCATCCAATCACCCAGGCAGTACCCATGGAGTCATCCATTCACTCAGGCAGAACCCATGCAGTCATGAAATCACACATGCACGGTACTTGCACTCATTCATTCGCCCAGGCACTGCACTTGGACTCATCCATTCACTCAGGCACTACACTTGCACTCATCAATTCACCCAGGCACTGCACTTGCACTCATCCAATTATCCAGGCACTGCACTTGCACTCATGCAATCATCCAGGAAGTAAACTTGCACTCATATAATCACTCAAGCACTACCTTGTCATTCATGGAATCATCTGGGCACTTCAGTTGCACTCATTCATTCACCCAGGCACTGCACTTGCAATCATTCATTCACCCAGGCACTGCACTTGCAATTATCCATTCATCCAGGCACTGCACTTGCACTAATGCAATCATCCAGGCAGTGCACTTTGACTCATTCAATCACTCAGGCATTACCCATGCAGTCATGCAATCACCCAGGCACTGCACTTGCACTCATCCAATGATCCAGGCACTGCACTTGCACTTATCAATTCACCCAGGCACTGCACCTGCACTCATCCATTCACTCAGGCACTACCCATGCAGTCATGCAATCATCCAGGCACTGCACCTGCACTCATTCATTCGCCCAGGCACTGCACTTGCACTCATCCAATGAGCCAGGCACTGCACTTGCACTCATGCAATCAAGTAGGCACTGCACTTGCACTCAAACAATCACTCAGACATTACCCATGCAGTCATGCAATCTCCCAGGCACTACCCATGCACTCATCCAATCACCCAAGCACTGCACATGCACTCATCGCATCACCCAGGCATTACCCGTGCACTCATACAATCACCTAGGTATTACTCATGCACTCACAGAATCACCCAGGCACTATACATGCACTCATCCAATCACCCAGGCACTACCCATGCACTTATCCAATCACCCAGGCACTGCACATGCACTCATCGAATCACCCAGGCACTACCCATGCACTTATACAATCACCCAGGTACTACTCATGCATACACCAAGGCACCGTCCATACACTCATCCTATCATCCAATCACCCAGGCACTATCCATGCACTCATGCAATCACTCAGACACTACCTATGCAGTCATCCAATCACCCGAACACTGCCCATGCACTCATTCAATCACCCTGGCACAACCCATACACTCATTCAATCACCCAAGCACTACCCATGCACTCATTGAATCCCCTAGGTACTAGTCATGCACTCATACAATCACCCAGGCACTACACATGCGCTCACCCAATCACCCAGATACGACCCATGCACTCATCTAACTACCCAGGCAGTTTCTATGCACTCATTCAATCATCCAGGTACAACCCATGCAGTCATACAATTACCCAGGCACTACCCATGCACTCATAGAATCACCCAGGCACCACTCTTGCACTCATTCTAAGATCTATTCACCAGTCATGCAGTCATTCAATCATGCATACATCAGTCATACACTCATTCCAACATACATGCATACTTTATCTTTTTTTAACGGTAAAAGGCGGTTCCAGCAGGAACCTTTTTTTCTTTTCTTTTTTTGTGGTTTTGTAAAGTTTTAAAAAAATGTTTTCTTTTTCTATGGTAACAAAAATGACAACTGGGACAGGAGGAACTCGAAAAATGTGCACTGAGAAACGTGCAAAAAATATAAAAGGAGGAAAAAATTAGCATGTATGATTTTTTGCAGCATTGCGAATAGCTGCAAAACACTGCTCACCAGCACTTATAATGATACCACAGTCCATGCAATATGTGGTCATTCTCGAAGCTCTGTAGCCATATCTGTAGTAGTAGTCTGGACCTCTGAAGGTTCTTTCTGGCCGGGACTTGTTGCTGCTGCAACTGATGTAGTTGTCCTCCAGCTTCTCTCTGCTTGATTGCCAGTTGCAGACGTTTTCCATGATAGGTTTTAAGATGATACAACATGTACGTCGTCCCACATGAATATTTTTTGTTTGTCCCTCTAGAGAGCGTCTTCTGACAGATTGTGCATTGCACTAGTTTTGCAACAGTTTTTGATTCCCTAGATAGGATTTATTTAAAATCACAAGCCACACTTGTCCTCTTCTGGGGAGGCTCCTCATCTTCAACATCTTTTGTGTTGGCCTCCTCCACATCCTGCTCCTGCTGTTTTTGTACATGATGACATCTCCTTGCTCTGTTGTCATTTTTGGTACAAAAAAAGACCCCAAAAAATCTCCAGGCAAAATCAACCACCGGCTCACAGTAAAGTTCTGGAAAAGAAGATTCAAGAAGGAGGAGTGGGTGTGTACTTCCTATTCATTTTGCTGAAAGTATAATATCCAATGATATTCCTTGCTTCTCAGTCATGTGATATTCGCGGTGACCGACATATCTGTGGTTATCAGCATATTCACGGTTACCGCATGAAAGTAGAAATTCAAAAGACAAGTTTAAAGTAGTCTTCTCTAAAATTTAAAACAAAAGCAGATCTTTCAATATTATAATGGTGAACAGCTATACTGAAACTTGTTCACAATATCTCTAAATATATGTTTCAGAGTTGTTGAAAAACATGCAATATCAGCGATTACTGACGTCATCGCAACTTCCACTGTCTTCGTGAAAAGCGGGAACTAAAAAAAAATGATTTTGTTAAAAAATTATTATAGGTAGACATTTTTAAAAAAGACAGCAGTAAACAACCAGTGTCAAATATTAATTATAATAGGTGTATATATGTCTTTTAGCGTTTCTGTAAAACACGCAGTATCCGCGATGAAAGACGCCATCGCGAGTTCCGCTGTCGCCACAAACACAGCAAAAGCAAAGTAAAAGTGATTTTCTTAAAAATCGTTATAGACAGACAACTTTAAACAGGAGCTCAGTAAACAACTAGTGTCAAACATCTATTAAAATATCTGTATATTTGTGTTTTGAGTTTCTGAAAAAAACGTGATGTCTGCGACTACCGACGTCATTGTGATGCCCGGCGTCACCGCAAAAACGGAAACTAGTCTTTGAAGACGAGTTTTCTGGAAACTCACTACAAAAATATGAGTTTGAAAAGTACACTAATAAAGCTCTACTGTTAAATATACTGTAGAATGTGGCTATTCGCGACTGCTGATGTCACCGCAACCACGTCGATAGTCGCGAATAGAATTCTTTTTTGTAAAGGTGATTTCTCTGAAATTGATCACAGAAAGAAAAGTTAAAACAATACCTTACCTTACCAATACCTTAAGCAGTTATAGTTACCTGAGCTAACTATAACTTATGCCCCCGCAATGCCCTGCTTATGACCTCCTGTATCACATCACTCATGACATGGTCAGTGACATCACTCATGACATCACTGATGACATCTCAAATGACATCACTGATGATATCACTGATTACATCATCCAGTGAGTGTTAGTGTTTTGTCTAAGTTTCTGAGACTTAAAGACACATACTAAACTACTACAAAGGTAAATTACTATACTTTGTGAACTACTGAGTGATACTTCTAACATTTATTATGTGAGTGGCTGTGTGACTGTGTTTATCCATGTGTGTTGGGCCTGGCCCTTTTTGCAGGGTTATCACCAAACATTTTGCCTTCCTCATGTGTTTTGCTGAATTCGTTTTTGCTGGTTTTAGAACTCTGGGCACTTTACCACTGCTGACCAGTGCTAAAGTTCAAGTGCTCCCAGTGTAAATGGTATCTGTAATTGCTTATCCATGATTGGCATATTTGATTTACTGGTAAGTCCCTAGTAAAGTGCACTTTGTGTGCCTAGGGCCTGTAAATCAAAGGCTACTAGTGGGCCTGCAGTGCTGATTGTGCCACCCACACGAGTAGACCTGTAACCATGTCTCAGACCTGCCACTGCAGTGTCTGTATGTGCAGTTCTGAACCGCCATGTCGACCTAGCAAGTGCAACCACTTGCCAGGTCTAAACCTGCCCTTTTACTACATGTAAGGCACCTCTAAGGTAGGCCCAAGGTAGCCCCATGGGCAAGGTGCAGTGTATTTAAAAGGTTGGACATGTAGTGATGTGTTTTACATGTCCTGATAGTGAAATACTGCTAATTTCATTTTTCACTATTGCAAGGACTATCTCTCCCATAGGTTATCATTGGAGCTGCCTTGTAACCTCCTACAAGTGTAACTTCCGATTGGGAAGAGATAGAGATTTGGAGTTTGGGGTCCCTGAACTCACAGTTTAGAAATAAATATTTTAGTGAAGTTGTTTTTTAAATTGTATGTTTGAAAATGCCACTTTTAGAAAGTGGGCATTTTCTTTCTTTACAATTCTGTGCCTCTGCCTGCCTGTTGAATCCACATCTGAGTAAGGATGACAGTTGGGCTGTTTGTGCATTCACTATAGACAGTTACACAAAGGGAGCTGAGGTGTGCCCTGCATATCCTGATAGCTTATCACCAGGCTGATGGGCCTTCCTGAGCTAGAGTGGTGGGAGTAGGTGTCACTGACACCTGGATAGGGTTGTGCTTGTCCTCACACAAAGCTGTCCCCACCCCCCTGTAGTGTGTCTGGAGCCAGGTCAGGGAAAGGCCAGGTCTTATGCAATACAAAGACTTTCCTTTGAAGTTTGTCTGCTTCAAAGGCAGAAATTGGTATAAGTAGTGGAGCTGGGACACCTTAACTTCGGAACCCTTTGGGGTTAAGAGGACATTCTGCCAGGAAGAAGAGCTGGATGCTGTAGGAGGGACTGACACTCTGCTTGTTGCTTTGCTGTGCTGGCCTGCTGCTTGCTGCTTCTGTTCTGGGAGTGAAAGGACTGGACTTTGCTTTCTACATCCTGCTTTCCAAGGTTCTCCAAGGGCTTGTACATGCTTGCCTCCTGTTATGAAGTCTCAGGGCCATCAAAGACTTTCCCTACCAGGGCTTGGGCTCTTCTGCTGAGAGTCCTGACTTGTGAGTGGTGCCAATTCCAGTTCCTAGGCCTTTGAAAGTAGAATTCGGTAACCGAAGAAGAAAATCCATGCATCGACTCGCAGCGCCTAACATGCAGCTGAAAGGTCACCGCAACCCGAGTCCCAAGCCCTGTGTCTACGACGTCCATGGCACATGATCCGACTCCAACATAGGCCCTGCTATGTGGCTGCAGAATCAGTGCACCACCTACTTCGCGTCTGTGAAAGCGACGCAGCATCTGTTCTGCCACCACCGCATCAACACAGCACATCTGGATTTTCGACGCATCGTTCCTGGGTGACAATTGTCATTGACGTAGCCCAGCAGTAAAGAACCAAGGCCGCGTGTCCGGAGACCAAATTCCTCACCTCCCCTGACAGTAAGGAACTAACGCCTCACATCCTTTGACAGTAAGGAACCGACGCATAACCTCCCCCGTGCTGCAGTAAGAAACTGATACATCACTTCCCATGGCAGTAAGGAACTGACGCATCACCTTCCCTGGGAGTAAGAAACCAATGCATCAATTTGCTTTTCCAGTGCCTCACCTGCCCTGCGCCTGTTTTCGTCTTTGATTTTGATGCATCCCAGGTACTTTGTGATCAAAGTGACGCATCCATAGATTTCTATGGACTGAAGGATTTCAACCCTTTTTAAAGTGATATCTTTACTTGTGTATGTTGGATTTTGGTCATTGTAGTCTTGTTTGATTCAGATAAATATTGGTTATTCTTCTAAACTGGTGTGGTGTCCATTTGTAGTGTATGCACAAATGCTTTACACATTGCCTCTGAGATAAGCCTGACTGCTCGTGCCAAGCTACCATGGGAGTAAGCAGGGGTTATCTTAGCTGTGTAATCCCTTACCCTGATGAGAATAAGTGTTCCTACTTGGACAGGGTGCAGACCACTGCCAACTGGAGACCCCTGTTTCTAAAATTGGTGGTCAGTGGTGCGGATCGGACTTGTGTTTACACTTTGCATACAGTGATTGGTGTACACTACTTCATATCGCAGACTACTATGCAACCACATACTGGTTTTGATTTTTTTCTTCTTTTGCAACTCCTGTGTTTTTGGTCTACAAACATGTCTCAGTCTGGGGAGCCAGCAGTGGGAGCTGCAGAGTCAGTGTTAGGGCTAGAGAGGCTGGAATCCTACATGGTACCTTAATTCAAAAGGTTCTGCAAGGAGCTCAAATGTCCTATCAGGGGCCTCTCTAAAAAGAAAAAGCCTCAAAAGGCGCTGAGGACCTGGTGGGAAGAAAAAGAGGCTGGTGGGTGCCCAGAGGATGAGAATGATGATGTGGAGGAGCAGAGCCTGCAGGAGGATGTTGTGGATCAGGATCCGCCTGGGAGGAACGCACCTTCCAGGGCAAGCAGCATTGTTTCCTCCAGAAGTCTGTCCCTAGAGGAGCCAGAGGACAGGTGGGAGACCAGGAGGCATCAATTTGAGCTAGAAAAGCTTAAGATGGAGCATGAAAGGGAGCTCCAAAAGGATAAATTGGCAGTAGAGGAGAGAAAAATTATGCTAGCTCAGGAGGTGAGCTTAAAGGAGTTGGACTTGAAGGCCAAGTCCAGCACCGATGGTGGCAACATTTCATCCATACAATCTGGGAAAGTGTTGCACTGGCTAAAGCACGCAGGAAAAGAGTATACCTAAGGGGATGACATCCAGAGATGGTTTCAGGGCTATGAGGTAGCACTTCACATGAATGGAGTCCCTGAGAGAAACTGGGGGCAGGGATATAGAATCACTTCACAGTGGAGGGGAGGGATACATTGCTGGCCATAGGGATGCACATGCACTCACCTACCCAGAGAGGAAGGCAGCCCTTTTTACCCGGTATGGTCTTACCTCTGAGAAGTACAGGGATCTGTTTACACAGAGTAAGAAGCTTGATTCCCAGACATGGCTTGAGTGTGTGGATTCTTTTTGTAGAGCGCTGGATGGTTGGGTGAAGGGCAGTGAGGTAACAGATTACCAGGGGCTGTACAATTGGATTGTATGGGAGCACTTTGCAGAGCTGTGCCAGCAGTTGCTGGACAGCAAGCTTGCTGACCCCAGGAAGCTTGTTCAGGAGGCAGACTGCTGGATGAGTACCAGGGTCCACAAGAGGTTGTATGTGGTAGAACCAGCCAAGAAGGGTGGTTCAGGCTCCTTCTGTCTGTGTGAGTGTCTGTATGGACCAGTGAGTGGGTGTGTGAGTGGTTGTATGGCTGTGTGAATAGGTAAATAAGTGGTTGTGTGAGTGGGTGTTTTAGTGGTTGAATGGGGGAGTGAGTGGCTGTGTTGAGAGACTATATGGGTGAGTGAGTGGGTGTGTGAATGTATGTATGGGTGAATAAGTGGGCGTCTGAGTAGCTATATGGGTGAGTGTGTGGCTGTGTAAGTGGCTGTATGAGTATCTATATGGGTCAGTGAGTAGTTGTGTGAGTGGCTGTATGAGTGAGTAAGTGGGTGTGTGAGTTGCTCTATGGATGAGTCAGTGGGTGTGTGAGTAGTTCTATTGGTCTCTGAATGGTATGTGCATGGTTGTGTGGGTGTGTGAGTGGGTGTATGAGAGGCTGTATGAGGTGTAAGTGGGTGTGTGACTGGTTCTGTGGATGATGTCATCAGTGATGTCATTTGAGATGTCATCAGTGAAGTCACTGACCATGTCATGAGTGATGTAATATGTGAGGTCATAAGCGGTGCATTGCAGGGCGTAAGTTATAGTTAGCCCAGCTAACTATAACTGCTGAATGTCACTGGTTTTGTACAAGTGAAATCTGAGCCTAACTATAACATCCTTTTAACCTTTGTTTTTTTTCAGTGCATTTCTTAAGGTTTTTTATTCTATTTCCTAACTATAACGCCCCTGTATCCTTTGTTTTTTTCCAGTGAATTTCTACGGTTTATTTTTTCTATTTCCTAGCTATGACGTCCCTGTAAACTTTGTTTTTTTCAGTGAATTTCTAAGGTTTTTTTAATGTTATTTGCTAACTATAAAGTCCCTGTAACCTTTGGTTATTTTAGTGAATTTCTATGGTTTTTTAATGTTATTTCCAAACTATAATGACCCTGTAACCTTTGGTTTTTTATGTGAATTTCTAAGTTTTTTAAATTTTTATTTCCTAACTGTAAGTCACTGACCATGTCATGAGTGATGTAATATGTGAGATCATAAGCAGTACATTGCAGGGGGATAAGTTATAGTTAGCTCAGCTAACTATAACTGCTGAATATCACTAGTTTTGTATGAGTGAAATCTGAGCCTAACTATAACTATAACGTCCATGTAACCTTTGGTTATTTTAATTAATTTCTATGCTTTGTTTAATATTATTTCCTAACTATAATGTGCCTGTAACCTTTGTTTGTTGGTGAATTTTGAAGGCTTTTTTAAAATTTTGTTTCCTAACTGTAACCTGTAACCTTTGAAAATGAGTGTGTGAGTGAATGCATGAGTGTCTCAGTGGGTGTGTGAGTGAGTGCCTGAGTGTCTTAATGGATGTGTGAGTATCTGAGTGAGTCTGGGATTGCCTGCATATGTGTCTCACTGGGTGTGTGAGTGTCTGAGTTGGTGTGAGAATATCTGAGTGGGTTTGTGAATGTCTCCATGAGTGTGTGAGTCAGTCAGTGAGTGGGTGCATGACTGTCTGAGTAGGTCTGTGAGTGGGTGCGTTAGTTTCTGAGTCGGTCTGCGAGTGGGTATGTGAGTCACTGAGTGGGTTTGCGAATGGCTGTGTGAGTGGCTGTATTAGTCTGTGAGTGAGTGCATGAGTGTCTGAGTGGGTCTATGAGTGGGTGTATGTGTCTGATTGGGTCTGTGAGTGGGTGCATGAGTGTCTGAATGGGTCTGTGAGTGACTGTGTGCATGGCTGTATGGGTCTGTGAGTAGGTGCATGAGTGTCTGAGTGAGTGTCTGAATATGTCTGTGAGTGGATGTGTGTGTCTCTGTGGGTGCGCCAGTAGCTGTGTCAGTAACTCGGCCACAAAGGAACCGAACCTGCCCTTTTATCCAACAAGAGTCCACAGTCTTTCCCAAAATATCTACTTAAGTGGAGTTCTTTCTACCTCCTTGGGTAAATGTCCAGTACATATTCTACACTACAGCTGCTTAATGGAGCACAAGGAAGTGTCTCCAGTGATCTTGTGTGCATTTTGGCAATATGATTGTTCCTGGTGCATCTTTATCCTGAAATATGTGGTAACATGAAACCTGCTATAGAGAAGAGAACAAGACTACAAAGACGTTAATGTCCACCAAACAAGGGTCCGTCCTCTTAACTATATCAAGTAAGTGCTTATTTGTTTGGTGGAGATGTCCTCATATTCCTTGGCATCAAGAACTCCTCATCAAAATTGGCGGGTAATGCGCTGGGGAGGCTGCTTGTTAAGCTGCCCATCATCCTGGCAAAAGGCAGGAAGATCTTTGGATACTACTAAGGTGGGTGGGGTCAAACAGGGAAGCATTCAAAAAATTCCACATATGCATACGCCTAGCAATTTAAAGGGAGAACCATGGACTCTGCTCTCACCAGAACAGCAAAGAGCCCACTGGTCACAGTCACATATAGATTGCGCTACAATCAATCAATGATGAAGTCACTTCCACGTAGGATTTCAGATCATTTTTCAATATGGAATTGCTGTGAAAACACACTTGCTTTGCCTTCACCAAACCTAGGAGTTATAATCATATGTCCATTACTGAAGTTGAGCTTCAACAGGGGCACCTGCCATGTTTATATTTGCGAAGTGCTGATGGCCACAACGGTCCCGGGGACCCCATCCTCTGGTGCCTGGCCACAACTTAATGGGGTGTGCGGTCCCCCTCCCGAGGCTGATTTCGGCCTCAGGGACCCCAACCCCCGGCCTTCACTGAATAGGGGTGGAGGAACGCACAGCTCCCCTCCCAGGGTCGATATCATCTCCGGAGACCCCATCCCCGAGGCTAAACCTTCATTGAATAGGGGAGCGAGCCAACGTGGCCCCCTCCCTGGGCCAATTTTAGCCCAGGGGACCTCACCCCCCGGGGCCAGGCCATTGTTCAATGGGGGAGGAGGGCTGCAAGGCGCCCCACCCAGGACCGATTTTGGCCACTGAGACCCTATCCCCTGAGTGCCAGGCCATGTTTCCCTGGGTGCCCTGGAGCCTACTTAGGGCACCCAGTAAGCATTTTGGGGACCGCGGGTGGAGCCTCAAAGCCCCCGTGGTCCCAGCTGGCTCCCCGCCTCCTGTGGGAGCCGGCATTGCTCTTGCATGCAGGGAGCTTCTGGAAATGCAGCTCCCTGTTTGCAAGAGCAAATAGTTTCATCTCTTTCCCTGCCCGCATGTCTGCGAGCATGGAAAGAGATGAAAACTCCACTTCCAGCAGGTGGGAGCACTTTGACAGCTCCCGCCATCTGGAACCGGAGTATTTGCTTTTGCTTGGTGGGAGCTGTCAAAGCTCCTACTAAGCAAAAGCAAACAGCTATGTCCCAGGGGTGGGCACCCCGGGACATAGAAGAGCCTGCCCTGGGGGCTGGCACTCCCTAGGGCCATTATTGGATCCAGGAGGGGGTGCCACGCAGCCCCCCTCCTTCTCTGTGCAAGGACCCTCTTTAATGCTTATTTTAGCCCTGGGGAGGTGGTGGTCCCCGGGGCCCAGGGGGGTCCACATGGGCCCCCATATCATTTTTTATATCTAGCCCCAGAGAGGTGGTTGTCCCCAGGGCCTGGGGGTCTATCGCAGCCCCCTCATATCATTTTTAATTTGCAGCCCCGGGGAGGTGGTGGTCCCCTGGACCCCAGGGGGTTCATGTGGCCCCTCCACTTAATAATAAAATTAGCGCTGGGCATGTGGTGGTCCCCAGGGCATATTCAAGCCCTTGGAGGGGGGCCCCATGCACCCCTTTTTATTTTTTATTACAGACCAAATTCCCCAGGGACTTGGCCAATCCAGGGGCTACAATTAAAACAAGAGCGGAAGACCGCGATCGTTTTTATTTAAAATCACGCCGATATTCGCATATATTTCACGAAAATCGCCGTGAATTTTAAAAAAATGCTTTTTTGCTCTGCCGGGGTCTCTCTGGGACTGCAAGGCCAAGACTTGGGGTCAGGGTATTCCTACCCTGCCCTTTTTTTCATGGTTTTCCGGGGACTCAGCTAAAGCTGAGTCCCAAGATGGCTGCCAACATATGATTGAAGTATTGCTAGCCAATCAGACCTCTGTAGATCTCTGCACGAGCTCGTCAATATTCGCAAAGGCTTTGCGATCATAGATATACAAATTTGGATTTCCTTTAATATCTCGCTAACTACTCAACGATTTACACCAAATAACAAATACGAAAATCTGCTGACCAAAAGCTAGCTTTCTACCAAATTTGGTTTGATTCCATCCAGCGGTTCGGGCTGCAGCCGAGTCTAAAAAGTCTCTGGCAATTAACATGGGAAATGCACTTTTTTGACCTCCCCTTTTTTTCTTGACCCCCGCTTGACGAATCGCCCCAAAACTTTCCATGCACAACAAGAATCACGGGGCATATATACATATATAAATTTACTGTAAAATCAAACCATTTTAAAACAAAAAAACACTGAATTTCACCAGTTATACCAAACTGACCTAAGTATAACTTGTAACTACAATATGGAGGGTTGACCTATCATTCTTAGATCCCGTCAGATTGTGGGATCAGTTGCGTGGTCCTTAATATATCTCTTGCGAATGTCAGATTCACCAACAGGTAAATTAGTGCAGTCCTGGCATCTCTTGGATATTTATGTAGGATCCTCATGCACAAGGACCACCTGTCTCATGCTTCCTCATCGGATCCACACCCACTGCACCTAGTGTGAGTGGGTGGCATCAACGCACATTGTAAGCGAAGCACTTAAACTAAGAACGAGGTATTGTCATTGAGTTAAAATTGCCTGCTGGATCCTAACTTGCTTTTACTCTAGAGGTCCTTCGGCAAGGTTAAAAACTGTGGGATGTCTCATGGGTATGATGGCCCTGACATCGAAAGGTCGACATGTTTGAGCCTATATAATGCCCAGTGGGTCAGTAGGCTTTCTTCAGGACCAGGAGATGTGCTAAATTCCTACATTGCATTGTTGCTAATTCCAAACGTTATACTCATGCAGTCATACAAATTAAATGAAACATGCAGGCAACCCTACAGACCATATTAGGGCCTTTTCCATATTATGGTCTATGTCCTACATATTAGTTAGGCATCATAAGGTTGTGGGGGTGATCCCTGTAGTCACACTTTCATCAATGGACATCCTCCGTGGAAATACCTACTCAGCTCCCTGCACACCTTGCATCCATAGTGTAGTTATTTGTAATAGTCTGGGAGCCTGAGGGCTTCACCTTGTCATAGCTTCTCACTCCCTCTTTTTGTTGACATCTAAGTGGAGCTTGCACTTCCATAGATTTCAGATGTCATTAGTGATGTAATATGTGATATCATAAGCAGTGCCTCAAAGCGATACAAATTATATATAGGTCAGTTTTGTATAACTGGTGAATTTCCATGTTTATTTGGTTTTAAAACTGTAGTTTTTTTTTATTACTAGAAGACCTATGTATAATTCCACTTAAATAGTAATTTTTTTCCGTGGATTTCTAAGTTTTTTTAATGTAAATTGAATTCTTACTACCTTACTTATGTATAATTCCACTTTAACCTTTGGTTTTCCTGTGAATTTCTATGTTTTTTTGTGTTGTAAGAGCTATCAATGTGACGATTGGGGTGTATTACATGGTTTGGTTGTGCAACCTTACGGTGTAGTACACTCACAAAACTGTCTTGGGTCCAGTCAGGTTCATTTGTAAAACCTTTAGTTCAACCCTGGGTAGCTGTGACTTTGAGCAGTAAGGCTTAAACAAAGGAACTAGTGTAAAGTATTTAGAAGCACCAAACATCGAAATAAAGCCACATGACACTACAGAAAATCGACACCAATGTATAACAATAGATTATATTTCTATGAATTTTTGTAGTTCAAAATTAACCAAGTCCACTGGAGGGTTTCATAGATATTGTTCTTTAAATTAAATGTAAATCTCAGTACTTTTAGTCACAACTGCAAACAAACATTGGTAACATTAAAGTTTGGAAACTTTGAAAAGTTTGAAAGAGTTGTGTTCGGCTACTCTGGCCCGACTAGGGTGACAAAATCCATCAGGGAGAAGGTCAAAAGGCCACCAAGGAGCATTTGGACAGTTACATGGCCACCAAAGTGTTCTCCAATCCAGTTCTGAACTTTACATCATGACTGCCATAGACTTTAACAGAGTGGTCCTGATGCTGGGAATGCAGGAGATGGAGGATGCTCAAGGATGTTCTGGGTACTGTGCGGTCGATGGGGGTGTCATTGCAGCTCCTCCTCGGTCCACTAATCAGGTGAGGCAACTGTGGCCACAGAGGTTGGGGTCCATTGATGTCCTCTTTGGGTCAGCTGCTGCTGGGCTACCGCTCTTTGTCCACAGTGGGTTCAGTGGTATCCTTTGGTGGAGGCTAGTGTCTGGAGCTTGGTAGTGTTTTTTCCTCAAGCCAGGAGGCACAGGCACAGTCCTCTCTCCGCTAGCCCAAGTTAAGGCAGATGCAGTCGGGCAGATGGTGCAGCCTCTCTTTGCCAAGTCCAGGGGTCAGTAGGGCAGTCCTTCTTTGGTCCTTTTTCCAGTTCTGTAGTTATCTGTGGTTCATATTTATGCCCAGAAAGTGCCCCGGGGGGATCATGCGGTCACTAGCCAATGGGCTACCAGGATCCCTCCCGCTCTGGGATGACTTACGGCTATGTGTGGCAATTAGCAATCGGAGGGTGATCTATTCTGCCCATTCCCAAGATGTCTGAACCCTTCCTTGGACGTTAGGAGCTTGGTAGCCCACCCTAGAGCTGTAGCTACCTGAGGGCTACAAGTCCACGGGAAAACCTGTTTCAACACTGGTCATCCCTCTCTGTTCCTGCCCCAAGCATGTCTACCTGAACAAAGGGGCAACCATTCAGGAGTGTGATCGCCATTTGTGCACCAAAGGCAGCTTCGCCTTTGACACTCGCCTTTTGAGGCAACACCCTGGGTGATTTCCTGCAAGAGGGAGGTAACTCCTCTCCCTGTTGCAGGGTTCTATTGTTCCTGAGCCTGTGAGTCATTCACACTACTGTCCAGGAGGGCAGAAGGCTTTCTGGTGGCCAACAGTCGTGTGAGCCCACTTGACAAACTGGCCAACAGAATGGCAAGTTTCTAAAAGTTGCCTTTTCTTAAAAGTAACATTAAATTCAACTTGGGCATCACGTCATGTATAATGCCACGATTAATCTCATACCTCGAAGTACCCATTTCAGTAGTCTCATTCAGAAGTTAGGCGGTCTGAGAGGGCAGCCGGTAACTCTTTGTTAGCCAATTGGGCTACTAACATGTCCACAGCAAAAACGACAATTTTGGGGTTTTGCGGTTAGGTCATGTTAAAAATATATGTCCTACTTAATAATATATAGTTCCCTGCCTTAGCGCTCGGTAGGCCTTCCTTAAGGGAGACTTGCATACATTGTTAAGAGAAATTGGGGCTTCGCCATTGGTTTACATGGCAAAGTCAAACTAGCAGTTTAAAACTGCCCTTCAATTGTGCAGTGGCAGGCTTGGAGTCATTTTGTACTTTGTCACACACAGGGTGGCACAAGCAGTGCTGCAGCCCTGGGTGGACACTCTGTCTTACATGCCCTGGGTACATGTACTAGGTATCTATAAGTAAGTCAGTCTTTGCACATTGGGGATAGCCAATTCAACATGTCTTTTGTAATTGGTTAGAACACTGGCACTGAGGCTTGGTTAGCTGGCCCCAGTGCAGTCTCAGAGTTGAAAAACCAGCAGAATCAGTCCAAAACGTTTGGGATGATCATGCAAAAAGTGGAATTTTCTTAAAACTACAATATGTCTGCTGCCAAGCCCCCTGCTGTACACTGCCTGCGGTCAGACCCTGCAAACAAATCCCTGTGGACAGACAACCCCTATCCGAGTTTTTGTGCTTGTGCATTTATACTTTTTTTGCATTATTAACAACATGCAGAATGTGGATTTTTTCTTGATTATATATATATATATATATATATATATATATATATATATATATATATATATATATATATGCTGAAATACTACAGTTACACTTGAAACAAATTTCCTATGACAATTAGAAGTGTCTTTTCGTAGCTCTTCTTAACTAGGCCTCAATTTAGATGTAGTCTAATTTCTATTGACCTTGCTCATGCTGTTCTCATCTAAAACCTTTCCAGCATGATCACAATAAAGCAACATTTCAAGGATCTTCCGCTAGCTCACTGTACTAATAGTTTGCTGTTGTTCGTCTAATGAGTTTGTCCTGCCATCTGCGGATGACTTTGAAAAGAGTGGGCAGAATCAATATTCATGTACTGGAATAGTGCCTAGGCGCTAAGGCAATATGATGTTTAATAAAACTGTAATATTAATTGCTAATAGTGTGATACATTTCCTCACACCATGATGAATCTGCACTTTCTATTCATCATGACTTTTCCGAACAAAGTTTTAGGAATGAAGCCCTTAACTGTGAAACCCATAATCTGCATGCATCATGGGGCCTCTATGGCCTGCATCTCTCTGAGAGGATGGGACGGCCACCATATCTCTGGCTTTGGGAAGACTAGTGGATCACTTGTTGCTATGGTCCTGCAAGTAGACCATGGTTTTTTTCAATCCAACAAAGACATCGCTAAGAGTGGCTTAGAAATCTACCCACTGCACTGCAGAACGATTCTTGCTTTCAAGTACCACTCAGGATCCAATCCACAGACACCACAGCAAACCCATCTGCAGGAGTGGCTACAGTTCTGCAAACAACCCTGCCTTCATAGAGGGTCCTCGCAGTACTTGGCCTCACTTGGAGCTTTGTGTGGACAGAGAAGGAGGAATGGTTGCTTTCTTTAAATTTGGGCTCTGAACTCAGGTGGTCTTGTGACATCATGGAACTCTTCCAGAAACGTTTTAGTGAAGACATTCAATATATATCCTTTCAGTGGTTCCTAGAGACTCTTCGCATCAAGGGTTTTGACAAGAGAGAGTTGCTGTTTCAATAAACATTCTTGTTTCAATAAACTTTTTTTAGTTAATGTTTTACATACACGACCAACCATTTGTTAGTAATGATGACTCAGCCATTAGTTGGAAAAAGTATAAGAGTCTACTTGATACATGTCCATGCATGGCTGCCACTGGAAATAGAAACTGCAGCCAAAGATCCAGGTACCACAAGGATTTGATGTGTTGCAGTGCTTGACTTCATCCAATCCACGAGGCCAACAGAGAAATGTGAGAGTTGGGACTCTACACAGCTACTTAACATGATGTCTCAGTGGCTCGGTCACCCGTGTTCACTGCAGTTGAGTTCTATTTCTGGTGATGGTCATTATGAAGTAGAGGTGCAGAGTCATACCTCTTTTTACTTTTTAACTCATACAAAGATGGTAGGCACTAGCTACCACTTTGCATATTTACAAGTTCATGTTGACTGCTTTTATATGTATTAGTTAAAAATGAAACTTGTTAGAGACTTCCGAGGCTTGGATTGCAGTGGGAGACAGGGCATTTTTGATATCTGGTGTACAGGTGGCACTTGAGGACTCCCAATTGCTATACCTCAATGTGAACAGGGCGATCGAAGCACTGAAGCGATCGGTGGCCTTCTGGAACACCCTGCCGCTCTCTCTCATGGGCAGGATGGCGGTGTCTAAGATGGTTGTCCTGCCGCATTGCCTGCATGTGCTCTAAAACTCGTTGTGCAGCACCCCCATGCAGGGCCGAACTGGGAACCGAAACTGGCCATGGCAAACTGCTCAGCCGGCCCCCCTGGGAGGGGGGAGGGGGTGCGGCCGAGCTGTTTGCAAAGGCTGGTTTTGGCCGATTTTGTTACAGGGGGCTGATATTGCCGGCCCCCGGTATCAAAAACGTCCCCCCAGGGGCCCAAAACCAGCCCCCACCCTGGCGGCCCACCGGGGAAACGCCCGGTGCCCGTTACGGCCAGTCTGGCCCTGCCCCCATGTAAGCAATTGAACTCAGCAATGGTGTCCCCGTATTAGGCTGGTCGTCATAGCAGAGTTGCCTTGAACACTTTAACTTGGTGGCATGAAGAGGGGGGACTGGAAGCCCCCAGGCTTGATTTATATTACAATGTAGCTCACTTACAACACGCGACCCAGTGGCTGGATGAGGGAGACAACTGGGAAAAAAGACTATTGAGGGGGTGAGTCCCACCAGAAAGGCTCCAAACCGCCCTGATGATGGCGCGGGTACCTCAGGCGACATACGCTATGTGGTCTAACAGACTGCAAATATATGGCAATCTTTTGTTGAACGAATACTAAGACATGCACTGTTTCATTGGAAACTCACTGTATGGATTCTTGTCCCAGTGCGGAAAATGATGGAAATTATGTAATTCCAGGCATGGAGGGAGGGGGGCTGCCAGGTACTAGCAGATTTGTACCCTAACAAAACCTTCATCTCCTCTGAGCAGGCCTGTGAGTGTTTTGGACTGGGTCAGGGCTAATATCTACAGTACGCAGAACTCTCAGACCCGGTTAGAGCGGCACGGCTCACATATCCTAATGTTTCGCAGACGACTCAACACTGGACATTATGCTCACCTGTGGGACTGGGCTTATCTCTCTCTTATACAATGCCATGAGGGCAGACTCACCGGGCCCTCCCCCCAGGACACGGGCGGCATGGGATAGGGACACGATGATACCCCTAAGGGATAAGAAGTGGAAAGTAATAAGTGAGCTCACACACACAGTATCTTGCAATGCATGTTTTAAGTTGATACATTTTAACTACTTACACTGCACTTATATGACCCCAGCAAGACTGCACCATATCGATCCTGGACTGATCAGATGCGTATCCTAGGTGTGGTACAGAAGGGGAGGATTTTCAGCATCTAGCATAGGGGTGTCCTGGGGTTTACCAGTTGTGGACCATGGTGGTAAGGGGGGTACCGGCTTTCGGGTGGAGCTATCTCCACTACACTGCCTACTGGGGCAAATCACGAAACCCAAAAAGCACAAGATGGCGTATAAATTCTTGCAACTACTCCTGGTTTTAGCAAAGCGCAAGATCGCCATAACATGGATGGGAAAGCGAACTCCCACAGCCAATGAATGGTTGAGAGATGCACGTGATTGGACGCTTGCGCACATGAAGGCCAGTAGGAGGGATGAAAGATTAGAAGAAGATCTGGGGACATGGAGGGAGTTATGCAGAGGGTTTTTAAATCCTGAGGCAAATTTGAGTGATCAGCATGCTTCAGATGCAAGTGACCGCATGAGTGAGGAGGATGTGAGCTTATTTTCTTGATATTTCATTGTCAAGCTCTTAGATATAAGGCAACTGGTAATGTAATAAGTCATAATGTACTGTCTACATATTTGCATTTTGTTCTCGGACCCCATCTGACTGCAGTGCTTGAAACTGTATACCCACTGTGACTTTACTGAAAAAATAAAATAAAGGTTATAAAAAAAAATGAAACTTGTTCATTTCTCCGTGAAATACATGTGACAACTACAATAGTACCGAAAAGATTTAGTTCTTTCCCACTGACATTACATAGAGACTCTGTTGCTAAAGATTCTCTCTTGTGGTAGAGCACATGAAGTTAATCCTTGAAGAGAGCAACAGATACTAGGCCTGCACGCTCTGGTGAGGCCCTATTGTGTGCAGCAGCCCAAAACACCTAAGAGGAACTCCTGGGAGGACAAACCCCTAGGGCAGCACATGTCTATAAGCACACAGGGACCACCAACTCGCCTCTGAAGTCATCCATAATTACTGAGCCTGCACCATCTCAGCTGAAACTTACTGCTTTTACCTGATGAAAAAGTAATACTGGCCTTTTTTACCTCTACAGCCAGGTAGTGACCAAGGGGTATCCTACATCCACATGCCGCAGCTTCTGGGGACTGGCCATGCAACTGAAAGAAGTTCCCTAGAGACATTCACACTCTACCTCAAAGACTTTCCAAGTGGCTCAAAGGCCCCTATAAGTCTGACTTTGCACCATCTAGAGGCCATTCCTGCATTTGCTGTCATACACAAAATATTTATGTTCCTGTTCAGTCGTGGACCACTGTAGGAGAGTCCTTTTTTCTACCTCATATCCTGCATTCTTGACCCAATGTCAAATGCCAGGGTCCACACCATGAACTAATTTTCAGTTGTATATATTGGCTCCTCTAGCCTGCCATCTGTAAGATCTTCACCCACCTTGGCTGCACCGGCTTTTCTTGATTGGGGACCAGCCTGTTCCCTCAACCCTAAACTGTAACAACTAATTTGGATCCACCCTCTAGCTCAAAGACAATGTACTTTTTGACTATTGCCTCAACTGTGACCACCAAGATTCTCAAAAACTTGGGAAGGAAGCAAACCTTGTGGATGGAACTGAGAACTTGAGGCCCCACGGTGGGCTTGTATACAGTTTACTGCACTGTTGCCCTTACCTTTGCCTCCCCACATGTTTAGTCAACAAATCATGTTTGCTTGTTCCAGAAACGTTCTCACCATCTGCCGTGTCCTATGTGCACTCCCCTGTGGCTTTGTTCCCAGGTATAAATCATGCCAGGCGTTATCTAGACTTGAATGTGTCTACAAATTAATTTAGCAAGAGTGAGTAATTTCACCGTAGGAATTCTAGCCTTGGTAGCAAAGCACTTTCTCCACAACACTGTGGTGTTTTATATTTCTTCTCCATTTATGTTGTTTCATCTTACCTTGTATTTCATGTTATATAAAGTGCTTTCTCTTTATGCATTGTTATACTCTGCTGTCGCAGAGAATTCCATTTAGAATGTATATAGTTGAAGGCCAGCCAAGGAGTGGCAGTGGCTACTGGATGCTTCCTGCGGAGTGGCTGGAGTTTCTTTTCTGGAATAAAAGCATGTTTAATTTGGATCCACACTTACTGGATTTATTGTGATTTACGACTTCACATTGGCGACGAGGATGGGATGAAGAAACTTCAACACTTCTGTGTTGTTCTGTGAGTAAATTCATCTTTTGATCTTTCTTCGAGGGTTTCTTCGCTCCTTCATTTATTGATGACAGACTAGCTAGCGTTCAAGCGCTCCTTCATTTATTGATGATAGACTAGCTAGCGTTCAAGCGCTTTATGATTTGCGTTGCCAGAGCTACGGGACTTTACCCCATATCGAGTTACAGACTCTACTAAGTTTCTTTGTGCTACTTAAATGCGGAGCGGCGTTTCATTTGATGATTGAAGAAACGTTATATGCGGCGTTTTATTTGATGGCTGAAGAAATGTTACATGCCGTAACCAACGTTATTTAAAGATTTGGATAAATCTTTGGAAGCTTCAACCAACGGTTTATCAGCGCAAGCTCCACCCTGCACAAGCTCTCTTTACGCGTCTACCTGAGCACGGCACAGTGCAAGCTCTCTCTTTCACGAGCTCCTCTCTTACATTGATTCCAGCGCAATACAACATTAGCGCAAGAACTTAAGTTACCTCAGCTGTTCGATTCCTTGCCGCTGAGTACGTACACTTTCATCCTTTATCTGTGATGCGCACACATTTTACAATTGCGCTCACTGGATTTCTTTTCTTTCTTCGTCTCGTGCGTCTGTCTGCATAACGGTGAAAGACGACGCTTCTTCCTGTTTCACCCATTCAGTTTATTCATGAACATAAAAAGAGGACTAAAGTAGCATCCTGGAACTTCCTCGTCGAGATTGATGTTCTTCTCTTCGTGAACTTGACGTACAACATTTGCTGTTTCAAAATTTTCCAACAAAAAATTTTACTGTTCTTTTAAATAAAAAAAAATTTGGAAACTTTATTGATTACTTCACTGCTAGTTTTTTTTCCCCTCTCTCTTCCTCTTCTTTTGATTTTTTTTCTTTTCTCTCCTTTCTTGTTTTTCCTTACTTTTTGCCTTGTATTATATACTCTTTTTCTTTGCAGGAGGTTTCGGTATCATTTCGGATATCGGTGTGATTTAATTTAACGCTAAATTCATTATTACTGTTTCTTAGTGTTTTTCGCACTCTGTTTTAGGCACTTTAACATGCAACATATTTCACCTCCTCCCTTTTTCCTTTCTTCCCCTGGTGATCCACCCATGATGTGGTCAAAATGGAAAAAAGTGTTTTTAAACTATGTAAAGGCTACTGGACCAAACCTATCATCTGAAAGGAAAACATCTCTGTTGGTTCATTGCTTGGGAGCTGAGGGTCAAGAAGTCTATGAGAACTTACCTGATCTAGTTAATGAGGGTGATGGTTTGAGTGAATTTGACACAGCTGTAAAAAAATTGGACAAACACTACTTACCCAAGGTTTCTATAATTTTGGAGAGGTTTCGTTTTGGCAAAAGAAAACAACATGAAGGGGAAACTGTCGAAGACTTTGTCACAGCTTTGAGAAAACTAGCTTCTCGCTGTAATTTTGGGGAGAATACTGAAGAAAGGATACGCGATCAGTTTATGTTGGAATGCTTGAGTGATAAAGTCAGAGAAGAATTGTGGTGCAAGAGTGATCCCAGTCTTACTGAGGTGCTCATCATTGCCAAACAAGTTGAGCACTCAATGGAGTGTATGCGTGAATTGCAAAAATCTAAGAATTTGGGCATGAATGAGTCCAAGGGTGAAACGTTGGTTGTTAATGTTGTTTCTTCCTCTAAAGGTAAACCTATTGCGTTCTCAAAACCAAAAGGTTCTAGTTACAGATGTGGAAATTCAAATCATATGGTGAATTCCAAAGATTGTCCTGCTGTGCATGTTGTGTGCCGGTTGTGTGGAAAGAAAGGTCATTTTGCTAAGTATTGTAAGTCCAGCAGCGTAAGGAAAGAAAAAGTTAATGTTGTTGGAGAACTTAAACGGGACATTTTGTTGCAAGTTTCTGATGTTAATGTAAATGAGTTGAAAAATATGACTCGTTCACATCCCTCAGACGTGGTGTGTGTAAATGGTTTGAATGTTATAATGATGATGGACTCTGGCGCCAAGTTGTCTCTTATTTCTGATAAAGATTTTGAGCGAACTTTTAAGGGAAAGGTTTCTCTCATAGCTCCTGATGTCACACTGTACAGCTATGGGGGAAAGCCCATTGAGTTGGTTGGGTACTTCCAAGCTGACTTTGAGTTTCGAGGAAACAAAGCTACTGGAAAGCTTTATGTACCAGTGAAGGGTGATTACATCTTGAGTTGGCAGCAACAGAAGATGCTTGGGATTTTCTTAGACCCTAATTTAGATCCACCCGTACAAGTTAGAAAAGTTGATACTCTGTCCGAACAGTTTCAAAGTGAGTTTCCCAGTGTATTTGCAGACAAGGTGGGTTGTGTGAAGGGTTATGTTCACCACATTAAGATTAAGGATGGTGCTGTTCCAGTTGTATGCAAGGTTAGAAATGTGCCATTGAGTCTTCAAGATGCGGTACAGAATGAGTTGAAGAGACTTGAGAGTGAAGGTATTATTGAATCTCTGGAAGCTTCAGAGTGGTTGGCTCCTGTGGTCGTTGCAACTAAGAGTTCTGGTGAGATTCCCCTTTGCGTGGATCTTTGCCACTTAAACAGAGAGGTAGTGGTTGATAAATTTCCCCTCCCAAACATTCAAGAGATGGTTACATTGATTGGTGGTGCAAAGTATTTTACCACTCTCGACTTGATGTCCGCGTATCACCAAGTTAGGTTGAGTAATGATTCAAAGATCTCACTGCGTTTATTCTGCCTTTCAGTATTTTTCGCTTTAATCGTATGCCATTTGGATTGTGTTCGGCCGCTTCAGTCTTTCAGAGGCTGATGTCTTGTTTATTGAAGAATTTGGATGGAGTAAAATTTTATCAGGATGATGTATTAATTTTTAGCAATGATTGGTCTGAGCATGTGTGCAGAGTGAGAGCTGTACTGCAGATTTTCGAGCAAAAAGGCATAACATTGAAGTTAAGTAAATGCAAATTTGGTTTGACACAGATAACTTATTTAGGTCATGTGATTTCTAGTGACGGAGTTTGTCCCAAACCTGAGTTGGTTCAATCTATTGTGGAGCTGTCTCAGCCCACTAAAAAAGAAGATATTCAAACTTTTCTAGGAATGGTCGAGTTTTATGCGCGTTTTGTTCCCAACCTGGCAAGTCGGTCTGCAACCTTGCGTAGTCTGCTTAGGAAGGGGATGCAGTTTAGTTGGTCTGAGGAATGTAGCATGGAGTTTGAGGATCTTAAAGGTGCACTTTCCTCAGTTCAAGCCTTGAGAAGTTTCGTGCCTGGTTTACAATGTGTATTGTACACTGATGCCAGCGTCAAAGGACTTGAAGTGGTGTTGAAGCAGAGGCAAGGGTCAGAAGAAGTGACCATACTGTTTGCCTCTAGGTCATTGAGGGGAGCAGAGGAGCGATATTCAACTATTGAAAGGGAAGCTCTGGTGATCTACTGGGCTGTTAGGAAGTTCAAGCAATTTCTTTGGGGTGTGAAGTTTACAGTGTGTTCCGATCACAAGCCACTACAAGAAGTTTTTATGAGTAAACAATGTGTGATGTTTCTTCCGGCTTCTTTGTTATAGGGGGAAGATGTGTGGTGTTTTATATTTCTTCTCCATTTATGTTGTTTCATCTTACCTTGTATTTCATGTTATATAAAGTGCTTTCTCTTTATGCATTGTTATACTCTGCTGTCGCAGAGAATTCCATTTAGAATGTATATAGTTGAAGGCCAGCCAAGGAGCGGCAGTGGCTACTGGATGCTTCCTGCGGAGTGGCTGGAGTTTCTTTTCTGGAATAAAAGCATGTTTAATTTGGATCCACACTTACTGGATTTATTGTGATTTACAACTTCACACACTCCTTGCACCAACTCCCCTGCACATGCGCTCTTAGAGAGAAAATCCTTTCTGGTCCTTTCTCCACAACTCAGGATGCCTTCTTTTTGGGCTCACACTATCACCAGAGGAGCTGCGAGACAGGGGTGTAGCTGACAACAGTGCAGCAGGTGCATTGGCACTAGGGCCCAGGCATGTGAGGGTCCCACTTCACCCCAATCACTAGCTGTTTTATACTACAAAGTCAGGGGATGGGGCCCCAATTTCCTTCTTTGCATTAGGGTCCTAGCACCCTTGCAACGCCACTGTGTAGACACTCGTCTTGCCATGAGCACCCAGAAACATGCAAATCCTGCTACAGTTTCTTTATTTTATATTTCATCTTGGGGATACAATTGCCAAGGCTTAATGTGCTAGACCCACAGTTTTAAACCAAGTCCTACCACCCTCACTGCTGCATTTTCAGCTTCTGGGTAAGATGCGAGGCGAGGTCGGTATACAGTCAAGCATTACAATCAAGTGTGACTGAAACATGTTTTAGGAGATTTTTTTTACCTTCAAAGACTGACGATATCAAAATACTAAACATTGATAAGTGAAAGAAGGAAATTTACAATGGCCATATAGTTGGGGGAAATAAGATGACAAGAAGCGTTACTAAAGCATAGCCTGTCTAAATCACACCCATTGACGTGAGCAAAGTTCAAGACAGAACTTCCCATAATGCAATGGTGGACAAGCACTAAAGGTGCTACTCAATCCCTGCCTTACCAAAGGCATATCCTGTGATAAATTGCTGACCTTTATCTGAGTGCAGTGATACAACCCTTTGTATGAATTACAATAGTCTTTTCTGTAGCTTGTCATGGCCAGGGCTGCTCCACCTCAGTCTACAACAAGGTGTATCGAGCAATCTTCAGATGATCCATTTGGAAGAAAACTAATTTGACCATGGATCTGATTTAAGTTTTTAGATTAACTTCTTTATCGAGCAACACCTTTAAAGATGTTACCTTTGCTTTGACTTTAGTAGTTTCACAGAAAATGCGGGGAGTCCCATGCCATTGTCAAGTCCTTGATTCAACATAGACAGGAGTTAATGTGCTGGATAAATGAAGACTACGCTAAGAGAGGTGGTGCTGGTGGAGGACCGCTGGAAGGCAAGCAGCATGTCCAGGAACAGAGACCACGTGGGTGCATGAAACTGCAAATTGACCATAATTTGGTTTTGTTGGGATTACCTCAATAAATGAGCTTTGTGAACATGAGGAAGTCCCTCAAGTCTGCAATAAGAATAAATTTGGATAGAAAACTTATATTTACAACCTTGTCCCTCATTACCATTAACTGAGAAAATGTACTGTTAGTGAAGGAAGTAGATGAGAGATTGTCCTTATAGCAGATACTTCTCAGCTCTATAGGTCTGGCTTGACAGTGCAGCTGTCTGCTAAAGGTACTGTCACCAATTCTTTAAAATATACATTGTGGGCTTAAGCTATACCCATAGAAGTATTACTTTCCCACCCTAACTAGCGGGTGTATCACTCTGTTATGTTTCATATAGGTACCCCAATATAGGCTCAGGTAGCAACCAAACCTTTCACCTATATTTCCCCTGCCATTACACTACATAACGGTTCTTGGGACTGACCTTTTACCTAGTTACGGTACTGCTTACAGGACGTGGGGTTTTCCCTGAAAACTAGCCTCATTCATTATGCAAGAGGATTATAGGAAACTCAGCAGGACTACCATCTCCTGCATAATAACTATGTATAAGTGTCATTCCTTCAGTCAACCTAAGTCCGACATGACACAGCAAGGTAGATCCCCTGAGGGTACCACTTTGGGTATATAAACACCTTGGGGCATATTAGCAAGAACGGCGTTAAAATTATCGCCGCTTTAGCGGCAGGAAACTGCCGCTAAAGCGGTGATAATGGGCTTGATAATATGCCCTTGAGAATTCCAATAGAAGCCCAGGATCCCAGCAGAACATGGGCTTCTATTAGTAGTTCTCAAGGGCATATTATCAAGCTTTTATCGCCGCTTTAGCGGCAGTTTCCTGCTGCTAAAGCGGCGATAATTTTAACGCCGTTCTTGCTAATATGCCCCCATATCTTTGCTGAGGCAAGGAGAGGAGAAAATGGACTTCCATGCTGACACACTGACGTGAGACGCTGAAGTTCCTGTACACAGACACTCCAGCTCGCAGTGGTCTGACATCCCTCACGGGGTGTCCATCTCGAGACCAAGACGGGGTCCCAAAGTCACTCACTTCAGGTAATGCGGTTGACTTTATCCTAGAGGGATTCTTGGTTCTACACCTACATACATGCTAGGTACACTTAGGTACATCTAGTTAGGGTTGCATCGCAGGAGTACGCATTATTACTGTCATTTATTTTTATAACTGCCTGTATTCATTGTTTTAGCACTATAGTAGAAATCTACCATCCTTTTACTCTGTTGGTGCTTATAATCATTTATATCTGTTTCTGTCTTATGGTTGTTTCAGCACACCTATTTTACAATAGAATGACGCTGGTTCAATAAATGCTTATTGAAAACGTCCCCACCGTTTATTCTGTGTACCTCTTTGAGACAAAGTGAGCACGAGTGACTGAGTGAAAAGTACTGTACTGTTTCCACGATCCCTGATGGGACAGAGTTGTCATGTTCAATAGTTGCCAAGAACTATTCTCTCCTTGGTAAGAGGAGTTTACAGTGGCACTGTGAGCTAGCTGGTATACAGGCAAACATACCCGGTGGGGGTGTCTAGAATCCATCTGAACACCAATCCTGCAGTCTATGTTGTCTAAACGCACAGATCCTAAATAGGTTTATAGGAACTACACGACATGGTGCCGCCAACGTTGGTTTGGTACTTATTTAACAGTCAAATCTGAGTAGTTCAGTCATGCTATTCTCAGAGACCCCATCTCACATTTTTCCAGAGACGTCTGGAGTAGGAAGGGAACTATCCGCCACAGCTGAGTAGTCATATCTTATGTATTGGCTGTAGGTTTATCAAGCTTGAAGGATAAATAGTCCCTTTTGTGCATAAAACCTTATCTCAGTTTCCTTTAAATTTTTTTCCTTCTTCAAAATAATGGCTGACGAAGAAGCCACTGCTCTAGCACAACGTGCGGCTGCAGCAAGGGAGGAAGAACAAGAAGATGAAATAAACATTTCAGAAAATGTCAGAACTGCCCTTACTTTAAAACTAGCAGACTATGGAGTCACATCTAGGGGTGGGACAGTAACATTCGTGATTGAGGCACACAAATCATCCAGAACAGAGGTATTCTATTCATGGGTTAAATTTCCACAAGCAGATGCACAAACACATACATTTCATTTTTATACTAAAGATGAAACACCAGATGAATACTGTCCGTATGAGGACATTGAAACTCCGCTCACCTACCAGGAGCACATAACCTGGTTTAAAGGCGCCCTTCCACACACAAAAGAAAAAGTGAGACTCGGTCCGCTCGGAAGAGATGGAGCAAATTGGCCATCCTAGTGGCTTACACACCACATCCAGACACTGACACAATGCCGGTAGCAGACTTACGTCCACTACACAAAGAATTAATAAAACTTTACAGAAACCTGACACAGTTCGTGATGAGAACACTCACACTTCAGCCAGCAAGGGCTACACCAACAGGACAAATTCAGGGATCTACAACTAAAATAACACCACAAACGCTACATGCAGTTATGGGTAAAATGCCCACTAGACGTGAGCAAATGCCATTCTGGTTAGCTCAAAAAATAACACAGTTAGAGGCAGTGTTTCCAAACACAAGCCCACAAGAAAAGCACAGAATGCTAACAATCTGCTTGCCAATGGGGATATCTCCCCAGATAGAGGATTGTACCTCTTGGGGTATGGAGCAGAACCTACTCTGAACTTGGGGATGAAATTGTTAGGACATTTTTCCCAAGTATCAGCTATTATATTAGCAAACATAAAAGGGGCGGCAGCAGCAGTAGCAATACGCCAACGCCTGAGGGATTTCACTCCTTTACAGCAGGAACGTGAATTACCAAATATTATCAAAGACACCTATGCTGAATTAGGTAGAGATAGTTTGGGAGCTAGAGCAACAAAACCTCAACTCAAGGGTGGTCCAGAAAAAGAGAACACCAAGCAAGCACCTGATTCGTCTAAGAAGAAATGGGATAATAATAAAAAACAAAAGAATAGAGAGAATAGATTACAATCCAGGGGTGGGTCTCCTCAGCAGGAGCCCTCCGAAAGGAAGTACAACAGTAGGAATCGTGATAACATTAAAAAACCTGACAGGTATCAGGATACTGATACACGTTCCTCTCGTCCCTTTCAGGGTTCATCAAAAAACTCTGAAAGGGAAGGACGGTCAGAACACAGAAAAGAAGAGCGTACAAAGTCCAGAGACATGCCACGCGCTTCAGACTATACTTCCAAAAAAGAGAAACCAAGATCAAAACCTCAATTTAAAAAGAAGAAAGTAGCAGGTCTTAAAGTTAGACATGCCCCGGGGGCGCTTGTGGGCGCACGGCAAGATGGCTGTGCTTTAGTGCAGCTCTGCCGGCTGAACTATCGATCCGCCAATTATCCTACTCCCATCGTGCCATCCTTCACCCCACACCCTGGGGGTGAAGCCTACATCGCAGTCTGCGAGCAGTGAGGGTGTTTTTAGTGAGCTGCAGGCTAAGTGAGTGACAAACTGACGGCTTGGTTCGAGCGGCCTGTGAACAGCATGGCGGCGACAGGCTGAGTTGCGGCCCTTCCACGCAGGCCTTGAGAAGAGGAAGTGGATTGGCGTCCTGGTCAGCTGAGGCCACGGTGCAGCCGATATTGGATTGCCGAGTGTGCGAATCTGCGGCGGCAGTGTCGGGAGACCTGACAGTTTTGAAGCGGTGCCCTGTGGGATTGTGAGCGTGTTCTGCGTGGAGGCGGCGATCCCTGCTGTGAGAGGCCGGGTGAGGACGCGGATTGGCGACTGCTGTGGGTGACTCCCGGGGCGCGGCAATGCGGCGGAGGTGTCCGCGATTGGGACTAATTGCCACTACTTTTACCAGCGGTGAGCAAAAACCACTGGGGCCCACCAGATTTGGATCGCGAGGTCTGGTCTCCCGGACTGAGCGCTGACGCGTGGAAACAAAGGCCGGTGTACGGGGGGACCTCCCGCGGCGCACCCGCTGGGTCGAACCGTGGGGGTTGCCTCGATGCAGCAGATTGTGCCGATGGCCCTGTCTGGCCTGCGATAGCCCGTTATGTCTGCTTAAAAAAGCACTGTGCCAGGGTGCTGCATTTGAACTGCTGTGCTGCTCGGCGTGAGAGCGGTAACGTGGCTGCCTGAACTGTTTGCTGTCCCCAGCGGCTCAGGTGGGGCCTGCTGTGTTAGGGGAACCCAAGAGCCTCTGTCAACATCCATACAGCGTTGGTGGAAGAGCGCGAGGTCTGGCCCACATCCTCAAAGTTATACATTGCTCCAGTTAGATCCCAGAAACATTGGGCCACAGTTTCTCCTACAGTTTGCTTTGTGCTCGCACCTTTGCTATTTGAGATATAATTGGGTGTATGTGGGAGCACTGTCCCATTTATTTTAAGTTACCTGCTGGATCGCTGAGTTGGGGCCTGGTGGGCCGCTGCTTCTGAGTTGGTGCACCCTCTCCCACGCGAAGGCGGCGGCGTGCGGCCTGCTCACGAAGCGGGGAAGGTTGCGATTTCTCGCTGTCATCACCAGGCCACAAAATGGGTAAACCGGACAAATCGCAGCCTCACCTCAATTTTGAAGCTCGTAAATCAAGCAAGGCACAACGTGGGGCTACATCGGATTCTGAGCTGGAAGTCCCAACGGAGAGCACTACCTCGCTGGAGGCCACGTTGCTGGCCATGCAGAGTAGCCTCCAATCCATTGACAGGAAAATAGATGCCCTTAACCTCAGGATGGACCATATGTCTGCTAAACTTGACAAACAAGGCGCCAGGCTGGGAGAAGCGGAGAAACGGATTTCGGATGTGGAGGATGGCCTGGAAGCGGTTACCACCAAGACGCACAACATGGAGAAGGTGCTCGCAGTTATCCAGGTGAAAAATGAAGACCTGGAAGCAAGATCCCGCCGCAACAACATCAGGGTCACGGGGCTGCCAGAATCAACCAATACAGGCAGGATGGAGACGTATATAAAGGATTTGCTTCGGGAAATTTTTTGATCCGAGCACCTGTCAGCAATGCTTGTGGTTGAGAGAGCCCACCGGGCCCTGGCTGCTCGTCCCCCTCCGGGAGCCCCTCTGAGGCCTGTAATTGCCCGCCTTCTGAATTATCGGGACCGTGACGCTATCCTTAGAATGTCCAGAGAGAGGGGTGCGATAACTTATCACAGTAATAATCTGTCCTTTTTCCCGGACTTCACGGCGACAGTTCAAGCTGCCAGGCGTGAATTTCAGTCGGTCAAGAAGGTGCTGATTGCTGAGATAGTATCGTAAGCCATGTTGTATTCCGCCCGGTTGCGCATCGGTGAGGGGGATAAAGCCAAAATCTACATCAGTCCCAAGGCCGCCATGGAATATGCACAGTCGCTCAGGAGGTCCCGCCGTGAGAAATCTAAGCCACCTGAGGATGAGGAGGATTAACCACGGAACTAGCTACTCGAGGCGCTGAACTGGTTGGAGTCTAGCAGGTCTACGGACGGACGTATCTCCATTATGAGGCCTGTATGTGTATCTATATGCATGTACTCTGTTGTGGGACAATTCCTGCTCTACTGTCCATATTCGTGTGTGTAGGGCGGCGGCACCATGTAATTGGCTCTGTTGCACGTGGCTGGAGACGCCGCGTCCTGTAAAGATCTTGCATGCTGGGTTTGTGGTAATAATATTCCACACTTAGACCTACATAAGTCCTCATGTGCTTGTACCAGTCTGACAGATCAATGCTATGCTGTCGTTTGCTCGGTGTGCGCAGGCTTGCTTACTATATTGTCTGCCAATGTATGTGTTATTGGAAAATCACTCAGCTGAGTTTAAATTAGTGGGTGAAATGAAGTGCTGCTGTTCAGCCACCTCCCTTCACACCTGGGAGGCTGTAGGCGCTCTAGAGGCCCCCTATGGGAGCCGCTGAAGTGGGTGGGGGGTAGGGATTTATATGGGGAATTACAACTGCTATCTAAGACGTATGCACAAAATGATTCTAATCTTTGCAATGTCAGGGATTTCTTTTGTTGTATGGGGGGATGTTAATGGGACTGGAACTGGAATTTAACGTGTTGGGGATGCTGCAGGGGGAGGGGGGCGGGTTGGTAGGGATGGGTCCACAGCAAGTATGGTGTTCTGCTTATATGATACTAACGATCTGCTATTTTGGGTCGCCGGAGGGGAGCGAATGTGTGATTAGACTGAAGCTGGGTTGCACGAATGGGTAGTATAACAAAGTTTCTAAACTAGAACGTATGAGGGCTCAATAACCCCAAAAAGATTAGGGCTGTGTTTGCCTACTTAGATAGGATTAATGTAAACATTGCCTTTCTACAGGAAACGCACCTTACTAAATGGTCTGACAAGAATGTTGGAGCAAAATCGGCTGCGGTTAAAGTGGCGTCATCATACTCCTCGTATGCTCGTGGTGTGATGGTATTAGTAAAACGAGGAACCCCATTCACTGTGATACATATGGAAACATACGATCAGGGCAGGGTGGCAATGGTTTTGGGTAGACTAGGGGGCAAGTCAGTGCTGCTGGTCAATATTTATGGACCAAATGTCGATGATCATGTGTTCTTTAGTGATGTTTGGAGAAGAGCATCCTCGTTCCCCCCTGCAGCGCTAATCTGGGGTGGTGATTTTAATCTGTGTATAGACGCGGCAATGGATAGATCGCAAGCTGTGGGGGTGAGGGAGACGCGGGCCTCACAGGTACTATCGGAGGTGATGCAGGCTGAGGGGCTGAGGGACATCTGGAGACTGCACAACCCCACTGCTCTTGAGAGCACTGCTGTCTCCGCAATTCATGGCTTGTGGTCCAGACTGGACTACTGGATCACGTCAGAAGAGGTATGTCCCTGGGTAGTCGCGGTAGCCCACCTGCCAAAAACACTTTCGGACCAATCTCATGTATCGATGGACCTACAGGTCCCGGATTGCGTGCGTCCCCCATTTCAATGGAGACTGCAGCAGTCTTCTCTTACGGACCCTGTTTTTCGGCTCACTATTGGAACCGCAATCGGGAAGTTTTTTATGGAGAATGAGGGATCTGTTGAGAGTGCAGGAACCTTATGGGAAGCTTTTAAAGTAACGATACGGGGGGAATGCATAGGTGCCCAAGCTGGGGTCTTGAAAATTCTCCGACGGAGAATGCACATGCTGGCTACACAAATCACAGCATTAGAGAGGGAATATGAGCGTGGGCCAGAATCGGAAATACTTGCTAAGATAAGAGACCTCGTTACTGAATATAATCAAACTGCTGAGCAGGAGATTCTGCACTGCTCCAGACGCTGTAGGGCACGATATTATGGGGAGGGTGGTAGGCCCAGTCGCTCTCTTGCCATGAAAATTGCAATGCCCCGAAGGCAAGAAAACATTATAGAAATGCACGATAGAGAGGGTACTGTGAGACACTCAAATTCTGACATCAGCAAGATTTTTCTAGATTTTTACTCTGAGCTGTACGGAGATAAGCCGGATGTCAGGGAGGACGAGATTGCTCGATATTTAGATGATATAACGCTAGGCTGGCTATCGGCGGCACAGAGGGAGTATCTTACACAACCTTTCGATGTCGAAGATGTGAAGGAAGCTAATATGTCACTGCCAACCTGTAAAGCGGCTTGCATGGACGGCCTGCCTAGTGAGTTCTATAAGACTTATATCGATGAGCTAGCGCCTAGACTCCTGAATGTGTATGCCAAAGCGTATGATGCTGGGATACTACCCCCAACATTGAGAGAGGCATTAATAGTTACCTTATTAAAACCGGACAAGGAACCTAATAAATGTGAATCCTACCGGCCTCTATCTCTCATCAACATTGATGTTAAAATTTTAGCCCGGATAATTGCAACCAGGTTGCAACCATTAGTCCCAAAGTTGGTCCTGCCGGATCAGTCCGGCTTCATTCCCAAACGCTCTACAGCGCATAACTTACGGACGCTATTTACAACGCTGCATTATTTTGAGTCGGATTTCCAGGCAGTTGCAGTGTTACTTGACGCTGCAAAAGCCTTTGATTCACTGCGGTGGGTTTTTATGTTTACAGTGTTACGGAGGATGGGCATGCCGCCTTTCTTTTTAAAATGGATAGGCCTGCTATACACCGAGCCTGTGGCCAGACTTCGGGTCAATGGGTGGATCTCCGAGGTCTTTCCAATACAGAGGGGCACTCGACAGGGCTGTCCCTTGTCCCCGATGCTCTTTTCACTGGCGCTGGAGCCGTTGGCTTGTAAAATACGACAGAGGCATGCGCAGGCTGCATTGAGGTTTAATCTGAGACCGCTTGCTGTCTCCCTATATGCGGATGACATGATGCTGTACGTTCGCGAACCAGAGACATATCTTCATTCCCTGCTCTGCGAATATGTGGTGTTTGAGCGCTACTCTGGCCTTGGCATTAACTGGGCCAAATCCACTGTGTTCCCGCTGACGGCGGGCACCCGGGAGGTGGCGCTGGACTTCCCCTTGGCCTGGTCCACAGACCCAGTGAAATATTTAGGTATATGGGTTCACAGAGACCCTGATGTAGTGTTAACCATGAATTATGGACGGGCTGTTACTAAAATCTCAGATCAGTCACGAGATGGACTCGCCTCCCCCTCTAGCTGGCAGATAGAATCGCAATAGTAAAAATGACCATTCTGCCGAAGCTGCTATATCTATTTCTCAATATTCCGATCCGGCTTAATATGGCACTCTTTCAGTCTCTCCAATCTTGATTGCTGTCCCTAGTCTGGGCAGGGAAACAGCCGAGATGCAGTTGGAAAGTGCTTTCATTACCATTTGAAAGAGGCGGCTTTGAGGCACCTGACTTACGTCTTTATTATTTATGTGCGCAAGTGCAGTACGCACATTATCGGTTTTTCCCCAAAAAAGTTTCTTCCACACACTGCTGTTGAGGCAGACACTACGCTTCCGACACCGCTGATAGCAATGACCCTGCAGGGTGGAGACGGCGCAGCGAGTAAAGAAATAAACACTGTGAAATGCACTGCATGGGCGTGGAAAACCCTCGTCAGGCGTTCTGGGTTGAAATATATTTATGCTCCGGAACTTCCACTGGCTGCGCATCCAGGAATCTCAGCGGCGCAGGAAAAGGGTGCATTAAGAGTTTTACAGAGAGCGAAGGTCACAAAGATTGGGGACCTGTACCACAATGGGGTGTTCAAGTCCTTGGCAGATTTCCAGGCTGGTAGAAAATGTAGCACCATGTTGGGGTTCACCTTTGTAAGAGTGCGTCAAGCGATACGATCCATCTACCCAGGGTTTCCTGCTGAACCTACGGTCCTCAAGGCATTGCAGGTGGTGCTGGCTGGGGAAGAAAACAAGGGGTTGATCACTAGGATTTACAGGGTCTCGCAGAGAGAGAATACGCTAATAGACTCACCATCGCTAATAAAATGGAATGCTGTGCTTGATTCGCCGTTGACGGTTGAGAGCTGGGAGTCCTGTTGCAGTCTGACTGGGCGATTGACAGCAAACTGTAATCTCTGTATTATACACTTTAAGTATCTACATCAATTATACTATACCCCTAGCCAACTCAAGAAATGTGGGTTACGAGAAGAGGCAAGCTGTTTAAGATGTGGGCAGGAAGAGGCAGATTTCTTGCACTTGGCCTGGGCCTGTCCCACCATTAAGGTATTTTGGTGCAGGGTCGTACGTATGTTATCGGACATACCACAGAACAAGTCCCATGTACTCCTGAGGTATGCCTGCTGGGCTTTCTGAAGCAGTTAAAGCCATGTAATAGGAGACTTGTTGCAATCTCTACTCTATTTGCTAAACGAGCAGTAGCAATGCATTGGGGTGCTAGGTCTGCCCCAACGCTTCGGCAATGGGTCTGCGCCTTGGTGTATTGTAAGGAGCAAATGAGTATCTATGCTGAAGAGCTACCTATAGCCTCAAGACCGAAAGATTTTTGGGCACCGTTGTCTCTGTTCTTGCTGCACAACCCTGACCTACAGGCGACATGATAATACACACATTTAAGCATGTATACACTCCTAAGCTGGCCCCTCTGATCCGTAAAGCTGTAGCTGAGATGTAAACTGTGTATATATATACAACGCTGTACTTGCTGACTTTGGGAAGACGGGAGGGATGGGGTGGGGAAATGTTGGTTTGCCTATGTAAAATCGTTTGCATTTTTCATGGACCACTGTATGATGACAGAGAGGCTCTCTGCACTGCTGTATTTCATATGTGCAATCTAATAAAATAAACTAAAAAAAAAGTTAGACATGCCATGAATTTTGAGGACTCAACTTCTGAATGGGGAATGGGCTCTGACGATGCTAGACTGCGCAGCAGAAGTAACAATAGCTTGTCAGAACCTGATGGAATTTCTGGTGACAGCGGAGTTGAATGAACATATCACGGTGGAGACACCTGATACAAGGGTAAGTGTCCCGCATAAGCTACATGAAATAACACTCCAAATGGAGGAGGACAAACCCAGAAAAATGAAAGGTCTCTTTTGGGAGAACCTGACTTATGGATATGACATCCTTTTAGCTGAAAAAGATTGGCTGCCTGAAATTGTTATGGATTGCCCAAAGGGAGAAACAGTAATTTTACTGGCTTTTTCCGACCTTGTTCCAATATACGTAAAAGATACATACGCGCAGGAGTGGGCGATAGCACTTGCTCCAGCATTATATCACAACCATGTTGGGTGGGATGCTGAGTCACCTCACCATGAAATCCCAGTAAAAACTACTCCTACTCCACAGAGACAGTACCCAATAAAACAAGAAGCAAAAAAACAGGTCAGGGAGATCTTAGATCAACTTGAATACCAGGGTGTAATTGAAAGTTGCACCTCTTCAATGAATAGTCCTTTGTTTCCCATAATGAAACCCGATAATTCATACCGTCTAGTTTTCGACTACAGACATCTTAACACATGCACTAAAACATTTGCAGTACAGAATGCACACAGTGCCGCATTAATGAATAACATTGGGCAGAAGAAATACAAAACAACATTAGATAGGATTTTTCTGCCAAAATATAGAGCCTGAAAGCAGATGTTTAACAGCATTCTCAGCGCTTGGTTCTCAGCGTCAATTTTGTCCACTCCCCCAAGGGTATAAGAATAGCCCTGGGTTGTTCTCCGTTACTTCAGAATTTGGATACAGAGGCATTGTCCTATGTAGATGATATTTATCTGACGGATGATGATTTAAAGGATCACTTTACCAGGGTGAGCAACATAATTTTGGGGTTCGCTTCTGAGGGCTACAAATTCAACTTTAAAAAATCCAAAATAGTCCACCTCAATGTCCTATTTTTGGGAAATGAGCTTTCAAGTGAAGGGAAAAGCCTGGAGCTAACTTTTTTGAAACGTGTGCGCTGCTCCAACCTCCTAAATCGTTGAAAAACGTACAATCCATATTGGGATTCTTAAATTTTGGCAGAACTTACATTTTAGATTACGCAGAAAAAGTAAAACCTTTCTACGACCTAATAACACCTGATTTTTCAGTTAGGCATTGGACACAGGAACACACAGATATCCTTCGTTCCTTACAAGCTCACATGATAGCTTCAAAACACCTACACACACGTGTAAACCTCACAAGTTTGGTGATTCGTGTTATAACGGGTCAATCAGGGTATACTTACCTAACCTTCAATAAAGGCGAAACAGTACCCATAGCACACAAATCACACTTGTACACAAATGCTGAAATGCGTTTTGCTTCTACAGAAAAAATTCTGACGGCAGTACAGACTGCTGTAGAGAGAGAAAATATAAACAAGCAAGGCTTGGGTCCTTAGCTGCCTGGACTGGACCACTGTGTAATGAGAAACAAACTGTATGTCCAGGGAGACTGTTAACCGTAAGTTTGGTGGACACCTTAGACCATTAGTTCAAAGGCGCCAAAGCTTTATTCAGCTTATATTGTGACATTTATACAACAATCAGACTTAATTATGCATATATTAGAGTGGAAAACACTAAGTTGAAGTGGCGTCATACATAACTCATTTTGTGTACATATTCAAACTAAATCAACATCACATCAAATGTAACAATGACAATGGACAGTAAGGTGAATTAATCATATAACACACAAATAAAAATTAGAAGCACAAAGCAATTGACCAGTCCTAACTTTGAAGTTACACACTAGGCGGACATTGTCTCTTTTTCAGGCTCTTGCCTACTGTCCTGCCTGTGAAATAGAGATGGGGTTGGAATCGTTGGTAGGGTGTTGCATGGAAAGGGAGAGAAATTCAATTGGTTCCCTTGTGGCACACCCTAAAAAATGCCCCATTCTCAGGAGTCAACGCGTTTCGAACCCGGAATTGTTTAAGAGTTCTCCTCAGGACTTGGACCTGGTCGTGGAGTGGACTCTACAATAAAAACAAACAGTAATGTAATGTCTGTCCCAACCTTGTATGAGGTTTACAGAAAACGTTCAATGTCAGTTATTTTATGTATGTACCTGAATGCGGCGTTAGATAGACCCGTTGGGTGTTTGTACCTGAATATAGTGTTGAATGAATTCGCTGGGTGTGAAGGGCTACAGAGGGTGAAAGCTAAAAACACTGTGGTAGGTATGTTCTGGTGGAAGGACTACCCAGACCTTGAAAAAGCCTAAATTGAATATTCTTACCCTGCAGGTGCTTGAGTATGGGCAGGCTCTCTACGTGTTAGTTACTCGTGCCTCTTTAGTCACCGAGTTCTGAAAGAGCAAACATACTGTGTTTTAGTGGAACAGCGCATACAACGATTGAAGTGTCAAATATTTTGAAATTATGCCTTTTAGTACCTTAGGGGCTGCCTAGGCGTCGCTCTTATTCTTTAATTACTGCCTCGCTGGGGTCCGAGAACCCAATTCTCTTCTGCGTCCCTGTAAATATTAAAGGCTCACTATTACGTCCGGAAAACTACATCAGTCCTTATTGTTCCGCACGCTTCTGTGCGTGTATGCGCGGTGTCACTTGCCTGTAATTAATCGCGGGGGAGAAATCGTGTCTTGCTCCATCGCATTGGAAAACCTTACAGAAGCTGACAGGGGCGTTTCTAACTGCAGCTGGTGTATTGACCCGGCTGGAGAACAAAGGCCATGTGGCCTGATGGATTCTGGGCCCTGTAGTCTGAATGTCAGACTTCTTAACTATAGTTTCGTGATTTCAGAGCTTTAAGGTGTTCAACCAGGAAGTGACCGTGAAGTTCTGTCCTCACGTGTTTTTTCTGTAGCCGAATTAATTTATCTGAAACGTTCTGTTGTTTGGCAGAGTTGCTAAGTGTAACTGTAGAGAACAAGGTTGGGTCAGAAATGAGTTTTTGGATATGATCTTCACTAAAGGAAAGTGTTTCCTTCTCCGACATGTCAATTCCCTAGTGAGCCTTCTTGAGGCTTGCTAGGAAACACCTAATGTGTGTAGATGAAAGTTTGTGAATCTAGTAGCCTTGCGGACCGCCGTCCGCCCTACTAACAGTATAAACAAGCAAGGCTTGGGTCCTTAGCTGCCTGGACTGGACCACTGTGTAATGAGAAACAAACTATATGTCCAGGGAGACTGTTAACCGTACGTTTGGTGGACACCTTAGACCATTAGTTCAAAGGCGCCAAAGCTTTATTCAGCTTATATTGTGACATTTATACAACAAACAATCAGACTTAATTATGCATATATTAGAGTGGAAAACACTAAGTTGAAGTGGCGTCATACATAACTCATTTTGTGTACATATTCAAACTAAATCAACATCACATCAAATGTAACAATGACAATGGACATTAAGGTGAATTAATCATATAACACACAAATAAAAATTAGAAGCACAAAGCAATTGACCAGTCCTAACTTTGAAGTTATGCACTAGGCGGACATTGTCTCTTTTTCAGGCTCTTGCCTACTGTCCTGCCTGTGAAATAGAGATGGGGTTGGAATCGTTGGTAGGGGTCTATCTAACGCCGCATTCAGGTACATACATAAAATAACTGACATTGAACGTTTTCTGTAAACCTCATACAAGGTTGGGACAGACATTACATTACTGTTTGGTTTTATTGTAGAGTCCACTGCACGACCAGGTCCAAGTCCTGAGGAGAACCCTTAAACAATTACGGGTTCGAAACGCGTTGACTCCTGAGAATGGGGCATTTTTTAGGGTGTGCAACAAGGGAACCAATTGAATTTCTCTCCCTTTCCATGCAACACCCTACCAACGATTCCAACCCCATCTCTATTTCACAGGCAGGACAGTAGGCAAGAGCCTGAAAAAGAGACAATGTCCGCCTAGTGTGTAACTTCAAAGTTAGAACTGGTCAATTGCTTTGTGCTTCTAATTTTTATTTGTGTGTTATATGATTAATTCACCTTAATGTCCATTGTCATTGTTACACTTGATGTGATGTTGATTTAGTTTGAATATGTACACAAAATGAGTTATGTATGACGCCACTTCAACTTAGTGTTTTCCACTCTAATATATGCATAATTAAGTCTGATTGTTTGTTGTATAAATGTCACAATATAAGCGGAATAAAGCTTTGGCTCCTTTGAACTAATGGTCTGAGGTGTCCACCAAACTTACGGTTAACAGTCTCCCTGGACATACAGTTTGTTTCTCATTACACAGTGGTCCAGTCCAGGCAGCTAAGGACCCAAGCCTTGCTTGTTTATACTGTTAGTAGGGCAGACGGCGGTCCGCAAGGCTACTAGTTTCACAAACTTTCATCTACACACATTAGGTGTTTCCTAGCAAGCCTCAAGAAGGCTCACTAGGGAATTGACATGTCGGAGAAGGAAACACTTTCCTTTAGTGAAGATCATATCCAAAAACTCATTTCTGACCCAACCTTGTTCTCTACAGTTACACTTAGCAACTCTGCCAAACAACAGAACGTTTCAGATAAATTAATTCGGCTACAGAAAAAACACGTGAGGACAGAACTTCACGGTCACTTCCAGGTTGAACACCTTAAAGCTCTGAAATCACGAAACTATAGGTAAGAATTCCGACATTCAGACTACAGGGCCCAGAATCCATCAGGCCACATGACCTGTGTTCTCCAGCCGGGTCAATACACCAGCTGCAGTTAGAAACGCCCCTGTCAGCTTCAGTAAGGTTTTCCAACGCGATGGAGCAAGACACGATTTCTCCCCCCCCCGCGATTAATTACAGGCAAGTGACACCGCGCATACACGCACAGAAGCGTGCGGAACAATAATGACTGATGTAGTTTTCTGGACGTAATAGTGAGCCTTTAATATTTACAGGGACGCAGAAGAGAATTGGGTTCTCGGACCCCAGCGAGGCAGTAATTAAAGAATAAGAGCGACGCCTAGGCAGCCCCTAAGGTACTAAAAGGCATAATTTCAAAATATTTGACACTTCAATCGTTGTATGCGCTGTTCCACTAAAACACAGCATGTTTGCTCTTTCAGAACTCGGTGACTAAAGAGGCACGAGTAACTAACACGTAGAGAGCCTGCCCATACTCAAGCACCTGCAGGGTAAGAATATTCAATTTAGGCTTTTTCAAGGTCTGGGTAGTCCTTCCACCAGAACATACCTAACACAGTGTTTTTAACTTTCACCCTCTGTAGCCCTTCATACCCAGCGTAATTCATTCAACACTATATTCAGGTACAAACACCCAACGGGTTTATCTAACGCCGCATTCAGGTACATACATAAAATAACTGACATTGAACGTTTTCTGTAAACCTCATACAAGGTTGGGACAGACATTACATTACTGTTTGTTTTTATTGTAGAGTCCACTCCACGACCAGGTCCAAGTCCTGAGGAGAACCCTTAAACAATTCCGGGTTCGAGAAGCGTTGACTCCTGAGAATGGGGCATTTTTAGGATGTGCCACAAGGGAACCAATTGAATTTCTCTCCTTTCCATGCAACACCCTACCAACGATTCCAACCCCATCTCTATTTCACAGGCAGGACAGTAGGCAAGAGCCTGAAAAAGAGACAATGTCCGCCTAGTGTGTAACTTCAAAGTTAGGACTGGTCAATTGCTTTGTGCTTCTAATTTTTATTTGTGTGTTATATGATTAATTCACCTTAATGTCCATTGTCATTGTTACATTTGATGTGATGTTGATTTAGTTTGAATATGTACACAAAATGAGTTATGTATGACGCCACTTCAACTTAGTGTTTTCCACTCTAATATATGCATAATTAAGTCTGATTGTTTGTTGTATAAATGTCACAATATAAGCTGAATAAAGCTTTGGCGCCTTTGAACTAATGGTCTAAGGTGTCCACCAAACTTACGGTTAACAGTCTCCCTGGACATACAGTTTGTAGAGAGAGAAAGAGCACTGGCTCAGGGGAAACGAATAATTGTCGTAACTCTAGTACCGGCCTTAGAAGCTGTTACAAAAGCAAGCGTTCCGAATGCTAAAGCTTTACATCCAAGATTAATACAATGGGCTAATTCTGTCACTGCAACAGATGTAGATTACAAATTTGACTCTACACTTAAGTTAAGACGCAAGCATTTCTGCAATATGAACAAGAATATCCTCTCCTGAATGAAATAATGCCTCTAGATCAGTATGAATATATTATTTACACTGACGGTTCTGCTCAGCCGGCCATAGGAAGTAAACAACAATAAAGCGCCACGTGTGTGATTGTGAAGGGTCGTATGCAGGAAGGCAAGTTCCATCCTAGCAGTACAATGACACAGTCTCTAGGAGACTGCACAGCGCAGCTGGGAGAATTAAAAGCTCTGTTAATGGCACTAATAAATACAGATCGAGAATTCCCCACACTGATTGTGTGTGATTCTTTTTACTGTGTCCAGTCATACAATGAATATCTTCACTACTGGGGTCAAAATGGGTTTGAAGACTCAAAAGGTGGCACAATTAAGCATAAATTGCAATGGGAACAGGTAGCTGAGTTGAAAAACGAACTACCAAGAGCTCACGTGATACACACACTGAGTCAGCAATGTGATGGCATTCACGTTGAAGGAAATTCATTAGCTGATGAAGCCGCAAAAGGGGCAGTACCAACTGCTGCTGTAGCTGCAACCACTCATTATAGTACGAGAATAGACGGACAGATAATGGTAGCTGTCATTGCTTCACGCAATAACAGCACAGCCTTACCGAAAGGTTTTCTACTCAAGTACTCCTACAAGTTAGCTGCAAAAAATATTCAGTATGCTCAAATTCAGGGAGTGGGGGACAGAGTAATACCAAACATGGATTGCAGGTTAGGTTTAATTCTAGCTGCACACGAGGGTCTAGGTTCTGCACACGCAGGAGTTACCGCGACGGATTCTTTACTTAAACAACGCTATTGGTGGCCAGGACTAACTAAACAGACGAAGAATTTGGTCTTAAAGTCCCACATCTGTCAGCAGATGAAGGGTTACGCCTTGGCGCGTCCGGCGCAGACACCATTACTAATATAAGACAGACCACTCGCCTGTGTCTATTTGGACCACTGTGGCCCCCTACAATCAGATGGGGCTTACAAGTATATCTTGGTGGCAGTGGATTCATGCTCTAGATTCCTGTGGGTTTGGCCTCAGTGCTCGGCTGACGCTCAAACTGTTATAAAAGATTTGCGAGTCTTAATAGGGACATAGCCAGTTGGCAGATTACATTCTGACAGCAGCCCCGTGTTTAGCTCTAGGGCTTACAAGGAAGCCATAGGAAGTTTGGGTGTTGCATTGCGGTACTCCTCTCTGTACCATCCAGAGGGAAATTCGGTCGTGGAGAGGAAAAACCGAGACTTAAAGCAATCTTTGACAGCAAAGGTATTAGGTTTGGGTGGTAGTTGGGTCAATCACTTATATGGGGTCCAGAGGGCACTCAATAATATGCCAAGAAGTTCCCTAGGAGGTGTCACTCCTTACGAAGTCCTATTTGGAACGAGAATGTGGGTACCTGATCTCGATTGTGAAAGCACAGTGGCGGATGAAAAACTATTTGACATCAATAAACGTTTGGCTGTTTTACAGGATCTCAATTAATTCCGGGCACTACAAAGCGATGTGCAAGTAAAACGCACCGCCACTGGGGAGGTCAAATCAGTCACAGCAAGACCTGCCTGGATCCCTAAAGTCGGGGATCTGGTCAGAGAAAAGACTGTGGACAATAAAGAATTTGGGCCATCATACAGAAAGGCTGTACCTGTCCTGGCTGTCGAAGGAACAAGAACAGTACTTCTTCCACCTTTTGCCGGCAAAAAAAAAAAGAGATTTGTCTCCATTGATCTGATCAAACCACACTATGTGGCCGATACTGAATAGTACGCCTTGTGGGCTCTTCGGTAGCTGACGCTCTCCTCTCGCTACCATACAGAAAGTTCAGACAGAAAGACTCATAACTTTTGAAGAGTCACCAATACAAAGTAATGGACTTTCCAACAATAAAATGGAACTCGTTCCTGTTGAAACAGAACATCAAAATACAAATGAAAGACAAATATCAATTCGGCCTACCACCGGCATCTACATAAATAGGCCTCTACAAGAGACGTCTGCCAGTTCAACAAAACCTGTTGAGCTACCAAAAATAGATCGATCTGCATCTGGCTACTTCATCGATTTTGATACTTTCTCTCTGGATGCCAGTGAACCTGAAACAACGCCAGCTCAAGTTTCCCGTAAACAACAACTTCATGACTTCTACATTTTTCTGAAAAAAAACTTCCCTAGTTTCACTTTCTATTCTGGATTGGCCTAGTGACTGTCTTTTGCTTACTCGTGAATGGAAACTATCTCCCAGAACAGTCTGCAGTATCAAATGTGAACTTGGTCATGAAACCTCATACGTCATCTCATTGTGAACAAAGATACCTGTCCTTCGTGAACATTACAGCTGTTCTAATTACTGATGGTATAGTTTGGGACAGAGTTTCATATGATGTATTTGGTCCTACAGAACTTTTGAAAATACTCCATGCATTCAAAATTTCTTTAAAATATATCATTACCTTCAGTACATTTTCCGACGATTGGGATTTTGAAACTGTAAATAATATGTTGTCTGATTTAGAACAATCGCTGCATTTTCAAGCATTGAAATGTTAGAGGACACATCTGATTATGACACAATGTATTGTTACCAACATTATGGTCATTACTTTTTACGTAAATCCAGTATCCCACGTAATGTTTTTACATACCACCAATGGGAACAATGCCCAACACCACCGAAAGGTAGTTCACGAACAATTGCACAGAAATGTTCTTATTTTTCAGGGTTTAACACTTCTGACCCGACCTCATATTACTATAAGGTTGCACCAACAACTGCACAGAAAAATATGCTAACTAACACCAAACAGATTTACTCTGCATCCTTTATTTCCCAACTGTCTGAACAGGGTTTCGACTTATGGAAGATACTATAGACGTAAAATCAGTCTGGGGTTCAAAGGAATGGCAAGTTCAGGGAACAGAAGCACTATTTCGAGCGTGCCTCATTGCACAGCAGATAATATTTCTGAACGACACTGTGCAACAGACTTCCTGTCTTGGAATAGCCAAGAACAAAGACTTGAACACACCTCGGATTCCCTCACCATCACACTTTGAGAGGTGGCAAAACTTTACAACACGTGGTGGGGATACAATAGATGACATCATACATTAGAGTTCATCAGACCTCAATGGAAGGGATGGTTAGTTTGGCCTACAGACACAAATAGATGTCAGACAAGATTCAGAGGTACCACCGAAGGGTTTAGTATCCATAGGCCGGACCAACGCTATGTACAACAAGAACATCTGGGGGGTGGTGACATCATACAGTGTCGGGAAGTTATGCCTCGATTGGCTAAAAACCTCATCACTGTCCCAGGTGAAACAACACTTATCCTTACTATCAGAAGACATGGATCTAAGGGACTTTTTATTGGGTGCCCGAAAGCCACGTCAGAAACGTTTCTTATAAGCTGTTTTAATTTAATCTGGAAGATCTCTCAACAAGAAGCTGCGGAGAGACTTCATGAAATTGATAAAATTAACCTAGAAAAAGCGTTAGCTGTAGTTGATAATGGTATGACTACATTAACATCCAGGATTTATTCACTGGGAAACATTGTATCTTCTGCTATAGATATACTAGAACAGGATTTGCCCATACTACAGCACGGATAGTCTCAGCTACGTTCTATTATGTTGTTAAGCTGGACACTACAATCATTGCGTTCCGGTTATGTGCCTCGGCGATTTATTAACAGTACGTCCTTGTTCTCTGCATACAATCTAACTAAAAAACAGATAACTATGGCACAAAGGGGAGCAAAATATACAATGCTGCGTATTGAAAAACTGGACCAATTACCTTTCACTGTGGCAGAGTCACCATCCACAGAAGGGTTAATCTATGGCCATATAACATTACCAGTCACCACTTTCCAGTTTCAGTATTGCCTAGAACAACAGGCAGGCAGATATGAAGCGATGGGTAGGGAATTCATCAAGGAATCTTGGGAATCTCCATACAGATTTCGATGCAGGAGTGGGGACATGGAAGTGTTTCTAAGCAGTACAAACTGCGAGAACTCTTTAAGTGGATCTCTCATATGACAGGATTTTATGCTTCACAGGGCCTGTAATGGTTCAGTTGCAAACTTATCCTGTCATTTGAAAGGGTCCCCAGCTGCCGTGATGAATCCGGTATTCAGATTGCTCTTGAATGGGTGTTACTTGATGCTGAATGATCAAGGTTGTTGCGGGATGCTTCCGGGCATCGCATATCTTGTCACTGTAAACTCCAGGGTTACTTGTTGTATGCAAGTTTTTTTCCCACCGACCCACACAGTCTGGGAGGCGCTGTTATGGCCTTCGTTGAATGTTTCCTTTGTACGGTTTGATACTCTGAGCCAAATGAAAGCCATACTTTTACAGAAAACCGTGCCCTTAACCTCTGCCCGAGAGACTTTTGATCTTCAGGTCGCAAAGGTCCTCAGCTGAGATACAGGCACTTGTACGAACGAACTGCCCTTTCCATTTCACAGAAATGGTACAACGTATCTTTAACATGTCTGATACTACGGGTATAGTACACCTATTTAAGACCATAGGTTCTGGACTGTTAAGCACCTTTCAGACAGTCTTCGGAGTGATTCCAGCATTCATACACTCCGTATTCAGAAGCTTTTTTGGAGGACTTCTGCTGATCCTGTTACTAATAGCAGGAATCCTGATTGTAATTTTTCTGCTACGCAATGGACATCCCAGTCACCAAGGAGATGGAAAAAACGCTCTTGGAGCGCCAATACCGTGATCGCATGGTACTCCATCTGGGCACACCTCGCCTTTGCGAACTGAGCGAGTCTTGGTTCCTGTCATTTAGACCAGTCTGGATCGACTGTGTTCTGCCTGTCCTCCGATGCCTGTTCTGCGGACAAGAATGTATGTTGGATCTCTGTCTAACACTTCCACCGGTTGCGCCACCGGACGTGGAGGCTTTACTGGACCTGATAGTGGCCCATGTACTGCTGTGTCCTCAGAGTATTCCTGTGTTGATGTCTGCATTCTTAGAGCCACCACAGGATGCTTCAGCTCCTGTTGGAACGGATACCGACTCCTCTACAAACACTCAGGCCTTGGATGTCATACAAGCTTCCCCGCGCTGGTGGACGCCTCATTCGTCCCCTTTTTGAGCCTTACTACGGAGGTTTCATTCCTCCTCTGCTGACCACGGAGATTTCATTCTTCTGCCAAACCGGAATTCATTTCTCTCCGTTGCCGCGACGCCGATCCCGGAATCGCTTATCCCTCCGGCTCCTACTGTCTGCCAACACCCCGTATGATAACCTCATCATGCTACGGAATTTGTCCCAATAGGCTCCACTTGACTGCCTGAACACCGCCATACTTAGCAGGCTTCCATCACGCTGTGAAATTAATTAACTTGGTTTCCATGCGGACACTTGACACTTTCACTTATCCGTCCTACTCTCTGACTGTATTGATCCGGACACTTGACTTACCCCTGTCCAGTTCAGCACTACTTCCTACCAAATGACCATTGTCCTGATGATGACCTGAAATCGATCAGGTTGAAACGCCGTTGACTACCGAGCATAGAACTTTGGCGCTATTGTGGTCAATTTAATTAATCTGACTTTCTAAACATGAACATTGTATATACCCTTTTGTAAACTTTGACCACTTTCTTCCTAAAAAAAAAACACACACAAAAAAAAAAAAATTATCGCCGTTCACGTTTCTCTTGTCACCCTTGTGTCACTGCGCCGCTCACCTTCACCAAACACGTCCAGTGTTCACCTTGTGTGCTTTTGGTCATTGTATATTTAACTGTACTGTAGTGCTGCTATAACTACTTACAAATAATACCTTCCTTTTTTCACTCCAGCTGCATTGTTGTGGCCTCCCTTTTGTTCTCCATCCCCGTTGTGATTTGTTTCACTGTTTTTATTGCTCCCCCCCTTTTCAGTGTTTTCCAGTTGAGGCATTGTTGTATGTTAAATACAGGCTTCCCCAGCATCGGCTGTGGGCAATACAGAAGATCATTTGTGCTCGATTGACCTGATCTGTGAGGTGTTGCAGGGACCATCGTCTGCGACGGCAACCAACAGTGATGTTGCGTCTCCCGGCCAGGACACATAAACATTTGGCTCATCGTGTGATGGGAAAAATTTGGCCTTCTCAAAACAACCAAATTTGGAATTTTAAACAACACTATTTTTTTTTACTGAACAGCCTGGCTTTCAGACACTCATAGTTGTTGGAACTATATATACGAACATATTTTAGTAAGACTTCTACTGCTTAAAATACAATTTTAGCATTTGTTAAATTTTTACATTTTTTTTTTAACTCACTATTATTTGGACTAATTAGTTATTTGCATACAATCCCTTGAAGTACATTAACATTTTAGTTTGTCATCCAGTCGGATGAGGAGTGGGTGTTATGTTTCATATAGGTACCCCAATATAGGCTCAGGTAGCAACCAAACCTTTCACCTATATTTCCCCTGCCATTACACTACATAACGGTTCTTGGGACTGACCTTTTACCTATTTATGGTACTGCTTATAGGACGTCGGGTTTTCCCTGAAAACTAGCCTCATTCATTATGCATGAAGATTCTTGGAAACTCAGCAGGACTACCATCTCCTGCATAATAACTATGTATAAGGGTCATTCCTTCCGTTATCCTAAGTCCGACATGACGCAGCAGGGTAGATCCCCTGAGGGTACCACTTTGGGTATATAAACACCATATCTTTGCTGAGGCAAGGAGAGGAGAAAAAGGACTTCCATGCTGACACACTGACGCAAGACGCTGAGGTTCCTACACGCAGACACTCCAGCTCGCAGAGGTCTGACATCCCTCGCGGGGTGTCCATCTCGAGATCAAGACGGGGTCCCACAGTCTCTCACTTCAGGTAACGGGGTTGACTTTATCCTAGAGGGATTCTTGGCTCTACACCTACTTACATGCTAGGTACACTTAGGTACATCTAGTTACGGTTGCATCGTAGGAGTACGCATTATTACTGTCATGTATTTTTATACCTGCCTGTATTCATTGTTTTAGCGCTATGGTAGAAATCTACCATCCTTTTACTCTGTTGGTGCTTATAATCATTTATATCTGTTTCTGTCTTATGGTTGTTTCAGCACACCTATTTTACACTAGAATTACGCTGGTTCAATAAATGCTTATGGAAAACGTCCCCACCGTTTATTCTGTGTACCTCTTTGAGACAAAGTGAGCACGAGGGACTGAGCGAAAAGTACTGTACTGTTTCCACGATCCCTGATGGAACAGAATTGTCACGTTCAATAGTTGCCTAGATCTATCCTCTCCTTGGTAAGAGGAGTTTACAGTGGCACTGTGAGCTAGCTGGTACACAGGCAAACATACCTGTGGGGGTGTCTAGAATCAGCCTGAACACCAATCCTACAGTCTATGTTGTCTAAACGCGTAGATCCTAAATAGGTTTATAGGAACTACACAACAGCTCGGCTACCAAAAGGTGCTTTTGCTGGAATACATGAGAGACTATTTTACATCTGAAATCTGAATAGTCCACTCATTTATCACACTGCTTGTCACATTGAATTCTTTATCTCCTACATACATTCTATACTGAAAAAAATCACTATTTGATACTTTTTTCCCAGCACTGGCAAAGCCAATAAGGCAGGATTTAATGTGATAAACATAACTTATCCACGCAACACAAGTGAACAACTTTGGTGAAGGCCTGTGCTTACATGAGTTGGCATATTAATGCCAAACGTATTGTCTTTGCCTATGCTTGTTTCCTGAAGATTGCAATATTTTCCAGTTATAGCTGAAGAGCGTAGTACTCCATTGCCTGGTTGCCAGAATGGAAAATACTCATCTCGTGTCGTACTTGGTAAAACCTAGGCCTTTAAAAGGCTTCTTTTGGGGGGGCAGCAAGGCCTTAACTGGCATTCACTCTTCCTGCAAAAGAAAATATGGCATGCACCTGTGCAGCGCTTAAGGAAAGTTGCCCGTTTCAAAATGTTAAACAGAGTTTCACTGCACTTTGTGAAAACATGTGTCCTCAGGGCTGTGGAGTCACCCCGTTTTCCAGTCAGAAAACAGCAGAGCAGATGTATTTTTTTTTTTACAACTCCTGCTTTAGAGGGACAACAGAAACGTCATAATGTGTCAAAGAACAAAAGAACACAGCATGTCTATTCCTTACCCAAATAGCAAAGAGGGCCGGTGCAGTCTCCTGTTGTACAGATGAAGCGCGGGGCAACTAGTGACAATCTCTATATCCTTCACACTCTCGGATGCAACTCCTGTTACTTCCTTTTAGCTCTTTTCGCTCTCTATTTTTATTTTCTCATCTCTCTAGTATCAGCTGGGATAAGTTAATACCAAAGATTCTGTTCTCTCTAAAATATATCATGCTCTCCTTTCTACTAAGAACTTTTTCTTCTGTCTCTCTGCACCTCATTCTTTCTTTCATATTCTCTCTCGCTTTTACAGCCCCATCTTTTTGTCTTGAGCTTCCTTGCAATTAGTTTTTACTTCACAGTTCCACTGTGATGCGGATGTGTCTGTCACCAAAGACAGCAGAGAAAGCAGGTAAAGTATTGAAAAAGCTTGCAAGTTTCATCTGTATCCTCAGAGCGAAACACGTGTCACCGGTGGAACTCGGTAGGTGAAGGGGTATGGTTCACCTCAATATGCGATCACTGCCAGTCTCTTGGATCAAAAACATATGCTGAAAAACATAAATTAACAATTGTCACACATTCTCACCAGATTATTGTAAAGACTTAACTATATACACGGTTTAAAGTAAACATCTGCATCTGCATGACTCGCTCAGAACCCCAGAGCAGTAGCGGTCGGCATGGCTCACAGGCAGGGGGCTGGGGCGGGGAGGGTTGGGTGCGGGGGGGGGGTCACGTGGTGGGGTCATAATTAAAATAAAACCTACCTTTCCGCCGGGTCCCGCATCTTCTCTCCTCTTGCTCTCCTGCTCTCCTGTCTCCAACAGGAACAGGAAGCAGGCAGCCAGGCTCCCTCCCCTCCCCTAAGCCAATCACAACGCTGTAATGCAGCATTGTGATTGGTCTCGACGGCGCCCAGACCGGGGCTAGTGGGGTGGGCATGCTCTCCAAGCAGGCTGCAATGCAGCCTGCATGGAGAAGAGCAGAGTGTGCATGACTGGTTTGGGCGGCCCGAGAGGCCAGACCAAACAGTCTTTGCGCACTCAGGAGTGGACAACCCACTCCTCCCCTGCCCTGCTCAGAGAGCAGAGCAGCCCTGGCCACCCGCCCACCCGCAAAGCAAACATAAAATGGTAATAACTTAAAGTTATTACCATTTTATGTTTTGGCTTCTCGCACTGCGAGAAAGCAGTGGGGTGACGCTCCTCCGCCATAGCGGAGGAGCCGCCCCTGCCCCAGAGGAGTTGCCAACAATTACTATTAATAGAATAAATGGCATATAATCCATGGAAATGTTTATATAAGGCAGTGGTCAAAGTGGGCGGGATTTGAGGGACACGACGTGCCCACACTTTCCTAATTTAAGACAAACGGTTCCCCTACTTTTTATAAAAAGGCAGCCATCCTGTGTCGGTTTGTTCCGGGAGCTGAAATGCGTTAGCTGAAGTGTAAGGTGGCGAGTCTCCTGTGCTGTGAAACCCAGGGAGGGGCAGACAGCTAAACAAGTGCTCTTGCCAGGGTGCCTGCTTGGCTGAAAGAAATGTAAATATCCACAACTGGTTAATCTGTAAATGTAAAGGGTGCTTGGAAGCTGGTATTGGCTTTAATTATTAGAATCACTTGAAGCTTCCTGATGGCCCAGATATATTCTTTTTGAGTGATATTGCAAGGAGTTCTCAGCTGAGCCTTGATGGACAGTTCTAAAAAAAATATGGTGCTATGAACAGTCTGTGTATTACTAAAATCTGCATTTCGGAAGCACTTTATCTTAAACATGTTTGCTCATTTTGTAGCCGCCTATCTTATACTGTGTATAATGGAAGTTTAAAATAATGACACATATTCACAGTGATTTCTGTCACAGACTGGGACCTCGAAGCACTAAACATACAAGTCACTATTTTCCACTGCCTCATCTAGGATTCAATTATGTGCCTCTCTGGTTATGTCTATAAGGAGTGTGTAGTTCCTAGCTGGACGTGGGGGAAAGACAGGTCTTTCTTCATGATGCCCTCACACACCCCGAAGGATGTCATGCTTCATCATAGGGCGATTGCCCCTCGTCAGGCCGGCGCTGCAATGCCTGACGGGCTCCCGAAACCGGGGCTCTTTATCTGGGATCTTTTTTGAAGAGGCCGTAAGGTGCGTGCGGGTGTGAGGGCTTGGTAGTGCACAGAGGGTGAAATGATTTTAAAATAAATCTGGAGCAGTTCTACTTAATTCAAATTTTTAATGTGTTAGATAGCTCTAGCCTAATTAAAATGTGTAAGTACCCCTACGTGGGAATAAAGTTCCTAAGGGGCAGTTAAAGTGTGGTAGGTCAACATGTTTCGTGCCCAATTCGCCCCTAACGGGTCGTTTGGCACTTCTTCAGGACCAGGAAAACTAAACGTGAAAAGTGCACTACCGTCTGGTAATGGGATTCTGTATGTAAATTTACCAGAAACGGTAGGGAGTGCCCTAGTAAACTTGTACTGGTTATGCACACAGACCTCTGCAGTGGATTAACTAACACAGGTTTCATAATGTACAATAGTGCATTTCCCACTGATTAACTTAACTTGCATTTATTTTTCCTTTAAGGTGTGCCTCATTTTATATGTAGTTACCTGAAGGTGAAAGACCAAAAAGAGTTACACAATATTTTTTTTCAGCCACACCTTTGACCCCCACCCCCATGCGCACAGCATCACAGTTCCCATACTTTTTCAAAGCGGTTCGACCACTAATATAAGGCAATATTACCAGTGTAGTACAGTTGTAGGCGATTCCCTTAATTCCTCTGAAGTGACAGGGTGTACAGGAAGAAAACGGAAATTCCAGGAAAGGTTATGGGCGGGTACATTCTATCCTAATGTCACTAAATGGGAACATGACGCATGGCGGGCTCACTCTAGGTTAAGAGCACTTAAATGTGGGCACGATGCTAATAAAAGTGTTAAAAACACATCATGCCACTTATTCTGTCCGCACACACCACTCACCACTTTCAAAACTGCTATCAAAAACAGGCACACACGCCTAGTTGCATCTGTCTTTAATAAATAATTTGGTTAATGAAAATGCGGTCTGTGGCTGGGGATTACGAGTTGGAATCTCCTTGTCTCTACTTACCCAAAATGTGTGATCCTCCGCAAATTACTTTACCTCCAGGTGCCCCAGTTCCCTTATCAGCCGCAATTGTGAGCACACAGTCGGGTATAATGGCTGCGCTCAAAAGCCTGGGCAATGCTAACCCAGTGATTATAGCACTTATTACTAGAGTAATCCCCGTTGCAGCGGTGGTCCGGGGAAAACTCTCAGACGGACGATGCAGCGACGCTTCCTATTAATACACTGCTGGGGGAAAGAAGAGAGAGAAAATCAATAATTCATTGTCAAAATGTTTCAGACAGTCCCCGAGGGTGATCACAAAAGCTCCTGGCGTGGAAAGGAAGGAAGATGCGCGGCGGCGACGGCACTGCGCGCTCCGTAGGTTCCAGGCCTTTGGCGGCCTGCCGGATGACTTTCCCGGGTATCCTAGCAACCATTCTCGCGGCCATTAGAATTTTTATGTATCACTATGTCTGTGGTGATGTCACGGTTGCCATGGCGACTATCACCTGGAGGAACTATGACACTTCTGCTGCTAAGGAGCTGAGAAAAGCTGGTATGACTGAAATCTTTCAGGGCTCCGTGCGGCGGCCAAGTTATTATTCCGAGCACGCCTGCCAGCGCGCCGCGCTACTTTTTGCTGATGGGGTAATTATAACTCTACCCCAAGTATTTCATCTCTGGGTGGATGTCTTCTTTTCTTCAGTTGAACAGCAAAGCAACAAAGACTACATATAAAGCTGCTAAATTGGAAATCTCAAATTGACCCATGTTAGGGATGAGCTGTTCATCCATTTCTGGTCTCCCCTTTGCATTCTGGTGCTTGCAGTTTTCAGACTTATATGTCTCTATGTCCAAGAAACCAAGGAAAACCAGGACTGGATGGACTGCTCCAATCTGAAGTGGGGATGCTTGTTTCCTGTCCAGGGAAGACATGGCTTGGCAGTTCCGGCTGGACTGTTCACATGAGGCACAGGGTCAAGACTGATTTGCATAGAGCTGTGTCTGAACTGGGGTGGCGAAGTGAGCTAAAGAACGATCATGGATTCAACCCAGATCTGTGACTGGGGGGTGGGTGTCTGAAAAGTTTCAACGCTCCGTCCAACATCCCCTTGTGTTTGCTTTTTCGCCCTAAGTTGGCAGGGTATGCCCAGACGTGGGTCCCTTGCTCACTTTGCCACTTGAAACAAGCTACCCTGGCTGATGAGGGCTGTTAGCCCGAAACCGGTCCCAGGATGCTTGTTTCCTGTCCAGGGAAGACATGGCTTGGCAGTTCGGGCTGGACTGTTCCCATGAGGCACAGGGCCAAGACTGATTTGCATATAGCTGTGTCTGAACTGGGGTGGTGAAGTGAGCTAAAGAACATAATGGATTCAACCCAGACCTGTGACTGGGGGTGAGTGTCTGAAAAGTTTCAGCGCTCCGTCCATCATCTCCTTGTGTTTGCTTTGTTCGCCCTAAGTTGGCAGGGTATGCCCAGACGTGGGTCCCTTGCTCACTTTGCCACTGGAAACAAGCTAGCCTGGCTGATGAGGGCTGTTAGCCCGAAACCGGTCCCAGGATGCTTATTTCCTGTCCAGGGAAGACATGGCTTGGCAGTTCGGGCTGGACTGTTCCCATGAGGCATAGGGTCAAGACTGATTTGCATACAGCTGTGTCTGAACTGGGGTGGCGCAGTAAGCTAAAGAACGATGATGGATTCAACCCAGATCTGTGACTGGGGGTGAGTGTCTGAAAAGTTTCAGCGCTCTGTCCATTATCTCCTTGTGTTTGCTTTGTTTTCCCTAAGTTGGCAGGGTATGCCCAGACATGGGCCCCTTGCTCACTTTGCCACTGGATTCAAGCTAGCCTGGCTGATGAGGGCTGTTAGCCCGAAACCGGTCCCAGGATGCTTGTTTCCTGTCCAGGGAAGACATGGCTTGGCAGTTCGGGCTGGACTGTTCCCATGAGGCACAGGGTCAAGACTGATTTGCATATAGCTGTGTCTGAACTGGGGTGGCGAAGTGAGCTAAAGAACGATGATGGATTCAACCCAGATCTGTGACTGGGGGTGTGTCTGAAAAGTTTCAGCGCTCTGTCCATCATCTCCTTGTGTTTGCTTTGTTCGCCCTAAGTTGGCAGGGTATGCCCAGACGTGGGTCCCTTGCTCACTTTGCCACTGGATTCAAGCTAGCCTGGCTGACGAGGGCTGTTAGCCCGAAACCGGTCCCAGGATGCTTGTTTCCTGTCCAGGGAAGACATGGCTTGGCAGTTCGGGCTGGACTGTTCCCATGAGGCACAGGGTCAAGACTGATTTGCATATAGCTGTGTCTGAACTGGGGTGGCGAAGTGAGCTAAAGAACGATGATGGATTCAACCCAGATCTGTGACTGGGGGGGGGAGTGTCTGAAAAGTTTCAGCGCTCCGTCCATCATCTCCTTGTGTTTGCTCTATGTCCAAGAAACCAAGAAAAACCAGGACTGGATAGACTGCTCCAATCTGAAGTGGGGACATTTAAAACAGTTCCTGAGTGTTAACTACACGTAGCTTTCCGTTTTGATTCAAGGCAAAGTTGTGGAAAGTATGGGTGTACTGAGGAAAAGATTCTGCTCCACACGACAGGTGAGGTTGACCGATTCAAGCTTTATTGGTGACAGAACCTGGTGTCAGTCCTTCTCAAGATCCAGGCAGCAACTCCTGATCTTGTAATTCCCTCAACCTCACAATCAAATAGAACACATTACAAAGAACACATGCAACTGAAAGGAACACCATGATGATGTGTTCACATCATAACACACCCCCTTCCCTTCACCCAAGAAGGAATAAAAGAAATGAGAGAAGAAGAGAGTGACAAAAACACACAAAAGAAAAAAGGAACATAAGCAATAACAACAGTGACCAGGAGCAGGAGAACGGGAACCTTAAGATGTGACAAAATCTCCAAGATAAGAAGGAGGCCTGCGAACTCTAGAGGCGCCCATGTGAGCATGATCATCACCCATGGCTGCAAGTCCGCCACCGCTACTCACACCTGAGGAAAACAAAGCAGAATAAGAACCATGCGCACCCCTAACATCCTCCAAAACCACAAAAAATCTTGCTACCTTGTCGACACGGAACGGCCCTCTGAACTTTGACAGTCCTCTGGCGATTCTTCCTGACTAAACTTTGACCCAATCTCCGACACCTATCCTATTCTCCCTCTTACCAGAAAGACTATTCACTCCCCTACTGCCACACTTCAATGCCTCCTTCAACCATGCAGGTACCAACTTGGTCCCTGGCAATCGCCCACGCATTTCCTGAAAAGGAATTTTACCTGTAACACTATGCGCAGTGGTGCGATGAGCCCACACCATGTCGTTGACCATTCTCCGTACATCAAAACGATTAGTAACAGCCAATTGTACGGTCCCCTTCACCAATCAGTTGACTCTCTCCACCATGCCATTCCCTTGTGGGTTGTACAAAGAGGTGCAAGAGTGTCGTACACTAGACGTTTTAAGAAAGGTTGACATTTCATGAGAGGTAAGCTGGGTCCCATTGTCAGTAATGAGGACCGAAGGGACACCCTTATTCTCAAAAATTTCTTCCAGGGTTAGAATGGTGCTCCTGGTAGTGACATCCCTCATGAACTTCACAATAATCCACCTGGAACAAACATCCACCACAACCATGGCAAACCTTAACTCCACCGGTAAATCTGCCAAAAGGTCCAATGAAATCCAGACATATGGTGTGACAAGCCTTACCTGGATCTTCAATCTGCCCACTTTCACTTCCACCACCTATCCTCAGTCTCTTCTCACTCTCCTTGCACATGGAACAGGACTCCGCCCACCTTTTAACCTGCTCATCAAGCCCTGACCACCAAAATTCCTCTTTAATCCTTTTGCTGTTTAAACCCTGACCTAAATGGCCCTCATGAGCTAAGTTGAATAACTTGTGATGTAGACCTATTGGAGGAACAAACCGATCACCCCTCATCATGATGGTTTGACCGCACAACAATAACTCATCCAAGATTTTAAAATAAGGCCGCACGGACAACAACAGAGTGCTCTCCCTTGACGCTCCCTGCTGAATCAACTTAATGACTTCCCTGAGGACATCGTCCGCCCTCATCTCCGCTTCCCACTCCTCAGAGGTAAAAGCTCCAAAGCCACACAGTACTGCGTCATGCACAAAGCTACAGCACCTTCTGCCTCCAACTCCCTAACCGCCACACCATCCACAACTTCCCAACTCAGCGGTAGTCTGGAAAGACAGTCCGCTTGTATATTCTTCCAACCTTGCACATATTCCAGCACATAAGAATACTCCTAAAGTCTCGCCGCTAACCTTGCTAGTCTTGCAGAGCCTTTCCCAGCTCCCCCTGAAGACAACATTTTTAAAAGTGGCTTGTGGTCGGTGATCATAGTAAAAGTAGCTCCCCACCGATACACTCGAAAATATTCAGCACCCCAGGCAGCCCACGCCTCTCTTTCTATAACTGAGTAATTCCTCTCAGCTTGCGTAATGGTACGCAAAGCGAGAGCAACAGTCCTTTCCTTTTTGCCATGCATCTGGAATAACACCACCCCTAAGCCTGTTGCGCTAGCATCCACTGTCAATATAGATCTTAATTTACTGTCAAACAATGACATAATTCTGGCATCACAAACATCCCCTTTTATTTTGTCAAAACAGGCATTCTGCTCCTTGTCCCACTCAAATTTCTCACCTTTGCGGAGAAGTTTCCTCAGGCTCTCAGTCTTATCAGCAAACTTGTCGACAAACTTAGAATAGTATTCAATGAGCCCTAAAAATTATCTTAATTGATCTTTGTCCAAAGGCGGGGGAGCCAACATTATAGAGTCTAATAAAGACCGCTTGGGCTTGACCCCACCATTGGATATGCAGCATCCTAGATATTCTATCTGTTCACTGAGAAAGGTACACTTCTCTTTATTTAGTGTCAATTCAAAATCCCCCAACCTTCTCAAAACCGTTCTCAAAGCCAAATTGTGCTGTTCCACCGTCTCACCCATGATCAAAATATCATCCTGAAAATACACAACGTTTCCCACACCCTCCAAGACTTTAGTCATCATTCTTTGGAAAACACTTGCAGCCGACGCTAACCCGAACGGCATGCGAGTGAATCGATAAGTACCTTCAGAGGTGATAAATGCTGTCAAGTATTTTGAGTCTTCGTGCAACCTGATTTGGTGGTAAGCACCCCTCAGGTCCAATTTGGAGAAGTACTTACCACCCTTGACCAAGACTAATAACTCGTTAATATTTGGAAGGGGAAAGGTGTCTGTGATTATTTCTTGGTAAAGGGCTCTGAGGTCCACACAGAACCTCAGGCGTCTGTCGGACTTCTGAGTAATAACCACGGAGATACCCACTGTGAGGTTTCTACCGGCTCAATCACACCCTCTCTCAACATGTCCTTCAACAACTCCTTGACACCCTCCCTCACGGAAAGTGGTACTCTCCTCAGCTTGTGCTGCTATGAGCATACCCCTTCAAACACCCCAGGGATTTACTAAAGACCCTCGTGGCACCTCCCAGCACATCACTGAGAAGTACATCATCAACCACCATTACCTGGTTAGGTGCTCTAGGGTTTATGACAATGTTGAGGTCAAACTGATGCATCCATCCTAATATAGGTGGTCCTCCCAAAGAAACATACCCTTACCATTGACACTACGGGTTTCGAATTGAATGGTCCCTTCCATGTCGATGAGCTCACCATTAAACCCGCAGGGACTAATATCCTTTGGCTTAAGTTTAACATTAGGCCACCGTTCCTCAAACAACTCTTTGGGATTAGTGGTGTACATCGAACCCGAATCAACCATCAAGTCCACTTCCTTCCCACACACCACAAACTTAGCAGAAGGCCTGGTTATCCTCCTTTCTCCATCCTTGTCAATGCATACATTCACACACTTGGCATCTACACCAACCACAAGTACTCTATCACAATACTGGCCGTCCAACGTTTCACCAACCACCCCTACCCTCGGCCTAGTTTCCTTGTTGCCCAGACTATTGTCCTTACACAACCTAGCATATTGTCCCCTGCGTCCAAATTACCTGCATTCTTTGTTGATGACAAAACAACGTTTGAAGTCACTAGAGTGGAACGTGCTGCCACAACGTGCACACTCCTTCACTTTACCTTTGACTGAGGGTGTGTCTACTCCTTTCCCATCTTTCTTTTTAATGACACAGACTTCCTCCTGATAATCATGACTATTGTCTACTGCCGAGACCTCCCCTGTCTTCTCTCTCCTGTCAAGTTCCTTCATGCACCCTTGAGATTCCTCTATAACCTTCGCCAACTCAATTGCTTCCCTGAGAGAAGGATCCTTTGCTGCCCATAATCTTTCCTGTATTTTCTTGTCCTTACATTGCACAATAAGCTGGTCACGAATAAGCTCCTCGGTCATTGCACCTAAATGACATTTGAGAGAAAGTTCTCTAAGCCTTGCCACAAATTCATCGATAGATTTGTGCTCTGCTTGAGGAGGAGTGTAGAATTTGTAACGTACCATAACCAAGTTCAGTTCCCTAGCGAACCTATTCTCCAGACGCTTGATGACCTCTTTATAAACGTTTGTAATGGCTTGACCACTTGGTCCTATGGCCACCAGCAAGTATTTAAAAATACTCTGCCCTTCAGTACCTAGAACACTGAGCAATAGTGCTTTTCTCCTGGCTGCAGAAAATTCTTGACCATCCAGTGCAATAATATAATTTTCTAGTATCTCCACCCAATCTTCCCACGGAATTGGAGGTGTGCCCGGCGCATTTAAAAAGAAAGGAGGAGCTACTATGTTGCCATAAGCAGCCATGACCTACTGGTAATCCTAAATATATTTTAGCACAGGAAGCAAGGATACAGTAAAGTACACTAATACACATGTAGGTGTGCAGATCACCGAAGCCTTTGAAGATAATGGTGTCTGCAAGGGTGTCTCCAAATGCACTGAAAACAGGTGTGCAGATCACCGAAATGCCAAGTAGCAACGACTCTGCATGCACAGCAAGCGATGTGCCAATGAACAAGACAGCACACAAATTCAGATACAGGTGTGCAGATCACCGAAACTTTTAAAACAACAGTGTCTGCAATAGCCCTAAAATGCACTGAAAACGGGTGTACAGATCACTGAAGAGTCAAAGAACAACGTCTTTGCCTGCACACTTAACCAACGTACAGATCCTCAAGACAGCAGAAAGCAAATCAGAACACCGGCTTACCACAAGGACATGAAAATCGGCAAGACCTCACCTCGAGAGTTCGCCGGGACAGCTGTGAGAAAACAGAAGCGTTTCTGTTCCAGATAAAGCCACTTGAAACTGAACAGAAAATGGGCACCGGCAGCGTGATTACGCTGCGCTTCAGTGACAACAGCGTTCTGCACAACGGAGGAACTCAGGTGCCGTTGCGTACGCAGGTGCGCTGCGCTCCAATGAAGAGGTATGCTGCACTTCAATGACTTTGTGACGACACGGCAAGCAGATTAACAGCACGAGCATCGCTGGCGATGTAATCTGTGAGCTCGTGGAGGCGTGCAAGGCCTGCAACGGTATGTCTTACTCGTAAATGAAAACCAAAAAACAGTACCTTGTGACAAGGAGATTTGCCCATACACCTCACTGGGGAGAGGAAGCACCCCACTCCAACGGCAGTAGTCAGGATCAGTTAATCTCCGCTGGTATCGTCTGAGAGGTATGACGGGCGCCGGTGAAACCGCTACATATAGACCACCCAGGTTGTGTCCACTCTGTTCCTCATGTAGACAACTCATCGCTAAAATGTACTGAGGAAAAGATACTACTCCACAAGACAGGTGAGGTTGACCGATTCAAGCTTTATTGGTGACACAACCTGGCGTTAGTCCTTCTCAAGATCCAGGCAGCAACTCCTGATCTTGGAATTCCCTCAACCTCACAATCTAAATAGAACACATTACAAAGAACACATGCAACTGAAAGGAACACCATGATGATGTGTTCACATCATAACAATGGGCAAAATGTGCAATGAAAAAAATCCATGTTAATCTCCAGAGCCTCAACATGGGGCTTGTGGAGTAAATTATAGCATCATCCACCATGCTGGAGCGAGCCTTACTGCGTACATATCCTTCCTCATCACACTGCTGAGCTTTGGGACTGAAGACACGATAATAGCGATACTCTGGTCACTCGTATGACACCAAGATGCTTCGCACATAGGTTCACAGCAAATACAACACCCTTACCACCAAGCACTCCCCCATGGTGTATCATACTAGAGTCAGCTAATAAGTCCCAGAAGGCTGCAGTGCATTCAGTACACGGCAGCAAGAATTACTCTAAACTTCCCATGCAGCACTCACATCACAACACACCTGAAGGAGCTCTACTGACTCCCCATTCACAAACAAGCACAATTCAAACTCTTCGTTCCTTGTTCACATTTTCAAGGCACTACATAACACTGGCCCAGTATCCCTCAACAATCGCATCTGCTTTCACAAACCTTCCAGACACCTCTGCTCATTCGTAATCCTCACTTAAAGTATTCTGCAAGAAGCTAAAGACCTGGCTTTTTGAGAAGCTTCCTGTCTGCCGATCCTTGGCAGAACAACCAGGCACGGACCTCAATCAGACTCACAAGAAGACTTTAAACAACGTAAATGTTGTGGAGAAGCAGTGTAGTTTATTCAGAGGTAAACCACAGAATCAAACAGGCATAATGCCTGCCATGACGCATTTCGCTCGCCACACGCGAGCTTGATCACATGATACGCCACGTATCCGGGGAACTCAATAAATAACAAAACGTGCACTAATGACTGTAAAAACAGCCTCACCAAGATAGTGAACATAATAGACAGACTAGAAACAATAATAATAGCAGCACAGTAAGACTGATACGCTTACATCTTCAATAGACATCGATTCATAGAATTCAATGTGAAAATGCGATACCCTGTAAAACAGTATTGTCAATGTGCAAATACGCAAAATTGATAGTGTCTGTACAAACGCAGCATTACAATGATCATATCGACATCTAGTGCATAAAGATATACATCTTACTGTGTGTGCAAATAGGCAAAATTTCAAAATTGGCTAATAGGCTTATAAAAATCATAATAAAAGATGGTAAAAACCACAATGGTTTAGTATATTCCTAGGCCAGCACAACTAGTCAATAATCAATTAAATCAATATCAATATTGTATAAAATTGTAGTAACCACCTAGTGTGTACAAATACCCAAAGTCACATTTGATAAAAATCAAACAATTTAGGGCAACGAAGTGCATATGTACAGAATGACACGGGAAATGGCATATGACATAGATGTTAAAAATAATATGTACACATGAGAAGTAGACACAGTCCAATAAATAGGAAATAAAGTACTAGTGCAAATATGGTCTAAACTTCTCAAGACACATTCACCGATGGTGGCTGCCATAAAAACATTCAAATCTCAAAAGTCATAGCCAGCAATTATGCCTATGTATATATATATGTATATAAACTAGTCTGTAAAAATGACTTAAAAATATAAAGTGCAATGGGACTAAATGAAAGTGCAAATAGTGCTGTGCAACTAACAAATTCAATAGCAGCTTGTCAAGATTATTTAGGCCTAAATAATTCTAAAGTGCAAGTGCCAAAGACATTGAAAAGTTCACAGAAAGATAAAATCTAAATATAAGCATAAGAGAGCAAAACACTAAAAATATATATCTCTCACAAGCACAGTCAATGATAGAATGAAACAGAGATTCAGAAAGTGTGACTGTACTCATAGATGGAGAAAATGGGGGACTAGATAAACATACATAGCGTCTACCTAAAGAAAGTTGTGCATATCTTCGCTCATATTGAGGCCATTGGGCATTCTTGTATCAAGGGCTAAGATAAAATGAGTTTCACGTTGGCGGAGCATTTTTTCTCGGTTACCTCCTTGTCCGGATGGGTACAGCGCCTAATACAGTATATTCCAAATCTTTCAGTTTGTTTTGATGGACTAGTTTAAAATGCCTAGCGACTGAATAGTTTGGGTCGGAATTAACAATGGCCCTCACATGCTGAAGGATTCGTTTATGCACGGGGAGCTTTGTGCTACCTATGTACTCGAGGCCGCATGTGCACCTTAGTTTGTATATAGCAAAATCCGTGCAACAGGTAAGATGTTCTCTGATTTCAATTCTTTTCTCACTGAAGGCAGTTGTATAATGGGATGCATTCGTCGCAAAGGTGCAAGCACGACATGAATTACATTTATAGAAACCCATTTTTGTGAGCAACGTACTTTTAGGTATGACTTCAGGCATAGACTTGACTAAGGCATCCCTCATAGAGGGTGCCCTTCTGAAGGTGATAGATGGCAGAGTCGGTAAGATGGAACTTAAAGTAATGTCAGTGAGTATGATAGGCCATTCTGAATAAATAATCTTACGTATTTACGTTTCACTTGCACGTAACACAAATGAGCACTTTTTTAAACAAAGTTTTTTACAGTAGTTACCCTGAAATATCATGTTTTACTGTTTATTCGGAAAGAATTTGCCCACTTGGGCGGGACACAAGCATAATATGCATTGAGTTAGTGGCTTTGAGGGTGTAAAATAGCCCCTGCCATCAATGATGGAGAATGTACAGTTATATATGCACCCGTAAAATGAATTTTAAGATCATGAATGCATAAAAGCGACAAATTATGTAATGCTTTAATAAGATGTTCAAATTGAGTGATAAATATCATATGCACATTTTTAAAGTGGATTGAGCCATCAATATACCAAAAACTACAGATCTGTTTTTTATGTCTATGGATCAGTAGTTTAAAGCGTTGCAATGGGTGTAACAGGTTGATATTTATATCAGGAACTACGGGTCTGTTGTTTATGTTTATACACTTGTAGTCACATATTTGAAAATGGTGTTGAATAAAACGTGACGTGAATGCTCCCTCGTCATTGGTGAGCAAGGCTGGGATCAGCCGAAACGCGTCCGATGGCGGTCTGACAAAATAAATGAAGTTTGTATCGCACAAAGCGTCGTCCTCCTTTTTCTAAAGGATTGCACTAATTAAAAGGATTTTTCTGCAAGGATCCTCTGACGACGCGCCCTTCGTTTAGGTGACAGCGTGCAAGTGCAGAAACGATGAAAAAAAAAAAAAAATATATATATATATATATATATATATACATTATTTTTCAGACCCGGACTTCGGACCACACGCGTTTCTGCTCTTGCACAAATTGGGGGCGACTATACCCCTTAGAAGTATCAGCACACAACATTTATGAAAATTTATGAAAGTGGTGCTTTTTATCGTAAGAATGTTGGGTTATTAATATCCGTCAACGTTTGAATATCCACAATTACCAACAGTAACGTGCCATTAACTCTGATTAAGAATTATACTTGCTGCATTTTAACCTGATACACCAGGAATTGATGTTGTGCACTACGATTGTGAACGAAAAAAACACAAACAGCCTTGAAGAAGTCCCGTTGGGATGAAACGCTCCGCGTCGGCTATGAATTTTGTATTGTGTTTTTAAATGAACGAAGTCTGATGAAGAAGTACCATATAAAGGAATAAGGCTATGAATTTTGTATTGTGTTTTTAAATGAACGAAGTCTGATGAAGAAGTACCATATAAAGGAATAAAAGAAGGATATTTTTTCAAATAATTGGAAGACTCAATCTATTCTTTTAGGAGATTATTTCATGCATGATAATCATTAATCTGGATATTGTACTGCATTTTGACTTTTAGGTATGTGCTGAGCTATTCTGTACCATATATATATATATTTATATATATATATATATATATATTCACTGAAAAAACCATAGGTTTCAGGGCGTTATAGTTAGTTGGACATTTCACTCGTACAAAACCATAGAAATTCCCCCGTTATAGTTAGTTCAGCTAACTATAACTCGCGCACCCAGCAATGCACTGCTGATGACGTCACATATTACATCACTCATGACATGGTCAGTGACATCACTCATGACATCACTGATGACATCTCAAATGACATCACTGATGACATCACTGGTGACATCATCCAGTGAATGTGTGTTTTTCTGAAAATTAAATATGTTTTATATATGTATATCTCAAGGTCGATGGAAGAATAAATGGGTATATAAGTGTCTAAATGGATGATTTTTTTGTAAAATTGATTGTATAACTGACTAAGTGTATCTTAGTGAATACATGGGTTAGTGAGTAATGTTTAAACATGAAAATATCTGTATCAGTCCCTCACTTTGTGTATAAGAGGCTGCATGGGTTGGTGAGTAGCTACATGAGTGTCTATATGGGTTATTAGTTGGTTTTTTGAGTATCAGTATGAGTGTCTGAGTGTCTGTATGGTTCGGTGGGGGGTATTACTTAGTGCATAGATGCATGAATGAGTGACTCACTGTTTGTATGTGTTGAAGACAGCATGTGTGCAGGACTGTATAGGTGGATGAGTATGTGTATGGATGTGTTAGTGAGTGAATGACTGTCTCAATAGTGTCTTTATGAGTAACTACATATGTTTTAAACTAGTATATGTGAGTATTGGTGTATATAAGTGAGTATATGTGAGAGTGAGAGATTGGAAGAGTTCCTGTAGAAATAAGTAGGTGTTTCTATAAGTGATTGTTTAAGAGAGTAAGTATGTGTAAGTTTCTGTAGAAGTAAGTGTGGTAGTGTGTGTATAACTGTATATGCAAGTAAATGGATGTTTGATACTTTGTTTGCATGTGTGACTATGTGTGTGAGTAACTCTATGGATGAGTGGCAGTGTGTAACAGGATGTATAGGTGTATGAGTACATATGATGAGTGAGTACATGTATGAGTGACTGTATAGGGACTGTTGGTGAATGAGTGGATGTGTGTGTAGATCTTGGAATTACTGAATAGGTGTGTTGTAACTGGTATTGGTATGTCCATTGTTTTGAAAATGTTAGTTTGTATTTTTGAGTGTGTGTATCAAAGGTTATATTAGGGTGAGAGGAGGTCTGCCACTCTGTCATCAGTGATGTCATGAGTGATGTCACTGACCATGTCATGAGTGATGTAATATGTGACGTCATCAGGAGTGCATTGCGGGCGCGCGAGTTATAGTTAGCTGAACTAACTATAACGGGGTATTTCTATGGTTTTGTACGAGTGAAATGTCCAACTAACTATAACGCCCCTGAAACCTATGGTTTTTTCAGTGAATTTCTAAGGTTTTTTAAATGCTAATTTCTAACTATAACGTGCCTGAAACCTATGGTTTTTTCTGTGAATATATATATATATATATATATATTCACTGAAAAAACCATAGGTTTTAGGGACAGTTATAGTTAGTTGGACATTGCACTCGTACAAAACCCGTGAAATTCCCCTGTTATAGTTAGTTCAGCTAACTATAACTCGCGCCCCCGCAATGCACTGCTGATGACGTCACATATTACATCACTCATGACATGGTCAGTGACATCACTGATGACATCACTGATGACATCTCAAATGACATCACTGATGACATCATCCAGTGACTGTGTTTCTGTAAAGTTTAAATATGTTTAATATATATAGGGAAAGGCGTATTGAAGAATGAGTGGGTGTATAAGTGTCTGAATGGATGATTTAGTACGTGAGTGACTGACTCTACAAGTGAGTGGTTAAACGTATCTTACTGAATGCATGGGTTAGTGACTAAACTGTGTGAATGTCTGTATCCGTCTGTTTGTTGGTGTGTAAGTGGATGCATGGATTTGCGAATAGCTACATGAGTGTCTATATGGGTTATTGATTGGTTCTCTGAGTATCTGTATGGCTGCCTGAGTGTTTGTGTGGGTGGGGTGTGTGTGACTCTATACATAGATGTGTGAGTGGGTGATTCACTGGGTGCATGATTTCAAGAGTGCATCTGTGATGGACTGCTTGGGTGGGTGAGTGTGTGTATGGGTGTGTTAGTGAGTGAATGTATATCTCAGTGGTACATGTGCGAGTAACTACATATGTAAAAGGCAGTATATATGTGTGTTAGAGTATTTAAATGGCTATACGTGAGAGTGTGTTATTGTGAGAGTGGCTGTATGGATGCGTGTGTGCTTGTATCAGTTATTGTATAAGAGCGTAAGAATGTGCTAGTATTTGTATGAGTAAGTGAGCTGGTGTGTGTATAACTGTATAGGTGAGTAAATGGGTGTGTGATTAATTTTTTGCATGACTGACTAGATGTGTGAGTACCTCTATGGATGAGTGGCGGTGTGTGAGTGTTTATATAGGTGTATGAGTGCATATGATAGTCCTGTACTGAGTGACTGTAAGTATGAGTGACTGTACAGGTGAGTGAGTGGATGTGTGTGTAGACCTAAGAATCAGTGAGTGGGTATGTAGTTTTTGGTGTTGGAGTGTCTATGGTTTTGAGAATGGCAGTCTGTAATTTAGAGTGGGTGTATCAAAAGTTATATTAGGGTGTGAGAAGATGCATGAAATTATCACATGGATGATGTCATCAGTGATGTCATTTGAGATGTCATCAGTGATGTCATCAGTGATGTCACTGACCATGTCATGAGTGATGTAATATGTGACGTCATCAGCAGTGCATTGCGAGGGCGCGAGTTATAGTTAGCTGAACTAACTATAACAGGGGAATTTCACGGGTTTTGTACGAGTGCAATGTCCAACTAACTATAACTGTCCCTAAAACCTATGGTTTTTTCAGTGAATTTCAAAGGTTTTTTAAATGCTAATTTCTAACTATAATGTGTCTGAAACCTATGGTTTTTTCAGTGAATTTCAAAGGTTTTTAAATGCTAATTTCTAACTATAACGTGCCTGAAACCTATGGTTTTTTCAGTGAATTTCAAAGGTTTTTTAAATGCTAATTTCTAACTATAACGTGCCTGAAACCTATGGTTTTTTCAGTGAATTTCAAAGGTTTTTTAAATGCTAATTTCTAACTATAACGTGCCTGAAACCTATGATTTTTTAAGTGAATTTCAAAGGTTTTTTAAATGCTAGTTTCTAACTATGCCAACAGAGGTAGGACATGTGAAGAAAGAAGAAAAACGCACAGAAAGAAGCAAAAGATGTGCAGAAAGAACCAACAGAGGAGCAGAAAGAGGCCTTGTTGCAAAATCATCCTGTGCCCACAACTTTTTCAGACGGGTACTGGTGGTAACTGACTCTGACTAACCAGAGCCAGTGCGCGTTTGCACAGTGGTGAAGGGAGGGGGCCTGAGGTGACATGTGTGCAAACGCGCCCCGTGGCGCGTTTTAAGTTGCGGGATTAAGTCCCCTTGAATCCTGAGGGTCCCTGGGGCCCAACTAGCCCCCAGGTACCTACAGTTAGGACCAGAGAGCTGAGTTGCAGAGAGGCGTTCCGAGGCCACGCACCTTTTTCACCTCTCTGCAACGCAACTCTGTTGTGCTTACTGAAGGTACCTGGTGGGCTAGTTGGCCCCCAGGATTCAAAGGGAATTAACTCCCCAACTTAAAACGCACCACAGGGCGTGTTTGCGCACATGTCACCTGAGGCCCCACCCCCTCCCTTCACCACTGTGCAAACGCGCCCCGTGGCGTGTTTTAAGTTGGGGGATTAGGTCACCTTCAATCCTGAGAGTCCCTGGGGCCCAACTAGCCCACCAGGTACTTCCAGTAAGCACCACAGGCCTGCGTTGCAACGCCTGTAACAAATTGTGCAGTTGTGTTTAGGTAGTGAAGAGGGTCGTGCTGGGGGTAGTGTTTTAGGGTTTAGGGTAGTGCAGTGGTGTTTGTGTAGTGTAGGGGGTCATGCTGGGGGTAGATTTAGGGTTTAGGGTAGTGCAGTTGTGTTTGGGTAGTGTAGGGAGTCGTGCTGGGGGTAGTGTTTTAGGGTTTAGGGTAGTACAGTGGTGTTTGGGTAGTGTAGGGGGTCGTGCTGGGGGTTAGTGTTTTAGGGTTTTAGGGTTTAGGGTAGTGCAGTGGTGTTTGGGTAGTGTAGGGGATACTGCTGGGGGTAGTGTTTTAGGGTTTAGGGTAGTGCAATGGTGTTTGGGTAGTGTAGGGGTACTGCTGGGGGTAGTGTTTTAGGGTTTAGGGTAGTGCAGTGGTGTTTGGGTAGCGTAGGGGGTACTGCTGGGGGTAGTGTTTTATGGTTTAGGGTAGTGCAGTGGTGTTTGGGTAGTGTAGGGGTTCGTGCTGGGGTAGTTTTTAGGGTTTAGGGTAGTGCAGTGGTGTTTGTGTAGTGTAGGAGGTCGTGTTTTAGGGTTTAGGGTAGTGCAGTGGTCTTTGGGTAGTGTAGGGAGTCGTGCGGGGGTATTGTTTTAGAGTTTAGGGTAGTGCAGTGGTCTTTGGGTAGTGTAGGGGGTTGTGCGGGGGTAGTGTTTTAGGGATTAGGGTAGTGCATTGGTATTTGGATAGTGTAGGGGGTCATGCGGGGGTAGTGTTTTAGGGTTTAGGGCAGTGCAGTGGTGTTTAGGTAGTGTAGGGGGTCGTGCTGGGGGAGTGTTTTAGGGTTTAGGGCAGTGCAGTCTTGTTCGGGTAGTGTAGGGGGTCGTGCTGGGGGAGTATTTTAGGGTTTAGGGTAGTGCAGTGGTGTTCGGGTAGTGTAGGGGGTCATGCTGGGGGTAGTGTTCTAGGGTTTAGGGCAGTGCAGTGGTGTTCGGGCAGTGTAGGGGGTCGTGCTGGGGGTGGTGTTTTAGGGTTTAGGGCAGTGCAGTGGTGTTCGGGCAGTGTAGGGGGTCGTGCAGGGGGTGGTGTTTCAGGGTTTAGGGCAGTGCAGTGGTGTTCGGGCAGTGTAGGGGGTCGTGCAGGGGTGGTGTTTCAGGGTTTAGGGCAGTGGTGTTCGGGCAGTGTAGGGGGTCATGCTGGGGGTGGTGTTTCAGGGTTTGGGGCAGTGCAGTGGTGTTCGAGCAGTAAAGGGGGTCGTGCTGGGGGTGGTGTTTCAGGGTTTAGGGCAGTGCAATGGTGTTCCGGCAGTGTAGGGGGTCGTGCAGGGGGTGGTGTTTCAGGGTTTAGTGCAGTGGTGTTCGGGCAGTGTAGGGGGTCGTGCTGGGGTGGTGTTTCAGGGTTTAGGGCAGTGCAGTGGTGTTCGGGCAGTGTAGGGTGTCGTGCTGAGGGGTGGTGTTTCAGGGTTTAGGGCAGTGCAGTAGTGTTTGGGCAGTGTAGGGGTCGTGCTGGGGGAGTGTTTTAGGGTTTAGGGCAGTGCAGTCGTGTTCGGGTAGTGTAGGGGGTCGTGCTGGGGGAGTATTTTAGGGTTTAGGGTAGTGCAGTTGTGTTCGGGTAGTGTAGGGGGTCATGCTGGGGGTAGTGTTCTAGGGTTTAGGGCAGTGCAGTGGTGTTCGGGCAGTGTAGGGGGTCGTGCTGGGGGTGGTGTTTTAGGGTTTAGGGCAGTGCAGTGGTGTTCGGGCAGTGTAGGGGGTCGTCTTGGGGGTGGTGTTTCAGGGTTTAGGGCAGTGCAGTGGTGTTCGGGAAGTGTAGGGGTCGTGCAGGGGTGGTGTTTCAGGGTTTAGGGCAGTGGTGTTCGGGCAGTGTAGGGGGTCATGCTGGGGGTGGTGTTTCAGGGTTTAGGGCAGTGCAGTGGTGTTCGAGCAGTAAAGGGGGTCATGCTGGGGGTGGTGTTTCAGGGTTTAGGGCAGTGCAGTGGTGTTCGGGTAGTGTAGGGGCGGTGCAGGGGGTGGTGTTTCAGGGTTTAGGGCAGTGCAGTGGTGTTCGGGCAGTGTAGGGGGTGGTGCAGGGGGTGGTGTTTCAGGGTTTAGGGCAGTGCAGTGGTGTTCGGGCAGTGTAGGGGGTCGTGCAGGGGTGGTGTTTCAGGGTTTAGAGCAGTGCAGTGGTGTTTCAGGGTTTAGGGCAGTGCAGTGGTGTTCGGGCAGTGTAGGGGCGGTGCAGGGGTGGTGTTTCAGGGTTTAGGGCAGTACAGTGGTGTTCGGGCATTGTAGGGGGTGGTGCTGGGGCTGGTGTTTCAGGGTTTAGGGCAGTGCAGTGGTGTTCGGGCAGTGTAGGGGGTCGTGCTGGGGCTGGTGTTTCAGGGTTTAGGGCAGTGCAGTGGTGTTCGGGCAGTGTAGGGGGTCGTGCTGGGGCTGGTGTTTCAGGGTTTAGGGCAGTGCAGTGGTGTTCGGGCAGTGTAGGGGGTCATGCTGGGGCTGGTGTTTCAGGGTTTAGGGCAGTGCAGTGGTGTTCGGGCAGTGTAGGGGGTCTTGCTGGGGCTGGTGTTTCAGAGTCTAGGGCAATGCAGTGGTGTTCGGGCAGTGTAGGGGTTCTTGCTGGGGCTGGTGTTTCAGGGTTTAGGGCAGTGCAGTGGTGTTCGGGCAGTGTAGGGGGTCGTGCTGGGGGTGGTGTTTCAGGGTTTATGGCAGTGCAGTGGTGTTCGGGCAGTGTAGGGGGTTGTGCTGGGGCTAGTGTTTCAGGGTTTAGGGCAGAGCAATGGTGCTCAGGCAGTGTAGGGGGTTGTGCTGGGGGTGATGTTTCAGGGTTTATGGCAGTGCAGTGGTGTTAGGGCAGTGTAGGGGGTTGTGCTGGGGGTGGTGTTTCAGGGTTTAGGGCAGTGCAGTGGTGATCCGGCAGTGTAGGGGGTCGTGCAGGGGGTGGTGTTTCAGGGTTTAGTGCAGTGGTGTTCGTGCAGTGTAGGGGGTCGTGCTGGGGTGGTGTTTCAGGGTTTAGGGCAGTGCAGTGGTGTTCGGGCAGTGTAGGGTGTCGTGCTGAGGGGTGGTGTTTCAGGGTTTAGGGCAGTGCAGTGGTGTTCGGCCAGTGTAGGTAGTCTTGCTGGGGGTGGTGTTTCAGGGTTTAGGGCAGTGCAGTAGTTTTCGGGCAGTGTAGGCGGTCATGCTGGGGCTGGTGTTTCAGGGTTTAGGGCAGTGCAGTGGTGTTCGGGCAGTGTACGGGGTTGTGCTGGGGCTGGTGTTTCAGGGTTTAGGGCAGTGCAGTGGTGTGCGGGCAGTGTACGGGGTTGTGCTGGGGCTGGTGTTTCAGGGTTTAGGGCAGTGCAGTGGTGTTCGGGCAGTGTAGGGGGTCGTGCTGGGGGTGGTGTTTCAGGGTTTAGGGCAGTGCAGTGGTGTTCGGGCAGTGTAGGGGGTCGTGCTGGGGCTGGTGTTTCAGGGTTTAGGGCAGTGCAGTGGTGTTCGGGCAGTGTAGGGGGTCGTGCTGGGGCTGGTGTTTCAGGGTTTTGGGCAGAACAGTGGTGTTTGGGCAGTGTAGTGGGTCGTGCTGGGGGTGGTGTTTCAGGGTTTAGAGCAGTGCAGTGGTGTTCGGGCAGTGTAGGGGGTGTTGCTGGGGGTGGTGTTTCAGGGTTTAGGGCAGTGCAGTGGTGTTCGGGCAGTGTAGGGGGTCTTGCTGGGGGTGGTGTTTCAGGGTTTAGGGCAGTGGTGTTCGGGCAGTGTAGGGAGTCTTGCTGGGGGTGATGTTTCAGGGTTTAGGGCAGTGCAGTGGTGTTCGGGCAGTGTAGGGGTCTTCCTGGGGGTAGTGTTTCAGGGTTTAGGGCGGTGCAGTGGTGTTCGTGCAGTGTAGGGGGTCGTGCTGGGGGTGGTGTTTCAGGGTTTAGGGCAGTGCAGTAGTGTTCGGGCAGTGTAGGATGTCGTGCAGGGGGTGGTGTTTCAGGGTTTAGGGCAGTGCAGTGGTGTTCGTGGCAGTGTAGGGGGTCATGCTGGGGGTGGGGTTTCAGGGTTTAGGGCAGTACAGTGGTGTTCGGGCAGTGTAGGGGGTCGTGCAGGGGTGGTGTTTCAGGGTAGTGCAGTGGTGTTCGGGCAGTGTAGGGGGTCGCGCTGGGGGTGGTGTTTCAGGGTTTTGGGCAGTGCAGTGGTGTTCGGGCAGTTTAGGGGTCATGCACGGGGTGGTGTTTCAGGGTTTAGGGCAGTGCAGTTGTGTTTGGGCAGTGTAGGGTGTTGTGCTGGGGCTGGTGTTTCAGGGTTCAGGGCAGTGCAGTGGTGTTCAGGCAGTGTAGGGGGTCGTGCTGAGGCTGGTGTTTCACGGTTTAGGGCAGTGCAGTGGTGTTCGGGCAGTGTAGGGGGTCGTGCTGGGGCTGGTGTTTCAGGGTTTAGGGCAGTGCAGTGGTGTTCGGGCAGTGTAGGCGGTCGTGCTGGGGCTGGTGTTTCAGGGTTTAGGGCAGTGCAGTGGTGTTTGGGCAGTGTAGGGGGTCGTGCTGGGGCTGGTGTTTCAGGGTTTAGGGCAGTGGTGTTCAGGCAGTGTAGGGGTCTTGCTGGGGGTGATGTTTCAGGGTTTAGGGCAGTGCAGTGGTGTTCGGGCAGTGTAGGGGGTCTTCCTGGGGGTAGTGTTTCAGGGTTTAGGGCGGTGCAGTGGTGTTCGGGCAGTGTAGGGGGTCGTGCTGGGGGTGGTGTTTCAGGGTTTAGGGCAGTGCAGTAGTGTTCGGGCAGTGTAGGATGTCGTGCAGGGGGTGGTGTTTCAGGGTTTAGGGCAGTACAGTGGTGTTCGGGCAGTGTAGGGGGTCGTGCAGGGGGTGGTGTTTCGGGTTTAGGGTAGTGCAGTGGTGTTCGGGCAGTGTAGGGGGTCGCGCTGGGGGTGGTGTTTCAGGGTTTTGGGCAGTGCAGTGGTGTTCGGGCAGTTTAGGGGGTCATGCACGGGGTGGTGTTTCAGGGTTTAGGGCAGTGCAGTTGTGTTTGGGCAGTGTAGGGTGTTGTGCTGGGGCTGGTGTTTCAGGGTTCAGGGCAGTGCAGTGGTGTTCAGGCAGTGTAGGGGTCGTGCTGAGGCTGGTGTTTCACGGTTTAGGGCAGTGCAGTGGTGTTCGGGCAGTGTAGGGGGTCGTGCTGGGGCTGGTGTTTCAGGGTTTAGGGCAGTGCAGTGGTGTTCGGGCAGTGTAGGCGGTCGTGCTGGGGCTGGTGTTTCAGGGTTTAGGGCAGTGCAGTGGTGTTTGGGCAGTGTAGGGGGTCGTGCTGGGGCTGGTGTTTCAGGGTTTAGGGTGCAGTGGTGTTCAGGCAGTGTAGGGGGTCTTGCTGGGGGTGATGTTTCAGGGTTTAGGGCAGTGCAGTGGTGTTCGGGCAGTGTAGGGGGTCTTGCTGGGGGTAGTGTTTCAGGGTTTAGGGCGGTGCAGTGGTGTTCGGGCAGTGTAGGGGGTCGTGCTGGGGGTGGTGTTTCAGGGTTTAGGGCAGTGCAGTGGTGTTCTGGCAGTGTAGGGGGTCATGCTGGGGGTGGGGTTTCAGGGTTTAGGGCAGTACAGTGGTGTTCGGGCAGTGTAGGGGGTCGTGCAGGGGGTGGTGTTTCAGGGTAGTGCAGTGGTGTTTGGGCAGTGTAGGGGGTCGTGCTGGGGGTGGTGTTTCAGGGTTTTGGGCAGTGCAGTGGTGTTCGGGCAGTTTAGGGGTCATGCACGGGGTGGTGTTTCAGGGTTTAGGGCAGTGCAGTGGTGTTTGGGCAGTGTAGGGTGTTGTGCTGGGGCTGGTGTTTCAGGGTTCAGGGCAGTGCAGTGGTGTTCAGGCAGTGTAGGGGGTCGTGCTGAGGCTGGTGTTTCACGGTTTAGGGCAGTGCAGTGGTGTTCGGGCAGTGTAGGGGGTCGTGCTGGGGCTGGTGTTTCAGGGTTTAGGGCAGTGCAGTGGTGTTCGGGCAGTGTAGGCGGTCGTGCTGGGGCTGGTGTTTCAGGGTTTAGGGCAGTGCAGTGGTGTTTGGGCAGTGTAGGGGTCGTGCTGGGGCTGGTGTTTCAGGGTTTAGGCAGTGCAGTGGTGCTCGGGCAGTGTAGGGGGTCGTGCTGGGGGTGATGTTTCAGGGTTTAGGGTAGTGCAGTGGTGTTCGGGCAGTGTAGGGGTCGTGCAGGGGCTGGTGTTTCAAGGTTTAGGGCAGTGCAGTGGTGTTCGGGCAGTGTAGGGGGTCGTGCTGGGGCTGGTGTTTCAGGGTTTTGGGCAGAGCAGTGGTGTTCGGGCAGTGTAGGGGGTCATGCTGGGGGTAGTGTTTCAGGGTTTAGGGCAGTGCAGTGGTGTTCGGGCAGTGTAGGGGGTCGTGCTGGGGGTGGTGTTTCAGGGTTTAGGGTGCATTGGTGTTCGGGCTGTGTAGGGGGTCTTGCTGGGGGTGATGTTTCAGGGTTTAGGGCAGTGCAGTGGTGTTCGGGCAGTGTAGGGTGTCTTGCTGGGGGTAGTGTTTCAGGGTTTAGGGCAGTGCAGTGGTGTTCGGGCAGTGTAGGGGGTCATGCTGGGGGTGGTGTTCTAGGGTTTAGGGCAGTGCAGTGGTGTTCGGGCAGTGTAGGGGGTCGTGAAGGGGGTGGTGTTTCAGGGTTTAGGGAAGTGCAGTGGTGTTCGGGCAGTGTAGGGGTCGTGCTAGGGGTGGTGTTTCAGGGTTTAGGGCAGTGCAGTGGTGTTCGGGCAGTGTAGGGGTCATGCAGGGGCTGGTGTTTCAGGGTTTAGGGCAGTGCAGTGGTGTTCGGGCAGTGTAGGGGGTCGTGCTGGGGGTAGTGTTTTAGGGTTTAGGGTAGTGCAGTGGTGCTTGTGTAGTGTAGGGGGTCGTGCTGGGGGTAGTGTTTTAGGGTTTAGGGTAGTGCAGTGGTGTTTGTGTAGTGTAGGGGGTCATGTTTTAGGGTAGTGCAGTGGTGTTTGGGTAGTGTAGGGGGTCGTGCTGGTGGTAGTGTTTTAGGATTTAGGTTAGTGCAGTGGTGTTTGGGTAGTGTAGGGGTCGTGCTGGGGGTAGTGTTTTAGGGTTTAGGATAGTGCAGTGGTGCTTGTGTAGTGTAGGGGGTCATGCTGGGGGTAGTGTTTTAGGGTTTAAGGTAGTGCAGTGGTGTTTTTGTAGTGTAGGGGGTCATGTTTTAAGATGCAATGCTCCAATACCTGACCAGTCTGCACTACATAAAACTGCAAAAACTAAAAATAAAAAGTGTTTTGCACACTTTTGTCATTGGGCTATATGTGGGCTACATCTGGGTAATATTTGTGCTACATTTGGGCTCTTTTTTCACTGGTGGCCATCTTGGAAGACTTCTTTGTTATGAAGTTTCCTAATTTCTTCATTTACTGCAGTCTTCTCAGTAGGAAATGCTTTCAGTTTTTTGCTTTGATTCCATCAAGAAGGCATTCAGATGTGTCTCACATCTGCCATAAATTCAGAATGTTAGCACTCTAGTTGCTCATTAGATCACTGGAGTAAAGCTACTGCTCACCAGGGAGTTAACTGGTAGTCTGCTGCTGGTATTGAAAGTGATTGTTTCAGTCTGCATGTCAGAATTTTCTAATGAAATAGAAGAGGATATGAGATCTCACTTAAAACATGAACTAATTTTTCTTTCTGCAGCACTAACCATAATTTCTATTTCAAAAAGAACCCCTCATTTTGTTCCTTTTTAAATTAAATGTTTTAAGTGTTACCGGTTTATTCCAATCAAGATGGCTTCAGGTGTGCCATACTTTTGTCATAAGTAAGGCTGTTAGCGCTCTAGTTGTTCTTTAGAACACTCTGGGAAGCTGCAGTAGAACACAAAGGCATCAACTGGCAGGCTGCTCCTGTTGAAATATAACAGGAAGATATTTGAGATCACACTTGAAATATGTCCTAATTTTTCTTTCTACAGCACTAACCATAATTTCTATGACAAAATGAACCCCCTCATTTTGTTCCTTTTTAAATTAAATGTTTTAAGTGTTACCAGTTTATTCCAATCAAGATGGCTTCAGGTGTGCCATACTTTTGTCATAAGTAAGGCTGTTAGCACTCTAGTTGTTCTTTAGAACACTCTGGGAAGCTGCAGTAGAACACAAAGGCATCAACTGGCAGGCTGCTCCTGTTGAAATATAACAGGAAGATATTTGAGATCACACTTGAAACATGTCCTAATTTTTCTTTCTACAGCACTAACCATAATTTCTATGACAAAATGAACCCCATAATTTTGTTCCTTTTTAAATTAAATTGTTTAAGTGTTACCAGTTTATTCCAATCAAGATGGCTTCAGGTGTGCCATACTTTTGTCATAAGTAAGGCTGTTAGCACTCTAGTTGTTCTTTAGAACACTCTGGGAAGCTGCAGTAGAACACAAAGGAATCAACTGACAGTCTCTGCCCTTGTTGGATGTACATGTTTTACTGAGAATGTCAGACTTCATTCTCACATGAGTGAGAAAGATAATGTGAATTTACAGAAAATATGCTCTCATTTTAGCTTCTGAGCACCTTCCAAACCTCCATGGGACAAGCATGAGAAAATAGTGTTCTCTCAAACATGATTCATGATATCCCAGCAGAAGGTTTTTCACATGGTAAAATCACCTTAGAATACACCACAATTCCTAAAATTAGTATGGTACCATCAACAAATAAATTCTAATGTAACTAAAGCCTGTTATCACCCTTTATAGTTCTCCTTTTGGTGACCCTCAAAATCTTCTATTCACTACAATGCATTTCAATGAGGTACTATCATTTATATTGGTCCCAAGATGGCTGCCAGCAATTCCAGGATGAAGTGCTGACAGCCAATCAGATCTCACGATGACATGTGTGGTTAGGCTCCGCCCAGATATATATGTGACTTTACTTTTGATTTTCTCAGGAACTACTGAACGGATATACACCATTTAAGCAAAAGGCACGACACTGAACCAAGGGCTACCTCTTTGCCAAATTTGGTGTAATTCCGTTCAGCAGTTCGGGCTGTAGCTGCGACTAAAGGTTCCTATGGAAAAATGAATGGGGAAAACGCGTTTTGGGACCCCCTTTTTCTCGGCCCCGCTTGACGTATCACCCCGAGACTTTCAGGATAGGAGCTGACCGGAGCGCCCCAACAAGTTGGAAACTTTCGCGAAGATTCGTCAACCGGCGCCAACGTTATTTCAAATAGAATGTCGCGGATTTCCTATGGATAATAGGTTTTAACTATAACTATCTACTGGCGACCGCCAGTAGATAATATATATATATATATATATATATATATAGATCCACTAGCAGTGTCCCCATGCATGGACGCACAAACAGGACCACAGACTCTGTGATTCGCTGATGCCAATATTAGTGGTTTATTTTCAAGGTGAAAAGGGTGATACCTCTGACGCGTTTCGGACACAGGCTGTGTCCTTGATCACACTGTCTCCGTTCAAGCCTCTGAAGAGAAGCATATGGAGCTTCGAAACGCGTCAGGCAATTCCGTTACGGAGCAGATTCTACAAGCGGGTCCTCGTCCCTGCCTATCATAAACAAAGCTGCTGATCGAGTGCTACTCACCAGGTCGACAACCTTTGGAGCAGAATATATATATATATATATATATATATATATATATATATATATATATATTACCTACTGGCGGTCGCTAGTAGGTAGTTATAGTTAGAACCTAGTTTCCATAGGAAAAGCATTTTTGATTTGCTAATAACCTTGGCGTCGTTTGACGAATCTTCCTGAAATTCTTCCAAAACAAAGTCTATCCAGGTCAGCTCCTATCCTGAAAGTTTGGGGGTGATTCATCAAGCGGGGGCTGAGAAAAAAGGGGGGTCCCAAAACTCATTTTCTCCATGTTAATTTCCATAGGAAATTTTGCGACGAGCTACAGCCCGAACTGCTGAACGGAATTACCCCAAATTTGGCAAAAAGGTAGAGCTTGGTTCAGAAAGCGACCTTTTTTTTAAATGGTGTAAATCCGTTTGGTAATTTTTGAGAAATTTAAAAAATAAGAGTCAAAAAATCAATTTCCCATAGGACATTTTGTGCAAGGCTACAGCCGAAACTACCGAATGGAAATACTCCAAATTTGGCAGAAAGGTAGTGCTTGGCTCAGAAAGCGACCTTTTTAAAAATGGTGTAAATCCGTTGAGTAGTTGCTGAGAAATTAGAAAAATAAAAGTTTCGATATCTGGGGGGAGCCTAAGTCGCGTGCGCGAGCTTCACTGTGATTGGCTGCTAGTAGTCCAAACCAGGAAGTATTGGCAGCCATCTTGTGGCTCGGTAGAAGCAAGTCACCCGAAAACAGAGAAACAAAGCAATAAAACAAGTGAAGGGGGCAGGGTAGAAAAACCCTGACCCCCTAGGCCAGCTCAGGGGGTCCTAGAAGGACCCCCAGGGCCCAAAAAATCATTTAAAAAAAAAAAAAAAAAAAAAAAAAAAAATCGGCAAAAATTCACGCTGGGGTTGCGGGTTCTCACATTTCATTTTAATGAGGCCCTTAGGTGGGCTAAGTTCCGGGGGTATTTCTTAAAAAATAATAGCAGGGGCTCGCAGGGGTTGCGGGGGTGCGCTGGGGTCCGCGCAGCCCTGGGGCTTCACTCATGTTGGGAGGGGGGTTGCGCGGCCCCCCTTCTGGAGCCTTCTATGTGCTTGTAACTTTGGTGTTGTTTGACGAATCTTTATGAAATTATCCAAAAAGTTTCTCTTTTTTGATTAGCTCTTATATTGAAAGTTTGGGGGTGAATGGTGTAGGAGGGGCTGAGAAAAAAGAGGGTCCTAAAACGTGTTTTCTCCATGCAATTTCCATACGAAACTTTACAGAAGACTACAGGTGAAACTGCTGAACGGAATTACGCCAAATTTGGCAGGGAGAAAGGTGATGGTCCAGAAAGCACACTTTTGTTTAAATGGTGTAAATCCGTTCAGTAGTTTTTGAGAAATATCACATTTTACAGATATCGATATTTGAGAATTCTGACATGTGATTGGCTGAGGGGTTACAAGCACCAACTTGCGGCTTATTGGCTGTGAATGGTTGAAACCAGAAAGTGTTGGCAGCCATTTTGTGATTTACTCCGTCAGCTCGCATCTCTCCGTGTAGAAGCCATCGGGTTCGTAGTTTTACCTCTGCGAGGCAATACTGGCATCTGTGTCTGTGTGAGATATGCCTTTCACGCTGCCTCTCTTCATATCACCAGGTCGCGGCTATGCCTTTAGAAGCCCGTCCGTCGGCTCGGAGCTCTGTGTCTGTCGGTACAATCACCTACACTACCCAAAGACTACCCAAACACCACTGCACTGTCGTAAACTCTAAAACACTACCCCCAGCATGATCCCCTACACTACCCAAACACCACTGCACTACCCTAAACCCTACATCTACCCCCAGCACGACCCCCTACCCAAACACCACTGCACTACCCTAAACCCTAAAATACTACCCCCAGCACAACCCCCTACACTGCCCAAACACCACTGCATTGTCGTAAACCCTAAAACACTACCCCTAGCAGGACCACCTACACTACGCAAACACCACTGCAGTACCCTAAATCCAAAAACACTATCCCCAGCACGACCCCCTACACTACCCAAACACCACTAGACTACCCTAAACCCTAAAACACTACTCCCAACATGTCCCCCTACACTACACAAACACCACTGCACTACCCTAAACCCGAAAACACTACCCCCAGCACGACCCCCTACACTACCCAAACACCACTGTTCTACCCTAAACCCTAAAAGACTACCCCAGCACGACCCCCTACAGTACACAAACACCACTGCAGTACCGTAAACACTAAAACACTACTCCGAGGACGACCCCCTACACTACACAAACACCGCTGCACTACCCTAAACCCTAAAACACTACTCCCAGCATGACCCCTTACACTACCCAAACACCACTGCATTTTCGTAAACTCTAAAACACTACCTTCAGCACGACGCCGGACCAGCACACGCATACTGTATGTAGTTGTTTAATATTTAAAAAACAAGAAGACATTATATAGTTTAAATAACAAATAAAAAAAATTACAGTAGGGAGAGGGGTGGTACGGGGGAGGTCCTGAGGGTTGTGGCAGTGGGTGTTGTGTCCTTCTTGGGTGTCGGAAAAACTATAGGTTAAATGAACATTATAATTAGAAGTTAGCATTAAAAAAACATTGAAATTCACTGAAAAAACCATAGGTTTCAGGGACGTTATAGATAGAAATTAGTATTTAAAAAACCTTTGAAATTCACTGAAAAAACCATAGGTTTCAGGCACGTTATAGTTAGAAATTGGCATTTAAAAAAACCTTTGAAATTCACTGAAAAAACCATAGGTTTCAGGCACGTTATAGTTAGAAATTAGCATTTAAAAAACCTTAGAAATTCACTGAAAAAACCATAGGTTTCAGGGACGTTATAGTTAGTTGGACATTTCACTCATACAAAACCATAGAAATTCCACCGTTATAGTTAGTTCAGCTAACTATACCTCGCGCCCCGCAATGCACTGCTGATGACGTCACATATTACATCATTCATGACATGGTCAGTGACATCACTGATGACATCACTGATGACATCTCAAATGACATCACTGATGACATCACTGATGACATCATCCAGTGAATGTGGTTTTCTTTAAAATTTAAATATGTATTATATATATACCAAGCTGTATTGAAGAATGAATGGATGTATAAGTGTCTGGATGGAGGATTTAGTAGGTGTGTGACTGACTGTTTAAGTGAATGATTAAATGTATCTTACTGAATACATGGGTTAGTGTCTAAAGTGTGTGAATGTCTGTATCACTCTGTCTGTTGTGTAAGCTGCTGCATCGGTTGGTCAGTAGCTACATGAATGTCTATATGGGTTATTGATTAGTTGCCTGCGTATTTGTATAGGAGACTGAGTGTGTGTGTGGTTGGGTGGGGGGTGTGTGACTCTGTGCATAGATGTGTGAGTGGTTGATTGACAGGGTGTATGAGTTTAAGAGTGCATGTGGAAACAGTTGTATGGGTGGGTAAGTGTGTGTATGGGCGTCTTGGTGAGTGAATCGATGTCTCAGTGCACATGTCCAGCTAAGTACATATATAAAAGGCAGTGTATGTGAGAGTTGGTGTATAGAAATGACTATACGTGAGAGTGAGTGATTGTGAGAGTGGCTGTACGTATGAGTGTATACTTGTATTAGTGATTATATAAGAGACTAAGTATGCGTTACTATCTGTATGAATAAATGAGGTGGTGTGTGTATAGCTGTGTAGGTGAGTAAATGGAACTGTGATTGATTCTTTGCATGAGTGACTAGGATGAGTACATAACTGACTAGGATGAGTGCTGGTGTGTCAATGTCTATATAGGTGTATGAGTGCATTTGATAGTGTTCTATTGATCAGTGACTGCATGTATGAGTGATTGTATGGGTGAATGGGTAGATGTGTGTGTAGACCTAGGAATCCCTGAGTGGGTATGTAGTAACTGGTATTAGTGTGTCAATGGTATCGAAAATGGTAGTCTGTATTTTACAGTGAGTGTATCAAAGGTTATATTAGTGTGTGAGGAGGTGCATCAGATTGTCACATGGATGATGTCATCAGTGATGTCATCAGTGATGTCACTGACCATGTCATGAATGATGTAATATGTGACGTCATCAGCAGTGCATTGCGGGGGCGCGAGTTATAGTTAGCTGAACTAACTATAACAGTGGAATTTCTATGGTTTTGTATGAGTGAAATGTCCAACTAACTATAACGTCCCTGAAACCTATGGTTTTTTCAGTGAATTTCTAAGGTTTTTTAAATGCTAATTTCTAACTATAACATGCCTGAAACCTATGTTTTTTCAGTGAATATATATATATATTTTTTTTTATTCAACAAACGCCGAAGCTTCTCAAGATGCACTCGACAGTGCGTCTGCCATTCGGCATCACGGTTCAGCCCGCCCCAGCCATCCAAGTTCGTTGTGTTGCCTGACGCGTTTCTGTGGCCAACGTACCACTTCATCAGAGGCATTTCTCCTGTACGCATTGGAGCACTCTTTATACTGCATGCTGATTGGTTTAAAAACCCCTCATGGGTTCAACTACGTACTTGACGTCTTCATACAGCATGCTGGGATGTGTAGTCACATCGAGCCTTCATTAAACACGTATAGTAGGTTCCAATGCTTACAGATTTCAGAGAGTCAGTTAAAATCCTTAGTAGGATCTGGATGTGATGGGAGCAGGCACTCTTCATCAAGACGCACTGTGCTGGAAACCGGAGCAGGAAGGTTCCTCTCCCTCAGCCTCTCATTCCTTCGAGATGGTGCATCTTGCATGGGAGGACACGCGTGTCATAATTTTATTCAACAAACGCCGAAGCTTCTCAAGATGCACTCGACAGTGCGTCTGCCATTCGGCATCACGGTTCAGCCCGCCCCAGCCATCCAAGTTCGTTGTGTTGCCTGACGCGTTTCTGTGGCCAACGTACCACTTCATCAGAGGCATTTCTCCTGTACGCATTGGAGCGCTCTTTATACTGCATGCTGATTGGTTTAAAAACCCCTCATGGGTTCAACTACGTACTTGACGTCTTCATACAGCATGCTGGGATGTGTAGTCACATCGAGCATTCATTAAACACCTATAGTAGGTTCCAATGCTTACAGATTTCAGAGAGTCAGTTAAAATCCTTAGTAGGATCTGGATGTGATGGGAGCAGGCACTCTTCATCAAGACGCACTGTGCTGGAAACCGGAGCAGGAAGGTTCCTCTCCCTCAGCCTCTCATTCCTTCGAGATGGTGCATCTTCCACGGGAGGGCACCCGTGTCATAATTTTATTCCACAAACGCCGAAGCTTCTCAAGATGCACTCGACAGTGCGTCTGCCATTCGGCATCACGGTTCAGCCCGCCCCAGCCATCCAAGTTCGTTGTGTTGCCTGACGCGTTTCTGTGGCCAACGTACCACTTCATTAGAGGCATTTCTCCTGTACGCATTAGAGCGCTCTTTATACTGCATGCTGATTGGTTTAAAAACCCCTCATGGGTTCAACTACGTACTTGACGTCTTCATACAGCATGCTGGGATGTGTAGTCACATCGAGCCTTCATTAAACACCTATAGTAGGTTCCAATGCTTACAGATTTCAGAGAGTAAGTTAAAATCCTTAGTAGGATCTGGATGTGATGGGAGCAGGCACTCTTCATCAAGACGCACTGTGCTGGAAACCGGAGCAGGAAGGTTCCTCTCCCTCAGCCTCTCATTCCTTCGAGATGGTGCATCTTGCACGGGAGGGCATCTTGAGAAGCTTCGGCGTTTGTTGAATAAAATTTTTTTTAAAAGTATATATATATATATATATATATATATATTATCTACTGGCGGTCGCCAGTAGATAGTTATAGTTAGGACCTATTTTCCATAGGAAATCCGCGACATTCTATTTGAAATAGCTCTTGCGTCGGTTGACGAATCTTCGCGAAATTTTCAAACTTTATGGCCCGCTCCGGTCCGCTCCTACCCTGAAAGTTTTGGGGTGATTCGTCAAGCGGGGGCCGAGAAAAAAGGGGGGTCCCAAAACGTGTTTTCCCCATTCATTTTCCCATAGGAAACTTTAGACACGGCTACAGCCCGAACTGCTGAACGGAATTACACAAAATTTGGCAAAGAGGTAGTTCTTGGTTCAGAAAGAACCCTTTTGTTAAATGGTGTAAATCCGTTCAGTAGTTGCGGAGAAATTAAAAAAATAAGAGTCAGAAAATCAATTTCCCATAGGAAACTTTATGCAAGGCTACAGCCCGAACTGCTGAACGGAATTACACCAAATTTGGCAAAGAGGTAGTTCTTGGTTCAGAAAGAACCCTTTTGTTAAATGGTGTAAATCCATTCAGTAGTTGCTGAGAAAATCAAAAGTAAAAACACATATATATCTGGGCGGAGCCTAACCACACATGTCATCGTGAGATCTGATTGGCTGTCAGCACTTCATCCTGGAATTGCTGGCAGCCATCTTGGGACCAATATAAATGATAGTACCCCATTGAAATGCATTGTAGTGAATCAAAGATTTTGAGGGTTACCAAAAGGAGAACTATAAAGGGTGATAACAGACTTTAGTTACATTAGAATTCATTTGTTGATGGTACCATACTAATTTCAGGAATTGTGGTGTGTTCTAAGGTGATTTTACCCTGTGAAAAACCTTCTGCTGGGATATCATGAATCATGTTTGAGAGAAAACTATTTTCATATGCTTGTCCCATACAGTTTTGGAAGGTGCTCCAGAAGCTAAAATGAGAGCATATTTTCTGTAAATTCACATTATCTTTCTCAGTCATGTGAGAATGAAGTCTGACATTCTCAGTAAAACATGTACATCCAACAAGGGCAGAGACTGTCAGTTGATTCCTTTGTGTTCTACTGCAGCTTCCCAGAGTGTTCTAAAGAACAACTAGAGTGCTAACAGCCTTACTTATGACAAAAGTATGGCACACCTGAAGCCATCTTGATTGGAATAAACTGGTAACACTTAAAACATTTAATTTAAAAAGGAACAAAATGATGGGGTTCATCTTGTCATAGAAATTATGGTTAGTGCTCTGGAAAGAAAAATTAGGACATGTTTCAAGTGTGATCTCAAATATCTTCCTGTTATATTTCAACAGGAGCAGCCTGTCAGTTGATGCCTTTGTGTTCTACTGCAGCTTCCCAGAGTGTTCTAAAGAACAACTAGAGTGCTAACAGCCTTACTTATGACAAAAGTATGGCACACCTGAAGCCATCTTGATTGGAATAAACTGGTAACACTTAAAACATTTAATTTAAAAAGGAACAAAATGATGGGGTTCATTTTGTCATAGAAATTATGGTTAGTGCTGTAGAAAGAAAAATTAGGACATGTTTCAAGTGTGATCTCAAATATCTTCCTGTTATATTTCAACAGGAGCAGCCTGTCAGTTGATGCTTTTGTGTTCTACTGCAGCTTCCCAGAGTGTTCTAAAGAACAACTAGAGTGCTAACAGTCTTACTTATGACAAAAGTATGGCACACCTGAAGCTATCTTGATTGGAATAAACTGGTAACACTTAAAACATTTAATTTAAAAAGGAACAAAATGAGGGGGTTCATTTTGCCATAGAAATTATGGTTAGTGCTGTAGAAAGAAAAATTAGGACATGTTTTAAGTGAGATCTCAAATATCTTCCTGTTATATTTCAACAGGAGCAGCCTGTCAGTTGATGCCTTTGTGTTCTACTGCAGCTTCCCAGAGTGTTCTAAAGAACAACTAGAGTGCTAACAGCCTTACTTATGACAAAAGTATGGCACACCTGAAGCCATCTTGATTGGAATAAACTGGTAACACTTAAAACATTTAATTTAAAAAGGAACAAAATGAGGGGGTTCATTTTGCCATAGAAATTATGGTTAGTGCTGCAAAAAGAAAATTTAGTGCATGTTTTAAGTGAGATCTCAAATCCTCTTCTATTTCATTAGAAAATTCTGACATGCAGACTGAAACAATCACTTTCAATACCAGCAGTAGACTTCCAGTTAACTCCTTGGTGAGCAGTAGCTTTACTACAGTGATCTAATGAACAACTAGAGTGCTAACATTCTGAATTTATGGCAAATGTGTGACACATCTGAATGCCTTCTTGATGGAATCAAAGTAAAAAACTGAAAGCATTTCCTACTGAGGAGACTGCAGTAAATGAGGAAATTAGGAAACTTCATAACAAAGAAGTCTTCCAAGATGGCCACCAGTGAAAAAAGAGCCCAAATGTAGCACAAATATTACCCAGATGTAGCCCACATATAGCCCAATGACAAAAGTGTGAAAAACACTTTTAATTTTTAGTTTTTTTGCAGTTTTATGTAGTGCAGACTGGTCAGGTATTGGAGCGTTGCATCTTAAAACATGACCCCCTACACTACAAAAACACCACTGCACTACCCTAAACCCTAAAACACTACCCCCAGCACGACCCCCTACACTACACAAGCACCACTGCACTATCCTAAACCATAAAACACTACCCCCAGCATGACCCCCTACACTACACAAACACCACTGCACTACCCTAAACCCTAAAACACTACCCCAACACCACTGCACTAACCTAAATCCTAAAACACTACCCCCAGCACGACCCCCTACACTACCCAAACACCACTGCACTACCCTAAAACATGACCCCCTACACTACACAAACACCACTGCACTACCCTAAACCCTAAAACACTACCCCCATCATGACCCCCTACACTACACAAGCACCACTGCACTACCCTAAACCCTAAAACACTACCCCCAGCACGACCCCCTACACTACACAAACAGCACTGCACTACCTTAAACCCTAAAACACTACCCCCAGCAAGACCCCCTACACTACCCAAACACTACTGCACTAACCTAAATCCTAAAACACTACCCCCAGCACGACCCCCTACACTACCCAAACACCACTGCACTACCCTAAAACATGACCCCTACACTACACAAACACCACTGCACTACCCTAAACCCTAAAACACTACCCCCAGCACGACCCCCTACACTACACAAGCACCACTGCACTACCCTAAGACCTAAAACACTACCCCATCACGACCCCCTACACTGCCCGAACACCACTGCACTGCCCTAAACCCTGAAACACCAGCCCCTGCACGACCCCCTACACTGCCTGAACACCACTGCACTGCCCTAAACCCTGAAACACCAACCCTAGCATGACCCCCTACACTGCCCGAACACCACTGCACTGCCCTAAACCCTGAAACACCACCCCTTCACGACCCCCTACACTGCCCGAACACCACTGCACTGCCCTAAACCCTGAAACACCACCCCCAGCACGCCCCCTACACTGCCCGAACACCACTGCACTGCCCTAAACCCTGAAACACTACCCCCAGCAAGACCTCCTACACTGCCCGAACACCACTGCACTGCCCTAAACCCTGAAACATCACCCCCAGCAAGACCCCCTACCCTGCCCGAACACCACTGCCCTATACCTTGAAACACCACCCCTAGCACGACCCCCTACACTGCCCGAACACCACTGCACTGCACTGCCCTAAACCCTGAAAAACCACCCCCAGCACGACCCCCTACACTGCCCGAACACCACTGCAATGCCCTAAACCCTGAAACATCACCCCCTGCACGACCCCCTACACTGCCCGAACACTACTGCACTGCCCTAAACCCTGAAACACCATCCCCAGCACGACCCCCTACACTGCACGAACACCACTGCACTGCCCTAAACCCTGAAACACTACCCCCAGCAAGACCCCCTACACTGCCCGAACACCACTGCACTGCCCTAAACCCTGAAACATCACCCCCAGCAAGACCCCCTACACTGCCCGAACACCACTGCCCTAAACCCTGAAACACCACCCCCAGCAAGACCCCCTACACTGCCAGAACACCACTGCACTGCCCTAAACCCTGAAACACCAGCCCCAGCACGACCCCTACACTGCCCGAACACCACTGCACTGCCCTAAACCCTGAAACACCACCCCCTGCACGACCCCCTACACTGCCCGAACACCACTGCACTGCCCTAAACCCTGAAACACCACCCCCAGCACGACCCCCTACACTGCCCAAACACCACTGCACTGCCCTAAACCCTGAAACACCACCCCCTGCACGATCCCCTACACTGCCCGAACACTACTGCACTGCCCTAAACCCTGAAACACCACCCCCAGCATGACCCCCTACACTGCACGAACACCACTGCACTGCCCTAAACCCCTAAACACTACCCCCAGCAAGACCCCCTACACTGCCCGAACACCACTGCCCTAAACCCTGAAACACCACCCCCAGCAAGACCCCCTACACTGCCCGAACACCACTGCACTGCCCTAAACCCTGAAACACCACCCCCAGCATGAGCCCCTACACTGCACGAACACCACTGCACTGCCCTACACCCTGAAACACCACCCCCAGCACGACCCCCTACACTGCCGAACACCACTGCACTGCCCTAAACCATGAAACACCAGCCCCAGCACGACCCCCTACACTGCCCGAACACCACTGCACTGCCCTAAACCCTGAAACACCACCCCAGCACGACCCCCTACACTGCCCGAACACCACTGCACTGCCCTAAACCCTGAAACACCAGCCCCAGAACAACCCCGTACACTGCCCGAACACCACTGCACTGCCCTAAACCCTGAAACAGCAGCCCCAGCACGACCCCCTACACTGCCCGAACACCACTGCACTACCCTAAACCCTCAAACACCAGCCCCAGCACGACCCCCTACAATGCCAGAACACCACTGCACTGCCCTAAACCCTGAAACGCCAGCACCAGCAAGACCCCCTACACTGCCCGAACACCACTGCACTGCCCTAGACCCTGAAACACTACCCCCAGCAAGACCCCCTACACTGCCCAAACACCACTGCACTAAAGCCTGAAACACCACCCCCAGCAAGACCACCTACACTGGCCGAACACCACTGCACTGCCCTAAACCCTGAAACACCACCCCCTGCACGACCCCCTACACTGCCCGAACACCACTGCACTGCCCTAAACCCTGAAACACCACCCCCTGCACGACCCCCTACACTGCCCGAACACCACTGCACTGCCCTAAACCCTGAAACACCACCCCTCAGCACAACACCCTACACTGCCCGAACACCACTGCACTGCCCTAAACCCTGAAACACCACCCCCAGCACGACCCCCTACACTGCCCGAACACCACTGCACTGCCCTAAACCCTGAAACACCACCCCCTGCACAACCTCCTACACTGCCGGAACACCACTGCACTGCCCTAAACCCTGAAACACCACGCCCAGCACGACCCCCTACACTGCCCGAACACCACTGCACTGCCCTAAACCCTGAAACATCAACCGCAGCAAGACCCCCTACACTGCCTGAACACCACTGCCCTAAACCCTGAAACACCACCCCCAGCACGACCCCTACACTGCCCGAACACCACTGCACTGCCCTAAACCCTGAAACACCAGCCCCAGCAAGACCCCCTACACTGCCCGAACACCACTGCACTGCCCTAGACTCTGGAACACCAGCCCCAGCAAGACCCCCTACACTGCCCGAACACCACTGCACTGCCCTAAACCCTGAAACACCAGCCCCAGCAAGACCCCCTACACTGCCCGAACACCACTGCACTGCCCTAGACTCTGGAACACCAGCCCCAGCAAGACCCCCTACACTGCCCGAACACCACTGCACTGCCCTAAACCCTGAAACACCAGCCCCAGCATGACCCCCTACACTGCCCGAACACCACTGCACTGCCCTAAACCCTGAAACACCAGCCCCAGCACGACCACCTACACTGCCCGAACACCACTGCACTGCCCTAAACCCTGAAACACCAGCCCCAGCACGACCCCCTACACTGCCCGAACACCACTGCACTGCCCTAAACCCTGAAACACCAGCCCCAGCACGACCCCCTACACTGCCTGAACACCACTGTACTGCCCTAAACCCTGAAACACCAGCCCCAGCACGACCCCCTACACTGCCCGAACACCACTGCACTGCCCTAAACCCTGAAACACCACCCCTGCACCACCCCCTACACTGCCCGAACACCACTGCCCTAAACCCTGAAACACCACCCCTGCACCGCCCCTACACTGCCCGAACACCACTGCACTGCCCTAAACCTTGAAACACCACCCCCAGCACGACCCCCTTTACTGCTCGAACTCCACTGCACTGCCCCAAACCCTGAAACACCACCCCCAGCACGACCCCCTACACTGCCCAAACACCACTGCCCTAAACCCTGAAACACCACCCCCTGCACGACCCCCTACACTGCCCGAACACCACTGCACTGCCCTAAACCCTGAAACACCACCCCCTACACTGCCCGAACACCACTGCACTGCCCTAGACCCTGAAACACCACCCCCAGCACGACCCCCTACACTGCCCGAACACCACTGCACTGCCCTAAACCCTAAAACACCACCCCCAGCATTACCCCCTATACTGCCCAAAAAGCACTGCACTGCCCTAAACCCTAGAACACTACCCACAGCATGACCCCCTACACTACCCGAACATCACTGCACTACCCTAAACCCTAAAATACTACCCCAGCACAACCCCCTACACTACCCGAACACGACTGCACTGCCCTAAACCCTCAAACACTCCCCCAGCATGACCCCCTACACTACCCGAACACCACTGCACTGCCCTAAACCCTAAAACACTCCCCCAGCACGACCCCCTACACTACCCGAACACAACTGCACGGCCCTAAACCCTAAAACACTCCCCCAGCACGACCCCCTACACTACCCAAACACCACTGCACTGCCCTAAACCCTAAAACACTACCCCCGCATGACCCCCTACACTACCCAAACACCAATGCACTACCCTAATCCCTAAAACACTACCCCTGCATGACCCCCTACACTACCCTAAACCCTAAAACACTACCCCCGCACGACTCCCTACACTACCCAAAGACCACTGCACTACCCTAAACCCTAAAACACGACCTCCTACACTACACAAACACCACTGCACTACCCTAAACCCTAAAACACTACCCCATACACTACACAAACACCACTGCACTACCCTAAACCCTAAAAACTACCCCCAGCACGAACCACTACACTACCCAAACACCACTGCACTACCCTAAACCCTAAAAAACTACCCCCAGCAGTACCCCTACACTACCCAAACACCACTGCACTACCCTAAACCCTAAAACACTACCCCAGCAGTACCCCCTACATTACCCAAACACCACTGCACTACCCTAAATCACTACCCCCAGCACGACCCCCTACACTACCCAAACACCACTGCACTACCCTAAAACACTACCCCCAGCACGACCCCCTACACTACCCAAACACCACTGCACTACCCTAAACCCTAAAACACTCCCCCAGCACGACTCCCTACACTACCCAAACACCACTGCACTACCCTAAACCCTAAAACACTACCCCCAGCACGACCCTCTTCACTACCTAAACACAACTGCACAATTTGTTACAGGCGTTGCAACGCAGGCCTGTGGTGCTTACTGGAAGTACCTAGTGGGCTAGTTGGGCCCCAGGGACCCTCAGGATTCAAGGTGACCTAATCCCCCAACTTAAAACGCACCACGGGGCGCGTTTGCACAGTGGTGAAGGGAGGGGGCGGGGCCTCAGGTGACATGTGCGCAAACACGCCCTGTGGTGCGTTTTAAGTTGGGGAATTAATTCCCTTTGAATCCTGAGGGAGCCTGGGGGCCAACTAGCCCACCAGGTACCTTCAGTAAGCACAACAGAGTTGCGTTGCAGAGAGGTGAAAAAGGTGCGTGGCCTCGGAACGCCTCTCTGCAACTCAGCTCTGTGGTCCTAACTATAGGTACCTGGGGGCTAGTTGGGCCCCAGGGACCCTCAGAATTCAAGGGACTTAATCCCGCAACTTAAAACGCGCCACGGGGTGCGTTTGCACACGTCACCTCAGGCCCCCCTCCCTTCACCACTGTGCAAACGCGCCCTGTAGCGCGTTTTAAGAGGTAGTTTTAATCCCCCTGCCCTATTATGTACTAGGGACTTGCAGAGGAGGTCATGCTAATCACAGGGGTACCCCAACGCATAGTGTTCCCTAGTGTATGTAGGTGTTTTCACTGTATTCTAAGTGTTTTTTAGTATAGCACTGGCTCTGGTTAGTCAGAGTCAGTTACCACCAGTACCCATCTGAAAAAGTTGTGGGCACAGGATGATTTTGCAACAAGGCCTCTTTCTGCTCCTCTGTTGGTTCTTTCTGCACATCTTTTGCTTCTTTCTGTGCGTTTTTTCTTCTTTCTTCACATGTCCTACCTCTGTAGGCATAGTTAGAAACTAGCATTTAAAAAAACCTTTGAAATTCACTTAAAAAATCATAGGTTTCAGGCACGTTATAGTTAGAAATTAGCATTTAAAAAACCTTTGAAATTCACTGAAAAAACCATAGGTTTCAGACACGTTATAGTTAGAAATTAGCATTTAAAAAACCTTTAAAATTCACTGAAAAAACCATAGGTTTTAGGGACAGTCATAGTTAGTTGGACATTTCACTCGTACAAAACCATAGAAATTCCCCCGTTATAGTTAGTTCAGCTAACTATAACTCGCGACCCCGCAATGCACTGCTGATGACGTCACCTATTACATCACTCATGGCATGGTCAGTGACATCACTGATGACATCACTGATGACATCTCAAATGACATCACTGATGACATCATCCATGTGATAATTTCATGCATCTTCTCACACCCTAATATAACTTTTGATACACCCACTCTAAATTACAGACTGCCATTCTCAAAACCATAGACACTCCAACACCAAAAACTACATACCCACTCACTGATTCTTAGGTCTACACACACATCCACTCACTCACCCGTACAGTCACTCATACTTAGTCACTCAGTACAGGACTATCATATGCACTCATACACCTATATAAACACTCACACACCGCCACTCATCCATAGAGGTACTCACACACCTAGTCAGTCATGCAAAAAACTTAATCACACACCCATTTACTCACCTATACAGTAATACACACACCAGCTCACTTACTCATACAAATACTAGCACATTCTTATGCTCTTATACAATCACTGATACAAGTACACACTCATCCATACAGCCACTCCCACAATCACACACTCTCACTTATAGCCATTTATATACTCCAACACACATATATACTGCCTTGCACATATGTAGTTACTCACACATGTACCACTGAGATATACATTCAATCACTAACACACCCATACACACACTCACCCACCCATACAGTCCATCACAGATGCACTCTTGAAACCATGCACCCAGTGAATCACCAACTCACACATCTATGCACAGAGTCACACACACCCCACCCACACAAACACTCAGGCACCCATACAGATACTCAGACAATCAATCAATAACCCATGTAGACACTCATGTAGCTATTCAGAAAGCCATGCAGCCGCTTACAAACCAACAGACAGACGGATACAGACATTCACACAGTTTAGTCACTAACCCATGCATTCAGTAAGATACATTTAATCACTCACTTGTAGAGTCAGTCACTCACGTACTAAATCATCCATTCAGACACTTATACACCCACTCATTCTTCAATACGCCTTTCCCTAAATATATTAAACATATTTAAACTTTACAGAAACACACAGTCACTGGATGATGTCATCAGTGATGTCATCAGTGATGTCACTGACCATGTCATGAGTGATGTAATATGTGACGTCATCAGCAGTGCATTGCGGGGCGCGAGTTATAGTTAGCTGAACTAACTATAACGGGGGAATTTCTATGGTTTTGTACGAGTGAAATGTCCAACTAACTATAACTGTCCCTAAAACCTATGGTTTTTTCAGTGAATATATATATATATATATATATATTCACTGAAAAAACCATAGATTTCAGGCACATTATAGTTACTTGCACATTTCACTCGTACAAAACCATAGAAATTCGGCCGTTATAGTTAGTTGAGCTAACTATAACTCACGCCCCCACAATGCACTGCTGATGACGTCACATATTACATCATTCATGACATGGTCAGTGACATCACTGATGACATCTCAAATGACATCACTGATGATCACTGATGACATCATCCACGTGAAAATCTGATGCACCTCCTCATACCTTAATAAAACCTTTGATACACCCATTCTAAAATACAGACTACCATTTTCGAAACAATACAGACACCAATACCAGTTACTACATACGCACGCACTGATTCCTAGGTCTATACACACATCCACTCATTCACCCATAAAGTCACTCATACATGCAGTGACTCATCAATACAACACTATTATAGGCACTCAAACACCTATACAAACACTCACACACCGCCACTCATCCAGAGTTACTCACACATCTAGTCAGTCATACAAAAAATCAATCACACTTCTATTTACTCAGCTATACAGTTATACACACACAACCTCACTTATTCATAGTGATATTAACATATTCTTACTCTCTTATACAATCACTGATACAAGTACATACTCATCCATACAGCACTCTCACAATCACTGACTCTCACGTATAGTCATTTATATACTCCAACTCTCTCATGCACTGCGTTTTACATATGTAGTTACTTGGACATGTAGCACTGAGATATCCATTCACTCACCAACACACCCATACACACACTCACCCACCCATTCAGCTGTTTCCACATGCCCTCTTGAACCCATACACCCAGTGAATAAAGAACTCACACATCTATGCACAAAGTCACACACCTCCCACCCACTCACACACACACTCAGGCACCCATACAAATACTCAGGCAACCAATCAATAACCCATATAGACACTCATGTAGCTACTCATCAACCAATGCAGCAGCTTACACAGCAATAGACAGACTGATACAGACATTCACACAGTTTAATCACTAACCCATTGTTGTGTACTTCATAGGGTGTCCTTAAACGGGCTTTCTAGAATCATGACCATATATAGGCACGATCCAACCTGCCCTTATATAGGCATAGAATCCCAGACCTTATTTAGGCATAAACTATGCATACCAAATACAGGCATGGCTTCCGACATCCGTCCACCCTAGCGTCTCAACGAGTCCATGAAAAAACAGACCCTCTGGCTGCGGGAGTTTCCCTTGCCCAGGACTATTGATTCCCGGCCAGACGCACTGAGAAGACGCTGCCCTTCCTGCACGCAGAGAGTCCAGCTTCCAGTGATCTAACTTCCCTTGCGGGGTGTTGGAGTTCGAGTCCGGATAGAGATTCCTACCTCTCTCATTCTTCAGGTATGGAGCAGACTAGAACCTAGAGGGACTCTTGGCATAATAGACTCTTGGCATGCTAGGCGTAACTTACTCTTAGTATACTCTAGTCAGGAATACAGCACCTACTTCTACTTCTCCCTACACCTAGGACAGGTTAGGCACACTGGGTAGAACTAGGCTAGAAACGCATCGTATGAGTACTCGCATTTTTAGGTTGTGTCATTTTATGTAAATGCATACATGCTAAAAAGATAATGCTGACGCAGTATTATTTATTTCTACTGCTCACCTTGTACATTATTTATCTCGCATACTGTCTTGTGATCGTAACAGCACATATAACTTACAACAGAAACAAGACTGTTCAATAAATCCTTTATTGAAACGCCTGTCTGGTTATTTCTGTGTAACTCTGAGAATAACTGAAACATGCACGACTGAGCTGAGTGAAATGGTTATCTATTGTTTCTACGACTCTGGGACACATCCTGATTCTGTAAGGGAAACACAGTGGTCATGTTTTGCGGCAGCCAGAAACTAATCCCTTCTTGTCGTCAAGAAGTTTCTAGTGGCCTCTGAGCTAGCTGGCACAAGTAATTAAGTTTAATATACTCGATAGGGACATACTGACCTTAGTCCTATGTCAAACCTATAGGATATATTATTCCAATGCGCAGAGCCTATAAGGGAAATAGGAGCTACACTACATGGCGCCCAACGGTTTTGTAAGGCAGTAATTCAACGTTAGATACTGAGTAACTCAGCTGTGCATATATTCTTTTCTCTCTCAGAGACCCCTACCCATATACTCCAAAAGACGTCTGGAGTGGGCAGGGATAGTATCCGCCACGGCTACATAGGGCAGTACCCTATATATTAGCTGTTTGGTTTGCTCAACGTTGAAGGATACAGTGTTCCACAATATTGTGCATCTTATCTTTGTTTCCTTGAAACTTGTGCTACATTTTTCATAAAACAAAATGTCCTTAAACGGGGACAATCCCGCCGGAACCGGTGGAGCTGCGGCTGATCCAGCCCAACCAGCGTTATTTAACAACACAGGTTTAAATGAAGCCGAAGAGGGTGTCATAGACATTCCTCCTAACTTAAGAAGAGCCATTACTCTAAAACTTATAAAACATGGCCTATCTCCGAGAGGAGGTAGAGCAGTTTTCGTGATTGAGGCACATGAATCCTTTCAGACAGAGGTATTCTATTCATGGGTAATTCTTCCTGTATCCAATCCAGTAACACACTTGTTTCACTACTACAAAGAGGATGAAGCACCAGAGGAATACATTCCTTTCGAGGATATTGAGATTCCATTAACATACCAGGAGCATCAGCTCTGGTTTAAAGGCGCCCTAAAACACAATAAAAATATAACAAGGCTCGGTCCACTAGGTAGACCAGGAGCAACATGGCCGATTCTAGCCGGCTACACACCTCATCCAGACATCGAAATAATGTCAGACGAGGAAATACTTAATCAACTCACAGAGTTAATAAAAATCTACAGACAATTGGTTCAATATGTCATGCGGACTTTCACAGTCCAACCTCCATTAACAGTTCCAAATCATACTCCTCCACAGGGGAGTACACTAAAAATTACACCACAGACTCTATACGCAGTCATGGGTAAAATGCCCACTAAGCGGGAGCAAATCCCATTTTGGATAGCTCAAAAAATTACTCAAATTGAAGCAGTATTTCCAAATACTAGCTCACATGAGAAACACAGAATCCTAACCATCAGTTTACCAATGGGGATCACACCACAACTGGAAGACTGCACCACTTGGGGCTCAGTCTTTGCTGCCATCTACACTAAAACACACGGCATTCCGTCAATTGCGGTAATACCAGATGTCCTAAAACAAATTCAAAACGAATATGGAGCAGAGCCTGCTTTAAATTTAGGTATGAAATTACTGAAAAATTTTGAACAGGTCTCAACGATAATATTATCTAATATTAAAGGGGAAGCAGCAGCAGTGGCGATCCGGCAAAAACTAAGGGAATTTGATGTTACAGAACATCAGACAGAGCTACCCAGAATTATAGAGCAATCTTATGCAGAATTAGGCAGAGATAGTTTGGGTGGGAGACCAGTTAAACCAAAACTATCGGAAAGTCCTGAAAAGGACTCAATTAAACAAACTCCTACATCTTCTAAAAAGAAGTGGGAATCTAACAAACAAAATTCAAACGAGAAAGGTTCTCAATCCCGAGGTAGGTCTCCTCAAAAGGAGCCCTCTGAAAGGAGGTACAACCTCAGGAATAGGGATAATTTGAGAAAACCTGATAGGTATCAAGACACTGATACACGTTCCTCTCGTCCCTTTCATCACAGACTTCGGAAAGAAGAGGACGAACAGAACATAGAGAAGAACGCGTGAAATCGAAAGACGACAAGCACGCAACAAAAATTAAAGCTAAACCTCAATTCTCCAAAAAGAAAGTAGCAGGTCTGAAGATAAGACATGCCGAGAATAATGAGATCGCAACTCAAGAACGGAGAATGGGCTCAGACAATGCTGGACAGTGCAGCAGAAGTCACAATAGCTCGCCAGTACCTGATGGAACTTCTGGAGATAGTGGACTTGAATGAGTACATTACAGTAGAGACTGTAGACACCAGGGTTAGTACTCCACAAAGGTTATATGAAATAACACTCCGGATGGAGGGAGGCAAACCTAGACAGGTTAAAGCACTTTTTTGGGAAAGACTATCAAAGGGTTATGACATACTTCTAGCAGAAAAAGACTGGCCACCACAATTTGTCAGGGAGTGCCCACACGGCGAGGACATAATTATGCCTGCCTTCTCCAATCACATTCCAATTACTTAAAATATACATATGCCAGAAAATGGGCAGTAGCCCAGGCTCCAGCATTATATAAAAATCATGTAGGATGGGATGAGGACTCCCCTCACCATAAAATACATCTGAAACATGAACCTACTGCTCAGAGGCAGTATCCAATTAAGCAAGAAGCTAAAAAACAGGTCAGGGAGATTTTAAATCAACTTGAATACCAAGGGGTGATTGAAATCAGCACCTCATCTATGAACAATCCTTTGTTTCCTGTCTCCAAACCAGACAATACATATCGTCTAGTTTTGGACTACAGACATTTAAACACTTGTTCTAAAACTTTTGCAGTGCAAAATGCACACAGCACAGCATTAATGAATAACATTGTGCGCAAAAATACAAAACAACATTAGACATCTCAAATGGATTCTTTTGTCAAAATATAGCACCTGAAAGTAGGTACTTAACGGCATTCTCCATAATGGGGACCCAGCGTCACTTTTGTCGACTCCCACAAGGGTTCAAGAACAGCCCGGGGTTATTCTCAGCAAGAGTAACGGAGTTGCTACAAATTTATGACAACGAGGCATTTTCCTATGTCAAAGATATTTATCTGACAGACGATGACTTGGAAAAACACTTGAACAGGGTGAGCACCATTATATTGGGATTCGCCTCTGAGGGCTACAAGTTCAACTTTAAAAAGTCCCGAATTGCCCATCTCAATGTCCTATTTTTGGGATATGAGCTTTCAAGTGAAGGCAAGAGCTTGGCAGCTAACTTTCTAGAGAAGTGTGCGCTGCTCCAACCTCCAAAAACGCAAAAAAGTTTACAATCAATACTGGGATTCCTAAATTTTGGTAGAACATACATTCTAAACTATGCAGAAAGGGTTAAACCTCTCTACGCACTAATCAAACCTGATTTTTCAACTAAAAACTGGACACAGGAACACACAGAAATTTTGCGTTCACTCCAAGCTAACATGTTAGCAACAAATCACTTACAAACACGCGTAAGTCAAAGAAATTTGGTGATTCGAATAATTTTGGGTCAATGTGGATTCACTTACTTAACCTTTAACGAGGGTGAGAAAGTACCAATTGCATACAAATCACGTTTGTACACACAAGCGGAAATGCGTTTCAGTTCAACTGAAAAAATTCTGACAGCAGTTCAAACAGCTGTAGCAAAAGAAAGAGCCTTAGCCCAAGGGAAACGCATAATTGTCGTTACCCCAGTACCGGCTTTAGAAGCGGTCACAAAAGCGAGCATTCCAAATGCTAAAGCTTTACATCCAAGATGGATACAGTGGGTTAATTCTCTTGCTGCAACTGATGTTGAATATGTATTTGATCCAGATTTAAAAACACAGGCATTTCTCCAATACGAACAAGAATGTCCTCTGCCCACTGAGATTCTGCCTCTCGATCAGTATGAATTCGTAATTTACACTGACGGATCCGCACAGCCCGCAACAGGGAGTAAGCAAGCTTACAGTGCAGCGTGTGCTATCATTAAAGGTCGCATGCGAAATGGCATCTTCAGACCTATGGTCACAAAAACTCAGTCACTAGGTGATTGTACAGCTCAGCGAGCTGAACTACAGGCATTCAAACTGGCACTTGAAAGTACGGATCGAGAATTCCTCACACTAATCGTGTGCGATTCCTTTTACTGTGTTCAGTCGTATAATAACTATATACGAACCTGGCTTGAAAATGGTTTTAAGGATGCAAAAGGTGGCACAATTAAGCACAAATTGCTTTGGGAACAAGTAGTTCTGTTGAAAAACGAACTACCAAAGGCTCACGTGATCCACACACTGAGTCATCAACGTGATGGCGTTCACGTTGCAGGGAATTCATTGGCTGACGAAGCCGCGAAGGGGGCTGTGCAAACGGCTTCCGTAGCTGCGATCACTCGTTCAAAAACAAAAATAGACGGTGAGATAATGTTAGCTGTCAATGCTTCAAGCAAAGGCAGCAGTGCAGCGTTACCAAAAAAGTTTCCACTCAAGTACTCTTATGTAATTGATGCGAATAACGTTCCTTTTGCTCGAATCCCTGGAGTGGGGGATAGGGTAATTCCAAACATGGAACGAAGAGCAGCCTTGATTTATGAAACACATTTGGGGGAGGGTCTGTCACATCAAGGGATCTCAAAAACAATTTTGACATTAAAAGAGATGTACTGGTGGCCTGGAATGAATACACAAATTCACATATTCATCAACAACTGCTTAGACTGTAAATTACAGCAAGAGAGCCACTTGACACCATGCAGCGAATGCGGCAGCCCAGTGTAGACACCACTGTTAGACAGCATTAGGCTATCTACTCGCCAGCGTCCTACTGGACAAAGGCATTCCCGCAAATACTGAATCTAGGTTCCTATGGTTATGGCCTCAGCGCTCAGCTGACGCTCGAACTGTTATAAAAGATTTGCGAGTCTTTATCGGCACATACGCAATAGGCACGTTTCATTCTGACCAGGGTCCTGCGTTTAGCTCTAGGGCTTACAAGGAGGCCATGGCCAGTCTGGGCGTTGCATTGCGGTACTCCTCTCCATTCCATCCTGAGGGAAATTCTGTTGTGGAAAGGAAAAACCGGGACATAAAGCAGTCTATAACAGCTAGGGTATTAGGCTCGGGTGATGGGTGGGTCAAACACCTCATTAGCGTTCAACGCGCTATCAATAACTTGCCAAGAAGTTCTCTAGGGGAGTCACTCCATATGAGGTCCTATTTGGGACAAGAATGTGGGTTCCAGACTTAGAACACGTAGGCACAGTGGTGGACAAAAAAGAATTTGATATCAAAGATCGTTTGGCTGTTTTACAGGAACTTAACAAGTTAAGAACGAAACAAAGCAACGTATCCTTACCGCCAACCACCACTGGGGAAAAATCGGCGGTCCCAGCAAGGCCTGTCTGGATTCCAAAAGTTGGGGATGTGGTCAGAGAAACAATCGCGGACAAGAAGGAATTTGGACCTTCTTACAGACAACCGGTACCTGTTCTAGCTGTTCAAGGAACAAGGACAGTACTTCTGCCGCCCCTTGCTGGAAGAAAGGAGAAAAGATTTGTGTCAATCGACCTGATCAAACCACAACATGTGGCCAATACTAAGCAGTAGGCCTCGTGGACTCCGACCTAGTAGCAGACGCACTCCTCTCGCTACTATTCAAGAGGTTCAGACTGAAAGACTGATCACGATCGAGAATTCAGCTGTAACAAATGAAGGACTATGCAACCAAGCTATGGAACTCATCCCTCTTGACAACCAAATAACAGTTCGTCCAAATACACCTGTCTACACCAACGTGACACGTGAAGAACTGGTTCCTGTGATTTCGACGAATCCTGATGCAATTCCAACAATTGACAGAACTGCTTCTGGCTATTTCATTGACTTTGATATGTTCTCAGTGGATCCAAGCGAACCTGAAACGGACGCCAGCATCATCAAAATTCAAGCAGCAAGTACAAGACTTTATTCACTTTCTGAAAAGGACTTATCTGGTTTCTCCATGGATTGAACTCTGGATTACATCTGGACTTTTTGTTTTCCTGCTCTGGCTAGCTTTGATAACAACAGTAAGCATGCTTATAAGTGGCAGATACATCCATGTGAACATTGAAGGAAAGGACATAAACGTGCTTTTGAAACCACATAAATCTTCCCATCGTGAAGCAAGAGACTTGTCATCAGTGAACATCACAGCTGTTCCTATACATGATGGTATAGTGTGGGACAAAACAGATTATGAAATCTTCGGTCCAAGTGAACAATTGAACATTCCACATTTGTTTAAAATTTCACTAAGCGATTTGATAACGTCCAGTACCTATTCAGATGATTGGGACTTAGAGACTGTTCAAGATATAATGTTTGATCTAGAAAAATCTGCTGCATTTTCTAAAAATGAGAATTTAGAGGGCACAAATGATTACGAAGAAATGTATTGTTACAACCACTATGGTCATCATTATTTGCACAAAACTGCATATCCAAGAAATGTGTTTATGTTTAATCAATGGGAACATTGTCCTACACCACCACATGGTAGTTCAAAAACTTTTGCTAGTAAATTTCCATATTTTTCAGGTTATAATACATCTGATCCAGAAACGTTTTACTATAAAAATGTAAACAAAACAGGACTGAAAATGATGTTAACAAATACGAAACAGATTTACTCTGAAGCATTTATTGCCCAACTGTCTATACAGGGTTTCGACTTATGGAAAGACACAATTGAGGCAAAAACTGTCTGGGGCAGTAAAGATTGGCAAGTACAGGGTATAGAAGCTTTATTTAGAGCCTGTATTATCCCTGAACAAATAATGTTTTTGAATGACACCGTCCAACAGACATCTTGTCTTGGGTCAGCCAAGATAAAAGAGATGAAATCACCTTCTGTGCCAACACCTGCCAGTGATAATAATACAAAGGCAGTGGTGACAGTCGACAATATACTACAACTCAACAGAACTCATCCAAATTGGAAGAAATGGTTGATCTGGCCCGCGGACACAAACAACTGTCAGGAAAGGTTCTTGAACAAAACTCAGGGCTTTGCACTTCATAGGCCAGACCCAAGATATGTCCAAAGACAACATCCGGGGGTAGTAACAACATATAGTGTAGGAAAATTATGCCTCGATTGGCTGCATAAATCTACACTACAGGATGTGAAGCAACACTTAACCTTACTTGCACACGACGCAGATCTTAGGGAATTCTTGCTTGGACCAAGAAAACCGCGTCAAAAACGTTTCATATATGCCGGCATCTACGCTGCTTATAACGAAGCATGGAAAGTGTCACAGATAGAGGCTGCAGAACGAATACGTGAACTTGATCGTATTAATTTAGAGAAAACACTCTCTGTAGTCGACAATGGGTTAACAACTTTGTCCTCCAGAATTTATTCATTGGATGGCATTGTATCCTCTGCTATCGACATTCTAGAACAAGATTTGGCTATGTTACAACAAGGTCAGTCTCAATTACGTTCTATAGTGTTATTGACATGGACGCTGCAATCTTTGCGAGCGGGCTATGTGCCTTGGCGTTTCATCAACACGTCGTCTCTGTTTGCAGAATACAATCTAACTGATAAACAGATCGAATTGGCACAAAGAGGAGCAAAGTATACAGTGCTGAGCATTGAAAAAATTGATAAATTACCATTCACAGTGGCAGAAAAACCAGCTACAGAATGGCTTATTCATGGCAAAATAACATTACCTGTGACAACTTTTCAGTTCCAGTATTGTGTCAGACAGATGCAAGCAGGCAAATATGAAAGGTTGGGTAAGGAATACATTAAGACATCTTGGAATTTACCGTATACACATAAATGTTGGAGTGGGGATCGTGAAGTGTTTCTTAGCGGTACTAACTGTGAACATGCACTGACCGGTTCACTCATATGTCAGGACATTATTTTACACGGAGCTTGTAATGGTTCTGTGGCAAACCTGTCTTGCCATCAGCACGGTTCTCCAGCTGCTGTGGTTAATCCAACGTTTGGACAACTTTCGAATGGGAGTTACCTCATGTTGAATGATCAGAGCTGCTGTGGAATGTTGCCCGGCATCCCATATCTAGTAACGGTCAACTCCAGGGTCACTTGCTGTATGCAAGTATTGTTTCCCCCAATAGACACCGTCAGGGAGTCGCCTTTGTGGCCTTCACTTAACGTCTCTTTTATAAGATTTGATACTTTAAGCAGAATGAAAGCCATGCTTTTACAGCAAACAGTGCCTTTGACCTCGGCCAAAGAAACCTATGATCTACAAATTGCAAGGACTTCGGCTGAGATACAGACTTTAATACGTACAAACTGCCCTATACATTTCGTAGAAATGATATCACGTATCTTTAACATGTCAGATACAACAGGAATTGTACATGTATTTAAGAGCATTTGCACCGGTCTCTTAGCACCGTTCCAGGCAATACTTGGAATCATTCCGAACTTTGCACATTCGGTGTTTGGTGGCATACCATTAATTCTAGCACTTGTTGCGGGAATTCTATTCATCTGTCTGCTATTGCGCTATGGCCAGCCGCTTCGCAGAAATAACTCCGAGCTAAATGGGGAAAGTTCTCCTTGAAAGAAAGTGCAGTGAGCGAATAGTACAGCTATTGGGCATGACTCGTCTACGGGACCTTAATACCACGTGGTTCCTGTCATTCCGACCAATCTGGCATGATTGCATCTTACCTGTTCTACGCTGCCTGCTATGCGGTGAAGAATGCGTGTTGGACGCTTGTCTAACATATCCATCAGCTGCGCCAAAGGACGTCGATACTTTGCTGGTCCCGATAACGGTCCATGCTTCGTGTTGTCCCCAGAGGCTCCCAATACTGATGTCAGCATTCATTGAGATCTCACAGTCGCCTCCTGCTGCTGCTGAGGTACGAGAAACAACTCCAGGCACACAGGTAACAACGGACGCGAACATTGCTGCAGCAGCCTATGCTGAGGGCGATGCTTCCCATCTTTGTGCGGTCAATCTCTTACGTGGGGTGTTCGAACTTACACCAGCGACAGTGGATGATGTTTTGTCTATTGAAATAGATGATCTAATGTTTACACCAGACCCGTGAACTGACTCTGTTTGGCATATTCTGTTCCAGTACGACAGCAACAATTTGGCCTTCATTTTTCAAAGACTTGGAACATTACCAAATTTGAACTTTTGTCCCATTTTTTTCGAACAAAAATGGCAATCCAATCTGCTTAAAGTAAAACTAGCCTTATAATACAGACTTGGCAGTACTTCCAGGGACACTTAGTCATCTTGTGTGTCTAACTCAGTTCATTTGAATTTCATGACAGGGAATGATGTTTTAAAACAACCTTGCATTCATTCTCGTCATATGTAAATATTGCTTTTATATTTCGTTCCGATTGCATTTATTTCACTCTTTATGCAGGAAATGAAAAGCACTGCTTAATAATGTACAGCATCCTTTGCATTTTAATGTATCTTTTAAGGCTTTTTAGGATTTGTTTTAATATGCGGTACTCCATTTTAATGTTTAGCATTTTAAATGTTTAGCATTTTAGTATTGTTGTATACACAAAAGAGGAGTGGGTGTTGTGTACTTCATAGGGTGTCCTTAAACGGGCTTTCTAGAATCATGACCATATATAGGCACGATCCAACCTGCCCTTATATAGGCATAGAATCCCAGACCTTATTTAGGCATAAACTATGCATACCAAATACAGGCATGGCTTCCGACATCCATCCACCCTAGCGTCTCAACGAGTCCATGAAAAAACAGACCCTCTGGCTGCGGGAGTTTCCCTTGCCCAGGACTATTGATTTCTTCAAGGTCTCATACATTATGCATGAACCTCTTATTCCCTAAGGGATTCATTCATGACGTCTTTCGCTACCCAACTCACGTCAATGCTAACATTTTCAGGTATAAATATACCTTCCCAAACCCCTGTAAATCAGAGGAGACCTCGACTTCAGAGGAGCCCGATTCCCGGCCAGACGCACTGAGAAGACGCTGCCCTTCCTGCACGCAGAGAGTCCAGCTTCCAGTGATCTAACTTCCCTTGCGGGGTGTTGGAGTTCGAGTCCGGATAGAGATTCCTACCTCTCTCATTCTTCAGGTATGGAGCAGACTAGAACCTAGAGGGACTCTTGGCATAATAGGCTCTTGGCATGCTAGGCGTAACTTACTCTTAGTATACTCTAGTCAGGAATACAGCACCTACTTCTACTTCTCCCTACACCTAGGACAGGTTAGGCACACTGGGTAGAACTAGGCTAGAAATGCATCGTATGAGTACTCGCATTTTTAGGTTGTGTCATTTTATGTAAATGCATACATGCTAAAAAGATAATGCTGACGCAGTATTATTTATTTCTACTGCTCACCTTGTACATTATTTATCTCGCATACTGTCTTGTGATCGTAACAGCACATATAACTTACAACAGAAACAAGACTGTTCAATAAATCCTTTATTGAAACGCCCGTCTGGTTATTTCTGTGTAACTCTGAGAATAACTGAAACATGCACGACTGAGCTGAGTGAAATGGTTATCTATTGTTTCTACGACTCTGGGACACATCCTGATTCTGTAAGGGAAACACAGTGGTCATGTTTTGCGGAAGCCAGAAACTAATCCCTTCTTGTCGTCAAGAAGTTTCTAGTGGCCTCTGAGCTAGCTGGCACAAGTAATTAAGTTTAATATACTCGATAGGGACATACTGACCATAGTCCTATGTCAAACCTATAGGATATATTATTACAATGCGCAGAGCCTATAAGGGAAATAGGAGCTACACTACACCATGAATTTAGTAAGAGACATTTAATCACTCACTTATACAGTCAGTCACACACCTACTAAATCCTCCATCCACACACTTATACAGCCACTCATTCTACAATATACCTTGGCCAATATATTTATAAAACATATTTAAACTTTACAGAAACACACAGTCACTGGATGATGTCATCAGTGATGTCATCAGTGATGTCATTTGAGATGTCATCAGTGATGTCATCAGTGATGTCACTGACCATGTCATGAATGATGTAATATGTGACGTCATCAGCAGTGCATTGTGGGGCGTGAGTTATAGTTAGCTCAACTAACTATAACGGCCGAATTTCTATGGTTTTGTACGCGTGAAATGTGCAAGTAACTATAACGTCCCTGAAACCTATGGTTTTTTCAGTGAATTTCAAAGGTTTTTAACATGATAATTTGTAACTATAACGTCTCTGAAACCTATGGTTTTTTCAGTGAATTTCAAAGGTTTTTTAAATGCTAATTTCTAATTATAATGTTCATTAAACCTATCTGCTGTGCGATCCAAAAACAAGCTGGTGCTTGTAGTGTTGTGGACAGTGGACGCAACCATGTTACCTCAGGCAGTGAGGAAGATCTCGGTCATGAACCTGTTTTGTCGCCCCTGTAAGCAGAAGTGCAGTGGGCTGGTCCAACGTACGCCACTCCAGCGTAGAAGTGTGAATAAATAGGCCGGGGTTCTGGGCGTGGTTCACTTGTGTGAAAGCCAACGCGTCTGCCAGAGCGGCAACCCTCACCCTGCCACGTGGCTGCCGCCATGACCGCGGGCCTCCTCGACACAAGCCCCCTGCGAACACAGCGGCACAGCACTGCACAGTTATGTCTGTACAGACTACTGCCTTCGATCTACACTGCGGACAGCAGGGCTCACAATTCAGATTGAGTCGCGATTGCAGATGACGCAGTCCAGTAGGCAAGACACATTGCTCCCAGTGCAGCCCGCCCAGACCACGCATCATCGCAGGCTGCGTACACACTGAGCGCCAGAGGTACCACTAACTCAGTGCACCACAAGTAAATGCCACGTGGCCTTATTAAGGCAGAATTCATTAAACAAAACACATTGCTACCAGTGCGGCCCACACGGACCACGCATCATCGCAGGATGTGTACACGCTGAGTGCTTCAGGTGCCACTAGCTCACTGCACCATAAGTCATCACCACGTACCCTTAAACCTACATAATATCCTTTTAGTATCCTTGCTTCAAGAACTTTTTTGATATCAATTATAGCTTTAGTACAATGACCAAATTCATCTTGCAAGTCCAAAGGAACACTGAATGGCAGTCTACACTGGGGATAGCAGAGCCCACAATTCGAATTCAGTTTTGATTTATTTATTGCAGAGTGAACTGTACTTTATGTCGTTGGATTTTCTCAAGAGGAAGTCACAAAAGCATTCCTCGTTGTCTGTGCTGACTACTGCCTTCGATCTACACTGCGGTCGGCAGAGCTCGCCATTCAAATTCAGCCTTGATTTATTAATTGGACAGAGAATTGTACTCTATGTCGTTGAATTTTCTCAAGAGGAAGTGACAAAAAGCTTTCCTCGATGTCTGTGCTGACTACTGCCTTCGATCTACACTGCGGACAGCAGAGCTCACAATTCAGATGGAGTTGCGATTGCAGATGACGCAGTCCAGTAGGCAACAGACATTGCTACCAGTGCGGCCCTCCCGGACCACTCATCATCGCTAGCTGTGCACACGCGGAATGCTTCTGATGCTCCTACCTCAGTCCACCACAACTGATGGACCCTTTATGACAGAATCCTTTGTGTATGATTTCAGATCTGGTGCCCCTAACTTAGTGTAGCACAAGTCATGGACCCTTTATGATTGAATCTCTGTGTGTGATCTGATGATTACTGTTGTACTTGTTACCAGCACCAACCATTCCCGGAGGGCTGGCTTACACTCACCCCACACGCATCCAGCACAGACGTCACTGGACATGTGACCCTGGTAATAAAAAGGAGTCGAATGCACGTGCTCGTACCCAGTTCCACTATCTATCTGTGTCCGTGTGTTCATTATGTATGCAACATGCTGCCCCTGGGCCCTACCACATTACATTGTGCTCTGGACAGCGAATGCAACCAACTTACCTTTGACAGTGGGAGAAAACTTTGGTTATGTAACTTTGTCTCGGTCATTGTATAAGTACGTACGTAGAGACTGGATGATTAGAGTACTGCAAGGAGAGTGTATAGTGAATTTATAAGTATGTGGGGATTGGCGGAGTGATTGTATAAGTACATATGTTGGCGCACCCTAACTCCGACAACGAGCTTGTCTCTAATTGGCTGCCCTCCATGTCCCAAAAACTGAAATTTGGATTTTGCATGGCCCAGTATTGCTACAGCTGCAATACTCCACTGAATGTGCAATAAACATTCACACCCACACAGTAGTGTCATGTCCACCATCTTTCTTGTGTGGAACTATGGATGAATGTAGGGTCAGTGATTCCCCGTACCTTCCATGTTGGCCATGTTCAGGGACTTGGCTCACAGAGTGACACATTGACGCTTGCGACCCGGGTGACGGCAGCACTACAACAAGAACACCCGCATGCCAGTGTTGCAAGATTTTGTAAGCATTCTCTAACCCAAAGATAACCAAAAAGTAGCCCAAACTAGCCCAATATTGCTACTTTAAGGAAGGAGGGGCAGGGACATCGTCAAGCAGGTGGTGAATGGATTGGAATTGATGTTGCAGCAGGCTGCCAAGTAAATATTTGTCTAATAAAGCGCTTTAACATACTAGTTTGCTGGAGCGCTGTATATATATTTATAATCTGGCAACTAGCACAAACCAAAGTTTTACCGCACAACCGGGAAAAATATAGCCCAATTGTGCGTGATCTAGCCCAATCTGGCAACAGTGCCGCATCAGTTGATTCCTCATACAGCTCACGATGGAGCCACGCCCATAGCTCCGGAGTCATTCTTCACAGCCTCACGCAGGACTGGCATACGCCAGGCCAGCCCACTCTGCTTACACTTACAGAGAAAGACAACAACGCTACATGGCCCAGATTTTCATTTCAGTGATCTGCTGGTCACACCCTAGTTGTCAGTACGCCACAGCCACTCCCTCACGGCTGGTATACACCCACACCACACCCATCCAGCACAGGCGTCACAGGACACGTGACCCTACCAATAAAAAAGACCGGGCACACGTGCTCTAAACCATTTTAGAGTTGCTCCCACCGCATGCACTGTGATGGCCCATCTCGGTGGTTCGGACACCTCATGTAGGCCTGAGCCACCGAACAGGGAGGCCTACCACCACGTGCGTGGCCTCACTGTTCACTGAGTTAGTGGCACCGCAAGGACTGAGCGGGTGTGCAACCTGCGATGATGATAGGTGCACTAGTATGTCCTCTGCCATGGCAAAATCAAGACGCAGCACCAAATGTGAGACCTGTTGGCCTGCGGAGCGGGACTGCATGATGCGGAGGGTGCCCTGTCCTTGAAAAGGTGAGCAGTGAGGCCTGGGTGCGCAGCGGTGGGCAAATACGTCTGGGCGGCGGGAGTGGATACACAAAGGCGGCACAGCGATTTAGGCATACGCAGTCGTATATACTCTCCCATTACTAATTCTGTACTATGTTTAGATGTGGGAGCTTGAGGGCTCCACTAGGTCTTGGCACGTGGTTGGAGACACAGCACTCACTGTCCCTCTTCTTCTCTTCCTTTCTCTCCTTCACACTCTTTCTCTCTCTCTTCTTCTCACACTGTTTCTCTCTTTCTCTCTCTCTTCCTCGTTCTCACACTCTTTCTCTCTCTCTCTTCCTCTCTCTCTCTGTTTCTCTCTCTCCTCGTCTCTCTCACTCTTTCTCTCTTTCTCTTTGTCTTCCTCTGACTCTTTCTTTTACTCTCTCTCTTCCGCTCACTCTCACTGTTTCTCTCTTTCTCTCTGTATTCCTCTGACTCTTTCTTTCTTTTTCTCTGTCTTCCTCTCACTCTTTCTTTCTCTCTCTCTTTCTCTCTCCTTTGATGGACGCATGACGCACAATCTTATCTTGCTTTTTGTCTTGCAGGCCTGCGATGAAGCGTGGCCATCCTGCAATCAACACTCAACCTGAATTGTGAGCTCCGCTCTCCGCGTGTACACAACGGGTGAGGAGGTTTCTTCGGCCCGTGGTGGACCCTCTTCGACACACGCCGGTGGTGTAAGGTGAGCAGAGAGACTTGTTTGCGCAGCGGCGGGCAGTCACCTCTGGCAAGTGGGAGTGGATGGGGTGCAGCAGCGGCACGCAGTCACCTCCGGGCAGTGGGAGTGCATGGGGTGCAGCAGCCTGGGTGCGCAGCGGCTGCCATACACCTCTGGGCAGTGGGAGTGGATGGAGTGCAGCAGCCTGGGTGTACAGCAGTGGGTAGACACCTCTGGGCAGTGGAAGTGGATGGGGTACACTAGCCTGGATACACAAAGGCGGGACAGCGATTTAGGCATACGCAGTTGTATGTACTCATCCATTACTGATTCCATTTTTATGTTTCAGATGACTAAGCTTGAGGGCTGCCCTATATCCCGGCACGTGGTTGGAGACACACCGGTGACAGAAAGGTGAGCTGTGAGGATTTTCTCCACAGTGTCAACACTCCCTCTCCCTCTCCATCTCTTCCTTTCTGTCACTCACACTCTTTTTCTCTCTCTCACTCTCTATCTCTTCCTTTCTCTCTCTCACACTCTTTCTCTGTCTCTTCCTCTCTCTCTCATTCTTTCTTTCTCTCTCTTCCTCTCTCACTCTTTCTCTCTCTCTCTCTCTCTCTCTCACACTGTTCCTCTCTCTCTTCCTCTCTCTCACACTGTTTCTCTCTTTCTCTCTTCCTTGTATCTCACTCTCTCTGTCTTACTCTCTCTCACACTTTCTCTCTTCCTCACTCTTTCTCTCTCTCTCTTCCTTTCTCTCACTGTTTCTCTCTCTCTTCTTCTCTCTCACTCTTTCTCTCTCTCTTCCTCTCTCTCACTCTTTCTCTCTCTTTCTCTCTCTCACTGTTTCTCTCTCTCTTCGTCTCTCTCACTCTTTCTCTCTGTCTTCCTCTCACTCTTTCTTTTTCTCTCTCTCTTCCTGTCACTCCCACTGTTTCTCTCTTTCTCTCTGTCTTCCTCTCACTCCTTCTTTCTTTTTCTCTCTGTCTTTCTCTCACTCTTTCTTTCTCTCTCTCTCCTTTGATGGACGAATGACGCACAATCCTATCTTGCTTTTTATCTAACAGGCTGTGATTCACGAATCGACGTCCCCTCCCCACACCACCACAGCTGAACGCGTGTACAAACTGCGATGATGCGTGCCCATCCTGACAACCCCTGACAAAGTTGCTTCAGCACGTGGTGCACCCTCTTACACACACGCCGGTGGCGGAAGGTGAGCAGAGATACTTCTTTCCGCAGCAGCGAGCAGTCACCTCTGGGCGGTGGGAGTGGATAGTGTGCAGCAGCCTGGGCGCACAAGAGCGCACAGACACCTCCGAGCAGTGGGAGTGGATGGGCTGCAGCAGCCTGAGTGCGCATTGCCGAAACAGATAATTAGGCGTGTGCAGTTGTATGTACTCTGCAATTACTAATTCTAAAATATCTTTCAGATCACTAAACTTAAGGGTGCACTATGTCCCGGCATGTGGTTGGAGGCACACCGGAGGCACAAAGGTAAGCTGCGAAGATTTTCTCCAGTGTCAACACTCCCTCTCCATCTCTTCCTTTCTCTCTCTCACACTTTCTCTCTTTCTCTGTCTGTTCCTCTCTCTCATTCTTTCTTTCTCTCTCTTCCTCTCTCTCACTCTTTCTCTCTCTCTTTCTCTCTACCTTTCTCTTACACTGTTTCTCTCTCTCTCTTTTCCATGTATCTTACTCTTTCTCTCTCTCACTCTTTCTCTTTCTCTGTCTTTGTCTGTCTTCCTCTCTCTCACTCTTTCTCTCCTCTCTCTCACTCTTCCTCTCTCTCTCCCTCTCTCTCACTCTTTCTCTCTCTCTTCCTCTCTCTCACTCTTTCTCTCTCTCTCTTCCTCTCTCACACTATTTCTCTCTTTCTCTCTCTCACTCTTTCGCTATTTCTTTGTCTTCCTCTCTCCCTCACTCTTTCTTTGTTTCTCTCTTTCTCCCTCACTCTTTCTCTCTTTCTCTTTCTCCTTTGCTGGACGCATGACGCACCATCTTATCTTTCTTTTTGTCTTATAGGCTGTGATTCACAAATGGTCCAGCGATGACACAACATGGCTGTACATAGTTTTATTTGTTGTTGTTTTTTTTTAATAAAATGTTTTATATGTAAATCCATACATGACTAAGATTCTTATTTGTCCAACCTAACATGACTGTCACATTTGTTTGTGGGGGTGGGGGTGAGGGAGATGGCGGACAAGGAGCTCCTACTGGGGGCTGTCGGAGCAGTGTTGGGTGTCCGACCTGCATGATCGTTGCCTCCATTACATCTGTTCTCAAAGACTTAAGAGCCGGTGGTCTGGCTCGTAGATGAAGAACTGCGAGCCGACTAGCAGGCTCAAAGAGGGAGAACTGCGGCCCGTCAGTTCGCAGAGGAAGAGCTGCGGGCCAGCTCGCAGAGGAACACCTGGGGCCGACTAGTATAGGGAAAGGTGCGGGCCATCGGCTTCCAAAGGGATAGCTGCGGAACACTGATGTGGGGAGAGGGAGCGTGAAGAGCGTATCTCGCAGAGAGACACCTCCGGTATATTTCCAGTATTGGCTTCACAGATACAACTGCGGGCCCCAGAACTCGCACCCGAAGAGCTGTGAGCCGACAAGTGGTTCGCAGAGGCAGACTTGCGGGCCCAAGTATGTTGTTGGAGGTATGCTGTTGATAGTGGAAAAGGGTGCGTTACCTGCTGATGTAGGGAGACGCAGCGTGAAAGCGGTATCTCGCACAGACAGAGCTCCGGTATATTAAATTGCCCCGGGAACTTTCTTTTATATTTTCACTCGATGCGAGGCATAAGATGGCTGCTAACACTTCCTGGTTTGAATTGTTAGCAGCCAATCAGAGGCAAGCTCGTGCTCGGGAGTTAGGCACAGTCCAGATATATATATCTTTTTTTCCTTTAATATCTCAAAAACTACTGAACGGATTTACACCATTTCCACAAAACCGCGCTTTCTGCACCAAGACCTTTCTCCCTGCCAAATTTGGCGTAATTCCGTTCAGCAGTTTGACCTGCAGCCTTGTCTAAAGTTTCCTATGGAAAATGCACTGCGAAAACACTTTTTCGGACCCCCTTTTTTCTCAGCCCCCTTCACCAATCACCTTGTAATATGTCTTCGCAGCTCAATACACCCCTAAACTTTCAAGATACGAGCTGATCAAAAAAGAGAAACTTTCTGGAATATTTAGTAAAGATTCGTCAAACGACGCCAAAGTTATAAGCACATGGAGGTCTCCAGGAGGGGGGCCGCGCAACCCCCCTCCCAACATGAGTGAAGCCCCGGGTCTGCGGGGACCCCAGCGGGCCCCCGCAGCCCCACCGAGCCCCCGCTATTATTTTTTAAGAAATGCCCCCGGGACCTAGCCCACCCCGGGGTCTCATTAAAATAAAACGCGGGACCCCGCGACCCCAGCGCGAATTACGCCGATATTTTATTTTTTTTTCCAAATGCTTTTTTGGGCCCTGGTGTCTTCCTGGGACCCCCTGAGCAGGCCTAGGGGGTCACGGTGTTTCTACCCTGCCCCCTTCTCTTGTTTCATACCTTTGTTTCTCTGTTTTCTAGTGACTCGCTTCTACCGAGCCACAAGATGGCTGCCAACACTTCCTGGTTTGGAGTGTTCGCAGCCAATCACAGTGAAGCTCGTGCACGGGACTTAGGCTCCGTCCAGATATCAAAACTTTTATTTTTCTAATTTCTCAGCAACTACTGAACGGATTTACACAATTTTAAAAAAAGGTCGCTTTCTGATCCAAGCACTACCTTTTTGCCAAAGTTGGGGTAATTCCGTTCAGTAGTTTCGGCTCTAGCCTTGCACAAAGTTTCCAATGGGAAATTGATTTTTTGACTCTTATTCTTTGAATTTCTCAAAAACTACTGAACGGATTTACACCATTTAAAAAAAAGGTCGCTTTCTGAACCAAGCTCTACCTTTCTGCCAAATTTAAGGTAATTCCGTTCAGCAGTTCGGGCTGTAGCTCGTCGCAAAATTTCCTATGGAAATTAACAAGGAGAAAACGCGTTTTGGGACCCCCCTTTTTTCTCAGCCCCCACTTGACAAATCACCCCCAAACTTTCAAGATAGGAGCTGACCTAAAATGTGCAACTTTTTGGAAAATTTCATAAAGATTCGTCAAACGATGCCAAAGTTATTAGCAAATCAAAAAACGCTTTTCCTATGGAAACTAGGTTGTAACTATAACTACCTACTGGCGACCGCCAGTAGGTAATATATATATATATATATATATATATATATATATATATATATATATATATATATATATATCCAAACTCTCCGTCACTCCTCGGCATTCACACCATGAACGGAGACGGACCACGATGTTGTGCTGCAATATTTTATTGCTGTTGCTCGGTCTGACGCGTTTCGGCTCGTAAGAGCCTTGATCACATCACAAACCACAGAAGTAGGGACCAGGAGCGGAAAAAAAAGAGGTCCAGTACCCTTGCTCCCTCGAACACGTATGTACAACACTCAGGGGTAGCTGTTCCTGAAGGGGTTTTCGGCCCAATAGGCATCGGAGAAAATAGAGATCGGGGAGAAATAAATGTCTCAGGATGGATGTATAGGTCAGGGGGAATTTCCTTATTTGGAAAAGTTGCCCTCACACACCCATGAAGGTGTCATGCTTCATCATTGGGCGTTTTTGCTCCTCGTGGGGTCGGCGCTGCAATACCCCACATGCCCCACGAGAGGGCTCTTTAGCGGAGATCTTTTTAGTAAAAAACGCCGTAGTGGTGAGTGCGGGTGTATGGCGCTAGTGTGATACTGAGTTAAAAATATCACGGTTGTGCCCAATAAAAGAAAGTTGTTATTCCTGGGTCCACCGGATAGAGTAAAAACAGAAGCCAAACTGCTACTTTCCACTACTGAGGAAATATAGTTTCGTTCAAATTATACGTGCAGTGAGTGAGGTTGACATGTTTCACGTCCCATTGGTCCAGAAGGGATCCTTGGCGTTTCATCAGGACCAGGTATAGTGTGAGAAAAATTTGTAAATAGATAAATGTTGCTTAAAAAACAGGGGGAAGTCTCCCTGAGTCTTAGACTGGGACAGACTAACTAATAAGGTGCCGGAAAAGATACTATTATATCATCAGTCACCCAAAAAAATCCAACCTGAAAAAGACAAAGAAGAAAAAAAAGTGCAAGTATATATCAGCCACAAGGAGTATATCATGGCTAGGTAAAGGTAGCACGTTAAGAATGAGGCCGTGCTACATGTATTGGGGGAGAGATCGTATCACAATTTGTGTCACTCATCCAGAAAAAATGTCTTAAGTGAGTGATCAATGATCGAATGCCCAAAGACATGCATATTATCTTTTAGCAAGACCAAACGTACTCTTCCCATCGCAATTATATCCAAGAATGGATACGAGAACATGTAGAAGTGGTATATCACTTACCCTCTAGAAGTGAAGGGGAGTGCCTCTATGGTTATAGCAGGCGTACGCTATAGGCAACCTGTCAGGTAAGGTAACATGAAAGGGTTCGGGATTATCAATGGGGAGTGAGTTGGTAGAATCAAAGAGATAAGCGCTCAGGGGAACGTCCTAATCGTACAGAACAGCATACTCACAGTGACCCTTTGGAGCGTTCAGCATAATCACCTACCCACGTCTACTACAACCAGAGGAACCGGCAATGGAGAACAGACGCGCTCTTATAGTGAAGAGGCTGTAAATCCATTCGCCGGCTCCACACAGGACGCGGACCGGAAAGCTGGGTGTGGCGCGTGATAGAGGGGCATGGCCAAAAAGCGTCTGGATTAGGCTCCGTTTTTTAGCAGCCATCTTAGAATGGTCTCATAGGTTCACAAAGCTCTCTATGGTGGCTGCAAAAAGGGGAAAGATTATGTGGCAGTACCGAGCGAATTGGGAAAAACACTGCAAATTTAAAAGACATCAGAGTGTGTGTCCAAACTAAGTAGCCAGAATGAACCAAAATTTAAAAATAAACAGAAATATTAAATAAAGAGGCACTGGAGATAGGTATCCTCAGGCAATCAGACAGAGGAAATTGGGTCCCTAATCATAAAAAAGGCAGGGGGGGGGGTTTTGCTTAAGTCTGGGAGGTGAACTCCCCTCCGCTCGCGGAATTTGCGTAGTTTTCCACACTCTGCGTTACGCGGAGCTTGCAGAGTTCTGAAAAACTCTGCGGAGGGGAGTTTTTTTCCTCGTTCGCGCTCATCAACGTCAAGTTGGCGAGCGCAAGGGAGGAAAATCTACCTCCCAGCGAGATTTTTCCTCATTCGCGATCGTCAACGTCAAATTGGTGAGCGCTAGCATTGAAAATCAACCTCCCAGCGAGATTTCTCAACGCGGGCGGTCGGCTTTTTCATTGTGAGTGGTCGCGTATGCTTGCGACAGCTCACGTTGAGAAACCGTCCGTTCGCGTTGAGGAAGCTGCCGCTCGAGTAAAAAATCGTCTTGAGCGGCAGAAAGGAAGCAGCGCCTGTTTGCGCTGTGCATGGTGGTGTTCGCTATGATTGCACAGTGCGGACAAACACCCGGCACTGAAAATCACTGCGAACAGCATTTATCTAATGCACTCCGCCGCTTGCGGAGCTCCGCGTAGGCTGGCAGAGTTTTTTTTTGCACTCCGCAAACTCCACCCAGGCTTAGTTTTGCTCAAAGGTAGGGAAGGGAGAATATTACAGTTTGTTTATAAAGTCCAAGTTTGCTCATACGTACGTGCAGTGTGTACCTGGTTTTTACCTTGGTGTAAAAAATCGATAAAGAAACCGATTATGAATAAAATGATGTCAGTGTGATCAATGCCTCTTATGTCTCTACAGGAAGGGCTAAATCACTAGAAGGGTTCCTTATTTAAAGAATGCATCACGGATAAGTTTGTGTATCCTACTAAGTATATATGGGTACAGTCTGACAGGGGTGAATTACCTAGTACCCTCAGACCACGGGATGTCATTGTTCAGTCCATGGATATGTGTTTTGAGGCAAAACACCCAATGCTGTTCTCTTGAGAAAAGAGACCGTCTATTCCATTTGTTATTCACCTCAATTATAGTCCACTTTAGATTATCCACCGTATGGATGGACTCAAGAAAATGAGAGGACATCTAAGGTGCTGGTCCTCTTACAGCGTATTGTGCTGCTGTGTTCAGTAATGCATGTTTTTACCATTCTGGTGGTCATGCCCACATATTTTAGACCGCAGGGGCATGTAATAAGGTATATGCAATTTTTCATGTTACAATTGGCATGGTGCCTCTGCTCCCATTGGTGTTGCAGACCAATGTCAATTGTCTTAGTAGTTTGTGTGAGGGAACATACTGTGCACAACTCACAGGGATGGTGTCCCTGTACACGGGGGAGACCCCGAAGTGTGGTCTGGGGGTCCCTCGGTGAACTCGGGCGAGTGTGGACAAGTATGTCTCACAAGTTGTCTGTGGGTTTGTATGCGACCCAGCCATACACACACTCATTCACCCATACAACCCCTCACACACACACTCAGTAACCCAAAAAACCACTAACTCACCCACTCACTCATCTATACAGGTAGTCACACACACCCTCACCCACCCACACAGACACTCAGACACCCATACAGGCACTCACGTACCCACTCACCAATGTATACAGCCACTTAGACACCAACTGACATACTGATACAGACATTTACACAACCTAGTCACTCACCCATACATTCACTGTGACACCTAATATGAAAATGTCTTTGTGCAGGAAGCTGTCCCTGTAACACAGGCACCCTTGCCTTATGGTGCAAGGGTGCATGCTTTGGCACTAGGCAGTACACAGTGTGCCAGAACACGGAGGCAGCAGAAATGCACCATATATTGGTAAATATGGCGCATTTTGATGTCTGCCTTTCACACAATGCATGACAGCAAGTTGCTTTTTAATGCTGCCATGCTTGAAACATTAGTAAATATGCCCCCAAATAATTAGTGCATGTGCACCCTACAAAAACCACATATCATAATTATTCAATAGGTGCCATGACTTGTGTGGCAACTTAGAGAAGGTTTGCTGCGGTAGTAGTAACATTAAACATTTAAAAAAAAAAAAAAAATATTGCTTGAAATACAGCTCAGAAGTTATTCCCGCAAAGTCAGCTCCCACTGCCTTGAATAGTAAATGGTATTCATTGTATGCTTAATTCCACGTCTTGTCAAGGACCAATATTAACAATTTCTGACAAATTTATAAAATGACAGTATGAATTTCTTTTATCTCTTCAGACGGGAGATAAAACCAAACTGTGTGCAAAACAGTAACGTGACAATGTAAGGACAATACTGGGATATAACTGGCAATCAATAAAGTGCAGGTGTAAAACTAAACTTCTTACCTCTGCATTACATGCTGAAGGCTAGAAACTGATTCGAGATAATATACAACACAGTAAAATGGCAATGTAAAATACAGTACAAATATGAACGATCAGGTGCCCGTTAGGGAAATAGGACAACAGTGCGGGAAGGCCCTAGCATACACCAAATAGCTAGCGATATAAAGTGAAAGTGCAAAAACAGATAAGAGTGCAATCTCACTCTTCATCAAACCAGATATCTAAGCAATAAAGTGACAATGCTAATACAGTACATTATTATGATCCAGCAGTAGAATTTCTAGCTAAATGCCAGCTACAGAATAAAGTGATGGTGTGAGAACCATACATAGCATTAAGATACTACTAAAGTGCTAAGCGGAGTCTATATCAATTCTCCTGTCCCACATCTTCCACAAAGGATCTTTTTATTGCGTTGTATATTATTCATGCGGGCATAATACCAGTATTCCCTTGTGCTAGTTTTCCTCATCTTCTTCAGCCACTCCTCAAATATAGGCTTCAATGGGAACTTCCAGTGACTGGGTAATAACAGAGTGAGCCACCAATGTAGAAATAAAAATAAATTGAGCACATTGTGTCTCAAACTGTGGGGGGATAGTGAGGCCAAATAAAATATTACTGGATAAAGGTTTAACCTCCCATCCAACCTTAAGTAAAATGTGCTAAACAATCCGTGACCAATATTCGGAGATGGCCTTACATGTCATACAAATATGTCCCCAATCTCCCACTTCCTTACCACTGAGCCATTTTCTGCTAGAAGTGAGGAGCATTTTGTTAAGCCTCTCTGGGGTATAATAGAGCAGCCAAGCACTAAATAACATCGATCAGTGAAAGTTTGCCCCCCTCAGCAGCGTAACTCCATTCTCAAAGTACTTTGCTCAAGACTCGTCATTGATCTCTATCTCTGTATGTTTCCCTCATTTTGTCTGAATATTAGAGGTGACTATAGAGCAGTCTGGACGAAGTTCCCTATAGTAAAAACTCAGGAAATCATTCACATTTTCGGGCCTAAAGAGTTTCCCAACCATCCCAGCCAAGCTGTAAACCTCATATAGAGAGAGACTATTAAGAACAGAGACCATCTGTCTGCAAGAGAAGCTAAAAGAAACTTCCTGTGTGGTATTACCAGAGTACTCTGACCCCGATTTTACTCTATCCTTGATCCAAAATGTCTTCAATTTTAAAAATATGAATCTTTGCCAACTTCTTCATAGCTGATGGTGAAAGACAGGGGGAGAGATGGGAACAGAATGCCAAGGGAGTTTCGGCATGAATCACTTGTTTTTTCAAATTTACATCTTATACCTCACTTTCTTCGGTATTTTGGGATCATTAATGGCTCTTGGCAAGCTGGCTATACTACAGCAACCAAGCACATATGAAATAAAAAAATCACCGCATAGAGGGACAGCTGCGGTGATTAGTCATAAAGCTCAAGCTAGTTGCCTCTCCCCCGTAAGGGATGATGGTGTTTTTGGGGTTATAGTTCCCATGGTAATCTCTAATGTAAGATATAATATTGTTTCCTTTTATGGCCCCATTAATGACAACATCAAGCCTCTTCAGTCATTGATATGGGAGCTATGTAGCCCTCCGGGATACCTATTATAGGGGTGATTATAACTATCTCCCTGTACCTGGACTTGCATCCTCTAATCCAAACCGTGGGCAACATAAGAGGAATACAGAAAGGGTCTTTCTGGACTTGTGCCTAAGGCTGGGGGTCCAAGATGTATGGCATAAGCTAAACCCAGCAGCCAGCATGTATTCATGTTATTCTAAAAAGTACTGGTCTGTCTCACTGACAGACTTATTTTTAGCCCCTCTAACCATCTCAAATATCTCCTCCCAATATCATGCTGGGTTCGGTGATTGGCTTGAAATTCTCCACATTTCACTTAGGAGCAACCGGGAGATGGGTTATGGACACGACACTGTTGGCCAGGAATCTTTTGTCTGGTCCTTGTCAACAGAGATCGAAAAAAAATTCTCTATTAATGCCCATACAGCGGAGGGGGCTGTTGTTTGGAAGGCATTTAAGGCCACAATTTGGGGATCTATGATCTCCATTTTGGACTTCCAAAGGAAGCAGGATAAAGAAAAGCTGGGTAGTTTACAAAGAGCGGCTGACGAGGCATATTATAAAGCTTTGGCTGAGCAGTCTCCTAGCTCTTTGCATTTATGGCAGGAAAAGAAGAAAAAATGGGTCATTTACTGGCCTGGATGGCCAAGGAAAAAACAATCAAAACCTAATTACCGGTATAAAAGATCCCGGTACGGGAGAGATAGAACGAGACAACGGGAAGATTGGGCAAACATTTTCGAATTATTATGACTTTCTTTTTAAGGGGGACACAGGAATATGGTATCCGGCCCTTGAGGATTCGTTTCTACAGGAACTGAACCTTCTGAGTTGAGCAGTGAGGCTGCAGCCCTTTTAATACACCCAACCAGCCCTGTGGAGGTCAGAAGGGCCATAAGAGAGCAACCCTCGAAGGCCCTGGGCGAAGATGGTATTGGGGTGGAGTTTTATAAGTGTTTTTGCACTTTGCTAGCAGCCCCTCTCTCTGATTTGTTCAACTCCTTTTTGGCTGGAGGATCAGTCCCAACCTCTTTTAAGAAAGGAGTCTTAGTAAACTTTTTAAAGTAAGTGAAAGAGGAGTCAGCCACATCTTCAGGCCTATAACACTCCTAAATACAGATTATACGCTTTTTACAAAAATGTTATCTAACTGTATTAGTGTTGTGATGGGGTCGTTGATTCACCCTGTCCAAAACGGTTTTTATTAATGGCCGCAGCTTGAGAGCCATTACTTATTGTTTGGCCGAGTTTATCGATTTGGTTACTACTGACAATATCCCCATGGCAGTAATCCTGCTGGGCGCTGAGAAGAAGTTCGACCTAGTGAGCTGGAATTTTGTTTTTAAAATCTTGGAGAAATGTAATCTCCCACCCCAGCTCGCAAGGTCGATAACTAGATTGTATGAAAATACGTAGGCTCAATAAATAATCAACAATTTAAGCATTATCACAGTGTTCCCTAGGGGGGCCGTCAGGGCTATCCGCTATCCCCAACCCTAATTGCCCTGTTTATAGAACCCCTGGCTCAATATATCTGTTTGCATAATGGTATTCAACCTCCATTTCTGGGCGCGGCAAACATAAAATTATATGCAGATGATGTTGCCCTGTGTTTACTCCCGGAAAGGCAGAATCTTGAGATTAGGGGGTTATAAAATTAATGAATCCACGACTGAGTCATTGTTCTTTAATACCTCTATTGATGTCCTACCCTTGAAAGTTAGGTGCAATTATAATTCCCACCTTAGGAGATATCTTAGTATATTTTATGCAGATTCTGTTCTGGATAGCTATTGCTTAAATTCTGCCCTATTTTTAACCAAAATCAATTCCCTCTTCGCTCTTTGGAAATCTCTCGCTATTTCCTTGATTGGGCAGATATCGCTAACAAAAATGTTGATCTTACCTCTCATATTACTTCTCTTAATAAAAGTCCCCTGCAAGTTGGAATCAGGCTTCTTTTGCAAGTTGGAGAGCAGTTTTTCTACATTCATATGGGGGAATAAATCTCCCAGGGTTAGTTTAAAAAGGCTCCAACTGCCTAAACCAGAGGGCGGCCTGGAACTCCCCTGTCTCAGGACGTATTATTCTGCATCCATTGTCGCACAGCTACGCCGTTTTTCTATGCAGGGGACTCAGGGGCATATTAGCAAGACCGGCGATAAAATTATCGCCGTTTTAGCGGCAGGAAACTGCACATCTAACCTGGGCTTCTATTGCAATTCTATAACGCATATTAGCAATTCCATTATCGCCGTTTTAGCGGCAGTTTCCTGTCGCTAAAACGGCGATAATTTTATCGCCGGTCTTGCTAATATGCCCCTCAGTTTGATAGCCACATTAAACATGAATGAATATATAGAGGGGAATGCTAAAACATTAATTTGCTCATATATCACGATAAGAAACATGAACTGCTGTCTGTCCCACATGAAGTAGAGGTGATAACGAAAGTGGAGGAGGAAAGTAAACGCAATAGAAAGTGAGAAACAAAATATATTGGACCCAATTCTCAGATGTAATGGGGTGTGTGCCTTTGTTTCCCCTCAATTGCATTTGCATCTAAGTGTGAGCTCCAGACATATTGAAACAAAAGGAGGCCTGATGGTCCCTTTACTTTGCCCTTTATCTTCGGCCCTGCTGGAGGTGAAAATAAAAAAGTCCCCTCCCTGCCTGCACGTTCCTTATGGGAATGGAAAGCAGACAATGTGCAGGTGCTGGTGAACCTGTCCCGGTATCTGAAAGTTACACCGGGACAAGTTCAGTATATTTCAGTGGGGCTTCTTGGTAGGGTGGACAGTGTCTACCCTGTGAAAATAGTGGCCGGATGCTGTCTACTCTCGTGTACCCCCGACTTGTGCGCTGCACCCTGGCCGGCCCAAAATGTTCACTTGGAGCAAATGTGTTTGCACGTAACATTCCACCATGCTGGTGTAACATTATATGTGACTGAATATATTTTGCAAATTCTTGTTTTGGGAATACTAAGCGTGAATTTACAGATGTAAATGTGTGTGCGTACATTATATTACTCCACAAGTACTTACGAGAGGCATGCTTTTGACTTTGTTCAGTAACTGTATATAAGAGATATGCATGCACAGTAAGAATGCCAGATGCATTGGTCTGTCGCGGTATTTATACAAACAACTATTTTATTTCTTTTATAGTGCTACTCGTCACAATGCAGGGTGTCAGAGCGCTTTACGTAACATGCACATTACATTGACAATAAAACCTGTAAGTGTGTAAATCAATGTATAAGATGTGTTACATAAGACAGCAAGGGTTACAAGGAGTAGGAGTCACATGCCCTTCATAGCTCACTGTGCTATATTAGAAGAGTTACAATTAATGAACTGCAAGAAACAAAAGGAACTCTGTGTTAAAAGCAATACCACCCTTACCTATCTACATAAAATATGATTCTGTCATATGCATGTTACATGATGTGCTTTGCAGGAGAAACTATAACTTTCTATACTACTTTGAATCACACCTGGGACTAGACAAAACACAGATATCTCCAGTAAATGTCTTAACCTCCAGAATGATCTTACCATTATTATTATTAGTACCTGAGATTTACTGGGGACACAAAGATCTCTGCAGCAAGTGCCTTAACCCCCATAGGCTATTTTAAAATTCAGACTTTGCAACCAATTAAGCAGAACAGATCTACTGCCATGTTTCTCCTTATTGCCAATTTCTTTGTGGCAGAGTTTTAAAAAAAACATAATGGCCTCATTTATGAGGCCCCTTGCACCACCAGAGTGTCACTTGATTTGTTGCTCAAGTGGCACAGTGTGCTGGCCCATATTTACAAGGTCACGTAAAGTCACCCTGTGTGACTTTTCATGGCCTTGTAAATATGGACCCCTTTCACGCATTACTCTGTGTGAAAGGGGCATTCCATGGGTGTTGCTGTGGGTGTTCCCACGCAACAGCCATGGAACCTGACACATTCCCAGATTTGCAAAGTGTCGTAAAGCTGGGAATTCGTCAGAATCCTCAGAATCCTACACCTCCCCAGGGGAGGCGCAGGAGTGGCACAATGAGGAGAAATACTTTTATTTCTCCTCGTTCTTTTCTCTTTCTATGTGCGCTGCATTCTGCATCACACATAGAAGGAGCAAAATGCCATTAATGATTGTTTTTGTGCAGGATGGTGTCCCTTTCTGCACAACAACAACCATCCCTGCAACGCAGGCACCCTTGCACCATGGTGCAAGGGCGTGTGCGTTGGCACATGGCTGCTGTTAACACGTCAGAGTAGGGGAGAGAACAGAAATGCCGCGTATCTTGTTGATACAGCGCACTCATGCCCGTTTATTTTGACCCTTGGCAGCACAGCAGGAAGGCTTGCTGAGCTGCAGTGCATCAAAATATAGTAAATGAGGCCCTCAATGTATTAGCTGAGGCCCAGATTTTACGTTGGCGTTGCACCACTTTTGGCACAGCCCGACACAAAATCTAATTTGTTAAATCTCGTAATGCACTTAAATGTACTTATGATAGACCTGCTAAACATATGTGTGAGGTCTTAATATCTGAAGACACTTCTTGTGATGTCACTTCCTGTGAGCCCACTTCCTGTGATGCCACGTGTGATGTCACACACTGTGATGTCATGTGCTGTGTCACGTGCCATGATGTCACTGGCATACTGCCTAACTTGGTTAGTTCCCCCACTTCTGTTTTTTAGGACTTATGCCCAGCCAGGGTGGGAAAGCCTGAGTAGGTGAACACCCACTAACTCACAATTTTATGGGTGTTCATCATCTCTTGGCAACCTGGATGTGGTTGGGAATTCACTTCAATCAAGGGCAGGAAGTAAATGGGAAGAGAACACCTTAACATTAACAGGCGTCAAGGGAAAGGGGTTTGTTTGTAAATAAAAATAGTTACTCCATTTTTTCAAAGACATGTACGTGACTTGGAATTCACTACTCCTGGAAACCTGCAAATTTTTGTAGCTTACCTGGTGTAATTCTGGAATTTTGTGTAAATTACGAAACAGTCAGAATTTTATTCTAAAAATAGGCATATTTCCAAGTTCTTAAGAAATTGAAACAAACATCCCTGAAGTTTTGCTGTGAATTTTTGTAAAGGTACAACAAGGAAGAGCTCACAGGAAAGATTTGATTATTTCTGAACTTTGAATGGATTTACACAACTCATAGTTTTATTGAGACAGTTAAAGATATCCTAAATTATGCAACCCAATATGAATGCATACATATTATTATTATTATTATTAGTTTTATTAGTATTATTAGTGTCAGGGGCGGCTCCTCCGCTAAGGCGGGCGATGCACTGTGCAGCACACATACAAAGTAGGAAAAGATTTAGGGTGTGTTTAGCCGTAGTATTTTGTACAGGAAGGGTACCCTTCCAGAACAAAACCTGTGGCTCAGGAACGCACCCTAGCACTATGGCGCTAAGGTGTGTGCCTGGCGCACAGCAACTGAAATCATCGCCGGCGCTAGGGAGAGGGGAGGAGAGTGCCATATCTCGTTGAATATAGCACTCCCATGCTCTCTCCCTGTCACGCAATGCAGAGCATCCTCTTTGGGTGCTGCGCTGCGCTGCGTTCCATGATTTGTTTCAGAATCTGGGCCCACGTGTTCAAGTATGTTAGGTATGTGTGGTTGTGCGCAGAGCACATTTATATCCTCAAGATCATCTCAAACTTAAATTGCTGCTCATAAAGCGCTACTGTGTGCTTGTGGTCTGGTTGAAACCACGGGCTCTATAAACATGGTCATTCTGTAGATACAAACACTGTGATTCACAAAATGGCTTTTTGCTATGTGCTGATCCCATTTTTGAATTTTGGTAAAGACAAAGATGTAATAATAGTTTGTGACCACAACTGTAGTCACACACCATTGAAAAGTTACCAACTCTTGGAAGGAAATGGCAACTCATTTCCAAAAAACACTGTTTCCCTGTTGGACAGCTTTCCCTTTGGGAACTTTGATAGGCGAACTCGACGGGAGTAGGCAGCGATCCAAGGAACCGCTGCCTCACTCCACAGTTTGTGAAACATTTTTTAAAGCAGCACTGGTTCTTTTAAGGAACATGGACTACTTTAAAAAAATAAAATTCTTATTTGGAAAGCAAATGAAGGGCTACTGATTCGCTGTTCCTTATAGGTCACATCTCAATGTTGGTGATCTGTTGGGATGGACATTTTTATTACCATCCCATATCTGAGTGTCTTTGTGAGAAGTAAAGAAGTGGTCAGATTGTATATATATTTGGGACCTGCAGTGGAAGACTATATTAAAGTCTGCCAAATTGTCCAGCAATGTGTGACAGATCTCTTTGACTATTCCATGCCTGTTCATTTGGTGATGGCGTTTGTTTTGGCTGTATAGTGCTGGTAATGGATACCCTACAAAGCAGATATATCTTGCATGAATTTTAGAGCTATAAGTCAAATTTGTTGTTGACCGCTGCATAATATGGTTTAGTATTATTGTGGCCTCTAACTGTTATATATGGAAGTGCATACCTATATAATGTCAAGGTGAGCCATAGGTCAGCCCTTCTTAGCTTACCTGCATATCGAAAGCAGTTTGCTGGTTGAGTTGCTTGCAATTCATGGTTTGTAAGCTAAGGACTGAGCTCAAGGGTGCAACTGTTTTCTGAGCTCTGTTGTGAAGATGCAAGTGATGCAGTTATCTAGGGAATAAACAAAATCAATATTACTGGACTTCATTTTCACATCAGATTTTGAGCGTGAGCAAGGAAGAGAAAGGCACAATAGGGAGAAAGAATGAGGAAGAAAAAGATATAAAAACAACAATTAAGGGCCAATGCAGGAATTTTAAAAGAACCTGCAATGGTGGTGTATAGAGACGGGATGTGTAGGGTGAGAGACGAAAGTGTCATGGGGTGAAATCAAGACTAGGCAGCCTTGGTATTCTGCAGCTCTATCAGTTGGATCTGCCAGTGACAGGATCATAAGTTAAACTTGGTGCCCTGCACTTATTTGTTTACAAACTAAGGGGCTTATTTGCAAGCCCCTTGCGCTGCCGGTACACCACTTTCTCCCATATTAAAAGTGACACACCAGCAGCGCAACAGGCTAAGGGACAAAAGGGGCTAAATCCCACTAAAGAGTGCCTGCCATTTTGGACTTAACAGTTATCATCTGAAAGAATGGCTCAGAATTTCACATCAGGATCAAAACAAATTCAGCTAATGACAAATGTAATAATTGTATCATGCAAAAGATTTGCAAATCCCCCAAACAAGATCAGTCTACAACATGTTTGTCATGGGAATGCTATTAGCTACCTACAAGGTAAATTTAGATTTCACTCTCACTCTTTCACTCTCAATCTCTGACACAATTGTACTTGTGTAAGTGTTAAATAAGCCCAGGTGATCACACACCAGATAACATCTGTTAGACCTGTAAGCCTTAGGGTGGTCTGCCCCCAAACATTTTGCCTTCAGCCCTCCTATTTTTGCTGGTCTCATTTGTGTTGGCCTTAGGACTCTTTGCACTTTACCACTGCTAACAAGTGCTAAAGTGCTTGTGCTCTGCCATCTAAACATGGTAGAATTGGCTTGTACTCAGATTTATTTCAGATTTCAGATTGTACTCAATTGGCACATTTAATTTACTTGTAAGTCCCTAGTAAAATGGTACACCATGTACCCAGGTCCTGTAAATTAAATACTATTAGTGGGCCTGCAGCACTGATCGCAGGACATACTTAAGTAGCCCTGTAAAACATGTCCCAGGCCTGCAATTGTAGCCTGTATGTGCAGTTTTAAACTGCCATTTTGACCTGGCAAAATAAACTTTTTACTAGGCTAAAACTTTCCTTTTTAATACATATAAGTTACCCATAGGGTAGGCCCTAAACAGCTCAGACTTCACGGAGCAGTGCATTTAAAAAGTTGGACATGTACTTTTAAGTTTTACATATCCCGGTAGTGAAAAACTCTTAATTCATTTTTCAATGCTTCAAGACCTAGCTCTTCCATGGGATTACATTGGGTTTCCTTATTACATTTAATAAGTGATAACTTTTAATTGGGAGGAAGTAGATAGATCGAGATTGGTGTCTAAATAATTGTAATTAAAAGCCCTCTTTAATGTTAATATCAGATTTTAAGTCACAATTTGGAAATTGCCACTTTTAGACAATTGCCATTTTCTTGTCCTAACAAGCCTGTCCTGGGTCACATTACTAGATGGGGCTGACAGTTGGTCCTTGTGTTTTGCTCCCAGACAGTAAGATAAAAGGAAAATAGGTGTTGGCAGGATGGGCCACTCTGAATTAATGAGGGGACAGAACTATCACCCACCACATTAGCATCGCAAAGGCCCTGCCTGAACACACTCACAAAGGGTTTGTCACTAATCTTTTGTGTCCCCAGACAGGCTGAGGCCAGGGCAGGGAGCAAGGTGATTCCTGACACCATAGGGGGTAAAAACCTGCAGAACATTCTCTTACTTCAAAGTGGGCACCACAATTAAATAATAGGCCCTCAGACCCAACTCTTCAGTACACATCTGAGCCTATGGAAGACTCAGAAGAAGGACTGCTGTGCTGCTTTGCTGCAAGAACAACTGCCACTCTGCTGGCCTGCTGTTCTGCCCGCTGCCTTTCTGCCTGAGCGAAAAGGACTCCAATGACTAGTTGGCTGGCCTCTTGATCAGACCTTCAGGGGCAGAACAGGCTCCAACAAGCTTGAACCCAGCACTTTGACTCTGCCAGCTGTGAGTCCTGCCTGCCCAAGTGTTGCCACACCAGTCCTGGACCCTTGGAAATGAGCCTGAAGGTGCTTTGCCAGCCAAACTGTGGTCCCAGCAGAACCAACGCAGTGCAACGCATCGCCTCCCAGAACTCTGCATCAGAACCGCAGCATGATGCATCGCCTCACCAAACTACTCATCAAAACTGCTGCGCTACGCATCCCCGATGAAGGTCTTTGCATCACAGCTTGTAGCCTCCTTGGGTCTGCCGCTGCATGATGCATCTTCGATGAAGTTCTTTGCATCACAAGCTCCTCGTTGACAACACACTCGATGATGACACAGGACTCCGCATCAAAAGCGCAGCAACTTCTTTGGAATAAGCTGGCACACAACGCATCTTCGACACAGGACCTCACATCGCAGCCCTGCATCTTCCTGGAACCACCAATGCGCAATGCATCTCCAGCCCCTGTCCTCGCATCACCTTGGCTGCACGACTCATCATCGATGTGGGATCTCGCAATACTCCGCGACCAGGATTTAAGGTACTCTTGGTCAGCGGGCATATCCTGGTCCCTGTTGCCGGCCTGGGCTCTATCACAGTTGGCTTGAACTTGTGGCGTTGGTCTGGTCCAGAATGACAAGATAACTACAGTTGGTGCTTCGCTTTTTGGTGCTATTTTCACTTAAATCTTTAAAACTACATACCTCCAGTTCTACTGATTGGATGTTTGTCCTTTTGGTCTTAAATTATTTATGACATTATACTTTATTTTTCTAAATTGGTGTGGGATTTTTCTTGTGGTGTCATTTTCTTTGGGATTGTGTGAATTGCTGCATAAATACTTTACACATTGCCTCTAAGTTAAGCCTGACTGTTCTGTGCTAAGCTATCAGAGGGTTGAGCAAAGGTTAATTTAGGGTTTGTTTTTGACATCACCTAGACAAGGATTGCGGTTACTGCGTGAGTAGTGTTTGAACCCCCCACCCAGTAACCCAACTCCTTACAACATTACTCTCTTATTTTCCCATTAGGATCGTGGCTGACCCCTTCTATGGTGACAGACTTATATATCTTTGCTGTTGAAGAACAATGTCATCATGCACATGTGTCCTGGAATTCAATAATGCTGAGTTCATACGTTGGGGCAGCAAATGGTCAATTGCATTTCAGTGGGTACAAAAGCTTCGACACTATGTTGTTACATAGTGGGTGAAAACACTCACTGTGTGTTCTGATTTAATGTATATCTAGTCTAATTGATATTCTGCCTCACAACAATGTGGATGACAAGACAATATATAATTCTGCTCAGCTTCTTTCACAAAATTGGTGGTGGTTCACTTATTCTCTAACTTGCTTCAGTCATATTAGCTATGTTAATATGTATGGACAACTGACATTCAGTCTCAGACTGAGAAAAGGAATACCACATAACTCTTGCTTGCCTCCAATGTCTTAGCATATATTTACTAATTCATTATTTACCTAAAAAACTTGAGACTAAGGACCTGATTTAGGCTTTCACAGATGGAGTAGTGTCTGTCGGGATGGTAAAGGACAGTATGTTCTCCATTCCAAAGGTACTTCAACAAATTTAGAGCTCTGCCCTCTGGCCCAGCGGTCATCTCTGTACCTTGAAAGGAACAGCAATCATGGTAGGTTCCTTCATGGTACAAAACGTTTGGTGGACTACTGCTGTTTTTGATTGCTGTGCACCAAACCTTTAAACGTTTTCTGGTTTTAAGAAACAAATTGTCAAAGTTGGAGATTGTTTCTAAAAAACAAAAACTAATGATCCCCTCACCCTGGGAGTTTCCTCACAAGGTGTGGGGCCAAGTGTTTATTTTTTTATGTTCTTCACCGCCAGATTTTACCTAGCGGTGAGGTACAAAAAAAAAAGGACATTACACCTTCCACCATAAATAGATCTGGGGTGTAGTCCACTTATTCCAACGATCCCAACTCCATTGGGTTATCAGAGGAAGCATTCCATTGACAGAGCAAACATGAGATCCGTTAGTGAAAACATATGGTCAACCCATCTCTAAAAGATGCAGACGGACCAAGAGTTTGGTGGACAGGGTACTCTGTTGCCTTTGTGACTGAATACCCTGTCTGCCAACCTATAAATCACTCCCTAAAACATAATAACATCAGAGGAGTCTGCTGTCAGATGGCTTAGAAGGGGCACATACTTTTTGCACCCCCTTAACTCTAAATATATATGATTGAATCACCAAGCCATTAGTGTGAGCAAGTTTGACAGATTCAGGCAAGTGGCTGGGTTTCATTCTGCAAGGAATTCAAAAAAGCTAAGCTTGCAATCTGAAACGTTTTTACTCACATGCAATTACACTAGAGCAGTGTAACATTATGTGGGACCAAATCCCATGGTAACGGTGAATCTTGGGTGCTCCAAGGCCTTCAAACTTTGTGAACACCAAGAACAGGTGGATATGTGAAGGTGTTTACAACCTCCTCTCCGACTCATCTCCACCCTAGAAATGGATATTTACCACCGTCAAGGGCAAGAGTAAATCCCTTGTCAAGGATGTGAAGCTTGAATGGAGTACCCCCAAACTTTGTGGTGATGCAAGGGAATGGTTTCTCCAGATGGAAAAATAGTTTCAAGATGGAAAAAAAAGAAAATGTACTATTATACAGTTGTGCTGACATTTCAGTAGGCTTAATATAATATCTTGCTAATGCTCAGATATAGGTAGGACCTCTGTAAACTTTTCCGAAGTATGCCTTAAAAGCTGCGAATGCAGTGGCGTAACGAAACTTGAGGGCCCCCCCTGCAAAGTACATGCAGGGGGGCCCCAATGCTCCGGATCCAGTTCGGAGGTCTCAGGCACTTGCCAGTGCCGCACTTGCCAGTGCCCCCCCACTCCCCCAGGAGCTCGAACCCCCTCCCCCACACACACACACCGCAGGGCCTGCAGGGGCTTTTGTTACGCCAATGGCTAATGGGACAGTTTTTCAGGCATTGCATTGAAAGGATTTGTGGATATCAGGCAATTCTAATTTTGCTCCAATGCAAGGTCATAAACCTGCAGGTCGAAATGTGCGACCTTCCATTGTGAATTGGACCATATGTCCCGAAATATATGTGCAAACTCCTGGAACAATGCAGCAAAATACTTATTATTTTCCAAGTAAGTGAGTCAATGATATCACTTATATAGTGCCTAGCACATAACACGCACAGGGGAATCCCCATATCATTTTGCTCAAGCAACCATGTTGAAGCGTGACAAAGTCTATGCTTAATGAATTGTGCACAAATGACTGAACACTTTTGATAGAAACATTCCCTTCCATTGACCACTAACCAAACTGAGCGAGGTATGATTGTGTGGGTCTAAAGTGCCAATATACTTTTCATTTGGCCGGGGGTTAGAACCATTCACGCATTTAATTGCTACACAAGCCAACTTAAATTTTGGTTTTTTCCACAGCAGTAAACTCGCCATTTTTCTGATCTTCCAATTAGCATAATTGCCAAATTGGTACAGTCTGAATCATACTGAATATTATCATTACCTATGAATGAGATAGGCGGATGGAGAGTTTGGCAGGCAGCATTCGGGAATGAGTGCCTTGTCTTCCAAACTCTGTCCAGCACTCTGCAAAATATGAACAGCGCGGGATCTCAGCAGTCTGGACTTATTCGTTCCATGAACTACCATGTACTATTTCAGATTTATAACATTAATGAGTGAAGCACAGAAACACCAAAGTAGTGATATCATTCAAACCCTAAAACAAGAGAGAAGAGCAGAAGGGAACCTGAACAGAAATTTGAAGACCAGTTAGTGCAACGGGGGGGCAGTTCTCTCTCCTTTAAGGCAGCGAATGCTTGGAACTCCCTTCCCTGTGAATTGCGTAATACCCAAGATCTCAGGATGTTTAAGAAGCAGTTGAAGACCTTGCTTTTTAGTTACATTTTCAGCTTCCCCCAGCTCCTTGCTCATTTTCAGTTGGCTTTCGCGCCAGGACACTCCAGAGTATCCGTGCGCGCTATAAGTAATAATAACATAACATAACATAACATTTTCCCATCAAAAAACATCTCTTATTCTTGGTCTGAAAAGAATGCACCACGAGACACATAAAAAATGCCTCATTAATCTCCTATCTGTGCTTCAATTTCTTATGTTCCATTACCTCAGAAGATTTCCTCATTCCTATATGCTATGCACATGGATGCATGGTGGTCTTACCGTAAGTCATTAACAGATCCTCTGACGGCATTAATCTTATTTTTCTTACAAAATGTATTTTTATTTTTTTTATAGTTTTTATATAGCGGCGAACTTGACCGAAGGTATCAGAGCACTTTATATGAGCACCAGTTGTGTTACAGAGGGACATACTCGTTTTGTTAGACAGGGGGAGATTAAGCGATATGCCCAGAATCACAGGACGTTGAGCGTCCCTGCCGAGACTCGAAACTGGTCCCCCAGCTTCCAGTCGACCATTCTAGCCGTTAGGCCACACCCTCTTCCCTAATTGTGTTGAAGTGCAGAAGAGGTGATCAAATTCAAATCTGATTGCTTGTAACACATAGTTCTCGGAATCATCTATTAATGTTTTAAAAGTATGGGACAGAATCTTGGTAGTAAAAGATTGTGTCTCATTCGTCTACATATGAAATACTGCAAATAGTACATTTTGACAGTAACTCATAATTTAGAGGTATGCTGTTTTAAATTAAGGCTTTCGGTTAATTTTAATTCTATGAGGAACCGACAGTATTAAGCAAGACTTGCGTACATTATAAGGAATCCATATAAATTAGTAGGTTGTATTTTTATTAGTTAGGAAACAACATAGCGTTTTTTTGTGACAGAGTTTTTATATGTATGCTTAGGAAGTATTTTAGCTTTCTGATATCATTCCAAATGTGAGAAAATATTTTACCAATCTTCAGAGACACTTTAAAAACAATTAGACAATTAGCAATTTTTTTTTTGTCTGGAGAGATAGGAGGAGACAATATTGGTGATCAATTCACCATTGTACAGGGCGGAACTGATGGAAGGTGCACTGTAGGAATGCTGACTGCCCTGTGACATGTTTCATTAAAAGGGAACTCCAAGCCACCACTTTCTTGTTTTTCAATTTCAGTCTCATTTTCATTCACCTTTTTGCCTGTCAAATATTAGATTCTGGTTGGGGAGATCTGAAAGGCAAAATGTAAAATGACCATTTGAACAAAGCTCATGCGCCTCACAATATTTAGCTGAAGTGTTTGATTTGAGCCTATTGTCTTTTTAAGGTGACCAATTTAGTAACTGTCGATCGGCAGAAATGTTTGTGTGTTTTTCTAGTCTAATCCCTCATAATCTAGACATGCTGGAGTCAATCATGCAATGTGACTCGAAATGCATTTTATAGAGTCTTACAACAATCAATAAAGCCATTGACAATTCCATCTCCCCACAACTCCCCTGCTATTATGTCACACAATGTTTTTTTAATTTCGCCGTATAACGTTTCATAACCCTAATGAGGTGCTAAAGTGCCTTTTCACACCGGTGGCACTCTACACTGTGTGGGATGCTTGGATGCAAGGGTGTTGCAGTGATATCTATGTGTGATGTGTTTTGATGTCTCAGCACTTAAGTGTGGCAGTGTAAATAAGAGAGAAAGATATAGTTAGGGTGACCAGATCTTGAGAACCAAAAAGCGGGACATTTTGCAAAAACAGAAAAAGGACTACAATTTTAATCAATGGAGGAGCGCAGAATGACAGCTCTCATGAACACAGAAGAGGCAATAAGAAAATAAATAACGTCATTTCTAAAGCCAGCATCATACCTGTTAATTAAATTGCTTACTTAAAAAAGTTGCCTACTAGCACAGCTTTAGAACACCTAAAAGGTGACTCTCACTGTTTTCAGTTGACCCCCTCCAAAAACCGGGACATGAGCCAAAAGTGCAAAAATCTGCTGGGACAGCTGGTAAAAACCCGGGACTGTTCCAGAAAATCCGGGACACCTGGTCACCCTAGCAGCACATACAGTTTACATTAATCAATTGCTGTGAGTTACTCTCCAGGGCCCTTATTATGTACGGGATGCATTATTGCAGACTGCACCACAGCGCCCCTTTGACTGGCCACATTAAGCATAGACCAGGTTTATTGTGCCCTTTTACAGTAAATGTCCTGCCCTCAGCATAGCCGCGATTCTGTGCCTGTCCTGGGGGCAGCGCGTTAGTTAAAGGCAGGCTGCTTGAAGCAACCGGTCTGCGTTTCACTGTTCATGCAGCAACTGTCCTACACTTCAAAGGGTGGCAGGGATCCCCCTTTAGGTGACTACAGAGAGTGATTGCACCGGCCTGGAACGGGATGTCTGGGAGGTCCATGTGACCTTGTTTCTTCCTTCCAGGGAATGCCCCTGAGGGCACATGGACTGTGCGTCACCTCTTTGTGGCGCGCTCCCTGACAACTGTTTTGCCTCTACACCCACATCTATAATATGGCACAGATGCTGAGGCAAAGTAGTTCCTCATTTGTGTTCTGCCACGCCTCCATGCCAAAGAAGGAATATCCCCCTTGTGATCTCGTCGTTGCGACATGTGACACAGCACAATCTGTATTTCAGAATGTGCCACACAAGCATCTACAGCCCTGTCTGTATGTACAAAAGTGGCCCTGGGATGCATAAACGAGCATCGATGATTGTAGCATCATTGGGGCACTTTGTTTAGGGTTCTGAGTTACTTATAGACTTCCGTAATGAGTCACCCTAGGATGTGCTCCTACCCTAATACTTATCCAAGTAAAGCTGAAAACCCATCTTTTTAAAATGTACCTTGATTTAACTACTACTTTTCACTCTTCTTCTAATCCACAGGTCATTGTTTGCCTTTCGTCTATTACCTCTCTCCCTACCACTGTATCCCCCTCAATGTTTTTCCTTTTCTAACATCGCCTGAATCTTACCTGCTTACTCTTCCCCTCTCACTCTCTCTCAGCTCTGATAACCATCTCCAAGTCTTGCCATGCCTTATTCCTACCCCTCCTTCTATATTCTACTCTCTGTAAGCAAATACCCTACGTAAGGTTCCACCTGTGCAGGGCCGGACTGGGACCCGAAACCGGCCTTGCCAAACTGCTCGGCTGGCCCCCCTGGGGGTGAGGGGGGTGCAGCCGAGCTGTTTGCTACAGCCGATTTCGGCCGATTTTGTTACAGGGGGCCGATATTGCCGGCCCCCGGTAACAAAAACGGCCCCCCCAGGGCCTAAAACCGGCCCCCACCCTGGCGGCCTACCGGGGAAACGCCCTGTGCCCGCTACGGCCAGTCCGGCCCTGCACCTGTGGTTCTATATTGACAAGTATAGTTAAAAAAAATTTGGGGGCATATTAGCAAGACCCACGTTAAAATTATCGCAGTTTTAGCGGCAGGAAACTGCCGCTAAAACGGCGATAATGGTCTTGCTAATATGCGTTATGGAATTCCAATAGAAGCCCAGGTTAGATGTCCTGCACATGGATGGATGAGCATCTTATTTGGTGTTGCCTACATACAGTGCTGACACCTTTTGGTTGAATAGCAAAATATAAAAAATTCAATTAAGGCAGGTTGGCAAAATGGCTAGGTCTAGTCATGAAAAGAACTGAAGAAAGGCTGTGTCCTTCTAACACCCATATTTATTTACAACAAGAGACTTACTCCTTTCCTACAGTGTTTGGACAAAATATCGAGTTGAAAATATTGTGTGGATAAAATATCGTGTCAAGAAAATCGAGGACAAAAATATTATGAAGGTATGTTTCTATGGGTAAGCACATTTTTACTATACTTAACTCCACATATATGTACCCTGACTATATATATATATATATATCTTCAATAATCCTCAATATTTTTGACACAATATTCTGTCCACACAAGATTTTTAGCTTTGACATTATATCAGACAACCTTTCCTCCGGAGTATAGCCCGAACAGTCCATGCATCAGTCAGAATAAAATAATTATACTTATGTTCAGAGATAGCACATTTCTACACATTTCTGTCAGCCATCATCATTGCATGAGGAACTTTGCATTGATCTTGACATCACGTTCTTTGTTCATCAGTACTATGAATTCTAGAGTGGTAGCCCTCAGCCGAAAAAAACCTAAAATTCCAAAACAAGAAGACATTCTTGGGAGAATAACGTCAAAACGTTTGACTATCTCGGATTGATATTCTACTCTGGTCAACATAGATTTAAGGTCCAGATTTACAAAGCATGTACCATTTTGGGCCATATGTAGGCATGCCTTGAATCTTTCAATTCCAGATATGGGGGTTGCTCAAGTTTTGGAAAGAGTAGAATGACTCTCAGCTACAGGTCTGAGTTTTGGAGACAGCTTCCTTTAGAGGGGAGCTCAATTCTAAGAAATAGTTTGGGCTTATTATAAGCAACCCTCTTTTCAGTGAGATAGGGTTGGACAGCATTGCAGCTATTGTTAAAGACAACTCCTTAATCTTCTCCACACTTTCTAGGCAGATCAGCAAAGAAATGTGGACATGACTCAATGCATAATGTTTGTTGTTTTGCTCAGTTAAGGAATATTAATTACACTCGGTCTGAGTAAATGATTCTTTAATTTGGAACAAGTCTCATTGTGCGGTGAAGACCTTTACGTGACAGATTTGGCCCTGTGACACGCACCTCAATAACAAAATGGCACTTACACAGTTGAAGAATTGCTCATCCTTTTCTCTCTGAATTAAAAAAATAAACATGGAAAACGTTGGGTCATTTATAGACTTTCAATTCTTTCTCTACTGCTGAGAACGGGCAGGCGGTCAAAGAGATCCATAAAATATTGCAAGGATATTGAATTATAACTTTTTAGGTTTGAGGTGTATGACACCTGCATTATGGTGAACATATTGTATTCTATGCTTACTTTAAGGGCCTAGTGTCAGACTCTGCCTGCAGTTAGCTTCTTTAACCATAGAGACTTTGGCCATTTGCACTGTTGTCAATCACATGTTGGATCAGCCCACATGAGTGTGGTGGTGTCACAGATTTTCTATTGGCTGTTTAGGTGTGTATTTCTGCCTGCATCTGAATGCAAGCAAGACTATTATACAGTTTGCAAGTAGCCCGATAGCACTAGGAAGTGATTGCTGCCAAAATAGTCTGAAAAAATGGATGATATAGAAATGAAAGTAACCATTTTCTTGCTCTTGTCTCTTTGTTGCTGAAGGTCTGTTGTCTCCAATAGAGTAAAATATATACATACAACAGACTTTGCATTAGCCTCTTGTTCGCTTTCTTCTCTATCTCATTTCTATGATTCTTATTTGATGAAATGTTTCCCTATTTTTCCCCATCTCTGTACATTTTTTGGTTTACTGTGTCCAACTTTTTACTTATTCTTCTAGCAGTCAATAGGAAGTGCGTATGTTTTTTTGCTACCTCCCTTGTTTGCTACCTTCTCCCATAAATCCCTCACTGTTTGTGTTGCTTCCCAATCCATCCACAGCTATTCAAATGCTTCCCTGACATTTATTTTTATTTTTAACCTCCCTCTCTTCTTTTGATTCTGTGCCCCTGCTGCCACTGCCGCTAGGTGGCATTGGCTTCCTTCTACCTCACCAAAAACTCCTCTGTTGCTCCCCTGCCAATCCCCTCATGTTCTTTTTTGCAATTTGTTTTGCTGCAATTGATTATTCTAAGACAGTATATAACGCATTTCCAGTCAAACGTCTGCTATTTGCTGTGTGGCAGCTTCTTTCTTGACAGACTCTTTTTCACACATTTTATGCATTTTTTTTATTTACCACTCCAAGATAGGTGTATGCCATAATTAAGCAGCAAATAAAAACAAATGAATTTGCAGTTGCAACATGGAGTATATCAGCCGTGGATCGTGCAGGTAAGAGCAGTGGGGCCAGTTGGGGGGGGGTGGGGCGATTTCGACAGACAACGATGAGGGAAAATTAATTATTTATTTAATTTTCCCTTGTCTGCGTCTGTCGATATCACACCGCTCTTACCTGCACGGGCCGCGGCTGTTTATTTTCATGTCCTATTTATCAAAAGAGGGGGACTCTAGGAGCTATTCTAAAAGGTCCGGTGACCCGTGCTCCCGAAATTAAATTTATACCAAAGGGAGTCACCGTTCCTGAGTGGAGATGGAGAGGAGGGAAGTAGGGGGTACTCTTGTCGTGTGCTACTCTGCTTGTGGGAGGCAGGGTGTCCTCATCTTGATGCCCTCAAACACCCCGAAGGATGTCATGCTTCATCATTGGGCTTTTGCTCCTCGTCGGGCCGGCGCTGCAATGCCCTAAGGGTCCCCCGAAGGGTCTCTTTTCGGAGATCTTTTGATGAAGCCGTATGGGTGCGTGGGTGTAAGTGGCAGTGAAGTCCTAGAAAGTGTATTAAAAAATGGCTGGAGGGAGAGTGATTAATTTTTAATAAAGTGATCCCTCTGTCATTATTAAAACAAAGTGTATGGAGCTGCTTTAAGGGGTATTATGTCCCTTGGTAGCTGGGTTATTATATGTCCCTAGTGGGCATATGTTATGGTCAACATGTTTCGCGCTTCAGTGGTCTCAGGGGAAGATCCAGGGCGCTTCGTCAGGACCGAATAAGCAATTTATATCTACAGTGGCCCGAAAATTTCGGTGCCCCCGGATAAATGAAAGGAGTAGAGATTCTGAAACGACAAGAGTCAAAAAACAAAGATACAATTTGCCATTAGGGTATTAATACCAATGGAAATTATGCTCAGGTCTGGGTTCTCCATTGGAGGGCCAGGTGCTTGTAGTTCATAGCGTGATCATTGCTGTTAATGGTCGCGGTATGTATACGTGAGCTAAAAGGTGCTGTGATCTTTCTAAAAGTTGTTAAAAGGAGGTTATAACTAGGTGACAGACAGACAGACGTATAAGATCAATGATTAGTGCTCAGAGAATGGTGTCAGGGTTGTTCTCTGTATCAGTATTTTTATTTTTATTTGTGAACATACCCTGGTTATATCGAGTAGGCGTGAATCGTATAAATAGAGTCAAAAATTCAAAAGTGAAAAGGTTCTATTATCCAGTAAGCTTGTGAACCTTTTAAATCTAGGTAAGTAATACCGTTAGGCCCTACCATTGATGGCAAACCTCGAGACGCTGTGTTATTATGTGTAAGCACTTAGATAATATGTCTCACCCCTTAGTAGGTAGGGTAAGATCCCATGAGATCAGGGAGGGTCACTTGAGAGCTATAATGGGAAGGAAGAAAAAACAGAAAACCACATGTGTCATTTTTACAGGGCTTCCTAAGGCTCTAAGTTATAACTCACAGTTGGTTTTTAGAAATTGAAGGGAGAGGATGCTGCCATGTGCAGGATCTGTCCTGGACTGATCTTGCCCCTTAGTTACTCACGGTTCTCTCGGTGCATCTGGGCTGTGTCACCTGTGTGCCTCTCGCTGTCTCCGCCGGTGGGGAAGTGAAAATTCTGTCTCCTTTTATAGGAGTGGCCTGCTTCCGGGTGGGGCGTTAATTGTTTAATCACTGCATTGATTGGCAAGTTTTGGTTGTTACTATGGGTGCCATTTTGGAGTGGTGTTTTCTATGATAAGTTCATATGGGAAGGTTTTGGTTGTTACTATGGGTGCCATTTTGGAGTGGTGTTTTCTATGATAAGTTCATATGGGAAGGTTTTGGTTGTTACTATGGGTGCCATCTTGGAGTGGTATCTACTATGACAAGCTCGTATGAGGAAGTTTTGGTTGTTACTATGGGTGCCATCTTGGAGTGATATCTTCTATGAAATGCTCATATGAGAGATATTCACGGGCTGTTGAATCTCTGTGTGCTGATAATTGTTATGGGTCGCTTGTACGGTGATCTTACTTAAAGGGGGGCAATGCATGTCTTGTGTATGAAGTTATATATCTAATGTATTGGTGCTGCGCGCAATAGGCAGAATCTCGGTCGCCATCTCGTAGTGGGTTCTTGTGGTAGATATGATAAATGAAGTATCCCTAGTGCGCTGATGAATCACAATAAAGGGTCACCGTATTTGTTGGTGTTATTTGCGGTGCACTAGTGCCCCCTTGGTCAGTTTTTATAGTTGGTGTATCATTTTGCGGTGGGTGGTGCATATCAGAGGTCTGCTGACATAGTCTTCACTATAGTGTTTATGAATGTCACACTTGTGAGATCGATGTCAAGGGTTGAATTCCTATAGTACTTCAATCCAAGGTATTTCATCGTTAAGACCCTGGGTGTTCGTTTGAAGGTGGTGCACCCATCTTTGCTCTTTTTGGAAGAGGGTTTTTGTTGTCCAGAGAGGATTGGACTCAATGATGGTCCAATTGACTTGGTCTGGTGTATGTCCCTTTTTGACGTACACAAAACATAAAAGACATCGTTGTCCACACGAGACCACAGAAAAAACAAGGGGACAGCCAGAGGACATTATGGGACCTGCCGACGCTCAAGGGACACTACCCATTCGGGACTTGCAATGTCTGCCCTCTCACAGCACATACCAAAACACTCCAATTAAAGAACCAAGAGTGGACACAAAAGAGCCACACCAATTGCAACACAAAAAATTGCGTCTACATGGTGAAATGTCCTTGCAACCTACTATACATAGGGATGACCTCTAGAGTTGTAAAAACAAGGGTGAATGAGCACAGGAGCAACATCCGGTGCGGTAGGAACACCACAAAAATGAGCAGGCATTACATCGAAAAGGGACATACACCAGACCAAGTCAATTGGACCATCATTGAGTCCAATCCTCTCTGGACAACAAAAACCCTCTTCCAAAAAGAGCAAAGATGGGTGCATTGCCTCCAAACGAACACCCAGGGTCTTAACGATGAAATACCTTGGATTGAAGTACTATAGGAATTCAACTCTTGACATCGATCTCACAAGTGTGACATTCATAAACACTATAGTGAAGACTATGTCAGCAGACCTCTGATATGCACCACCCACCGCAAAATGATACACCAACTATAAAAACTGACCAAGGGGGCACTAGTGCACAGCAAATAACACCAACAAATACGGTGACCCTTTATTGTGATTCATCAGCGCACTAGGGATACTTCATTTATCACATCTACCACAAGAACCCACTACAAGATGGCGATCGAGATTCTGCCTATTGCGCGCAGCACCAATACATTAGATATATAACTTCATACACAAGACATGCATTGCCCCCCTTTAAGTAAGATCACCGTACCAGCGACCCATAACAATTATCAGCACACAGAGATTCAACAGCACGTGAATATCTCTCATATGAGCATTTCATAGAAGATATCACTCCAAGATGGCACCCATAGTAACAACCAAAACTTCCTCATACGAGCTTGTCATAGTAGATACCACTCCAAGATGGCACCCATAGTAACAACCAAAACCTTCCCATATGAACTTATCATAGAAAACACCACTCCAAAATGGCACCCATAGTAACAACCAAAACCTTCCCATATGAACTTATCATAGAAAACACCACTCCAAAATGGCACCCATAGTAACAACCAAAACTTGCCAATCAATGCAGTGATTAAACAATTAACGCCCCACCCGGAAGCAGGCCACTCCTATAAAAGGAGACAGAATTTTCACTTCCCCACCGGCGGAGACAGCGAGAGGCACACAGGTGACACAGCCCAGATGCACCGAGAGAACCGTGAGTAACTAAGGGGCAAGATCAGTCCAGGACAGATCCTGCACATGGCAGCATCCTCTCCCTTCAATTTCTAAAAACCAACTGTGAGTTATAACTTAGAGCCTTAGGAAGCCCTGTAAAAATGACACATGTGGTTTTCTGTTTTTCTTCCTTCCCATTATAGCTCTCAAGTGACCCTCCCTGATCTCATGAGATCTTACCCTACCTACTAAGGGGTGAGACATATTATCTAAGTGCTTACACATAATAACACAGCGTCTCGAGGTTTGCCATCAATGGTAGGGCCTAACGGTATTACTTACCTAGATTTAAAAGGTTCACAAGCTTACTGGATAATAGAACCTTTTCACTTTTGAATTTTTGACTCTATTTATACGATTCACGCCTACTCGATATAACCAGGGAATGTTCACAAATAAAAAATAAAAATACTGATACAGAGAACAACCCTGACACCATTCTCTGAGCACTAATCATTGATCTTATACGTCTGTCTGTCTGTCACCTAGTTATAACCTCCTTTTAACAACTTTTAGAAAGATCACAGCACCTTTTAGCTCACGTATACATAGCGCGACCATTAACAGCAATGATCACGTTATGAACTACAAGCACCTGGCCCTCCAATGGAGAACCCAGACCTGAGCATAATTTCCATTGGTATTAATACCCTAATGGCAAATTGTATCTTTGTTTTTTGACTCTTGTCGTTTCAGAATCTCTACTCCTTTCATTTATCCGGGGGCACCGAAATTTTCGGGCCACTGTAGATATAAATTTCTTATTCGGTCCTGACGAAGCGCCCTGGATCTTCCCCTGAGACCACTGAAGCGCGAAACATGTTGACCATAACATATGCCCACTAGGGACATATAATCACCCAGCTACCAAGGGACATAATACCCTTAAAGCAGCTCCATACACTTTGTTTTAATAATGACAGAGGGATCACTTTATTAAAAATTAATCACTCTCCCTCCAGCCATTTTTTAATACACTTTCTAGGACTTCACTGCCACTTACACCCACGCACCCATACGGCTTCATCAAAAGATCTCCGAAAAGAGACCCTTCGGGGGACCCATAGGGCATTGCAGCGCCGGCCCGACGAGGAGCAAAAGCCCAATGATGAAGCATGACATCCTTCGGGGTGTGTGAGGGCATCAAGATGAGGACACCCTGCCTCCCACAAGCAGAGTAGCACACGACAAGAGTACCCCCTACTTCCCTCCTCTCCATCTCCACTCAGGAACGGTGACTCCCTTTGGTATAAGTTTATTTTCATGTGCCTGGTGATGCACGTGCGCATATGCACCATCACATTTGGCCGCCATAGCATCACAACACATACATATGCATGCATGACAACACATGCACTCACACATCATTACTCTTTTTTGCTGATGGTGTTCAGCATTTTCAAACCAGCATTTTTTGATGGTGCTGCTCTGCAAATGTTGGTAAAGCTGAAAGGTCAGCATTGTTTATAAAAAGAGAGACCAACTGGCTTTACCAATGCTTATTTGAAGGAGCATTTATTTTTCAGATGTTTTGTCTACATTCACACCCCAGCACCCAAATAAGTATAGGCAACACCAATAGCACACACGCCAAAATTTATATCTATTTGCTTTGCTAATGCTTGTTTTATGTTGCACATATCAGACAACAGTCAATACCATTGCTAAGCGCTGCAAATAACAGCCATTCTTTGGTATCTTCTATATACATTCAGGGAACCAATATTTAGTTACTTATTGAGTGTGGATTCAGAAGATAAAATAAAGCTTTGAAATGTGTTTTGAGAGAGAAAAACATTTAATTTAGTGCTTGGGTACCATTTTTTCTGAAATCTCTTCATTGGATGCCAGTTATGGAGAGGGGTAAGTTCAAAACCCTGTTCCTCAAAGACATGAAATTACAGGATTGCATCATAGACTGCATCTCGAAATAAAGGTTTCAATACCACCTGACTAGATAACGGGCCTCATGTACTAAAAATGCATTTGATAAAAGTGGTTGCAATTTGCACACCGTCTTTTACAAACCAACCTATGTATTAATTAATAGGTTGGGGCACAAAATACAGAATCTTAGTGGGTTGCGAAGGAATCTACCTCTTTGATATTCATGCGGTAGGTTGCAAATTGCGACCCACCATGATGAGCTACCATCACAGGCATGGTGGCCTGTTGACGTCAGCAGAACACCATATCTTTGATTGTAGCCTTTTTCCTTAACTGGAAAACAGGATGCATTTAAAGAGAAAATTGAAATGTTTTACAGACATGTTTTGTTAGCGAGGTAAAATATGTTTTTTAACCGCGGCGGCAATTCCGCGGCGGTGTGGCCGTTTAGCGGAGTGGGCGGGGCCGCGTCGGCCAACGGACGTGCACAGCACTATGGAGGTAGTGCTCGCGACGGCCGTTGGCCGACGAACGCAGCAAAGGGGTTAAACATTCACAAAGGGAAGGAGGACCCTGTCCCTTTTGTAAATGGGTTACCACCTCCTTTGAGGTGGTGGCAAAATATCAATGTTTTGCGACCAGAGCTGGGTTGCAAAACATTAATATAAACCTTAAGGAATCCGTATCTGGAAGGGATGCCCTTAACAGGTATCTTCAAATACTGATTGGTATTGGTTTCCTAAACCCATTTATCGATTCAAAAAACCATTTCCAACTGTTTATGTAGAAATGAAAGAAAGATCGATGTGTATATGCTTACACTGTTAAACTGCTCTATAAGAATGCCTCTACCATTTCGTTATGTGCTCTTTTTTTTATTGGGTGTGGGAAAAAATTCTTTTAACATTTAACATATTTTGCATTGTGTTGCGTTGATATATAATGATTTTTAATAATTTTGCGTAGGGTTCCGTTTTGCGATGAGTTGCATGGGAGTTTCATGTTACAAACATTTGCGCAGGGTTGCAATGCATTGCGTCGATTTGAGTTGTTTTGTGTTGTGTTCAGTTGCATGCAGATGCACTTCGCAAAACTGCTTTATTCTTCAAAATGCCTAAAAATTATACCTCACACCATAGTTATTTCATTTTATGTACATATCATTTAAATTCTTTTATCCATATTTATTACCATAAATGTTGCGTGGAAAAGATTTGCATTGTAAAAGTATGCGTGGTAATGGTATGCGTGGTAATGGTACTTAAAATGTACCTCTATGTATGTTAGACATGCGTGGTAAAGATGTGCATGGTGTATGCATGCTAAAGACAGCGTGGTGAAGGCATGCGTGGTAAAAACAAGTGTGATTTCGTCATACAACCATGTAAGCAACCAGAATGCAAGCAGTTGTTGATTGCAGCACTTTTGTTTTTTTTACATCCTTATGTCAAAAATTGACACGGGGACACGTCATACCAAAATATAGCACAACATGGAAGGTTTGCATTTCATGTAATTATGCATAATTTGGCAAAATTTTACAGAAATTTCACATCATTCAAAAGCAAATTACAAGACTTTCGCACACCCAACCCACTTACATGTAGCGACCTCAAAAATTAAGCAAAGCCCAAAATTGTTTATACTAAATAAGTTACCCAACTCTCTCTTGCTGCAGATAATGTGCCTGGCCCCTCCCTGAAAGCTCCATAAATTTGTTCAGTGCCATTTTGCTCTGCAGTACACCGATTCCCTACTTCTGGTGACTTTTAATTCAAAATTTGGCTTGCCCTGGATCGTCCTGTTTTTTACAGCAGAACAGTGATATTTAATCCCGTCTTGGCAATGCCAAGCCCTGATTAGAAGGACTGGAACATGGTTTTTTTTCAGTGGCGGTTCCTTTTTTAGGACTTCAACCTATAAAATGTAGAGCAGTAACCATATACTGCAACTACGGAATGTGTGAGGGTGCTGCATCACTGCTGCATGCCCTCACCCCACGGTTCAGCTCCCATAGCCCTAATGACTGAGGAAAAAAATGAAATAAGCATCCTGACTCCTCTGTAGTACAATTTTGAGCCGATATCAGAATTCCTAAACAAATGCCTGAAAATGAGACTGTGCTCTGCTGCTTAGAGCTTAGAGCTCTCTCTATCGTGAAATGAGAGAGATTTCTCTGATCCCAAGATGACAATATAAGTGTGTTACATAATATAAGTATTAATTTGCTGTGGATTTTTGTATGTAAAGTGATGATATTGGCACTTGAATAGCTCACAGTGTGCAATTAGTAATGCTTCTTGGTGCTATGGTTTGTCCAGGTGGCCCTGCCACAGGGTTCGAGGTTTCCCTTCGCAGGCCTGGGTCTGAATCTTACTTTGTAGCTCTGCATCCGGTCTAGTCCATTTTTAGGTCGAGCCTGGGCAGCACATGTGCTGCTCTGCGAGGCATGCTGTATTCGAGAATGGTCTTCAAGCCCCGCCCACTCTCTGCCCATATTATTCATTAGCATTGTCCTTCCTAAACGCTGGTTTCTGATTCGTTAATACACTAGTTAGTCCCTTCGTAGTACTGCCTTGTCTTCATTTGTAACCTCCCATGAGGACTGGCCCTTTTACTTCTGTTGTTACACAGTACGTCTTATTTAGTCTGTAAGCACTATTTTCTTTAATGAGTTTCTCCTACCGCAGCCACGACATGCTTTCCTGCAACATTCAGCGCGCCATGCGTGCTTTCTCTTTCCAAGCAGCCCGGGACAATGACGGCCGCTTCTTTGAATAGGTCTCTCATTTAGAAGAGTTTGAGCTATTGGCATTGTAAATGACAATGGCTTTTATTTATGTGTTAATTATCAAAACAGATAAATAAAAGGCATTGTCATTTACAATGCCAATAGCTTAAAATCTCGCAAATGCGAGACCTATTGCATTGCAAATGCTTGTTAGAATTGGGGGGTGTCACTGTCTTGGTGCTAGGTTGAAGCTGGAGTTATGTGCAAAGGATCAGTTGCATGGCTGCCAATGTTGTCTTCTTTGAGCTGATAATAGTGTCAGGGAGGAGGCCCGGACTGGTTTTAGTGATTGCTTCTGCATTACTAACTTGGTTGGTTATAGATAGTCTGAGAGTGATATTGCTCATTTTTGTCGGTTATCTGAATTGTGCTGTGTGGCGTTCTGGCTCGTCTGCTCTTACTATCAGTGCTGCAAATATCTCCTTAGTTGTTTGGGTTTGTTGATGTAATTATATTTCATTAGGTTTGATTTTCACTTATAAAGTTTCCTAATGATCTTCTGGTGTCCTATTGCTGAGAGATGGAGCCCTACCCACAGTCAATAACAGAAACTTCCTAAATGGCAAATGTCTACTGCAAAAGAGGCAAAGAGTTTCAGTTTTTGTCTGTCACTGACAGGGACTTATCCCGCCCGAGGACTTGAAAATGACACATTCTTTATTTGAGAGCTGTACACCCTAGTGGGGTAACAGTGGTAACCTTTGTAGCATTTGCCAAGATGCCCAATAATTGAGGAGAACCTTAGTAAACCCAAAGTGAGCCAGGCCACCATATTGTGAATCAGCTGGTCTCTTTGTAAGGTACTTTGGGAAGTACTATGGGGCTTATTTGCAAACCCCTTGCGCCGCCGGTGCGTCACTTTTAATATGGGAAAAAGTGAGGTATCGGCGGCCAAGCGGCTTGTAAATATGCCCCTAAATTTAAAGAATGCCAGCAATCTAAATATAACGCATGCCGCAATGACTAACATTCCTCGCTTATCTTGCCAGAAAAAAATAATAATCTTCAAAGCATAATAAATATCTGAAAACATATAGAAATGATTGCATTGGTTTGGGCTGCCATTAAGAGGTCCTGGTTAAATAACAAGTGACCTAGGCTGATCACCCCATGATGAAGGTTGGCATTCAGCACTCTTGATAAAAGAGGAACCACCTAAGATCAGCACATCTGTTTTGTCCACAGTTAGGGCCAGATTTGCCAGTTTCTTACATAGCACAGTGCAGCAGTGTGTGAGAAGGAGAGAGCAGGAGCGCGCCATATTTACAGAAATATGGAATTCTTCTCCCCTCTCCCTAACACTAGCACACAAATGTGCGGCAGTGCGCCACAAACACACATTTGCACCATAGTGCAAGAGTGTCTCCGTGAGTCTAGCATAGGTTTTGTTCTGGAAGGCTACCCTTCCAAGACAAAATACCAGTGGCTGCCGACATGGCAGGCGGGCGCGGGGGATCACGGGGGGTCGCGCGGGGGGGCTCGTGATTGCGGGAGGGAGCATAACAAAATAAAGAAATAAATAAATAAATAACTTACCTATTCGCCGGATCCAGCGTCTCTGCTCCTGCTCTCCTGCCTCCGACTTCAGGAACAGAAAGCAGGCAGCCAGGTTCCCTCCCCAAAGCCAATCACAACGCTGCAATGCGGCGTTGTGATTGGTGTGAGTGCTGTGACCCAGCGCTCAGCCAGGGGCTGGAGGGGTGGGCATGTTCTCCATGCAGGCTGCATTGAGCGGGGAAATTGCGCATGACTGGTTTGGGCGGCCCGAGAGGGGCGACCAAACAGTCATTGCGCACTTAGGAGTTGGCAAACCACTCCTCCCCAGCCCTGCTCCGAGAGCAGAGCAGACCAGCCCACCCGCAAAGCAGCACAAATATAAAATGATAATAACTGAAAGTTATTATCATTTTATGTTTTTGTTTCGCGCACTGCTTGAAAGTAGTAGGGTGACGCTCCTCCGCCATAGCGAAGGAGCCGCCACTGCAAAATACTATGCTTAGACTAACTTGAAACCTTTTGCCACTTTGCGTGTGTGCTGTACAGCGCAGCACACTTGCAAAGTTGGGAAAGAAAGGAGAAATAAAAGCATTTCTCCTTCATAGCACCTATCTAAAATGAGCAATATTTTCTGATGCTAAACCTTGTCTACTTTTTTAAATAAATAGGGCTTAGCATCAGAAACAATGGGTGGATGCATGGGAACGCCCATGCACCACCCATGCTGTGCCCCCTTGGCGCTAAGTACTGCAAAGCAGCGCTATGTGCTGCTTTGTGTTACTTCCAGGTTATTTTCCATCGTAAAACAGGTTCAATGGGCTTGCTATATTTATATGTAATTTGAAGTTAGTTGGTGCAGTAAGTGCAAATGTGATCGTCTTTACATATCATTTTTCTGTTGTGTTTATTAGTGCAAGTTTTACTAGTTATGATTAGAAAGTGGTTAATGTTTAGGCCCATTAGGGTGCGAACGTAAAACTCAGATTTACATTTTTCAAACAAGTTCAGTCTCTAGAAACCCAGGAAAAGGAAAATTGTGCTTATTGGTTGAAAATGGTAACTACTAATTTCCCCATTGGATATGGCACTCTCTGACTGCAAGGTTTGAGATGATCCAATCCCAAACAGCTACAGTTCCCTCCTAATTTCTTTCCAAGTATGAATGCTATTTATTCAGCACACCATGGCAGGACAGGAGGAACCTGCTTTAGCCATTGATGGTAGGTTGGATCATCAGTCCATCTGTCGCTGGAGAGTTTGCATTAATGCCAAGCACAGCCGCAGCCCGAACAGGTAACAGCAGTGGGGCTGGGTTGCGGAGATTCGACAGACGACCATGAGGGGAAATTAAATAAATAACTAATTTTCCCTCGTCAACATCTGTCGAAACCTCCCCCCCCCACCCAGCCCCACCACTCTTACCTGCACGGGCCTCGGCTGGCCATGCATAGAGATGAATCAGTGTGCAAGAGAGGAGGGCAGGGTCACCTAAGAAGAACTAAAGGAAAAGGGGCCCTCGTGGACAGACATCTGACTGTGACGGGCAGAGGCATTGTAATCTTCAGTAGCCTATGCTTTCGACTCCTCTTGCCTTATACTCATACTCTTGAGTGTCAGATGCATGGTTATTGAGTCTGAGCAAAATTTTAATGACGCAGTGAGATTCAAAAAATTTCAAGTTATGCTAAATTTGTGAAATTTCTTGAATTTACGCATCGCTCGGTTTAACGTATTTTTTTTACTTGGGTGCCCATTTCGCGTTAAAATGTCTTGGAAAATACCCATGGGGCTCTGGTTCACATTGAAAATGTCTCATCAAGAGATATTTCCTGCTCGAACCAGTCTCTGAGACTTTTTTACGCTAAGTGCACATTTGGGTAAAAAAATGACCCAAGGAGTTGGTAAATCACATTTCGCTATGAAAGTGTAATTTTGTGAAATGTTCATAGACTTATGCGAAATTTCTCAAGACAAAACTATGCAATTTTGCACAGTCCTAAATACCTTTGGTTGCCTACACCTCCAGCTATGGTGATTATTGCAGGAGCAGAGGAGCACTCAGCGGCTTCCCCTCCGCTACCTCAGCGCGGGCATGGGCTGACTGCTGGCCACTGAGTTGAGGGCATTCTCATTTTCAATGGCTTGCATTGCCTCCCCCTTAGATACCAAGTAACACAATGTCATATATAATATTTTGAGACAACCCTAATTTAATAACCAATAGTAGGTTGGCTTCTTGGAGTTGCCATTTTGTTTTCACCATTGCTATTATTGACATAATAACCCCAACACCCAGAAGGTTGTTTCATTAAAACCCAAGTTTGACTGAAGGTGTCATACATTACTTTGCTTAACTAGGTAGCTGCACCCCCTTTAGACTATGCCTGGCACTGCAGGCCAGATTTAGTCCCCAATGGGCATGCTGTTGTCCATGGACGCCATGGTGATAGTTGACTTCATTTGGCATTTAAATTAAATATATTCGCCCTGTTGAGAGGATCTAGCACTTACTGTTTATGTGTACATTGACCTGGCTATGAAGTCGAATAGCAAATTAATGTTTTGTTCAGTTGTATTATAAATTAAGGGAATATGTGTTACTCTAGGGCTAGATTTTGTTTCTCTTTAAAAAAAAAATCTTTTTATTGATAATCAAAACAACAGGCTTCACAAATCATTCTGTAGTGGTATAATGAGGTTATTGCACACAAATATTTGCCATGGTGTCTCCCCACCCACTTGTTACAGGGTCCAGACTTGCACATTTAGTGCTTTTACGGGCACCTGAATCGATTTGCATTGTACATCTTATCTTCAGTTACCATGCTATTACCCACGTGGTTGTCCCGTATGCTCTAACACCTGTAGGCTCTCCAATCGCCCCACACTTTTTCCCATTTCTTGGGGCTACCTCTTGCTGCATAGACTACCTGTTCCGTCGTCTGGCATCAGTCGAGGTCCGCCTTCCAGTCCTCAACCGCCGGTATGGCATCGGCCCCCCATGCTCTGTTAGACAGGTGAGATCTGTGAGCTCTCCTTGGGTTTAATAGACTCACGAGCCGGTGTGGATTCTCCTGCGCTCTGGAGTAGTAATAAACTTGAGAGACAGAGAGCAGCATTACAAGCACCTCGAAGCCAACCTCTTACTGTCTGCTTATGTAGGACAAAAATCCTGGAATACATGTGAGCAGAGACTCAAGCATTGGCCATGCCAACACGTGGCAAACACTCTTCAACTCTGTGAGCAACCTGAAGAGACTGTATTCATGTACCACATCTACTATAATGTATCTGGGCAAACTGGTGCTGTCATGCCAAGAAGAGTGCTCCCAAACCTTCTGACTGTGAGGCAGTACCTTGTTCAGGCTGGGAGGTGGTGGCATGGCTGATGGGGTAATGAATAAAACAGTTCGTCCACCTCAAGGCAGTTTAATGAAATATTGTCCCTTAAAATAAACCCTCACCTACCATTCTTGAGGTATAAATATTATTCTTTCGTACATTTTATGGAATACCATAGGCAGTGAGGCAGTGGCCATCTGATCACATCATTGAAGCCACAAAGAGCTCCCTATGGGTGTGGAATCCACCACAGCTGAAGGCACCAGAATGAAGTGTGTAGCGAGTCCAATATTATCGTCTTATTTGGGATTTCTAAAGTGCACGTACACCGTAGCTTTTTGGAGCTGGGAAAAATAAACCAAAATAAATTAGAAAGTATATCAGCAAAGAATACAAATAGACATTTTATTCTTAAAAGAGTTTTAAAAGCTATTTCGAAAAGCAAGGTTTTTCTCTTTTTTGAACAATGGGAGGGAAGACAACATGTACAGTTCAGTAGGAACTTTTTTTTGTTCCTTAGCTGCTGCCACAGAGAAGGCCCGATCTCCAGAGGAGGAAGTTGGAAACTGTGGTATTTTGAGGGGAAATTATCTAAAAGAATGCAAGGCACATTGCTGTGTTTGGATATGGAATTTAGAGTTCAGAAAGAAAGAATCAAAGCCATGGATGACTTCATGAAGCATATCTTGTGCTTCAAAAAGGACTCACTGCTCTTTGGATATTCAATGTAGCTGAGAGAGAAGGTGGGCAAGGTGATCCCTGTCAGAGTCACGTGATCAGGCATGCCGCAGCGTTCTGCACAAGTTGGAGTCTTCTTAATAATTTCTAGGGTAAGAATGAATTGCCATAGTTGAGCTGCAGTTGAATTAAAGACATATGATAATCTAGTGATATAAAAGGGAGAATTAAAAGAAATTCATACAGCAAAAGCATTCGCTTGCGAGTCTAGAGATCTGGGGTTTGAGAGAAAGATTTAAGTTGCTTCATGGCGCTGCTGGCATATGCATCATTCTATACGTACTCAGATCTGTGATTACATATATCACCACACATACACGTGCATATGGAAATACATGGCCACTGGTTTATTTATTTATTTACTGTTCAGAGATAGCGAATGATAAGTGGAGTGGTAAATTAAAAAAAAAAATGTTTTACTCCAAATGGCAGCTACCTGGCCCTCGAAAAATTTGGGAAAAAGTTATTTTGCATCGGGACAGGAGGAGAGTGGGAGCTGCAGAAGAGTGGTTGGGGGAACAGGTGGGAGAGGTGTCAGGGTGGGATGGAAGCAAAGGAAGTTGGCAGTGTGCCACAGAGGAGGTTTTGGTTTGTGTGGTGAGGATGAGGAAATTAAAGCAAAAAACCTAGATGGAAGAAACAGCAGATGAGCTAGGGGGTTGGGAAAGGGGGTATATCATCGAGCACAGGACAGGGGATGTGTCTTTGAGGGGTAAGAAGCACGTGAGGAAGAGAGCAATAATACACATGCACTTTCTTGGAGCGTATAAAAAAAGGACAATTCCCGGAATGTGTTCAGTAGAACGATACAAGTCATCCAGTTAAAAGAATGTTAAAGAAGCTGTGCTCCAGGGGTTTGACAAACACAAGAAGAGGAAGGAAAGCCAGCAACTAAGAAGCAAGCAAATGAGAGTGACAAGAAATACAACCAATGGTAAGCAATAGGCTGGAACTAAGCCTATTTTAACTTTTTGGTATGGTCCACAAGAGGTATTCCGACTATAGACAGTCTATAGCAAAGACCTAAAAATGTGTGAGTCTAGGATACTTGCATGTTATACAGAATGATCTCCATGTTGAACCAGGTCATGTTAGCGTTAGCAATTTGACAGCCACAAGAACTGCATAGGGTGGCATTCAAACGCATAAACATGCTTATAATGCCAACTTTCTGTTTATGCAACTGGTGTAGTACACTATGATAGACGGGTTCTGGCGGATACCTCCCTTTATTTTGAAAATATCAACAGGTTCAGGACTGAAAAAGAATTGGCCTGCTAATCCTCAGTATATTTATCATCTGTAAGAAGCTCTTTAAGATTTAGTTTGATATTGAAAAATAATTCAGATGACTGGAAAGTTCTGGGAGAGGCTAAGAAGTGATGCCCTATCTTGTTCGCCATAGCAGTCAAGCTGTTGGCTTGATCCTGCATAAGAAACTACAATAGTAATCAAGAAGAGGGGTGCTCAAGAGGCCGACCCGGATGGCTAATTTTCTGTAGTGAGCTGCACACCACCAGCTTCTTATATTATTTTGTCACTATGGGCCATAGTTATCACGGGGTTGCATCGGTTTTGCACCATGCAGTTTGGTGCAAAAGCAATGCATTCCCCAATATGCAATTTATCAAGCTACGCAAGGCCGCCTTGCGTGGCCCTGAGTGGGTTGATAAATCCAGAGTAACGCAACGCAGCGCAAATTGATGCGCTGCATTACTCTGCCCCAGGGAGGCATTCCATGGGTGTTGCGTGGGTGTTCCCACGCAACACCCATGGATTGTGATGCATTCCCAGATTTACCATTACTGGTAGACCTGGGAATGTGCCAAAATGCTACGCCTTCCCAGGTGAGGCATAACGAGGAGAAATGTCTTTATTTCTCCTTGTTACTTCCTCTTTCTATGTGTGCCGCATTCTGCAGCACCCACAGAAAGAGGAAAATGCCTCAGGGGATTGTTTTTGTGCAGGCAGGTGCCCCTTCTTGCACAAAAGCAATCCTGCTTGCAACACAGGCACCCTTCCACCATGGTGCAAGAGTGCCTGCGTTGGTGCAAGGCAGCACATTGTGTGTCAGTGCTGGGAAAAGGCAGGAATTCACCGTATTGTGATAAATACAGTGCATTCTTTTCTTTCCCTTTCACGCAGCGCAGCAGGGTGACTTGCTGCGCTGCATCACAATTTGATAAATATGGCCCTATCTATGACTGTCTCTTTCTAGTTCTTCCCTTCATTATCCTTGCTAGCTTTCCTTTTCTCTGCCGCAAGGCATGTAGAAGTGAACTGTTTTTTTAATACTGCATTATTTCGATTGTAATAGTTGTGTATGACGTATATTCTAAAATTCAATGTACCCTTTTTTCTTTTATACTATTATTTCACGTCATTGCTGAATTTGCTCTATTGATTGGCACACCTGAGCAGTGAGTATGAGTGGTGTGCAAATTGCTCACCCTAAGGGTGTTTGCCCAGATGACTGTTGGTATGGTAAAAATTTGATCAAATTGTGACGACAAATCGTGCATTTTCCCCATTCTAAAACTTGGACTAAGTAACAGCTCACCCACAAATGAATGCACACCGAGGTATTTCAAATTGCAAGTGCGCCATTGTTTATAACTATGTTTATTTATTTTTATTGCATTCACTGCACAACTTAATTGCTCCTAGGGGCCCTGGGAGATGCATTCGGAGGTTACAATGACTCGCTCAGACCCAGGGGTGAGATACCTGTGGAGGAAGAAGTATTCATATCTTGGGCCCTTACTACTTGTGGGCTCGATGGGGGTGAGCTTTTTACTGCACCTGGCAAACACAATTCTTTGAGGTGAAATATTTACCAGTTGTGGTAAATAAGGCACGGTCCAGGATTTTCATTTGAGAATGAGGCATGACATGCATAATCCGTGTTTAATGCGCAAAATCCCTCACGGTTCGCCTTTTTTTTCGGGGCTCCTACCTCCCCCGCCCCCCAACCCCCATCACGGTTGGCAAACTTGACTTGCCAAAATCTTTCTGTGGAAAATATTGGGGGTGCAGCAATAACCATAGAACTCCGAATTCCTATTCCTACACAAACTCCTTTCTGACTGATACACAGGGACTGAGAGGCAGAACTGGCAGATTCAGCAGTTATATACATACACACATAGAGAGAAAGAGCGGGAGTAAACAACGGAAAAACTCACTAATTACTTGAGAATGCTTATAGAACTGCACGAGCAGTGCTTAATTTGAGCCAGTGGTTTTTGGTGCTCGGAACCGGCACTTAATTGTCAACACCGGGGCTTGTGACAGTCTGCCTCAAGGTGGCGCTGTCTGGCTTATTTACAGATGACCACAACAACAGGTAATTATTCGTTCGATATACATTAAATATGACTATTACCTGCCTTCCAAGCCATTGCCATTGTTATAGCTTTGGGGGCCTGAAATATGCCAAATTGTCACACTTGTAGGAGTGTGATGATTAGTAGTTGTGTTGCTACTATTATTGTCAGCGCTGGTAGGAGCAATGTGTGGGGCAAGCTGCAGTGGCCTCCTGACGAGAGCCCTGGCACTTATTTGTTTACAAATTAAGCACTGTGCACGAGCGTTACATACATTAAACTTCAGCGCATTGGTGTAAAATATTTTAGTGTAAACTTTTATACAGTTTTCGTGTGAGTCACATTACCATCAGGGTTGGAAGAGGTGTGTCAGCTACGCAAATGTTCTGACATTTCTGCATTTATTTCTCAAAATTGATATGATTGAGGAGGTTTTGACTTGTGTACCAGAGAGGTACAGGAAATTTCTTACCTTTTTATCTTCTCATGGATGTACGTTGAGTGATCCTCCAATGCACTTGCATGTAGCTGCTGTTGGTGCAGCAGGTGCAGTGGCACAGGGGCCGAGAACCCTGACGGACCCATCGAAACCTGATAATTTCTGTATCTCACCACCCCAAAAGTAGCCAAAGGGGCCATTTTCCTTACTTGCATCAGTGCCCATGGTATCCTTAATATGTTACTACATTTTCAGGTGTAAGCTGAGAATTTTTAACGTGACTCTCCTGAGCTGGGAGCTAATGGATGCTTTTTTAGTTGAGCCTCCATTTTTAGTCCAAATATGGACAGGCAGCCGCATCCTGTGCTTTTTGCGGTCTCTTCATTTGTGTTGCCGAGAGACAAGCATCTAGGCTCTTTGCACTAGTCCTGGCGGTGGTCAACTCGGCCATCTACTACCTCTTTAGTGTTTAATGTTTTTCTTTTAATGATTTCATTTGGAAAAATGTGTCCCACATGGGAGATACATCTGCATATGACACCCCAATGCTCTCCATGCCTTCGACTGCAAGTTGCCCCCACACCGCTACACCCACTCCCCCATAACAGGTCATCACGCCTGCGCCTCCCCTACTCCTCTCTGTGTGGAATATGGCAGGGAGCACACCAGCCCCACTGCCACAATGTAATGGCTGACCTCCTAAACAGCGCGCTTTCGCACTACACCCAAGCCTCTTCATGGACCTGATTACGCTAACTTGCACCCCTAAGTTCCCTACTAAGTATAGCGTAAGCGATCGATCTTTTATTTACCTAAAGTGGTCGAGGGGAGGAAATCAACTTAAACAGATATCAACAAAGTTGTCGTGCCTGAAAAGATCACTGACTCCGAAGTGCAGTTTGAATATTTATTATAAGGCCAAAAACAATTGGATGTAAATACATCTCAATAGCAAAGTATAAAGATACAGGAAAATTAATACAGAGCCGATCTTTCTAATATAAGTAATGCGGCCCAAAAGGCAAATGATTATAAATTCCAAAATCACAATGCAACACAAAATAGATGCAATATTCAGCTCTCGACTCATTGAAAGAAATCAAAATCTTTCCCTACACTATTCTATATGAGGGCCCTTCCTGTCTCTCTCTTCTATCGTTCCCCAATGGTGTCAGCACGTGTGACTTCCTAAGTACTCACGTCAAAATGGGTCGTTTAGCTTAAGGCTATGGAGCTCACTCTAAGATGCTCCTTCTTCTCCGGAAGCCAGCAGAAGTCTTGTCTCTATGTCCCTGCGCATCATACAAAAAGATGGAATCCAACTAACATTACGTCACTGTTTCTTAAAACTTTCCATTAGACCTCTATGCAGTAGCTTGTTCTCTTTTAATTAATGGTATCTTCTTCCAGTGGCCTTGGCTTCCAGACAGACCCGATACGCAAGGCATCCTCCCTTCTCGCTTCCAGCTATCTTCAAAGACATTCCGGATCTCTCCTTAACTCTGAAAATAACGATGTGTCTTTTTGCACCTGCAACAGGGTGAGAACATTCGAACTTCGAACACAACAATCATTTAATTATTTATTTCTCGAGAGCAAGGAGAATCTTTTGGGCCTATATTTCAGACAACTTAGACAAATCACAATTACGATATATAAAATAATATTGTCCTGCACATTATGCATGGAGGAATCATAATACATACACAATTCTACTTAAATGCGTTCACTAATTCAACATTAAATGATTCAATTAAATGTTTCTTGATAATCAAAAACACAGCAAACAATACGGATACATGAGAGTGCGTTTAACCCATGAGTATAGTGCACTCATACAAATAGCGTGCTATCAGCGCTCTATCAGTCCCCCCCTCTTATGACTAGTGTCATAACACCAACTTTCTATTCTTCTGTAATTTCTCCTTGTAGAAGAGACCGACCTAAACAGGAGCTGTAGCTTGCCGTCCCTGTCTAAATCGTTCTAATCCTTTAAGGTGCTGATAATGTCTGTCCTGCAGCTGCTCAAGTTGGTGCTCCCGCTTTCTCAACACAGTTTCCTGATGTCGTGCCCTTTGCCATTTGTAAGCCTTGACGGCTCCTAATAGGACGATTATACAAATGACAGCTATTATAATAGGCTTCAAAATATATCCCATTATTCCTTGTCCCAAACTTCCAAACCAACTTCCTATCTTGCCGAAGCCTTTCCCCATTTGTTCCCAGAGTCCTTCAGCAGCCATCTCGCGTAACTCTTGATGCATATCTGAAATATTATTGATGTATTTTCTTATATCCCGACTGTTGTCAGGAATATAAGTGCAGCACTGTTGAACTTTCAATAATTTACAGACTCCGCCGGCTTTTGCTAGCAGCACGTCTAGGGCAAGACGGTTTTGCAAAACCATAGCCCTTATCGAAACCATCTCCCCATCTACAAGTAGTAGAATCTGAGCTGTATTTATGGAGAGCTTATCCACTAATGTTGCCAGCTTTCTGATTTTCAAATCATTCAAAATCACACCCATACTCGGTATCATAGCTCCAAATATGTTGCCAATCACTTCTCCTGCACTCGCACCACGCTTCCCTCTTTGAGGTCTCCTTTTCTCCAGAGGCCATAAGTCATTCACATGGAAAATCTTGGGGAATACTACAGCCAAATAGCAGGTGCCGTACCAGTTCTTGGGCAACTTCACATAGGCATTCTTTCCACACACAAAATACACATTGGGCACTACTGTTATTTTATCCAGTAATGCTTTTCTGATTGATTCTTCAATCAAGAAGACATGCTCACAATCACTCTCACCCACAAATATCTTATCGTAGTATGTGGTCGGGTGTCTAATGCACAATTTTCCTTTTTGCTGGAAATCTAATGCTATAGGTCCAAAACTCCCCTTTGCTTTATGATCTAATTCTTCTTTGGTCCATGGGGTAACCTTGTGCTTTGGATCTGGTCTAAATAGAGTCTGTCTATGTCGATCTTCTATCTGATCTATAAATTTCTTTTCAATGTCAGTTAACATGCAGGTCAAATTATGTCTATGGGCATAGGATGTATCTAAAGTAATGGTAGGCACAAAATACTTTGACACTCGCTCGACTTGCTTATAGTAATCATATTTATTCATGTATTTCAGAACGGGGACTTCTGAGAGTACCACATCATAATTAGAGAAATAGTACTCGAAGTGTGCCTTGCTATAAAACATGCTCAATAAGACACTACATGTAATGCCATAAGTCACAGGCAAATGGTGATATCGAATGCCTTCCTCTACTGAGGCTGGTAATTGCATACACACAACAATACTTCGCTTCCATGGTATCCACATACTCATACAATAAGCGAGCATACGCATTCAAAGTGAAATCACCCTTTGACAGATCAACATGCAGTCTACGACTGGTTTCCTTAATCATTTCTAGATCATGGGCGTATGCGTCCTCATCTATCCCAGAGCTTGGTGTAGTGAGTGTTGTCTGTACCCTGTTCTGTTCGACATTCTGAGATACAACTAGAGATACAACAATCACCACAGTTATAACAATAAGCACCACTACGATGAGGGTGCCAATGATCCACTTCTGTTTGCGTGTTGATTTTTCGGACACCATGGTTTCTCTTGATCTATTCCGAAGCACAAAAGGGAAAACACAGTCTCTTTCTGTTTTCTTTGTTGAACAATGTCTTTTTCACTTCTCTCCTCTCATACAATTAATGTCCAAGTTCATTCTATTGATACTAAACCTATTGAAGAGATGTAGTCAGCCCTACTCCTCACTCCATCATCTACTAGAAAGTCCCTAACTTTAAATCTTCTTAAACTGGGGTCTAGGTTATCTTCTTTCTAAGGCCTAATATTTTCTCTGATTACAAATCAGGCTTCATCGTTAATGATGTTTGATCCAAGTATTTCGAGAACAAATTGCAAAATCTCCGCACGAATTTCTCCTAATTCTTGCGCGGTGAGCTGTCGGCCAAATGAAGGAAAAATAACCTGATTGAGGATCAGGAAACGCAATCCACTCAGCTTTGGAGGATTTGGAACTTGCAGAGTCAGCTTTCCAAATACTTCCACGCCTGGAACCAATAACTGTATTTCAATCGTAAGGGTGTCCCCTTCGTAGCTCACTGTACCATCTCCCAACCTCCCGGACTTCGCTGGGCTCTGCATTTGCAGCCAGGTACGTCCACTCAGGAGATGCGTATCTTCGAGACGCTATTCTTTCTCTTCTGGAACGCCTCAGACCATCCGGTCTTTCTTCAGCTTCGCTTTGATCTGATTCAGATGTTTCAGGAATCGGAGCGAGATCTTTCTCAGGTGCAAGCCGTATATTCAGCCTTTCTTTTCTTGCTGGCCACTTTTCTGCTCTGGCATCTGTTCTCCTCTCTTCCTCTTGATCTGATCTTTCTGCAATAGACTGCTCACTTTGATCTGGGGCACCGCTCACTTCTGCAATATCCTCTATTTCAGGATCTGGACTTAGTTCAGAGGCATTCAGCTCTTCTCTTTCTTGCTCACTTGGCTGTTCCGTTCCATTCAAAACTTACAGCTGAGTCTGTGCCGTCGTCGTTGTCTGTATCAGGTCCACACACGCTCCTCGGACCCAAGGAACTCTCGTCTTCTGCAGGCGCTTGAACTCGGCGAGTGTGGGAAGCGTGGATCCAATTCGGCAATCCTCCACACTTCACAGCGGTACTTGTGACCAATATCACTTGATAGGGTCCTCGCCAGCGAACATCAAGACAACTCTTCCTTACGTGTTTACGAACGAACACCCAGTCACCAGGATTAAGATCATGCAGCAGGTCTCTCGAGGTGGATGCAGTCGCAGCTTCGACCTGGTGGGATACAGAAGTAACCACATCAGCCACTCCTCTACAATAATCCAACACTAAATCATCAGTGATGTTTATTAATGCTGTAGCTGGCACCATAGGCAAATGCATAGCTCTTCCGGTCAAAATTTTGTGGGGCGAAAGCCCTGTTCTCCTATCAGGGGTGCTACGCAGACTCATAAGCACCAGGGGCAACGCATCCGGCCACTTCAATGAAGTGGACGAACACACCTTTGCCACTCTTGACTTAATGGTGCCATTTACCTGCTCTACTAGACCTGAAGCTTCGGGCCTGTAGCTACAATGCAGTCTTTGATCTATATTTAAAGCAGAGCACAATAACTTCATGATTTCACTGTGGAAATGAGTTCCTCTATCTGTCTCCACTGATGTCGGGAAACCTTACAGCGGAATCAGTTCTCTTAATAACAATTTTGCTACTGTGAGACTATCACATCGTCTAGTTGAATATGCTTCCACCCACCGTGAAAAGATACACACCACCACCAAAACATATCGCAACCTATTGCACCTCGGCATCTCAATAAAGTCTAGCTGTATCCTATTGAAGGGACCCCCAGATCTTCCAATGTGACTCATTCCGACCACAGTTCTCTTTCCAAAATTCATCTGTTGACAAGTAACACACCTGTGACATACCGTTTCAGCCCACACATGAAAGCGTGGATTAAACCACGTCTGCCTGAACACTCGTACCATAGCATCTCTTCCTAGATGGACTGCTCCATGAATTTGCCTTGCCATTGGGCTTAGTAGGCAATTGGGTAATACTGCTCTTTCATCTGTGGATACCCAAATGCCATCATCTCTTTTTGTGCAACCTGCTCTGACCCATGACGCAGCTTCTTCTTCTGTGACTTCATCCTGCAACCGCTTCACCTCATCCCAAGTATCAGCTATAGCTAACATCATGCTGAGCTCGGTCTCTTCTGTGCTCTCGACTATATATTCTCCATTGAAAATACAAACATGTTCAGCGCAAAATCGTGCTACTTCATCTGCGTAATTGTTGCCCTTAGTTACAAAATCTTCTCCCTTTCCATGAGCTGCACATTTAACAACTGCTATCTCTTTAGGCTTTTGCAGAGCTTCCAGTAATTGGCGCACATACTCGCCATTACGTATAGGTGACCCTGAGGACGTGAGAAACCCCCTCTGTGACCATAACTGCCCAAAATCATGAACCACACCAAATCCATATTGACTGTCAGTATACACAGTCACTCACAGATCAGCTGCAATGATACAGGCACGTGTCAAAGCGACAATTTCGGCCACCTGAGCAGAGAATTCTCTATTTAAACAGGCAGCTTCCACTACTCCCATGATGGTGCACACAGCAAATGCTGCTCTCAAATACCCTTCATTGTCTCTTATGCATGAACCGTCAACAAAAAGGATCAAATCAGATTGGGACAAAGGTTCATCGACAATGTCAGGTCTGGGTTTGGTGGATAGGTCAGTAACATCTAGGCAGTCATGTTCTTCACAATCCTCATCTCCTTCCTCTTGCGGAATAGGTAACAATGTAGCAGAGTTCAGAGTGGTACAACGTCTCAGGGTAACATTATCAGCAGCCAAGATAACCTGCTCATACTTGGTAAGTCTGTTGTTGGTTAAATACTGTGTTTTCGTCTGGGTCATTAACAATTCTACAGAATGGGGCACATAAACAATGAGCGGATAACCCATCACTATGCTTTCACATCTTTCAATGCTGACACCAGTTGCAGCAACGGATTTCAGACATCCGGGCAACGCAGAAGCTACAGGATCTAATGTAGCTGAGAAGTAAGCTACTGGTCTATGGGCACCCCCATGTCTCTGCACTAGGACTGCTAACGCACATCCCTCCTTTTCACAACAAAAGAGCAAAAACGCTTTGTTATAATCCGGCATTCCAAGAGCTGGAGCACGACAAATGCTTTCTTTCAGCTCACGGAAGGCTTTCAAGCACTCGTCATCCCATGGTACCGGATCACTAATATCCTTTCGAGTCAGTTTCAACAGGGGCTTTGCTTACAAGGAAAAATTTGGGATCCACTGTCGACAATAGCTGACCATTCCCAAAAACATGCGGACTTCTTTTTGTGTTTTCGGAGTTCCCATTTGCAGAATCGCCTCTATGCGATCTGGTGACACCCTTCGTTTTCCTTTCTCTATCCGGTGACCTAAGTACTGAACTTCAGACAAACAATACTGCAATTTGTTTGGAGACACCTTGTGTCCATTCTCTGCCACATGATTCAGCAGCGCCACAGTGTCAATCCTGCAAGCGTCCTCAGTCTCTGAAGCGACCAAAAGGTCGTCGATATATTGCACTAAGACTGAGTTGTGGGCCATCACCAGTCCTTCAAGATTCTTTTTCAGACATTGACTAAAAATGGAGGGGCTTTCTGTATACCCCTGAGGAATTCTGTTCCATGTTAATACACGATCATCCATCCTAAATGCAAATAAATACTGACTTTCTTCATGCAAGGGTATAGAGAAGAATGCGTGACACAAATCTATCACTGTAAACCATTCTGCTTTACATGGTATCTGGAATAGAATAACAGCTGGATTCGGTACCACAGGACAAAATGGGATCACAATTTCATTAACCCGACGCAGATCCTGCACTATTCTGTACTTGCCACTTGGCTTTTGCAGTCCCATGATAGGTGAGTTACAGGGACTTCCTCTTATCTCCTTCAGAATACCTTGGGCAATCATAGTCTCGATCACAGGTCTTATGCCGGCCACAGTATCTGGAGTCAACTTATACTGTGGCGTTCGTGGGAATTCAGCATTGGGTTTGACCTGTATCTTTACTGGCTCAACCCCTCTCATCAGACCCACATCCTCGCCCGTGCTATCCCACACTTTCGGATCAACTGAGTCTCTCGTCATGTGGCAATTCTGCTGTTGTGAGCACTACAAACATTTCTGCACACAAACTCATGTTAGCCATTTTAAAATCAGCATCGTCATTATATGTTTGCAATTCTACACCTCTTGGAGTGCATGATATAGTACAATTGAGCTTGCACAGAAGGGCTCGTCCCAAAAGACAGACCGGACTGGAATTGCACACTACAAATTGATGTCTATCCCGGAATGGTCCTATTCTCACGGGTAATTCGTCTGTCAATGGATTGGCCATTTTCTGATTACTAACCCCCAGTACTTGAATCGATCGTCCCGAAAGAGTTAAATTCGGGACTACTTCAGTTCTTGCGGTGGAGCGAGCAGCTCCAGTGTCTAATAAGAAGGTAACAGGATATCCATTTACATCTGCATCCACAAATGGTCCACTCTGATCTACTTCTAGAATCGCATCTAAGGTGCATTTCTCGTGCACCCCCCTCTGGCACTCCTATGAGTCTTGATTTTTGTCAAATTGATCTTGAATTTCGAAGTAAGGCACCTGATGGTATAACTGATTCTGCATGGGTATCCTAGGGGGTTGAGGCACTTGCGGCTCATATCCTCCTCCATACATAGACCTGGGTCTTGTCACAGTATTGACAGCCTCAGTCAGCTGTCCCTCTCCGTCCATCTGTATCTGATTTGCTGGATTTGATCTACACTCGCACTTCCAATGCCCGATTTTGTGACAATAATGACAGGTAGTGACTCTTTTCTGTTGAGCCACCCAGTCACTCGTACCTGAATCCATTCCTCTTCCTCTACCCTGACCAGGTTGGGTCACCACCTGTTGTCCCATTCCTCTTCCACCTCCTCTACCTCTACCTTGACCTCCTCCAAACCCTTGCGTCATATCAGCGTTTCTCAACTGCACCAACATCAACTTGTCCTTTAATTTCTTCTGTGTCGACTCCACTTGATCACTGCAATATTTAGCATAACGCAGAATCTCGTCCACCGACTTATTCTGCCAACATATCAAGTGCTGCTGTATCATCAGGCTAATGTCAGATTTCAGTCCCAACACAAACTTCGAGACAAACTGTCCCATACCTTTCTGTTCAATTGTATCTAATCCACTATGCTGCTTAAAAGCCAACAACAATCGTTCATAATAATCATGTACTGATTCCTTAGAGTCTTGAGTGGTGCGATCAATCTTCAACCAATCAACAGTTTGAGGAGCTACCTTCGATTGCAACCATGTAATCACTTGCTCGTATTTTCTCATTACATCTGGTGAGGGACCATGAGTCACTGAATCTCTAGGTGGCTCTGTAGAAGGCCACTCAATGGCAATCTTACACGCTGCCCACAAATCCGCCGGCACGACGATATCAAACAAGGTGTTCAAATCAATCCACAATACTTTTGAAATCTTTACAAATCGGTCCATTTGCTTATACCATTCAGCAGGCTTTTCCCTCAGCCGAGGGAAATCATTTGTAAATGCTGCCAAATCACCCCTGCTCCATGGCACATGTACATACCCTCCATTCTGTACCTCCCTAAGGGGGTACTTTCCTGCAGCTCCTGTCCCTCCACCCGGAGGCGGAGTATTCCCTATTCCAGTCTGGAAGCTTTTCTTTTTGGCCCATTTATCTTTCCATCTGTCTAAATCTTTCCATGTCTGCATCCCCATCACTAGTTCTCGAATTTGTGCTTTCAATCCGCTCATTCGCTTCTCTTCCAAATCCTTATCTGTGTAATTTAATCTGCAAGAACCCTGATTCAGCTTGGTCTTTGACAAATCAACCTCATATCTTTGTGCCACAAGCAACAATGCATCATAAGCTCATTTGGCCTTTCTTGTCATGTCCTTTGCTATGAACAGTAGTTTGCTTGAGTTATAAGTATCAATTTTAATCAGGGGTAGATTACCTTCAATCACCTCGTCTAGCTCTGCCTTTAATCGTACCACATCTAACATTGGCACCTTCATTGCGCTTTTTAACACTTTCTGAATTTCCTCTTTTCGTGTCTCTTCCCTGTCACAACTTTGGGTTTTCCTAAGAACTGCACCCTCTTCTGTCTTTGCATCTGGGCGTCTCTCTCTTTCACAACTTCGACTTCTCCAGTGGTCACCTGCACAAATCACCTGTGGCCCAAACAGTACTTTAGGCACTTCTTTTCTCCTGCTTATCTCTTCCTTCGGCATCATTGACTCTCTCACTGGTTGAACCCACATTCGAAGGTCAGACCTAGAATTCGCTAGAGCACCTGTCCGTCCTTGTTCTGCCCCACTGTCCATCCTGGATGGATAAGCTGTAGCTGGTAGTGGAGTACTAGCTTCTACTGGTATTCGACAGAAACCTGTCCCACTCATTGCGAGGCTCCCTCCAGAAATTGTCTCTTCCCCTTCACTTATGTGCTGATGACAATCATCGGTTCTTTCTCTAGGAGTATATATCGGAACCACTGGCCCTATTGTGACTGGGACAGACAAAGCATCTGGCAACTGCATATTTCCTATAGGTGGTTCGGATCAGTGTTTGAATACCTTCTTCCTCCAGACCCTCCCGGAATGCGTACCATGGTAATCTTGCCTCTTACTCCTGCCGTTGGTTCCCCAGGATTCAGTTGTTCTGCACCTAACTGCTCTTCTGTTGGGCGCCCCCTCTCTGTCTCTAATCTAGACTCACAAGGTGGAGGACGGTCCGCTAGCAATCTGTCGAGAAAGCCATCATCTGTATCACTGTCCTCCTCTGTCTTCTTTTTCCCTTCAGCCCCCTCTCCTACTGTAAGAAGTGGGTACAAGCATTCTCCCTCTATAGTATCTACTCTCCATCTCTTCAACTGAGCATCCCATCTAGCATCATGATATGCCTTCATTGCTTTTCTCATTCTTCCATGTGAAGCCTCTCTCTTTTTTACTAGAGCGGCTCTCATCCATGCACCTAATGCCTCAAATTGTGTGGGTCTAGGGGGCGGTTTCAGCGCATTCATCACCCCCCTCAGCTGGGTCAGCACCTCCATACGAAAAGACCCATAACGAGGGAAAGCCAATTCACCCTCTTTCTCTGTAATTTTATGCCAATTCTGAAGCCACACGATAGTATGAAGTCCTACATTCGTTGCCATATAATGTGCCGGTGTGTCCTCTGGCGGGGCTTCTTCCCCTACTCGAGTCACTACCCCTGTGTCACCTCTACACAAATCTCGCAATACCCTAAAACATCTCATTTTGAAACCGATCAATTGCAAGTTCCTAAGTTACGCTGTTCCACTGCTAATGCACTTCCACCAATCTCAGCGCAGCGTTACACCAACCAACCTATCACAGCGCAGCGCACCCTGACGTCACTTCTCTCTCCTTGCAGCGGCTCACCCGCCTTTACAATTTCACCGCAAACTCACACACATTCGTACTACAAGTAACTGTATAACCAAAAGTTATTCAACCAAGTAACTGTTCCTACACAATTACAATAATTTACAGTCACATAAACAAATAATTGTTTGCCACTGAAGCTCGATAGAACACTCTCACAAGAACATTCAGCCGTAGTGACCCCCGACCCGCGTTGGTCACTCAATCGCCATAGTCCACCCCCGGTACCTGAGGCTTTCTACCGCGACCTATTCTTCATTCACACAAAAGTTCCCTAACACTAGTGGATCGTTGATAGTGCTTCACAACACCCACATTTGAACAGACAATTACAATACAAAACTATCCCGGGATCTTGGACTTCTCTTGAGTCCGCTTACCAAAACTCAAACCAAAAACCACATTCACTCAACATACACCCCAACTCCGCAAGACATCACCCACTTACTCATTACCGCAATCTAACACAATTCCTTTCATACTCACGCCACCACTGTTTCGGCCGCACCGTCAACGTCCGCCAGTCTCCGGTCTCCTCCGCTCCACTGCAGGGCTCTCCGACCTTCCGACCTTCGACCCTACTCCTAAGTACTCCCCTCACCTTAGAGGTAAACCACTTTAAAGGTAAACCATCCTCTGCTACCATTTGATTACGCTAACTTGCACCCCTAAGTTCCCTACTAAGTATAGCGTAAGCGATCGATCTTTTATTTACCTAAAGTGGTCGAGGGGAGGAAAACAACTTAAACAGATATCAACAAAGTTGTTGTGCCTGAAAAGATCACTGACTCCGAAGTGCAGTTTGAATATTTATTATAAGGCCAAAAACAATTGGAGGTAAATACATCTCAATAGCAAAGTATAAAGATACAGGAAAATTAATACAGAGCCGATCTTTCTAATATAAGTAATGCGGCCCAAAAGGCAAATGATTATAAATTCCAAAATCACAATGCAACACAAAATAGATGCAATATTCAGCTCTCGACTCATTGAAAGAAATCAAAATCTTTCCCTACACTATTCTATATGAGGGCCCTTCCTGTCTCTCTCTTCTATCGTTCCCCAATGGTGTCAGCACGTGTGACTTCCTAAGAAGTACTCACGTCAAAATGGGTCGTTTAGCTTAAGGCTATGGAGCTCGCTCTAAGATGCTCCTTCTTCTCCGAAAGCTAGCAGAAGTCTCGTCTCTCTGTCCCTGCGCATCATACAAAAAGATGGAATCCAACTAACATTACGTCACTGTTTCTTAAAACTTTCCATTAGACCTCTATGCAGTAGCTGGTTCTCTTTTAATTAATGGTATCTTCTTCCAGTGGCCTTGGCTTCCAGACAGACCCGATACGCAAGGCATCCTCCCTTCTCGCTTCCAGCTATCTTCAAAGACATTCCGGATCTCTCCTTAACTCTGAAAATAACGATGTGTCTTTTTGCACCTGCAACAGGGTGAGAACATTCGAACTTCGAACACAACAATCATTTAATTATTTATTTCTCGAGAGCAAGGAGAATCTTTTGGGCCTATATTTCAGATAACTTAGACAAATCACAATTACGATATATAAAATAATATTGTCCTGCACATTATGCATGGAGGAATCATAATACATACACAATTCTACTTGAATGTGTTCACTAATTCAACATTAAATGATTCAATTAAATGTTTCTTAGTAATCAAAAACACAGCAAACAATACGGATACATGAGAGTGCGTTTACCCCATGAGTATAGTGCACTCATACAAATTGAGTGCTATCAGCGCTCTATCAGACCTCACAGACCTCAAAATCTTCCCCGCCGGCCTCACGCTGTACACTCAGTGCCTCCCTAGAATAACCATATGTATGACGCAATACTGCTACTCTGAGGCCCATGAAGAAATCATCACCACACATGGCCTCTTCTTTAACCAATACCTCTCACACACTCAACAGCCTCACTTTTTCTCCCACCTTGCTGCTGTGTGCAGCAGACTCGTGCGTTAGTTCCAAAGCTCCACCTTGTCGCTCTAACATTCTAACAAACCGTTTTACAACCAAGAAATGAGTGCAGCACGTCCAAGGCTGTATACCGCAGAAGTGGGCCAGCCACTGAAAGCTTGATGCAAATTCCCCGGGACACTTTGCAGCACAGGGCTGCTGCAGATAGAAAGTTCTTGTTTGCGTACCAGTGTGTAATAAAGAGGAGCAGTTTCCTCAACAATATTACCCGGGACAGTCTCCAACTTGCCGGGACTGTCCCTGAAAAAACGGGACAGTTGGCAACTGTGTTGATGCATGTTCGAGCCACATGCCTGGCTCTGGATCAACTCGAGTCGTCTTGGAACCTCAAGCCCAAAACAAGTCAAGTGATGTGATATGATGTGGTCTGATGGCTACAGCTGCCGAACATGTAACATGGGGAACCAGGTTTGAATCCTGGCCTCAGCATCCTGTGAATCCTGGCAAATCTATGAAAGGTCGAATTCTATTCAAAGTTGGGCAGGCAAAACTAGTTATTTTTCACAATTTGCCCTTTCCTCCTCAAGAGCCACAGGCCGGGACACTTGAAAGTTCGAGTGCTTTTGACTGCTGACAACCCAAAAAAAAAGGAAAAATCGATTTATTTTGACAAGTGAAGTAATATGTCGTTGGAGGTTGCGGGGGTAGCATGGGCGGTGCGGATTAGCACTTAGGGCCTGCCTTTCCGGCTCACCAGCATTGAGAAAGTGCAGGTCAGAGGTCAAAAGGCTTCCGGAGGCAGGCAGCGCCAGCAGAAAACTAGCCATTCTGGGATAAATGCTATTTTAATTCTATCTGTTCGTTTCCGCCTTCTTGTTGCTGTTGTGCTGGCAAGGGACACAAACCTCATGCTGACAACCAGTGAACATGGAAACTGCGCAGCCCCCTCGTTGTCGACGCCGTGCCAAAAAGCAGGCCGCCAGATTCCTTTGTTGAAGTCTTGGCTAGACTGCAGTTTCTGTCTCGCGTGCAGGCGGCCTGCACTGCCGGTAAATCTCACAGACTAATCCGTTCTGTTTTCTTGTACACACGCATCGCTTATCAGGCCATAGGATATGGTTTTACACACAGAAAAAAATGGCAACCCAAAACAGGTCCTTTGCTAAAAAAGAGTGCTTCACTGAAATAATCAGACTGGGCATTTTAGTTCCTCGTTTTCCCTTTCTTCTCCTCATTAATTCTTACAAAATTGAATTGGTTCACCAAAATCACTAATGGGACTTGAGCAAGCAGGTGTTGTTGCTCTGGTCGTCTGATAATACAAAATTGGTGTAGGTGTCTCCTTGTGACTCAAACAATGGCGTAATGCAAAATGATGGGGCCATGGACGTCAATTCACCGAAATGCCAGGGGTAGTGGAAGTGACATCACACGCCCTTTGACCTCTACTTTCACTCACACACACATACTTACACAAATTCACACATAAACACTGTCTCAAACATAAACACACTCTCACCCGCAAGCATGCACGCAACATACATTTAAAAGCATTTTTTGCTTACCTCAGCTGCCATGGAAGGGCATATTCCAGCTTATTGAACTCCATTTTTATTACACTATTAGTGAATAAAATATTGTATTTATTCACTATTAGTGTAATGAAAAATTGACAGAAAATAAAGAGTGGAGCCTCAGCTGCCCCTGTGCTTCCGGGCACTGAATTTGCCACCTCTGAGGCCAGGGGTTGCAAAGCCAGTGCTAGGGCTAGCAAAGGAGAAGCCAGGGGTTGTAGCTGCAGCCCCTGCCGACCCCTAAATGACGTCCATGGATGGGGCCCCCATGTAGAATGTGAAGAGGGGCCCTTGACTCGCCTATGCCTCACAGATATTCATTGGCCATGGGCTGAATGGGGTTCCTGAAGAGTTGGGGCTACCCGATTGACTGGGGGCCCACTTGTGCAGCAGGGACTGCAGGGGCCAGCATTATGCCATTGGACTCAGCAAAAAGAAGAGCATGTGAGAAAAGTGCATTGCATGATGTTATGTTATTATTGCCACAAATTGCATTCCTTGCACTCGTCTGCGTAATATAACCTGGTGCTTTGTCAAGCTGCTGATTTACCAGTGTCATAACATCAATCTTTCATTTCTGTCTTAAAAAAAGGCTGTTTATGTCTCTAAAGTACAAAGGGCCTCACTTACAACTTTTGGCGTAGGACAGCACCGCAAGCCTTCTTGCTGCACTGCCCTACGTCAAAAGAAAAGGGCAGGAATGCTCCATATCTATGAGATATGGCGCATTCCTGTCCTCTTCCCCAGCGCTGGTGCACAACTGGCTGCCATGTGCCAACACAGGAACGCAAGGGTGTCCGCATTGTGGAAATGATTGTGTTTGTGCAAGAAGGAACACCTTCCTGCACAAAAACAATCAATGGAGACGATTTCCTCCTTGTATGTGTGCTACTGAATGCAGCACACAGAAAGAGGAAAAAACGAAGCAAAATAAAGTTATTTCTCCTCGTTTCACCTCCCCTACACGTCCCCTAGAGAGGTGTAGGCTTTTGACGCATTCTCAGGTTTACAGAACGTTGTAAATCTGGGAACGTGTCAAATGCCATGGGTGTTACATGGGCAGACCCGCCGTAAAGCCCATGGCACACCTCCCCATTGCAGTGTGAGGCAATGCAGTGACTTGTGCTGCGTTGCCTCACACCATATCTACAAGGCCATGAAAAGCCACCCAGGGTTGCTTTACATGACCTTGTAGATATGGCACTGCACTGTGCACCGCCGGAAAGTCAATAAAAGTGTCGTTCCGGAGGCGCACAGGGGCTTGTAAATGAGGCCCAAAGAGAGGTTGTTTCAGTGCCTAGCACCTGAGACTGTAAGAGCTAAAACCTTGGTTTAAGGTGAGTGGTAATGGGACATCCTCCAAAGAATGGCTTCAGTTCTCTGCCTACCCATATGTTCCTCCACCAAATTAAGAGGGCAAGTGAAAGACAGCATTCCCAAAGTTAAAGCCACGTCACCTCTATCCAAAGCACCATATGAGTGGTGCTTTAAATGGGCAGGAATGTCTGGTACTGAGAACCTGCTCTACTTTAATTTGAAAGGGAGAGTCCCTGCATGTCTCAGCACTGTTGCAATACATGTAATGGGAGAATACAAGCATGTCTCAGGAGCAAACAGGTACTCCAAATAGTGAGTGTCTGCACATCCAGATTTCTATTTGAAGCACTGCGTATCAGCAATGGTAGTCTCACAGCGAAATCGCTGAACGTGCTGCTGATGTGCTAGGAGAATCCTCTCCAGCTAGTCGGGGGCATTTCAAATGTGGATCCTTAAAATGTACACGCACAAATGGAGTACAACTCCAGAACCCACATTTGTCTTGTGGAAGCAAAAGCAAAAGTGCAGAGGTATGAGGGAAGTGATAGCAAGGGCTGGAAGGGTGACATGCTTTACGGAGACAGGGCATGGAAGGGTCAGCATCAGTAACTTTCAGCTACTTTCTGACGTACGCCACGGACCACTGCCTACTCCTAAAAAAGTTTTTGTCACCGCTCTTCAAGTGGAAGGAGGTCCCTTGGCGATCTCTTCCTGCTTGCAAATGGCTAACCACATTCTTTCTCAACCACCGCCTCGTCTTTCACACACCCGCCAGACAACCCCGCTCCGACCAACTCGCCTGGGCTCCGTGCCACGGATCCACAAGATCAGAACCGGAGGAAGATCCTTCTTCTACCTCGCCACCAAGACATGGAACACCCGGTCCCTCCACCTTAGGCAATCCGCGTTGTTGACACAGTTCAGGAAGGACCTCAAGACCTGGCTCTTCGGCTGAACCTCCACACCCAGACGGATCAGCAGCCACCCCCTGCGCCTTGAGATGCTCACGGGTGAGTGGTCGCACTGTACAAGCCCCTGAGTGATTGACACTCCTGCACTGATGTATCTTTCTATTGCCCGGTGATTCCCACCAATTGTAGTTTTGGAAATCGTAGCCTGGTCGATGCCCTCCTAGCTCTGTGAGAGTGAAAAATCATGAAAAAGGTTTCTCGTCTCAAGGAGCTTTAATGGGAGGAAGATGTTGACAGTAGCATGTATTTCTGCACATCCGTTGTTCATAGTCCAAATAACTGATTGTAAAACATATTTTCTTGTTTTTAGAATCTCCAAGGATATCTCGAGCAAGGTTTCCTTTTCCAAACTGGCAAACTCTTGCTTCTTGTACAGAATCATCTGGAGGGATACCTCCTTTGAACAATAAAGTTTCATTAGAATGCTGTGTTTGTAGGTACATTTCCAGCTAAGGAGATTATTAAAGTGGCTACTCATCCATAAATGCTTCAAAACATTAATCTGCCTACATATTAGTGTAAAGAGCTTTGAAAACTTGGCATACGCACACTGTTTCTTACTTGTTTAGTCATTATTTGAGTGTCCTCTGCATTTACAGAATATAAATGCACATACGATTCCAATATCTGCATAATTTAAATAATGTGTAACTATTATTCAGTCTTGGCATGTAAATCTTGCTCCTTCTGTTGGAGCCCCTACTGCATTACCATTTTGTCTGCATACTTTGAATTTATAAAGCAGTACAGCAGATCCATTTTTAAGTTTCCCTATAGACAGTGGCGGCCGCTAGCTGGGGAAATCTGTTGGGTGGGGGGAATAAAAAAAAAAAACTTACCTGAAAGCGGATGTCCGCCGCCTAGCCGCCTCTTCAGCTCCAACGTGATAATTCTCACACAGGCTCCCAGAGTGCCCTGCCCCAATCCAGATGCTACTCTCATGCTGGTATTACACAGCATGAGAGGAGCATAGGGATTGGGCGGAGCGAGCTGGTTCCACGCTCCGGCAGGGACTGGGAGCCTGTGCTCCTGACCCCTGCAGATATCTCCAAGCAACAGCTTGGAGATATCCAAGTGCGCATGTAGGTTTGGCCAGCCGCGGACGGTCGGCCAAACATACATGCGCACTGGCAGTGCCTGCGCTCACCAGTCCTCCTGCTGCTGGAAGCCCCACCCTCAAGACTCGGCAGCGGCTCCAGAGTAAAATAAATGATAATAAAGCAGTTGTATTTACTGCTTTATTATCATTTTATTTTACTGCATCTGCTGGTTCCAGCAGTGGGATGATGCACCTCCACCATAACGGAGGAGCTGCCCTTGCCTATAGACAGCTTCTTTTGTCTGAGACCCTCACGTTACCAATACTTTCAAAGAAATACATGCACAAAATAGGGGGCCATTTCACTACAGCCAATGGCTTTCATGTATTTCTCCAGGTTTACCATTGCTTGGATTGGCTGTCTTTCAAGGCCATGGCCTTTCTTGGAGGATTACATTATCCCATTTGTGATCCATTGGGTTTCAGGTATAGGCTCAAGTTTGACTGTACCTACTTTACTGGTAGACTGGCATTGTAATTCCGGATAGCAAACTAAGGAGCTGAGAGCAAACTTGACTCACCCCTGTTTTACTCAGGGACCAGAGCAGCTACTAAGTGTAAGAACGTTTAACATGGGGTAAGGCATGCAAAACTGGTGCAAAACATGTATGCATAAATCACTCCCTGTTCCTAACACCAAAGTGTAAACATGAAGCCTGTTGCAAATTTTATTTGAGCAATGGTGTTTTAACATCCACCTCCTGAATGGCCAAAATCCTACAGCCGAATGAAGAGGAGCATGACTGTGAGAGAGGGGAAAAACACAGGAACGTGGGTGTCGAAAGAACAACGATTTAATGCTATTTTTAGAACACAGCATTTTACAATAAGCAATACAACAACAATATGGATTCCTGCTTTTCAGGCTTGTGACAAACTAATAATTTTAAGGTTATTCACGCTTACAAAAATAAACAATGGACTCTAAAAAGATGCCACAAAGTTAAAAAATAAAAACATTTTCAGCAATTTCAATATTTAGTAAATTCAAAAAAGACTCCAAAGCTATCTAAGACCTATGTTTTGATCCTATCCAAAACTGCAGGGTATTTCTAAAACCTCTGACACATTGCAAGATAAAATTCCAAGTAATCCAAGACTCTATGACAATTTAGCGCATGGGTACTCACAAACATTTTCCCAGGGGCTGCAAAGTTTGGTCTTTGGTGTGACCGAGGGCCACACTGACGCCAGCGGGGGAAGGGGGGTGTAAAGTGGGTGTAAAGTGGGTGTAGAGGAAGCGAAGCATGTACATCTACTGGCTGAACTCAATTGCGCAATGTGAAACCAAAAAACCTGGGATGAATCCCGGCTTCTCCACTTGATCAAATTGTGTGACCCTGGGCAATTGTTTCATTTCAATTTCCCTCCTTTTCTTCATCATCACATATAAAAGGTTCTCTAAATACATGACTTCAGGATGCGTGCTGTACAAAACCATCTCCTGTGCTTGGATGTAATCACTAATGGCATTGTTGTCAGGGTGGGGGCGGGTGGAGAGTGCATGAACGTTTCTAAATTCATGTTTGAAAACCATCACTTAAAAAAAATACTTCTGAATGCACTGCTCTATTTTATTTACCAAGGTGAAATGGTTCTATAGGTCAATAAAATACACGTTTTGGAGGTGTTCCTAAAGCTAACGGCCTAGTTACTTCCTTTTTTTTAACTGAAATTACCCTTGAAATAAGTGCTTGCTGCATATTTACATTTTTTTTATGTTAGTGTTGAGTCGGGTATACAGCAGCCCAGTGCTGCTGCTGCTCAGGGGCCACATGTAAAGGTCAGGAGGGCCGCATGCGCCCCCGGGCCGTACTTTGAGTATCACCGATCTAGCGCATGTTGAAAAGTGAGTGGGAACTTCAGCTGCAGCATTTGTGTGAAACCTCAGGTACAGTTAAGTCTTAAATTAGTTAGCAGTGATGTCATTTTTCGTTCATAAAGTCCAATTTTAGGTCTTGCCTACCAAACAGTGCAAGCAGTCTCTTTAAAAAGGACCTATTGTAACCTTACTAAAAATTTACAATGAGCTTTTAACCTGCCTGTTGCTCACCATTGATTAGTTTTATTGTCCCTCTCATTTGCTTACTTCTCATTTGAGGGGTCTTTACAATCCTTTTGATTGGTTGACTTGTGTCCTTCTACTGCTCACTTTTAGGGAATTACTTTTTTATTTTTGATGAATTCTATAAGAATGCATGGGTTTTCTCTCTCCCTCGTGTTCCACAAAAATGCCCCTCCCACCAGTGTTCCTTGTTTCTCTCCTCTGTACGTCTTCCATGCACTTGCACTGTGTTGTTCTCTCCCTCTTGTTCTTCTTCCCACACCCCTGTGCTCGGTATTCTTCACTCCATCATGTGCTTCTCCCTCTTGCTCTACCTTTTCTTTTCCCCTTCATGTTAAAAAACCTTCATATTTTATTTTCAAATCCGAGTGGCGTCTGCCACTTTGGGTCGGTAAATAAAAAACAAAGCGAGAAAATTGCATCTGTGTCACTCTGCTTGAATGCATGTCTTGTGACGCATGTTCTTCAGCCCCCCCAAACAAATACATAAATCACAATGAATGATTTATATGACAATTCCATTATGGTTAGAATATATCCATTGTGGACCGATAAAAGCCAACTTGCTTAATCAGTTTTTAATTTAAATAGAATGAAACTTGATGTTTCAAGTGGTGCGTGGAACTTGGAAGAGAACATGTATGTAGTACGCTAGGTGAATATGGTTGCCTTTTGGTGATAGGCGAGGTACACAAGTTAAATTTCTTCGGTCCGAACCCCAGAATAGGCTTTGTGTGATGTGATATGTAAAGTACAGCTGTACAAGGCAGTATGGAGCCATGCAGTGCTGGCTCTAAGGCGGTGCGACTGGTGCAGCTGCACCTGGTGCTGACCTGGTGGATGGGGGGAGGCGCCCGTGTTTAGAAATTATACAGGTTTAAAAAGCATCCTGTCAAGATAACTCTGGTGATTAATGTTCCTGCTGGAGTGAGATCTTGTCTGGTGACAGTTTCCGCTCATGATAAAGTAGCGCAGAGGGTTACTATGCCTGCTGCAAAGAACATGTACTACACAAATCACCGAATTGTATTTTATGTGGATCGCTCATTAGGTTACTGCTTTTGTCACAGAGATCTTTTTGTTACTTGCAGGTCCTAAATTACAATCGTAAAATAGCACAGTGAGCTATAAACTGTCATGAAAGAGCTGCATGCACACTGCATAGACTAGGTAAGAACGTTATGTTTTTCCCTAGTCTGTCATTATCTTAATGTTGTTAAAAAGGGTTTATTTGGGTAGAAATACATTCTTATTAGTAAAGCCAACCACTGTGGTTGTTTTAAATCCCGAGCTTGTGCTTCTCCAGACCAAACACTCTTAAAATATACTGTCTACTAGTAGCAGTTGATAAAGTGGACCCTCTTACTCAGTAACACTTATCCAACAGTCTTTTTGTGCGACTTGAGGGGTGAGGAGGAAAACATCTTAAGGCAATATCCAAATACAGTGTAGCCAATGTGGTTACACAATAACTCAGTTCGAAATCAAGTCTCAAGTTAGTAAGTTTTATTCCAGATTCAAATTCAAAAATAAATTAATGTAAACTCATCTAATCATAATAGTATAAAAGTACAATGCAAACAAGATGAAGCCAAATCTTCGAAAGCGGTTCACTCTATATAACAAAAGGAAAACAACTAGTTCAATAATTGCAATGTAAGTGATAAGAAAACTGAATTTCACATCAGATTGCATTAATGTGTCATTAAAGATAGGCATGGACTCCCTGTCTGTCCCTACTCTACTCCACCCAAAGTGGCGACCCTAAACTAAAGCAAGTTTTAGGTAAGCTGAAATAGGAAAAAAGGTGTCAGCCGTCAAAGCCTTCTGTAAAAGAAGCTCTAACATGGATCAAGTAGCATAAAGCCACAAAAGAGGTCTGTACCTCAAGGCACCCTAAGCCAGCCAGAATACGAGCTATCCCTCACTACATCATATCGGTTGTATCCAAAGTATGGCCCACAAATCTATTTTGTAATTTTACATTCTACCAACACACATAGGTTTCCTCACACCATCTTGTTATTCTCATGAATTGTTATCCTGGCCTGCCTTGGTCCCGTCTACTTCTCCCATGAGAACTCTCCTCCCATCTTATTATCGCTCTCCTTGTACCAGTTGCCGCTTCACATGGCTCACTATCTACTGAGAACAAAGACCTTCTTCTTTCTGCTAATGAAGCCTCGTTCACCTGCAGTGGGAACACAAATTACGTGCAACGATTCTCCTACACAGAATTTAAATGTTAAACTTAAAACATGAGCTTGAATCCAAACGCATCTCCAGCCCACAAGTAGGCTAAGTTAACAAGTTAACGGGTTACATTTATGTGCACTCCTTTACGCACAAATAAATCTAAATGTCTCTACACATACCTTTAAAGTTAATACAGTAATAACATGATTATTTACTTAGAGTTCTAAGCACATGAATCCCATTTAGTAAACACAGCACTATTTCTCTTGTCTATTAATGTGTACAGACATTTGCACGAAGAATCACGATTCTGTCAGTTAGGGTTCTAAACACACATACAAGTTGTATTAGATTGCAGAGATATCTTTATATATGCTATACTCCCATTTCTATTATTGACATTAGTCACACAGAAAATATGTGGGTGCAGATTACATTAGACTATAATGCACACATAACACGTCTTTCGGGATGGAGTCAATTTCACACTCCTCCAGGTGACATGTGATTCCTAAACCTTGTAATCCTCATTGTCTTGTGTAACTTTTCCTGTAGACTGATTACACATTATTCATTAGCTCTGTATAATGTGTGTATAATGTAAAGTGCTCTGACACCCTACACTAGTATGAGTAACATTATAAAACAAATGAAATGGATGTGAGAGAGGGGGTATGGGGAGACAAGAGGCACTGGTGGAGCGTGGTAGTGAGGGAATTCAGGAAGAGGGAGGCTTTTTGGGAAGGGCGCCAACAAAGATTATTGCACCGGCCGCCAGCGCTAAAGCCCTGGAGCCATGCATTTATCAGCATGATAAATGAATGCATGCATCTGTTTAGAAATCAGAGCCAGCTTGGTGAGAGACACTAGAGGGGTGAGAATGACCTTGCATATGGTTCCTCCCATTTTGAGATATAAACATATATAGGGCCAAAGGCATGGCCCACGCCGTATGAGCTTTAAAGGGGCCAAAAATTGAAGAGAAAAGAACAGTTCTCTTTCCCCAGTCCTGCCTCACTAGCAATCACCAACATTAGGCATTTTCGAGTGTTCCTTTGTTGATGACGTCTGCTGGGGTTTTGAGACATATTTTGACATCATTCACTGGATGGCCCCTTTAAGATAATGGATGAAACAATGCGAGGCATTAATATTCAGCAAATCATGAGGTAAGAACCAAATGAAGGGGTATGCTTTTAATTCTTTTGTTACCATTTTAAATTGTGCTGCATTCTGTAGGCCATTTGAGTGAGAGCCTAGACAAAGAGTCCTTTTTTTTCAAGAAATAGGGAAAATATATTCTATTTTTAGCTATGGGGAAAAAAGAAATTCTGAAAGCAAAATTATACCCCCGACATAATGATCTTGAAAGCTGCTCTTTGCTATTTCAACAGAGATCTTGTGTGGTGGGGACACGGTTGGGGGAGTGAGTGCATGAGTAATAATGACGCTTTGAAGAGAAAATGTTTTAAATGTTTTAGCAGTATTTACGGCAAACAAAAATGCCATGGTTCCTTCTTGTTTGTCCGGTACTCTCAGGAAAAACCTGGATACTTTGCCCTGTCTTCATAAGGCAATGTATTCTAGCAGTCTTACCATTAGGTGGCAACAAATTATAAGGCCTGAACATTGCTTTTTTTAATAGGAAGCACGGAGGTGATCCAACAGAAATAAAATTATTGTTCCTGGTGCCCTGGAAATCCTTACGTCATTCTTGGGAAATAGTAAGTAAGGGAGAAGGCCCTAAATTCTAGATTCTGCAGTTAGAGGTAGGAGCTCAGAACCAATAAGGCCCGGCACCGCAGTTAAAGAAGTAGTGTAGAGACCAGTGCCTAATTTGAGCCAGTGGTTTCCGGTGCTCGGCACCGGCACTGAATTGTCAACACCGGCGCCTGTGGCAGTTTGCCACAAGGTGGCGCTGTCTGAGATGACCACAAAAACAGTTAATTATTAAGTCAATATACATTAAAACGGACTATTAGCTGTCACCCAAACCATTCTTTTAGCTTTGAGGGCCTGGAATAGTCAGAAGTGTCACACTTGTAGGAGTGTGAGGGTTAGTTGTTGTGTTGTTACTATCATTGGCAGCATGGCGGGGGCAATATGTGGTGCAAGCTGCAGTGGCCTCCTGATGAGAGCCCTGGCACTTATTGTTTTACAAATTAAGCACTGGTAGAGACGCACAGGTGGGCCATACAGTTAGTGCTATGCTATAGATTTGCAGGTTCTGGTAGCACAATCCTCAACATTTTAGTACTCATTCCTCAGGTGGCAAACATTCTGGTACTTGTTCTGCTCAATATTCTCAATATAATATACAATTGATTTAAAATGATTACAGTATTTCATAAAGGCTTTGTGTGCCTCCGTAATTTAACAGTATTAGATCAAGAAAATTGACTGCCACTAGTACCAGAAAACCTGGAGAGGCCAGGGTCTGTAAAATAAAAGACACAGGCTAATTTGCCTTGAGGTTTGTTGCCAGAATCTGAAACGTTCTCACTGGAAGGACTTATTGGTTTCCCGAATAGAGCTGAAAGTATCTGAAAAACAAGTCTCCAAGGTGGTCACGTCCACTAGACAAAGTTAATATGAACAAGAAAACATAGTAGTAGCAGGTTACAGTTATTTTAAGACAGGCTAATGCGTTAAAATTCTTCTACTGTGAGGTTGCGCATTTATTTCCATTAGTTTTACTTCATTATCAGACAGAGAAACATGGCTCCTCATATTCATTTTTAAATCATTTATTTTCTTCCATAAAATGAGTTTATTAGACTGTGGTACATTTAAAAAAAAGTTATATATAAATACACAATAAATTAAAAGAAAAAACACAGTTGTTATAATAGTTCAAATAAATTATATTTTCACTGCATCATGTAGAACGTCCCTAATTGTAAAGAGCAGAGGAATCTATCAAAACAAAGGTCCACATAATTTATAAATATGTTAAAAACGTTGGAACCCACCTGGAACCTTACTGAACTATGCCACAGCCCTCAGATAATTCAGAAATAGAGCCTTAAGAATAAGAATATATGGAGTCTCCGTTTCAGTTAGTTCTCTAGCCATCTGCATTATTAACTCCCAATTTGCATGTCATATTAGGTAAAAAGTTACTTTTTGTATGTCACTGAATCAAATGCCTTTCCCGAATCATGTAGTCAAGTCAAGTCAAAGATACTTTATTCGGCCAATTAAAGCCATAAAAGCAGACAGTTAAAAACATTTTAAAAGACTTTAAAAAACAATCCTTACATTAGGGTAAGGAAATTGCACATGTCCATTGAAAGAAACCCCATCAATTAAATATTATATATACTAGAATTAATCACTTAACAAATAGAGTTAAAACTTTTTACGGGGAATCAGACAACAAGTACCGAAATAATGACCCACTTAATTAGACATCTAAAAGATACTCAATAATACAAATGAAGCCGTAACCATGTTTGTATAGATGTTACATAACTACTGCAGGGACATCTTCTTCCTCGATCTTATGGCCCCTAACAGGAAACTCGCAACCCCAAAGCACACCATGGGGGAGGATAGCATTTGTAAAAATAATAAGGCGGGCCTTACTTGAACAAAGGTAGCCGTTCTGAGTAACAGCAATATAATTTTTTTGCACAAGGGGGCATAACACTCACAAAAAAAGATAAAATGCAAGGTGTCCTGCTCGGAAAAATTGTCGCAAGGACACAGCTTTAGGGCACCCGGCAATGAGTAACCCTTAGGAAAGGCTAATATTCTGGGTACCTGGTTCAGCCGAAATCTGGTTAAAACAAAGCGATGTTGCGCATTGGAGACCAGTGACAAATAGGGCTGTATCTGTGGCGACAAACTTATAGTGACGTACCTTCTCACTGAAGACTTAGCTACTTCCATGCCCTCCCTAATCGCCTGCTGCCTAGCCAGAAACTTCAGGTTAATATCCCTAATGGCTGCCGGGCCTAAGGGTCTAGGTTTAATGTACATATCAGGGCAGCCCACCCACTTCATTTGCTCCATGATGTATTTTAGCCACGGAATACGTAGGGCCCCCTCAGGGGCAATACAGTCCGCTATGACCAACTGATTCAAAGTAGTGGTAGTGCTCGACCAGATCCTCATCCAACGTATCAATGGCGCAGCAGCAATATGGTCAGAAATGTACCCCAAACTAAGCTCTTCATGCAAAATAAAGGCAGGGGTGCTTGAGGGGACAGCAAGAAGGCCACACATGAATTTATTTTCAACCCCCTGAATGTCCCTCACATCCTTATAGCCCCATACATCACACCCATATGTGGCCATAGGGATACATTTTTCTTCGTAGACCTTAAGTAGGGCGGGTATTGGTTTGGACCCCAGCCTTTTAGCAAAATCCCACATGTCCCCAACTGCTCTTGCCAATATGTTCTTTTTTAGTTGTCTTTGCGCAGCCCAGGTCCCATGGTCATCAAACAGCACCCCCAGATAAGGAAAGGTGGACACTTTCGACAATTCTACCCCCCTACAAAAAAACGTGCACTTAGCAGCCGTTTTGCTACCCATTGTCATAGTATGAGATTTTGAGAAGTTAGTGGCTAAGTCAAGTGACTCCATAAAATCGATAAAAACATTTAAAAGGTTTTGAAGGCCTACAGCGGTCCTTGCAAACAGTACTGCATCATCTGCGTACAAAAGTGCGGGGATCAATTTAACCCCCGCTCTTGGGATGTCTTTAGTACTGGCTGAGAGGAGGTCCCCTAGTCTATTAATATAAAGTGTAAACAGCAGAGGGGCCAGAATGCACCCCTGACATACCCCTCGCTTGACCTCCCAGGAGTCTGTCATATTGCCATGTTTCTTTAAACTTACCGCCGCAGTGGTGTTATTATGGGCAGAATTTAAGAAGGATACCAGACACGGCTCCATACCCAGCTCCCCCAGAATCTGCCACAGTTTAGATCTGTTTACACGGTCAAAAGCAGATGTTAAATTCATAAATCCCATATGCAGGGTACCCCTCTTAACTATAGTATACTTCCCGACCACCAAATTCAGATTAATACATTGATCGAGCGTCCCTCTGCTTTGCCTAAAAAACTGTACAGTAAATCAATAATAACATTAAAATTTTCTAGCCACGATGATAGACGATTCAAAATCACCTTTCCCATGATTTTGGCAGCTGAGTCCAAGAGCGAAATAGGTCTATAAGAGGCAGGATCACCCCTTGAGCCCTTTATAAAGATAGGGATAATAAAAGCCTTCGCACACGAAGGGGGAAAGCCGCATGTACTAGCCGCGTTAGAAACCCGTGCCAATATTGTAGCCCAGACCTGAGGGTCTGCTTTATACAGGTCAGCTGGTACCCCAACCGGGCCCGGTGCCTTTCCCCCGGATGTAGTAAGGATAGCTCTATGAACCTCAACTGTGTTAAAATAAAGTGGTGCTAAGTCTAGACTAGGCTCCCATTGTATCTCCGTACCTTCCAGATCGTCACCACTGTACATACCCCCGAAAAACTCGACCCACCGGTCTGGGGCTACAGTGCAATCTGTACTAGCATTTACAGTATCAGAGAAAAACAGGCTATTGACCACCACCCAGAACTTATTACTGTCTGAGAGTGTGCTTGCTTGGCCAAGATCCTCCCAGGCCTTTTCCCTGATAGATTTCTTCCTCTCCTGGATTGCAAGCTTGTAACCCCTCCTGCAAGCCCTAATCTAGTCTAATTTCTCGGGATTTGTTTAAGTGCCTACATTAGCTTCATGTGAGCAGTAGAACAGGTGCCATCAAACCACCTCTTAACCTTAAGTCCCTCGCCCCTACCTGGGATGGTTAGATTGATGGCTATCTGAGTAGCTAGTATTCCAGAGGCATCTAGAACAGCTCTATCCTGCGCATTGGTGTCCATATGTGCTGAAACCTCAACTGCACCTTCCACATACAGGTTATCTAAGAACCTTTTCGGTACCACCTTCTCCCACTTCAACCTACGTGATTGGTCCTTGGTGCTAATGTCAGAATTGGGGATGCCCCTACTCTCTACTTCAAGCAGGGCAGATGAATACAATAGTTTGGTACAAAAAGAAGCGGTCACAGTGAAAATAACCTCAACATTGGTTTCAACATCACCTTTGAGTAAATCACAATTTATTAGTGTTTAACACATAATATTCATATTCAATAACAGCACAATCGTCTGCATTAATGTGAAGAGGTGCTCCAGAAGGGGAGGAGGGAATGTGCAGCGATGTGCGATCGTGAAGGTTGGTGAGAAAGGAATGGCAATGTGCAATACATGCATCAAAACAATTGATGACCTATCCAGCCACTATCAAGGCTAAACATACGTAAGAAACATAGTATTCTGGTGATACAGTGAATCTATCGCTGTTATCTATACATGGAAAACAGGTAAAACCATCGACATTTCGACCCCAAGGGTGTGTGTGGGGAATTCGAGTCCTTACAGTAGGGTCTTCATCAGGACAAGGGGAGACACCTAGGGATAGTTTAAAATAGAAGTGGCCTTGTTAATTCAGGTGATGGTCAAAATAACCGAAATTCATTAATCAAAGAATGGCATTAATGGTTACCCTTCCGTCCACTTAGAGGAATTTGGCGGGAATGCTTAAAGTGATGGGCCCACAGGCTCCTATGTCGTGGGGATGGATCAGTATCTTGGGTTGTGCTGAAAATAAACATTATAGGTATATCAGCACTCGTATGGTCTAGGACGTAAGGGAAATCCTAACTTAATTAACGTCCCTAGTGACATTGAATTGAACAAACTTACTCAATATATGTTCAGGAACTTGCACAGTTTTTTGTAGGGCACAATTATTCAAAAAGCTCCATAAGCGATCAAATGAGGAAACACAGGAAAGGAAGGAAATTAGCCTCACTGCATCTCTCAAGATATAGGCAGTTAACTAATCGGGTAGCGTAGAAAGGAGCGGGGAAAGAAACATACCTCCGCACTGGTTGAAAGTCAGCCGTCTGTTTCGCAACCGGAGCCTTTGCCGCGTCCGGGTTAAATAGAAGCAGTGGGGCTGTCAACGTGCACGCGCCAACGCTGCACGTAGAGCGATCGGCCGCTAGATGCTGACATGACTCGGCGGATGTCAGCGTGTGAGCTGACCCGTCATCCAGCCGAGCGGGATGGTCGCCCTGAGCCTGGATTGTGCCGCCGCGTGGGCGGTTGAGTTAATCATTGGCAAAACAAGGGATTACTGACTGTGAGATCTTAACCTAACAGTTTGTTGACAAATGGAGTGCTATCTCACAAGCATGATTCTAATGGAACACAGATGTGTTTACACAAACCAGACGGTAATTGAAAAGCAGCCATGTAAAAACGATCAATTGTATGACATTTCGCCAACCAACTATGTCACGATACATAACTTAACAAACCTGTCCATACATTTGAAAACAGCCGGGTTTATACATTTAAAGACAGTTGTGAGCTGGTGGCATCCAATTAGTTTAATCCATTATGAATACAATAGTTCAAGCATGAGGGGGTTGTGATCACTGTAGTTGCTCCAGAGAGCACTCAATTTATAGACTACAGGATGCGGAGATCATTATAAAATCAATGATACTAGAGCATTTCCTGCCTGTGAAGGTGGGGATAGGAGTGTTCTCCCCGTTTGCTCTAAACAATGCAAATTGTTTGCTGAAAGAAGCCCTTCTATGAATATGCCTCACTCTGTATGTTCAAAATGTGTGGTTAGTGATAAAAAATCCCCATAAGCCTTAGTAGAGATACAGTTAAGATTACACTGGTGGATATTAAAATCGCCTACAATTATGATCTCAAAATAGGAGTGTTTGCTCTTTCTGTAAATATGAAGGAAACCCTCCAGGGCGGCTAAATGTTCTATCGCTGAAGATCTAGTAAAAGAATTATAAAAGTTAACTGCTAGTAACGGGTAGTGATTCATAAAAGACAACTCTACTGCTGACATGTGTGGAGACTGACACTCTAATTGGCTCATCTTGCATCCCAAATCAAGAGAAACCAATAAAAGAAGCCCCCCCCCGGCACGTCCCGATGTCGAGGGAATTGCATGCTTAACAAACGAGGTAAACCCATCCAAGTAGAAACTCTCACCCGTATCCCAGGTTTCTTGTAGAGCAATCAGATGAGAGCCCACAAGGGTCCTCCGCCAAAGGACATCATCTCTTTTTGTCCCCAGGCCTGCAATGTTCCACAGCAGTATCCTCAAACAAGCGGGGCCCACTCTAGAAGGTGCTTTACTAAAAGGGGAGCGGGCTCCGGCTTCCACAATGAAGGAGTGTTATAGACTGTAATGGGTGCTGGTCTAGATGGAAGGACCCTAGTGGATGCTGGACTAGGTACTGGACTAGATGAAGGAGCAGACTCTAGTTTCCCGGGTGAGGGAGTAGTGTTGACAGCAGGGTCCTGAGATCTTATTCCCTGAGGCTCATCCTCAGATAATAATAGTCAATCTATGCCATCAAGCCCCTGTAAGCTTCGCAAAGGTTCAAATCTATTGGCTAAAGGTAGGACTAATCTGAAATTACTAACCTGATTTGACTTAAACGTTCCTAGTGTCTGATGCCAGGCACTATTTAATGAAGAAAAATTGGCAGGGGGGTAAAAATACTGAAGGGGGACGGTCCTAATCATTGTTTTAGAACTACCCCTAAGATCACAATCTATCAGCACTTTGACTTGGGCAGGATGTCTCATGGTAATTATCACACAGTCCCCCTCGATGTTTCTCCCCAGCCTGCGTCCCACCCAGCCCACTCTTCTGGCCATGATAATGTCCGGGGATAGCCGATGGCTGTTCACAATGTTAGCATTACACCAGTGAGTGACCTTATGTATCAAATCCAATGTAGACTCCTTACTACCCTGTGTAATCGAAGGGACTCCCACTAAAACTATAGCCAAATGTGCTGATTCCGGGGGCAAATCTATGATCTCGTGGGTGCTAGCTTGGGTCTTTATAGGATTATTTGAGGCAGGTATATCAGGTGAGCGCCCCCTTTGTAGTGATGCACCTCGAGGTGGGACCACTTGGGCCACCTGCACCACCTGCCCCACATAAGGCGGGTTGCAGGTCGCACTGGTAGTCCTTGCCCCTTCAGTTACCCCTTGTCCCAAGTGCCCAATATTTTGAGTGTTTTGAAATTCAAGGGACGCCTGAGTTAAACGACCAGTCACTGATGACAAACCCACTATATCTGGTGTCCCTCTGTCAGACATTTGCGAGGTTGTGGGCCTAGCGGGGCCAATAAACCCGCCCCCCCCCCATGGGCTCCTTAGCAATGGGATGACAGGGTATTATCGGAAGAATAGCATCAAGCCTTGCATCTAGACCCTCCAGTTTTTGCCGTATTGGCGCTAAAAGTCCATCAAATATAGACTCCAGTCTTGGTAGAAGAAAGGCAATAAAATGTTCAGATTCAGAACTGGCTGGCGTTGAAGGCCTTTTGGGCGGTGCAATCCGGGGGGCTCTTTTGCAACCTGTTTTCTTCCTCTTGGTAGGGGGGCTAGGTAAGTCATCTTCTGCCAGTGTCAGAACCGTCTCAAGATTAGGGCCAGCCGTGGATAAGATAGCCGGAGGAGATGATACCAGCCCAGGTCTAGCCTCTTCCACTCCAAGGCTATCGTTATGAATTGGGCCGAAGCGGATTTTCCTATCTCCAAGGAGAGCCTCCTTTCAGTCAGGGCTATTTCTTATGAGATAATGCTGGCCACCCGAGTTAGAAACGAATCAATGGTCACAGTATTGTTGCCCCCTGTCCCTCCAGTTGTCGGTTTTCTTTTAACCATGATTAATGGGCTTGGGATTAATTGCTCTTGACGAGGGAAGAGTGGGTCAAGCCAGGCCTATGTCCAGCAATACAGTACCAGACCCTGAGGTAAGCCACTAAAGAGAGCACACTTCACTTAATTGTTGAAGCCTTTCAATAGGCAGCAAAAGAAGGTAAAAAAACAAGGAAGAATAAAATAAGGATGACAATACCTTGACCATTGTGTAAAAATCGCAGGGCCAAGAGACCTGGCCCGGCCCAGCCTCTGCTGGCCGCGGACGGGCGCAGACGGGCCTGCCCTTGGCCCGGCCCGGGCGTGTCCGCACGCGTCCCATGCTGCGGGAGCCCCGGACTGCTTTTGTGCGCCTCCTGGCACGCTGGCTATGATGTTTGCAGCTCCCAAGCAGCAAGGAATGCTGGGGGCTGTGGTCCTGCTTCCCCCTCAGGCAGAGAACTGTAGTGGCGGTCAGGTCAGCGAAAACGCGCGTCCTGCGCTGTGGGAGCCCCAGACTGCTTTTGTGCACCTTCTGGTGAGCTGGCTATGCTGTTGGCAGCTCCCAAGCCGCAAGGAATGCTGGAGACTGTGGTCCTGCTTCCCCCTCAGGCAGAGAACTGTAGTGGAGGTCAGGTCGGCGAAAACAGGCGCCCCGCACTGCAGGAGCCCCGGACTGCTTTTGTGCACCTCCTGGCGGAATGGCTATGCTGTTGGCGGCTCCCAAGCGCAAGGAATGCCCTGAGCATGGGCCTCGTGGTTCGATCCCTGGTGCCAGTGGCAGCTCGACTCAGCATCATGTGACTCTAGGCAATAGCTCACTTAATCTCCCTGACGGTCCTCAGCGCCTGGACACCCTCAGGGGTGATAAGACGCGCTTTACAAATCTGGAATATAAACTGATGAAATTACCTTCACACACCATCACACAGCCCCCACTGGATGCTCTCATATAGCTCTCAACCAACCTCCATATTGACCCCCAACAGATTCCACACACATGGGCCTCTGGCTTTCTCACTGAGTGTGCTGTGTAAAGCAGAAACCATCTGTACTTTCAGACATCTCACTCTACCAAAACTTTACAGAACTTCATGAAAAGTTTCCAAATGCATAGGATAGCTTTGTACCCCAGTTCATCCGATGTTTATAATTTCGCCTCATTGACTATCACAGAGATTGTGAGATTGAGTGGAATCTGTTATTCTTGCTTATATATTTTACTGTTTGCTGTTGGTGAATTGGTATTACTTACTCAGTTAATTATTTGATTTGATAAACACCTGTAATTTGCAGTGCCAAGAAACAATGAAAAGCTGTGGGACTGAAGGCCTGCATAAAACAATTCTTTATTATCAATTAACAAACACACGTCAGTGTGGATATTACGAATTTATTTACTGGTGTATTGCCATGTCTTCTTCTAGTTTACTCTCCATAACCCTCCTCTTTACAGCTTAGCTTTCCCATTCAGGTAATAAGGATCGGAAGTCATTTTTTGAATATTATGCCCCATTGTAAACCATAATCCTCAACTATGTCCATCCCTCCTCACCCACCTCCAATGCGATAGACTGCAGCCGCCTCCTGCTCATATTGTCATGCCCCTATAGGGCCACTACAACATTCAGGCCACTCCAGAAAGCTGCCTTATTTTGTCATCAGAAATAACCTCAAGATCTGCTAGACTGGATCACATTGGATAAAATACAAGGCCTTGTTAAGCTAAAGGGTTCATCTAACTAGCAAAATGCCATATTCCCTGAGGCTCCGAGAATTCTTACCCTGTACAGTTCCCTAGAGGGTACACCGCGTCACTCCACCTCTCTACCATACCTGTTATCTCTTCTTCCTTGTTCAACTTCCCACTTCTGTCTTAACAGTATGCCATCAGACCATACCTGAGCACTATGTATTACGAGTATGGGCAAACATCAGTGAAATGGAACAAGCCCCCGCTTATTATTCCTGCCTTCTACATCCACCCACTTCTCTCTTCAATGGACCACCCTTTCCTCTCACTGTGTGTCTGTGTTTGTCCCCATGTCATATAAAGACTTCAGACTTTTCTGAAAGATAGCCCAGGAGGTTGTTCACATAGGATATATGCCCATAATAGGTGAAGAGGCAAAGAAAAGGTGAGGGACTTTGGAAGTCAAAGCTTTCGCTGCCCCAAGTCATAATCTTATTCTGTAAAATTTGTGTAGCCCCAAGGGTAGAGTTGCTATCTGAAATCTGAGTCTCTGAGATTTGTATAGCCTGACGGGCAGTTTTTATGTCTAATTCCAAGACCTTAAGAATTGTAAGAATTGTGTTATCTGAGAGAGAGAGCGACTGTCCAGAACCTGACCTTGAAACATCTATGTAACCTGAAGAACAGCTCTTCTGTCTATAAGATCCCCATAACCTTAGGAACAGCTCAGATATCACTGGCCTGAGTCTGGAAGGTCTTCTTACCTGAGGCATAGCTTTAGTCTCAGAGAAGTGAGCCTGTGAAACTCCTGTAACATGAAAGATAGATTTGCTTTTTGGTTCCTGTAACCTGAAGAATGCATCTTTCAGAAGTCAAGTCTGAAGCATTTGTGTGACCTGATGGACAGCTTTACTGTCACAGCCCTGAGTCTGTAATATTATGTGTAGCACAAGGTTTGCTCTTGTAAGATGCTTGAAGCTGTATGATCTATGTTTCCTGAACAATAGTCATGCTGTAAAGGCTGTGAGTCTGTAATGTATGTGGGATCCGTAATACAGTATTTTGCATCAGTTGCCTATGAATGGAATACACATGTAATCCAGGTGATCACTTTGCTGAGACCTGAAAATGTGACATCTGTGTGCCATGGGATAGGTTTGCTGGCTGAAGTCTAAACACGTTCTATCATTATAACCAGTGCTTAATTTGTAAAACAATGAGTGCATGGGCCCAAAGTTTTGCACAGAAAATGGCGGCTGGTGCAACCCAAGTTCAGGGTGCCAAATACCAAGGCAGCATAGCCTTGATTCCACGTCATGCCTCTTTAATCCACCACCAGATACTTCCTGCCACTTGAAGGTTATTTTTAATCTCTGCTTTCTTTGTCACAGTTTTTCAGTCTTTCTCTTTATAATTCTTCCTTTTGTGTTTTTCTCTCTATTTCTCTGGGTCAAATTATGATGAAGAAAAACAACTGCCGGCCCCTAAATATAGTGCAGGTGGAACCCACCTGCAACCACTGGCTCAAATTAAGCACTGATTATAACCTGGGGCATCACTCTGAGGCCTGAACATATATGATCTCTATCACATTATACTTCATGGATGTAGATGTTGTATAGGTTACCTTTAATGTTCTTCAGTTGAAAGCTTGTATGTGTGAGAGCACTTTTATTAGATTGGTCGAGCAGTTTTTTTAAAAAGTCAGAACCAGTATGTTTGCTCCCATTAAAGAACATTGGAGTTTGCCTTCTATGTCTCTTTTCATTTGTTTGTAGCCTTTAATATCATTGACCCTAAAATTCAACGCCCTTATTCCCTACTTCATAAGTCTGGTTAGGTTTTGGGCCCTGGAAACGTGTAAATTCTACCGCTGAGTGCTAGTGTTAACATGGGTGCATATGCTATTTGCACCCAATTGATTGCATTCACTCCTGTGCTTGCACGGTAATGTACCACCTGGTACTATCTGGCGGTAATTGTTTGTGTAAACCATTGGTGTGTGGGTAATAACAATTGAAAAACTGGCCCTAATATTATTGGCTCATGTTAAACCACAATTCTTTTGCCCAAATAATAATTGGGTGCAAAAACACACCCAAGGCACATCTTATTTGGGCAAGCCGTTTTTGCACCTCTCATTATTGTGTATGTCCACATGACTACTACGTCTTGAGATGGGGCCCCAAATTAATTTGAGTCCAGGTCCCCTGAAACAATAAGCTGACATTGTACCTTTCAATGGTTGGGGTGGACTGGACACCAAGTAGGACCCGCAAACGTGACACCTGGCTTGTCGTTGGTACCAATTGCCCCACCCTTACTACCTTGGTCTCACAGCTCATGCAGGCAGATTTAGGAGCAGAAAGAATTTAAACAAGGAATGGCAAATCCAAATGGTCTCGCCTTATAGACCTATTCGCTATGCCAATACGTTTTGCAGAGACAGAGCAGCATTGGTAAAATAAAGAAAAGAGAAAGGAAAAAAAATTGTGATTATGTGGGTGCTATTGTCAATCATGTCATTCTGTAGGTGCACACATGCGTTATCAGTTCAAACTATTTTATTGAATTTTACAAATGACAGTAACATGAAGACTGACAAAAAATAACAGTGAAATATTTTGTCCATTTAAGTAACACCTTACATTTCAAGTGAAATTTAGCAAATAACAAAATAAATTTTTAAAATACCAACCTAAAATGAATTTTAAATTATAAGAAATAAATGATTTTACTTAAGTAATGTCAGTTAATACAATTATATTACAGCTGTAGTATATTCATCAAGATTTTCCATATTAAGGAGTTGATCAAAAGAGGCTTACTGTTCTTAATAAAAGAAGGTTCAATACATTCCTCATATATAATACCCATTCCCAGATAATTTGTGCTCCTTAGATACGCAGTCATAAATACCCGGAAGACCGAATAAGTATATACAGATTCCTGTCTCCCTTGAACACCACTGTGATATGTGATAAATATCCAACAGCAGCATATTGCATCCTCATTTGTAATACTGAGATGCAATTGTCATTGGTGTAGCGATGTGATCTCTTGTTTGTAAAAATGGATTGGAAAAAGGAAAATGCAATAAACAGATTCAAACAAAAAAGAATAATATCCGTTCCCAGCAAAGATGTTTCAAATTCACTGTAATAGATTTGATATCCGAGGAAAAACAAAGGTCAAATAATTTTTTATCCGTATATGATAATAGGCCATAATAATTGAGGATTTACCTATGACAATGTTACAAGAAAGAGGAATATTAAGTTGCAAAATTTGCAAAGCTTTATCCCAAAGATTGGACCAAAAGTTTAAAATAGTTGGGCAATCAAATGCCATATGTTTCAATGTGCCAGGTTCCTGTTTACAATGCCAACTATCTGGTTTGTCAAGTAATTTTGCATTATACAATGTAACAGGAGACCAATAGACATTTTTCAATATAAACTAGTTAGTCTGACAAATAGATCATAGTAGCCAAATTGAAACATTACATAATCATTTTTCCACTTTTGTATAGTATAATTATTGTGTGAACTAGGTTTCCAAAATTCACATATTTTGAATAAATTGATAGAATTTGTAGAAGTCAAAGTTTGTACACATTGTAGAGGCAATGTGGCCAGAAATTGGGTGAATACTGAAGAAACATTCTACATCAGAGCATTGGAGGTGTGGAATAGAGAAACTGCAACCATTAAAAAAGTATTATACAATATAAGATATTTGTGTTATTCTGAAGAAAGAATATGGAATTTAATTAGTATATCAACAAAAGATAAAAACATATTGCTTTGAAAGTTATCTGAGATGTAAAATATACCAGTTTTAATCAATGTTTCACTGCAAGAGATAATTCTGGGATTATACCACAAAGATTCTATCTCAGAGGACACAATTTTGTTACCAAAAATTAGATCAAGGTTGGGTAAAGCAATTTTGGTTGTATTTAAAATCAAGAACAAAAACCCACTGTTTTAAGGTCCATGGTAATTATTGTTGGTAATGGAAAGAGTGCTATAATATTCTTCACAATAAGAACCCATTTGGGTGTGAGATGAGATTCTAAGTTTTAAAACCAACAGACACTTTCTGCTAATAAAAAAGAAAAATGATATTTCTTGAAATCAGGAATACCAAATACCCCTTCAACTTTGAAAGCTTGCAAAATTTGATATTTAATCTGAAGAATTTTATTTCATATAAATCTAGCAAAAAATGTGTTCATGTTTTTAGAGAATATTATAGGGAAAGTAACAGGTAGCCTCAACAATACATATAATACTTGTGGAGTTATTAGCATTTTAATGCCCTCAATTTTCACTGAGGTTTAATGAAAACTGTTGGTCTGATTTCTCTGTAACTTTGTATATTAATTTCTTACAATTTAAGTCAACTGTACTCTTTTGTATTTAGAAAACAAATACCAAGATATTTAAGACCAGTAGAATTCCAGATGATACTGTTACCTTTCAATATGTATGCAGTGCAAAATATATTTAATGGAAAGTATGCAGTTTTTATTAATCCTGATACTGATTCATAACTATTAATTTTATCTAGTATAACCATTATAGTATGCATCTAATCGTGACATATAAAAGAACATCATCTGCATAAGCAGAAGTTTTAAGAACAGTGTTGTTAAGAGTAATACCTTCCTTATCTATAAAATTGAGATTAAGGCATGATAATTGTTCAATGGCTAATAAAAATAAGAAATTAAATAAAGGAGGTCCCTGTCTGGTGCCGATAAATAACCAAAAAGGGGAAGAATTAATACCATTGACATAGATTTTTGGTAAGGGTGAGAAGTACAGTGCTTTAACCATTAACATAAAGGTGGTCTCAAAACAAAATTGTTACGTGGTTCTAAATAAACACTTTCAATTAACTTTATCAAATGCTTTTTCAGCATCCAAAGCTAATAGACCAAGAAGGAGTTTAATTTTTTGTAGGGAAGCAAAAGTATGACAAAGTAATCTGGCATTGTGTGAAGATAATCTAAGTTTCATAATGCTGGTTTTATCGGATTGAATATTGTGGTTTAATATTGGAGAAAGTCTAGTTACCAAACCTTTTGCATAAATTTTGTAATCTGGGGCAATAAATAGGGAATGATATATGTTCTTTATATGGCTAAGAAAGAACAATGATTGTGGCTTCTTTAAAGGACGCCTCTATTGAAGTATTATAAGCAAGGCAAAATCCTGAAATAAAGATAAAAGGAAAAGGGACATGTGAGTAACAAAAGTTTTGTAGAACTCTCCTGGGATACCATCAGAACCAGGAGTGTTTTTAGAATTTAAAGATTTGTTTGCAGTACGAACCTCTTCTAATGCATCAAGAATATCTCTGTCAACTTGTGACAATGATGGTAAGTTACAGTTAAACAGGAATTGATCAATTCTAATATTTTGAGCACCTTGAAGGTTGCCATAAAAGTTTGAGTAAACCTTCTGAAATTCTTCAGCTATATTAGTGGCAGACAAAATTAATTGACCATCTGAGTTTCTTATAGCATTTATATGTTTTTGTCTTTTTTAATTTGTAGATAATTAACAAATGTGCAACCAGATTTATTGGCATTAAATAGAAAATTATTTTGTGCACACTTTACTGAGGAAAGTGTTATATTCATAACAAACATTTTAAATTGGATATCCGAGGATGACATGAAAAGCATTCATATTTGGTGATTTGTTGTTCTTATGATGTTAATTTGGAATTGAATAATTTATTCTTGTGTGCCATTATAGAAATTGCAGCTTCTCTAATATAGGTTTAAAAGCTTCTCAAAGAATTATCTTAGAGGTATCTTCTGGTTTATTATTATAGAAATAGTTAGAAATAGCAGATAATAATTTCTACTGAGTTGCATCAGAAAGCACAATATCAGCATTCATTCTCCAGCTAGATGCATGTTTAGGGATATCCTCTGGAGTTAAAGAAAATGAGGTTAAAGTGTGGTATGAAATAGATCTGGGTTCTATTTTATGATCTGAAATAATATGCCATAAATTCCTAGAAGAACGTAAGTAATCATTATGTGGCAATGTAGAGTGAGCATTAGAGAAGAGAATAAAATCTTTATCAGTGGGATATGTAAGTCTTCAGTGATTAATTAATTTAGTGTTAGCTAAAAATGCTTCCATTAGAGCATAAGATTTTGTAGGATGACATTTAACTGTGGATATTCTGTCCAATGAAGGGGCTGAGATCATATTAAAATTGTAAAATGTAATTTGAGATGTCATCAGTGATGTCACTGACCATGTCACGAGTGATGTAATTTGTGACGTCATCAGCAGTGCATTGCGGGGGCGCGAGTTATAGTTAGCTCAACTAACTATAATGGCCGAATTTCTCTGGTTTTGTACGAGTGAAATGTCCAACTAACTATAACGTCCTGAAACCGGTGGTTTTTTCAGTGAATTTCTAAGGTTTTTTAAATGCTAATTTCTAACTATAACGTCCCTGAAACCTATGTTTTTTTCAGTGAATTTCAAAGGTTTTTTAAATGAAAATGTCTAACTATAACGTCCCTGAAACCTATGGTTTTTTCAGTGAATTTCAAAGGTTTTTTAAATGCTAATTTCTAACAATAATGTCCCTGAAACCTATGGTTTTTTCTGTGAATTTCAAAGGTTTTTTAAATGAAAATTTCTAACTATAACGTCCCTGAAACCTGTGGTTTTTTTCAGTGAATTTCTAAGGTTTTTTAAATGCTAATCCCTAACTATAACTTACTTGAAACCTCTGGTTTTTTTCAGTGAATTTCTAAGGTTTTTTAAATGCTAATTTCTAACTATGCCTACATAGGTAGGACATGTGCAGAAAGAGGAAGAAAGGCGCAGAAAGAAGCAACGGAAATGCAGAAAGAGGCAACAGAAGTCCAGAAAGAGGAAGAAAGGTGCAGAAAGAAGCAAGAGATGTGCAGAAAGAACGAACAGAGGTGCAGAAAGAGGCCTACTTTGACTGTACCTTACAACAGACTCATACAAAGTAGCCTAATCACTAATCCATCTCCCAAGATGTCCTAAACCTCACTTTTCTCTTGAAGGTTCAATATTCATCGACTGCTCAGAATGTTAGGCCCACCAAATATAAAACAGCAATCCTAAGCATATCACTGTTGTAAGTCTGACCAAGTTTGTGAAGGTATGCATGCGTGTGTCTCTGCTTTTACCTAGTGACACGTTACATAAAAATAAACATACAAATACTTGAATACCTGTGTTTCAAACAGCATACGCATAAGTGCAGAAAGAAGCAACAGATGTGCAGAAAGAAGCAACAGATGTGCAGAAAGAAGCAACAGATGTGCAGAAAAAAGCAAGAGAGATGCAGAAAAAAGCAAGAGAAGTGCACAAAGAACCAATGGAGGTGCAGAAAGAGGCAAGAGGGGTGCAGAAAGAGGAAAGAGAAGTGCAGAAAGAGGCAAGAGAGATGCAGAAAGAGGGAGGAAGGGTGCAGAAAGAGGCAAGAGGGGTGCAGAAAGAAACAAGAGAAGTGCAGAATGAAGCAACAGGGGTGCAGAAAGATCCAAGAGGGGTGCAGAAAGAGGCAAGAGGGGTGCAGAAACAGGCAACAGAGGTGCAGAAGGAGGCAAGAGAACTGAACAAAGAGGCAAGAGAGTTGCAGAAACAGACAAAAGAGGTGCAGAAATAGGGAACAGGGGTGCAGACAGAGGCAAGATAATTGCAGAAAGAGGGAAGAGGGGTGCAGAAAGAGGCAAAAGAGGTGCATAAAGAAGCAAGAGCTTGCAGAAAGAACCAACAGAGGTGCAGAAAGAGGCAAGAGGGGTGCAGAAAGAGGAGAGAGAAGTGCAGAAAGAAGCAAAAGAGGTGCAGAAAGAGGCAAGAGGGATGCAGAATGAGGCAAGAGCAGTGCAGAAAGAACCAAGAGATGTGCAGAAAGAGGCAAGAGAGGTGCAGAAAGAGGCAAGAGATGTGCAGAAAAAGGGAAGAAGGGTGCAGGAAGAAGCAAGAGAAGTGCAGAAAGAGGCAAGTGAGGTGCAGAAGGAGGCAAGAGAACTGCAGAAAGAGGCAAATGAGTTGCAGAAACAGGCAAAAGGAGTGCAGAAAGAGAGAACAGGTGTGCAGACAGAGGCTAAAGAGGTACAGAAAGAGGGAAGAGGGGTACAGAAAGAGGCACGAGGGATGCAGAAATTTGCAGCAGAGGTGCAGAAAGAAGCAAGAGCAGTGCAGAAAGAACCAACAGAGGTGCAGATAGAGGCAAGAGGGGAACAGAAAAAGGCAAGAAAAGTACAGAAAGAAGCAAAAGAAGTGCAGAAATAGGCAATAGAACTGCAGAAAAAGGCAAGAGAGGTGCAGAAAGAGGCAGGAGAGGTGCACATAGAGGCAAAAGGGGTACAGAAAGAGGCAAGAGGGGTGCAGAAAGAAGCAAGAAAAGTGCAGAAAGAAGCAACAGAGGTGCTGCTGAAAGAGGCAAGAGGGGTGCAGAAAGAGGCAAGAGAAGTGCAGAAAGAAGCAACAGAGGTGCCGAAAGAGGCAAGAGAAGTGCAGAAACAGGCAAGAAAGGTGCAGAAAGAGGGAACAGGGGTGCAGAAAGTGGTAAGAGGGATACAGAAATTTGCAAGAGAGGTGCAGAAAGAAGCAAGAGCAGTGCAGAAAGAAGCAACATGGGTGCAAAAAGAGGCAAGAGGTGTGCAGAAAGAGGTAGGAGAGGTGCACAAAGAGGCAAGAGGGGTACAGAAAGAGGCAGGAGGGGTGCAGAAAGAAGGAAGAAAAGTGCAGAAAGAAGCAAGAGAAGTGCAGAAAGAAGCAACAGAGGTGCTGCTGAAAGAGGCAAGAGGGGTGCAGAAAGAGGAGAGAGAAGTGCAGAAAGAAGCAAAAGAGGTGCAGAAATTTGCAAAAGAGGTGCAGAAAGAAGCAAGAGCAGTGCAGAAAGAACCAACAGAGGTGCAGAAAGAGGCAAGAGGGGTGCAGAAAGGGGAGAGAGAAGTGCAGAAAGAAGCAAAAGAGGTGCAGAAATTTGCAAAAGAGGTGCAGAAAGAAGCAAGAGCAGTGCAGAAAGAACCAAAAGAGGTGCAAAAAGAGGCAAGAGGTGTGCAGAAAGAGGTAGGAGAGGTGCACAAAGAGGCAAGAGGGGTACAGAAAGAGGCACGAGGGGTGTAGAAAGAAGGAAGAGAAGTGCAGAAAGAAGCAACAGAGGTGCTGAAAGAGGCACAAAGGGTGCAGAAAGAGGCAAGAGAAGTGCAGAAAGAAGCAACAGAGGTACAGAAAGAGGCAGGAAAGGTGCAGAAAGAGGGAACAGGGGTACAGAAAGAGGCAAGAGAGGTGCAGAAAGAAGCAAGTGAGGTGCAGAAAGAGGCAACAGAGGTGCAGAAAGATGCAAGAGAGGTGCAGAAACAAGCAAGAGAAGTGCAGAAAGAGGCAAGAGAGTTGCTGACAGAAGCAATAGAGGTGTAGAAAGAAGCAAGAGAAGTGCAGAAAGAGGCAAGTGAGGTGCAGAAAGAGGCAAGAGAGGTTCAGAAACAGGCAGGAAAGGTGCAGAAAGAGGCAAGAGAGGTGCAGAAAGAAGCAAGTGAGGTGCAGAAAGAGGCAACAGAGGTGCAGAAAGATGCAAGAGAGGTGCTGAAAGATGCAAGAGAGGTGCTGAAACAAGCAAGAGAAGTGCAGAAAGAGGCAAGAGAGTTGCTGACAGAAGCAATAGAGGTGTAGAAAGAAGCAAGAGAAGTGCAGAAAGAGGCAAGAGGGGTGCAGAAACAGGCAACAGAGGTGCAGAAGGAGGCAAGAGAACTGAACAAAGAGGCAATAGAGTTGCAGAAACAGACAAAAGAGGTGCAGAAATAGGGAACAGGGGTGCAGACAGAGGCAAGAGAATTGCAGAAAGAGGGAAGAGGGGTGCAGAAAGAGACAAGAGAGGTACAGAAAGAAGCAAGAGCAGTGCAGAAAGAAGCAACAGAGGTGCAGAAAGAGGCAAGAGGGGTGCAGAAAGAGGAGAGAGAAGTGCAGAAAGAAGCAAAAGAGGTGCAGAAAGAGGCAAGAGGGATGCAGAATGAGGCAAGAGCAGTGCAGAAAGAACCAAGAGATGTGCAGAAAGAGGCAAGATAGGTGCAGAAAGAGGCAAGAGATGTGCAGAAAAAGGGAAGAAGGGTGCAGGAAGAAGCAAGAGAAGTGCAGAAAGAGGCAAGTGAGGTGCGGAAGGAGGCAAGAGAACTGCAGAAAGAGGCAAACGAGTTGCAGAAACAGGCAAAAGGAGTGCAGAAAGAGGGAACAGGTATGCAGACAGAGACAAAAGAGGTACAGAAAGAGGGAAGAGGGGTACAGAAAGAGGCACGAGGGATGCAGAAATTTGCAGCAGAGGTGCAGAAAGAAGCAAGAGCAGTGCAGAAAGAACCAACAGAGGTGCAGAAAGAGGCAAGAGGGGAACAGAAAGAGGCAAGAAAAGTACAGAAAGAAGCAAAAGAGGTGCGGAAGGAGGCAAGAGAACTGCAGAAAGAGGCAAACGAGTTGCAGAAACAGGCAAAAGGAGTGCAGAAAGAGGGAACAGGTATGCAGACAGAGACAAAAGAGGTACAGAAAGAGGGAAGAGGGGTACAGAAAGAGGCACGAGGGATGCAGAAATTTGCAGCAGAGGTGCAGAAAGAAGCAAGAGCAGTGCAGAAAGAACCAACAGAGGTGCAGAAAGAGGCAAGAGGGGAACAGAAAGAGGCAAGAAAAGTACAGAAAGAAGCAAAAGAGGTGCAGAAAGAGGCAAGAGAACTGCAGAAAAAGGCAAGAGAGGTGAAGAAAGAGGCAGGAGAGGTGCACAAAGAGGCAAAAGGGGTACAGAAAGAGGCAAGAGGGGTGCAGAAAGAGGCAAGAGAAGTGCAGAAAGAAGCAACAGAGGTGCCGAAAGAGGCAAGAGAAGTGCAGAAACAGGCAGGAAAGGTGCAGAAAGAGGGAACAGGGGTGCAGAAAGAGGTAAGAGGGATACAGAAATTTGCAAGAGAGGTGCAGAAAGAAGCAAGAGCAGTGCAGAAAGAAGCAACAGAGGTGCAAAAAGAGGCAAGAGGTGTGCAGAAAGAGGTAGGAGAGGTACACAAAGAGACAAGAGGGGTACAGAAAGAGGCAGAAGGGGTGCAGAAAGAAGGAAGAGAAGTGCAGAAAGAAGCAAGAGAAGTGCAGAAAGAAGCAACAGAGGTGCTGCTGAAAGAGGCAAGAGGGGTGCAGAAAGAGGCAAGAGAAGTGCAGAAAGAAGCAACAGAGGTGCCGAAAGAGGCAAGAGAAGTGTAGAAAGAAGCAAGAGAGGTGGAGAAATAGGGAAGAGGGGTCCAGAAAGAGGCAAGAGGGATGCAGACATTTGCAAAAGAGGTGCAGAAAGAAGCAAGAGCAGTGCAGAAAGAACCAACAGAGGTGCAAAAAGAGGCAAGAGGTGTGCAGAAAGAGGTAGGAGAGGTGCACAAAGAGGCAAGAGGGGTACAGAAAGAGGCAGGAGGGGTGCAGAAAGAAGGAAGAGAAGTGCAGAAAGAAGCAACAGGTGCTGAAAGAGGCGCAAAGGGTGCAGAAAGAGGCAAGAGAAGTGCAGAAAGAAGCAACAGAGGTACAGAAAGAGGCAAGAGAGGTGCAGAAACAGGCAAGAGAAGTGCAGAAAGAGGGAACAGGGGTACAGAAAGAGGCAAGAGAGGTGCAGAAAGAAGCAAGTGAGGTGCAGAAAGAGGCAACAGAGGTGCAGAAAGATGCAAGAGAGGTGCAGAAACAAGCAAGAGAAGTGCAGAAAGAGGCAAGAGAGTTGCTGACAGAAGCAATAGAGGTGTAGAAAGAAGCAAGAGAAGTGCAGAAAGAGGCAAGTGAGGTGCAGAAAGAGGCAAGAGAGGTGCAGAAACAGGCAGGAAAGGTGAAGAAAGAGGGAACAGGGGTACAGAAAGAGGCAAGAGAGGTGCAGAAAGAAGCAAGTGAGGTGCAGAAAGAGGCAACAGAGGTGCAGAAAGATGCAAGAGAGGTGCAGAAACAAGCAAGAGAAGTGCAGAAAGAGGCAAGAGAGTTGCTGACAGAAGCAATAGAGGTGTAGAAAGAAGCAAGAGAAGTGCAGAAAGAGGCAAGAGGGGTGCAGAAACAGGCAACAGAGGTGCAGAAGGAGGCAAGAGAACTGAACAAAGAGGCAAGAGAGTTGCAGAAACAGACAAAAGAGGTGCAGCAATAGGGAACAGGGTTGCAGACAGAGGCAAGAGAATTGCAGAAAGAGGGAAGAGGGGTGCAGAAAGAGGCAAGAGAGGTGCAGAAAGAAGCAAGAGCAGTGCAGAAAGAAGCAACAGATGTGCAGAAAGAGGCAAGAGGGGTGCAGAAAGAGGAGAGAGAAGTGCAGAAAGAAGCAAAAGAGGTGCAGAAATTTGCAAAAGAGGTGCAGAAAGAAGCAATAGCAGTGCAGAAAGAACCAACAGAGGTGCAAAAAGAGGCAAGAGGTGTGCAGAAAGAGGTAGGAGAGGTGCACAAAGAGGCAAGAGGGGTACAGAAAGAGGCAGGAGGGGTGCAGAAAGAAGGAAGAGAAGTGCAGAAAGAAGCAATAGAGGTGCTGAAAGAGGCACAAAGGGTGCAGAAAGAGGCAAGAGAAGTGCAGAAAGAAGCAAGAGAGGTACAGAAAGAGGCAAGAGAGGTGCAGAAACAGGCAGGAAAGGTGCAGAAAGAGGGAACAGGGGTACAGAAAGAGGCAAGAGAGGTGCAGAAAGAAGCAAGTGAGGTGCAGAAAGAGGCAACATAGGTGCAGAAAGATGCAAGAGAGGTGCAGAAACAAGCAAGAGAAATGCAGAAAGAGGCAAGAGAGTTGCTGACAGAAGCAATAGAGGTGTAGAAAGACGCAAGAGAAGTGCAGAAAGAGGCAAGTGAGGTGCAGAAAGAGGCAAGAGAGGTTCAGAAACAGGCAGGAAAGGTGCAGAAAGAGGGAACAGGGATACAGAAAGAGGCAAGAGAGGTGCAGAAAGAAGCAAGTGAGGTGCAGAAAGAGGCAACAGAGGTGCAGAAAGACGCAAGAGAGGTGCAGAAACAAGCAAGAGAAGTGCAGAAAGAGGCAAGAGAGTTGCTGACAGAAGCAATAGAGGTGTAGAAAGAAGCAAGAGAAGTGCAGAAAGAGGCAAGAGGGGTGCAGAAACAGGCAACAGAGGTACAGAAGGAGGCAAGAGAACTGAACAAAGAGGCAAGAGAGTTGCAGAAACAGACAAAAGAGGTGCAGAAATAGGGAACAGGGGTGCAGACAGAGGCAAGAGAATTGCAGAAAGAGGGAAGAGGGGTGCAGAAAGAGGCAAGAGAGGTACAGAAAAAAGCAAGAGCAGTGCAGAAAGAAGCAACAGAGGTGCAGAAAGAGGCAAGAGGGGTGCAGAAAGAGGAGAGAGAAGTGCAGGACGAAGCAAAAGAGGTGCAGAAAGAGGCAAGAGGGATGCATAATGAGGCAAGAGCAGTGCAGAAAGAACCAAGAGATGTGCAGAAAGAGCCAAGAGAGGTGCAGAAAGAGGCAAGAGATGTGCAGAAAAAGGGAAGAAGGGTGCAGGAAGAAGCAAGAGAAGTGCAGAAAGAGGCAAGTGAGGTGCAGAAGGAGGCAAGAGTACTGCAGAAAGAGGCAAACGAGTTGCAGAAACAGGCAAAAGGAGTGCAGAAAGAGGGAACAGGTATGCAGACAGAGACAAAAGAGGTACAGAAAGAGGGAAGAGGGGTACAGAAAGAGGCACGAGGGATGCAGAAATTTGCAGCAGAGGTGCAGAAAGAAGCAAGAGCAGTGCAGAAAGAACCAACAGAGGTGCAGAAAGAGGCAAGAGGGGAACAGAAAGAGGCAAGAAAAGTATAGAAAGAAGCAAAAGAGGTACAGAAAGAGGCAAGAGAACTGCAGAAAAAGGCAAGAGAGGTGAAGAAAGAGGCAGGAGAGGTGCACAAAGAGGCAAAAGGGGTACAGAAAGAGGCAAGAGGGCTGCAGAAAGAAGCAAGAGATGTGCAGAAAGAAGCAACAGAGGTGCTGCTGAAAGAGGCAAGAGGGGTGCAGAAAGAGGCAAGAGAAGTGCAGAAAGAAGCAACAGAGGTGCCGAAAGAGGCAAGAGAAGTGCAGAAACAGGCAAGAAAGGTGCAGAAAGAGGGAACAGGGGTGCAGAAAGAGGTAAGAGGGATACAGAAATTTGCAAGAGAGGTGCAGAAAGAAGCAAGAGCAGTGCAGAAAGAAGCAACAGAGGTGCAAAAAGAGGCAAGAGGTGTGCAGAAAGAGGTAGGAGAGGTGCACAAAGAGGCAAGAGGGGTACAGAAAGAGGCAGAAGGGGTGCAGAAAGAAGGAAGAGAAGTGCAGAAAGAAGCAAGAGAAGTGCAGAAAGAAGCAACAGAGGTGCTGCTGAAAGAGGCAAGAGGGGTGCAGAAAGAGGCAAGAGAAGTGCAGAAAGAAGCAACAGAGGTGCCGAAAGAGGGAAGAGAAGTGTAGAAAGAAGCAAGAGAGGTGGAGAAATAGGGAAGAGGGGTGCAGAAAGAGGCAAGAGGGATGCAGAAATTTGCAAAAGAGGTGCAGAAAGAAGCAAGAGCAGTGCAGAAAGAACCAACAGAGGTGCAAAAAGAGGCAAGAGGTATGCAGAAAGAGGTAGGAGAGGTGCACAAAGAGGCAAGAGGGGTACAGAAAGAGGCAGGAGGGGTGCAGAAAGAAGGAAGAGAAGTGCAGAAAGAAGCAACAGAGGTGCTGAAAGAGGCGCAAAGGGTGCAGAAAGAGGCAAGAGAAGTGCAGAAAGAAGCAACAGAGGTACAGAAAGAGGCAAGAGAGGTGCAGAAACAGGCAGGAAAGGTGCAGAAAGAGGGAACAGGGGTACAGAAAGAGGCAAGAGAGGTGCAGAAAGAAGCAAGTGAGGTGCAGAAAGAGGCAACAGAGGTGCAGAAAGACGCAAGAAAGGTGCAGAAACAAGCAAGAGAAGTGCAGAAAGAGGCAAGAGAGTTGCTGACAGAAGCAATAGAGGTGTAGAAAGAAGCAAGAGAAGTGCAGAAAGAGGCAAGTGAGGTGCAGAAAGAGGCAAGAGAGGTGCAAAAAATGGCAATAGAACTGCAGAAAGAGGCAAGAAGGATGCAAAAAAGGGAAGAAGGGTATAGAAAGATGCAAGAGAGGTGCAGAAAGAAGCAAGAGAAGTGCAGAAAGAAGCAAGAGAGGTACAGAAAGAGGGAAGACGAGTGCAGAAAGAGACAACAGGGGTACAGAAAGAAGCAAGAGAGGTGCAGAAAGAGGCAAAAGATTCACAGAAAGAAGCAGCAGAGGTGCAGAAGGAGGCAAGAAAACTGCAGAAAGAGGCAAGAAAGTTGCAGAAACAGGCAAAAGAGGTGCAGAAAGAGAGAACAGGGGTGCAGACAGAGGCAAGAGAGGTGCAGAAAGTGGGAAGAGGGGTGCAGAAAGAGGCAAGAGTGGTTCAGAAATATACAAGAGAGGTGCAGAAAGAAGCAAGAGCAGTGCAAAAGAAACCAACAGAAATGCAGAAAGATTCAAGAGGGGTGCAGAAAGAGGCAAGAGAAGTGCAGAAAGAAGGGACAGAGGTACACAAAGAGGCAAGAGGGGTGCAGAAAGAGGGAAGGGAGGTGTAGAAAGAGGCAAGAGAGTTGCACAAAGAGGGAAGAAGGGTGCAGAAAGAGGCAAGAGGTGTGCAGAAAGAAGCAACAGAGGTGGAGAAAGAAGCAAGAGAAGTGCAGAAAGAAGCAACAGATGTGCAGAAAGAGGCAAGAGGGGTGCAGAAAGAGGCAACAGAAGTGCAGAAAGAAGCAACAGAGGTGCAGAAACAGGCAGGAGAGGTGCAGAAAGAGGGAACAGGGGTACAGAAAGAGGCAAAAGAGGTGCAGAAAGAGGGAAGAAGGATGCAGAAAGAGGCAAGAGGGGTACAGAAAGAAGCAAGTGAGGTGCAGAAAGAGGCAACAGAGGTGCAGAAAGAGACAAGAGAGGTGCAGAAAGTAGAAGAGATGAGCAGAACGAGACAAAAGAAGTGCAGAAAAAGAAAGAAAGGTGCAGAAAGAAGCAACAGAAATGCAGAAAGAGGCAAGAGAGGCGCAGAAAGAAGCAAGAGTGGTCTGCACACCATTAGTAACAATTTAATACCCACATTTAGCAATAATTAACTGGTGACCATTCTAGGTTTGCAAAGGGCCTTCCACCACGCTGTAACACTTGTCGCTGCATTCTTGGTAGTGTTTGAGCCATTTGAGCTAGAAACAAGGTTTTTTTTGTTCAAATCTGCAGATTATGCAGCAGATGATGGATTATGTGGCAAATGCCGGAAATGTATAACTGTGCAAAAGTCAGTGCAGCCCAACAGTCGCATTATTCCAGTGGCCCTGCTCATACCTCTGACTAGGTCCAGAAGTGCTCCTCAGTGGTTCCTTATTTTTTTAGTCTCATTGAGTTTGTAGTTTAGCTTCTATGGAAACAAGGAAGACTAAACCTGAGGTTACCACTCCACAACACAGACTGTCATACCACACAATTACTCTCCATAACACATAATCCCATTCTACATCATTCCTATGCACTAAATACCACATACTTTCTATCCACATAATTTCACTGCACAACATACCACATAATTCCACTACACACAACCTACATCCACTCCACTCAAAGAAACATTAATAAAACACTTTTACATTTACAACGCCAATAGCTCTAACTCTCGCAAATGCGAAACCTATTACATTGCAAATGCTTCTTTAACTAGTAGTTGCGTTTGCAGAGAGGTGGAGAAAGGGGGCTGGGCCTCCGACCACTGCTCAGGAACTCTGCTGCGTAGGACTTACACGAGGTACCAGGAGGGCGTCTTGGCCCCCAAAGTCCCTCAGGAGAAAAGTAGACTTTATCCCCAAACCCGTAGTGTGCTAGGAGGCGTGTTTGCAGAGTGGTGGAGAAAGGGGGGCATGGCCTCCAAAGACATCTTAGCAGTACCACTGTGTGGGACTTACTGGAGGTAACAGGAGGGGTAGTTGGCCCCAAGGACAACCTTGGGGGCAAACTACCCCTCCTATTACCTCCAGTAAGTCCCACACAGCAGCATTGGTAAGTTCTCATAGCAGGCCACGCCCCCTTTGTCCACCAGTCTGCAAACACGCTCCCAGGCGCACTCTTGGATGGGGAGTGAAGTCCCCTTTGCTGCTGGGGGTGGTTAGGGGCCAACTAGCCTACCTGTTACCTCCAGTAAGCCCCATACAGTGGGATTGCTGAGAGGTGGACACAGGCACGCCCCCTTTGTCTACCACTCTGTTGTGGGAGGAAGTCCCCTTACTTCCTGAGGGTCCCTGGGGGCCAACTAGCCCTCCTGTTACCTCCAGTAAGCCCCACACAGCTGGACTGCTGAGAGTGGTCCGAGGCCATGCCCCCTTTTAACACCTCTCTGCAAACACGCCACCTGGCGCACTGCTGCTCGGGGGATGAAGTCCACTTCAGTCCTGAGGTCCTCAGGACACAAGAGGACCTCATCGCCCCACCAGCAGTGCGCCAACAGGTGCGTTTGCAGAGTGGTGTAAATAGGGGCGTGGCCTCGGACCACCTCTCAGCAAACCCACTGTGTGGGGCTTACTGGATGTACCTGGTGGGCTAGTTGGCCCCTAACGACCCTTAAGATTTGAGGGGACTCAATCCCCCAATCTAGAACGTGCCAGGAGGCGCGTTTGCAGAGTGGTGCAGGGAGGGGGCGGGGCCTCCGGCGAGATGCCGGTTTTTTGATACTTTTGATATTTTTAGAAGGGGGGCTGTGTGGCCCCCCTTCTCTTACAATTTTCTGGGCCCTGGAGACCCCATCCCCGAAGGCCTGAGACATTTTCTTTACTTTTTAAAAACAAAACAGGAACGGGCCGTGTGGCCCCCCTCTCGAGGCCACTTCTGGCCCCGGGGACCCCATCCCCCGGGGCCTGGCCTCGTTTTTTTTTATTATTTACTGGAGGGGGGCACCCCTTCCCTGGCCCACTATTGGCCCCGGGGACCCCATCCCCCGGGGCCTGGCCTCTTTTTTTAAATGTATTTCTTTAATTAGGGGAGGGGGACCGCGCGGCACCCCTTCCCTGGGCCACGTCTGGCCCCGGGGACCCCATCCCGCGGGGCCTGGCCTCGTTTTTTTAAAATTATTTACGGGAGGGGGACCACATGGCCCCCTGCCCTGGGCCACTATTCGCCCCGGGGACCCCATCCCCCGGGGCCTGGCCTCTTTTTTTATTTATTTTTTTAATTAGGGGAGGGGGCCGTGTGGTCCCCCTGCCCTGGGCCACTTCTGGCCCCAGGGACCCCATCCCCGGGGCCGGCCCTCACGTTGGGGACCATGGCAGGAGCCCCAATGCCCCCGCGGTCCCAGCCGGCTCCCAGCCTCCTGCGGGAGCCGGCATTGCTTTTCGACAAGGGGAGCTGCTGACATCCAGCTCCCCTTGTCCATAAGCAATATGCTTCGCTTCATGGAAGCGAGAGCAGGTTTTCTGCTCTCGCTTCCATGAAGTGAAGCATAGTTTGCAATGACAGGGCACCCCGGGACATTGCTGGAGCCGGCCCTGTGGGGTGGCGGTCCCCAGGGCCATGGAGGGCCCCCCTCCCAACAAGTTTAAAGCCCCAGGGAGGTGGTGGTCCCCAGGGCCGGGGGTCCGCAACGGACCCCCGTACGTCAATAATTAGTGCCCCAGGGAGGTGGTGGTCCCTGGGGCAGTGTGGGGAGTCTCGAGCCCCCCCACACTTACTATTTCTTATAGCTCTGGCGAGGCGGCGGTCCCTGAGCTTGGGGGGGCCCACGAGGCCCCCCACACAATAAAGAAAAAAGCCCCGGGGAGGAGGCATTCCCCTGGGCTTGGGGGCTCACGAGGCCCCCTCCAACCCATAAAAGGAAATGCCCCAGGGAGGTGGGGGTCCCCTAGGGCAGCATGGGGGGGCTGGAGCCCCCCCATGCATTTTTTTTTTTAAAAAGCCCCAGGGAGGTGGAGGCCCCCGGGGCTCCAGGGGGGCCGCATGCCCCCGCACATTATCAGCAAAGCCCTGGGGAGGTGGCGGTCCCCGGGGCTGCAGGGGGCCGCATGCACATCGCATATTATCAGCAAAGCCCCAGGGGAGGTGGCGGTCCCCGGGGCTGCGGGGTCCCCCATGGGCCACCGCTACATAAATTTGGATTGCCCCCGGGACCTGGCCCACCTGGGGGCTTAAGGAAAACGAAGCGCGGGAGTCCGCGCCTCTTTTTTTTTTTTTTACATTTTCTGCCGGATTCGCGCACCCAGCGCGACTCCGGCCGAATTTTTTTAAAAAATGCTTTTTTGGGCTGAGCAGGCCTAGGGGTCAGGGTATTTCTACCCTGCCCCCTTTTCTTGTTTTTTATCTTTTTTTTTACTGTTTTCTTGTGACTCGGTTTTACCGAGTCACAAGATGTCTGCCAACACTTCCTGATTTGGAGTGTTGACAGCCAATCAGAATGAAGCTCGTGATCGGGAGACTTTGCGAATCCACCGCGGTCACCAGATATCAATATTTTTTATTTTTACATTTCTCAGGAACTACTGAACGGATTTACACCATTTAAAGCAAAGAGTGCACTCTGGACCAAGAGCTACCTCTCTGCCAAATTTGGTGTAATTCAGTTCAGCAGTTCGGGCTGTAGTCGCGACAAAAGTTCCTATGGAAATTAACATGGAGAAAACGCGTTTTTGGACCCCCATTTTTTCTCGGCCCCCGCTTGACGAATCACCCCGAAACTTTTAAGACAGGAGCTGACCGGTTCGCCCCATTAGTTTTGAACATTTTGCGAAGATTCGTCAAACGCGCCAAAGATATTGGCAAATCAAAAAATGCTTTTCCTATGGAAACTAGGTCCTAACTATAACTACCTACTGGCGATCGCCAGTAGGTACTATATATAGATATATATATATATATATATATATTATTGCTCAGGGGTTGTCCAATGATAGAGATGCACTCGAACACAGATGAGCTTTACCCCAACAGCTTTATTTTTCTAAACCAATTGCTCTCGCCAGTACCATCAAGCATCAGACTGCTGTCCGGACGTGTTTCGGGTAGTTCCCTTCCTCGGTGGCATCACAGTCTTAGAGCACTTGTCTGGCCCCGCCTTCCTATTTAAACAAGTTGCACTTTCCGGGGCTCATGTGGAGCTCGATTTACAGCATGAATTGGAGAGAGCACTTCTATCAGTAGATGAAAGAACGGACTTCGCCTCCCATAAGGCAGCGTACCGACTCATCCAGAGCAGCCAATCAATGGCGTACGATTGGGCTAAATAGGAAGGCGGGGCTAGACAAGTGCTCTAAGACTGTGATGCCGCCGAGGAAGGGAACTACCCGAAACGCGTCCGGACAGCAGTCTGATGCTTGATGGTACTGGCAAGAGCAATTGTTTTTACCAAAATAAAGCTGTTGGGGTAAAGCTCATCTGTGTTCGAGTGCATCTCTATCGTTGGACAACCCCCTGAGCAATAATATATATATAAATAATCATTGTATCAGTTTAGAAGGGTGAACTGCAATTTGCAGAAAAAAACAAAATATAGCCACGCCATTCTTGCGTCGCTGTGCTAGTGAGGAAATTATAGTACCAATCCATGTTTTTATCATATAAGCCAAAATGTTAGCATCTATATGTGTTTATTGTCAACAAAAAAAAAAATATATATATATATATATATATATATATATATAAGTGTGGGGTGTTCGTTTCTAGCGTTACATCGTTGGAATTGTTACTTGCTGATATTATCTTTCGCAAGTTGTTGCCAGATTGAAAAAGGAAACGCGTCTCTGGGTGGCAGTAAATAAAATTGCTTTTTTTCAGCCCTAACCGACTCAGAGTGCCAGGACTCTCTTTTTTGAAAGAAAGGAGGTGTGGGGTATATATATATATATATATATATCAAACAATTCAACGCTCCTTCTGAGTCACCGGGGACCCGTGGAGAGTGGCGCGTGTGTCGGCGGAGCACACCAGCGTTAATATCCTACAGTTGAACGCGCTCTCAGTAAAAGATAGACACTGTGTCAATAATTCCCGCTGTTTATTCACAACGCGTTTCGCCTGACAACAGGCTTGATCACGTGAAAGAAAAGGACCAATGTCGGCACACTTAATAGAAAATGGTGATAAACATAGAAGAGGTGACAAAGTGTCCAAGTTGGCAGACATCTTGTGCGTGTGAATGGAAGCCACATAGTAAGGTCAATACTGAACACAAATGCGTCGGCATCTAAAACGCATGGCTGTCATATATAACAAATATAACAAATCAAGAAACAAATCAAATCCCCACAGCGAGTACAACAAAAAGCAGATTGTTGAATAGACATGTTAATCAATGTGTTGCCCTAACTGTATGCGTACCCATTAAATAAACTGCACAAATATCTGCATTGCACATCATAGTCTGTAAATGCCCATGTGTCCATCCTGCAATGTTCTTGGTAATAGGCAAACAACACGGCATGTGGCCCGAGGCCAGTAATGGCAAGTGCCAAAATGTCTAATACAAATCCATATAAATAACAATGGGAGGGGGGAAAAGGAAGAACTGCCAAGAGTTCATAGTTGAAATGATTCAAGATGAGTATGACACAAGTACTCTCACCAAAGTTGCCGACACGAGTCAGAGTGCTCCAGTGCCCAAAAGAAGGGAGAAAGGGTAGGTGGCCCATGAAGGTGAATACTGGTAAGTGAGCCCCTTCCTTTCCTCCTGAAAAAATGAAAAAAAGAAAACAAATGGTTAAAATGTAGTACACATCATGACAATTACTGATGGCACAGAGAACTCGATAACATGGGATGTCAAACGGAACAAAAAGAGGAATTAAAAACCGTTAAAGAACGTGTCTGTCAGCTAGTAATGAATTTTAACAGTGAGAGAAGAATGCCTTCACAACTGAATACCTAAAAAGAACAGGAAACTCAAAAACTACAGACCCATCTCCCTGCTCCCGTTCCCAGCGAAAGTCATCGAGAAAGCCATCAACAGCCAACTCGCCACATTCATTGAAGAACACAACATCCTCGACTCCTCCCAATCTGGCTTCAGAAAAAACCACAGTACAGAAACCGCCCTCCTCGCCGCAACAGACGACATCCGCACCCTACTGGACAAAGGAGAAACAGTAGCCCTCATCCTCCTCGACCTATCAGCGGCGTTCGACACAGTCTCCCACCGCACCCTAATACGCAGACTCTACGACGCAGGAATCCAGGACAAGGCCCTCGACTGGATCCGCTCCTTCCTCTCCGGCAGGACGCAGCGGGTCAGACTCCCCCTTTCCTCTCGGACCCCACACCTACCACCTGCGGAGTCCCCCAGGGCTCCTCCCTCAGCCCGACGCTCTTCAACGTCTACATGGCTCCACTCGCCCCCATCGCCAGAACCTACGGACTCAACATCATGTCATACGCAGACGACACCCAGCTCATCCTCTCCCTATCCAACGAGCCCAACACCGCCAGACGCAACTTTCGAGAAGGCATGGAAGCCGTCGCCAAATGGATGAAAAACAGCTGCCTACAACTAAACACCAACAAAACAGAAGTACTCATCATGGGCCCAAACCCCGATGCCTGGAGCGACACCTGGTGGCCCCCGCTCTCGGAAACCCGCCAACCCCCACGGACCACGCACGCAACCTGGGAATCATCCTGGACTCCGAGCTCAAAATGGGCCGCCAGATCAACTCTGTCTCGTCTTCCTGCTTCCACACCCTCCGCCTCCTTCGTAAGACCTTCAAATGGATCCCCTCGAACACCGAAAGACCGTCACTCACGCCCTGGTCACCAGCAGACTCGACTACGGCAACGCACTCTACGCCGGAATAAACAAAAACCTCACCCGCAAGCTACAGAACATCCAGAACGCCGCCGCAAGACTGGTCCTCAACCTGCCAAAACACTGCCACATCTCCCAGCACCTGCGCACACTCCACTGGCTCCCTGTCGAGGCGAGAATCACCTTCAAGATGCTCACCCACGCACACAAGGCCCTCCACGGCACCGGACCAGCATACCTGAACAGCCGACTCAAATTCCACGCACCCCAAAGGACCCTACGATCAGCCCAGCTCTCCTACGCCGTCGTCCCCCGCACCAGAAAGACCAGATCGGGAGGCCGCTCCTTCTCCTTCCTCGCGGCCAAAGCATGGAACGCCCTTCCGCTCCACCTCAGACAGACAACATCGCTCCCCATCTTCGCAAGAAACCTCAAAACCTGGCTCTTCGACAGACCCCCTCCTTGATGGATGGAACCTGCACCCACCCCTAGCGCCTTGAGACCCTTACGGGTGAGTAGTTGCGCTTTAACAAACCCCTGATTGATTGATTGATTGAATACAACTGAGAAATACAAAAGAGAAAAACACAAAAGAGGAGTGCATAATGATGCGTACATGAACTAGTGATGTCATTCTTTCAGGTGTACTGACATTTCTTCCTCCTGGTTGAGCCCTCCCGGGAACTTGGTCTGGAAATCTATAATGTACCTAGATTCCCTTTGTCTCTGATGTAAGACTCTGTTACCACCCCTGGGATTTCTCTCAATTCTTTCTAGAATGATGTAACTCAGATCTTTTGTGTTAGAAAAGTGCTTCTCTCTAAAGTGACGTGCCACTGGATATTTGGGGTCAAAATTGGTAATTGCTCTGCTGTGTTCGAGAATGCGTTTCTTCGCCATGCATGTCGTGCTGCCTACATATATATATATATATATTTATGGAGATAATCTAAAATGTTCCTTCTTTTCACTGAATGACGTAAAGCCTTAACATGTAAGGACGTGATTTATAAGTTATATCTATTGGTCATAGCAGTGTTTTGTCATAACAGCATAAGAAATGGTATGAAACAATATATGTAAAAAGTGACTGAACAAATAAGAAACCCATATATAAGAACAGACAAAACAGACAAAAGTGGACAAAAACAACTGAAGCCCCTAAGAGACAATTCCATTAGTTGGAAAATTGAGACAGGGAAGTTACAATCCGAGACAAAATAGAGCGCCATGGTACCTGCTAAAGAAGAAAAGACAAAGAATGATTATGTGGCGAATATATATCAAGCAGCACTTACAGAGGTTTGAGAATCGATTGAAATCGCAGCCTGAAGATCTAATTAAGCAATCAGATCTGCAGGTGAAGTAGTAGACTAGGATATGTTGTTCTTCCGTATTCACATGACTGATGGGTCAAAAAGTCCATATTTGTAAACAGCATCTCCGAACCTGGGGTGTAAATTAGAAAATTGTTTATATAAGGTTACTATTTCCTTTGCAAAGGCTTGATGAATATATATTTTGCTTTCTTCAACCATTAGAATTAGAATTTTGCTAACATCCTTAGGTATTAGTACAACATGGTAATGGCACTTTAAATCTCACTTGCCACGGTTTAGATTTAAAAGGGCTACAATATGAGGGTATATGATAAGCCTTATCATTTTCAAATTTCTCTGAGAATTTTATTTTTAGCAGAAATGGTCATAGATTTTCCAGGAAAGTTCTACAGTTTGGGCCCTCAATGTTTTCTGAGAAGATGAAGATACATAGAATATATTCACAATTTCTATTTTCGAAGACCAACAACTGTTTCTTCATAGGAATTATATTACAAACTTGAGGTGTTGGTTGGTCAGTTGCAGCTTTAATATCTCCCATGTTAATCTCATTGTCAGATGCTTTCATCGTTAGCCCTGCTATATCTCTCTGAAAATGTATGTCAGAACATATGGCATCAGTATTATTGGGAATTGCATGGATTTCTTATACATTTTTTGCCATAAATTCTTCAAATGACTTGACTAGCTGTTAGAGTGATGCTGTGTAGACTTCATGTCAAGATTAGAGTTAGACATAATTTGGAGATTTTCATGAAAAACACGTTAATTTGCTGAAGTATATCGTAATAAGACGGTCATGCAGTAGAGTCTCAGACTTGAAAACCAGGAGATATATACTAAAGCGAAATATAAATTGCCAACCTTGAAGAAAAAAATGCAAAAATAATCTGTTTCTCAGTTTTCCAGATAAGAAAATAACAGGTTTTACCTTTAAGAAGAGGAGCTGAATACTTCATATAGCATCTTTAAGAGACAGCAGGGAAGTTGCCGCCCCCCCCCCTCTCCTTCATCCAGTCTTCCATGCACAAAGTCACCTGACAGAAATTGCACTCAGCGAGAAGCAGTGCACAGAGGCCGAGCCCTGAAGGAAATCACCAAGAAACAGTAGCAGAAGACTTTACCTTATTAATAAAGTTCTCAAAATGTGCCAAAACGCTGCCACTCAACATTTTAAATTGTTGTTAAAAGTTGGTGAGCCCAGAGCTCAGAGCGCATCCACCATCTTGGATAGTACACACTCCAGTTTCTCCTGCACGCATGCAATGTAACATCACTGTGTGTCACCATGCACACTTGTGCCTACAGAATGACACAGGTTCCATTGTCTTGTTTTTTACATTAACGAATCTGAGATAGTGGACGCCACATGGACTGATAAATAAAAAAAAGTTAATTTAAGTGCATGAAAAAGCTTTTGTTGTAGTTTGTCGCACAGCAGCAAATGCTAGCTGCCGGACTCACCCAAAATGAAACTTAAGCAAAATGTATATGCCCAGGATGGGGGAGCAACTTGTTAGATTATGCAACAGAGACAGCAACTAGGAGTGGTAAACTAAAAACGATGCTTGGTGCAGGTAGAAGGAGGAAAACAGTTCCCAACCAATGCCCAATAGAGAGCAACACGGAAACTGGCAGGGTTGGAGAGAAGTATATAAGGAAGAAAGCAATAGGGAGCACAAGGAATGGTATTTGTCAGGTGCAGGTATTTGGACGGGAGAGAACTGGAAAAGACATCCTTTCTCAAGGAATGGTGAAAGAAAAGGAAAAAGTGGATCCTCAATGTGAATAGTGGAAGGGGAAATAATCACCCAATCAAAAGAATGGTAAAGAGGCAGTGCTTCAGGGGAGGACAAAAGAAAAAGGAAAGGGACTAACACAAGATGGTCAAGGAAAGCCATTGAATAACCAGCATTGGCAAAGTCAATAGGTCTTACCTATGCAAGAGCTATTAGCTCTGCCAATGTGTTTTAGCCATGCTGTACACCAGTGTGGATGCTGTTCAGCATGGCTGAAAGTTAGTGGCGTAGAGGAGAGTGGCATGAAATGTTGTAGAGTGGAATAGCAAATAGTGTAGTAGACTGGAGTGGCATAGTGTTGTGTATTGGAGTGGTAGAGAATGGATTCACGTAGCATGGCATACAATAGAGTGACGTGGAGTAGAGTGGACTGGTGCAAAGTGCATAGGCGTAGAGTGTTGCAGAGTAAAGTGGCATAGAGTGCAGTGGCATAGAGTGCAGCAGCATAGAATTCAGCTGCATACAATGCAGCATTTTAGAATGCAGTGGCCTAGATTAGAGTGTTGCATAGTAGAGTGCAGCGGTGTAGAGTCCAGTGGTGCAAAGTGGAGTGGTGAAGAGTAGGGTAGAGTGGCGTAGAGTGGCATATATTGCAGTGGTGTAGAGTAAAGTGGCATAGAGTGCAGTGGTGTAGAGTGGTGCAGAGTAGAGTGGTGCAAAGTAGAATATAGTGCCGTAGAGTGCAGTGGCGTAGATTGGAGTGCTGTAGAATGCAGGGGCGTAGAGTGGAGTGATGCAGAATTGAGTGGCGAAGAAATCATTGGCATAGAATACAGTAGTGCAGAGTAGAGTGGTGTAGAGTGCAGTGTTGCAGAGTAGAGTGCGATAGAGTGCACTGGTGTAGAGTGCATTGATATGGAGTGCAGTAGTGTACAGTACATGTGTAGAATAGAGTGTCATAGAGTGCAGTGGCATTGAGTATAGTGGTACAGAGTAGAGTGCAGTGGCGTAGAGTGGCATAGAGTAGAGTGGTGTAGAGTAGAGTAGAGTGCAGAGTAGAGTAGAGTGCAGAGGCGTACAGTGGAGTGGTGTAGAGTAGAGAAGAGTATATTAGAGAGGAATGGTGTAGAGTGCATTGGCGTAGAGTGTTGCAGAGTATAGTGGCACAGAGTGTAGCTGCAGAGAATTCAGCAGCATACAATGGTGCAGAATGCAGTGGTATAGAGTGGCATAGAGTGCATTGGCGTAGAGTGCAGTGGCATAGAGTAGAGTGACATATAGAGCAGTGGCGTAGACTACAGTGGTCCAGAGTAGAGTGCAGTGGCATAGAGTGCAGTGGCATAGAATGGAGTGGCACAGAGTGGAGTGGCATAGAATGGAGCAGCACAGAGTGGAGTAGAGTGTGTAGACTGCAGTGGCATAGAGTAAATTATTTCATAGTAAAGTGAAGTGGTGTAGAGTGGCATGATGCAGGGTAGAGTGAAGTGGTGTATAGTGCAGTGGTGCAGGCTAGAGTGCAGTAGCATTGAGTAGAGTGACATAGAGTAATGGCATAACATGGTGTAGAGAGCAGTGGCATACAGCGCAGTGGTACAGAGTAGATTAGAGTGGCATACAGTGGAATGACATAGAGTGCAGTGCGGTAGAGTGGAGGGGTACAGAGTAGAGTGCATTGACATAGGGTAGATTGGCATAAAGTGCAGTGTTGAAGAGTGGCATAGAGTCAAGCTGTGCAGAGTGGAGTGGAGTGGCCTAGACTGGAGTGGTGTAGAGTGCAGTGGCGAATAGTGCAGTGGCGAATAGTACAGTGGCATATAGTAAACTGTGGTAGAGTGCATTGGCATAGAGGTGTACAGTGCAGTGGCGTAGAGTGCAGAGGCAAGGAGTGCAGTGGCATGGAGTGATGCAGATTGGAGTGGAGTGCAGTGGCAAGGCATAAAGTGAAGTAGTGCAGAGTAAAGTGCAGTGGCATGGAGTGGTGCAGAGTAGAGTGGAGTGGCGTAGAGTGGAGTATGCATGGTGTGGTAGCACACTGCCATTACAGACAACACATTTTTAATTGAAATGACCGTCGCGTTTGCACATACAGTTTTACTAATAAAACTGTGTAGCGCACAAACAATAACGTGGAAATGGCATCACCTAGTGTATTGATTTGTTTTGATTATAATAAAGTATTTGTTTCCAACACACTTCAGAATTTTTTTAAATGTGCTTCATTTGTGCTTTGTTAATTCTGATTTATTCTGAAATACTCGCATAGTTCATTTAAATGTTGTTGTGTGCAACAAAAAACCCTTTCCTCTACACTGATTATCAATCAAGATTGTCACATAATTCCTCTCACTTTGAAGTCAGATAAAGAAAAGTAAACACTAAGCTCCCTGGAAGACAGAACCTCACATTCGACCTCTGTCTTTGAATGCACAGCAAAGGTGACAAGATAAGAACAAGATTTACAGGCCTGTTTACGGAAAGGAGCTCTGGTGGAAGAATGCAAGGAGAGGTAGTGTGAAAAAGGCTTTGCTCCTGGGAGGGGGACGAACTGAACCTGGACAGCCTAAAACAAATAAGACCAGCAAATACGAAGCCAGAAAATGTGAGTTAAAAACCCAAAGCCAAAAGTAAGCAATGGGCGGAATGCATTCCCAGGGAAGTTTTCTGAATGTCCTGAAGATGTCTTTGGCAAACCAGACAGCTGCATTGTCTGGTAGGCTTCGACCTACAACGCAAGAAAATAAGAGTGACAATAAATGCAACCAATGGTAAGGAATGGGTTGCACCAAAGCCCACTGCAAGTTTTTAGTTTACTCCAAAATAGACTTTCGCCTGCCAGACAGAAAAAAGAGCAGTGGCGGCTCCACTGCTAAGGCAGAGGAGCATCCCCCCACTGCTTTTTAGCAGTGAAATAAAGGGAAAATAAAATGATAATAACTCGCGTTATTATCATTTTATTTCTCCTACTTCCGTAGCTTTGTGTGAAGGGGCGGGTGCAGGAGAGGAGTGGTAGCACCCTCCTAAGTGTGCAATGACTGCTTGACCGGCCCTCTCGGGTTGCCCAAAACAGTCTTGCGCACTTCGCATGTTCTCCTTGAAGGCTGCATTACAGCCTGCATGGAGAACATGCCCAGGCTCCCAGTCAGCGCCTGAGCGCCGAAACACGGCAGTCAGACCAATCACAACGCTGCTAAGGCAGAGTTGTGATTGGCTGACTGGGAGCCTGGGTGTGTTTCCTGTTGTTCAGGTCAGCGAGGGACGCGGCGAGGAAGCGGCGAAAAGGTACGTTTTTAATTTTATTTTTTGGTGCCCGCTTCCCCCGCATCCCCCCTCTTGCCCCTGCCCCCCTACCTCCGATCCGTGCTGGCCGCCGCTGAAAAAGAGAGACCTAAAAAGGACTCTGACAGCCCCATTTGCATTCTGAAGTTTCTACTATTTGTCCTTCACTTACTCCCTGAGCAGCAAATACAAGTCTGTTGAGTGGCTAAGATTGGGGTCACCTAAAGCTGGCATTTGGCAGCATAACAAATGGGTTCCCTAAAGAACATTTTACACAAAAGGCACTTTTTTAATTGTTTTAGTTTCATTTCAATTTCTTTTCCGTTTATTCCCCCCCCCCCCTTTTTTTTCCTATTCTTTTTTTTTTTAACAAATTAACTCTTTTTGTGCAAAAAATAATGGAAATATTGAACTAGCTTCGTAAGTTTTGGCAAAACATACAAGTAATATAAACTCTCTTATTCAACATTTTATCCAGATAGATTTATAGTTTACTGCAACACATTTTGCACTTTTACATTCAACAAGATTTATAGTTTATTGCCACACATTTGCACTTTGACATTCAACAGCCCTCTGTAAGTGTTTTCAGCCTTGCAAATACAAAGAGTTCAGAAAAAACCCGGGTTATAAAGTTCATTCTAGAGGCTGAGCACTTCTGGTAATTTAAGACCATTGTTGTGATCTACAAGCCACCTGTGACTCATTAAAAAATGCTGATTCACTTCGATAAGAGCAGAGCACAGCCTAGACGATGTAGGCAGCTGCATCAAATGCAACCCTTATTAGTAGGAGTCTGAAACTAAACTAATTTCTGTACTAGCTCTCCGGAAGCACAGACAAGGCTTCACCACCGCCTTCTAGTAATAATGTTGAACTGCTAGCACTAATGAGACTTGTGTTTCACATGTGTATAGTAATAGTTTTTTTTTTTTATAAATCAGGCTTAATAGAGCGCTTCTGCTGTTTCTATGCGCTGTAAATAACTCATGCTATTATCACCCATTTTAATGATTTAAAATTTACCGATCTCGAGAGGATGAAAGGTTTAGGCTGCCTTGCCCGGCTTTAAACTCGTGACTTTTAGAGCAACGCATATGTAAACAGCGGGGTTAACTCGCTGAGCAAACTTGTCTGCATTTTAGATGGACCAAAGCAGTCGGATCAGAAGGAGGATAAAATGGGATTATTTAAAGTAATAAATAGATAAATATTGGTAAATAGTTGAAGAAATAGTAAAATTCAGGGCTTTAAGTAGGATGAAAAAAGTGGGGTGGTCTCTAAAAGAGGTTTGGCCTAAGTAATTAAAGGCATGGCTTAAACACATAGGGGCATATTTACAAGTTTAGTGGCGCAGGGCAGTGCAGCAAGTCACATGGAAAGGACAGGAATGCACCATATTTATCCAATACGGCGCATCAGGGCCGGCTTTAGCGCTAGTGGCACGCTGTGCGACAATGTCTGTTGGCGCCCCCCCAATGACCACCTCTGCCACGGATTCCCTCACTAGCACCCTTTAACAGTGCCTCTCAAGTCTCCATAACCACTGTCTCTCAGATTCATTTAGTTTTGTAGCGCTACTCATACCAGTGTAAGGTGTCAGAGCACTTTACACCACACACACATTGCACAGAGACAATCATATGTGTGTAAATCAGTGTATAGGAAATGTTACATCAGACAGTACTACAAGGTGTAGTGTAGGAGTGACATGTCATCGATACTGGTAGGCAATATAGTTTAAATTCTTATTCAGGAAAAGCACAAATTCAGAATTTAAAACGTAACATCATTGTTAGGGGTTCTCTTTCATAATATGAATTGTTTTCTATCCAAATGGACCCTTTTCACAAGATTAGGATGATGAAAGACTGGGCAAAAAAACATATAGCTCTAACATATCCCTTGCAGTTTGCATGCAGCTCTACGATGAGAGTTAATAGCTCAATGTTCTATATTAGGATTTTGACTTATAAACGACAAGTAACAAAAGGAGCTCTCTTACAGAAGCAGTAACCCACTGACCTATTTACATTGTATGCACTTCCTTATCTGCATGGTACACGTTCATAGCAGCAGGCATTTTAACCCTCTGCGCTACCTTAGGATGATTCAAAACTTCCACAAGACAAACCTCCGGTCCCTTTCCAGGAAGACGATTAATCACCGGACTTCTTTTGACATTTTAATTGATGACTGAAAGTTGCTGGAGGCCAGGCACCAGACAGCAGGTGCTTTTAAAATGATAATACACATTTGCAAAAATGACGCCCCCACCCCAAGTAAACGCCCGGTGCGGTCGCACCGATCGCACTGCCCTAGAGCCGGCCCTGCGGACTATTCCTGTCCTTTCCCCTTGCACTGGCACCATTTTGGCAGCCTACCGCTAATGCAGGCACCATGCACCACGGTGCAAGGGTACCTCCGTTGCATGCAGTATTGTTTTCGTGCAGGAAAGGGCACTTTTCTGCACAAAAAAACAATCCTGAGAGGCTTTTTTCTGTGTGCCGCAGAATGCAGCACACGTAGAAAGAGGAAAAAACTAGGCGAAATAAAGATATTTCTCCTCGGTACGCCTCACTTGGGGAGGCGTAAGATTTTGGCGCATTCCCAGTTATACAAGTCCTTTTAAATCTGAGAATGCATGGGAACACTCACCTCAGCACCCATGGAACACCTTTGTGGGGCAGAGTAAGGCAGCACAGCAATTTGCGCTACGTTGCTTTACTGCAGATTTTTTAAGCCATTCAAACTCATGCAAAGTGGCTTTCCCTGGCTTCAAAAATCTGAATTGCGTCATGAATGTACCAATTTGCATGATGCAAACATGATGCAAGCCTTCCATAAATATGCCCCATAATCTACATTTCTGAGATTTCCATAGTGTGCCACCCAACCGGTGTTTTGGTGCCTGAGCTTTCTCTTATTGCATCCAGATATACAACACACTGTTAGATTTGGGGGTCTCTAGTTGGCAGAGGTAGGTACCTTTGACCAAATAGGGACCCTTGCGTCTAGTCAGGGTAAGGGGGTACACTCCTAAAATAACCCCTGCTCACCCCCTTGGTAGCTTGGCACAAGCAGACATGCTTATCTCAGAGGCAGTGTGTAAAGCATTTGTGAACACATACAGTAATCAAGTGACAACACTACAGATGGACACCACACAGGTTGTATATTAAAAATAAGTATCTTTTATATAGATTTAACACAAGACCATAAACGACAAAAATCCACAATACTGTACTTCAAAAATGGTAGAATTAGCTCAGTTCTCTTAAGATGGTAAATGCGACACTTTGAGTTCAATGTACCTTAGGATGCGTAACGCTATACAACGAAAGTGTTGCAGGGAAGGTGATGCGTCGGTTCCTTACACGCAAGAACGGTGATGCGTCGGGTCCCTACTGATGCGTAGGGGATGCGTCGGTTCTTCTCCGTGTGGGGGGGTGATGCGTCGGTTTCTTACTGCGCTTCCGTGGCGATGCGACAAGCAGCACCGTGATGCGATGAAGATCCGGTGCAATGAACAAAGATGGCGTCTTCTTCTTGATTCGACACGATGCGTGCAGGCCCGACGGCTGTGCGGCGACTCAACGATTCTTCTGAGCCGCGACAGGCCCTGTGACACGCTTCCTGGTGATGCGGCGGCGTCTGATGCGACGTCGATCCTCTTCTCCGGCGATGCGAGGCACTGCGGCAACGATGCGACAGCCGTGCGGCGACTCAACGATTCTTCTGAGCCGCGACAGGCCCTGCGACACGCTTCCCGGTGATGCGGCGTCGATCCTCTTCTCCGGCGATGCGAGGCGCTTCGGCAACGATGCGACAGCCGTGCGGCGACTCAACGATTCTTCTGAGCCGCGACAGGCCCTGCGACACGCTTCCCGGTGATGCGGCGGCGTCTGATGCGACGTCGATCCTCTTCTCCGGCGATACGAGGCGCTTCAGCAACGATGCGACAGCGGCAGCGGCGGCGACACTCTTCTCCGTTGATGCAGCAGCGTCTGATGCGACGTCGATCCTCTTCTTCGGCGATGCAAGGCGCTTCGGCTGCGGCGGCGACGCTTCTTCGTGAGTCGCGCTTCCAGCTCCTTGAGACACGCAGTCCCTCAGAAAGTCCAGCACAGCAGCAGGCACTTTCCAGAAAGACTCTTGGGGAGCTAGTTGGTGAAGTCTGTTGTCCCTGAGACTTCAGCAGGAGGCAAGCTCTTCTCTCAAGCCCTTGGAGATCTTTTACAAGTTGATGAAAGTACACACAAAGTTCCTTTCTTTGGCAGTCAGGCAACCACTGCAGGCCAATCCCCCAATCAGCACTTAGCATAGGGATAGTCTCCTCCTCAGTTTCTCTGGTTCCTCTCCTCAGCAAAGGTTTCTTCTTGTTTCCCAAAGTGATCTGATCTCTAGTTCTGGGGTTTGGGTCCCCTCTTTTATACTCATTTTCCCTTTGTTCTCTGAAGGCAGAGAGGCCTTTGCCTAGTCCAAACCAGTTCTGGTCAGTCCTGGAGCACTTTGTTGACAAGACTCCTTCTTTCCTTTCACAGTGTAGGCCAGTGACATCAGACACACCACAGGAGGTGGAGCCAGCATTGTGGAGGGAAGGCACAGCCCTATTCAGGTCCCAGGTGCAACTCCTCCCACCCATCTACATGCAGATCTCTCTATTCAGCCCTGTGCTGACTCACTCTGTCTCCTGGAATCCCCTAGCCCCTGTCACTCACAAACCCAGACAAGGAATACACAACCTAGCAGAGGCAGGCTTGGATAGTTAGGCAAGAAAATACCTACTTTCTAAAAGTGGGATTTTTCAAACACAGAATGTTAAAACCTACTTCACTAAAAGATGTATTTTATCATTCTGAGTTCAGGCATACTAAATTCGTTTTTCTACCATGTTCCCTGGGTCAGTTAGGATTATAAGCTGTAATAATCAAACTGCCCATTCTGGCCTATGGGGAACAGGTAGCCTTGCAAATAGTGAAAAACGAAAATGGCTGTAATTCACTATTAGGACATGCCACACACACCAGGGCATGTCCTACCTTATACTTACAATGCACCCTGCCCTTGGGCCTACCATAGGGGTGACTAATATGCAGAAATGGGAAGGTTTAGGGACTGGCAAGTGGATGTGCCCAGTCAACATGGCAGTACCAGACTGCACACAGGCTCTGCAATGGCAGACCTGAGACACACTTTTACAGGATGCTTCTGTGGGTGGCACAACCAGTGCTGCAAGCCCACCAGCAGCATTTGGTTTACAAGCCCTGGGCACACTCAGTGCACTGTACTAGGGACTGACAAGTAAACCAAACCAACCAATCATGGAATCACGAATCCATACATCAATTTACCATAGGGAGCACTTGCACTGTGGCACTGAATAGCAGTGGCACAGTGCCCAAAGCATCTATAACCAGCAAAAACACATGAGGCAACAGCAAAAAATGGAAGGGAGACCCACGCCAACAGTGCCAGGTCTAACACACACCAACTAAGACCAGACAGGAATATTAGCCTTGTCCACTTTAAGCGCTGGTAAAATGTTCACAAAAGGCCGCTCACTGTTGGGGGGGTCCGGCACTGGCTTCCAGAGGGGCCTACATGCGTTGGTCACTAGGTGAGCATAGTGAGAGACTCAACCAGTGCTGGGCTGAGCGTCAATGCCATCCCTGACAAACATTGTCAAACTAGTCCCACAACGTGATAATCATGGAGACTATCTCTTATTCCACCCAAAAAAGTGAAAAAAAAGAGCCCACAGCATGCATTTTTAGGTCTCGCGCCTAGCGGTGCAGTGCGTAGCGCTGCCCGCACAGCGCGAGTCCTGTTGTAGGGGGGTTTGAAAACGGGTCTAGGAATCGCACACGCTCGTGCGTGTGCGATTCCTTTTGGGCCACGCTATTGGCCTTTGCGTGCGTCTTTATATAAAAGACAGCACGCAATTGGCCAAAGGCGGTCGCATTGCTCCGCCCATGGCCTATCGGTGTCTATTACGCGCACCGATGCCATGTGGTTTCAATTATCGTGCCCAGACACGGGCGCGATAATGGAAACCAGATGGCTCGCTGTGGCGCGCGCGCGCGCGCACCACTCGCAGGCGTATTTTTTTTTTTTTAACAATAGCGATCGCTTTCGCGATCGCTTTTACTGCCGCTTGTCTAGTTTTCGTTTCAAGGAGGCAGTTTCAGCCGCATGTGCTTTTTACACCGCTGCCTTGTTTCCAGATAGTTTCTGAAATAAGTTTCGCAGCTGCTTTTAAAAGTGTTGAAGTATTGAAGTATTATGCATTGCACTATGTTCACACAGTATAAAAATGTCTGCCCCATCTTTAGGCCGCTCCTCGGACTTCTGTGAGGCAGAACTCCCGTATTTTCTGCTGACTGTCTTTGGCGTGGATGTACGGAGGAATGTTTGATTACAGTGTAACAGGTTTGGTGGCGAACTCCAGATAAATGTACACCACGCACGCAAAATGTTCCTTTGGGCATTCAGTTCAGCTACTTGCAGCGCCTCGGACTTCTGTGAGGCAGAACTCCCGTGTTTTCTGCTGTCTGTCTTTGGCGTGGATGTACGGAGGAATGTTTGATTACAGTGTAACAGGTTTGGTGGCGAACTCCAGATAAATGTACACCACGCACGCAAAATGTTCCTTTGGACATTCAGTTCAGCTACTTGCAGCGGTGGAGGGCTCTGCTCTTCGATGTACTTCCTGACGGACTGCTAAGTTTGAAGTGCCTGTCGGGCACAGGTTGCTCTTTTGAAACTTTCTTAGATTTTTCACTGAGGAACAGTGCGATGCAAACAATGAGAATAGCACTGATGATCCCAATGGGACTAGTGCCGATGCCAACAATGAGAATAGCACTGATGATCCCAATGGGACTAGTGCCGATGCCAACAATGAGAATAGCACTGATAACCATGGGACTAGTGCCCATGACAACAATGAGAATAGCGCTGATGATACCAATGGGACTAGTGCCCATGACAACAATGAGAATAGCGCTGGTGATACCAATGGGACTAGTGCTGATGCCAACAATGAGAATAGCACTGATGATAACAATGGGACTAGTGCCCATGACAACAATGAGAATAGCACTGATGATAACAATGAAACTAGTGCCGATGCCAACAATGAGAATAGCACTGATGATAACAATGGGACTAGTGCTCCTGACAACAATGAGAATAGCACTGATGATAACAATGAGACTAGTGCCGATGCCAACAATGAGAATAGCACTGATGATAACAATGGGACTAGTGCCGATGCCAACAATGAGAATAGCACTGATGATAACAATGGGACTAGTGCCGATGCAAACAATGAGAATAGCACTGATGATACCAATGGGACTAGTGCCCATGACAACAATGAGAATAGCACTGATGATACCAATGGGACTAGTGCCGATGCCAACAATGAGAATAGCACTGATGATACCAATGGGACTAGTGCCGATGCCAACAATGAGAATAGCACTGATAACCATGGGACTAGTGCCCATGACAACAATGAGAATAGCGCTGATGATACCAATGGGACTAGTGCCCATGACAACAATGAGAATAGCACTGATGATACCAATGGGACTAGTGCCCATGCTAACAATGAGAATAGCACTGATGATACCAATGGGACTAGTGCCGATGCCAACAATGAGAATAGCACTGATGATACCAATGGGACTAGTGCTGATGCCAACAATGAGAATAGCACTGATGATAACAATGGGACTAGTGCTGATGCAAACAATGACAATAGCACTGATGATAACAATGGAACTAGTGCCGATGCCAACAATGAGAATAGCACTGATGATAACAATAGGACTAGTGCCGATGCCAACAATGAGAATAGCACTGATGATAACAATGGGACTAGTGCTGATGCCAACAATGAGAATAGCACTGATGATAACAATGGGACTAGTGCCCATGCCAACAATGAGAATAGTACTGATAACCATGGGACTAGTGCCCATGACAACAATGAGAATAGCGCTGATGATACCAATGGGACTAGTGCTCCTGACAACAATGAGAATAGCACTGATGATAAAGATGGGACTAGTGCCGATGCGAACAATGAGAATAGCACTGATGATAACAATAGAACTAGTGCTGATGCCAACAATGAGAATAGCACTGATGATAACAATGGGACTAGTGCCCATGACAACAATGAGAATAGCACTGATGATAACAATGGGACTAGTGCCCATGACAACAATGAGAATAGCACTGATAACCATGGGACTAGTGCCCATGACAACAATGAGAATAGCGCTGATGATACCAATGGGACTAGTGCTCCTGACAACAATGAGAATAGCACTGATGATAACAATGGGACTAGTGCTGATGCCAACAATGAGACTAGCACTGATGATAACAATGAGACTAGTGCCGATGCCAACAATGAGAATAGCACTGATGATAACAATGGGAATAGTGCCGATGCCAACAATGAGAATAGCACTGATGATAACAATGGGACTAGTGCCGATGCCAATAATGAGAATAGCACTGATGATAACAATGGGACTATTGCTCATGACCGCAATGAGAATAGCACTGAAACCATGGGACTAGTGCCCATGACAACAATGAGAATAGCACTGATGATAACAATGGGACTAGTGCCGATGCCAACAATGAGAATAGCACTGATGACCATTGGACTAGTGCCCATGACAATGAGAATAGCTGATGATACCAATGGGACTAGTGCCGATGCCAACAATGAGAATAGCACTGATGATACCAATGGGACTAGTGCCGATGCCAACAATGAGAATAGCACTGATGATACCAATGGGACTAGTGCCCATGACAACAATGAGAATAGCGCTGATGATACCAATGGGACTAGTGCTGATGCCAACAATGAGAATAGCACTGATGATACCAATGGGACTAGTGCCAATGCCAACAATGAGAATAGCACTGATAACCATGGGACTAGTGCCCATGACAACAATGAGAATAGCGCTGCTGATACCAATGGGACTAGTGCCCATGACAACAATGAGAATAGCACTGATGATACCAATGGGACTAGTGCCGATGCCAACAATGAGAATAGCACTGATGATAACAATGGGACTAGTGCCGATGCAAACAATGAGAATAGCACTGATGATAACAATGGAACTAGTGCCGATGCCAACAATGAGAATACCACTGATAACAATGGGACTAGTGCCCATGACAACAATGAGAATAGCGCTGATGATAACCATGGGACTAGTGCCCATGACAACAATGAGAATAGCGCTGATGATACCAATGGGACTAGTGCCCATGACAACAATGAGAATAGCGCTGATGATACCAATGGGACTAGTGCTCCTGACAACAATGAGAATAGCACTGATGATAACAATGGGACTAGTGCCCATGACAACAATGAGAATAGCACTGATAACCATGGGACTAGTGCCCATGACAACAATGAGAATAGCACTGATGATAACAATGGGACTAGTGCCGATGCGAACAATGAGAACCGCACTGATGATAGCAATGGGACTAGTGCCGATGCCAACAATGAGAACAGCACTGATGATAACAATGGGACTAGTGCCGATGCCAACAATGAGAACAGCACTGATGATAACAATGGGACTAGTGCTGATGCCAACAATGAGAATAGCACTGATGAAAACAATGGGACTATTGCTCATGACAGCAATGAGAATAGCACTGATAACCATGGGACTAGTGCCCATGACAACAATGAGAATAGCGCTGATGATAACAATGGGACTAGTGCCGATGCCAACAATGAGAATAGCACTGATGATAACAATGGGACTAGTGCCGATGCCAACAATGAGAATAGCACTGATAACCATGGGACTAGTGCCCATGACAACAATGAGAATAGCGCTGATGATACCAATGGGACTAGTGCCCATGCCAACAATGAGATTAGCACTGATGATACCAATGGAACTAGTGCCTATGACAACAATGTGAATAGCGCTGGTGATACCAATGGGACTAGTGCCGATGCCAACAATGAGAATAGCACTGATGATACCAATGGGACTAGTGCCCATGCCAACAATGAGAATAGCACTGATAACCATGGGACTAGTGCCCATGACAACAATGAGAATAGAGCTGATGATACCAATGGGACTAGTGCCCATGACAACAATGAGAATAGCACTGATGATACCAATGGGACTAGTGCCGATGCCAACAATGAGAATAGCACTGATGATACCAATGGGACTAGTGCTGATGCCAACAATGAGAATAGCACTGATGATAACAATGGGACTAGTGCCGATGCAAACAATGAGAATAGCATTGATGATAACAATGGGACTAGTGCCGATGCCAACAATGAGAATAGCACTGATGATAACAATGGGACTAGTGCCGATGCCAACAATGAGGATAGCACTGATGATAACAATGGGACTAGTGCTGATGCCAACAATGAGAATAGCACTGATAACAATGGGACTAGTGCCCATGACAACAATGAGAATAGCACTGATAACCATGGGACTAGTGCCCATGACAACAATGAGAATAGCGCTGATGATACCAATGGGACTAGTGCTCCTGACAACAATGAGAATAGCACTGATGATAACAATGGGACTAGTGCCGATGCGAACAATGAGAATAGCACTGATGATAACAATGGAACTAGTGCCGATGCCAACAGTGAGAATAGCACTGATGATAACAATGAGACTAGTGCCGATGCCAACAATTAGAATAGCACTGATGATAACAATGGGACTAGTGCCGATGCCAACAATGAGAATAGCACTGATGATAACAATGGGACTAGTGCCGATGCCAACAATGAGAATAGCACTGATGATAACAATGGGACTAATGCCGATGCCAACAATGAGAATAGCACTGATAACCATGGGACTAGTGCCCATGACAACAATGAGAATAGCCCTGATGATAACAATGGGACTAGTGGTGATGATAACAATGAAAATAGCTCTGATGATAACAATGGGACTAGTGCTCATGACAACAATGAGAATAGCACTGATGATAACAATGACTATAGCTCTGATGATAACAGTGGGACTAGTGCTAACGAGAACAGTGAGAATAGCGCTGATGACAACAATGAGACTAGTGCTGATGACAACACTAAGGACAACAACGAAAATAGCGCTGATGATAACAATGAGACTAGTGCCGATGACAACAAGACTAGTGCCGAGGACAACGAGACTAGTGCCGATGACAACAATAAGAATAGCGCTGATGATAACAGGACTAGTGCAGATGGCAAAACTGCATGATTAAGAGACTGTTACTCAGGGTCCGCACTGCTCATTCATAGGAGACACTGTCCTGGACTCACATGCCTCTCATCAGTGTGCACACTGGTCTTTAACCATATTCCTCCAACAGATTCTAGCACATTATTACAGGTTAATATGTTCCTTGTGAGGCCTCCTGACTCCTGCCATTGGGATTTAAGTTCTGCCACTATGTTGATTAAAATTCCAGTGCAGGAGCATTGTGCTTTTGGTAATACGAAGCCATCTTGTGCTTTACCTGTACTTGTTTGTTTTTGCGAGTAACGTTAAAGGAGCCAGTATGCGCTGTGGAAAGGGCTTTTCGGTAACAACAAGCATTTGCAATGCAATAGGTCTCGCATTTATGCGAGTTTGACCTATTGGCATTGTAAATGACAAAGGCTTTTATTTATGTTTCAAAAACCAAAACATAAATAAAAGGCAATGTCATTTACAATAAAAATAGCTCAAACTCTCGCAAATGCGAGACCTATTGCATTGCAAAAGCTTGTTTAAAATAGGTGGTATGGCCACTAAAGCTCAATCTTGGCTCTGTTCAAATCCTCTTGGACTCTCAAGCTCAAACGAGCCAAGCTTTCATGTGACACCTGCCTGCCGCCCACGCACTAGCCTAATGTGAAAGGAATTAAACGCAAAGCATTAACCCCTGATGCAAAAAAGAAAGAGAAAGCGATACCCATCTAGTGGCTGAATTGCACAATATGAAACCAGAAAACCTGGATTTGACATTACAGCCAGAGCAACCAACTTTGTAAGTTTGTGTCTCCTTGTCGGCCTAACATCCTGTGATTCTGGGCAAACCACGTAAACTCCGGTCCCTAAAAATGAATGTGACATAGTGTAATGGGACTGGTGGTATAATACCTTTGGGTCGAGTTTGCGCTATATAAAACTGCAGAAAAAACAGTGTGAACAAATTGTGTGAGTTCAGGATTTGTGCCGCTCACCCTCTTCTCTTGCCTCATCTATCAAGAAGCTAGGCTGCAATATAGGGAAATACATATTTTCACAAACACAAGGGAACCCAAAAGGTAGATAAGGACCTTGGTTAACAGTTTAGTATTAGAACAGTGGTCCTTAAACAGAACAGTGTGGTCATCAGGATAAATATAGACTCCAATCAGTGCTATATTACGAGTGTCCAGCCGGACATTCAATTTAATAATTCAAAAATGTCAAAACCAAAAATAAACACATCAATACAGTGGGACACAATCCTGCATCCTACATAGAAACATGACAAGTACACTTAGGACAGGAACATATCAGGCAAGACAGGGTAGCTTGTGGAATATTGAACACAATTTCTAACAAGCTTGAGGAAACAGTAAATACACTTTTTTATCAGATTTGATTAATGTGCAAACTGTTTACATTGGTCGACGACGTTTCGATCCTCTTTAAGAAATAGTAGGATCATCATCAGGACAGTTAAAAATTCTAGCCTGAATAATTAGAGATTGCCTCAAGGGGCCTGTGGAAGGTTAAGCCACAATTACACTCAGTGGTGGAGGCCGATTAAATAGGATGTTCTAAGAATGAAAAACCTGGCGATTAAACTGTATTTATCAGTTCCAAAACAGCAAGTGGCGATGCACGTTATGCTGTGTGATCCAAGGCTTGATGGCTGTATTGATGTGTTTATTTTTGGTTTTTGACATTTTTGAATTATTAAATTGAATGTCCGGCTGGACACTCGTAATATAGCACTGATTGGAGTCTATATTTATCCTGATGACCACACTGTTCTGTTTAAGGACCACTGTTCTAATACTATAATATAGGGAAATACAAGCACTGACTTGCCTCTTAGTTCACTGATGGCACTGTCGTTGGAGGGGGGGGAACTATTCCTAAATTCATGTTTAAATCTACCACTTTTAATAAATACTTCTATATGCAATGATATAATCTGATGCACATAGGTGAAACGCTTCCACATAGTAAAGAAAGATGTTTTTTTTTATTTATTATTTTTTATATGATGTTAGTTGTACGATTTACATATTTTCATGGCTCGGCTATTGCATGGGCTCTTAGAGTCAGGCCCGAACCTTGACTTGGCTCAGCTCTCCCTGTTAATATGTTGGCTCATCCACCTCTAATTTCACAATTTTGAATGAGAAGTGATGCAATATTCCAATACTTCAGAGTATGCGCCATTTCACCAAAGTGGAAAATCCAATCATGCCTGTGCCTATGAATAAATTATGCGACAAGTACAAAACAAGTGGATGAACAGTTAACAAGTATCAAAGCAGTGACAGAAGCAATGCCTGTCTGACACAGCGTGCCACACCGAATGATTGCAGAAACAAAATGCTAGGACTAGAAAAATAACCACTGGTAAAAAAAACAACATGTTTTTAACACCTTTAAAACAGAGACGAGTGTGTGTGTGTTTGTCTGAGTGAGTATTTAAAACTCCCAGGTGAAATCCGACAGACACCTTACCATACCCGACTGAAAGCTCCTGTACCCAACTATTTATTAAATAATACATTTATTAGGTGGGTGTAACACCCCAAACACCCCCTTAAGCAATGCCATTCTGCCAGGGTAGTTGGTCAAGTATACCAGAGCACTTTTCAAAAGAACAGCCAGTAAGCTGGAATCACTGATGTTCGAGGATATCAGTGCTGAATATTTGATAGCAGGCAGCCTGTTGTGGTGCAGCCTGCTCAGGGTGCCAGGGCCGTTGTTCAAGTCCCTGGAACTAACTGGTCTGGTTACTTAGCTGCATGCTTAGACTTCAGACGTTAGCGGTATCCTTAAGATTACACCCATTGCTGTTGTGTCAGTCTGGACATTGCTGCAGTATGAACAAGCTTCAACAAAGCCAATAGGTCTGACAACAGCAGTCAGGTAAAATGGTTAATTTAGGTCTGACCTAGAGACAGCTTTATGTCTCTCCAGCCTCATGTTTTCTGAAAGTATCATTATAAAAATAAATAAATACATGTATAAACACGGAGGCCTTGGTCAGTCCTCTTTATCCATTGGTCTTTTCTGTTGTCATTTACATTTTTCTTCTGTGCACCACAGCATACTGCATTGCGAAATGGGTCAGAACACATTAGCCATTGACTTTCTTTATTGTGAGTGGCAATATTATGCCTGTGAATGTGTGCACATCCACTTAAAAAGTAGTCCACTTCAGTGCTAAAGCTCTAGGGCCAATCTTTGTTCTCATACCATGTTTTTTAAATGTATTTATGCAATGGATAATTTTAATAAATTTCGTTTAAACACATCCAAGCCACTTTTTGACAGCAGTATTTTTACTTTTCATTACTTTTAAACTGTTAATGCTTATTGCACGTTTGCAAAAATATACATTTAAAAAGTCAGTGTCTCGTCAAGGTCAAACATATTGGCTTTAGCCAGTCCTTATATTAATTGCGTATGCCACAACAATACAAGAAGAAAAAAGAAAACATGACTTGGTGGTTATAGGCTTGCAAGACAAAATGTAATAACAAATAACTACTGCATAGCATTTAAATACAACAGTGTGGATGGTCTTTTTAGGTACACAAAGACTTTCTCATTTCTAATCACAACACAGGAAAAATATGATTCCTGTGGGTACAGAACAAATTTACTGCTTTAATCATACATAGAGGTATGATTTTAAAAAAAGATAAAAAAGGAGAAATAATGTAAAGAAAAATCCTTGAGCAAAGTTATGCGTTGGCCCACCAGCCCTGACATTGAAGTGGCAGTATGTCAGAATATTGATAGCAAAAATATTGTCTGACTTAGATATCATGGTCTAAATATTGTTTACAAAAACATCACTCTATTCCGTGTAGAGTTTCTGTTATTAACTCCAATTGGGTGATATCTTTGAAAACAATATTTAGGATTTCTTGTTAGACAATATGTAGGCCATAATATTCTGGTATCATAACCACTGAAGTACACATTGTATCAAACAGATGTTCACATGTGATCAGGGAAAAGCTGTTGCTCACAGTGCAAGAGAGCCAATGACAGTCGGGGTCTGAGCCAATGCCTGTGCTGTTTACTTTGTGGATGGGAGCAAAATGTGAATGACAGATGAACAGACAGATGAATAAAGAGGATCTGAGCCAATGCCCCTCTTTTAATATTTATATGTATGTATTTTTGTTTATGTCTTTTCTTTGTTTAAGTGAGGCTGAGGAGAAAGATTTCACTGCTTTTAGGCTGGACCTAAAACTAACATTTCAGTGCCAGAAGCTATTTTATATTTTTACCTAAAGCACTCCTATCATACCAGTATCCACACTTCCTTGGTATGTCAAGAGCCATTGCAAGAGCTATTGGAACACAAACTTCCAATTGCCAATTTCCACAGGACAATTGGCAGTAATGCCATAATACTGCCCAGATTTGTACAGCACTGCAAATGGAGCATATCCCCCCCCAAAAAAAAAAGTGTCAGAGGAAAAGGTAAACACTTTTGAGATGTGGTGTACCATCGCCCTGGATGTAATGCTTTGAGCAGAGTAAATTGAGAGAAAGTACCCCAAACACATAATTAAATTGTGGCGCAACCACCATTTTAATGGTCTGAACTCTGCCTCATACTGACAATTGCAATGCTTTCCATTTCGAGAAGTCTCTTAAGATTTTCTCAAGTAGTGCCGCAACATTGTCCTTGATCATGGTAGTGATGTATCAGCTCATTAGCCCTGGGATATCAGTGTCTCAGGTAACCACTTAAATGGCAGATCACCAATGTAATCCCTGCTGGTGCAAGGAGTTATCAGAAGAGCTGCACACTTATTCCCATACATCTTGTGTCCATAAAAGTTAGAGAATACGGTCATCAGAGTAATCTGTTCTGGCAATGATGAGTCAGGCTTTCTAATCATCAGTAAGATATTGTGCATACAGCATATATTCAGTATATTCAGTTCCCCATCTGGGTAGGAATGTCACTGATTTTTCTACTTGTAGTATGGTGGCAGCAAGAGGCTCCTGGGCTATCAAGAAGAGTAAAGGTGACAGACGACACCCTTGGCGGCTGATTCTGTGTATTTTAAAGATGTCTGATGTGAATCTGTTATGGGAGATAGATACTAATGGTGTGTTATAAAGACACTTAATTTTGTCAATAAAATTAGGGTTTAGGTCAGATCTTTCCAGTGTCTGGAACACATAACCCCATTGCACTCGATCAAAAGCCTTTTCAGTATCTAAGGAGATGGCCAATGTGTTATCATAGTCATCTGTTGAAAATAAAATACAACACGTCGGGAAACCTAAATTCCAACTAGAGTTTAATGCAAAATAGCAAGCGTCACAGCAAAAGATCAAAGACAACTGTCATTTTAACTGACCTGAGCGCTTGCAAGAAAATGGTCAGGTAGAGCCTAGAGAAATATCTTAGTATATATAAGTTTTCTCTCAACACAAACTCAATGAATTGACGTATAAAGAAATTTGTCACTCTCAGTGAAATGTGCAAGTTGCAGGATGTTCCTCCTGAAGAAGGATTGAATGGCATTCTGGAGAAGACATTCATATGTACAATATTAGGCTCATTTTTCTTGCAAAATCCCGCTTTCACTTGCCAGGTTTGAAAATGAGGTTTTGTTGTTAGGAAAAGTGTAAGGTACAACCTTTACTCCTTATGGCTTCTGGACCTACTAGAGCCATGAGATTTAGAAAGCATAGTCAGTATTACTGGAAAGCCTCTAACTGATATAAAATTACATTAATATTTTATTGAAAGTGTTGATACATTCTGGGATATGTTCGTGAATACTAACACCATATTGCATAGGCATATACACAGCCACCCTTTTTTCTAGGAGGAAACCTTTCAATTTACAGCAGATATATAGTCTTGCTGTTTCTTTATTAATCTCATCATTATTACTTTCCTAACCATCCTGAAAAGTAGCAAGCGTAAAAGTATTACCAGTGCCTTTTAAGTATTATTTTTTCAAGAGCTTTAAATGACGCATAATATTATCTGTATAATATGTATATAACAACCATTATTAGAACAATATCTGAAAACTTCCAGGGCCGGACTGACCGTAGCAGGAAACCGGGCATTTCCCCGGTGGGCGGGAAGGGTGGGGGCCGATTTTCTGACCGTGGGGGCCGGTTTTGTCACACTGGGGGTCAGTTTTGCAGCAGTGCTGCAATATCGGCCCCCAGTAACAAAAGCAGGAGCGGTGCTTTTTACTGCCCCCCCCCCCCCCTGCTCCCAGGGCCGGTCGAGCAGCAATCTGCCAGGGCTGGTTGCTGCTCCCAGTCCGGCCCTAAAACCTTCCCCGAGACATGTCCAGATACCACTAGGCCTTAAGTCTGGGCTAATTTTTTATTCTATGCCATTTCTTTATGCTAGCTTTACTTTTATCTATTTGCTTGTGTTGTATGCTATGGAAAGTGATAGCAAGATGAGTGCAGCATTCCGTCCCTACAATTGCACAGCCCCCCACTCCCTTTAGCTGCTAAAAGAGAATCAAAAGTAATCCTGCTTTGAATTTGCATTTTGGCTTGCACGTCTTACTGATCTGCCACTAATCTCAAGGCTATTGAGTCCAATTCTCTATCTTTTCAAATATTTCTGCATTTCTATTTATTTAATCTAAAGCAACAGTAATTTCATACATGGGCATCAAAGCAGAGAAGAACCTAGAAGTAGTTGAAACAGCCTGCCTCACCCCTTTCTGCTCCAAGGGATGATCATGAAAGTCTTTTATGCTAATACGATGCACCCTAGATAACAAGTCCCCACCCATCCTAAGGGCAGCAGGGGGTAAGCTTGCAGCCTACAGATGAAGTATGCATGAGTTCCTTGGGGGTGGTGTTTGAGAAACAACAGTCCATGAAGAAGACAGTATTCAAGGGGAGTGACTTGAAAGGAATGTTCTCCACCATTAAATCACATTTGCTATGTCCAAAAAAATATACTGGAGCCCTTTGCTCTGTGATGCTCGCAAATAAGGCCTTGCTTAGTCATTGCAACATCAGTCATATTGGACATGTTACGATTAAAAGTTTTTTTTTAACCTTTTGAGGTCTGGGAAAGAAGTGGGAGAAATGCCTGCAGACTATCGCAGTCTGTACATAATGTGGAAAAGATTAAGGCAAGTTTTGTTAAAACTGATGGGAACTTTAATCACAGGAATGCTGTCCTCAGCTTTAACAGGCATGTGCCTTAGGCAGTAGTCCCTTTTTTGGCATCGTACGACAGACATGTGGCACAGGATTGGCTATCACTCTGAGCTATGGAAGAAAACAAGGGCGCATGCCAATGGTTTGCAGTAGCACATTTCATGCCATCGCCACCAATGTGAGCTGCTCCATGGCACAACCTGGCGTTGTTGGGGAGTAAATATTTTGGTGAGACTACCCACACAGTGCTGTCTCTCCATGGCCCCTCAGGGTCTCTTTTACATTATTGCTTTGTCCAGGAATGCTTCTCATTTTCAGAGGGGGTGCTCCTGCAATTGAAACGAAGTAGTTACAGTGGAGAAGAAAAGAAATCAGTTCTCTCAACCTACATAGCAACATCAGCATTTGTAGACAGTGTGGCATTCTTAGCAGCTGAATCAGCTAGGGCATTGTCCATTTAAACATCATCATGGGGGTGCTGGTAGGCAGAGCACTGCACCACTGCCATCTTTTTCATATTCGTAAGGCATTTTAAAAAAATGAGAATATATTGCCAATTTTTGACAGGGGGACCTGCCATGGTGATGAAACATCTTTGAATCCAAAGAAGCCCGGAGTCATGCTTTAATCCAAATGCATACTGTGAGTCCGTGTACACAGTAACAGTCTCTTCTTCAGCTAAGATGCAAGCCTGACTGAGATCAATGAGTTCTGCAATTTGGTCAGATTTCATAGTTGCAGCTTTCCACAATTTGATGAATAGTGCAAACAGCTTAACCAGCAACTAAAGTAGCTTCATTATTTCTCAGACATGATCCAACTACAAAATGGGTTGATTCACATTCGATGAGGGGTGCATCAGTCAAGTCAATGTAAGGCTCAGTAACATGGGCAGGGATTTAAAACAGAGTCATGCCGGTCTCCAATCTCACTGTTGGGCATTAGAGAAGCATGTTTAAGAGCAGGACAGTAGATCAAAGTCATATAGAATGGAGACAACAAAAGTATTTCTTATTGAGACAGTCAAGCATTATGGAGATGCAGAATTTTAGTAGTGAGGAGGAGAGAAACCACAGAGTGGGGCACAGCAACAGTGACTGGAGCACACAATACAATAGTTCCAGACAGCTCAACAAGATTTGCGGCAGCCTCCACATATCATAAACAGTGTAGAAACTAAGCCACAACTGGGTGCAAAACTGAAGAATAAAAAGCTATGGGTCTTTTTTAAACCATGGCTTTGTACCAACACCCCAAGTGCAAGTCCACTTCAATAATGACAATATGGGGTAAATGGTTTGCTATAACTAGTAAGCCTCAATGAAGTGTCGTGTAGCTCCTATAGTACCCCTGCAGGACCTGCGCGTTTGGATAACATATACTGCGGACTTGGTGGCAGACTAGCTCTGAGCACCCCCACCGTATATGTTAGCCTGGTTTTGCATTAGCTAGCTCGCAGTGCCACTAGTGTCTCCTCTTATCAGGGAGAGATTAGTTTCTGGCAACCTTACAACATGACAACCCTGATTCCCTCAGAATCGTGGAAACAATGTACTACCTTTCGCTCAGTCACTCGTGCTCACTTATTCGGTTTGTCTCAGAGAGTTACACAGAATAAACAGTCGGGCGTTTCAATAAGTATTTATTGAACAGTTGTTATTCTAGTGTAAAATATATGTGCTGCGGTAACCAGCAGACAATAGCAGAGATATATGATCAGCAGTACGATAAAAGCAAAGGGATAGAACAGCTCTACCATATTGCGATAATCATGAGTACATACATGAATATAAAAGCATTATGCAAGTGCGCGTACTCCTACGATGCCTACCTAGATGTACCTGTGTGTACCTAGCATATGTGTAGGTCTTAGAAGCTAAGAGCCAAGATTCCTCCTAGGATTTAGTCGAACCCCCATACCTGAATAGAGAGAGTATGGGACCCCGTCCTGGTCTCGAGTTGGACACCCCGTCCGGGTTGTGTCAGACCACTGTCAGCTTGAGTGACTGCATGCAGGAGCCTCAGCGTCTCTGGTCAGTGTGTCAGCATGGAAGTCTCGGTTCCCTCTGCTTTACCGGGGCAAGTTGTGGTGTATTTATACCCTAAAGAGTCTCGGTCCTCAGTATGGTTTGTATTGGACATGAGGAAGACGTCAGGGGTGAACTTTGTACATACATATTATGCCGGTGGTGTATTTTTAGAAAGCCATGCATAATTAATGAGTACAGTGTGGGCCTGTGTTTGGAAGAACCCTGCTGCATTCAAAACCACAGGATAGATAACGTTCAGCCCTCAGAGCTCGTTGTGTACTAGCTGGGACCAATATAGGTGAAAGATCATGCCTATATAAGGAATCATACTATAATAGGACATGTACAGTTGTGACCATAATTGGGCATATGCAGCCATGACCATAATTGGGCAAGTACGGATATAACCATATTAGGGTAAATATGAATACGTCCATTTTTGGGCACGTACGAACGGATCTACATTAGGGCATCTATGCGGGATATAACACCCACTCCACTTCCGAACTGGATAATAAATGACCATACTTAAAATCTGGGCAATTTAAAAACATTTTTAAAAGCAAGTAAAAACATGGGGGCATATTAGCAAGACCGGCGATAAAATTATCGCCGTTTTAGCGGCAGGAAACTGCCGCTAAAGCGGCGATAATGGGCTTGCTAATATGCGTTATAGAATTCCAATAGAAGCCCAGGTTAGATGTGCAGGACATCTAACCTGGGCTTCTATTGGAATTCTATAACGCATATTAGCAAGTCCATTATCGCCGTTTTAGCGGCAGTTTCCTGCCGCTAAAACGGCGATAATTTTATCGCCGGTCTTGCTAATATGCCCCATGGTTCTAAAAAATCGTTAAAACATTTTGGTGCTTAAAAAAAAAAAATTCAAATTCAGCTTTTTCTAGTTGCCACGTAAAAGTCAATATCGTCTCTCTATAGAAGTTGTATTACCATAAGCAGGAGAAGGCCATACTTTTCTCAAGCGAAAGTGTCAATGTAAGAAAAATGTTCCAAATTTAGATCGTTTATTTTGAAACGAGTGAAGAAGCCGAATTCTTTCCCAGGACACGATGAGCCAATTCAAGATTACGCGTCCTGGCTGGGAAGCTCAATATTATCGGTGTCAGCTGCTGTAGATGACAAATCCAACGCCTCACAGAGAACGTCAATTGCACATAGATGGAATGTAGTGCTGCCAACAGTCGGTGCTGCGGCAGCTTGTGCGGCAGTTGTTACCTGGGTGCCTGTGGAGGAGTCATCTAACCCAGCAGGAGCGAACGGCACCTGTGGATTCTCCAGGAATGCATTCATCAGAATTGGAAGCCGCTGGGGACAACGCAGAGCATGGGCCTTTATGGGGTCCAGCATTGCATCCGTGTCCGGAGGCGCATCTGATGGAAATGTTAGACAAAGATCCAACGTGCATTCTTCTCCGCAGAACAGGCATCGAAGCACAGGTAAGATGCAGTCTATCCAGACTGGTCTAAATGATAGAAACCAGGAGGCACTGAGTTCTCGCAGGCAAGAAATGCCCAGAAGTTGCACCATGCGTTCACGGTATTTCCGCTCCAGGAGCGTGTTCACCATTCCCTCGGGCAGTGGGCTGTCCATTGCGTAGCAGCAATACTACAATCAGGATTTTTGCGATTAGAAACAAGATGAGCCGGAATCCTCCAAATACGCTTCCCAATACGGAGTGTATAAAATTTGGGATTACTCCGAGGACTGTCTGAAAGGTGCTTAACAGTCCTGACCCTATGGTCTTAAATAGGTGTACAATTCCGCTCGTATCTGACATGTTAAAGATACGTCCCACCATTTCGGAGAAATGAATGGGGCAGTTTGTAAGTATGAGTGCCTGTATCTCGGTCGAGGTCCTTACAACTTGAAGTTCATAGGTTTCTCGAGCGGAGGTTAAGGGCACGGGTTGCTGTAAAAGCATGGCTTTCAATCTGCTCAGAGTATCAAACTGTATAAAAGAAACATTCAGCGAAGGCCATAGCGTCACCTCCCCAAGTGTTTTCAGTGGCGGAAACAATACTTGCATACAGCAAGTAACCCTGGAGTTAACAGTCACTAGATATGCGACGCCCGGAAGCATCCCACAACAACCTTGATCATTTAACATTAAGTAACTCCCATTTGAGAGCAGCTGGAAAACCGGAGTGATCATGGCTGCTGGAGTCCCTGACATGTGACAAGATACGTTCGCCACTGAACCACTGCAGGCTGTATCTCGGTCGAGGTCCTTACAACTTGAAGTTCATAGGTTTCTCGAGCGGAGGTTAAGGGCACGGGTTGCTGTAAAAGCATGGCTTTCAATCTGCTCAGAGTATCAAACTGTATAAAAGAAACATTCAGCGAAGGCCATAGCGGCACCTCCCCAAGTGTTTTCAGTGGCGGAAACAATACTTGCATACAGCAAGTAACCCTGGAGTTAACAGTCACTAGATATGCGACGCCCGGAAGCATCCCACAACAACCTTGATCATTTAACATTAAGTAACTCCCATTTGAGAGCAGCTGGAAAACCGGAGTGATCATGGCCGCTGGAGTCCCTGACATGTGACAAGATACGTTCGCCACTGAACCACTGCAGGCTCCGTGTAGAGAAATATCCTGACACATGAGAGAACCGCTCAAAGCGTTCTTGCAGTTTGTACCACTCAGATACACTTCTCGATCCCCATTCCGGCATCGGTATCTATATGGTAACTCCCAAGTTTCCTTGATGCATCCCTTACCCATTTTTACATACTTGCCTGCCTGCCTTTGCTCAAGGCAGTATTGAAACTGAAACATAGTGACCGGCATAGTGATTTAGCCATGAATGAGCCATTCTGTTGATGGTGATTCGGCTACAGTGAATGGTAACCTTTCCAGTTTCTCAATACGCAGCATTGTATATTTGGCTCCCCTTTGTGCCATTTCTGTCTGTTTATCAGTTAGATTGTACTCTGAGAACAGAGACGTGGTGTTTATAAAACGCCATGGCACATAGCCTGCACGCAAAGATTGCAGCGTCCAGCTTAACATCATAATAGAACGTAGTTGAGATTGCCCGTGTTGTAACAAGGCCAGATCTTGTTCTAATATGTCGATTGCCGAGGACACAATGTTGCCTAAGGAGTAAATCCTGGAGGTCAAAGTAGTTAACTCATTATCCACCACTGCTAATGCTTTTTCTAAGTTAATACGGTCTATTTCTCGTATTCTTTCTGCGGCCTCTTGTTGGGATATTTTCCAGTTTTCATTATAGTAGGCATAAAGGCCTGCATATATGAAACGTTTCTGACGCTGTTTCTTGGGTCCCAGTAGAAAATCTCTAAGATCCATGTCAGGTGTCAGTAAGGTCAAGTGGTGTTTGACTTCTGTCAGTGTTGAGGTCTCTAGCCAATCAAGGCACAACTTCCCAACACTATACGATGTCACTACCCCTGGGTGTTGTCTTTGTACATAGCGTGGATCTGGCCTATGGATACTAAACCCTCTGGTTGTATTCATAAATCTCTGTTGACATTTGTTTGTGTCAATGGGCCAAACCAGCCATTCTGTCCAATCAGGATCTGATCTGTTGTACTGGAAAATGGCATCTAATCCTACCCCTTGTGTAGTTGAATTCTGCCACCCACCCATCTGAGATGGTGTTGGAAACCCCGGTGTGTTCATTTCCTTACCTTTGGCTAATCCAAGACAGGATGTCTGTTGCACAGTTTCGTTCAGAAATAAAATCTATCGTCCATTAATATGCATACTAAAAGTTATTAATAAACCTAGCCAGAAAATGAAAAATAAAATCCCAGTGATATACCATAGTTCTATCCAAGGTGACACCAGGTAAGTCTTTCTAAAAAAGTTCAAAAAGTCAATGAGTTTCTGTTGGAGGGATTTTTTGGCTGGCGTCGTTTCCGGCTCACTTGGGTCCAGTGAAAACGTATCAAAGTTCATGAAATAGCCAGAAGCAGTTCGATCAATTGTTGGAATTGCATCGGGATTTGTTGAAATCGCTGTGTTCTCTTGTCGAGGCACATTGACATAGATGTCTGTATTAGGTCTGATTGCAACTTGGTTGTTAAGTTGATTTTCATTTTGAAGATTAATTTCTTGTTGAAGTGGAACAAGTTCCATAGCATTGTTGCTTAGTCCTTCATTCCGTACAGGTGACTCTTCAAACGTGATGAGTCTTTCTGTTTGAACTTCTTGGATTGTAGTGAGAGGAGGGCGTCTGCTACTGTGGAGTCCACGAGGCCTACTGTTTAGTATCGGCCACATAGTGTGGTTTGATTAAGTCAATTGAGACGAATCTTTTCTCCTTTTTCCCGGCAAGAGGCGGCAGAAGTACAGTTCTTGTGCCGTGGATTGCAAGGACCGGTACAGGCTTTCTGTAGGATGGCCCAAATTCTTTCTTGTCAGCAATCTTCTCTCTGACTAGATCTCTGAATTTTGGGATCCAGATAGGTCTTGCCGTTACTGCCTTGACTTCCTCAGTGGCGGCCTGTTTCTGGAGCACGTTACTTTGTTGTCTCCTGGATTCATTTAGATCCTGTAAAACAGCCAAACGATCATGGATATCAAATGGTTTTTCATCCGCCACTGTGCCTTCACAATCAAGATCAGGTACCCACATTCTTGTCCCAAATAGGACCTCGTAAGGAGTGACACCTCCTAGAGAGCTTATTGGCTGATTATTGAGCGCGCGCTGTACCCCATAAAGGTGATCGACCCATCTACCGCCCTTGCCTAATACCCTAGCTGTTAAAGATTGCTTTAAGTCTCGGTTTTTCCTCTCCACAACAGAATTTCCCTCGGGATGGTACGGAGAGGAGTACCACAATGCTACGCCCATTCCTTCCATGGCCTCTTTGTAAGCCCGAGAGCTAAACGCCGGACCACGGTCAGAATGTAACGTGCCAACTGCGTATGTGCCGATAAAGACTCGCAAATCTTTTATAACAGTTCGAGCGTCAGCCGAGCGCTGAGGCCAAACCCATCGGAATCTAGAGCAGGAATCCATTGCAACCATGATATATTTCTTGGACCCATCAGATTGTAAGGGACCGCAGAGGTCCAAATACACACATGCGAGAGATTTGTCTGATTTCAGTAATGGTGTCTGCGTTGGGCGTGTTACGGTGGATCCTTTTATCTCCTGACAGATGTCGCATTTCAAGACATAGTCTTTAGTCTGCTTCGTTAACCCTGGCCACCAGTAGCGCTGTTTCAATAAAGAAATAGTTGCTGTAACACCTGTATGCGCAGAACCCAAACCCTTGTGTGCCGCTAAAATCAAGCCTAGCCTACGATCCATATTTGGTATTACTCTATCCCCCACTGCAGGAATCTGAGCATATGGAATGTTTTGTGCATCTAATTTGTAGGAGTACTTGAGTGGAAATTTCTTAGGTACTGCTGTGCTGCCTTTGCGTGAAGCATTGACAGCTACCATAATCTCACCGTCTACCCTCGTCTTTGAACGAGTAACTGCAGCTACGGCGGCTGTGCGAACAGCCCCTTTGCTGCTTCATCAGCCAATGAATTCCCTTCAACGTCAACGCCATCACGCTGATGACTCAGTGTATGTATCACGTGAGCCCTTGGTAGTTCGTTTCTCAACTCCACTACCTGTTCCCATAGCATTTTATGCTTTATTGTGCCACCTTTTGCATCTTTGAACCCGTTTTGTTCCCAATGATGTAGATATTCATTGTACGACTGTACACAGTAAAAGGGATCACACACAATTAGTGTGGGGAATTCGTGATCCGTATTTATAAGTGCCAGTATAAGTGCTTTGAGTTCTGCCAACTGATCTGTGCAGTCTCCTAAAGATTGCGTTTTTTGACAGCTTGGATGGAACTTGTCATCACGCATGCGACCTTTAACAATCGCACACGCTGCGCTGTAAGCTTGCTTGCTTCCTGTGGCTGGTTGAGCAGAACCGTCAGTGTAAATAATGTATTCATACTGACCTAGAGGCAAAATTTCATTTGGTAGAGGGTATTCTTGTTCGTATTGCAGGAATGCCTGTGTTTTTAAACTTGGATCAAATCTGTATTCAACATCCGTTGCAGTAAGAGAATTAGCCCATTGTATCCATCTTGGATGTAAGGCTTTAGCATTTGGAATGCTAGCTTTTGTAACAGCTTCTAAAGTTGGTACTGGGGTCACAACAATTATGCGTTTACCCTGAGCCAGAGCTCTTTCTCTTGCTACAGCGGTCTGCACTGCTGTAAGGATTTTTTCTGTTGAAGTGAAACGCATTTCTGCGTTCGTATACAGGTGTGATTTGTATGCGATTGGAACTGTTTCACCTTCATTAAAAGTTAAATAAGTGTACCCGCATTGACCCGCTATTACTCGGATCACTAAGTTCTGTGAGTTTACGCGTGTCTGTAAATGTTTAGAAGCTATCATGTCTTCCTGTAGGGAACGCAGGATATTTGTGTGTTCCTGTGTCCATTGTTTGACTGAAAAATCAGGTTTTATTAAGTCGTAGAAAGGTTTTACTCTTTCTGTGTAATCCAAAATGTATGTTCGACCAAAATTTAGGAATCCCAGAATTGATTGTAAATTCTTTAATGATTTTGGAGGTTGGAGCAGCGCACACTTTTCTAAAAAGTTAGCTGCCAGGCTTTTTCCCTCACTTGACAGCTTGTATCCTAAAAACAGGACATTGAGGTTGGCAATTTTTGATTTTTTAAAATTAAATTTGTAGCCCTCATAGGCGAATCCCATAATAATGGTGCTCACCATGGTCAAGTGCCTCTTTAAGTCATCTTCCGTCAGATAAATATCATCCACATAGGACAATGCTTCTTCATCCAAATTTTGGAGTAACTCTGTTACCCTTGCTGAGAACAACCCCGGGCTTTACTTGTACCCTTGGGGGAGTCGGCGGAATTGCAGTTGGGACCCTAACGCACTGAATGCGGTCAGATACCTGCTTTCAGGCGCTATATTTTGGCAGAAAAATCCATTTGAGATATCAAGTGTTGTTTTGTATTTTTTCCGCACAATGTTATTCATTAATGCGGCACTGTGTGCATTTTGAACTGCAAATGTCTTTGTGCAAGTGTTTAAATGTCTGTAATCTAAAACTAGACGATATGTATTGTCAGGTTTGGCTACGGGAAACAAAGGATTGTTCATAGGTGAAGTGCAATTTTCTGTCACCCCCTGGTATTCTAGTTGGTCTAGAATCTCCCTGACTTGTTCTTTAGCTTCCTGCTTGATAGGGTATTGCCTTTGAGCATTTGGGGAAACTTTTAACGGGATCACATGGCGGGTTGACTCCTCATCCCAACCAGCATGATTTTTGTAAAATGCTGGAGCTAGGGCAACCGCCCACTCCTGCGCATATGCATGTTTTAGGTGAATGGGAACGAGGTCGGAAAAGGCTGGAAAAATTATTGTTTCTCCCCTAGGGCACTCCATGACGAATGCTGGTGGCCAGTCTTGTTCTGCTAATAGAATGTCATAACCAGATGACATATTTTTCCAAAAGAGACCCTTAACTTTTCTGGGCTTGTCCCCCTCCATCCGGAGTGTTATCTCATGTAACTTATGTGGGACACTTACCCGAGTATCAGGTGTTTCCACCGTGATATACTCACTCAACTCCGCTGTCACCAGAAATTCCTTCAGGTTCTGGCGAGCTATTGTTACTTCTGCCGTGCTGTGTAGCATCGTCAGAGCCCATTCCCCGTTCAGAAGCTGTGTCCTCAGAATTCTGGGCATGTCCGATCTTGAGACCTGCTACCTTCTTGTTTTTGAACTGAGGTTTTGATTTTTGTTTATCCTCTTTTTTAGGTGCGTAGTCCGCAGCATGTTGCGTGTCTCTGGACTTTGTACGCTCCTTTGATCGAACTTCCCTCTCGGAGTTTCACGATGAACCCTGAAAGGAACGAGAGGAACGAGTATCAGTATCCTGATACCTGTCAGGTTTTTAATGTTATCCCTATTCCTGAGGTTATACCTCTTTTCAGAGGGCTCCTGTTGAGGAGACCTACCTCTGGATTGTGATCTGTTGTCTTTAGACTTTTGTTGTTTTTTATTATCCCACTTCTTTTTAGAAGAAGTAGGTGTCTGCTTTGTAGTGTCCTTTTCAGGACTGCCCACCAGTTGTGGTTTTAATGCTTTCCCACCTAGACTGTCTCTGCCTAGTTCTGCATACGAAGTTTCAATTATTTTGGGTAGTTCGTGTTGTTGATCTTCTGGACAGAACTCCCTTAGGCGTTGGCAGATCGCCACAGAAGCTGCTTCCCCCTTAATGTTAGCTAGTATTATGGCTGAGACCTGCTCAAAGTTGTTCAGCAACTTCATCCCTAGGTTAAGGGCAGGCTCTGCTCCGTACTCATTTTGCATCTGTTTCAATACGTCAGGTACTACTGCTAAGGACGGGATACCATGTGTTCTGGTATATATGGCAGCAAAGACTGAACCCCAAGAGGTGCAGTCCTCTAGTTGTGGTGTGAGACCCATGGGCAAGCAGATTGTTAGGATTCTGTGTTTATCACTGGTTGTAGTATTCGGGAATACTGCTTCAAGCTGAGTTATTTTCTGAGCTATCCAGAATGGGATTTGTTCGCGTTTTGCTGGCATTTTGCCCATTATCGCGTGTAATGTTTGTGGAGTTATTTTATTAACTGTACTCTGGACTGGAGTGTCTTGTGCTGCAGCTGGTGCAGGCTGAACTGTTAATGTCCTCATCACAAATTGTGTGAGGTTTCTGTAGATTTTAATTAAATCTCTGTGTTGTACGAGTAAGTCTGGCTGTGGCATTGTGTTAATGTTAGGATGCGGTGTGTATGCCGCTAATATGGGCCATGTGGTTCCTGCTCCTCCGAGCGGGCTTAATCTTGCTCTTCCTCGTACGTGGGGTAGGGCGCCTTTAAACCAGTAATTATGCTCCTGGTAAGTGAGCGGGACCTCTACTTCCTCAAAGCGAGTATAGTCCGCTGGTGTTTTACCTTCTAGGTAGTAGTGAAACACATTTGTAATTGCATTTACTGCTTGGAATGTAACCCACGAATAGAACACCTCTGTTTTATTAGATTTGTGTGCCTCAATCACGAAAATTACTGTACCACCCCTGGCTCTTAAGCCATGTTCTAGAAGTTTTATGGTGACTGCCCTTCTGAAATTTGGTGCGATTTGTATTGCATCTTCAGGGTCTTCTGTTCCGAAGAGGGCTGTGTCAACTCTCCTTGATTCGTCTGTGTCTTCCACCATTTTTAATTGGAAGAAGGGAGATTAAAGAGTTTTTAAGATAAGGTGTAAGTGCACAATTGTAGGACCTAAATATCCTTCAAGCGTGAGTAACCAACAGCCAATAAATAGTATTCTCATACTACTCAGCTGCGGCGGATTTAGTGCCCGCCCACTCCAGAAGTCTCTGGGGTTTTGTGAGTAGGTTCTCTGAGAATAGCACGACTGAACTACTCAGATTCTACTGTTAAATAAGTACCAATCCAACGTTGGTGGCGCCATGTCGTGTAGCTCCTATAGTACCCCTGCAGGACCTGCGCGTTTGGATAACATATACTGCGGACTTGGTGGCAGACTAGCTCTGAGCACCCCCACCGTATATGTTAGCCTGGTTTTGCATTAGCTAGCTCGCAGTGCCACTAGTGTCTCCTCTTATCAGGGAGAGATTAGTTTCTGGCAACCTTAGAACATGACAACCCTGATTCCCTCAGAATCGTGGAAACAATGTACTACCTTTCGCTCAGTCACTCGTGCTCACTTATTCGGTTTGTCTCAGAGAGTTACACAGAATAAACAGTCGGGCGTTTCAATAAGTATTTATTGAACAGTTGTTATTCTAGTGTAAAATATATGTGCTGCGGTAACCAGCAGACAATAGCAGAGATATATGATCAGCAGTACGATAAAAGCAAAGGGATAGAACAGCTCTACCATATTGCGATAATCATGAGTACGTACATGAATATAAAAGCATTATGCAAGTGCACGTACTCCTACGATGCCTACCTAGATGTACCTGTGTGTACCTAGCATATGTGTGTAGGTCTTAGAAGCAAAGAGCCAAGAATCCTCCTAGGATTTAGTCGAACCCCCATACCTGAATAGAGAGAGTGTGGGACCCCGTCCTGGTCTCGAGTTGGACACCCCGTCCGGGTTGTGTCAGACCACTGTCAGCTTGAGCGACTGCATGCAGGAGCCTCAGCGTCTCTGGTCAGTGTGTCAACATGGAAGTCTCGGTTCCCTCTGCTTTACCGGGGCAAGTTGTGGTGTATTTATACCCTAAAGAGTCTCATTCCTCAGTATGGTTTGTATTGGACATGAGGAAGACGTCAGGGGTGAACTTTGTACATACATATTATGCCGGTGGTGTATTCTTAGAACGCCATGCATAATTAATGAGTACAGTGTGGGCCTGTGTTTGGAAGAACCCTGCTGCATTCAAAACCACAGGATAGATAACGTTCAGCCCTCAGAGCTCGTTGTGTACTAGCTGGGAGCAATGTAGGTGAAAGATCATGCCTAAATAAGGAGTCATACTATAATAGGACATGTACAGTTGTGACCATAATTGGGCATATGCGGCCATGACCATAATTGGGCAAGTACGAATATGACCATATTAGGGTAAATATGAATATGTCCATTTTTGGGCATGTACGAACGGATATACATTAGTGCATCTATGCGGGATATAACAGAAGGGACACAAGTCAATGCTTATTTAATTTTCGCAAATACATTTTTGACTTTATCAGGCTACCGCAAAGATTCAGCAGTATCTTTACGAACAAATTCTTGCAAAGGCTTGGCCAACTCTGCATCATCCAGAATTCACTGTCTAGAGTACCCAGCCATTCCCAAAGAATATAGGTACCTGAAAAACAGTTACAGGGTGGGGCAACTTACGAGTGGCTTCAACACTTTCAGAGGATACCTGGCACTTGCCACCAGAAATTTCATGGCCACAATTTTTCTCTGATGCCTTGTGCCCCTTCTTAGAGCCAGTTCTGTGAGGTGATAGATGGTGCCCTCCTTGCTCTGATCTAGAGAAGCAGACGCCAATGATAAATCTTCAACATATTGAAATAGAGTAGATCCCCCGGGAAACAAATATATCCAAATCTTTCTTTAGGGCTTGCAAAAAGATTCAGGGAGAATATGTCAATCCTTAAGAGAGACAGTTTCACGAAAGCTGGGATCCTCAGAAAGTGAACGAGAAAAGTCACTGACTCTCCTCATGCATGAGGATGGAAAAGAAAGTGAAACAGAGAGCAGTCATAGTGAACCATTGGGCATTTGCAGGCATGCAGGAGATAATCACCACATTAATAATGGACCTATGGTCCTGCATGAACCTGTAGACATTGGCTTTCCCTGTCTTGCGTATCGGGAGGATTGGGATGCTACATCTACTAACAAACTCTACTAACATAGGTACTAGAAACCACTGCTTAATCAAATTTGCTATTACAGGGCATATTCCTTCCTCCACCTTGGGATTTAGGCAGGTATGGAGGAATTCTGGGTAACTTCTTCTGTGGGTCACCCTTCCATCAAGTAGGTGAATCCCACATTGTTGGCCCTGTGAACCACAATGTTTATGGCACCAGTAAAAGTAATTCTGATAAATCAGGTGACATGGAAATGGAATTTGCTTCTTCGTATTAATTCAAACTTTCAATTAAATAATGCAAGTATCTTACTCTCTTGTCTTTGACTTATATTCAAGAACACTCCTTCTGGGGTACAAAACACAATGCAAATTAAATTTCAGAGCATACCCCTTCCTAACAAGTTTGTCAGAGAACAGGGACTATGCAAAAAGGAGTACTTATCACTAATGGGTTACACAGACATAGACACCGGATCAGTAATGTGGTGGGGAACTGCTTTATTGGAAATATTGACTGCGTCTATGGGCATAGAGGTAAAGGGCTGTCCTTGAATTTGGGGTAAGGATTCTGAGTGATTTGATGATACCCAGGTAGCTCAGTGAGTCCTGGTGCACTGGATGTAGTTTTAGAGCAATCTCACTTCCAGTGCCCCAGCTGACCACATGGCTGCCATCCAATACGATAGTCAATTCATTCTTACATTTCGGCAACAATTCCTGAATAAAAGCAGCAACCACTGCTTCCTGAGCATATCAATCATTTGGGCTATGCCTGAATACCTTTCAAATGCATCCTTAAGTCTGTCTAAATAATGTGCTGGTGCCTCACTCATTTTCTGCTTACAACAGGAAATTGGTCACTGACGAAGGCCAGGTGGCCGATACGCGTGTGTTAGCTTCCTGATTTCCGAAGCAAACTGGAATAAATGAATTTCAAGCATATTGAGCCCGAGTGCGCAGCCTTCTGTTTTCACGTGTGGAGACGGTGTGGGTTGAAAGTATTTTCGCGGCCCGCCTCCGCAAGCTGTAGTACCCGCACTATTGAGAGCAGCGAATTTTGGCGGATTCTCTCATGTGTTAGATATATATATATATATATGTACACTGAAAAAACCACAGGTTTCAGGGACATTATTGCCCGGGGGATGAAGTCCACTTTAGTCCTGAGGTCCTCAGGATACAAGAGGACCTCTTCGCCCCACCAGCAATGCGCCAAGAGGCGCGTTTGCAGAGTGGTGTAAATGTTTTAATGTTGTAATTTTAAAATTCAATATGAGGTATTTTACCATTTATGAATTTTTTACTAACAACGTTAAGTTATTAATTTGCGTCCTAGCTTCTAAAGTAATTATTTTGGAGTTAGTTTTAGGGTGTATTGTGTATGTGACACTGTTTTTTACTGCAGCTAAGGTTGTAATTCTACCATGTCTACTAAGCCACTTTGCACGTGATGATAATTAATGAGCACCTGTCACTTTAAAAGAGCTTGCATACCAGTAGTAAGATGTCATGTGATCAAGGCTCGGACGAGCCGAAACGTTATGGCGGCATCGCAAGTAATAAATCTAATTTAATGCACTGAAATTTGGTCCGTGTCCGTGTTGTGGCAGGATTGCTACGAGGGAAACGCGGAGTGTGGTGATATTATTGGCCGCCAAGTTTCAGGTGGCCCTACACGGGACCCCTTTCCAGATTGGACAACGCGTGAAGTTGAAACGAGCAGTTCCGGGTTGCTCCCGGAAAAGCATTCTTCGAATTCCTGGAGGAATACACGGCGTTTGACCCCCCTGAACCTGTACCACGAACGGATACCGGGAGAAGCACTGAAACGGCCGAGTCGGAGGACGCGGAAGTACCGGTGGGTAACCGGGACCGAAAGATTGCAGGTAATCGGGGTGGAAGGGAGAGTGCAGTGAGTGGAGTTGGCGGGAAGATCGGAGGCCATAATTCACTCACGGAGAAAAATACAAAGAACTTGCATTATGTCAGCCGACATCTTACGTGATAGGGAGGCAGCGGCTTCTAATATGTTTTCAGACACCCTCCCATTACCGATGAACTTTCAAGATAAACACAATGGTGACAAAAGTAATGATGTCAGTAATATCAAAGAGAAATTTAAATCATTAGAAAAAAAGATGCGCAGCGAGCAGAGTAAATGGTGGGAATCGCGTTCCCTACAGCGATATATTGACGTCAACAGGATTCCGAGGGGGTTAAGAATTCTCACGGCCCCCAGTTACGAAAATCCCAATCCTGAGCTCATGCGAGAATGGGCAGCAAGTAATTTGGATTCTTCACGGAGATTGGTATTAATACTTATCAAATACGCGGACATTGACAGAGCACAGCTCCTTAAGGAAATAGAGGAGATTAATGATGAAATAGGCAAATACGAAGGAACCGAGAATAAGGACAAATTAAGAAGTGAGATGATGATGAGGCTAAAGAAAGAGGAGGACAAAATCAAAGAGAGAAAAGCCTATAAATTTCAAAGAGACCGCAATGATTATGAACTGGGGCAGATTTTTACTTTTGCTAAGAAATATGATGCGATGAGGGTATCTAAATTCAGGACTGTAATAAATGACAAAACAAACAGTAAGGATAAGTCTGCAACAGGTGACACTTCCCAATCTGACAATAGTTCAGCGTGTGGCAGCGAATCAGAGTCGGAGATGAGAAACCCGGGGAGTAATCAACAAAAACCTAGACCATCACCGGGGGAGGAGATTAATTTTTTATGCGACGAAAGGAGGAAGACACTCCGCCCCAGACCAGAAAGAATAAACGAAGCCGGAGTAACTACAAACGGAGGCAGAGGAGCAAGGCAAGTAAACGGCGCACAAAATTACTACAAAAAACGGGGAAGGGGCCTGTGGCAACAAAAGAAACAGAATTGAATGGCAATACAAACAAAACAATAGTCAATTTGTCCCAGGTGATACTAACAGAAAAAGAGAAAAATATCTTATGCCTGGGACTATCATATGCACCAGGTATTAACTTCGATTATGCCTCAACAAGACTTGATATATACAAATCTGTAAGGAAATTGAAACTGAGGAAGTTCCATCTACAAAGCAAGCCTCAAATAAAACCGGCAGAACTTGTCTATACTACAAACCTGACACAGTCAGATGTCCCCATACTCAATGAGCTGGCAGAGTTATGGGAATCAGAGGGAGCAGACTATGTACAGTCTACAGGCCAAAGTGATAATGTGGGAAGACGTGAGATGGCCAATAGTGACATAACAAAAGTGAAGATATCTACACCATTCAAACCCACATCTACCTTCAATCCCATCACACCCCGTGACTGCATAGATATTTTTCACGATTCGGTCATAGCGCAAATCAAGAAATTGAATAAAGCCACTCAAGCGAAGCATTTTTATTACAATAAGCAGAACCAACAATATAAGGCTCTAATAAGAAAATTACGCAACAACAAGAACTTAGTAATACGAGCAAGTGACAAGGGGGTAACATTGTACTGTGGCCGTTAGAGGATTATAAGAAAGAGGCATTCTCACAGCTAAATGATAGGGAGTGCTACACTCGAGGTACAGCACAGACCATTAAAGAAGCCAACAGAGTATACAACAGTAAATTGTCAGGGTGGAAACACAAAGGCTTGATCTCGTCTGATGAATTTAAATTTTTAAAAAAGATAACCCGGTTATTCCATCAATGTATTTCATCCCTAAGGTACATAAGGACCCTGATAAGCCACCAGGGAGGCCTATCATATCGGCCAGGGAGGGACCATTGGAGAACACTTCTAAGTACATTGACTATTTCTTACAGGATTATGTCAAATCACTCCCTTCATATGTACGAGATACTGGTGACTTTTTGATGAAAATCAAAGATGTGATATGGCAAGAAGACATGTGGAGGCTGGCATTAGATGTAACGTCACTATATACCAGTATCAGGCACAAAGATGGTATACGAGCTACTGCACATTTTCTTGCTAAAAGACCCCCGGAAGACAAAGAACACAATGAAATGCTATTAGAGATGTTGGAATTTTGCTTGTGTAACAATAATTTCATGTTTTTTAATCTCATTTATCATCAAATCAGGGGAGTAGCTATGGGGGCCAGCTTCTCTCCCAGCTACGCCTGTCTGCATATGGGCTACTGGGAGGAGTTGGTCCTCAGGGACACGTACAAGCAGATATTTGATAATAATGTCGTGATATGGCTGCGCTATATTGATGATTTATTTATCCTTTGGAAAGGCGATCAGCATCTTGCACACGATTTTGTGAACTTGTTGAATGTAAATGAACTCAATCTGCATTTTACTGTTACCATGAGTCAGACGTCTGTCACCTTCTTAGATACAGAGGTGTACATCATGGGGAAGAACATAGAAACTAAACTCTATATGAAACCAACATCAGGGAATTCTACATTACATGCAAGTAGTGCACACCCCAAGCATCTTTTGAATAGTATTCCATATGGGAGATGCTACGCCTTAAACGGATTTGCAGTAACCAACAGGACTTGAGGGAGGCACAGGCAAACAGTAAGAAAAGGTTTCTTGAGAGAGGGTACACGGAAGATGTGATTAACAGGGCAATAGTTAAGTCAAATATACTTGAGAGAGAGGACCTCTTGAAAAATAAAAAAGATCTGCAGGTGGTGAGCGGGCAGTCGGCACCACACGTGAAGCAGAAACCTAACCAAGTGAGGTTCATTATGAGATACAGCCGATAACAGAATAGTCTCGAAAAAATCATTAATAGGAGCTGGCCTTTGGTTCTGAATGACCCTGTGATAGGACCAATTTTACCACGGAGGGTGTCTGTCACTTATAGCAGGGCACCTTCCATTCGTGATTCTTTGGTTAACACAAATCCAGAAGCCATTGAAAATACAAGCTGGCTTTTGAACAATAAGGGTTTTTTTAAATGTAAAACCTGTAAGGCCTGCCAACATGGTGTCAACACCAGGACATACAAAACACCATTTGGTGATAGGGAGAATAAGATCCAGAAGCTCCTCACTTGCAAGACAGAGTATGCGGTGTACGTACTTGAGTGCCCTTGTGGCCTCCAGTATGTGGGAAGCACCAAATTGCCTGTCCACAAGTGCATTTTGCAGCATCTCAGGGCCATTACCAACCAAGATAACACGTACCCTGTAGCTAGACATTTCAGGGAGGTGCACCAGAGTAGAAACAATGATCTCAGGTACTTTGTGATAGATGCTATACCACCCAATAGGAGAGGGGGAGATCGTGAATCCAAACTGAGAAGACTGGAAACTAGATATATCATCCAACTTGACACAAAGAACCCTGCGGGGCTTAATGTGACGGAAGATTTGCACACATGTTTAGGATAGGGAGTAAGGTTAGCACACAGGCATAGCAATATTTATAAGTAATGAAACACATAATCAGAATTCATTGCCAGGTTTCCCCCTTGCCTTGAAAATCTAAGAGATTACTCTGGGAAGTATCAATCCACTATATATATATAAAAACATTTTTTAACATACAGTATAAATTTGTTTTTTAATACAATATTTTATTGTATTTTATTGTATTACGTAATTCAATATAACATGTATTTAAGTATATATTTATTTATTTATATATCTATATTGTTGTATTAGTATGTGAATTGATTGATGATCTATATATTCTTACCGTTAGGTAAATATTGGATTAGGTGACATCTTACACCAACATAGATTAACAACAAATATACAGGGTAGATATAAGTATAATGATTTTACAAGGGATAGGTGCAATACAAGCTAGCAAATCCTTAATGGTGCATTCCTTAACACACTCATGTGATATTAGCAATCTTACAATTCTGTTTTAATAGTTTATTGCATATAAGCAGTAAACGCATAATGCGCAACAAGTTAATGATATGACATTATACTAGACATCATAAATTTATTTTTAACTGTTTTACGCACACAATGGGGATCGTACATACATACACTTTGCACTTGGCACTTTCCACACAGTTTTTAGACATGGTTTTAGACAACAGGATTGCATTAACAAGCGGTGGATTCATCCACGCTATTCTGGTATCAATATGTAATTTGCTATTTTGGTATCAATAGGCAATACACTCAAGCGCGATTATAGCAGACCCATTTAAGGGGATATACCATGCATATCAGCAGCGCATACACATAGGGATAATACAGGTCTTTTACTTATAAAAATGTTTTAATGTTGTAATTTTAAAATTCAATATGAGGTATTTTACCATTTATGAATTTTTTACTAACAACGTTAAGTTATTAATTGCGGTCCTAGCTTCTAAAGTAATTATTTTGGAGTTAGTTTTAGGGTGTATTGTGTATGTGACACTGTTTTTTACTGCAGCTAAGGTTGTAATTCTACCATGTCTATTAAGCCACTTTGCACGTGATGATAATTAATGAGCACCTGTCACTTTAAAAGAGCTTGCATACCAGTAGTAAGATGTCATGTGATCAAGGCTCGGACGAGCCGAAACGTTATGGCGGCATCGCAAGAAATATATCTAATTTAATGCACTGAAATTTGGTCCGTGTTGTGGCAGGATTGCTACGAGGGAAACGCGGAGTGTGGTGATATATATATATATATGTACACTGAAAAAACCACAGGTTTCAGGGACGTTATTGCCCGGGGGATGAAGTCCACTTTAGTCCTGAGGTCCTCAGGATACAAGAGGACCTCTTCGCCCCACCAGCAATGCGCCAAGAGGCGCGTTTGCAGAGTGGTGTAAAAAGGGGCGTGGCCTCGGACCACCTCTCAGCAATCCCACTGAGTGGGGCTTACTGGAGGAACCTGGTGGGCTAGTTGGCCCCCAGGGACCCTCAGGATTCAAGGGGACTTAATCCCCCAACTTAGAACGTGGCAGGAGGCGCGTTTGCAGAGTGGTACAGGGAGGGGCTGGGGCCTCCGGGGAGATGCGCTGGCTTTTCTTTATTTTGTTAGAAGGGGGGCTGTGAGGCCCTAATTCTCTTAATATTTTGAGGGCCCTGGGGATCCCATCCCCCAGGGCCGACCCATTTTTTAAAAAACATTTTTAAAAAACATTTTTTTTAAATGGGAAGGGGGCCACGCGGCCCTCCTCCCGAGGCCGATTTCGGTCCCGGGGGCCCCATCCCCGGGGCATGGCCTCGTTTATGATTATTTTTTTAAATTATTAATAGGGAAGGGGGGCCGCGTGGCCCCCTTTCCCTGGGCCACTATTGGCCCCGGGGACCCCACCCCCGAGGCCTGGCCTTCTTTTTAATTTAATTACGGGAGGGGGCCGTGTGGCCCCCCTTCCCTGGGCCACTTCTGGCCCCGGGGACACCAAACTTTATTATTAATTTTAGAGGGGGGCCGCGTGGCCCCCCTCCTCAGGCCAATTATGGCCCCGGGGACTCCATCCCCCGGGGCCAGCCTTATTTTTAAAAAACATTTTTAATTAAAAAGGGGAGGGGGCCGTGTGGCCCCCCTCCCGGGCCACTTCTGGCCCTGGGGACCCCATCCCCCGGGGCCGGCCCTCACGTTGGGGACCGTGGAGGGAGCCCCAATGCCCCAACGGTCCCTGCCGGTTCCCCGCCTCCTGCGGGAGCGGGCATTGCTTTTGGGCAAGGGGAGCTGCTGACATGCAGCTCCCCTTGCCCAAAAGCAATTCTGTGTTGCTTCTTGGAAGCGAGAGCAGTTTTCCTGCTCTCGCTTCCAATTAGCAAAGCAGTGTTTGTTATGCAATGTCCCTGGGTGGGCACCCCGGGACATTGCAGGAGCCGGCCCTGGGGGGGTGGCAGTCTGCAGGCCATCGAGGGCTCCAGGAGGGGGGCCGCGCGGCCCCCCTCCCATCGTCAAAATAGCCCTGGGGCGGTGGTGATCCCCGGGGCCCGGGGGTCCGCAACGGACCCCCACCCGTAATTAAAGTTTGCCCCGGGGAGGTGGTGGTCCCCGGGGCTTGGGGGGACTTGGGGGGCCCGTGAGCCCCCGCACATAATTAAGGATGCCCCGGGGAGGTGGCGGTCCCCGGGGCAGTGTGGGGAGGGGCAGGAGCCCCCCCACACTTCTTTAATTATTTTTAAGCCTGGGGGAGGTCCCCTGGACTGCAGGGGGCCGCGTGCCCCCGCATATAATTAACTAAGCCTCGGGGAGGTGGCTGTCCCCGGGGCTGCAGGGCCCCCGTGGGCCCCTGCAAATTAATTGCACATTGCCCCCGGGACCTGACCCACCCAGGGGCTTATACAAAACAAAGCGCCGCGCTTCGTTTTTTTAGGGTTTTTTCGGCCGGATTTGCGCACCCAGCGCGAATTTGGCTGATCTTTTTTCTTTTTATGCTTTTTTTGGGCCTGGGGGTCCTTGTGGGACCCCCTGAGCAGGCCTAGGGGGTCAGGGTGTTTCTACCCTGCCCCCTTTTCTTGTTTTTTATCTTTGTTTTACTGTTTTCTTGTGACTCGGTTTTACCGAGTCACAAGATGGCTGCCAACACTTCCAGGTTTGGAGTGTTGGCAGCCAATAAGAATAAAGCTCGTGCTCGGGAGGGTTCATGAATCCACCTCGGTGCTCAGATATATACATTTTTATTTTTTTAATTTCTCAGCAACTACTGAACGGATTTACACCATTTTAAAAAAAGGTCGCTTTCTGAACCAAGAGCTAATTTGGTGTAATTCCGTTCCGCAGTTCGGGCTGTAGCAGGGGCCAAAATTCCTATAGAAATTAACATGGAGAAAATGCGTTTTGTGACCCCCTTTTTTCTCGGCCCCTGCTTGACGAATCACCCCGAAACTTTCACGACAGGAGCTGTCCTGAGCGAACCATTATTTTTGAAAATTTCGCGAAGATTCGTCAAACGGCGCCAAAGATATTGGCAAAAGAAAAAACGCATTTTGAATAGAAACAAGGTCCTAACTATAACTGCCTACTGGCGACCACCAGTAGGTAATATATATATATATATATATATATATATATACACACACAAAAGTAACATAAAATAATGTTTAACATATATATTTAAAACGTTTTTTATTATAGAATGTATACAAATAATAACAAATTGTAACAAATACATTAACAATTAAGAATACAAAAATACAACTTAAAAGATGTTTAAGAAATAAAAACATTACAAAATATATATACTTAAAACACCTCCCAACCTACTACTCCAAAAATCCACCAGCCAAAAAACGTAAATAATTCTTCATGACAATTAACAACACACAATCATTTAACACAATACTAAACAAATAATAAAACAATATTACAGTCAAGTAGGATACACATTTTTGAAATCAATCAAATAATCTAGTTAGCCAATTAAAAATTATAACAACTATATAACTTTATTTAAAATTATCTATTAAATAAATTACAAATACAATAATTTACATATGTAATAATTAATTTAGTAAATAAGAAATAAAAATTACAAATAAATATTAAATGCATTTCTCACCCTATTCCCCTACAAACCCCACCACTCGCCAACAATTAATTCAAATAAAATGAAACGAAAATCATGAAATATGTCACCAAATCAAAAACAACTATGCAAAAAAATTAATCACACAAAATTTTAAAGTAATTGTAACCTACAAAACGTAAACTGATGAAACACAAAATAATTTAAAAAACGATTGTATATACAACTAAATGAAGAAAAAAAATATATATGTGTCTGTGTGTGTGAATATATATATATATATATACACATATATATGTGTGTATATTATCTACTGGCGGTCGCCAGTAGATAGTTATAGTTAGGACCTATTTTCCATAGGAAATTCGCAACATTCTATTTCCAATACCTTTGGCGCCGGTTGACGAATCTTCGCGAAATTCTCAAAACTTATGGCCCGCTCCGGTCCGCTCCTATCCTGAAAGTTTCGGGGTGATTCGTCAAGTGGGGCCGAGAAAAAGGGGGTCCCAAACGTGTTTTCCCCATGCAATTTTCCATAGGAACCTTTAGTCGCAGCTACAGCCCGAACTGCTGAACGGAATGACACCAAATTTGGCAAAAAGGTAGCCCTCGGTTCAAAGTCGTGCCTCTTGCTTAAATGGTGTAAATCCATTCAGTAGTTCCTGAGAAAATCAAAAGTAAAATCACATATATATCTGTGGCCGCTTAGGGTCCACGTACCCTACCGATCACGAGCTGCATGCTAATTGGCTGTCAAGTGGCTGTCAACACTCCAAATCAGGAAGTGTTGGCAGCCATTTTGTGCTCTCGGTAGAACCGAGGCACAGAAACAAGTCGCAAAACGCAAAAAGGGGCAGGGTAGAAACACCCTGACCCCTAGGTCTGCTCAGGGGTCCCACAAGGACCCCTGGGCAGAAAAAGCATTTAAAAAATTAAAAAACGTCGGGATGCGCTTAGGGTGCACGGATCCCGCCGTGATAAAAAAAAAATCGAAGCGCAGTCTCCCGCGCTTCGAGGCTATTTTGCCCCCGGGTGGGCCAAGTCCCGGGGGCATGCGGGGGTGGGTTTATATTTTATGGGGGGGGCCTCTAAGGCCCCCCAAGCCCTGGGGACCACCACCCCCCCCGGGGCTTCAAATAAATAATGGTGGCGGGTGGGCACACAGCCCCCCCGCAGCCCCGGGGACCGGCCCCCTGGGGCTATTTTTAAAAATTAAATAACCTGTGTGGGGGGCTCCAGCCCCCCCCACACGCCCCGGGGACAGCCACCTCCCCGGGGCACTAACAAAGAAATGTGGGGTCCGTTTCGGACTCCGAAGCCCGGGACCACCACCTCCCGGGGCTCAGTTGATGTTGGGAGGGGGCGCGCGGCCCCCTCCTGGAGCCTGTGGTGGCCCTGGGGACCGCCACCCCTAGGGCCAGCTCCTGCAGTATCCCGGGTGTCTACCCCGGGACACTGCTGTTTGCAATGGCAGGGCGGGAGCCTCGTGGCTTCCGCCCTGTCATTGCAAAGTTGCTAGCTTCATTGAAGCGAGAGCAGGAAACCTGCTCTCGCTTCAATGAAGCAAAGCAGATTGCTTTTCCATAAGGGGAGCTGCATGTCAGCAGCTCCCTTATGGAAAAGCAATGCCGGCTCCCGCAGGACGCGGGGAGCCGGCGGGACGATGCGGGGATTGGGGACCCCCACGGTCCCCAACGAGTGGCCAGGCCCCGGGGATGGGGTCCCAGGGGCCATTAGTGGCCCGGAGAGGGGCCACACAGCCCCCCTCCCCCAAAAAAAGGTTAAAAAAAAAAGGTAAAGGCTGGCCCCGGGGATGGGGTCCCCGGGGCCTTAAATGGCCTGAGGAGGGGGGCCACGCAGCCCCCCTCCAAATATTTTTATATAAAAAAAGAGGGCATGCCCCGGGGGATGGGGTTCCCGGGGCCAATAGAGGCCCAGGGAAGGGGGGCCACGCGGCCCCCTTCCCGTTTAAAAAAAAAAAAGAAAATCCTCATGCCCCGGGGGATGGGGTCCCCGGGGCCAAAAGTGGCCGAGGGAAGGGGGGCCACGCAGCCCCCCTCCCATACAAAAAACAATTAAAGAAAAAATAAAAAGACCGGCATCATGCCGGAGGCCCCGCCCCCTCCCTGCAGCAGTCTGCAAACGCGCCCCCAGGTGTGTTGTAAGAAGGGGAAGTAATTCCCCTTGAATACTGGGGGTCCCTGGGGACCAACTAGCCCACCAGGAACCTCCAGTATGCGCCAGGGGGCTGCGTTGCAGAGAGGTGTACAGAGGCCACGCCCCTTTTACACCTCTCTGCAACGCAGCTCTGGGCGCTTTTGGAGGTACATGGTGGGCTAGTTGGACTCCAGGGACTCTCAGGATTCAAGGGGACTTAATCCCCCAACTTAAAATGCGCCACGGGGCGCGTTTGCACAAGAGGTGAAGGGAGGGGGCAGGGCTTCAGGTGACATGTGTGCAAACAGGCCCCGTGGCGCGTTTTAAGATGGGGAATTAAATCCCCTTCAATCCTGAGGGTCCCTGGGGGACAACTAGCCCACCAGGTACGTCCAGAAAGCGCCACAGAGCTCCGTTGCAGAGAGGTGTAAAAAGGGGCGTGGCCTCTGAACACCTCTCTGCAACGCAGCTCCCTGGCGCATACTGGAGGTACAGGGTGGGCTAGTTGGACCCCAGGGACCCTCATGATTCAAGGGGACTTAATCCCCCAACTTAAAATGCGCCACGGGGTGTGTTTGCACAGTGGTGAAGGGAGGGGGCGGGGCTTGAGGTGACATGTGTGCAAACAGGCCCTGTGGCGTGTTTTAAGTTGGGGGATTAAGTCCCCTTCAATCCTGAGGGTCCCTGGAGTCCAACTAGCCCACCAGGTACCTTCAGTAAGCACAACAGAGTTGCGTTGCAGAGAGGTGAAAAAAGGTGCGTGGCCTCAGAACGCCTCTCTGCAACTCAGGTCTGTGGTCCTAACTGTAGGTACCTGGGGGGCTAGTTGGGCCCCAGGGACACTCAGGATTCAAGAAATCTTAATCCCGCAACTTAAAACGTGCCACGGGGCGCGTTTACACACATGTCACCTCAGGCCCCCCCTCCCTTCACCACTGTGCAAACGCGCCCTGTAGCACGTTTTAAGAGGTAGTTTTAATCCCCCTGCTCTATTATGTAGTAGGGACTTACAGAGGAGGTCATGCTAATCACAGGGGTACCCCAACGCATAGTGTTCCCTAGTGTATGTAGGTGTTTTCACTGTATTCTAAGTGTGTTTTAGCATAGCACTGGCTCTGGTTAGTCAGAGTCAGTTACCACCAGTACACGTCGGAAAAAGTTGTGGGCACAGGATGATTTTGGAACAAGGCCTCTTTCTGCTCCTCTGTTGGTTCTTTCTGCACATCTTTTGCTTCTTCCTGCACTTTTCTTCGTCTTTGTGGACTTCTGTTGCTTCTTTCTGCATTTCTTTTGCTTCTTTCTGTGTGTTTTTCTTCTTTCTTCACATGTCCTACCTCTGTAGGCATAGTTAGAAACTAGCATTTAAAAAACCTTTGAAATTCACTTAAAAACCATAGGTTTCAGGCACGTTATAGTTAGAAATTAGCATTTAAAAACCTTTGAAATTCACTGAAAAACCATAGGTTTCAGACACGTTATAGTTAGAAATTAGCATTTAAAAAACCTTTGAAATTCACTGAAAAAACCATAGGTTTTAGGGACAGTTATAGTTAGTTGGACATTTCACTCGTACAAAACCCGTGAAAATCCCCCGTTATAGTTAGTTCAGCTAACTATAACTCACGCCCCTACAATGCACTGCTGATGACGTCACATATTACATCACTCATGACATGGTCAGTGACAATAACTGATGACATCACTGATGGCATCTCAAATGACATCACTGATGACATCACTGATGACATCATCCATGTGATAATTTGATGCATCTTCTCACACCCTAATATAACTTTTGATACACCCACTGTAAATTACAGACTGCCATTCTCAAAACCATAGACACTCCAACACCAATAACTACATACACACTCATTGATTCTTAGGTCTACACACACATCCACTCACTCACCTGTACAGTCACTAATACTTACGGTCACTCAGTACAGGACTATCATATGCACTCATACACCTACATAGACACTCACACCCCGCCACTCATCCATAGAGGTACTCACACACCTAGTCAGTCATGCAAATAATTAATCACACTGCCATTTACTCACCTATACAGTTATACACACACCAGCTCACTTACTCATACAAATACTAGCACATTCTTACGCTCTTATACAATCACTGATACAAGCACACACTCATCCATACAGCCACTCTCACAATCACACACTCTCACTTATAGCCATTTATATACTCCAACACACATATATACTGCCTTTGACATATGTAGTTACTCACACATGTACCACTGAGATATACATTCACTCACTAACACACCCATACACACACTCACCCACCCATACAGTCCATCACAGATGCACTCTTGAAACCATGCACCCAGTGAATCACCCACTCACACATCTATGCACAGAGTCACACACACCCCACCCACACAAACACTCAGGCACCCATACAGATACTCAGACAACCAATCAATAAATCATATAGACACTCATGTAGCTATTCACAAACCCATGCAGCCACTTACACAGCAACAGACAGACGGATACAGACATTCACACAGTTTAGTCACTAACCCATGCATTCAGTAAGATACGTTTAATCACTCACTTATAGAGTCAGTCATGCACCTACTAAATCATCCATCCAGACACTTATACACCCACTCATTCTTCAATACACCGTGGCATATATATTAAACATATTTAAACTTTATAGAAACACACAATCACTGGATGATGTCATCAGTGATGTCATTTGAGATGTCATCAGTGATGTCATCAGTGATGTCACTGACCATGTCATGAGTGATGTAATATGTGACGTCATTAGCAGTGCATTGCGGGGGCGCGAGTTATAGTTAGCTGAACCAACTATAACGGGGGAATTTCACGGGTTTTGTCACGAGTGAAATGTCCAACTAACTATAACTGTCCCTAAAACCTATGGTTTTTTCAGTGAATATATATATATATATATATATATATATATATATATATACATATATATATATGTATTCTACAAAAACAATATACTTACATTATATATTGTGTTTCACAATATTTTTTACATCACAATATTTATGACTCTAAATTTGTGTCCCAATATATTTTTGATTTGATATTATGGTGGAGCACAAATGCTGCAAATACATTATTTCTATGATCCAAAAAGGTTTTTAAAAAATGATCTTCACCATTTGTGGTTAGCTGTGATAACTTAGCTCTCCTGAATTCATAGCTTTTCACTTCAAACATGTCCTGTTGTCAAAATGCCTGTGCCTGCAATAATCTCTCAGCATGAATATGCCTAGTGGGCAAAGGACATTACCTGCACCCCTGTCCTGTGCCCAGTAATCTGCTCTCTGTACCCATTGGGAGTGGCGTGCAGCTGCACCCAAGCCCTATTGTCAGTATCTTAGTTTACTTTACACATTGGTCAGTCCCTCCAGGCATTTTTATGGCCTTTCCAGATCTGGAATACTGAATCTGGGGTTCATGCTGTCGATCAAGTTACCCAACATACTGCCTCCTTCTTATTGTAGTCTGAAAATCTTAAGTGTGAATTCTTTGTTACAAGAATATCAAAGCCAAAATATCAAGGATCCAAAAATTGAGGAGGTAAGTATAGATTTTTCATTCTTAATTCCACCTCTAAATACCCCATATATATATATATATATATATATATCCAAGAAAGAAGTGACTCAAACAGATAGATTCACCAAAGAACAAAAATATATTTCAACTACAACGTTTCATATATAATCTACTGGCGGTCGCCAGTAGATAGTTATAGTTAGGACCTATTTTCCATAGGAAATCCGCGACATTCTATATGTTAATTAACTGTCTTGCCTGTTGACGAATCTTCGCGAAATTTTCAAACTTTATGGCCCGCTCCGATCCGCTCCTACCCTGAAAGTCTCGGGGTGATTCATCAAGCAGGGGCCGAGAAAAAAGGGGGGTCCCAAAACGTGTTTTCCCCATTCATTTTCCCATAGGAAACTTTAGACACGGCTACAGCCCGAACTGCTGAACGGAATTACACCAAATTTGGCAAAGAGGTAGTTCTTGGTTCAGAAAGAACCCTTTTTGTTAAATGGTGTAAATCCGTTCAGTAGTTGCGGAGAAATTAAAAAAATAAGAGTCAAAAAATCAATTTCCCATAGGAAACTTTATGCAAGGCTACAGCCCGAACTGCTGAACGGAATTACACCAAATTTGGCAAAGAGCTAGTTCTTGGTTCAGAAAGAACCCTTTTTGTTAAATGGTGTAAATCCATTCAGTAGTTGCTGAGAAAATCAAAAGTAAAAACACATATATATCTGGGCGGAGCCTAACCACACATGTCATCGTGAGATCTGATTGGCTGTCAGCACTTCATCCTGGAATTGCTGGCAGCCATCTTGAGACCAATATACATGATAGTACCCCATTGAAATGCCTTGTAGTGAATCAAAGATTTTGAGGGTTACCAAAAGGAGAACTATTAAGGGTGATAACAGACTTTAGTTACATTAGAAATCATTTGTTGATGGTACCATACTAATTTCAGGAATTGTGGTGTGTTCTAAGGTGATTTTACCCTGTGAAAAACCTTCTGCTGGGATATCATGAATCATGTTTGAGAGAAAACTATTTTCACATGCTTGTCCCATATAGTTTTGGAAGGTGCTCCAGAAGCTAAAATGAGAGCATATTTTCTGTAAATTCACATTATCTTTCTCAGTCATGTGAGAATGAAGTCTGACATTCTCAGTAAAACATGTACATCCAACAAGGGCAGAGACTGTCAGTTGATTCCTTTGTGTTCTACTGCAGCTTCCCAGAGTGTTCTAAAGAACAACTAGAGTGCTAACAGCCTTACTTATGACAAAAGTATGGCACACCTGAAGCCATCTTGATTGGAATAAACTGGTAACACTTAAAACATTTAATTTAAAAAGGAACAAAATGATGGGGTTCATTTTGTCATAGAAATTATGGTTAGTGCTATAGAAAGAAAAATTAGGACATGTTTCAAGTGAGATCTCAAATATCTTCCTGTTATATTTCAACAGGAGCAGCCTGTCAGTTGATGCCTTTGTGTTCTACTGCAGCTTCCCAGAGTGTTCTAAAGAACAACTAGAGCGCTAACAGCCTTACTTATGACAAAAGTATGGCACACCGGAAGCCATCTTGATTGGAATAAACCGTTAATACTTAAAACATTTAATTTAAAAAGGAACAAAATGATGGGGTTCATTTTGTCATAAAAATTATGGGTAGTGCTGTAGAAAGAAAAATTAGGACATGTTTCAAGTGTGATCTCAAATATCTTCCTGTTATATTTCAACAGGAGCAGCCTGCCAGTTGATGCCTTTGTGTTCTACTGCAGCTTCCCAGAGTGTTCTAAAGAACAACTAGAGCGCTAACAGCCTTACTTATGACAAAAGTATGGCACACCGGAAGCCATCTTGATTGGAATAAACCGTTAATACTTAAAACATTTAATTTAAAAAGGAACAAAATGAGGGGTTCTTTTTTAAATAGAAATTATGGTTAGTGCTGCAGAAAGAAAAATGAGGGCATGTTTTAAGTGAGATCTCAAATCCTCTTCTATTTCATTAGAAAATTCTGACATGCAGACTGAAACAATCACTTTCAATACCAGCAGCAGACTTCCAGTTAACTCCCTGGTGAGCAGTAGCTTTAGTACAGTGATCTAATGAGCAACTAGAGTGCTAACATTCTGAATTTATGGCAAATGTGAGACACATCTGAATGCCTTCTTGATGGAATCAAAGTAAAAACTGAAAGCATTTCCTACTGAGGAGACTGCAGTAAATGAGGAAATTAGGAAACTTCATAACAAAGAAGTCTTCCAAGATGGCCACCAGAGAAAAAAGAGCCCAAATGTAGCACAAATATTACCCAGATGTAGCCCACATATAGCCCAATGACAAAAGTGTGCAAAACACTTTTTATTTTTAGTTTTTTGCAGTTTTATGTAGTGCAGACTGGTCAGGTATTGGAGCGTTGCATCTTAAAACATGACCCCCTACACTACAAAAACACTACTGCACTACTCTAAACCCTAAAACACTACCCCAGCACGACTCCCTACACTACACAAGCACCACTGCACTATCCTAAACCCTAAAACACTACCCCCAGCATGACCCCCTACACTACACAAACACCACTGCACTACCCTAAACCCTAAAACACTACCCCAGCACGATCCCCTACACTACCCAAACACCACTGCACTAACCTAAATCCTAAAACAATACCCCCAGCACGACCCCTACACTACCCAAACACCACTGCACTACCCTAAAACATGACCCCTACACTACACAAACACCACTGCACTACCCTAAACCCTAAAACACTACCCCCAGCACGACCCCCTACACTACACAAGCACCACTGCACTACCCTAAACCCTAAAACACTATCCCCAGAACGACCCCCTACACTGCCCGAACACCACTGCACTGCCCTAAACCTTGAAACACCAGCCCCTGCACGACCCCCTACACTGTTCGAACACCACTGCACTGCCCTAAACCCTGAAACACCACCCCCAGCACGACCCCCTACACTGCCCGAACACCACTGCACTGCCCTAAACCCTGAAACACCACCCCCTTCACGACCCCCTACACTGCCCGAACACCACTGCACTGCCCTAAACCCTGAAACACCACCCCCAGCACGGCCCCCTACACTGCCCAAACACCACTGCACTGCCCTAAACCCTGAAACACTATCCCCAGCAAGACCCCCTACACTGCCCAAACACCACTCCACTGCCCTAAACCCTGAAACATCACCCCAGCAAGACCCCCTACACTGCCCGAACACCACTGCCCTAAACCCTGAAACACCACCCCCAGCACGACCCCCTACACTGCCCGAACACCACTGCACTGCCCTAAACCCTGAAACACCACCCCCAGCACGACCCCCTACACTGCACAAACACCACTGCTCTGCCCAAAACCCTGAAACACCAGCCCCAGCACGACCCCCTACACTGCCCGAACACCACTGCACTGCCCTAAACCCTGAAACACCAGCCCCAGCACGACCCCCTACACTGCCCGAACACCACTGCACTACCCTAAACCCAGAAACACCACCCCCAGCACGACCCCCTACACTGCCTGAGCACCACTGCACTGCCCTAAACCCTGAAACACCAGCCCCAGCATGACCCCTACACTGCCCGAACACCACTGCACTGCCCTAAACCCTGAAACACCAGCCCCAGCACGACCACCTACACTGCACGAACACCACTGCACTGCCCTAAACCCTGAAACACCAGCCCCAGCATGACCCCCTACACTGCCCGAACACCACTGCACTGCCCTAAACCGTGAAACACTAGCCCCAGCACGACCCCCTACACTGCCAGAACACCATTGCACTGCCCTAAACCCTGAAACACCAGCCCCAGCACAACCCCCTACACTGCCCGAACACTACTGCACTGCCCTAAACCCTGAAACACCAACCCGTGCACGACCCCCTACACTGCCCGAACACCACTGCACTGCCCTAAACCCTGAAACACCACCCCCAGCACGACACCCTACACTGCCCGAACACCACTGCACTGCCCTAAACCCTGAAACACCATTCCCCCTGCACGACCCCCTACACTGCCCGAACACTACTGCACTGCCCTAAACCCTGAAACACCATCCCCAGCACGACCCCCTACACTGCACGAACACCCCTGCACTGCCCTAAACCCTGAAACACTACCCCCAGCAAGACCCCCTACACTGCCCGAACACCACTGCACTGCCCTAAACCCTGAAACATCACCCCCAGCAAGACCCCCTACACTGCCCGAACACCACTGCCCTAAACCCTGAAACACCACCCCCAGCAAGACCCCCTACACTGCCCGAACACCACTGCACTACCCTAAACCCTACAACACTACCCCCAGCACGACCCCCTACACTACAAAAGCACCACTGCACTACCCTAAACCCTAAAACACTACCCCCAGAACGACCCCCTACACTGCCCGAACACCACTGCACTGCCCTAAACCTTGAAACACCAGCCCCTGCACGACCCCCTACACTGTTCGAACACCACTGCACTGCCCTAAACCCTGAAACACCACCCCCAGCACGACCCCCTACACTGCCCGAACACCACTGCACTGCCCTAAACCCTGAAACACCACCCCCTTCACGACCCACTACACTGCCCGAACTCCACTGCACTGCCCTAAACCCTGAAACACCACCCCCAGCACGGCCCCCTACACTGCCCAAACACCACTGCACTGCCCTAAACCCTGAAACACTATCCCCAGCAAGACCCCCTACACTGCCCAAACACCACTCCACTGCCCTAAACCCTGAAACATCACCCCCAGCAAGACCCCTACACTGCCCGAACACCACTGCCCTAAACCCTGAAACACCACCCCCAGCACGACCCCCTACACTGCCCGAACACCACTGCACTGCCCTAAACCCTGAAACACCACCCCCAGCACGACCCCCTACACTGCCCGAACACCACTGCTCTGCCCAAAACCCTGAAACACAAGCCCCAGCACGACCCCCTACACTGCCCGAACACCACTGCACTGCCCTAAACCCTGAAACACCAGCCCCAGCACGACCCCCTACACTGCCCGAACACCACTGCACTACCCTAAACCCATAAACACCACCCCCAGCACGACCCCCTACACTGCCTGAGCACCACTGCTGCCTAAACCCTGAAACACCAGCCCCAGCATGACCCCCTACACTGCCCGAACACCACTGCACTGCCCTAAACCCTGAAACACCAGCCCCAGCACGACCACCTACACTGCACGAACACCACTGCACTGCCCTAAACCCTGAAACACCAGCCCCAGCATGACCCCCTACACTGCCCGAACACCACTGCACTGCCCTAAACCGTGAAACACTAGCCCCAGCACGACCCCCTACACTGCCAGAACACCACTCCACTACCCTAAACCCAGAAACACCACCCCCAGCACAACCCCCTACACTGCCTGAGCACCACTGCACTGCCCTAAACCCTGAAACTCCAGCCCCAGCATGACCCCCTACACTGCCCGAGCACCACTGCACTGCCCTAAACCCTGAAACACCAGCCCCAGCACGACCACCTACACTGCACGAACACCACTGCACTGCCCTAAACCCTGAAACACCAGCCCCAGCATGACCCCCTACACTGCCCGAACACCACTGCACTGCCCTAAACCGTGAAACACTAGCCCCAGCACGACCCCCTACACTGCCAGAACACCATTGCACTGCCCTAAACCCTGAAACACCAGCCCCAGCACAACCCCCTACACTGCCCGAACACTACTGCACTGCCCTAAACCCTGAAACACCACCCCGTGCACGACCCCTACACTGCCCGAACACCACTGCACTGCCCTAAACCCTGAAACACCACCCCCAGCACGACACCCTACACTGCCCAAACACCACTGCACTGCCCTAAACCCTGAAACACCATTCCCCCTGCACGACCCCCTACACTGCCCGAACACTACTGCACTGCCCTAAACCCTGAAACACCATCCCCAGCACGACCCCCTACACTGCACAAACACCCCTGCACTGCCCTAAACCCTGAAACACTACCCCCAGCAAGACCCCTACACTGCCCGAACACCACTGCACTGCCCTAAACCCTGAAACATCACCCCCAGTAAGACCCCCTACACTGCCCGAACACCACTGCCCTAAACCCTGAAACACCACCCCCAGCAAGACCCCCTACACTGCCCGAACACCACTGCACTACCCTAAACCCTACAACACTACCCCCAGCACGACCCCCTACACTACACAAGCACCACTGCACTACCCTAAACCCTAAAACACTACCCCCAGAACGACCCCTACACTGCCCGAACACCACTGCACTGCCCTAAACCCTGAAACACCAGCCCCTGCACGACCCCCTACACTGTTCGAACACCACTGCACTGCCCTAAACCCTGAAACACCACCCCCAGCACGACCCCCTACACTGCCCGAACACCACTGCACTGCCCTAAACCCTGAAACACCACCCCCTGCACGACCCCCTACACTGCCCGAACTCCACTGCACTGCCCTAAACCCTGAAACACCACCCCCAGCACGACCCCCTACACTGCCCAAACACCACTGCACTGCCCTAAACCCTGAAACACTATCCCCAGCAAGACCCCCTACACTGCCCAAACACCACTCCACTGCCCTAAACCCTGAAACATCACCCCCAGCAAGACCCCCTACACTGCCCGAACACCACTGCCCTAAACCCTGAAACACCACCCCCAGCACGACCCCCTACACTGCCCGAACACCACTGCTCTGCCCTAAACCCTGAAACACCACCCCCAGCACGACCCCCTACACTGCCCGAACACCACTGCTCTGCCCAAAACCCTGAAACACAAGCCCCAGCACGACCCCCTACACTGCCCGAACACCACTGCACTGCCCTAAACCCTGAAACACCAGCCCCAGCACGACCCCCTACACTGCCCGAACACCACTGCACTGCCCTAAACCCAGAAACACCACCCCCAGCACGACCCCCTACACTGCCTGAGCACCACTGCCCTAAACCCTGAAACACCAGCCCCAGCATGACCCCCTTCACTGCCCGAACACCACTGCACTGCCCTAAACCCTGAAACACCAGCCCCAGCACGACCACCTACACTGCACGAACACCACTGCACTGCCCTAAACCCTGAAACACCAGCCCCAGCATGACCCCCTACACTGCCCGAACACCACTGCACTCCCCTAAACCGTGAAACACTAGCCCCAGCACGACCCCCTACACTGCCAGAACACCACTCCACTACCCTAAACCCAGAAACACCACCCCCAGCACGACCCCCTACACTGCCTGAGCACCACTACACTGCCCTAAACCCTGAAACACCAGCCCCAGCATGACCCCCTACACTGCCCGAACACCACTGCACTGCCCTAAACCCTGAAACACCAGCCCCAGCACGACCACCTACACTGCACGAACACCACTGCACTGCCCTAAACCCTGAAACACCAGCCCCAGCATGACCCCCTACACTGCCCGAACAACACTGCACTGCCCTAAACCGTGAAACACTAGCCCCAGCACGACCCCCTACACTGCCAGAACACCATTGCACTGCCCTAAACCCTGAAACACCAGCCCCAGCACAACCCCCTACACTGCCCGAACACTACTGCACTGCCCTAAACCCTGAAACACCACCCCGTGCACGACCCCCTACACTGCCCGAACACCACTGCACTGCCCTAAACCCTGAAACACCACCCCCAGCATGACACCCTACACTGCCCAAACACCACTGCACTGCCCTAAACCCTGAAACACCATTCCCCCTGCACGACCCCCTACACTGCCCGAACACTACTGCACTGCCCTAAACCCTGAAACACCATCCCCAGCACGACCCCCTACACTGCAAAAACACCCCTGCACTGCCCTAAACCCTGAAACACTACCCCCAGCAAGACCCCCTACACTGCCCGAACACCACTGCACTGCCCTAAACCCTGAAACATCACCCCCAGTAAGACCCCCTACACTGCCCGAACACCACTGCCCTAAACCCTGAAACACCACCCCCAGCAAGACCCCCTACACTGCCCGAACACCACTGCACTACCCTAAACCCTACAACACTACCCCCAGCACGACCCCCTACACTGCCCGAACACCACTGCACTGCCCTAAACCTTGAAACACCAGCCCCTGCACAACCCCCTACACTGTTCGAACACCACTGCACTGCCCTAAACCCTGAAACACCACCCCCAGCACGACCCCCTACACTGCCCGAACACCACTGCACTGCCCTAAACCCTGAAACACCACCCCTTCACGACCCCCTACACTGCCCGAACTCCACTGCACTGCCCTAAACCCTGAAACACCACCCCCAGCACGGCCCCCTACACTGCCCAAACACCACTGCACTGCCCTAAACCCTGAAACACTATCCCCAGCAAGACCCCCTACACTGCCCGAACACCACTCCACTGCCCTAAACCCTGAAACATCACCCCCAGCAAGACCCCCTACACTGCCCGAACACCACTGCCCTAAACCCTGAAACACCACCCCCAGCACGACCCCCTACACTGCCCGAACACCACTGCACTGCCCTAAACCCTGAAACACCACCCCCAGCACGACCCCCTACACTGCCCGAACACCACTGCTCTGCCCAAAACCCGGAAACACAAGCCCCAGCACGACCCCCTACACTGCCCGAACACCACTGCACTGCCCTAAACCCTGAAACACCAGCCCCAGCACGACCCCCTACACTGCCCGAACACCACTGCACTACCCTAAACCCATAAACACCACCCCCAGCACAACCCCCTACACTGCCTGAGCACCACTGCACTGCCCTAAACCCTGAAACACCAGCCCCAGCATGACCCCCAACACTGCCCGAACACCACTGCACTGCCCTAAACCCTGAAACACCAGCCCCAGCACGACCACCTACACTGCACGAACACCACTGCACTGCCCTAAACCCTGAAACACCAGCCCCAGCATGACCCCCTACACTGCCCGAACACCACTGCACTGCCCTAAACCGTGAAACACTAGCCCCAGCACGACCCCCTACACTGCCAGAACACCATTGCACTGCCCTAAACCCTGAAACACCAGCCCCAGCACAACCCCCTACACTGCCCGAACACCACTGCACTGCCCTAAACCCTGAAACATCACCCCCAGCAAGACCCCCTACACTGCCCGAACACCACTGCCCTAAACCCTGAAACACCACCCCCAGCAAGACCCCCTACACTGCCCGAACACCACTGCACTGCCCTAAACCCTGAAACACCAGCCCCAGCACGACCCCCTACATTGCCCGAACACCACTGCACTGCCCTAAACCCTGAAACACCACCCCCTGCATGACCCACTACACTGCCCGAACACCACTGCACTGCCTTAAACCCTGAAACACCATTCCCCCTGCACGACCCCCTACTCTGCCCGAACACTACTGCACTGGCCTAAACCCTGAAACACCATCCCCAGCACGACCCCTACACTGCACGAACACCCCTGCACTGCCCTAAACCCTGAAACACTACCCCCAGCAAGACCCCCTACACTGCCCGAACACCACTGCCCTAAACCCTGAAACACCACCCCCAGCAAGACCCCCTACACTGCCCGAAAACCACTGCACTGCCCTAAACCCTGAAACACCAGCCCCAGCACGACCCCCTACATTGCCCGAACACCACTGCACTGCCCTAAACCCTGAAACACCACCCCCTGCATGACCCACTACACTGCCCGAACACCACTGCACTGCCCTAAACCCTGAAACACCATTCCCCCTGCACGACCCCCTACTCTGCCCGAACACTACTGCACTGGCCTAAACCCTGAAACACCATCCCCAGCACGACCCCCTACACTGCACGAACACCCCTGCACTGCCCTAAACCCTGAAACACTACCCCCAGCAAGACCCCCTACACTGCCCGAACACCACTGCACTGCCCTAAACCCTGAAACATCACCCCCAGCAAGACCCCCTACACTGCCCAAACACCACTGCCCTAAACCCTGAAACACCACCCCCAGCAAGACCCCCTACACGGCCCGAACACCACTGCACTGCCCTAAACCCAGAAACACCAGCCCCAGCACGACCCCCTACATTGCCCGAACACCACTGCACTGCCCTAAACCCTGAAACACCACCCCCTGCATGACCCACTACACTGCCCGAACACCACTGCACTGCCCTAAACCCTGAAACACCATTCCCCCTGCACGACCCCCTACTCTGCCCGAACACTACTGCACTGGCCTAAACCCTGAAACACCATCCCCAGCACGACCCCCTACACTGCACGAACACCCCTGCACTGCCCTAAACCCTGAAACACGACCCCCAGCAAGACCCCCTACACTGCCCGAACACCACTGCACTGCCTTAAACCCTGAAACATCACCCCCAGCAAGACCCCCTACACTGCCCGAACACCACTGCCCTAAACCCTGAAACACCACCCCCAGCAAGACCCCCTACACTGCCCGAACACCACTGCACTGCCCTAAACCCTGAAACAACAGCCCCAGCACGACCCCCTACATTGCCCGAACACCACTGCACTGCCCTAAACCCTGAAACACCACCCCCTGCATGACCCACTACACTGCCCGAACACCACTGCACTGCCCTAAACCCTGAAACACCACCCCCAGCACGACCCCCTACACTGCCCGAACACCATTGCACTGCCCTAAACCCTGAAACACCACCCCTGCACGACCCCTACACTGCCCGAACACTACTGCACTGCCCTAAACCCTGAAACACCGCCCCCAGCATGACCCCCTACACTGCACGAACACTACTGCACTGCCCTAAACCCTGAAACACTACCCCCAGCAAGACCCCCTACACTGCCCGAACACCACTGCACTGCCCTAAACCCTGAAACATCACCCCCAGCAAGACCCCCTACACTGCCCGAACACCACTGCCCTAAACCCTGAAACACCACCCCCAGCAAGACCCCCTACACTGCCCGAACAACACTGCAGTGCCCTAAACCCTAAAACACCACCCCCAGCACAACCCCCTACACTGCCCGAACACCACTGCTCTGCCCAAAACCCTGAAACACCAGCCCCAGCACGACCCCTTACACTGCCCGAACACCACTGCACTGCCCTAAACCCTGAAACACCACCCCCAGCACGACCCCCTACACTGCCCGAACACCACTGCACTGCCCTAAACCCTGAAACACCACCCCCAGCACGACCGCCTACAGTGCCTGAAAACCACTACACTGCCCTAAACTCTGAAACACCAGCCCCAGCACGACCCCCTACAATGCCCGAACACCACTGCACTGCCCTAAACCCTCAAACACCAGCCCCAGCACGACCCCCTACACTGCCCGAACACCACTGCACTACCCTAAAGCCTGAAACACCAGCCCCAGCAAGACCCCTACACTGCCCGAACACCACTGCACTGCCCTAAACCCTGAAACACCACCCCCAGCAAGACCCCCTACACTGCCCGAACACCACTGCACTGCCCTAAACCCTGAAACACCACCCCCAGCAAGACCCCCTACACTACCCGAACAACAGTGCGCTGCCCTAAACGCTGAAACATCAGCCCCAGCAAGACCCCCTACACTGCGCGAACACCGTTGCACTGCCCTAAACACTGAAACACCACCCCCAGCAAGACCCCCTACACTGCCCGAACACCACTGCACTAAACCCGGAAACACCAGCCCCAGCAAGACCACCTACACTGCCCGAACACCACTGCACTGCCCAAAACCCTGAAACACCACCCCCAGCACGACACCCTACACTGCCCGAATACCACTGCACTGCCCTAAACCCTGAAACACCACCCCCAGCACGACCCCTACACTGCCCGAACACCACTGCACTGCCCTAAACCCTGAAACACCACCCCCCTGCACGACCCCCTATACTGCCCAAACACCACTGCACTGCCCTAAACCCTAAAACTCTACCCCCAGCATGACCCCTACACTGCCCGAACACCACTGCACTGCCCTAAACCCTGACTCACCACCCCCCTGCACGACCCCCTACACTGCCCGAACACCACTACACTGCCCTAAACCCAGAAACACCACCCCCAGCACGACCCCCTACACTGCCCAAACACCACTGCACTGCCCTAAACCCTGAAACACCACCCCCAGCACGACCCCCTACACTGCCCGAACACCACTGCACTGCCCTAAACCCTGAAACACCACCCCCTGCACGACCCCCTACACTGCCCGAACACCATTGCACTGCCCTAAACCCTGAAACACCACCCCCAGCACGACCCCCTACACTGCCTGAACACCACTGCCCTAAACCCTGAAACACCACCCCCAGCCAGACCCCCTACACTGCCCGAATACCACTGCACTGCCCTAAAGCCTGAAACACCACCTCCAACACAACCCCCTACACTGCCTGAACACCATTGCTCTGCCCTAAACCCTGAAACACTGCCCCCAGCAAGACCCCCTACACTGCCCGAACACCACTGCACTGCCCTAAACCCTGAAACATCACCCCCAGCAAGACCCCCTACACTGCCCGAACACCACTGCCCTAAACCTTGAAACACCACCCCCAGCACGACCCCCTACACTACTCGAACACCACTGCACTGCCCTAAACCCTGAAACACCACCCCCAGCATGACCCCCTACACTGCCCGAACACCCCTGCTCTGCCCAAAACACTGAAACACCAGCCCCAGCATGACCCCCTACACTGCCCGAACACCACTGCACTGCCCTAAACCCTGAAACACCAGCCCCAGCACGAACCCCTACACTGCCCGAACACCACTGCACTACCCTAAACCCAGAAACACCACCCCCAGCACGACCCCCTACACTGCCCGAGCACCACTGCCTGCACTGCCCTAAACCCTGAAACACCAGCCCCAGCACGACCCCCTACACTGCCTGAACACTACTGCACTGCCCTAAACCATGAAACACCATCCCCAGCACGACCCCCTACACTGCACAAACACCACTGCACTGCCCTAAACCCTGAAAAACTACCCCCAGCAAGACCCCCTACACTGCCCGAACACCACTGCACTGCCCTAAACCCTGAAACATCACCCCCAGCAAGACCCCCTACACTGCCCGAACACCACTGCCCTAATCCCTGAAACACCACCCCCAGCAAGACCCCCTACACTGCCCGAACACCACTGCACTGCCCTAAACCCTGAAACACCAGCCCCAGCACGACCCCCTACACTGCCCGAACACCACTGCACTGCCCTAAACCCTGAAACACCACCCCGTTCATGACCCCCTACACTGCCCGAACACCACTGCACTGCCCTAAACCCTGAAACACCAGCCCCAGCACGACCCCCTACACTGCCCGAACAACACTGCACTGCCCTAAACCCTGAAACACAACCCCCAGCACGACCCCCTACACTACCCGAACACCACTGCACTACCCTAAACCCTAAAATACTCCCCCAGCATGACCCCTACGCTACCCGAACACAACTGCACTGCCCTAAACCCTCAAACACTCCCCCAGCACGACCCCCTACACTACCCGAACACCACTGCACTGCCCTAAACCCTAAAACACTCCCCCAGCACGACCCCCTACACTGCCCGAACACCACTGCACTGCCCTAAACCACTCCCCCAGCATGACCCCCTACACTACCCAAACACCACTGCACTGCCCTAAACCCTAAAACACTCCCCCAGCATGACCCCCTGCATGACCCAAACACCACTGCACTGCCCTAAACCCTGAAACACCACCCCCAGCAAGACCCCCTACACTGCCCGAACACCACTGCACTGCCCTAAACCCTGAAACACCACCCCCAGCACGACCCCCTACACTGCCCGAACACCACTGCACTACCCTAAACCCTAAAACACGACCTCCTACACTACACAAAGACCACTGCACTACCCTAAACCCTAAAACACTACCCCCAGCACGACCCCCTACACTACACAAACACCACTGCACTACCCTAAACCCTAAAACCATACCCCAGCACGAACCCCTACACTACCCAAACACCACTGCACTACCCTAAACCCTAAAACACTACCCCCAGCAGTACCCCCTACACTACCCAAACACCATTGCACTACCCTAAACCCTAAAACACTACCCCCAGCAGTACCCCCTACACTACCCAAACACCACTGCACTACCCTAAACCCTAAACCACTACCCCAGCACGACCCCCTACACTACCCAAACACCACTGCACTACCCTAAACCCTAAAACACTACCCCCAGCACAACCCCCTACACTACCCAAACACCACTGTAATACCCTAAACCCTAAAACACTCCCCCAGCACGACTCCCTACACTATCCAAACACCACTGCACTACCCTAAACCCTAAATCTACCCCCAGCATGACCCCCTACACTACACAAACACCACTGCACTACCCTAAAACACTACCCCCAGCATGACCCCTTCACTACCTAAACACAACTACACAATTTGTTACAGGCGTTGCAACGCAGGCCTGTGGTGCTTACTGGAAGTACTTGGTGGGCTAGTTGGGCCCCAGGGACCCTCAGGATTCAAGGTGACCTAATCCCCCAACTTAAAACGCGCCACGGGGCGCGTTTGCACAGTGGTGAAGGTAGGGGGCGGGGCCTCAGGTGACATGTGCGCAAACACGCCCCTTGAATCCTGAGGGACCCTGGGGGCCAACTAGCCCACCAGGTACCTTCAGAAAGCACAACAGAGTTGCGTTGCAGAGAGGTGAAAAAAGGTGCGTGGCCTCGGAGCAGCCTCTCTGCAACTCAGCTCTGTGGTCCTAACTGTAGGTACCTGGGGGGCTAGTTGGGCCCCAGGGACCCTCAGGATTCAAGGGGACTTAATCCCGCAACTTAAAACGCGCCACGGGGCGCGTTTGCACACGCGTTTTAAGAGGTAGTTTTAATCCCCCTGCCCTATTATGTACTAGGGACTTACAGAGGAGGTCTTGCTAATCACAGGGGTACCCCAACGCACAGTGTTCCCTAGTGTATGTAGGTGTTTTCACTGTATTCTAAGTGTCTTTTAGCATAGCACTGACTCTGGTTAGTCAGAGTCAGTTACCACCAGTACCCGTCTGAAAAAGTTGTGGGCACAGGATGATTTTGCAACATGGCCTCTTTCTGCTCCTCTGTTGGTTCTTTCTGCACATCTTTTGCTTCTTCCTGCACTTTTCTTCGTCTTTGTGGACTTCTGTTGCTTCTTTCTGCATTTCTTTTGCTTCTTTCTGCGCGTTTTTCTTCTTTCTTCACATGTCCTACCTCTGTAGGCATAGTTAGAAACTAGCATTTAAAAAACCTTTGAAATTCACTTAAAAAATCATAGGTTTCAGGCACGTTATAGTTAGAAATTAGCATTTAAAAAACCTTTGAAATTCACTGAAAAAACCATAGGTTTCAGACACGTTATAGTTAGAAATTAGCATTTAAAAAACCTTTGAAATTCACTGAAAAAACCATAGGTTTTAGGGACAGTTATAGTTAGTTGGACATTTCACTCGTACAAAACCATAGAAATTCCCCCGTTATAGTTAGTTCAGCTAACTATAACTCGCGCCCCGCAATGCACTGCTGATGACGTCACATATTACATCACTCATGACATGGTCAGTGACATCACTGATGACATCACTGATGACATCTCAAATGACATCACTGATGACATCATCCATGTGATAATTTCATGCATCTTCTCACACCCTAATATAGCTTTTCATACACCCACTCTAAATTACAGACTGCCATTCTCAAAATCATACACACTCCAATACCAATAACTACATACCCACTCACTGATTCTTAGGTCTACACACACACATCTACTCACTCACCCGTACAGTCACTCATACTTACAGTCACTCAGTACAGGACTATCATATGCACTCATACACCTATATAAACACTCACACACCGCCACTCATCCATAGAGGTACTCACACACCTAGTCAGTCATGCAAAAAATTAATCACACACCCATTTACTCACCTATACAGTTATACACACACCAGCTCACTTACTCATACAAATACTAGCACATTCTTACGCTCTTATACAATAACTGATACAAGCACACACGCATCCATACAGCCACTCTCACAATCACACACTCTCACTTATAGCCATTTAAATACTCTAACACACATATATACTGCCTTTTACATATGTAGTTACTCGCACATGTACCACTGAGATATACATTCACTCACTAACACACCCATACACACACTCACCCACCCAAGCAGTCCATCACAGATGCACTCTTGAAATCATGCACCCAGTGAATGACCCACTCACACATCTATGTACAGAGTCACACACACCCCACCCACACAAACACTCAGGCAGCCATACAGATAATCAGAGAACCAATCAATAACCCATATAGACACTCATGTAGCTATTCGCAAATCCATGCATCCACTTACACACCAACAAACAGACGGATACAGACATTCACACAGTTTAGTCACTAACCCATGCATTCAGTAAGATACGTTTAATCACTCACTTGTAGAGTCAGTCACGCACGTACTAAATCATCCATTCAGACACTTAAACACCCACTCATTCTTCAATACGCCTTTCCCTATATATATTAAACATATTTAAACTTTACAGAAACACACAGTCACTGGATGATGTCATCAGTGATTTCATTTGAGATGTCATCAGTGATGTCATCAGTGATGTCACTGACCATGTCATGAGTGATGTAATATGTGACGTCATCAGCAGTGCATTGCGGGGCGCGAGTTATAGTTAGCTGAACTAACTATAACGGGGAATTTCTATGGTTTTGTACGAGTGAAATGTCCAACTAACTATAACTGTCCCTAAAACCTATGGTTTTTTCAGTGAATATATATATATATATATATCTCCTCCGTGCTTAAGTTACAGCTGCCGCTGCTCCAAAACAGAGGGTGCGTCATCGTGAACGGACCACCCAAGCAAGGTCCGGTAATATATACAAATGCCTCGTAAACCAAGGAATGACGACGCCATGTTCTGGCCAAATTTCATTTATTTAGACAGCTGATAGGACGCGTTTCGCCTGTCCAGCAGGTTTGATCACCAACAACTTTTCCATTCCAATTCAACCATTTTAAATAAACGTGCTCGTGACATGTCACATGACATGACTACCAAAGAAGTGTATTGAAAGAAAGACTGGTAGTTTTTACATACTTTCATATCAAAACGCACTCATCGTTACATCTTAAAATTCTTATACATTATTTTACAGTGCATATTCGCGCTACAAGTGTTCCTTGCATATAAATAACCATTTTCCCAAAACCGCTTCCTGAATTAATTTTGTCCTGGAAGACGCAAATCAAACGCAGAGTACCCAACACGATACTATATGGCTGCGTGTCGCGGCTTAAAAGATAGAAATATACATAAATACCTAAATACAGTGTATTTACATTGCAAGTTTAACATTGAAACGGTGTTGCGATTTATCCCTTCACTCTATTGCTGCGATAATGAGAACCAAGTTCAACTGCATGTCGGGAAAACTTTAAGGCACTGAATGTGAATCTTACCCAAGTGGGTCTATTTACCTATTCTGTTCAAATATATGCACAAAGCTCATGCAATCATTAGTGCTATAATAGATGTTATCACGCCCAAGTGGGCAACTGCCATTTTTTTGCAATAGGTACCAGTTTTCAAATTAACGTGCTAAAACCCAGGGACAAAAATTAATAAACAAGAAAAACAAAAACGGTTAAAAAACAGATGCGGAGAGGCTGCCTTCTGTTCCTCCATAATAGGATCAATAAAACACCTATAGCGAATATTATAAATGTGTAATCAAATCTTCTTCAATATTTAATCCTATCGGGGTACGTGTGTTCAATTCCAAAATGTAACATGACTCAAGTTTTCTGAGCTTCTTTTCTCGGTTACCACCTCGAACATTTGGTGGAATACAGTCAATTACAAAGTACGATAAACCTTGTATATTTTTCTCAAGATGTGACTCAAAATGGCGCGCCACTGGGTAAGCCCTGTCCCTGTCACGTATTGCCCTAAGGTGCTGCAGCACCCTTTTGTGCACGGGATGTATTGTGCTGCCCACGTACCTCAAGCCGCAAGGGCATTGGAGGACGTAGACTGCATAATCTGTTTTACAGGAGAAATACCCTTTGATCTTTTTCTCTCTTTTGGAAAGGCCCAATACATATGATGAAGTGTTTTTCCCATACCCACAGGCCTTACATTTGGTACATTTGATAAAACCTTCTTTTCGTTTTAGCCATGTTGATGCATGGCTAACTTGTTGTTTCTTAGATACCATGTTGCTAACTAACATTTGTTTGAAAGAACGTGCTCTTCTGAAAGTTATTGCAGGTCTTTTCTGAACTAGTTCACCTAATAGCGGATCATTGCGTATTAAGTGCCAATGTTTAGATAGAATATTCCTCACCTTCCCATGTTGGCGATTAAAGGAGGTGATCATTCTAACTTCATTCCTTTGGGCTTTTTCTAGTTTGATCTTGCTCTGACTTTTGTTGAAGAGAATATCCTCTCTGGATCTCTTCTTTGCTTTATAGATGGCAGCTTGTACATTATCCTCTGTGTAACCTCTTGCTCTGAAACGGGTTCTCAAGCAATTTAATTCACTGTCCAAGACATCCTGTTCACTACAATTAGGTATTGTCCTCAAGCACTCTCCATATGGAATGGTTCTTATCAAATTATAGGGGTGGAAACTAGTTGCATGTAGCAACGTGTTTCCTGCTGTTGGTTTCCTATAAAGCATAGTGTGCAGCTTGGAGTCTTTGACATAAATAGTTAAATCCAGAAAATTAACAGAGGTATTACTAATAGTACTTGTAAATTTCAGATTTAAATCATTCACCTGCAACTTTTTAATGAAGTTATTTGCTGATTCCTCAGTCCCTTTCCATACGACGAAAAGGTCGTCGATGAAATGGCTCCAATGTAGCACACTTTCCTCCCATTCTACCTGATAGACGACCCGGACCACCTGCTCCTCCCACCAGCCCATATGCAAATTCGCATACCTGGGGGCGAAGCAGGTGCCCATTGCCATCCCGCAGATCTGGTGAAACAGCTCATCATTGAAGAGGAAATAGTTACTTTTCAAACAAACAGAAACCATGGATAACAGCATTTGTGTGTGTGCCCATAGTTTGATTGGTCGATTGCTCAGGAAATGCTTGATGGCCTTTAGACCATCTTCATGCCTGATTTTTTTTTTTAAGACGCATTTTATTAGTTTTCTCCCACATAGATATAAACTATACAGTATTCATGTTACATTCGATGCAGCACAGCTGTTTTGCCAGTGAGTTACCCAACCTTCACAACACCCTTCCAGCGTCTGTTTCGCTTTGAGCTTGCAGCCCTCTCATGCCGTATGAGTTATCGTGAGACATGCTGGTTCTAACATGCTGTGTGGCTTCTTGCCCTAGCCTTCCTCTCACCCCTCGATGTGCACATACTACTAATACAGACCTATGTTTAAATCCCACCCCTAACTGCCCCCTCCCTAACCCTTGCCACCGGTGTGTTAAATGGTCCTAAGTGTGTCCACTGCTACAATGTACCTCTTCTCTGTGGGGGTCCCACCTTGGAACCAGGGGCCATTCAGCTCTGTGGATGATCTTTTAGTCTCAGCCCCCTTATGCTTCCCTAGGGCCTCCCCTTCTGGCCATCTCTCTTCCTGCCCTCTCAGCTCACAGCCCGCTAATGCCCCACCACATCTTTGGACTGATCATCGTCCGAGTCCCCAGCCCGCCGCTGCAGCTGCACAACTAGCGCATCCCATGCCCGAGCCGTGTCCAGCGCTGTGTCACTATTCGCTCTCTTCGCCAGCCGCAGTCTAACCGTGCTCTCGCTACTCGCCCATTTAATGAACTCCTGTTGCCAAGTCTCCCTAGCGGGCGCACTTCTGGACTTCCATCGCGTAGTCAATTCTCTCTTGGCAATCAATAAGCCAAGGTCGATGAATTTACTTGTTACCTTCGTCTTCGTCATGTGGGGGAACCAATGTAGTATGCATGCCCCCATTTCCGTCTCAATCTGCCTATCCGTCACCTCCCTCAGGACCTCCATGACGTCCTCCCAGTATGTTCCCAACTGCGGGCAATTCCATAATATATGCATGAGTTCTGCCCCTTCAGTGTTGCAGCGGGGGCACATAGCTGTGTCAACCTGGAAGTATTTATTAATCTGAGCCGGCGTGAGGTATGCCCTATGCAGTATGTAGTGGTGGATTAGTTGAAATCTGGCGTTGCGTGTGCTTTTCCACGCTCTTTCCACTATCTTCGCCCAGTCAGGATCAGGAATTTCCCTGCCCAGATCTGCCTCCCATTTCTGTTGTAGTCGAGTCAGCGGTAGCGTCCCCTCACTCAGCAATCGCCTGTAAAGGCACGTGATGGCCTTAAAAGTCCCCGCCGCCATTACAACATTTTGGCAGGTAGCCGTAGTCTGCGGCTCAGACAGTCCTTTCCCCCAGTAGCGCTGTATTGCCGTCACTAGAGCGGAGTGCAACAAGTAGTGGCCCCTAGGCAAGTCATACCTATCCTGTTACGCCTGAAAGGGCAGGAGGACTCCGTCCTCATATAAGTCTCCAATCATCTGCAGCCCCAGGTCCTCCCATCTGGCCAACTCTGTCCAATCCCCTCCATGTGGTAACGCTGTACACATGCCCAATGGAATTTCTGGTGCATAGGGCCTCTCAAGTCCTCCCCGTTTCTGGCTTCGGAGCCAGCAGTGCCGCAGCGCACGCTCCTCGTGCGTCAACATACCCACCCGCAGTCGCTGATTAAGCAATATAAACGACAGCACCTGGCGCGGAAACCATCTGCCTACCGGGCCATCAGGACCCCGAAATTCTCTAGCAATTGCCTGCATGAGCCACTGCATTTGAGCGGCTAGATAATATAATTCTAAGTCCGGTACCGCCCAACCTCCCTCTGCTCTAGATCGCATTAGGGTAGCCAACGCTACTCGCCGACGCCCCATATAAATCCCACCATTAGAGTACGGAGTTTTTGAAACATTGTACTTGGAATCCAGATCGGCAGTGTCCTAAAGAAATACAATAAACGGGGGAGCACCGCCATTTTCAGCAATGCTATGCGCCCTGCCACCGATAGCGGCAATGTGCCCCAGAAGGCCATGCTGCCCTTTATACCAGTCAGTGCCCTTCCCACGTTTCCCTCTAGGGGATCCTCCTGCGTGTGATATATTTTTGTCCCAAGATAAGGCAGGCACCGGGGTTCCCATCGGACATCGCCCGTCTGGTCCGGGTAGTCTTCCGTCTGTCGGACCGGGAACAAGCAGGTCTTTGCCCAATTCACCCTGAGTCCTGACATCGCCCCAAAGGTTCGTAGGAGTACTGTCGCTCCCGGCAGTCCTTCCCCAGTGTCTGCCAAGAACATAAGGAGATCGTCCGCATAGAGGGAAATGTACTGCATGTCGCCCCGAAGCTCTAGCCCTGCGTAATACCCTCCCGATCTCGCATGCCCCGCCAATGGTTCCATCGCGAGGGTGAACAACAGAGGGGACAATGAGCACCCCTGCCTCGTCCCCCGCTCCACATAACACGCGGAAGATATCGTCATACCTGTCCGCACTCGCACCGTCGCCAATTTATAAAGTATTCTGGTCCAACCTATGTAAACGTCCCCCAGACCCATCCTTTTCATCACCAGGAACAGGTATGGCCACTCCAGGCTATCGAATGCCTTCTCGATATCAATTGAAAGGACCGCCGCGGCGTGTGGCAATTGATCCCTTGATTCAAGTATACGAAGCAATCGCTGTATATTAGCCGCCGTGCTCCGCGTGGGGATGAACCCCGCCTGGTCTGAGAGTATCAGGTGCGTCATATGGGGCATAAGTCGAGTCGCTAGAACCCTGCTTAAAATTTTATAGTCCGTTGTCAGCATTGAGAGGGGACGATATGCCGTCTTATCTAGTGAATCCCTGCCAGGCTTTAATAACGGTATTATTATAGCTTCTCTAGTTGTAACCGGGAGGCTACCCAGCTTCTGCGCCTCCCGATAAACCTCCAGCAATCTAGGAGCTAAGAGATCCACGTACGCAGCATAGAACTCTACCGGCAGGCCATCCACCCCAGGCGTTTTGCCCCGTGCCATGTGCTTAATTGCTCCCCGAATTTCTCCTAGTGTGATGTCCCGCCCCAGTTCATCCGCCTGCTCCTGTGACAGTGCGGGAAGAGTCAGAGCCGCCAGATAGTCCCCTATCTCATCCTCTCCTTCTTGCAGCTGGCTATGGTAAAGTTCAGCGTAGTAGTCCCGAAACACTCCATTTATCCCCTGTTGCGTATATGTCACTTCATCCTCTGTCGTCTTCAACCCCATTATCGGCGATCCCCTAGGATTGGGACTGGCCAACCACGCTAACAGCGCCCCGTCTTGTCTCCCTCTGCATGTACCCTCGTTTGATATTGCCGATAGTCAAAGGCTTGGAGTCGCTCCACCTGTATCGCTACTGCTTCCCTAGCCTCGTGGACCGCCCCCTGCAATTCAGCGTTGTCGTGATGTGCTTTCTCCACCTGCCGTAAGCGATTATCCGTCTCCTCTATATCCTGTAACAACGTTTTCCTTACCCCTACCACTTTAGCAATGCACGTTCCACGGATCACAACCTTAAACGCGTCCCACTCCCCTGCGAGCGTCGACGCAGTGCCGGCGTTATCCTGAAAGTATTGTGTGATAGATTCCCCTAGTTCCATTCTAAATACCGGGTCGTCTAGCACCTCCGGTCGCATTCGCCATGTCGGGATGGACGTCCTTTCCCGGTTCCATTGTAGCTGAAGTAAAAGCGGGTTGTGATCCGATATCATTCTGGCCAGGTACTCGCTATGGGTTACCTTGGCGTGCACCTCCGGAGTACACAAAAGGGCATCGAGCCGCACATGGAGGTCATGAGAACCAGAGTAATAGGAGTAGTCTCGTTCCTCCGGATGCTGTGCTCGCCAGGCATCTATCAGCCCCCAATTAGTTTGCCATGCTCGTCTCATTTTGGAGAGTCTATGAGCAGGTGCGCCGGGCAGCGGCGGGTAGGATCTATCCTTCTCTACGTCTGTCACCATATTGAAGTCCCCTCCTATCAATACCGTTTTCGTCATGTGCGGCGCTATACTCCGGGACAGCCGATCTAGGAAGGAGACCTGATCAACATTGGGAGCATACACGCTACACAGTGTTACGTCTATCCCATTAAGGCGGCCCCTCACTAATACGAACCTGGCCTCCGGATCTGAATGATGCTGCGTCATTTGAAAGGGAACCCCCGCCCGTATCGAGATCAATGCCCCCCTGGCAAACGCTGAGTAGGTCGTATAGTAGAGCTGCCCTCTCCATCTCCGTTTTAGGGCCAACCCCTCCTCCCTGTTAATGTGCGTTTCTGGGAGTAGGGCGATATGTGCCCCTCTCCACACTAAGTATGCGTGCACCTTATGTCGCCGCTGCATTGTGTGGATCCCTCGCACATTCCAAGTCATGCACTTCAGATTAGTTAACCCCCCCATAAATCAATCCTGCAGCTCCCCTTCTCCCTCTCCCCGCTTCCTGACACACCGGTGGCTCTAACTACCCTAAACAATCCCCTACATCCCCCCAACTCCCCTCCCCAGAACAGGCGCTACAACGTTAGTACCCATCCAAACTTATTATGTAACTGCTCTTGCAGCAAACCCTAAGAGCTATTCCCGCACAAACTCAGGGGGGATGGCCCGGGCCTTCAGGGGCAGACGCCCAGTACTCGCCTTCCTCATAGGCGCCAGACCCTGATAATGGTGGCCGGCCCCCTCTGGGGCTGCGATAATGTAGGGCAACTGTGACTATCCATTATCTGGTCAATCACTCCCCCTTCCCCCCTTCTGTGCGCACCCCAGGACCAGCAGGACATGCGCCCACAGCGTACATTCCCACCCCCAGCCAAACCTTCCAAATGTCTCGGGTCTGCCACCATCTCAGGCATCCACGATCTCATCAGCTGTCCCGGCAGTCACATGCGGCAGCCGAACACTGCCCGCCTCCGATTCTTCCGAGTCCGACCGTTGCGATCCCTTCTCCGACCCTGTAGCTGCCAATGACGCCGGCCCCTGTTCCTGTGACATAGACATAACCGCCTGCAGGGCGGCGATGCGTTCCTTCTCTGTCTGTGACTCAGATGGCTTCCGTGCCGCTGATCTATGTCGCCGGATCCTCCGTGATCGGCGCGGCTGTGGCTCCCCCTGCCGCTCCCTCGCAGGGCGGCCCGCTCCCCCGTTCCCGCTTTATACATCTCCAGCCATGTCCAAGCGTCTTCTGGGTTATCATGAAAGATCGTTTTGCTGTCTAGGGCAACCTTGAGACGCGCCTGGAACATCAATGAATATTGTATGCCCTCCGCTCGGAGCGCCCTCTTAACTTCCAGAAAGGAGGTACGGCGGCGTTGAACTTCCAACGTATAGTCAGGAAAAGCGTCACTTTGCTGTTGCCCACTGTGTAGGGGCCGGAGGTGCGCGCTTTGTGTAATAGAATATCCCTGTCCTTATAATGGAGCAGCCGAGCCACAACCGGCCGGGGAGGGCGACCGGGCGCCAGCGGCCGTGAGGGCACCCTGTGTGCACGTTCCAATGTGTAGAATGACGTCAGCCCTTCGGGTGCTACCTCCCGCCTCAACCAGGTTTCCAAATAGTCCACCATATTATCACCCTCCACTCCTTCGGGCAGTCCCACCACCCGAACATTGTTCCTGCGGTTTCGGCCTTCCGCGTCTTCGGCCCGCCGTTCCAATGTCCGCAGCCGGTGTTGCACATCTTCCATTTTAGCTTCCATCTCTTTCTGGGCAGGCGCTAGTAGCTCCAATGCGGTTTCCGTTTGCATCACTCTGCCCGCCAGCCTGGCATGATCCGCCCGGAGCAGGCCCAACCCCTGCGCCACATGGGCTATGCCCTTCTGCAGTGCCTCCCTCGTATCCGTTATGGCTTGCAGGATCCGATCCACTTGCTGCTGTTGCATCCCGTCAGCCCCCTGAGCAGGTGCCCCCTGATCCTTCGGCATGTTTTCATCTTCTTTGCGCTCAGGGGTCGCTCCTCCCATCTTCCCCTTGGGTTTCCCCATGTAGCCAGCAGGGTGGGGGCGACGCCCGAGGCCACTAACCTACCGTGGCAGGTGTCAACTCACTGAGGTATGTGGTGCTGCCCGCTGGCGTACAAGGAGCGTACTTCTATTCCTCGTCGCTCCTTCCGTGACTGCCTGCCAGCCAATCTCTCAGTCTGAGCATCCCAGCGGACGGAGTCCCCCAGGCACCACACTGTCACCGTCTTGCAGCCTCTGGGCCAGCTCCCCACTTCAAGCCACACTCCCTCCAGACCGCGGCCTGCTATCCAATTAGGGCTTTGTTCGTAATCTGCTGGTAATCCCTCCACTAGGCGATGCCGATCCAGCTCCCAGTCCGAGCTCCACTTGCAAACCCACTCCAGCAGGGTCCACGATGCCCCGTCCTGTCCACGACTTCGTGGGTGTCTCTGATAGCCTACATACAATAGTTTTCTTCCCCGGTGCTATCAGCTTGCTTTGGGGCCACCCGTCTCATAGTTCCAAGTAACTGACAGCAGTGCCGAGGGCCCAAGAGCTGGACCAGATGGGGCCGCCCCAGGATAAGCCCCTTGGTCGTGCAACCGCCAGGACCCTCCTCTTCGTTAGGGCAGCAGGTCAAGCGCGGTGCGAACAGCACCTGGCTGTGTCCCCCGTGCGGCTCCTCCTCACTCCCAATCGCCACCTGGGCCGTCCCCCGCAGCATTCACCTTGGGGCCTTCCTTGCTCCCTTTACTTCCTCTCTGCCTGCCCTGCCGGGTTACTGCGCCGCTCCTTGGGGGTGATCCCTGCCCCCCAGCAAACCTCTCCGGTGGCGAGTCTGAGTTCACGCACTCTGTGAGCGATGGGCTACCCAGTTGTACTATAGCCTGCTCAAGGCTGCGTTTCAGGCCCAGCGCTCCTCGCTGCTCCCCGCCTCCAACATACGGGTCATCCGCCCCCGGGCACGCTCCGGGTCCCTCAGCTCACCGCGGTATCCTGCCGGCAGTGCTCCGGGCTCCACCAAGGTTCGGCACCTCCGCCTCCAGCAACTCTGTGCTCCGCCGGCCGCTCCCTGCAGGCCAGTCCCGGAACCGCCAGAGAGCCTCACCTCTCCACTCTCCACTCTCACTCTGCCTCCGGTCCTCAGCAGGGGTTCCACCTGTCGCCGGTAGCCATTCCCGGCCGCCGCACCAGCGCGACCACCAAGCGCCAGCGGCCCTCTGTCCCAGCCGTTTCACAGTGGCACGGCCTGCCCTCAGACAGCTCAGTCCCCGACGCCCAGACTATGCCACCGCCGCCATCTTGGGCTCGCCGGGGCTGCCGTTCCGTCCTCTCCGTTCTCGGTAGCGCCGGGGCAAACACCCCCCGCCGTCACCTTCTCCTTGCTGCGGGCACCTTCCGCCAGCCCGCGGCTCGCACCAGGGCTCAGTTGCATGCCCATAAATCAGGATTACAGCAGAGTCGGCGCGGAGCCTCAGGCTCAAGCGTCTTCACCCATCAGCTCCGTGGCCACGCCCCCACCATCTTCATGCCTGATGCGAAAATTTAAGAAGACAGAGACAGAGAATGAACCCGAAAGGCCAAGCGAGATCGGATGCGCAATCTGAATTGAGCAGTATCCAGAGCTCTGAGGTCGATACCGACCTAGAGGAGGGGCAAAATCGACAAGGCGTCCCAGCAGCACCCTCCGTTATCGAAGAGTTTGGAGCAGGAGAGGAGATTCAATCTCCGTCCAAGACCACCAGTGACCTACGAAGGAACACAAAGAGGAAGAGGCAAAGGCAACAGAGGCGCAAGGGGTTTAAACAATGCCAACGCAACAAGCACGAAAAAGAACAAATAAGTATGGATACAGCAACAGAAAGTGAAGCAACAATAATCAATTTGACTGACATGACACTATCGGACAAAGAAAAAAATATCCTCCAACTTGGCTTATCGTATTGCCCGACAGCGGAATTTTATTATGTGAAGACACGAGTGGACGTTTTCAAGTTTGTAAGAACATTAAAGTTAAAAAAACATTTTGCTTTGAATCAGCAACGAAGAGCACTTGAATCAACGAATATACCTATGATTGCTAGTCAATCAAGAAATCTGTCAGTGGCCGATATGGATCTTCTATTAGATTTAAGGCGAATGGAAAATTTAAGTGAGACAAGTCCACTTAGTTTCAATATGGACAATACAATCGAAATGGATTCATCTAGTCTTAATGTGGATACTCCAATGTCTGCCAGTCAAGTGCTTGAAGTTGCTAGGGAGCAAGAAGTGGATATTAGCGGCAATGCACCTACAAATTTTAGACCAGCTTCCAGATTTATTCCAATGACCACCAGAGACTCAGTTGATGTGTTCAATGAGTTAGTAATTAATGATCTAAAAAATTTGGAAAAATGCACAAGTGTTAAGCATAAAATTTTCTCACAGCATGAAAAAGAGTATTCTGCTTTGGTTACTAAATTGACATCGAATGGTAATTGCATTGTGCGTAATGCAAAGACTCCAAGCTGCACACTATGATTTATAGGAAACCAACAGCAGGAATCACGTTGCTACATGCAACTAGTTTCCACCCCTATAATTTGATAAGAAGCATTCCATATGGAGAGTGCTTGAGGACAATACGTAACTGAAGTGAACAGGATGTCTTGGACAGTGAATTAAATTGCTTGAGAACACTTTTCAGAGCAAGAGGTTACACAGAGGATAATGTACAAGCTGCCATCTATAAAGCAAAGAAGAGATCCAGAGAGGATATTCTCTTCAACAAAAGTCAGAGCAAGATCAAACTAGAAAAGCCCAAGGGAATGAAGTTAGAATGATCACCTCCTTTAATCGCCAACATGGGAAGGTGAGGAATATTCTATCTAAACATTGGCACTTAATACGCAATGATCCGCTATTAGGTGAACTAGTTCAGAAAAGACCTGCAATAACTTTCAGAAGAGCACGTTCTTTCAAACAAATGTTAGTTAGCAACATGGTATCTAAGAAACAACAAGTTAGCCATGCATCAACATGGCTAAAACGAAAAGAAGGTTTTATCAAATGTACCAAATGTAAGGCCTGTGTGTATGGGAAAAACACTTTGTCATATGTATTGGGCCTTTCCAAAAGAGAGAAAAAGATCAAAGGGTATTTCTCCTGTAAAACAGATTATGCAGTCTACGTCCTCCAATGCCCTTGCGGCTTGAGGTACGTGGGCAGCACAATACATCCCGTGCACAAAAGGGTGCTTCAGCACCTTAGGGCAATACGTAACGGGGACAGGGCTTACCCAGTGGCGCGCCATTTTGAGTCACATCATGAGAAAAATATACAAGGTTTATCGTACTTTGTAATTGACTGTATTCCACCAAATGTTCGAGGTGGTAACCGAGAAAAGAAGCTCAGAAAACTTGAGTCATGTTACATTTTGGAATTGAACACACTTAGCCCGATAGGATTAAATATTGAAGAAGATTTGATTACACATTTATAATATTCGCTATAGGTGTTTTATTGATCCTATTATGGAGGAACAGAAGGCAGCCTCTCCGAATCTGTTTTTTAACCGTTTTTGTTTTTCTTGTTTATACATTTTTGTCCCTGGGTTTTAGCACGTTAATTTGAAAACTGGTACCTATTGCAAAAAAATGGCAGTTGCCCACTTGGGCGTGATAACATCTATTATAGCACTAATGATTGCACGAGCTTTGTGCATATATTTGAACAGAATAGGTAAATAGACCCACTTGGGTAAGATTCACATTCAGTGCCTTAAAGTTTTCCCGACATGCAGTTGAACTTGGTTCTCATTATCGCAGCAATAGAGTGAAGGGATAAATCGTAACACCGTTTCAATGTTAAACTTGCAATGTAAATACACTGTATTTAGGTATTTATGTATATTTCTATCTTTTAACCCGCGACACGCAGCAATATAGTAGCGTGTTGGGTACTCTGCGTTTGATTTGCGTCTTCCAGGACAAAATTAATTCAGGAAGCGATTCTGGGAAAATGGTTATTTATATGCAAGGAACGCTTGTAGCGCGAATATGCACTGTAAAATAATGTATAAGAATTTTAAGATGAAACGAAGAGTGCGTTTTTGATATGAAAGTATGTAAAAACTACCAGTCTTTCTTTCAATACACTTCTTTGGTAGTCATGTCATGTGACATGTCACGAGCACGTTTATTTAAAATGGTTGAATTGGAATGGAAAAGTTGTTGGTGATCAAGCCTGCTGGACAGGCGAAACGCGTCCTATCAGCTGTCTAAATAAATGAAATTTGGCTAGAACATGGCGTCGTCATTCCTTGGTTTAAGAAGGCATTTGTGTGTATATATATATATATATATATATATATATATATATATATAGATAGATATATCCAAACACATCGTCGCTGGGCCCCAAGCCAGTCTGATGCAGCGAGCACACAGTGGGGTAGTGAGCTGCTCGTACATCCAACCACAGTAATTCACCTTCTCAGCCAGTTGCATATGACTGTCGAAATGAAGAGAACACGCTGCGGCTCTAACTGCACAAAGCGTGTTTATTCAAATAGGTGCAGCTATTTGAATAAACATTGTGCAACTGGAGTAGTTTGCCAACCATAAAGGTTTATTGGCAAATTAGTAAAGTTACATTTTCCAATTAAATCAATTAGGCAGAAATTTGAAAATCACCTGAATACAGCATAAATAAATATAATCCAAGTAGTTCAAGTAGCAATGTTGATATTTCATTATTAAAGGCAACACATGCAAATCAAGGAAAATCCTGTTTCCATAAAGGAAACTCTCTAATGCTAAGCTAAGGTTGTGCGCAGGGCGGGGAAATTCAGAAGCAGCAGGTGTAGGCGAATAAAGCATTGAAAGAAGAACCAGGTAGGTTCCAATTAGAATGAGGAAGGTTTTACTTGCTCTTGAGAGCATCTCTATGAACAGAAAAAAGGAGCATTGACCTCAAGACTTGGAAAGGGACATCTGCTAGAAAATGTGAACATGGGGTGGTGAACTAACTAACTAGCTTCGCGAAGTTAAAACATAGGTTCCATCCAAATGAAACATTCTTCAGTTCCTCACTGGACAGTAACCAATCAAAATCCCCATTTTTACCGGTATGTGGTGCTGGCCTTCTTCTTACAGATAATACATTGCCAACTTCTTCTATCGTTGCAATCTTCATGATATCTCACAAAGGAGTATTCACTTCCTCAGTTTCTCATCCCATGAAGGTGCTGACGTCACTGTCCAAACGAACTAATTGCTACTTGACAGATCTTCAGAATGTAAGCTAAGAAGGAATTACATTTCTAAATGAGCACACGGTGACTCTGATATCTGGCACAGAAAGTGTTATTCACAACAAGCAGAAATATAACATTTATTTCAAACACAAAGTAAGGCACCTAGGCCTACTCATGTCAATGTTAAATTGTAGAATAAATGATTCATTCAGTCTGCTAAACCTAAATATAAAACAACATGGAAAAATAATATGTGAAATCATACATTGTATTGTATTGTAATTGCATTTATATAGCGCTTACTACTACGAGGCGACAAAGCGCTTTTTCGGCGAGGTGCACGCTACTCCGGAACCCATAAAGGATTAGTGTTGAATTAGTATAGTGAAATATGAAAGTAATTTCAGTGGTGGATAGGTTAGTCAGTTATTTGGATTCAGAAGGATAGCGGAGGGATAGAAGAGGGAAAAAGATTTGCATTTATATAGCGCTTGTTACCCCTGATGGGGTGTTGAAGCGCTTTTTTGGCGAGTAGCACGCTACTCCGGAACCCATAAAGGATTAGTGGTGAATTAGTATAGTGAAATATGAAAGTAATTTGAGTGGTGGATATTAGTCAGTTATTTGGATTGAGAAGGATAGCTGACGGATAGAAGAGGGAAAAAGGTTTGCATTTATATAGCATTTGTTACCCCTGATGGGGTGTTCACGCGCTTTTTTTGACGAGTAGCACGCTACTCCAGAACCCATAAAGGATTAGTGTTGAATTAGTATAGTGAAATATGAAAGTAATTTGAGTGGTGGATATGTTAGTAAGTTATTTGGATTGAGAAGGGTAGGGGAGGGATAGAAGAGGGAAAAAGGTTTGTATTTATATAGCGCTTCATACCCCTGATGGGGTATTGAAGCGCTTTTTTGGCAAGCAGCACGCTAGTGCGGAACCCATAAAGGATTAGTGTTGAAAATAAGTATAGTGAAATATGAAAGTAGTTTGAGTGGTGGATATGTTATTCAGTTATTTGGATAGAAAAGGGTAGCAGAGGGATAGAAGAGGGAAAAAGGTTTGCATTTATATAGTGCTTGCTACCACTGATGAGGTGTTGAAGCGTTTTTTCGGCGAGTAGCACGCTACTCTGGAACCCATAAAGGATTAGTGATGAATTAGTATAGTGAAATATGAAATTTGAGACGTGGGCATGTTAGTCTGTTATTTTGATTGAAAAGGATAGTGGAGGGATAGAAGAGTGAAGGATTTAGACCTTTTTTTGTTCGTTTTGGAGGTCATAGCAGTAGGAGGAGGCTTGGGATGAGTAAAAAGGGATGTGGAGGGGAAGAGTCAGAGGGAAGAATTTAGAAAGGCTTGTTTTGGGAGATCGGTATAGTAAAAAGGTGTCAGATGATGCAAGGAGGGGTAGAGTAGGGGAGAGTCTAGAAAGGGTTATTTTGGGGATCATAGTAGTGGTATGGGGTTTGGGAGGAATGAGAGAGTGGAGGTAGAGGATATATTGATAGAGGTAAAGAATGAGAAATAGGGTAGTGCATTGGAGAGAGTAGTAGAAAGAGGTTTGAGATGAGTCAGAGAGTTGAGGTAGAAGATATATTGAGAGAGGTATAGGGTGAGAAATAGGGTAGTGCATCGGATATGCTAAATTAGAAGAAAGTAATAAATATATAGATCCATAAGTACATGGAAATTATATAGATGCATAAAGGAAGGAAGTATATGTAGATTAAAGATATTGATAGAGGTATAGGGTGATAAATAGGGTAGTGCATTGAATATGCTTTTTATGAGAAAAGTAATAAATATATAGATCCAAGTATATGGAAGTTATATAGATGCATAAAGGAAGTAAGTATATGCAGATTAAAGATGCATTAGATAAACTCTGGTTTTCAAGTGTTGGTGTACTTAAAAATGTATTTTATTAATTTTTTTAAAGACATAATTATTCTACATGTTTATACAAAGCAATACACATATATAGGTATATATCTATAGTACAAATGCTTATATACAGAGGGATATGCTGTATATTTCTGTTTGCATATGGTGCTTATGTGGGGAAGAGCCAAATCTTGAGTAGTTTTCTGAAGATAAGGTGGTTGTCCGTGGATCTTATGTTGGGGGGTCAAGAGTTCCATAGTTTGGCTCGACTCCTCCCTCACCATGACCCGACAGATCAACGCTGCCTCCTCCATGTGCTTCAACACCCTCCGCATCCTTCACAAGACCTTCAAGTGGATTCCCCCCGAATCCAGAAAGACTATCACCCATGCACTCATTACAAGCAGACTGGACTATGGAAATGCCCTCTACGCCGGAATCAACAAATCCCTGCTCCATAAACTCCAGACCATCCAAAACACCGCTGCCAGACTCGTCCTCGGCATCCCACGACATGAACACATCACCCAGCACCTACGAGACCTCTACTGGCTCCCCATCGAGAAGAGAGTAACCTCCAAGCTACTCACTCACGCCTACAAATCCCTCCACAACACCGGACCACAATACCTCAACAAAAGAGTCTCCTTCCACGTAACCAAGAGAGACCTCCACTCCGCCAACCCTCACCGAAACCCCGCGCATCCCCAGAGCGGGAGGAGAAGAGCCTACCCCTACATTGCGGCAAAGACCTGGAATGAGCTCCCGCTCAACACAAGACGTTCCCCCACTCTGCACACCTTCAGGAAGAGCCTCAAGACCTGGCTCTTCGGCTGATTCGGAGCTGCACGTCCCGTCCCCCCCAGCGCCTTGAGACTCTCACAGGTGAGTAGCGCGCTTCACAAATCCCCGATTTATTGATTGATTGATTGGCTGCTTGAACAGAGAAGGATGTGCCACCCATGGTGTTTTTCTTGTATCTTGGGATTTTGAGGCAAGGCGCCACTCTAGAGCGGAGGTTCCTTTGTTGAATGTGTTTGGTGATTTTATTCCTGATGAAGAGCGGTCCCATTCCATATTTCGCTTTGTGGGTGATACAAAGCAGCTTGAACGTGCACAAAAACAATCCTGAGAGGCATATTTCTCATTCTGCAGCACACATAGAAAGAGAAAGTAACAAGGAGAAAGAAAGATATTTTTCCTCGTTACACCTCACCTGAGAAGGCATATCTTTTTGGTGCATTGCCAGGTCTACCAGTTCTGGTAAATCTGGGAATGCATCAAAAACCATGGGAGTTGCCCACGCAACGCCCATGGAACGATTTCCCAGGGCAGAGTAATGCAACGCAGCGATTTGTGCTGCATTGCCTTATTCCAGATTTATGGAGCCAATCAGATAGGGCCGGACTGGCCGTAGCGGGCACCGGGCATTTCCCCGGTGGGCCGCCAGGGTGGGGGTCGTTTTTGACCCCTGGGGGCCGTTTTTGTTACTGGGGCCGGTTTTGCAGCATAGCTGCAATATCGGCCCCCTGTAACAAAAGCAGCTGGAGTGTTTCCCTCGTAACCCCCCACATCCCCCCGCACCCCCCACCGGCGGCCTGTCTGACTCAATTGCCAGGGCCGGTTTGCTTTCTCAGTGCGGCCCTGCACTCAGGGCTACGTAAAGTGGCCTTGCGTAACTTCATAAATCACATGTAAGGTTTGTGTGGTTCTTGCACCACGTTGCCTGGTGCAAGAGCGACGCAGACCCGCTCATAAATAGGCCCCTATGTACATTGGGCCACAAGCCCATACATTTTGCATATGAAAAATTTAGTATTTGAATGCCCTATTTCGAGAGCAGCAGAGATGCTGTAAAACTAATCCAGGAATTTGTTTGGGTCCAATGCATTAATTTTATCAGCAAGAGATGGAATGGAGCCAGTTTACTTTGGATACTATTTACGGTTAAGAAAACAGAATCCAATCCACACGCCTATTCCTTCGGGAAACACGCATTTTCATAAAGGCTGAAATGTTTATATATAAAGTGAATTCAGAAGCTGACGGAAAAAAAGTTATTCATAAACGGAAAATATCTTTAGACGAAAAAAAGTTACTCTTTTGCTTTAAATAAACGCGTTTTAGCAACGTATCTCCCCTCCCAGGAGGAAGAGATACTTTCTCTTTGTAGAACACATTCAGCCTTGCTAAAACTAATACTTCAAAATTCAGCAGCAGCGGTGCACCCCGAAATGATGGGGACCTCCTGCAGAATGTGGTGAGGGGCCCCTCAGTCTAGCTTATAGGCATTGATCTGAATGGGGACCCCTTAAAGGTGGGGGACCTCCACTGCACCACAGGGGCTGTTGCAGCCTGCATTATGCCCCTGAGCAGTAGTTAGGCTGCATGTCTTGGCCTTCTGCTCTCGTATTTCTTTTGTGTTTTTTATTTGGGCAGTTTCATATAGCGCAAACTCGACCCAAAGGTATTGGAGCGCTTTACATGAGCACTGGGTACATTACAGACAGACAGACATTCATTTTTAAGTGATTTGCCCAGAATCACAGGATGTTGAGTGGATGCCCGGACTGGAACCTGGTTCCCCATATCCAAAGTCGGTAGCTCTGGCCGTTGCGCTACATTGTTGTACCAGTTGCATACCCTGTCCCATCCCTTCTCCTCCCCTCCACTTGACTGTCGAACTAGAAATCACATCAGATGCGAGAGAAATTAACCTCCGCCCCGATTGTTCGAGCACACCGCTGGGAACGAGGCTATCAGCAAATGTTTAGACACATTCGCGGCTGCCAAACCACTTGGCACGTCGCATCCCCCAACGTAAAGCTGCGGACAAGCGTCCATTGAAAACCTTGGCTGCCGCGTGCGTGCGTGCAGTTCACATGTGGCAACCGCGTTCTACTTCCTAATTCCAAGCTTGGTTTATCCTGCAGAATGTGTTCGCCAAAGCACCATTTTGATCTCCCTGGTGTCTTCCATCTGCACTCTAACCTGAAATGTTGCAGCCCTCAGGGGGACCCACAGGCATTTAGCTGCAGGGCATAGCAAATTACAATACATAGATATTGCAAGCCCTTTGAAAAAACTGTCTCTATTTTTCTTTTCGAAGTCAAACAGTGACACCACTGCTCTTGTGGAAAAGAAAAATGGCACCGCTACTAACTCTACTGTTACAATCTCTTACTTTTGTGATGTGCATGAGAGTGCCTGCGCCAGAGCCAGCAGACAGTGTGAAAAGCAGCTTGCTACAGAGAACACCAGCTGCCATGTAGACAATTAAAAGGAGGCCTGGGTTTCAGCTCTCTTTCTTCTCAGCGTCATAGCCTGAAAAACCGCAGACAGTTGTTTATGAGGCTTTAATGCACAGTGGACTCTCGGCTAGCAGCACCAAAAGTACTCGAATTGTAATATGGCATGCGCCCATTAATCTATGTTTTTTAAGTACATTGAATTCGTTGTTCATGAGCTCTGCTCCAAAATATACAAACAGCACCACCATGTGGTAGGGTGTCATAAATAAATGCCGGTGTTAACAAATAAGTGTCGGTGCTGCAAGCACCAGCACAAATTAAGCACTGTTTTGCAGACTGGTAGCATACAATAATGTGGGAGTGGTAAGGAAGGAAGATAATGCATCTGTGTCTGACTTAGGACCTGTATGGGTAGGGTTTTGAAGACATCTGTGCGCGTGAGAGTTGTGCTTGTATCGTGTTTTGTTGCCGCACTTTGCGTGACTGAAGCAAAAGGGGTGAGAAGTAAAACACTTAAGCGTATGATGCTAGTGAATGGATGGATTGAAAGATTGAGTGCAGTGTGGCCTATGTGGTAACTGTTGAAGTGCCATACTTGTAGGGAAGATACTGCTCAGCCAGTGTTGCCAACGTGTAGCTGCGCCTGTCAGTGCTTAATTTGTAAAAAAAAAAAAAAAAAAAGTGCCAGGGCTCTCGTCAGGAGGCCACTGCAGCTTGCACCACACATTGCCCCTGCTATGCTGCCAATGCTAGTATCAACACAACTACTAACCCTCACACTCCTACAAGTGTGACAATTCAGACTATTTCAGACCCCCAAAGCTATAAGAATGGCTTTGGCGGCAGGTAATAGTCATTTTTAATAAATATAGCATTAATAATTAACTGTTGTTGTGGTCATCTCTAAATTAGCTAGACAGCGCCACTTTGTGGCAGGCTGTCACAAGCTCCGGCGCTCACAATTAAGTGCTGCCTGGTGCTGAGCATCAGAAACCACAGGCTCAAATTAAGCACTGGCCTATGCACAGGTGTAGGAAAAAGGAGGGGAAGACGATATGACTCTGGATTCAGTTGAAACCAGATTGCATATGGGGCATAGGAAGAGTTCAGAGGTGTAAGGTGCTTCCCCCTGGAAGTTGACCAGTCATAGTAAATGCTATGAGAAGTCCATGCAGGGGAAGAGCAACACATGGGAACGGTCATTGCATATTCGTCCATGGTATATGGTTTATAGAGTGAGCTGGGGAAGCTGAGTAGAATGAGCAGCAGCTGACCATGGTTTATGCTCCCATTGCCCACCCAGGGTGGAAGAGAGGCAGATTCATGGAATGGTCATTATACAGCTAGCTGTATTATATGGTATGAGGAGTAACATAACATAAATTTGTAAAGCACATGTTCACCCGTAGGTATTGTGGGGCTGAATAACAAATGTTTATTGTTACCCAGCTCAATGCTGCCTATTTTATCAACCTCAGATCAATGAAAGGCTGAATGGACCCACCGGGATTTGAACCTGTCATCATGAGACCGAACATAGGCCCCTGCAGTGGGTGCATTAGTCCACTGAGCCACCAGACACTCACGAGGGACACTGAAGCAACCCAAAGAATAAGCACACTACCTAAGCATGTTTTTGGGGAATCTACCTTTGTTAGGTGATAGCACAACCCATCAGTGACGGTGAAATAGGGAACCAAGGACACAGGGTGTAAATCAGTGATTAGAGAATATGAGAGGGGATGAAAGGGTGAGGTTCAAGTATAGATGTGAGGTTGAAAACAGAGCAAGGATTCTGGCACTGAACCCTCCTGGTCCAACAGGCCCATACCAGGAAGTTGCTTCAGGAAGTCACCCATGCCCAGTTCTCCATTCCCCTGGACACCAGACTGGATACCCGAGGAAGAGGGAATATACAGGGCGTTGTACCCTGGGGGGTGGCCAGTAATGTGGTCTGGAATCCCACAATGAGGGTTTGTGTGAGAGGCTGGCCTGGTATATGATGTCCACTTATGTAAGTGGGCACCCTGCACCAGTCCAGACAACCCTTATGGTTATTTAGGAGGTCTTAGACAACCTTAGAAAGCTCTCTAAGTGGTAGCTGTGGAGAGCAGCCTTCAGGGTTAGTCCAGAAGGAGTGTAAAGCAGCTTGTTTTACCAGAATACAATCTTATAGGTATCGATTAAGTGAAAAAGAACCACACAAGGTATTTCTAAAAATATGTATTTATTACGCAATACTCTCTAACACATACAGATATCTCCTACCCGGAGATATGCACAATGCACACAATACTTTTCATAGAAATCAAGTAAATAGCACGGAATACACAGTGGACCCCAGGAGAGGACCAAACCATATACTAAGAAAGTGGTATAAGAACCATGACTCGTGTCAGGACGATGCCCAGAGGATGTAGAAGTCCTGGGGACCCAAGGAACCACCCAAGGTGAATGACTAGGAACCCCACGGAGAGCATGTGCAGTGTGAAAACACGACCGCGTTCTCCGTACAAATAAACGTGTAAGTCGCGGTTGGTATTTTAAAGATTAAGGACCCTTCCCAGTGGACCCTGAAGAAACCCTGTGAAAGACAGAAGGTTGGAGAGCCACCCCACCCGTGGATACCCTAGTACCCACATTACCTACACCAGGGAAGCCGGGTGCATGGGTGTGAATTAGTGTCAGAAACTGCAGTCGAACCCAATGGAGTACTTCAGGAAAGTGCCGCTGCTGGCGAAGGAGAAATTGCCCAGTGGAATCCAAAGGTGGTTTCAGGATGAGAAGTACCTGCAAGCAGAGGGGACAGATTCTATGTCCCTCAGGAGTGACCAGGAGATCTGGAAGAGGAATGCCCACCAATGTCGGGGATTTGCAGGAAAGTTGACGTTGACCATGACTATGCAGGTGTGAGGACCAGGTGATGCTGAGGAAGACCAGGAGCTGTGCACGAGCTGTCGCACGTCGGATGTCGAGAGTTGAGAGATCGGTGTCAAGCAGGAGCACCAACAAGCCTTGGCAACTGCAAACAACGTAGAAGTCGAAGAATGTGCAATGTCGGGACCAGCTACGTCCAGGGGACTCACCACAAGCAGGAAAGTCAGGTCAGGCCCCGGGCAATCAGGGGAGCCCAAAAGAAACAAAGGTGACCCTCAACAGGACCCACAGGCCGGAGGTACTGGAGTCACAAGAGGACCTCGAGCAGCTCACCAAAAGATGCAGGCCACGGTGCAAATGATGCGATGTGGATGAAGACTTTGGTCACTGGAGATGCTTGAGGTTGGGGCTACTTGGATCCCGAATATCTTGGTGGAAAGAAGCCAACAAGCCTTTGCAATGGCAAGTCGATGCGGTGCCCAAGGGTTCGGTTCCTGCGGCTCCCACGAGGGCTACTGGCCTCAAACTTGGTGAGGGGGCAGTCCTTGAGAGCTGTGGAGAACCACCACCTGTGTTGCAGAACCTTTCAGAGTCCGTAGGAGCTCAGTATCAGTAGACCGGTCAGCTTAGTTGCGGTGCCTGCGATTGCAGGGAAGTGACTCCTTCACTTCAAGGGAGATTCCTTCAGGTGTCTTTTATACCCACAGACCTTGGAAGGTTCCTGTATGGTGCACAGGCACAGACAATGCAGCAGACTGAAAGAGAGATGAAGCCGAGCCCAAACGAAGTCCAGCGAAGTCCAGAGTGCCCAGACGGTAGAAGTAGAAGTGGTGTCTGAATTGAATCATGTCCCATGACGAATCTAGGGACCTACACCCAGGTAAGCCCTTAAGTACCCTTAGGAAAGTGTTGGGACGATTCAGGGGACCCTCTCATGGGAGGGTTTGGACAGGGGGGAGGTTACTCCCATGTCCTTTGTCCAGTTTCGCGCCATGATTCCAACATGTTTGATACCAAACATGAGAGGATTCGTTGCAGCCAATTTCGAGATGGTGAATATTTGGAATGGTGCACCACAGAGCTTCTTTTCCAAGAGTCAATAAGAAAATGTGTACGGACAAATGTTCCTTTATGGTTTCTCCTTTATTTTGACAAATCAAAGTCTCTGCATCAACGTAAAACACCAAGCCAACGCGTTTCATTCAATTTCAGTTGAACTTCATCAGGGCTCCCGGTTTCCCGGCTGGAGACTTGACGTATTGCTGCGATGTCGTGGTATTTGAGACGGGCTATCACACCTGAAATTGAACGAAACGCGTTGGCTGGGTGTTTTACGTTGATACAGAGACTTTGATTTGTCAAAATAAAGGAGAAACCATAAAGGAACATTTGTCCGTACACATTTTCTTATTGACTCTTGGAAAAGAAGCTCTGTGGTGCACCATTCCAAATACTCAAGATTTATGTTCTGCCTTGCAGTTGCACCAAACAACGGCAGGTGCAGGAATTGTTGTGCACACTTGTATGAAACATTGATAAATAAGAAACGGAATAGTGAAGTGCGGCTGTTATAGTCCGCCGTCGTCTTGCTGGTTTATAATTTCGAGATGGTCATCGCGTAATTACTGCTGCTTCACTTACACCCCAGGAGAATGGACTCCGTAGGCTGTAGGGGTGTCCTGCTCATGCAGGGGCACCCTCACACTTAGAACCAAGCACCCTGCCTTCAGGATTGCAAAGGCCTGCTATAGGGGTGACTTTTAGGTTTTAAGTGCAGTGACCCTAGATATAGGAAACCTATATCTTTCGTAAGTGGTGCTAGCACCAACTTACACAGGCTGCAATGGCAGGCTTGTAGTTACAGTTTGAATGGTCTCCCATGGGTGGCATAATACATGCTTCAGCCCATGGGGGACCTCTTGGGTACCTATGCCCTGGGTACCTTAGTGCCATATACTAGGGACTGATAAGGGTACCCTAGTATCCAATCTGGGATGTACCTAAGTACTGAACATAACAATTAAAGGGAGGAAGCAGAGAGACTGGGGTCCTGATTAGCAGGATCCCAGTCAGACTAGTTAAAAACAGTTTAGCACCATGCAAAAAGTGGGGGTACCTATGCAGAAGGATCCTACCTTCCTACAGTTTGGGTCTAGGTCCAGGCAGGAAAGAGAAGAAGGACTGAGGGCTCTGGGTGAAGGACAGTGGCTGGCATCTAAGGGAGATGTAAGTGAAGGGGTATGAGGGTCAGATGGCAAGATAATGCTGAGAGGCAAAGGTTTCCTGGTGCCAAACAAGTAAAACAAAAGTGGCTCAGTAGTTACATACAATTCAACAACAATTTGAATCATCTATGAGCTTTGCCCAATTTCACCTCATGGTATGGAGAACATCAAAGCACTTCCTTTGAAACATAGGAGGTCTGGCAGACTGTTCTCTCAGTAGGTCACATTTGGTGCACCCCGGGCTGCGCTCCTGTCTCCATTGTTCGACTGTCCAGAGGCGTAACAAGGTACCATAATGCCTAAGGCAAGCAAGATAAATGCCCACTGCACTCTAGTTTGCTAGTAAAAGCTTGCCGTAATAGGGGAGCAGTGGGCTCCTCACGTGCCTGGGCTACAGTGCACCACAGGTAGACAAGCCCTATGACATGGCTATCTGCTCATGCTGTGGTCCTGGATTCTTCCAGGGAAGAATTTCAGGCATTTCCATTCTGTATTTTCTGTCAGGGTGGGTGCCCCTTATTTAGGCTCCCCCCTACTTCTCAGCCACTGCCAATTTTCCAAATTTGTTGCAATGGCTTAATTGTGCTCTTTAATCCTCTTTAATCCACCTCATGCCTCTTTAATCCACCTCATGCTTCTTTAATTCACTTCCAGACACTCTCTGGCCCTTTATCTCACTCTTGCAATTCCTGCTTTTTCCTTTTTTGACGGTTTTGCTATCTTTTTTTTCCTCCCTCTTTCTGATCTGTGTGTTTTCCCTCTCTTGCACTCTGTAATTATAAATAAGTAGGTCCCCAAAATGAGTGCCGATGACCCTCCACTCGGCAATCACCGGCTCAAATTAAGCACTGTCCCTATGTGATTAATTGCTACCCCTGCTTAAAATAAGAGCCAGACTCTTCAAATGATTGAAAGGTGAGTATGGATATGCTTGGAGAATTGCATTGTGCATTTGTTAAGATTGACTATATTGCATGTAAATACTTAATTATGCATACATTGAATAACATGATATATGAGGCAGTATAACGAAATTGCACAATGCAGTACTAGGCTAATATATACTGCATGGCATGTTCCTTTGGTTAGGTGGAAAGATATTTCCAAGCATGCTTTAAACAGAAAACCTGAAACCCTAAGAGTTCATAGTGAAGGCATTTTCTGAACCTGGATGAACCGCAGTTTATTGGAAGTCACTGATCATGAGGATACTTCTCCACTGTTCTGCAGATTTAATGGAAGTTTCATTTTGTCTGCTTTGTACATACCATCGCGTGAGCGGTCACTGTAGGACTACAAGGCAGAATGTGTGATTCCTTTTGGGCAGTGGCGGCTCCTCCGCTAAAACAGAGGAGCGTTGCCTCACTACTTCACAGCAGTGAAGTAAAGAAAACATGAAATGATAAAAACTCGCGTTATTATCATTTTATGTTTCCTTATGCTGCAGCTTTGCATTTGTGGTGGGGCTACTCCGACGACAGAAGAGCAGGGAAGGAGTGATTTGCCCACTCCTAAGTGCACATGACTGTTTGGCTGGCCCTCTCAGGCCGGCCAAACAGTCATGCGCACTTCGCATCTACTCCAAGCAGGCTGCATTACAGCATGCATGGACCACATGCCCAGGTCCCCATTCCCTGGCTGAGCGGTGATCCACGGCGCTCAGACCGGGAGGCTGGGAGCCGGGTGCTCCCTGCTGCTTCCTGCATCCTGCTGCGGGACAGGAGTCAGGAAAAAGAGGACAGAGGAGAGGTGGTGGCTGGCCATCACAGGTAAGTGTTTTTTTAAAAACTTTTTTCGTTCTCCCCACCCCCTGCTCCCGCCCCGCCCCACCACCCAGGTTCGGTAGAAGCCACTACTGCTTTTGAGAGGATTTATTATGAAAGAAAATAAACTACCTAAATATACACATGTCTTTGCAGGAAAGGGACGCAGCACAAGCTGCAGTAGAAAAAGGCTTGTTTTAAACATCCATGCACCCTGTGCCAGGCATCATGTGACCATATAGCGGAGGCCTATGGGTGACGGGGGCCCTGCTGGGTACCCCCAAAGTCCCTTTCTGACAGCCTTTTCAAGGCAGTTGGACCACCATGAAAAGGCTGTTGGAAACTGACATCCTTATCCCTACGGCGGTGCCTCCGCAGGCACCGTCTCCATTGTAGGGAATTATGCTCTGACCGCTGCCTCTGCGGGCTCCTTGAGCCTGTCGGAGTGGGCGGTCTTTCCCACTGCCCGATGCAGTCCAACCGGCGGTATCCTAATCTGGCGGTTGACCACTGCCTCAGATGTCGGACGGACTGCCACCGACAGCTTGTTGGTGGCGATCCGCCCGACATCACAATTAGGCCCTAAATGTTGGATGATGCCAATTCCTGTGGTGTCAGTAATGTCAAAGTATATGTGAGGTCACTTCCAGTGATGTAATGAATTGTCACAAAGAAATGTGACGTCACTTCCGCTTCCTCTGTATTCTATTGAATCAATGTCCATGCCTGTCTAGGTAATACATTTCATATATCAGTCTCACAATTTAAAAAGTGTACAAGTTATCCATCAAAGTCTCTGCAATCATCACAGGTCCACACAAAGGTTTTCTTGTGTGCGGAGCTCCGGCAGATTCCAGCACTAACTAGTTTTAAAATCTGGGCCATCAGGCACAGCCTGATGCATCAAAGGGCTCTTGCAACCGTTTCTGGCAATCCATCCGAAAATTATTTCATCTTTTCCTTACGCTCTTCTTTGTTGTTTTGTAAACCGGCTAAAGTAGATTTCATTATAATTACATATAGTACTATGCTACATATGTTAGAAGAATTGCATCTGTCATGGTGCTGGAGTAATGCTTTTCTTTTGATGAGCACGCCTTATACCTCCTCTACCTTGAAATGTCTGTACACTTCCTAAGCTTAGGCCCTTAACTGGGCAGTGCCCATCTACTTTGATGCACCTAAAATTATTTCTAGGCAAACCCCTGGTCCAACAAATCCCCTGTTGGTTCTCCCTTCATTACAATGTTTTACATTCTGCCAGGTAGAATGCATATTGTCTCTTCATCAGGTGTAGTGTAGACCAGTAGTAGTAGCTGCTGGTTTGGCCACCAGTTTACGACTCGCATTTGTGTATTCAGGTCAAAAATAATAAACAGCACGCGCCTCCAAAATCCTTTGTATTCCAAGGTAGGATGATCACGTATTCAGAAGTAATGCAATGTATGATCACAGGAGGTTGCTTAGAGAGTGGCAAGGTTTAGATGTTGTGTGCCAAGTGACATATTGCTTGTTTTGTAATGTGTTTTCCTTCAGTCATCCATCATTCATTCAGGACTCCTCGCTGGGTGACGCTGAGCCCTTAGAAATAGTACAATGTAGTTCTTGACCATACACTATTCAAATTGTTAAAATTTGCCACTGCATTTCTACAGCACAAAAGTAGATTTGCTAGTAACTTGCACCAAAGAGACCTTGGATTTAAAAAAGTTGTGGAGGTAGGTTACGATGTGATTATGTGTGACAAATTTCTCACTCAGTATTATTGTGCATTGTGGAATATTTCAAATATGAACAGGTGCAACAGTATGCAACAACTAGTCCAGGCTTTGTTCTACAACATTATGGGTTCAAACACACCTTTCAATCAACGGCAAGTCACTTGGATCTCAGATTCACTTGGAGCAGAGTAATTCTGGCTCTTCCCTTTTATGTCTTGACTCGCCCATATATACGCGCATGTAATACCATATATTTGTGTGCTTTAATATTATTAACGTAAAGTGGTGAACTTGACCGAAACACTGAAGGTGCATTTGTTGTAGAATTCAGACATTTACCTGAGTGTGCATACTAATGTTTTCCTATAGTAATACCAAATTGCAGTTTTCATATATATCTGCATTTATGTGGTTTGAGTAATTTTGGTAACGCTTATATACTCATCGATCCATTTGAATAGCATCCTGCATTTATTTTATAACTGTATATGTATCCATAACCATGCATTTAAATGTGTATTGAACTGTTTTGCTACACTAGCTTGACCAAAGGCATAAGCCTTTGGCCTATAATGTTTAACCTTCAACATGAAAGTTGCTCAGGTTGCAATGGTATTCTTCTTTGCAGGTGTGTTCAAATGATATCATAGTTCGTGAAAGGCACATTGTGTATGAGAGATAGTGAGGCTCAAGAGAAGAACTTTTGCAAGGGCGAGAGGCGCAAACGAACAAAGGAAGGACAATTCTTCATGTTATATCTTGAGACAGGAGGAATACAAGGATGTCCTGATGTTTAGACCATGAGTTGGGAGTATCGAATAAGGTTGCTAAGTTTTACTGTGAGAAGGTACTCGGACACATGATGTGGGATTCTTGAATGCTGTGTGGAGTTTTAATTGGTGGTCACACTTTAGTTTTAGACAGATTCCTTTTAGACTCTGAGGGGTACAGATCTCTTTGCTGTATTTCTGTTGTGTGGCTATATGCTATGCAATACTCCTGACTTTGGAGAACTTCAACAAAAAGTATCAGCAATGCTGACACCTTCCTCTTTACTGGATCTAATTAGGGCTTTCCCCAATTAATGCTACTTAGTTTAGTCTTGTTTAGGTAATTCATATTTACTCATGTATGGGCAAGAGGACCGAAAATTATTTACTGATCACTAGATTTAGGGCCAGATGTACGACGGGATTATGCATGTGCAAACGGGTTTGCGACCCGTTTGCGCATGCAAAAATCCTGTTGGCCATGTACAAACCCTATTTTGCGACTCGCAAAATAGGGTTTTGCGACTTGCTATTAGGAAGGGGCGTTCCCTTCCTAATAGCTACCTCAAATGCCATGTATGACTGTTTTGCAACCGCAATTGCGGTCGCAAAACAGTCGCAGTTTACCACCCTTCGCAGAAGGGTGGTAAACCACTCGCAAATGGGAAGGGGTGCCGAGGGGACCCCTTCTCCTTTGTGACTGGCTCTAAAAATATTTTTTAAGGGCAGGCAGTGATCCCAGGGACCACTGCCTGCCCTTAAAAAATTAAACGAAAACGTTTCATTTTTCTTTTTTTAAATGCATCCCGTTTTCCTTTAAGGAAATCAGGCTGCATTGAAAAAAACAACCTGCTTTATTTAAAAGCAGTCCCAGACATGGAGGTCTGCTGAGCCCAGCAGGCCCCCATCCCTGGGAGGGCCAGCCATTCCCAATGGGGTCGCAAATTGCAAGTGCCTCATGAATATTCATGAGGCATGCAATTTGCGACCCCATTGGGAATCGCTAACAGTGTCTCAGACACTGTTGTACATTGGAAATTGTGACTCGCAAATTGCGACTCGCAATTTGTCGCAATTTGTGAGTCGCAATTTCCAATGGTCGTACATCTGGCCCCAAGTTCCTTATTTTCTGCATTGCTATTACTGAATTCCTTGTATGCTTTATGTTGTTGAGACTACATTTTGTCAGATGATTTGGAATGCCAGTAGTGATTCTGTATTTCTACAACATATTCTTGAGACTTGTATACATCAGTCTGGCTTTGAATTTGTAATAAACCTACATTTAATCCCATTTACCGACCTTCAGGTCCTCTCTGTGTAGCCAAATGGGCTGCACTGTAAATTGAATTTTGGATGATGTTAACTCCTCTATATTTCTCAGGCATCTAAAAAGGTCTATTGCAGGGAAATTTGGATATTTGGTTCAGTGATCTGGCAGATGGTAGCAAAACGAGGAGGGTTAGATCCTGAAATAGGGAAGTTAGAACACCTGATTTTAGAATAGTTCAGATCCAATCCCAGCCCTAGAGCATATGTTTCGGTTTGGAGGATTGGCGGAGTTCCAGCAATTCGAGAAAGAGTTGTAACAGCTGAGGTGTGAGTATTAATAAGGGTGCACGTTCTAATGGCTTATTGTTAGCTTGCGGTATTTATGGAGATTGCGTGATGTTTGGCGGAGATGTTTTTAATGCCGTGTGAATGTGGGGCTTAAAGAGGAGAAGTTGAAGTTGTTATTGGGTCTGATGTGGCCTAAGATCCTGGGATGATATTAAAAAATGCAGAAGACACTGTATTGTAATTGTCTGTTAAAGTTTTGTTGTGCCTGTTGTGAGACATCGCTGACAGCACAATTGAGATATGGACATTTGCGCAGGGGGAAGCTGTACTAATCAGGTCGATACCCCACAGATCGAGGTTTCATTCGCGTGTGTCTGAGTGGATGTATGCCGTATTCACCCATGCGTTAATAACGCATGCCTTTACAACGCGGGCAATACAACGAACGTGTCGTTACCACGTGTTCCATTACAACGCAAGTCGTTACAGCGACATGCTTTAGGGAAGCGCTGTAGTTTGGAATAGTATATTTTACTATTCCAACTCCAGTCTATGCAACAGTGAGGAAGGTGTTGGATTTAAAATCCAACATTGAGTTCCCTAAAGCAAGTCGTTGTTGTGACTTGCGTTGTGATGGAATGTGTTGTAATGGAACACGTGGTAACAACGCGTTCGTTGTAGTGCCTGTGTTGTAATGGCGATGCGTTGTTGTGACAGCGTTGTAACGCTGTTTCCCGTCTGTGTAGGTTGAAAAGCGTTATTCCAAACCATTTTCTGTATTATTGAATACTGTTAATTTCTTTAGTGGAGTAAACAAAGTTAATTGTTGCTATTGCTTTGCATTTGCTTTGCATGAGTATGGCTGAGGATAGAACATTCGTGAAAATTGTAAAGGAGGGTGAACTGCTGCAAGGAGTGAAATTTACGTCATGGTGTGCCACACTGTGATTGGCCCATTGGTGTAAAGCCACATTGTTATTGTTTGTCTACGTCATAGAGTGTCGTGCTGGTATTGGTCGTTGACTCTGAACTAGAATTGTGGGTAAATCATTATTTCCTGCTCTGAAACTAATTTGTGATTATTGACGTTTTTACTGGAAAATGAAATGTTTTAAAGTTATACGAGATTTATTGAGGGGAGATGTGACAATACCTGTTAGAGAGGGAGAAGAGGCACCACCCAAAATTACTCCAGGTAATTATATGGCGATAAATGTAGGGCTTGACACATGTATTTGGCTTAAACAATGGCACAAGATCACAGAGAAAGAAGATGCACTGGCGTTTCCACTCTATGGTACGTTCAATGTGAGAATCATTGAAAATTTAAGGAGGATATCATATGAGATGAAACCACAGCCTAGACCTACACAGTTTGAAGTGCTCAATGCTTGGGAGCATGAAGCTCATGCCAGAGAGAAGGACAAGTATCAGGGAAGAGCTAGAAAGGCAGTGCATACTTACGCTGATGTAAGGTGGGAAGCAGAACAGAGGAAGTGGAGAACTGACATGATAGAGGGAGCCAAATTTTACCCCGCATCAACAAGGGAAGAATTTGAGAAAGAGAAGGAGAGGAGAAAGAAAGAAAAGAGGGACAAGTTAAAGGAACCTGATGAGAGAAACGAAAACAATGACAATGACTCTAGCGATAGTCTTCTAAATGTGTTGTTCTCAGAACGCCCACCTCCATATAATGAGAACCAATTAATGGGAGGTGGGGTGGAGGTAGGTTACGATGTGACCATGTGTGACAAAATTCTTACTCAGTGGTATTGTGCATTGTGGAATATTTCAAATATGAACAGGTGCAACAGTATGCAACAATTAGTCCAGGCTTTGCTCTACAACAGGAACCTGGATGGGCTCTAACCCCCCTTTCAATCAACGACAAGTCATTTGGATCTAAGATTTACTCTTGACACCGATTACACCAAAAGGAACTAACTGCCAAAAAGATAAAGGTGGCGTGGTACAAGCTGTCTCTGCTAAAGAAAGTAAAACAGTTTCCTCCCAGAAAGCGAACTCAAAACTGCCCTTCAAGCTCTTGTATCAGGATGCTGGCAACAATCTGCTCTGCAGCCTCTCAAACTTCACACTGGTCCCATTTTAAGAACATCCTACATGCAGCTGCACAGCTCACCATGGGTCTGAAGATATAGGACTAAATCACTCCCACCGTAATTAAACTCCACTGGCTCTCATTGACAGATCGCACTACCTTTAAAACCGACATAAATATCCAAAGTTCCATTATGACTTGTACCACAGTCTTTCCGCCTGACAAGTTCACAATCTCTGGCCACTCTCAGCAGAACCACAACATCATCAGATTGAAGACGAAGAAGTGCAAGAAAGTAAAACAGGCCACCCAGGCGCCTAGGATCTGAAACAACCTCACTGCATCCATCAGGACTGCCCCAGCCCTGCTCTCATTTATGAAAGTTCTAAAGACACACCTCTTTAAAGAAAATTACATTGGGAGACATCCTGTCTCAAAACCGACACCCTGCCTATGTTCATTTACTATTGTATCTCTGCTTTTGACCCTGTACAGCACTCCAGAGCCTCTCAGATAGGTTCATGTTATACAAATACCACATACATACACACCTACATTCAGACCTACATAAACACACTGACCACCCCACTCCAGACCATTGTGGACACTATCCTAGACATTTGTGTGATAACCAAATGCAATCTGGGAGTTGTGATCTTGTTTTGATTCAATTGTACAAAGTACATTACACACCTGAAAATAATGATTTGTAGGTTAAAAGTAAAAGTGTGGGGGAAGTGTCCGTAAGGACCTGGATGCAGGTGGTCACCCTATATATGAATAACAGTAATTAATGATAATACCGTTAGAGTGGAGGGACTTGGGTCCTGGATTTTCACTTAGTCCAGGGTGCTACACCTTATATTCAATTGCAGTCACCTTTCTTTTTCCCAATATGAGCATGCCTATGGTTCGATCTCAGATAAGCTAAGGCAGCTTTGCTATGTGCAGAGGACAACCCTTTAAAGGCTGCACCCATGAGAAAGGTTTTGAAAAACAGAGTTATCTGTTAAATTAAAAAAACATAACATTTGGAATTTGGCTTGAATAAGTACCAGTTGCAATCTCAATGTTGAAGGGACACATCTTTGTGCAAAATGAATTCAGGTGGTGTTATAATGGTAGAAGAATGCTGCAGAGGGCAAGATAAACACTCTTCTGATGTTCATATTCAACTTTCTGGCATCTGATTGTCTATAGGATACTGTTGTTTGTGTATTTTCTGGCTGATTTTCAAGAAGATCGTTATAAATGATTCCAATGCCTCTAAAAAGCATCAGAACTGTGCTATATTGGTCTGAAGAAATATAACAAGGCAGAGCTTTCTAGGTGGTAGGTGAAAAAATAGAATCAGTAAATCTCTAAGAACCTAAAGAAAAATAACTTCTTTGCTCTGGGATTGTCATTGAGTAATTCAGTAGCTGTCATCTTCTCTAAAGTTACAGAGTATAGTTGAAGAAATTCTTGGAACAGAATATTACATGCTGTGCAGTTCAAAGACTAGTACATAGATTTATGTTTTGATAAAAATTTGAGTGATTAAATTTTCATTCCTCTACGCTGGAATCCATAGCCCTGCAAGCGGAACCAGTTTGTTCTTAAACCTCATAACCTTTCATAATATGTGGGAAGGCACAAAGGTTCTGCAAATAGAGAGAGAATTTTAAAACAGTGATTTTAGACAGTTAGGGACTGACAGAACTAATGTGGAGCTAGGTAACAGGCACTCCATCACATGGCACTAGTCAAAAACTCCCTCTGTTTTATCTGGGTTATCAACATCAGAGTGGAGCTCTGTATTTCTGTCAGCAGATAAAAGGGACTGTTCTAATCTTAATGATGAACTATTCCATGTTGAAATAGTAAAAAACACATGCTGTTGGAATAGGGGCTTTGGCAAGTTAATGTAAAAATCCCTTGAAGTTTGTGATGTGTTCTCTAGCCTTTTCTAGAAACAAAGAGACCGTTTTTCTGGATCCCTTGACACTAAGGACTTAGTCAATATGCCATCCTGAACCAGAAAACCAGTTGTACTGCACCATTCCACAACCCGCCGAGCAATATTTGAGCAAGATGTGTTTCAGGTAACAATCAATCCTATTGGACATTACAAGGCTTGTTAGTGAAATCGCTCATTCATTCTTTCATTAGTAAATTATGCACTTAGAGCACTAGAACATCAGGTAAACATTTTAGGTTTAAACCTATTTTTATTGTCACAGCTTCGGCTCAATGCAGTGGAAACATGCCCATACTGGAGGTGCACCCCCCCCCCCCATTAGCACCAATATAGAGCGTAACTTTTCAAAAACAAATTCCCCCCTCCCCCAACATCACTCCCCCCTCCCTACCCGAGGCATACATTTTAAATGTGTGTTTAAAATCATAATCCTAGTCTAGTGCTCATTAAATGAAGTGTAAGCAAAATGAAGAAAAATAAAATGGCAGCTGCAACTTTCACCAAAAGCATAAATAAGAGAAGGCACTCTTATATGATTGTGGTGATAAATCAATAGCAATCCTACACTCATTCTGCTACTTCTCAGTGCTAATCAAATTCTAGACAACAGAAAATAAAACCTATTTTGAGGTATATAGATGGTGCACATCCATCTACCTGTTTGAACAATAGAGCCTCTGTTCAATGCAATTGCAAGATCTGCTTTTCTCGTCTTACAAGGCCAGCTGCACTGATAAGTTAGCAAACGAAGGCCAATGACACCCGTCTCGGTAAACTTCAACTGGGACCAGAGATATTATTCTGTACAGCCTGTCTCCAGTGTTGCCTGGCATGAAGATTCCCCTCTACCCTTTAGTTTCTTTGCTCAGGTAAATAACCTTGTTTTTTTTTTTTGTCCTCATACGCCATTAGATGTAGCCAGAGCCAATTTAATCTACTCTGTGGCCCCCAGTTGATTGGCACCAGCAAGAGAACTCTGATCTAAATGGATGCACTTTACACAGAACCTCTCGTATTCGGTCTGTTCAACTCTTCTATCTGATTGGCCCCCAGAACTGACCCGAGTGGTGAAGTATTTCTATGTAGAGGCATAATCATTGGACATATATGCCCTAGCTTTCATAAATTATCCAGCCAACCCTTACATGGCAACCAAAACTCTTTCTTTCTCTTGCTCTTCTTTTCCCATATAACTTTATCCAATTTCATTACATACTTAATGGAATTTATCCAATCTAAAAAGTCGGAGGCGTACACTTAATGCAGCATTTACAGATTTCTCTCCGAGCAAGTAGAATGAGGTAAAAACACAGCTTATTTTTATCTAGAGATAATAGTTCATAGTTTGAAAAAATACCAAAGAATACTAAAGAGGTGCTCACCTGGATATCGAAACCAAATATATCTTGGTGAAGGCATTAATACAAAATCAAACAAAGGCAAATTTTACGCCCTCATTAAGAGATTATTTTAAAGCACTGCCTAGTACACTGATATTAAAGCCGGTAGACCATATGTCTACACATAAAGAGAGCAACCCTAGTAGCTCTTGTAAGGTACTTCAATTTCCTGAGGGTATATTAAGTCCCAACAAGTTTCAGCCATTAGTAGGTATGTCAGTAGAAGAGGGGCCGGAAGAACTTATGATGCCAGATAAAGGCGGCGATACATTAAATCTGACTGAGGTTGGGACTTCTTCAACGGATAGCCAAGTTCTGGATAAGGAACCAGAGCACACTGAAACATCAAAAGAGGCCACAACGAATTCACCCACGTCTTGGTTAGTTCAAGATCTTTTACAGGCCCTAACGGAGGAAGTGAGACACAGGTTCCAGGTGTCAGAAAAAAACCAAGCTGAAATTAAGGTATTCTGCGAGAAAATGGAAGATAAGTTAGATTCATTGACAGCGAGAGCCGCAGCTCTAGAGACCACGGTGGCGGAGCTAACAGTAAAAGCAGATGAGAATGCAAAAGATCTCACTAGATTAAAAGAACGTGATACTGGTATTCAGGATAAGTTGGAATCTATTGAGAATTCTCAGCGGAGAAATAATCTTCGGTTACTTAAAGTCCCAGAGGGAGTTGAAGGAGACAATATCAAAGAATTTGTAGTAAAACTGATTAAGCAAACAACTAAAATTGACTGTTCAGAGCAAGCTCTTGCTGCTGATATTCAGAGGGTACATAGGGACCCGTTCAGACTAAGTCCAAACAAAACCAGACCCAGAAAAATCTTGGTTCACTTCTTGACTTATAATTTAAAAGATGAAATACTGAACAAAGCATTGAAGTCGAATGTACTAAGTGCGGAAGGGTTCTCCTTTCAAATTCGGTCTGATGTCTCCTCCATAACTGCGTCTAAACAGTGGGAGCTGGGAAAGTTATTAGATCCTTTCAGACAATTAGGTGCAATAGCACAGCTCAAATTCCCGGCCACATTAAAAGTGATGTTTAACAATAAAATGCACGTATTCAGGCGGGTGGAGGAGGCAGAAACCTTTTGCAGTTTATTTCAGGGCAAGGTAGTGGACCACCGGCTCGTTAGCATAACTAGTCTTTTCTGCTTCAAATTTCCAGGGTAATTCCGTTATAAAAATTAGGGGAACTAGGAGAAGACCTTTAAATTAATCTTTGAAAGCACTAGTTAGCAACCACATTAAGAGCTATGGATTTTTAACCGTCCTGACCAATGAGAGGGAAGCCTCAAAGGCCAGGGTAGGGCCATAAGAGGAAGAGTGGGGGTTCTCCAGGGGAGCACAGGGGTGGGTGGAGGGGGAAGGGGATGGTCACTGGGTGGGGAGCATAAGGAAAAAAATCCAAAAAGTCCAATTCGCCAAAACAAATCTCAGAAGCAATTTATCATTTACATAAGGAGAGATGACACAGGCCACAGTTGATCAGGCAAAATATTTGAGGATGATGTCATAGAACCTAAACGGGCTGAGGGTAAAACATATGATGGAGAGGATATTCCAATACTTGAAAGATACTCCAGAACAAATTCTTATTCTTCAGGAAACACACTTAACCGAGAAAGAGATGAGGAGTTTGTGCAAAACTAAAAGCTGGATTCACGAAGTTATATGCACTACACAACAGATAACAACAAAGGGGGTGGCTATAATCATTAAAAAAAAAACCTGCATTATCAGTGGAAGGTTTCAAAGTTGATAAAATGGGAAGATGGGCTATAGTTAAAATAAGGTTCCATACATATAAATTTACAGTAGCAGGGTATTACGGTCCTAACCTAGACGACCCAGCCCCTTCAAAAGATCTACTTGCTGAGCTACTGCTTTTTCGAGATCCCTTAATATTGGCAGGTGACTTTAATTTGGTCTTAGACCCTGTAATGGATAGGTCTTTAAACAGCAGAACACCCCAGAAATGTAAAATGAGATTTTTACTGAAAAGCACGATGAAACAGCTTGGATGGATGGATATATGGAGAGAAAGAATGAGAAGTAGGAGAGGGTACACTTTCCATAATAAGAAACATGGCCATAAGTCTAGATTAGATTTCTTTTTAGTCAGTATGGAGCTGAGGGACTGGGTGAAAGACACGAAACATCTAGGGGGACACTTATCTGACCACGTGGCAGTAATATTTGTTCTGAAACTCCCAAATAAATTAATCAACAGAAGATGGACCCTAGACCGAGCCATTCTGTTAGAGGAAGAAGTAATTGAAAGATTAATAACAGACACAAAGAACTATTTTTTGATCAACATGGATAGTACCTCCATAGAAATAGTATGGGATGCTTATAAAGCCTTCTTGAGAGGCTACATAACCTCAATTCAAATCTCTAGACAGAAGAAATACAAAGCAGAGGTAGAAGAAATAGAGCGTGAAATCCAGAAGTTAGAGAATGAGCTTACCCCTCAGAGGGATAGAATGGCAGGGAGAACCTGCGAGATTTTGCAATCTCTTAAAACAGATTTGGCAGGGGTGTTAGACGCTAGGTTGAAGAAGAGGTGGGAGGCCAGCAAGCTGGCTCATTTTGAATATGGGGAAGGCTGTGGGAGGCTCTTAGCCTGGAAAACCAAACAGGAACTAGCAAAGGGCAATATAAAAGAAGTAGTTTGTGACACTTCTGGAAATTTATGTGAGAGCCCCGCAGATATTGAAGAAGCCTTTCGAAAGCATTTTAATAAAGTTTACCGAGAAGATCTAACCCCACAGGTCAAGATGATAGAAGCATGGCTCGAATACTTTCCTTCAAAAAAGATCAGTGATGAGATGTCTAGTAATCTTAACAAACCAATAAGCCAGAATGAAATCAAGAAGGCAATAGAGACAGGTAAAAAAGGCAAGGCACCAGGACCGGATGGTCTACCGGCCGAGCTGTACAAATCATTGGGTGAGGTCCTTATTCCAGTAATGGATAAACTATTCTCCCATATTTTTGAAAGGGGTGGGAATATGCCCCCCTCGTGGGGTGAGGCCACTGTTGCCCTGATTTTAAAACCATTTAAGCCACCTAGTCAGTGCGACTCGTACAGACCAATCTCTCTGCTTAATCTTGATTATAAGATTTTTGCTAAGATTTTAGCAGAGAGATTGAATGGAATTATAACCGGTTTATTACATGAAGACCAAAAGGGCTTCGTCAGAGGGAGAGGCATCCAAGATTTAACGTATAATCTGATCAGAGCCATAGACATGGCGACACTATATAAAATCCCAATGGCTATCATCACGCTCGACGCTAACAAGGCGTTTGACCGGGTCAACTGGGCCTATTTAACTCATGTATTGAATAAATGTAATTTGGGGGATAATTTCTGTAGGGCAGTTTCTTCGATTTACCAAACTCCAACAGCCAGAATTCTGATAAATGGCAACCTTTCTTCTTCTATAGCAGTTCAGAGAGGGACAAGGCAAGGATGCCCTCTCTCACCTTTGCTCTTTAATCTATATATAGAGCCCCTCGCAGAAAGGATTAGAAGGCACGAGGATATACTCCCTTTTAAATGCAAAAACTGGGGGAAAAAAGTATCATTATATGCCGATGATATGATGGTATATACGTCTGACCTCGCGACGGCCATCCCTATCATATACAGTTTAGCACAGCAATTTGGTTGTATCTCGGGGTATGAGATCAATCAGTCAAAAACTGAGTGTATGGCCTGGAATCTGAACGTTTGCTCCCCTACATTGAAAAGAGAAATAAGGTATCTAGGCATTAGAATTACCCAGGATATTAACGATATAATTGATACAAATCTACGTAGAGTTGATAAAGAAATTTCTGATTCTCTAAAAAGCTGGGCATACTTACCTTTGACACTAATAGGGAGAGTCAACTTGGGAAAAATAATGCTCTTACCAAAACTTATTTTTCTGTTTCAAAATATACCATTAGCTTTCAAAGAAGAAGGTCTAAGGAAAATACAGGCAAAAATAAATTCCTTTATATGGGCCTCCAAAGGAATAAGAATTTCGCATAAAAAGCTTCGGAGAAAGAAGAATAAGGGAGGGTTATGTATGCCTGATATAATTTTTTATGCATGGGTTTTTCTAATGAGGACAGGGAAAATGCTCATGAGTGAACCAAATGCCTCAGATATAGGGAAAATGTTTAGGGAAATGTTGCAGGATGAAAAAGGAGGAGATCATGCTTTTTTATACAAATTTGGAGATCCACGCTTCTTCAAGAAGGTACGTCTGAAGTCTTTAAAGGATTTAGTTAACACTTGGTTCAAAATCAGGAAGCTCTTAAAGATCAGTTACTACAGTGCTATGGCTCCTATCTGGGTTACACCAGGCTCACCTAAGTGGACTAAAGATTTATTAGTAACACCGTTAAAATCAGCCGGGATAAACTGTTGGGCCCAACTTATTCCTGATGGCTGTTTGTTATCATGGGAAGACCTGAGGGTAATCACGGACAATCAACTATCCAAATTTAAATATCTACAAATAAAAAGTTGGTCCCAGGCGATTGGTATAACGGTTGGCAACACAAACGATTTAGAGACGGCCTTAAGAATGAGACAACGAAATAAGAAAGAGGTGGCAAATCTCTACTGGCTCCTGTTAGATCTGGCAGATGGCGATTTCACCCTTCCATCGCAGCTGTGGGGCGAGTGCTTGCCGGGTTCCAGTACAGAAACAATATGGCAAGTATCTTATGATTTACTATACTCTACAGTACAAGCTGCCAATTTAAGGAGAAATCATCTCTTCTCTCTCCACAGAGTATACTGGTCTCCCTCTAAGCTCTCTAAGTTTGCGAAGGGAGCTATCCCATGCTGTCCAAAGTGTCAGCAGGAAAAAGCAGACGACGATCATATGTTCATAAGTTGCCCTATGTTACATCAATTTTGGGGTTCTGTTATCAGAGGTATGGAAGGTAAATAACCTTGTTGTTAACATCTCTTAGGTTGAACATTTAACAAAAAGTGGCAGAATGCCCTTTCAATTATTTTCATTCAGCAAGACTGTGTTCTTTTGAATAGCAATAAACAAGACATGTAGTTCTCAACCTTCTAAAAACTCTTCGCTATCAATAACAAACAACGAACCAATACTGCAAAATATCTTCATGTAAGCTTGATTATCACATTGCAGAACATAATGATATAAAGTCAATGAGCATCATATTAATCATACATATTAATTTTCGATTGATTGTCTGACACATGCAACTCAAGTAGGGGAATAACTAGATTACAAAAGACATAATAATCATAACAGTTGAGGATTGAGGTGATGCTTGTTACTGTGTGAGGCAAAACCAAAGAATGTTCTTGGGTGCCCCTTTTGTTCTAGAAATATTGATGGGAAATCTCCCATGATCGCCAACACATGTCCAGTAATCTGCTCTTGATCTTCTTGACCGACAGCGAGCTGTATTTTTTTTTTTTGCTTAGTTGCATATTATGCTCTTATGTTCCATTAATGTTCCATTAATTCATACATGTTCAATCCCTTAAATAAACCTTTAGGTAAATTAGGCACCAGATAATTGGTGATTCAAAGCTCCTATTGCTTGCTAGCTGAGTGGGCCCTCATATATGTGTAACAACAGCATAAGAGGCATATTTTTGTAGCAGCTACTCTAAAGTTGGCAGTAAATATTTAATATTGTTTAAAAAAAAGATGCAAAGCTCTTCCATTTTCTGACAGTTAGATTTCCTTTTGTCAAGGTTAATGACAAATACTAGACATTCTCTTAGCATAAAATCAAAACTTTTGAAGATCGAAAACTAATATAATTGTTGTTAAAATAATACAATTGCAGATTTGTGATACATAGCACTTTGTAGATTTCTTTTATTTTCCTTTATCAGCATTAGAAAGATCTAGAACCATAAAAGACATCTGCAGAGGCTAAGCATTCACGAATCCTGAGACAATCTGATCTAATGAATCCTTTCCATACATTTCACTGAGTGAAATTCATTCCATTGCCTTACGATTTGCTCTGAGATTTAGGAATCAATAGATTTGAGTTTTTCAGAGACACTAAAGAATTGTGAGACTGTAAAAATGAATATGATTCCTCAAAGTCAAATCTCAAGGACTAGAATATATTTATCTTACTGATATAAATAACCTATGAAAATAGTACTTCCATTTTACTGTTCTCACAATAGATTGAGTTTGTTAGACACAAAAATACGTTTTGCTGTATAAGAAACTGCTGTGCTTGGCCGAAATTCCTGAAATATTTACCACTTTTATTTACAAGTAGCCCTGACTGTCTGATTGAAATCAATACTTTGGTTACATTACTTCACACATTTTGACTTATATTAAGATTCTCTATTTTCTACATAATTGTGTTTAAACAGTGTTTTATATTACATACCCCTAGAGATCTATTGATCTATATATTTTGTGTTATATTACTTTGTTTCATTACATATTTCCTTAGGAGAGTGCATGCTGCTGATGCAATAAGGTCATCTATCACTGTAAGAATAAATATCTGTATTCTTTTGATTTGAGAAACTTACTTGAAATATGTAGTTAATCCGTTTGATTGAGCAAAATAAGGATTCTGAAAAGGAATAGTTTGGGAGTCTCAAAGTTGACCAATGGGCCAGAGCCAGCTGAGCAATTGCTCGTACTAAACTTGGAAATTCTCAGCCATTAAGAGGTATTTTAGAGTGTACTTTTCATATCTACAACGAATGTACGGATATACATACAAAAAAAAAACAGAGATGCACTCTTTAAGAAACGACTTTGGCCTCAGTAATGTGAACTGAAGACCAACAGGTTTTCTTCAGCAGCAGAGAAGGCTTCAACAGAAAATACTATCTGTCCTCATCTTATCAAGGAAGGCCACATTAAATTGTACAGTGATGTCACCAACACTGATACTGATGGTGACGATGATGATGTTGACCACAATGACAATGATTATTTAAAGGATGATAATCGAGAAAGGTGTGTAGCGGAAGAGGCGCTCTTCCATCGACTTCTTCAGGAGATAAGGTTGAAGAGGATTGGGTCAAGAGGAGCACATAGCAATTCCTGTGGAACTGCATCATGCCCATGAACCACTTTACTGATATTATGGAAAATAGAACCATGATATGGCTGGGTCCTATCCCCAATCTATATCCAACAGTTTTTTTTCCATCTCAGAAGTAAATCAAAATGTGACACATTTCATGCCTGTCTAGGCAGTGACCTTCAAATGGCACAGTTTGTGTCTACAGAGCATGCAAGGACATCCTTCTGGACATTATTGGTGCACTCCCCCTTGCTGAGCTGCACTGTGTGTCTGGGAAAGTGCAGGAATGTGCTGTATTTAAGGTAATATGGTGCATTCCTGTCCTTTACCTTGTGCAGGCGCCCTTTGGCAGCCTAGCACCAAAGCAGGCACCCTTGCACTATGATGCAAGGGTGCCTGTGTTGCATGCAAAATTGTTTTTGCGTACAAAAGCAATCTTGGGAGGCATGTTCCTCTTGCCGAATGCAGTACACAGAGAAAGAGGAAGAAACGAGGAGAAATAGAGATATTTCTCCTCATGCCTCCCCTGGGAAGGTGTAAGATTGTGGCGCATCCCCAGGTTTACAAGTTCTTGTAAATCTGGGGTTGCATCAAAATCAATGGGAGTTGCGTGGGAACATCCACGCAACGCCCCTGGAATGCCTTCCCAGGGCAGAGTAACACAATGCAGTGATTTGCGCTGTGTTGTGTTACTCCAGATTTTTGAAGCCACTCAGAGCCACGCAAAGTGGATGTGTGTAGCTTAAAAAATCTGACTTAGAGGTTTGCGTCTCACATATACCATGTTGCGTGGTGCAAACGCGACGCAACCCTCTCATAAATATGCCCCTTGCTCTTAATGGAGCTAGAAGAATAGCTTGTCTAAAAGTTATCGCCAATGTGGTCTAATCACCTAAAGGTTTAACATTTCTAAACAAATCTTCATTCGCTCGCATTTCATACGTTTATTTTATGGATAACCATTGGCTTTAGTATGGTTAGGTCTTAAGACATTGCGAGGTCAAGACTAGAGATCCTAGGTCTGCTGGGTCTGTTCAACTGCCAATCTCCTGTCAGTAGCCAATTTCACATGATTTGACCTCTGCCATCATCAGGAGAGTCAGTAAAGTTCTGCAAGAGACAAGGGTTAACCTCTGAGAATGTGAGAATACTGCAAGAGGGACAATGCACTGTATGGCTTACAGTTTGGGAGAAATGTGGAAGACTTTCTTGGGGCAGAGTAATTGTTGACTATTACAACAAACCTGCTAAGTGTACATGTCTGAAGGTCAAACAGATTCCTTAAGCATGCATAAAATAGTCACTCCTGTGTGTTGCTTTAAACAGAATTCTAACTTATCGTGAATGATTGGAAAAACAAGTTATTGTTATTAACAGAAGAGAGGCAAGGATTAGCTACCCCAGCTTGTATGCTAATGCTGACTTGTAACGGGAGGAGCATGCCTCTGTAACAAATAATATTATATTACTTGAATTTATAACAATGTAGAGCCATGGTGCGGCTCTTTTGGAGGGGAGATTTCAGGATCTCTCAGAGGTTTCATTCATACAAAAAGTGATGGATGGAATGCTTGAATTAAAATCAGTCACTGGTAATTACACGGACCACATCCCAGTCCATCATTATTTTGCTCACCATGCCACCTCAGTTTGACCTAGCCATGGGCAAATCACTCTCTACCTAGCCCCAATAGGAATAGTCCAGCCGGAACTGCCAGGACAGGTACTCTTGAACCGGAACACAAGCAACCCAAGTGACCCAAGCAACACAAGACCGGGTCTGAAGTCGATGTGGAGAAATCAAAAGAAAATGTATTTATTTTTATTTATTTATTTAAGGAGTTTTGTATAGCGCGAACTTGACCTGGAGGTATCAGAGCGCTTCACAATAGTTGTTAGAAAGAGAGTTACCCGAGTTACATATGGGTAAATTACAATTACATGAAGTAGAGGCAAATACATAGCAACAACATACAAGGAAAAATACCATAGTCAGTGCTAGTTATGCGAGTGACATGCTAAATGTAAGCAGTTATATGAAATAGTCACGGTTACATAATAGTGTATAAGAGGGACAGTGGGGGATGGGTTATGCAGACTTATACAGCAGTTTGTGCATGAGAAGCAGTGTTGAGGTAAAGTGGGCACACAAAGCATATAGGCATAGTGTAGCACAGCACATGGGCTGTAATAAAAATGTAAATCAAAGAATTCGCAGCAAGGAACATATAGGTCAAATATACTAGAACAAACTATCGGTGAGATCAATGAAACACTGCGGCACTGGCTGCAAGATGGTGACACACTCATACAGTGGCAAGTGCTGTAACGGGTGGTGAAGAGCTGCTGGAGACTGCAGATGAACAGGGACAGGGTTGGGCTAACCTCCTGGTCTGTGCTTTCCTCTCCTTTCCTCAGCATGGGGCTCCACATTCCCTGCTGCCCTCTCTTTCTCTCATCGAGTTATAGGGTGAGGAGCAAACACTGGGTCAGAGGAAAGCACATGACAGATCTGATTCCATACATCTCTAAAGACTGAAAAGAGATACGAGAGCTTGACAGAAGGATTAGGCATAACCATTAAGATAATGTATTTCAAACAAATGTATTTTAGAACATTTTACACGAGGATATAGTTATGTCACAAGAAGGATTAGTCTGTATAGGGGGCCTTGGTCATTTTCCTAGTCGCAGGCAGCAGACTCCAAATTAGATCTCTTATACTGACAGCACCCAGATCTACCTCGAAGATAATGGGGATTCAATCTGGAGTCTGTTGCCTGCGATTAATAAAAAAACACTAATACAAAAATACAGCCCAAAGAACATGTTATTGACCATATTTATTTTCACCGGCTTGTTAGTAAAAAGACTTAGGGCCAGATGTACGACCCTATTTTGCATGTGCAAATGGGTTTGCGACCCGTTTGCGCATGCAAAATCTAACAGGGACATGTACAATCCCTATTTAGCGAGTCACAATCTTTTTGCAACTCGCTAAATAGGAATTGCGAGTTGCTATTAGGAAGGGGCGTTCCAAGGGCGTCCCTTCCTAATAGCGAGTCAGAGGCCTATGTAAGAATGTTTTGCGACCGCAAAAAACACTAGCAATTCACCGCCCTCTTCAAGAGGGTGGTAAAGCACTCGCAAATGGGAAGGGGTACCCAGGGGATCCCCTCCCCTCTGTGAATGCAGGGGAAAATATTTTTTAGGGGCAGGCAGTGGTCCCAGGGACCACTACCTGCCCTTAAAAAATTAAACAAAAACGTTTCATTTTTCTTTTTTTAAATGCATCCCGTTTTCCTTTAAGGAAAACGGGCTGCATTTAAAAAAAACTGCTTTATTTAATAGCAGTTCCAGTAATGGAGGTCTGCTGAGCCCAGCAGGCCACCATACCTGGGAGGGCCAGCCTTTCCTAATGGGGTCGCAAATTGCGAGTGCCTCATTAATATGCATGAGGCATGCAATTTGCGACCCCATTAGGAATCGCTAACAGTGTCTCAGACACTGTTGTACATGTCATTTAGGGACTCGAAAATTGCATCTCACTATTGAGCGCAATTTGCGAGTCACTAAATGACATGGTCGTACATCTGGCCCTAAGGGCCTAATTACGAGTTTGAAACTCACAGTGGAGGTGCAGTGGCGGTCGGGGACCGCCGCACCAGTGGTCCGACCGCCGTATTACAAGTACAGCAGTCGAACCGTGAGAGGACCACAGCAGCCACCAGGGATCCACAATCCCTAGCGCTGGCGAGGCGGTCTTGAGGTCCCAATATGCTTGGTGGTGCCACTGCTTCACCACCACGCATATTACAAGTTTCCTCACTGCAACCCTAATCACGGCGGTGAGACCACATTGGAAAGTGTGGCGGTGAGGAAACAAAGGGGGCTAACAGGGCCCCCTGGTGGCTCAGGTCCATGGGATGCATACAGGGGTGCATGCACCCCCCCGTTCCTGCACGGCCTGGACTTCACGGTCCATGCCGTGCAGAAATGGGCTTTGACGTTCCCATTGCGGTGCCTGTTTTGAAAGGCACCGCCGTGGAAACGCCAAAGGACGGCCCGCCAGACTACAAGGAAACTAGTAATCTGGCAGGCATCCGGCGATCGAGTTTGTCAGTGCGGGAGAGAGGCAGTGGCATGCCGCCCCGCTCTTCACCGCCAAACTCGTAATCAGGCCCTGATACATAAATGCGTCCCAAAGAACATATTATTGGCCACATTTATTTTCACTGGCATTTAGGCCGTATTTATGTATTGGTCTTTTTGCTAATCATAGGTGACAGACTCCAGATTGAATCCTATGTTGACAGTACACAGATCTACCTCGAAATTAATGGGGATAGCAACAACTACACAACACTTTACAATTATGTGTCACAAATCCATACCTGGGTGGAGTTGGGCTGGCTAAACCACATCTCCAAAAAGGAGAGGTAGACTAGTTGGGTCCTTCAATATGACCCCCAGATGATCCTTAATCAAACTGTCAGGAAACCTTCCTGATTCCTTGAATGAAGATTCCAGATCAACAAGATTTATAATATTCTTCACCTTGTTCCAGTGACTCTTCAGACTCTTCATAGCAATGGGGTATGTATTTAGCTGATTGTTGTCAGAATATTGATTACAAAAATATTGTCTGACATAAATGCCATTGTGTGGACATTGGGGCATGTAAACAGTGGGGCAGGAATGCACCAGGACACGAAGACACAGGTAGGGGGACCTGGGAAAGAGAAACTATTGTACAGTGAAATAGTGGAAGAGGGAGCTTCAGACACTGGTATACAGGGAAACAGACAACAGGACAGTGAGACAGTCAGGGAGATATTAAGACATAGATATGGGTGGCACAATATCAAGATGACATTGGGTCAGGGATGAATGGACACTCAGTCCAAAACATATCTATAAACGGATGTACAGCCTGTAAAATACTGGGACAGAGAGACACTGGGTCAGAAACTCAATAGTAAAGGGAAATTCAGAGCCTGGAAAAGGGAAGCAATAGGACAGGGAGATAGTGAACATAAAAGTGGAAGGTTCAATGTCTCCCTGGCCATGAATCAGTAGCTTCCATTCTCAAAGTTCATTTTTCATTATCTATTTATATATCCCCGTCCCTAGCCCATATTACTGTTTCTCCTTTCAATACTTCTCTTTTCTTATGTCTGTGTTTACCTGTCCTCGTGGTTGTGTTTATATATGTTACAGATCAAGGGGCAGATCTATCAATCTTTCATGCAGCAAGCCACCTTGCTGCTTGAAAGGGCAGGAATGTGGCATAATTTAACATTATATGATGCATTCCTGTCCTTTACTAGCACTTTAGGGGCACCTTCCTGCACAAAAACAACCCTGAGACGTATTTTCCTCTTTCTATGTGTGCGGCAGAATGCAGCACACATAGAAAGGGGAAACAGCCTTTACAACAAGGTTTGTATCACGTTGTGCCTTTACCACGCATGTTTTTACCACATGTATGCCTTTACAACGCATGCCTTTACCACACATTTAAGGTAAGTTGGCGGATGTGGGGGGTCTTCCCCACAAATATTTTTTTAATATATATAAATATATACAAACAGTGCGTGGTAATGGCATGTGTTGTAATAGCATATTTGTGCTAAAAAAATGCAGGGTACAAAATGTTTTGTAAAGGCAAGAAAAGTATTTGCCTGTGTTGTTCTGTCATACAACCATAGAAAGAGGAAAAAACAGACAAAAAAAAGATATTTCTCCTCTTTACCCCTTACCTGGGAGGCGTAGTATTTAGACGCATTCCCAGGTCTACCACTACTGGTAAATCTGGGAATGCGCCAAAATCCATTGGTGGATGCATGGGATCACCCACGCTCCACCAATGGAATGCCTCCTTGCCACAGAATAACACATGGCAGTGATTTGCGCTGCCTTGCGTTACTCTAGATTTATCAAGCCACGCATGGCCACGCAAGGTTACCTTGTATGGCTTGATAAATCTCACTTAGGTTTTGCGTTGCCTCTACTCCCCCTTGCGTGGTGCAAGGGCAATGCAAAGCCTTGATAAATTTGGGCCCGAGTCCTATGTCTACTTTTCCTAATGTGTCCCTGTCTAGAACCTCCATGATCGATAGTTCATTTATTATTGTTCCTGTGCCCATGTCTCCTTGCCCCATGATCAGTGTGTCCCTATTCCACGTGTAAGGATTCCTCTTACATTGTGAATTTTTTGTGGCATTTCCTGACAAATTGCCGGATAATAATCTTTATTATGACTGTGTGAGTGTCCTATATACATGGGGAGAGCCTAGGATATGGCAATTCATTTTCCCCTATAAATAGCAAGATGGAGAGGAATCTGTCAGGGATGCGTGGAATAACATTAACGGAAGTAAAGGACTTATACTGAGTTAAGTTCTTATGCTTCATGGGAAAATTAGGCCTTCAAGTGTTTGGAGTACTTTTTGATGTCTGCATTGATACAAATAGGCAAAGGTAGGGAGTTCAACAGGATTGAGCCTTAAAGATCTGGGGCACAGTCACAAAATTTGCATCTCAGAGGCAGCCCCAAGGTGTAATTCCGAGAGGCTAGCATTAGGTGTCTTGTGGGGTGGCATGGGAGTAGTTATTTAGAAAGATAAACTAGACTTGGTCAGTGTGAGGTCTTATGGACAAGGCAGATGAGCAGATTAAATTAATATGGGTAAAGGTGAAAAGGTCTTTTTCTTTTCTTCCTGCATAAAAGCATGAGTACCAAAGGCTCTGTAATCTCACCCCTGCTTTTCAATATTTATATGAAACCAATAACAGAACTGATCAATGTGTTTGACTTCACAGGCTAGAACTATGCAGGTGACACACAAATACTTCTTAAATTAGAAAGCCCTAATGGCATTGGAAACTGTAAAAGCTTCAGTTGCTGCCAGGATGTTGACCAGTGAATGACATGCAGCCACCTTATATTGAACACATCCAAAACTGAAATATTCACCTGAGGTCTCTGCTCCTTACCTGATGATCTAGGACCACAGCCAAAATATCCAAGGAAGTATGAAACCTTGAAATTACCATGAACTCCAAGCTGTTCACGAATCCCCAAGCAGCTAAACTTTACAGATCAAGTTTTCCTACCATGAAAACATTGTGATGCATCTTCCTGCACCTAGGATTCCCCCACAAGGTCCAAGTGACAATCTCTTTTGTCCTATCAAAACTAGATTATACTAATGGTCTATATCATGGTTCACCTTTATCAACCATAAATAGATTTCAGAGAATTCCGAACTCTGTTGCCAGACTACTACTACATATAAAGCCACACACCCATGTCTCCTCTGCCTTTATAGCCCTGCACTGGTTACCAGTTATCAGAAGATCCTCCTTCCAGCTGCTTTGTATTACCCACAAGACATTACATGGCAAAGGACCACATTTTATCAGGAAGAAAATCACAAAATACATCCAAGAAAGAAAGCTATGTTCTCAACTAGCACCCTGTCTCAAAATCCCAGCTTATATTCGAAAGACACGGGTGGAACACCTATGTGCAGGCAGCTAAAAAGAATGCTTTCGGGACCAAGATCTAGCTTCCTGCCAAATTTGGTTTAATTCCACTCCGCAATTTTGGCTGTAGCGCTGTTCGAAAATCCCTATGGAAATTGCATGAGGATTTTACATTGTGGGACCCCCCCATTTTCCTCAGCTGTCACTTGAAGGGTCATCCCAAAACTTTCTATGTAGCAGCTAAGCAGAAAAGAGCACCTGTTTGGAAAGTTTTGTAAAAATTCATCAAAAGGTACCAAAGTTATTAGCAAACTAAAAATGATTTTCCTATGGAAACGCAGACTTAACTATAACTACCCACAGAGAAATGCATAAATATATATATTTCACAACAAGATTTTCCATCCCTCCACCAGTCCGGAAATAAGCGAGCCACACCGGTGCACTGCAAGAGATGTTCTTCCAGACAGAAAGACATGTCTCGTTTTGACCTTTGCGGGTCTTGATCACATGCCGTCTGTTTAGAGGAAAGCGTTTACATAGTGCTGACAACACCAAGGGCGGGCTACCCCTTCCAGGGTAAAGGTCACCCAAACAATATAACAAAGTGAGTTGAACACTACAATGTGCAAAATTTAGTTGGTCATTTTCACCTAACCTCATAGAACTTTCCCATTTTGAAAATCTAGTAAACCTTTCTTTGCACATTGTGTTACGATATAAACTCAACATAATTATTAGAGAAAACATCATTGCTATACATAGTTGCCCTATTCTGTGGCAGTTACGTAATTCGTAAACATGGCGGATATAGATATAGAAACAAGACTCAAATGCTGGTGCCTCCGTATTGTTCCTTACTAATAACATTAACCATCAATAGTCTTATTTACCACAACCATAATTGTCAAAATGTTATCATGGAATTTCATACAGAGCCACATCATTAAGTTTGAAAAATATTATTGCTTAATTCATCCATCAAAGCCCAACAAAATTACATCATTGTGTGCCGTAATTTCACAAACAAACATTAGTCTTATTAATTAAATAAAATGGTCATTCACATTTATGCGCCTTGTTTCTTATTGTTGGGACATCATTCTCATATGATTCTTAATAATGGCTTAAATAATTTTCAAAACATGTGGCTGGATAATGTAAAATCACATAGTACAGCCACTGTTGATGCGATAATTAGCCTGTTCTAAGGAAGGCGATCACTCAAAATGCTCAGTGTAAAAAATCTAAAGTGTGTCTAATGGTTAAAACTTTAAAATCAGATATATTTACAGACAATCAGGGTGCAATGGACACCAAAACTTAATTTTAAAGCTGCACATGTAATTCTTCACTGACATTCATACCTTCAAGTGTGGTACATCTAGCTCTTATTATGTACTATATATATGACAATGTCTGTTTTGCATATAATATGTTTACTAATATAGTGTATTTGTTTTTTGAGTGTCCTCAAGGAAATAAACCTTGCAAAGAGTTAAGCCATGTCTGGGTCAGAGGATTAAGGATACCATATACAAGCTTGCCAAGGTTTGAAGGGCACCTCCTGTATGTAGTAACCAGATTAAGACTAACTTTATCCTTCAGTACCTCATCATTACTGGTGATGTCCCAATGTTTCTTGCAGCTACTCCTAAGTGCTGAAAGTGGTGATGAAGCAAACTGGTCAAATATTTACTTTACTGTTGTCAGATTAAGTGGTGTTTCTACACACTAAAGTTTCCCTGTCAATTTTATCTGCTCAATTGGCAGCCTGTCTACACATTTTTGTGGAGTACACTTTCTGTCTGAACCTTGTCATCATCTCATTTCATGTTTTAATGTAACCTTTAATCAAACTGCAATTCTGTTTAGCTCTCAAAAATTAACTTTAAGGGATACACCAGTGAAAATTAAGAGGATGGTTGCTCTGTGCATGTAATATAGAATTTCTTGCTGTGTCATTTCTAAAGAGGCTAATTTGTATACAAAAATCCCCAAAAGTACGTTTAAGGTCGAGAAATTCAATTGTCTCTTTGCTGTAGCTAAGAGTGAAACTAAGGTTCAGGTCATTTTGATTAATGAGGAATAAAAAAGACTTTCAGCTTGTCCTAATCCCTCTTCCGAATGAAAACAATTTCAGCAATGTTTGGAGGAATAATACAATACAATTAGTAAAATAATCCAATTCAGGTACCCACAGCACTTGTTCCTCCCACCAGCACATAACCAAATTGGCATGGGAGGGGGGGGCGAAGCAGGAGCCCATAGCGGTTCCTTGTATTTGCTTATACATTTGTTTTTGTAACAGAAAGGTATTTTCATTCAGAGATACAGTGATTATTTATATTTATGTGTTTTCCAATAAGTGCATAACTCAGGACCTAAGATACTAATTACATACAAGTATATCCTCTGTTTGTTTTATGCTGGTACACAATGAATTGACAAGGAAGTTCAGTAGTTGGAGCAACCAACACATATTTGAACTTTTGAGTACTTTATTACTGTTTATACGTTCTGACTACTGGACTTCTTTGTGTGCTTCAGTACTTTTTCCTTAGAAGTTTGCCAACCTGGGATCATTCTCAGTGTTGGCTATATCACCCTAGGTGGCAGGGTGTACCATGAGAGCACCATCTTAATACAGCTTTCTCAGTTCTATGCAATGTTTCCCTAATTGTGAACAGCTTGGGGTGTGCGAATATTGTGGTTTCGCCATCACTTTTTTGTATTGTATGCAATGAATTGATGTCCAATGTCACTAGGATAAATTAAGATTCCCATGTAATGTTCAGGATTTAAGTGACAAAATCTTTAGTGTCACTGACAAAAGATGTAAGGATATGTACATAGAGAAATAGAAAATGATTCACATATATTGATGTGTTTTCTAATAGACTATTGCAACATGAAATTATTAGATGACCCAGAGAATTGCAAAGTCCTTATGGATTTTAGGTAACAGGCATAATGTTGGAATTGTGGGTGTCTCATTCTTCAAAAACTGGTACTTATCCCATTCTAAGATGGTTGCATCATACCATTCAGTTAACATATCTGTATATCTGTTCCTGAGATCAACATAATACTGTGAGTCAACTTTTTTAGTAGCTTCTCTGGTCATTCAGTTGTTTGTATATACTACTTTCTTGATAGTACCACCACATTCCCTCCTTTATCTGAGGTTTTGATCACTATGGTCTTATGCTCCTCGCCACTTGGTAGCAATAGTTTGGACCATGTTTCCATTGGAAAGGCATTTTTTGGTTTGCTTATAACTTTGGTGATGTTTGATGAATCTTCACAAAACTTTCCATACCAAATATTCTTCCACCTCTGCTCCATCCGAAAAGGGGGGGGGGGTCCCAAAACATGTTTTCCCCCATTCATTTTTCCCTGGGAGCCTTAGACACAGCTATACCCAAAACATTTGAACAGAATTACACCAAATTTAAAAGAAAGCAACCGCTTTCTCCAGAAAGCATGCTTTTTGTGATTTGGTATAATTACGCTCAGTAGTTTTCAAGCTTTCAAGGTTAATAATGTATTGATAGTTGGGCTGAAATTACAAAAATCAACCCTTCTGATTGGCTGAGGGAACTTTTTTTCAGCACTCTAATTGGCTGGCAACATAAACAGAAGTGTTGTGGTGGCCATCATAGTCCTGAAAATGTTTAAAAAAAGGATAAAAGGGGGCAGAGTAGGGATGCCCAGACCCCTTTGCCCTACCAACTGAGGCACATCCCAGAGCCAAAATATTTTTTTGTGTTGCAGTCTGTGGGAGTCCCTTGGAACGAGCTGGAATATTTGTATTTATTTTTTTAATTTGAAACGCTGTCTTTTTTTAATACTTGAGGGCCCAGGGGTCATCGCATTGTTGATTTTAAAGGATTATAGGGAGGGGGCATGGCTTGGGTCCCCCCCCAAGACAAAGTTCAGCCCATGGGACCCCCTCCCTCAGGGCCCAATGCAGTGCTGTCCCGGGGATTCCCTCTCCTGAGACAGAGTGAATCATTTGACCTCTACCCGTTGCCCATGTTTGGGGCTGTGCTGGTCGTGCTGGCTGCAGGTGGCCTTGCCCACCCTTACTGCGGCAGGGGAAACAGTGTTTTGCACCCGCAAGTGGGAGCCAAAAGAAAAGGTTGCTCCCGTCTGACTGTAGCACAAAGTAAATGTTGCTGCTTACCGAACTCAGCCCAGTCCCTCTTAGGTAATGCCAATGTAATTGGCATTGAGCCAAAAAGGTCAACTTTATCTTGAGATCACCTGTAAATTTTTCTGGAGCTGCCATAGCAGTACCCAGAGAAGGCACATTAGACTGCATGGTCAAGCACAATGAAGTGAATATTTAAATCACAGAAAAAAGGCATTTGAATATTTACTTGCCTTCTACAGGGCCGGAGTCTTTTGGCCCAGAGGTAGTGAAAGAGATTGGTCCCACTGGAAAGATTTGTAACTGAAATAAAGGACAAACACAAAAAACACAAGGTTGGAATCATCCTAAACAGGACTAACACCTGACTTTGAACCAATCACGGAGGGGGGATTGGGGGGGGGGGCAGGGAGGGAAGGAAGGAAAGAGGGAGGGAGTAAATCCAGGCACTCTACCTGAGTGTACCCCCATGTTTCATCCCTCTTTTGGATGCACAACATAAAAATTGTGCTACCACACTCCTGCAATATGTGTACGTTATTTTAAAATGGTGTGAACTTTCCCAAGCCACATTTGTAGACATGCGCGTGCCTCTAATTACCACTTAATGCAGTTATAGGACTGCTGGTTGACTGCATGCAAAACAGAACAAAGAAATAAGCAATATCTAGACAGCATGACTACTAGCAGTCAGATCCGGCACGCCGTGTTCGCCTCATTCCACACAGGCGCGCCTCTGTTCGGAATTCGGTGCGTACTACGTAAGAGCTCTGGCTTTGTGCCACAGACATTGTGCAACAGAGCAGAACGTATTCGCCGACATTATGTGACATTTTGTGTACATAAGAGGTAGGGTTTTTCAGGTTTCAAAACCATTAATTATCATAACAATAGCATCACTGTAAGTAAGATCACGTGACTTTGAAGGGGCTCGTGCACGCGTGCACACAAACACACACACCAACGCCCCCTCCTATTTGCACTTTTCCTCCTCCCAGCGTTGAACCTAACGATTTTCAAATCGGTGCAAGGAATTTTGTAAGACTTCCTGCCTTTACCTTTTATCCCACAGAATTCCCAAAAGCACTTGAATAACCCTGTTGAGTCTGTAGAGTTGCTGATGATGCAGAAACAAACCTCATCGCGCAATAAACAGACCACGCTGGTGTCTTTAAGCGTAAAAGGCCATTTATTAGGACCAGGCTGCAGAACAGTAAACAATTAACCAAATAACATCAACATCAATCCCAAAGCCCCACATCAACTCTGCCTCCCTTCACTCTCTTCACCCACTCTGAACTCACCTCTCCAACCACTCCATGCCCATTCCGTTCCGCATCCATTTCCACAATTTTCCTAACATCCTCCCCGGTATCACCTGGCATTCCAGTCATGCCTCAGCTCCCCACATCATTCAATCTCCCCCCCCCGAGGGATGGGTGAGCCCGCTATTGACTCCCCCACCCCTCCAAAGTATCGCCACCCAGGGAACCCCCTTTAGGGCGGTTACCTGCCCCCCCCAGGGCCCGTACAATGCATTTGTCATCCACCCCCATTCAAACATTCCTGTGACACCAAATCGACTCATTCCACAACTTACTGACCACATCTCTCATCTCCATCATATAATAAGCATTCCCCATTTTTGAAAGATGCACTCCGTCATCCCTAAACAGTAGCGGTTCTTCCAGTCGCAGTCCACCATGAGCAATGACCTTAATGTCCTTGTCCCCACGGAAAAGTCTCATTGCTCTCTTGAGCTTCCGTCGTGCCTTTTCCACAGCCCAATGTTTAATAGCACCCCTCCATACTTTCCTAGAAACAAATTCAGTCCAGGCAATGCAAGTCCCTGCCAGCCTGCGTTTCAGCACTTTCAAATCCCTCTGCATCAGCTGCAAGAGCGCCAAACCCGACAGTTGAACCAAATCATTCTCCCCCAAGTGTATGATCAACAGATCCGGGCATCCCTTCTGGGGGACCATCTTCGCGAGCCAGGGCAGTAGTGCCCCCATCGCATCCCCTTTACCCCACCAATGCACCTCGTGATGTTGTCCTTTGAGTCCCAGGTTACGGCCGTACACCTGTTGTTCTGCATACTTGGAGGCCCAATGAACGAAGGAATGCCCCACGATCCAAGTGACCGTCCTGGCCCCTGGTCCACCCACGCAACCTATGAGAGAAAAACAAATTAGAAACAAAGCCTAGAACTAATCACGCCAAGTCCCCAAACTTCTCACTTGTGAACGTACCGCTCACAGCACCGAGACTTCCACCTCCCAATCTGCCGAATCCTGTCCCAAGACCACCCCAACCTGGCCGCTGCTGTCGCCGCCCCAATACGAAAAGAGTGAGTCCCGAACCCAGCTGGATCCAAACCCAAGCGCCTTAAGGCCATACGCAGCACCGCCAACAACTGACCTGAAGTCACCCGTGCCCCAGACATGTGGCAAAATATCTCGCCACTCACCATCCGTGTGGAAAACACAAACGTCTTCCATTCTGCCACCGGGCACACACCCCCACACCCAGCCTCGCACAACCAAACCCACTTACCCCGCCCCAACTGGTCCGTTTTGGAGTGACTCAGCCAAATCCCCAATCGCCCGCCATCCAGCCGTATCTCCTCATACCGCCTGTCACCCACTGACCGTGTGCCCAACAATTCAGACACCGAAAGGCTCCAAAAAACATCCAAATCATCCCCAGACGAAACACACACACCTCAAACGCATCATAACAGCACAGCGGCAAAACCTCAATCAACTTGACCAACAAATCAAAGGTAATCGCCTCCCGCAACACCCCACCCCCCTTTCTCTCCCTGCCCCAACCTCTGAGTACCCTACTGATAATCACATCTTTCGTAGGATCAAACCCAACAAATAAGCAACAATAAAATGCCACTCCTGCCAACTTCCCTGATATAGTCGCAGCCGTCAGCCCTCTGTCAATGCAATGCAATACAAACTGCAACACGCCGCTAATTCCGCCCCCGGCCCACACACCCTCACCAGGCGGATCGCATCATACACTGATGCGTAAAGCACCCTGGAGTCCTCCTCCGCGATGAAATCGTTCACAGACTGTCCTTCAGGCCACGAGAGGTGATGTATCATGCGAAACTCACCCTCCTCTTTCTTGGGCACCACCCCCAGCGGAGAGATGATTAAGTCATCCGCTGGCCAGTCGCTGAACGGGCCAGCTATTCTCCCTTCATCCACCTCCTTCTGTAATTTGGCAGCTACCACTCCCGGCAAGGTTGTGGCAGATTTCAAATTATCCGCCCATCTCCGCACCCTGGGACCCTGATAGCCCACCCGAAAGCCCTCCGTGAAACCCCACTGAATCCTAGAAGCCGCCTCCCTATCGGGGTAACCCGAGAGCCACGGGGCCATCGCCTCCACCTTAACCGGTGTAGGCGCCCTTTGGTCCAGCCTGTCCCCTCCCTTTCACGTTTCGCCACTGCTCCGAGGGCGTGACCAGTGTAAAGCATTGGGTAAGGGCTTGTTTCCCTCCACACTTCGAGCATTCATGCTTGAACTTGCATGGGTAGCGGGAGCAATAGCCCCGGTTGTAGCTCCAACAGGCCCCGGTGTTAGCCCCGCCTGGCTTAGAGGTCTGGCCTGCGCTACCGGCCCCAGCGGTGTTCCCCCCCGCCCCGCTTTGGGCGGGACGCGGCGGAAAAGACCGGTAAGTAACCGGCAAACCGCTGACCGTGTGGGTGGATGCCGATGAATGCGTGGACGCCATCCACTGCATCCATAATTCCTGATCCACCTCCCCCCAATGCTTGTCCGGGTTGGCGCTGACCCTGGCCCTGAACTCCTCATCATAACTAAGCCAGGCGAACCCCCCGAACTGCATTTGGGCCTTCCTGATGATGTCCATGTATTTCATTAGCGCCTGGTGCTTCACGCAGTAAATACTGGCATAAATGAGAAACGCCGAGGTCCAATTTTCCATTGTCACCGGAACCCTAGGCCGTCTAGTCAATTCCCACTCCTCTTCTTTGGAACCCTCCTTCGCCTCACCTCCCTGTGCAGCAATTTAAACACGTCCACATACTCGTGTTTCCATATCCTACTCCTAATCTTGTCAGACAGGTGAGACCCCAAGGGCATAGCCAGCCCCATGTAGGGGAGCTTTTTCTGGTGTTTGTCCTCCGACTTGTCCCCTGTCCCGTCTTTCTCGTCCACCTTGTCAGTCTGAACCCCCGCCGTAGCTACCAACTTACCTCCCACCTGTTTGACCACCCGTGACGGCTTGTCCCCTGGCAACTCTCCGGTCACCCGCACCGACCCCTCCCCCACCCCCACCGACCTACAAGCCTTCTTCCTACCCCCTTGTGGTCCACCATCCCAAGCCGACCACCAAGACCCCTCACCTGACAGCGATGAGTGCATCTCGCCGGGCCGTCCTCTGGAGGTGGAAGACTTGGGTGTCTCCGCCTTTGCCTTGCCCTTCGTCGTCTTCTGGGCCTGTAAAACACCAAAACCGCTGTTGCTCTGCACCCCCCCCATCCTGTCGTCGTCATCCCGCACCTCCCCCTCCTCAAGCTCATCACTCTCCTCAGCATAATCCAACTCCACTTCCGGCTCCACTTCCACAGGAGCCCACAACCCCTCTCTCACCGCACGTTTCACACCCTTACTTTTACCAGTACCCACTCCCCGGCCCCCTGACATACACGCCGCCGTTGCCCGCTCCCGCGTTGGAGGGACGGCCACCGCGGACCGTCCTACTGCTTCAGGCTGGCGTCCAGGGGCCGCCTTGCACCCCGCCGGGCCACCCCGCACTCTGCCGACAGCCGCCGGCTTGGATCCCCCCCTACCCCCCAGGTCGCTCCAACCTGAGTGGGCCCCGGCACCATCAGGCCTCACAGCCGTCCCAGCCGTCCCTACCGGGCCCAGAGGCCCCTTAATGCTACCTGCCCTCCCCTGCCTGTCCATCTCCTCTTGCTCCGCCCACCTCTCGTCCTCCGAGGTGGGAGTAGGGGGCCCCTCGGCCTCCGCATCCCAGGCCACACTTGCCCTGGGGGCGTACTGCTCTGCCCTCTGAGCCTCGTGCAGCTGCACTAGAAGGCGCTGCTCCCTTATCCTGTCCTCCCAAGCCAGTGCCTCCCAGCGTGGGAGGGAGAGGGGCAGTAGCCCTGAAACCCCCTCCAGGCTGCCAAATTCCGGGCTGGGGAGCAGGCCCCGGACCCCCACGGCGCTGCCGCCAGCTCCCAGTACAGGGGCCTCCTGCACCCCCAAGGCGCCCCCACAGTAACCGGAGTGCCCACTCTGGACCCAAGCGAGAGGTCAATGGGAGCGTCCCCCCATTGCCCCAAGCCATCCCCCGCACCCCTTGTACCCAAACCAGGCTCCAGGAGAGAAATGTAGGGGCCCCCGTTCCCCCCCACCCCCCTCCCCCCAAAACGGCTCCCGCCATGAAAATCACCGGCCCAGGCCTCCCGGCCTCCACCCCCTCCTCCCCCCCACTCGCGAGCTTCCAGACACATTAGCCCTCTCCCCGGCAGAAAACGGCCCCACCGACAGTCCTGTCGGCCCTGGGGGAAAGACAGGCGCGGAGGCAGGCTGTTCCGCCGACCTCCGCGTGCAGGCTCCCTCTTGTGCGCGCCCCGCCCCCGTCCCAACGCGCACTTCCCAGGCGGCGGCGGTTCCTCCTGACATGCTAAAACCGCCGCCGCTACCCCAGCAGAAGCCGCCCGCGGGGCCCGCGCAAACCCCACCCACGCCTCCCCCATCACCCCGGGCCGGAGGAGATCCTCCCACCCGGCGCGCCCCAGCACCTGCAAGGCCTCCCTTACCTGGTCGGCCGAAGCGCCCGCCATCACCCGCCGTACTCGAAACCACCGGCCAGTGGTTCCCGCTCTCCCCGGCAACCGTCCGCAGCAAGGTCCGCCCCGCGATGAAGCACCTTCGGCCTACTCTACTACTAATTGCACCCTTTCAACTCCCTTTCAACTACCCTCCCGATGGTGCCGAGCGCAGGAAGAGGAAGTTGCCTCCCTCCCCTGCGCTCTTATACCCACCCCCTAACTCCACCCATTAACCTGCCTGGTCCTCCCCTGCGCGAAAGACCCCGGGGGAAGACTAGTCTGCGACTTTGCTTCCCCCGGGGCCCAGCATTGTAAGATATTCGTTCACACTTTAAGGGTTATTTATAGTCCTGTGAGTGCACTCGTCCAGTGCTTGGCAACTGAAGCAGTATTATAAGCTGTTCTCGTTCCATTAAAGCTACAAACCATTTATCAATCCAGTAATCCGAAAAACGCACTGAGGTCTGCACAGTAAAACACCCCAAAATTGCTGCACAGGTTGATTCTGTGTGTAAAATGCCAGGAATGAGCTGTGTTCAGAGTCCATCAGAGAGAACAAGCTCCCGCCAATGTCATCTCAGGACTTCCAGTTAGTTACACGACCTTTCCCAATTACAGCACCTTTCAATTAAACCACAGCAGCAGGGACAGGAGTGGCGAAGGGGAGGGGGAGGGGAGGGAAGGCTGCCGCCTAACTGGCCATTCCATTCTAGAAAGTCAGTAAAGCCAGTACCATTGTATGTACTGCCCTAAGGAGAACTGTATGATCACAGCTGGGAGGATAGTTTAGTGAGCTGAATGCTCGATGGTTAACTTTACAGAGACCTGCATGCCACACCCTTAAAACCTGGCAAAAGAGATTCAGCTTTCCATTCTTCCAAGAACTGGTAAAATGAGCATCATTAAAATGGGTAAAAGTAACACTAGTGATTGAAATAGGCACGTACAGTCAGGCACTGAGTATCTGCACTTCTTAGCTTGAGTGCAGTACTTTTAATGGGAGCGCACCTGCACATTTCCATAGCAAACAGATACTTTGAGACGGTGAGTAGCCTCCCTTTTTGGGTCTCGCCTACACAGCGAGACACGTTGCTTACAATTCAGTGTTCTTACAACCTGCCCAGAGCATACCATTAGATGTTTTCATTGTCACTCTCATTTGTAATCTTTCGATTGCTTAACTCCTGTAGGCTTCCCTTGCTTTCTTGTTAGCTTCTCCCTAGAGCATGGACCAAGTACAAGTGTTCTTCCTCGTCTTTTTACAACGCATTATTTTTATTATTTAATAAGCGTTTCAGTATTATTCCTGGATTTGCAATTTGCTTACTCCAGGCCACTCTACTCCAGGCCACTCTACTCCACTCCGCTCACTCAATACCACTCTACTCTACTCCACGCCACTCTACTCTATGCCACTCCACTCTACTCTGCGCCACTCCGCTCTAACGCCACTGCACACCACACAATGCCACTCTATAGCACCCTACCCCACTCTACTCTATGCCACTCTTCTCCACACACTTCTCCCACCTTTAAGGCCCCCTCAGTGGAACAACTCATAGAGTTAATTCCTCTTATTAAATCCATTGCACCACAAGATCCCTGCCCCCCTAGTATAATGCACATGATCCCTGTTCAAGTGGCACAACACCTGGGACAAATTCTCAATAACATGTTTGCTGGAGGGATCTTCCCCTCCCATTGGAAACTTGCCTCGATCCTCCCCCTATTAAAAAAAGATAACTTGAACTCCCTGGACCCCAATAACTATCGACCTATTTCAAGTCTCCCTTTCGCCGTCAAGTTGGCAGAGAAAGTTATGAATCAACAGATCTCAGAATATACAGAGGAAAACTCTCTGCTAGACAACACATAACATGGATTTAGAAAAAATCACAGCACAGAGTCTGACTTGGTGGTAGCAACTGAAGATATTCGAGAAGTACTTGACAGGGGGGGCGGCGGCGCTGATTTTGTTGGATCTCTCCGCTGCCTTTGATACGGTCAGCCATGAGATCCTGGCTGACCGTATGCGAGGCCTGGGGATAGAGGGCACAGCGTTGGATCTCCTGAAATCATTTATGTCAAATAGACAACATAATGTGACAATGGGCAAATTCGTCTCTAGGCCTTTTTCCTTGCCCTGCGGAGTTCTCCAGGGCTCGGCACTGAGCCCAACTTTATTTAACCTCTATGTTACGCCACTTGCGTCAATTATCAAAGACTCTGGTTTTACCTTACCGTCTTACGCTGACGACACCCAAATTGTGGTGTCACAAGTAAACTGTGAAAACAATCCGGGTGAGGTTTTCAGCTCATGAATGAGTAATGTGAGCAACTGGATGGATTGCAATTGCCTGAAATTGAATGCCTCAAAAACGGAGGTTATCATTTTTGGCAACAAACCCTCTCTATGGACACCAGACTGGTGGCCTTCAGAGTTGGACTCAATGCCTACACCTTCAATTAAAATAAAAAACTAGGATTTTTGGTCGACAGTGAACTGAAATTCAAGGACCAAGTTAACAAAATTACATCTGCCTCTTTTTGCTCCTTAAGGCTTATAAAAAGATTGAAAAATTCTTGCCTCCTGAACTTCTGAAAATAGTAACCATGGCCCTGGTCCTCACAAGGATTTTTAAAAAAAAATATTTTTTATTTATTGATTTTACAGCTGAGATCAGTATACAGCAAAAAACAGAGCGATCTACAACTATGACAAAGAAAATAGGCGATGGCGAGCAGGTTCAATGTCTACATGTCCGATGAGCAATGGTACACAGCGAGTTAAACATTACCAGGTTCAAGCAGTACGTAGCGGTTGACTTTTAGAAATGACAACAAGCAGTTAGCCGTGGTTACACAGCAAGGCGTGCACAGCGTCCGTTTAAACCAAGTTCTGTCATAATCTGTTCACAGCAATTTGGGTATGGTGTGTGTGTGATCGTATAATATCCTCTCTAGCAATCTTAGGGCAATGTTGGGACCGTAGGGGCTGGCGCCTCAGCGGAAGAATGGAATGTCCTCGTATCTTGCGAGGATTCAGGGGATGCCCTCACTGTGCGTGCGTTGGCCCATGTCACAAATGGTGCCCATATGTCTTTGGGTCTAGACACCATGGGCATGAGATCCCAATATGCCGCAAGCATTTCCTGGCAGTATGTAATGTCGAGGATCCAGGTGTCTACAGTGGGAGCCCTGTGTGTGCCCCAGTGCATTGCAATGCAGCGTTTGGCCAAGAGGAGCATCATGGCTGATAGCCGGCTTGTGCCCAGGGGAGCATCCGCCACATACTCTAGTAAAGCTATCAGCGGGGAGCAGTCTAACCTGTTCCCCGTTACTGCATGTATAGTGTCAAATACTGCGTTCCAGAAGCACGAGATAGGTGGGCAGGACCATGCAAGGTGGAGGAAGGATGTCTGAGTGTGGGCGCATCTCCAACATTTAGCGTCAGGTCTCAGACCCATTTTGAATAGTTGGATGGGCGTGCGGTAAAGTCTGTGGAGATACTTGAAATGTATGAGTCTCAATTTGTAATTAGGGGAGAGGTATTGGAGCTGTGCGCAGCAGAAGGCCCATTGATCCGCTGTGGGTGGTGGGTCTAGGTCCCCACTCCATTGTTCCAGCGCAACAGGTGTGACAATCGGAGATGTTTTTTGCGTGGCATTGTAAATGTGTGTGATCAGTTTCTTGGGCGACTGGTTCACCAGAATATTTTCCAGCGCAGCTACCGTCGGTGGTGCAGAGGGGAAGGAAGTATGAGCTTGTCTACAGTTAGCTCTAAGCTGGCAATATAGAAGGAGTTCCAGGCGGGTATCCGGGCGCCGTCAGGGCCCAGCGGCCTAGCCAGAAAAACCTTCTCTGGGTAGAGGTCGTCAAAAGTGGCAAGCCCCATCCGGCGTGCGCGTTGGATAGAGCCTATGTCGTGCATTGGGGGGAAGCTCGGGTGATGCGCCAGTGGCGTTGATGGTGCATACAGTAAGGGGACTCCAGCACGCCGTCTAAGACCCTCCCATGCCCATCGCAGGACTTCCACAGTATTTATCTCTTCGTTTGGTCTTTTATAGGTGTAGTAGACGGCGGCTGGCAGAGGGGCCGGTGAGGCAACATCTTTCTTGACTGCAACATGGGGCTGGAAAGGAATAGGATGGGCCCAGTAATGGAGGTATTGCGCCTGTGCGCTTAAAGCATAAAGCTCGAGGTCCGGCGCCCCCAGCCCCTCCTGCGCTAGTGGCAGTGTCAGCACCTCCCAGTTAATGCGTGGTTGTTTTCCCGCCCAAACGTGTGTCACTAGAAGGGAGCGTAGTTGCTTAAAAAAGGCTTGTGTGAGAGGAAGTGGAATGTTAACAAAGAGATATAGAAATTTGGGCAGAATTATCATCTTAGCAATGGCAATTCTGCCAGCCAGCGAGAGTGGTAATTTGGCCCAAAGGGCTATTTTACTCTCCAACTAGGTGATTAGCCGGCCATAGTTCATTCGCCAGATCTCCTGCACCTCTCTACTGAGCCAGATCCCTAAATATTTAACCGCCCCTTCAGCCCAGGTCAAAGGGAAGTCCATGTCTAGCGTGATTGGGGCCGATGTCAGGGGTAACAGCGTTGACTTAGACCAATTGACCTGTATGCCAGACATGCCTCCGAACAGGAGGATCTCCCTCAGCACAGGATTAAGATTCAGTTCCGGCTCGCGTATGTATAGTGTGATATGATCGGCGTACATTGAGATAATTAGCCCTCTGTCCGAGAGGCCCAGACCCCTGGCCGTGTGGTGCTGGCGAATCCTAGCGGCGAGAGGCTCCATCGCTATCGCGAATAACAGGGGTGATAGGGGGCACCCCTGTCTGGTGCCTCGCAATATGTGGAACGAGTTGGATACCAGGCCGTTGACCCTGAGTCTGGCAGTAGGAAGGGTGTAAAGCAGTTGTATCAGTTTCAGGAAGTTGGCACTGATGCCCATTCTAGACAATATCGCGAATAGATATGGCCATTCGAGGGAATCAAACGCCTTTGTTGCGTCCAGGAAGGCCGAGAGGGCCGGTAAATCTGGAGGCAGTTGGTGGAGGATGGAAAAGAAGGTTCGTAAATTATGTGTAGTGGATCTCCCCAGGATAAATCCGGATTGATCCGGCCTAGCAATAATCGGGAGTAGGGGTTGCAATCTATTGGCAAGTAGTTTGGCTACTATCTTGGCATCTATTTTAATGAGGGAGAGCGGGCGATAGGAATCGCACTTATTAGCTGGTTTATCTGGTTTTAAGATTGTAATATTCACGGCCTCTCGCATTGTTGGCGGAAGGTGGCCTTTTTCAAGTGACTCCTGGTATACAGCCAGTAAATAAGGGGCGAGCACCTCCGCGTACATCTTATAGAAGGAAGCTGACAGTCCGTCCAGACCAGGGGCTCTGTCCCCGGGCAGACTTTTAATAACCTGCGTAATGTCTTCCACTGTAAAGGGCATATCCAGGTATTTATGGTGAGTGTCGCTCAGCCACACCAGCTCAATGGATTCTAGGTAAGTCTGCAGCTCTGGGTGCGGGCTACTCTGTGTGGCAGTGTAGAGGGACGCATAAAAGTCCTTTAATCTTCCCAGCGTGGCGGTCTGTCCGCGGACTGGGCCGGAGTCTTCATCTAGGAGTTCAGTGACATATGACGAAGTGCGAGGTTGCCTGAGTGTGAGAGCCAGGGCTCTGCCAGGGCGGTCTCCCTCCCCATACCTGCGGGCCCTGGAATTCTTCCCCAAGGATTGCGTTTCGCGAACAGCCTCTGTGTCATATTCGGAAATTTTTGTACGTATAGTTGCCAAGTGTGTGGGCAGTTCACTCTGAAAATACAGGAGTTCCGACTGGTGTATCTCATTCTCAATCTTTTCCAGGGTGGATCTGATTGATTTTAATACCCCAGATTGTTTAGCAATGCAGGCCCCTCTTATAACGGCCTTGAAGGCCTCCCACAGAGTGGAGGGGGATTCTACAGATTTTTTGTTAGTGGCAAAATATTGCAAAATCACTGATCGTATCTCTTCTCTGAATGCTGCATCATTTAACGCATGCGGTGGAAGACGCCAACTGAAAGCCTGTGGTATAGTCATCGGAATTGTCCATCTAAGCAGGACGGGGGCATGGTCTGAGCGAGTGCGTGGCATGTGTTTGATGGCCGTAGAGCAAGACGCAACATCATTGGAGTCCAACCAGAAGTCTAGGCGACACCACGCATTGTGGCACGCGGATATGCAAGTGCTCTACCTGAGCTCCGGGTGCCAGGCACGCAAATATCTGTCAGCCCGTATTCTTGGGATATGGTAGTGAGAACGTCAGTAGCTTTGGGATGAAATTGTCGGGAGACCCCCACCCGGTCCAGAGAATCCTGCATAACAGCGTTGAAGTCCCCCCCCATATCACCGTCTCAGCGCCCAGTAGTGTGATTTTAGACCAGATAGTTTCGAAGAAGGTAGGGTCATCAATATTAGGGCCATATACAGCAGCTAGTGTCAGTGGAGTGGTGTGTAGAGTGCCTCTCAATAGGACAAAGCGGCCCTCGGGGTCGACAACTGAGTGAATTGTGGCCCAGCCCGCATTGCGTCTGATCAGGATTGCCGTGCCTCTCGCATAGTTAGAATACGCTGCTGAGTGTGCCTCCCCCCAGTGCCTGTTTTGTAGCTTAGGATCAGTGCCATTGCGAAGGTGCGTTTCTTGCAGGAAGCAAATATCAATCTTGTGCCTAATAAGATAGGCGTGAACTAACCTCGCCTTCCTGTGATTATTTAGACCGCGTATGTTCCACGTTAGAAACTGGATTGCAGTTTTTTATTTATTTTATTTATTTGAGTTTTATATAGCGCTGGCTAGACCCGGAGGTATCAGAGCGCTTTACATGAGGAGAGTTACATAGGTTACATGTTACACATTGTTACAGAAGGTACATCAATTACAAGTTACATCCAAAGGTACATCAATTACAAGTTACATCGGTTGGTTCATGGCGTGTAGAAGGGTAAGGGGTAATGTAAAGAGGGCGACGGGGAGGGGAGATTAAGCGGAGAATCGGCGCAAGGAAAAACAAAGTAGGTAGGGGGAGAGAGATTCAGGGGAGAGAGGAAAGGAAAAAGGGGAGGCAAGCCAAGAATGAAAGGAGGGAAGAGGAGGGGGAGGGGGTAGGAGACACAGCGAGGAGACGAGGAAGTAACTGTGTCCGATGTCCGGCTGGGTGGGAGACGGCTCCCTGCGGTAAAGGGGTCATTCCCAGTCTTCCATTTTGTGTGATTCCCTTGACGCGGTGGATTCTCTCAGCGGGGTCGCTGAGACTCCAGGGCATAGATGCTGGATCCCTCCCCAACAAGGGGAGAGGAGTGCTTTGGTCACGGGCACACTTAGAAGAATGAAGGAGGGAAGAGGAGGGGGAGGGGGTAGAAAACCCAGCATGAACACAGTGTCCGACTTCCGGCGGGTAGGAGACAGTTCCCAGAGGTAAGGGGATCAATCCCAGTCCTTTACAATGTGAGATTCCCTTGTCACTGTGGACTCTCTCAGAAGGGTCTCTGAGACTCCAGGGCAAAAATGCTGGATCCATCCCCAACAAGGGGAGTAGGAGTGCTTTGGACAAGGGCATACTTAAGGGGGCCATTTAAGGGAGTCAGCCTGGTAGGGTTACATAGGTTACAAGTTACCCATTGTTACAGAAGGTACGTCAATTATGAGTTGCATCCGTTGGTTCATGGCGTGTAGAGGGTAAGGGGATAATGTAAAAAAGGGCAACGGGGAGGGAGATTGAGCGGAGCATAGGCACAAGGATAAACAAAGCAGGTAGGGGGAAAGAGATTCAGGGGAGAGAGGAAAGGAATAGGGGAGGCAAGCAAAGAATGAAGGAGGGACGAGGTGGGGGAGGGGGTAGGAGACATGGCGAGGAGACGAGGAAGTCCAGGCTAGGCTCGGAGGTATCAGAGCGCTTTACATGAGGATTAAGACGTGTTACAGCGTTACATCAGTTACAGTTACATAACAGTTAAATCCGTTGCTAGTGCATTCAATAAAAATAGAAAAACAAAATCGATGGAGGGAGGGAAGGGAACATAACGGGTAGATGAGGAAGAAAACAATATCTGATATCCAGCTGGATAGGTGCCAACCAAGGGGGGTGACCCAGAGTTAAGCTCCTCTATAGCTACATATGATAGCTCCACCGGGCATCAACCAAAACATTACTCTAGTTCCGCGATAAGTCCGAACAATTATGGATGACCCTCGGCTTCCCCATTATACTGTATGCGATAGCTCTTCGTGTACCGGGTGTCACGGGCGTCTGGGTCAAACGTAATATAGCCCCAGGTTGTGAGGCACGCCAGCAGTAATCCGGGCAGTCCGCCTGGAGCCGGTCGCTGCTCGCCGCGATGGAGAGTGCCGAGTGAAGGATCCAAGAGGCGCCCCACCAGGAGAGAGCAAAAGTTCACACCAACCGTCCCAGCGCCGACTCGCTCATTCACAGCTCAGTCTCCTCACTGCGGTGAAGCGTTGATAGAGGTGAGGTCAAATGGGTAGAGAGAGGGAACTGAGTAAGGAACCAGGAGCTGGGCACACAGATCGCCCACAAGTCGCACCCAATCTAAATGGGCCGCCTCTGCAGGGTCAACGGGCACACTCTCAGCGGTCACCGCTAAGGGCAACCACGCTCCTCGCACTCTCACTCTCCGCCCTGCGGTCAAGACTATTGGTAGTCATCTTGTGTGATTAGTAGTGCAGCTTGCGCACTTGAAGTGTATTGTTTGCTGTATGTACTCTAATAAGTGTGCGCCGCCCTTCAGAGAATAAGACATCACAATCAAATTGTGCACTCTGTCGCTTCGTATGCATACCGAAATGAATGCAGTAAACTTCTTGCTTACAGTGACCCCCCCTCCCATCCCCAGCCGCTCTACCCATCCCCCCACCCACACCAACACCCCAATTAGGTTGTGTTTGCCCTACCCACCCCAACTCAAACATCCCAAGAAAGAAAATAAACTCATCGAACCATGGGAGATCTCCCTTTGGGGGTATGGGTCGCCGGCGAACTGCCCTGCATGGATGGCAGGGTGGCCAGGCTGTACAATAATACATGGTTACAGAACAAGGAGAGATAGTGAGCATCAGCAAGGGCGGCCATGAGCATGTGGCACATGGAGCTGCGCCCAGTAGCCGTTCTCTGATTAGTCATTGTCACTCAGTCTGTTCTCTGCCTCGGTACGCAGAGGCGAGCGGGAATGCTGTCTCTTGGAGCAGACGTGTTTGGCAAACTTGTGGGCAGATTTTGCATCCGTGAAAAAATGGGACTGTCCCTCAAGCGAAATTTTCAGTTTCGCCTGGTAGAGCATTGCGTACGGGATATCAGCGTGCTGCAAAAGACGTTTTGTGGGGAGGAACTCCTTTCGTGCAGACTGTACCAAGGGGGTGAAGTCCGGGAAGATGGATATATTGTTTCCTTGATGGTTAATGGGGCCGTGATCTCTGGCAGCTTTTAGTATGGAGTCTCTGTTGCGGTAGTTTAATAGTCGCGCAATGATAGGCCTAGGTGTGCCGCCGACAGGTGGTTTTGGCCCCAGAGATCTATGCGCGCACTCCACCACGAAGACAGTCAAGAGAGCAGTAGGGAACAGTTCACGTAGCAGGGACTCGATGTATGGTTCCATCTTGGGTATTGCTGTGGTCTCAGGAATTCCGGCTATGCGTAGATTGTTGCACCAGGACCACGCCTCCAAGTCTTCATTCTTCGCCTTGATTACTGTTAGGACTTTTTCCATGTTGAGGAGGTGTTCTTTGGAGTCTACTTGAAATTCGTGGGCCTCCGAGGCGCGATTTTCCAGCACGTCAATTCTTGTCTCGTGCGTGTCCACCTGACGCTTCACTGTGTCCAGTCTGGTGGAAAGCACGTCAAGTTTGGTGTCTATAGACTTAAGGTTTGTGCGGACCTCCAGCATTATCGTGCGTAAGTCCTCCTCCTGTCTGTCTCCCGAATTGGTGGATTCTGTTTTGGGTTCAGAGCCCGTGTCTGCAGTGCGAGTATGACGTTTGTTCTCAAACGGCAGTTTGGACTGTTTGGGGTCGTTCTTCCCCATGGTATGATCAGTAGGTGCCACCCAGGCACAGGGTCACAACGGTCTCCTACTCAGCTATGTCGCCACTCAGCAGGGGTTTACGGCGAGGAGAGGCTCTCCCAGGGTGCAGTTCCAGGCGACCCACGACCCAATCTGGCTACAGGGCCAGAGGTGGGAGAGGGCCAGAACCCAACGCCCAGCAAGGGAAGAAACACGGTCGCACCACAGCCCCAGCACAGGTGGAAGGCCAACTTGTCTGGGTGCCTAGCGCCCCACGCCGTCCCAAGCTCGCATCAGCGCCGGCCCCCGCCGCCCCAACCAGCACCCCAAGCCCTGCGGGGCCGTCGACCCAGCCCGCAGGATGCGGGCGACCCCAGCAGTCAGGGGAGGTCCTCACAAAGATTGATTACTGTAACAGTCTCTACCTTACTCTTGCATCAGGTCTTTTGAAGAGACTCCAGACTTTGCAAAACGCTGCTGCTCGTTTCCTCTTCAAAATTCCCAAATATGAATCAGCCAGAGGTGCCATCAGGAAACTACACTGGTTGCCAGTTAGACAACGCTGTCAATTCAAAGCCCTTTGTCTGGCATTTAAATCCCTGCACGGACTCGGCCCAGGCCATTTTAAGAGGAAACTTAAATGGTATGTACCAGCAAGGACTATTCGCTCAGGCTCTGCCAGGAACCTGATGGTCCCCCCATTTAGGAAGGCCACTTGGTGGGAGAAGAGCTTCTTCAGGGCTACTGTGATGCTCAGGAACAGTCTGCCATTGACCCTAAAAACAGCCCACTCCTTACTTAGTTTTAGAACAGCCTTAAAAACCTGGCTTTTCACACAGGATTAGAAGGCACCTTGCGCACCTGCTCAACCCATTCCAGACACTGCCGCTGCCCTAGTCGGATTTCTATAGCGCCAAGACGCCCCCGGGCATGAGTTGCGCTTTATAAATTACATTTACATTACATTACATTACACAATGTCACTCTATTCCACTCTACTCTATGCCACTCCACTCTATTCCACTCCACTCTACTCCACGCCACTCAACTCTATTCTATGCTATGCCACTTCACTCTACTCCACATCACTCTGCTCTACTCTATGCCACTCTACTCTACGTCACTGTACACCATTCTGTTCAGCTCCACTCTACTCTACGTCACTCTACTCTACACCACTCCACTCTATGCCACTCCACTCTATGTCACTCTACTCTACGCCACTCCATTCCACTCTCTGTCACTCTAGGCCACTCTACTCTATGCCACTCTACTCTATGCCACTCCACTCTGCCGTACACCACTCCATTCTACTCAATGCCTCTCTACTTTACACCACTCAGCGCCACTCCACTCTACACCACTCCACTCTACTCCACTCCACACAATGCCACTCTATGCCACTCAACTCTACTCTACACCACTCCACTCTGACACTCCACTGTACGCCACTCAACCCTATTCTAAGCCATGCCACTCTACTCTATACCACTCCACTCTACATTATGCCAGTATACTCTACTCTACACCACTCTACAGTATGCCATTCTATTCTACCACACTCTACTCTATGCCAAGCCACTCTATCCACTCCACTCTATGCCACTCCATTCCACTCTACGTCACTCTACTCTATGCCGCTCTACTCTTGCCGCTCTACTCTATGCCACTCCACTCTGCTGTACACCACTCCATTCTACTCAATGCCTCTCTACTTTACACCACTCAGCGCCACTCCACTCTACACCACTCCACTCTACTCCACTCCACACAATGCCACTCTATGCCACTCAACTCTACTCTACACCACTCCACTCTGACACTCCACTGTACGCCACTCAACCCTATTCTAAGCCATGCCACTCTACTCTATACCACTCCACTCTACATTATGCCAGTATACTCTACTCTACACCACTCTACAGTATGCCATTCTATTCTACCACACTCTACTCTATGCCAAGCCACTCTATCCACTCCACTCTATGCCACTCCATTCCACTCTACGTCACTCTACGCCACTCTACTCTACGCCACTTCACACTATGCCACTCTATTCTGTGCCACTCTACTCTATGCCACTCTATTCTACGCTATTCCACTTTACCCTATGCCACTCTACTCTACGCCACTCTACTCTATGCCAATCCACTGTATCCCACTCTACTGTAAGCCGCTCCATTCTATGACACTCCACTCTACTGTACCTCACTCTAATGTACACCACTGCACTCTACGCCACTCCATTCTGAACTGCTCTACGCCACTCCACTCCATGCCACTTCACACTACAGAACTACACACCATTCTCCTCTACGGCACGGTACAAACTTTTAGCCATGCGGAACAGCCGCCATGCTGCTGAACGACATGGCTAAAAGATATTGGTAAAGGAAATGGCTCTCACATTAGCGAGACCTTGTATATTTCTATTTCAAGTACTACGTAATATGTGTTGTTTAAGGCGCTTAGAAATGGCAAATTGAGGAGCGCTACATGAAAACAAACTGCTATTCTTTCTTCACCCTTGGCATCAGACGCTCTGTAATCCTAGGTATGAATGTTTTAAATTGTGCAGTGAGCCCCGGCGAACCACTCCTGGCTCGTTCTCAAACTTTGCACACGGCCTATCCCCGCAACAGAGCTTAACATGCCACAGGGCAGCCCCAGCTGTGAATATATAAACCTGGAGCTGCTGCGTGTGAAGTGTAATGACAGCTCTGCGCGCATCTGAAGAAACTCCCGCTGATGTAAACAATGGCCGCGCGCAAAGCAGCCCTTCCCAGCCCCTCGTCTCTGTCAGCGGGAACCTGCGTTCTTTCATTAGGAAGGGAGGGTTGTTACTGCTCCCCCGGCCGAAAAAAAGCTCGTTTACTCGCTCTCCTGGCACGTAATTACCGAATCACAGGATTAGGTGACGGTGTCCGATTTCAGCAAGTTGGGGATTCTGCAGCTGCGTCGGTGCCACCTAAATAACAGGTGCCCCAGAGCCGAGCGACCCTGCTGAGGATAATAGACCGTGCCAGTGATAGTAAACACAGATGATGGAGTGAGCAGGGGAATATGCTATTATGGGAGTAAAGTGGCACTGTTCTGTGTTTGTACAATTGGGCACAGTAGTTAGTTTTCACATAGCCGTATCTGGGGAGCTTTACTACAGAACAAGGCTTCAGCTCCAGTATTTCGATCAATCAGTGTTTTATTTCTTTAACAAAGACAATAAAGCCGTTAAAAATACAATACATAATCGATCTCACTAAATTGAGTGGAGTTAGATTCAATTAAAGTCTAAGGGGAAGATTTTCAAACATTTTGCGCTGAGTTAGCGTCACAAAAGTGATGCTAACCAGCACAAAATTGTTTTTGGGAATTTACTTTCCAGAGCACTACAAAGTACCCTAAAAGTAGCGCAAAGCACTGCTTTAAGTTACTTAGCGCCAAGGGGGCGTTAAATGGGTGGTACATGGGCGTTCCCATGCAACCACCCATGCCTTTTGACGCAAAACCCTAGCTACAAAGAATTGTAGACAGGGTTTAGTGCCGAAAGTTAGCACCGCTTCAAAGGAGGCGCTAACAGGAGAAATGTTTTTATTTCTCCTTACTTTTCCGACTTTGCGTGCGTGCTGCACTGTGCAGCACACATACAAAGTGGAAAAAGCTATTAAACCTGCCGAGGCATGGCATTTTGTATGGGAAGGATACCCGTTCTGTAAAAAACCTATGCTAGACTCACACGCACACACACTAGGGCTACGGCGCTAAGGTGTGTGCGTGACGCTCTGCAGCTGAAATCAGCACCAGTGCTACGGAGAGGGGAGGAGAGAGCCATATCTTTGTAGATATGGCGTACTCCTGCTGCTTCCTCATCACGCAGCGCAGCCTCTTTTTTGTGCTGTGATGCCTTGCATGTATTTTTTGAAAATCTGGCCCTTAGTCCATTGTTACGTGTTGGGGTATTCCAGCCATGGCCATAACTTCTATTGATATACTGCAGGTTGCAATTCTAAGGGGCCGATTCTGATCTCGGCCGGTAGGGCTCCGAATCGGATTCGGCTTAACCGGATCCGATTCGGAGCCCTATTTCCCGACCGATCCGTACGCGAGTCCGGGCGAGCGAGTACGATGCGTATTCGCCGACCGACTCGTCCGGGCGTCCCGACCGCTCCGACCGGCTTGATCCCGGCTCGAAGCCGCACCGACCGACTCGCACGGACACGACTCGCACCAGCGCAATGGAGAGCGTTCCCCGGCCGGGTAAGTGCGATGCGCGCCGCGAGCAGTCCGACCGAGCCGCGCACTCCGGCTCGAAAGAGCTGTCGGAGCCGTACTTTGGGGGTCCGTGTCGGACCCCCTGTCTCGCGTAGCCGCGCGAGTCGCACACAGGGGGACCCATGGGTCCCCCCTACCTGTGCGTGTACGGCAAGAATCGCTTCGCCGCGTACACGCTGGGGAGCGCACTTGTCCGCATCGCACCCATTGAGTCAATGGGAGCCCGCGTACGCGTTGTGCGACAGGCTCCCATTGACTTCAATGGGAGTCCGACCGACTCGAGTCCGATGGCATACGTGCGCATCGTACTCGTTCGGTTGGACTGCACGGGTCCGATTCGGTCGGAAATCTCTCCGGGTCCCGCTCGGTCGGGGAGATTTCCGGCCCGAATCGGAATCGGCCCCTAAGTGTGTTCTGAAAACTCCAGACCTGATAATTCCTTGCCCTGAGACACTAAGCCTGCCACAATTGGTACAGGGGTTGTGGGAGCAGCATTGCCCAGCCCCCACCTGCACCCTTGCAGCTGTCCAGTGGAAAAAAACAATGCCCTGCACCCCTTCTCTGCCCCCCTCAACCGACCACCAATGGTCCTTCCATTTACACTTTAAACTTTCTCAGAGCAGGAGGAATATGTCAGCAGTTTTTTTTCTCAAAATAGGGAGAACTGCCTAGTAAAGGACCCAGTAACTGTGCGTCGGAGCAGTTATTCCTCATTTACGGGAAAAACTCACAATGCCAGGGTTTTGGATCAGAGATACCACCAGCATGGGCGTCATTTGAGGCTAGTTAGGGGTCGCAGCTGAGACCTCTAACTAGCCTCAAATGACGTCCATGACCGCCAGGTAATGTAGATTGCAGCCCAATGGTATCTCCGCACCAAATCAAAATGACGTTCTCAGTGCTTAATTTGTAAAATATTAAGTGCCAGGGCTCTGACCGGGAGGCCACTGCAGCTTGCACCACCCATCGCCCTTGTCATCGCTGCCAAAACAACTACTAATCATCTCTCTCGCATGTAAATGCGACAGTTCACATTATTCCAGGTCCCCAAAGCTAAAGGAATGGCTGGGGAGGCAGGTATTTGACATTTTAATGTGTATTGCATTCCTAAACAACGGTTGTTCTGCTCAACTCTAAATTAGATGAGCAGCGCCACCATGTGGTAGACTGTTCTATGTATGGTGTTGACAATTAGGTGCCGGTGCCGAGCACCGGAAAGCAATTAAGTGCCGGTGCTTAGCACCGGAAAGCCCCAGCTCAAATTAAGCACTGCTTCTTAGAGGTGAATATTATGCAGGGTAGGACTGTGAACCCAAAGGAGCACTGGCAAAAGTTTTCATACAGCCAGCACGGTATCGAGCCTGAATAATGAGAGTTCCTCCTGCCCTGCAAGCTTTTTTGGGGTATTTTATGCGAAGCGGTGAACATTTTTAATGGCTTCTCACTCCCACAGACAGCCATTAGCATACATGCCAATAAACCCGATTCAGGAGGGAGGTTCCCTTTTTTTGAAGCCAAGCATGCTTAATTGTGTGCCTCCTGTCTGAAATTGCCTCTCCTTCATTAGAAGTCAATGGGGGGAAATACATTCCTCTGATTATTTTTTTAAAATCTCCCACTTTCCTCTTCTAAAATGTTGACAGGTATGCATTAGCATGCCCACCTGCTGAGCAGCATGCTTAACCAGACTCCTCCGAAGCAGAATTAGTTAACCCTGCTTCACACACCCAGTCCTTGGTCCGACAAAATCACTCTTGTAGTGCAGGCACACATGCCAAAGGCTCCCCCAGCTCGGGGGAGCCACATGTATGGCGATCTTGATGGACCCGGAAAGTGGGGGTCAGCAGTGTGTCAACCTCCTCCCAGTAAGGCGGGCGGCAATTGGGCTGTTTGGTGTGCGCCTCCGGAAGCACTTAGAGCGCTTTCGCGGCCACTCTCACAGGATTTGTGCTAAGCCCCACCCATAAAAGGGGCTGCAAGGCTGCGAGCGGGTCTCTATGTCCCGCTCAATCAATCAATCAATCAATCACAGAATTTGTAAAGCGCACTACTTACCCGCAAGGGTCTCAAGGCGCTAGGGAAAAAAAGGGGGGGGGGTGCTGCTACTGGTCGAACAACCAGGTCTTGAGTAGCCTCCTGAAGGTCAGCAGGTCTTGGGTCTGTCGTAGGCTTAGTGGAAGGGTGTTCCAGGTCTTGGCGGCGAGGTGGGAGAAGGATCTGCCGCCGGTGGTAGTTCTTCGAATGCGAGGGACGGTGGCGAGGGAGAGGTCGGCGGAGCGGAGTTGGCGGTTGGGGACGTAGAAGAGGAGTCGTCTGTTGAGGTAGGCTGGGCCAGTCTTGTGGAGTGCCTTGTGTGCGTGGATGAGGAGTTTGAAGGAGATTCTCCTGTCGACGGGGAGCCAGTGCAGGTTCCTCAGGTGGGGGGTGATGTGGCTGTGGCGTGGTACATCGAGGATCAGGCGTGCGGAGGCGTTTTGTATGCGTTTTGTATGTACCGTTTCGCTGGAAGGATGCCGCCTGCTCTACCTGATATGGAGTGATCGAGTTTTCTTTTTCTCTGGAGCTTCTTGTCTTTGTTCTTGGTTCCCATGGAGGTTTCCTCCATTCCCATGCCCACTCCGCGCTCAGCATTCCAAACATTCCTACAGTAGCAGCATGGCTGTCTTCTGGCTAAGGGGCGGCATGTGCTTGAGACGTGTCTCGTCTGACCCATGTGCACATGCGCATGGTGGCAGCTCCGGCAGGTGACCGCGCCTGCTTAGGTGAGAGAGGCCTTTCAGGGGGCAAGGTTCCTTGGCTGTTTTTGTGTACTTGAGCAGCAATTTTTTGGGCCGCAAGGAACTAAGGAAAGAAACATTGGTCAGCCCATTGCTACTGAGGGTCATAGTGGTTTTTTTCAATCCATAAGCAACATTTTTGGTGTTCATTAGGCGGTAACTGTTGGATCCCTGTAGTGTGTGACTTAGTACTTGGCCATTGTGTTAATTCGCCAAGAGGATTTTCTCATATCAGTTTGTGCTGGTTTTACAATTCATTGGCAGTTGTTTTTCCTGCCAGTTTTAGATCATTTAGGGTAAAGGTGTTTTGGTGCTTTGTTACCTGTTTTTTTTCCCTGTGTTGTGAAGATGCATGGTGGTGCGCAGAAGGGCTCCAAGCGCCCCTGTAGTGAGGTGTTTTTGGAGGGTTTGATGCGTTGGATGGATGAGGCTTTAGCCCTGTTGAGGGAGTGGCCTCCTATAGAGCAGCAGGAGGTTCCTATGGCACCAGAGGAGAGGCCTAGGCGATCCGGGTGGCCCCTAGGGCAGCATTTACCCCTTCCCAAAGTGGATTAAAGGGTGGGGTACCCGGAAAGGTTTTGCATGGCCTCCTGTAGAGGATTTCTGGGTTCCAATGTCGGCTAACCCCGGTTATAAGCACCCCGGGCCCAGTGCTGTCTCAGGGTAGTGTGTCAGCCATAATGGGACCTGCGGCCAGTGGTGGTATTGTTCAGAATGGCAATAATTGTATGGCAATTGGGGTTACACCTGCAGTACGCGCTGGTCAGCTGGATTTGGTGGCCAACCTAGCCAGTGTTTTGCCTTGGCTCTCCAAGGTTGGGATGTTGTCTGCCCCCTCCCTGGCGGGGGGGGGGCTTGCCGGTGTTGGTGATGTTGATAATTTGGAGAGGGCCAGGCAGTTGGTGGCACACCTTGATGGTTCAGGGAGTCAGGGGGCACAAGCAAGTGCTGTTTCAGTGGCGGTGTAGTTGGCATTAGTGGGTGCCCCCCATTACCTCCAGGGCCCTAGCAGGGGGCCAAGTGGGGCTGCCCGGGGCTGCTCTAATTGCAGGGGTCACTGGGGCACCCCAGACGGTGGCTCAAGGACCTTCAGTGCAAGACAGGGTGCTGGCAGACAGTGCGCCTGTGGGCACGGTGGTGATGGCTCCACCTGCCCAGGATCCCGCAACTTCAGGTACTGCGACTCCATTACTGAGTGTTGGTTTGGATGAGGTGTGGTCGAGACATGACCAGCTAGGCAGGCATGTCTCGACGGAGGTGAAAGAAAAAATTTGGAAATGGGCTTATGTGGACATTTTCGATTTGATTGTAGATAAGCCTGAAAGAGAAGAGGCTAAGTGCTGCAAAAAGTGTTCTCGTTCCAGGGACTGTGGACATTGGGCATACAAAAGAATGGTGGAGGAAACGCTGGTGAACTGGGTGAAAGGGTTTTCAATCTATAACGCTGGTGAACTGGGTGAAAGGGTTTTCAATCTATCAGGCTATTTTTGCAGAGCGTTTTACTAATTTGGGTGTCCAGGGTGCGTGCTATCAGAACAGAATAGCGTGTGCACACGACGAGTATGGTGGTACGGCCAGGAAGGAGTATAACATGGAGTTCTGGAGGGTTAAGGCCACCAGCCCGACTTTAGAGTGGGATCAAATTGATGTTATTTTGTGGCTGCGTCACATGAAACCTCAATGTGCACACACTACGCCCAGTCAGCCCTTTCGTGCGGGCTTGGGGGCGGCTAGCAGCCCTGGGGGGGAGGGAAGAAGGGTTCCTGTTGGGACATTAACAAGCGATCCTGTTCCAGGTCCCCGGGGACTTGGCAGATGGTCCTCCGATTGCTACAAGCGTTATGTTACATTGCACATGTTATAAGATTGCGACTAACCACCATCTTTTTCCCCCATTTTTTTCTTTCCTGTGGACGCCGGTGGAAGGCACAAAGTTGCGAGCCAGCCGCTGAATTTCTGTGCGACTTCTGTGACCGCAGAGGTGGCAGAGATTACAGAAGTACTGGTACTGGGTCATTCTTATGTGCGGCGAGCTAAGAACATTTATTTTACAGGAGGTTTTGCAGGCAGGGCTTGCCAGGCGGGTTACCGCATGTCCTTTCATGGACAAGAAGGGCTGCGTTTCGCCCATTGGAGAGCTTCACTGGACTCAATGCTGCCCAGGGGGTACCCGTGCCATGGAATCGTTATAGTGCATCTCGGTGGCAATGACTTAGCCCATATTGGCAGGAGAGAATTGTTTGAGCTGTTGATTACTGAGATAGGCTGGCTCTCAAAGAAACTCCACCAATCGGTCATCACATGATCTCACGTCATCTCGAGGTTGCAGTGGTGGGGTGGTAAGTCAGTCAGAGCCCTCAATCACTAAGTTAGGCAGATTAATACTAAAGTTGGTAAGCTTTTCAGGTCACCAAGGCTCCTGTCCATCCCTCGTGGCTGCATCAAAGGGGGGCGTTTCTTCCTGCGGGATGGAGTTCACTTATCAAAACTTGGTAATGAGATGTTTCTAGAAAACCTACTGGCCTGGTTAATTCATCAACCACAATTATATGACCATTTTTTAGGGGGAAGCCAGATAGTAGGTGAACTATGCTGGCCTTTGGCGGGTGAGGTCATGATTGGTGGGGCAGTTCGGGTCCATGTAAGGCATCCTTTTTCCTTTAGATAAACATGACAGTGGTGTCACGGGGCCCTCCAAGGCGTGCTTGCAGCAAGTCAACAAGAGGTTGCTGGGGCGTGGGGCGTTTGGAGTGATCACTGCCAACAGGCCCTTCTGGCCAACCCAGCGCAGGTGTAATGGGCGCCAAGCTAGCACAGGCGCTTGGGGGGATAATGAGGGGTGTATGGTGTGCCCGAGGTAGGTATCCTGGCAGGCAGATGGGCCCCCTGCACATGCTTACCCCAGGAGGGGATGCAGGCGGGTGAGGTCCTCCTCTAAGGAGGGACCCACACAGGTTCCTTTGGCGGGAAAGGGAAGTTTTCAGAGTAAAAGGCACTACCAGTCATGATCTCACTCGAAAGCCCAATGTGTAGATAGGCAGGAACAAGCAGGAACACGCCTAAATATGGTTAGTAATTTAATGTATTAGCCTCTCTGTTAAGGCTAGGCATCAAGCAAAATGTAATCAATGTTGTAAGATATATGGGTTACCGCATATAATTGTTTGAAGTGTCTGGTGTATTTTAACTGTGAATTGTTTGAATAATAAATATGGCTGGGGGTTCACGACTCCTGACCCAAAGAAGAATGGAGGTGTTCAGTGTCTAATTATGACGGGGTGACGGGGAGGGTATGTTGTTGGGGTGGGACAGGTGTCCATGCAGGGGAGAGGGCCTCGGTGATATCAGGCCTTATGCCAAAGGCTGCCCCAACTCAGGGGAGCTGCACATTTGGCAGTCTCGCTGGGCCCGGAACGTGGGGTTCAGCGGTGTGTGGTGCCACCGCATTCTTAGTAATACGCGCAGTGATTGGGCCCTTTGGTGCGCGGCTCTGGAAGCACTCAGAGTGATTCCGCGGCCGCACTCGCAGAATTCACACCAGGCCCTGCCTATAAAAAGGTATGTAAGGCAGCGAACGGGATTCTGTATCTCACTCACTGCCTCGCTGGAAGGACACCTCCCGCTATCCCTGACGTGAACTTACTGAGTTTTATTTTCCCACCCACCATCCCCTTAGAAAGCAACTTTTCATGTTCGCTAACTTCTCTCTTGCAATTTGGTTGCAATATCGTATTTATAGTATTTCTGTGTGTAGCTTTTTTGCAGGTGAGGTCATGATTGGTGGGTCAGTTCAGGTCCATATAAGGCATCCTTTTTCTTTTAGATAAACATGACAGCGGTGTCACAGGGCCTTCCAAGGGGTGCTTGCAGCAAGTCGACTAGAGGTTGCAGGTGCGAAGGGGTTTAGAGTGATCGCTACCAACAGGCCATCCTGGCCAACACCTGCGCAGGCGTAATAGGCGCCAAGCTAGCACACTACCTTGGGGGGATACAGGTGTAGGGGGTTCCCAAAGTAGGTTTCCTGGTGACAGACGGGCCCCCTTCACAAGCTTGCCTGGGAGGGGAGGCAGGTGGGGTCCTCCCCTAAGGAGGGACCCACCCTGGTTACTTTGTCGATGAAGGGAAGTTTACGGAGTAAAGGACGCTACCGGAACCAATCATGATCTCACTCGAATGCCTAATGTGTGGATACGCAGGAACAAGTAGGAACAAGTCTAGATATGGTTAGCAGTTTAATGAATTGGCGTCTCTGTTTAGGCTAGGCATCAAACAAAATGTAATCAATGTTGTAAGATATATGGGTTACTGCGTGTAATTTTTTTAAGTGTTGTGTGTATTTTAACTGTGAATTGTTTGTGTTTGAATAATAAATGGGGCAGGGGGTTCACAACCCCTAACCCAAAGAAGAATGGAGGTGTTTAGTGTCTAATTATGATGGGGCGATGGGAAGGCTATGTTGTTGGGGTAGGACAGGTGTCCATTCGGGGGGGGGAGCTCTCGATACCAGGCCTTATGACACCCTAAGGCTAAAACCGACCTGAAAGGCAGCTACCCTAGCAATGCCTATTATGAAGTCACAATGTTTCTAAGTTCATTCCTCTAATGTGGATCATTAGAGGAATAGCCTTTGCAACAACACAGCAGCCCAATGTTAAATTATTCCATCTCCACTGGATATGGAGTTTAAATAATTTCCTGACAGAACAACAACCTCTACCCTGTGGGGGTTGAAACAGGCTTCCATGACCTTCATCCTCCCATACTGGGTAACAACCAAACCTTCCTTTACATTATGATTTGAATTAATTGCTACTCTTGTTAGAGGGATGCAAAGTTGTGGAGACAAGAGTCTTACAACATTGTGCAATTTGTTTAGCAAAGCAGGTGGGATTTAAAAAAAAAGTGGGGATAAAAAAGAAACCATGCATAACTGTTGGAAAGTAGTCAAAGGTTGTGCTGTGATAACTAAATGCACTGGCTACTCTACTTGAGAGGGTATACATTGCTTGTCCTAGAATTGACACTGTCTTTGTGGCAGAGGGTTTATGCGTTGTCCAAGGAAAGGGAAAATGAAAAGAGAGAGGATCTAGTTGTTACAGATGTGAAAGGGGTAAGGGAAGGCTGGGTGATGCAAGGGGGTTGTAGCAGATTCTTGAGATGTGGTGAAAGGGTGTGTATTGAGTTGGTAGTGGATTACTCAGCTAAATTCTTGGAGATTTTAGACACATGATGTAGAAAGACATAATTTTCTGAGTAACTGCATGATGAATGAAGAATGGCTTACTGGACTATAAAAAGTGATTGTACAGGGAAAATAATAAGTTAGGATGGCTCTGCTCATGTGTTTCTGTCTTGTGACCTAGCTGTGCAGTTTTGAAAGTCTTGCTGAGATCTGGAGATAAAGGGTAATCAGTCTATCTTTGTGCTCTAGGTTTCTGTTTTTAGGGGGACATTTTCTAAAGTCTTATTTGTACTAAACTTTGTGGTGTCAGATAGAAAGTCTGAATTGGCAGAGATTCATGTGGGAGCAGATTCAGGAGGGGTGGTTGATCCCCTGAAGGTACTGTTATGTTTCAGGAAGAGTCAGGTTTTGATCAACTTCCTAAATGGTAAGTGATAATGGGTGTGTGAATGAGGTTTGGAAGACTGTTCCAGAGTTTAGTCACTTTAAGAATGGATGCTATAACTACTTGTGTTTTTTTTAAGTTTGGGATTAGTAGGCAGAGTCCTAAAGAATATCTAAAGCAATGAATCAGGTGTATGTGGTGAATTTGCATTGCAGAAGTTCTGGCCCCAAGTCAATAATGGTCCTATTTGCAGTGCAAAGTGATTTTAAAAACACTCTGCGATTGATTGGAGTCCAGTGCAAATCTGTCAGTGCACTTCATAATGAAAAGTAATGGCGACACCTGGGGAAGTTGAAATGTGGACTGAAATATAGAACAGCAAGGTGAAATACCTATGCTTGGATGATAAAATGAGGCAGTATTGTTGTATTCCTCTTAGGGTGTCCGTATATAGGTTTTCCTGTATCATGTCCTTATATAGGCACAATTCGCCCTGCCCTTATATAGGCATAAAATCCCAGTCCTTATTTAGGCATTAAACCGTGCACTCCAAATACAGGCATGGTCTCCGACATCCGTCCACCCTAACGTCACAACGAGTTCTTGAAGAACAGACCCTTAGGCTTCGGGAGTTTCCCTAGCACAGGACTATTGATTTCTTCAAGGACTCATCTATTATGCATGAACCGTTATACCTTAGGGGTTCATTCATGACGTCTTCCGCTGTCCGATTCACGTCAATGCTAACATTCTGAGGTACCTCTCAGGTATAAATATACCTTCCCTAGCCCTTGTAAACCAGAAGAGACCTCAACTTCAGAGGAGCCCGTTTCCCGGCCTGACGCACTGAGAAGACGCTGTCATCCCTGCACGCAGAGAGTCCAGCTTCCAGTGATCTGACTTCCCTTGCGGGGTGTTGGAGTTCGAGTCTGGCAAGAGATTCCCACCTCTCTCATTCTTAAGGTATGGAGCTGACTAGAACCTAGAGGGACTCTTGGCATACTAGACTCTTGGCATACTAGACATACTAGGCGTAACATACTCTTAGTATACCATAGTAAGGAATACTTCACCTACTTCATACCTCTCCCTACACCTAGGTTAGGTTAGGTACACTGGGGTAGAACTAGCTTAGAGACGCATCGTATGAGTACTCGCATTTTTAGCTCATGTTATTTATGTATGTGAATATACGCTAAAAGATAATGCTAACGCAGTACTATTTATTTCTACTGCTTACGCTGTACATTATTTATCTTGCATACTGTCTTGTGATCGTAACAGCACATATTACTTACACGAGAAACAAGACTGTTCAATAAATCCTTTTATTGAAACGCCCGTCTATTCTTTCTGTGTAACTTTGAGGAAAACTAAGCATGCACGATTGAGCTGAGTGAAACGGTTATCTATTGTTTCCACGACTCTGGGACACGTTCTGATTCTAAAGGGAAACAAAGTTGTCATGTCTTGCGGCTGCCAGAAACTACTCCCTTCTTGTTATCCAAGGAGTTTCTAGTGGACTCTGAGCTAGCTGGCACAAGTAATTAAGTTTAATATACTCGATAGGGACATACCGACCTCAGTCCTATGTCAAGCCTATAGGGTATATTATTCCAATGCGCAGAGCCTATTAGGGAAATAGGAGCTACACTACATGGCGCCCAACGGTTTGGTAAGGCGGTAATTTAACGTTAGATACTGAGTAACTCAGCTGTGCTTTTTCTCTCAGAGACCCCTACCCTAATATACTCCAAAAGACGTCTGGAGTGGGCAGGGTTAAGTATCCACCACGGCTACATAGGGAAACACCCTATATATTAGCTGTTTGGTTTGCTCAATGTTGAAGGATACAGTGTTCCAAAATATTGTGCACCTTATCTTTGTTTCCTTGAAACTTGTTCTACATTTTTCAAAAAACAAAAATGTCCATAAGCGGGGACGATAACACCGGGAACGGTGTAGCTGCGGCTGAACCAGTCGTAACAGCTTTTAACATTACAGGTTTAATTGAAACCGAGGAGGGTGTTATAAACATCCATCCAAACTTAAGAAGAGCCATCACTCTAAAACTCATAAAACACGGCCTACCACCGAGAGGCGGTAGAGCAGTTTTCGTGATAGAGGCACACGAATCCTTTCAGACAGAGGTATTCTATTCATGGACAATATTTCCTGAATCCAATCCAGTAACAAAACTGTTTCACTTCTACAAAGAAGATGATCCACCAGAGGAATATATTCCTTTCGAGGATATTGAAATACCATTAACATACCAAGAGCATCAGCTCTGGTTTAAAGGCGCCCTAAAACATCACAAAAACATTACCAGGCTCGGTCCACTAGGTAGACCAGGAGCAACATGGCCGATTCTAGCCGGCTACACACCTCATCCTGACATTGAAGAGATGTCAGACGAGGAATTACTTACTCAACTTACAGAGTTAATAAAAATCTACAGACAATTGGTCCAATATGTCATGCGGACTTTCACAGTCCAACCACCATTAACACTTCCAAATTAAACTCCTCAATCGGGGAATACACTAAAAATTACACCACAGACTCTAAACGCAGTCATGGGTAAAATGCCCACAAAATGTGAGCAAATTCCATTCTGGATAGCTCAAAAAATTACTCAAATCGAAGCAGTATTTCCAAATACTAGCCCGTATGAGAAACACAGAATCCTAACAATCAGTTTACCAATGGGGATCACACCACAACTGGAAGACTGTACCACTTGGGGCTCAGTCTTTGCTGCCATCTATACTAAAACACATGGTATTCCATCAATTGCGGTAATACCTGATGTCCTGAAACAAATTCAAAACGAATACGGGGCAGAGCCTGCTCTGAATTTAGGTATGAAATTACTGAAAAATTTCGACCAGGTCTCAACAATAATATTATCTAATATTAAAGGGGAGGCAGCAGCAGTGGCGATCTGCCAACGATTAAGAGAATTCGATGTTACAGAACATCAAACTGAGCTACCCAGAATAATTGAACAATCCTATGCAGAATTAGGCAGAGATAGTTTGGGTGGAAGACCATTAAAACCAAAACTATCTGAGACTCCTGAAAAGGACTCTATTAAACAAACTCCTACATCTTCTAAAAAGAAGTGGGAAACTAATAAACAAAATTCAAACGAGAAACGTTCTCAATCCAGAGGAAGGTCTCCTCAAAAGGAGCCCTCTGAAAGGAGGTATAACCTCAGGAATAGGGATAATTTGAAAAAACCTAACAGGTATCAAGATACTGATACACGTTCCTCTCGTACCTTTCAGATCTCGTCACGGACTTCGGAAAGAAGAGGACGATCAGAAAATAGAGAAGAACGCGTGAAATCCAAGGAAGATAAACACGCTCCAAAAATAAAACAAAACCTCAATTCTCCAAAAAGAAAGTAGCAGGTCTAAAAATCAGACATGCCGAGAATACTGAGAACACAACTCAAGAACGGAGAATGGGCTCAGACAATGCTGGACAGTGCAGCAGAAGTCACAATAGTTCGCCAGAACCTGAAGGAACTTCTGGAGATAGTGGACTTGAATGAGTACATCACAGTAGAGACTGTAGACACCAGGGTTAGTACTCCACAAAGGTTATATGAAATGACACTCCGAATGGAGGGAGACATACTTAGACAGGTGAAATCACTCTTTTGGGAAAAACATTCGAAGGGCTATGACATACTTCTAGCAGAAAAAGACTGGCCACCACAATTTGTCAGGGAGTGCCCACATGGCGAGGACATTATTATGCCTGCCTTCTCCTACCATATTCCAATTCATCTAAAATATAGTTATGCCAGGAAATGGGCAGTAGCCCAGGCCCCAGCATTATATAAAAATCATGTAGGATGGGATGAGGACTCACCTCACCATAAAATACATCTGAAACATGAACCAACTGCACAAAGGCAGTACCCAATAAAGCAAGAAGCTAAAAAACAGGTCAGGGAGATCTTAGATCAACTTGAATACCAAGGGGTGATTGAAACATGCACCTCCTCAATGAACAATCCTTTGTTTCCTGTCTCCAAACCAGACAACACCTATCGTCTAGTTTTGGATTACAGACATTTAAACACTTGTTCTAAAATATTTGCAGTTCAAAATGCACATAGTACAGCATTAATGAATAACATTGTGCGTAAAAAATATAAAACCACATTAGATATCTCAAATGGTTTCTTTTGTCAAAACATAGCACCTGAAAGCAGGTACTTAACAGCATTCTCCATAATGGGGACCCAGCGTCAATTTTGTCGACTCCCACAAGGGTTCAAGAACAGCCCGGGGTTATTCTCAGCGAGAGTAACAGTGTTACTACAAATTTATGACAATGAGGCATTGTCCTATGTCGATGACATCTATCTGACGGACGATGACCTGGACAAACACTTGAACAGGGTAAGCACCATTATATTGGGCTTCGCCTCTGAGGGCTACAAGTTCAACTTTAAAAAGTCCAGAATTGCCCATCTCAATGTCCTTTTCCTAGGATATGAGCTTTGAAGTGAAGGCAAGAGCTTGGCAGCTAACTTTTTAGAAAAGTGTGCCCTGCTCCAACCTCCAAAAACGCAAAAAAAACTTACAATCCATCCTGGGTTTCCGAAACTTTGGAAGAACATACATTCTAAATTATGCGGAAAGGGTTAAACCTCTCTACGCACTAATCAAACCTGATTTTTCAATCAAAAATTGGACAGAAGAACACACAGAAATCTTGCGTTCACTCCAGGCTAACATGTTAGCAACAAATCACTTACAAACACGCGTAAGTCAACGCAATTTAGTGATCCGAATAATTTCGGGTCAATGCGGATTCACCTACTTCACATTTAATGAGGGTGAAAAAATACCAATTGCATACAAATCCCATTTGTATACACTAGCAGAAATGCGCTTCACTTCAACTGAAAAAATTCTGACAGCAGTTCAAACCGCTGTAGCAAAAGAAAGAGCCCTAGCACAAGGGAAACACATTATTGTCGTTACCCCAGTACCTGCATTAGAAGCGGCCACAAAAGCGAGCATTCCAAATGCTAAAGCATTACATCCAAGATGGATACAATGGGTTAATTCTCTTGCTGCAACAGATGTTGAATATGTTTTTGATCCTGATCTAAAAACACAAGCGTTCCTGCAATATGAACAAGAATGTCCTCTGCCCACTGAAATTCTGCCTCTCGATCAGTAAGAATTCATAATTTACACTGACGGATCCGCACAACCCGCAACAGGGGGTAAGCAAGCTTACAGTGCAGCGTGTGCAATCGTTAAAGGTCGCATGCGAGATGGCATCTTCGGACCTATGGTCACAAAGACACAATCTCTAGGAGATTGTACAGCTCAGCGAGCTGAACTACAAGCATTCAAACTGGCACTTGAAAGTACAGATCGAGAATTCCCTACACTAATAGTGTGCGATTCCTTTTACTGTGTTCAGTCGTATAATGAATATATGCAAACCTGGCTTGAAAATGGATTCAAAGATGCGAAAGGTGGCACAATAAAGCATAAAACGCTTTGGGAACAAGTAGTTCAGTTGAAAAACGAACTACCAAAGGCTCACGTGATCCACACACTGAGTCATCAACGTGATGGCGTTCACGTTGCAGGGAATTCATTGGCTGACGAAGCCGCAAAGGGGGCTGTTCAGATGGCTTCCGTAGCTGCGATCACTCGTTCAAAAACAAAAATAGACAGTGAGATAATGTTGGCTGTCAATGCTACAAGCAAAGGCAGTGGTGCAGCGTTACCAAAAAAGTTTCCACTCAAGTACTCTTATGTAATTGATGCGAACAACGTTCCTTTTGCTCGAATCCCTGGAGTGGGGGATAGGGTAATTCCAAACATGGAACATAGAGCAGCTTTGATTTATGAAACACATTTGGGGGAGGGTCTGTCACATCAAGGGATCTCTAAAACAATATTGACATTAAAAGAGAAGTACTGGTGGCCTGGGATGAATACAGAAATACACATATTCATCAATAACTGCATAGACTGTAAATTACAGCGAGAAAACCACCAGACACCATGCTACGAATGTAGCTGCCCTGCACAGACACCATTATTAGACAGCATTACACTATCTATGCACAGGCGTCCTCGTGGACAAGTGCAATCCCGCAAATACTAAAATCAAGGTTCCTATGGATATGGCCTCAGCGCTCGGCTGACGCTCGAACTGTTATAAAAGATTTGCGAGTCTTTATCGGCACATACGCAATTGGCATGCTACATTCTGACCAGGGCCCTGCGTTTAGCTCTCGGGCTTACAAAGAAGCCATGGCCAGTCTGGGCGTTGCATTGCGGTACTCCTCTCCATTCCATCCTGAGGGAAATTCGGTTGTGGAAAGGAAAAACCGGGACATAAAGCAGTCTATAACAGCTAGGGTATTAGGTTCGGGTGATGGGTGGGTCAAACATCTTTATGGGGTCCAACGCTCATTAAATAACTTGCCAAGAAGTTCTCTAGGGGGTCACTCCATATGAGGTCCTATTTGGGACAAGAATGTGGGTACCAGACCTCGATCACGTAGGCACAGTGGTGGAAAATAAACCCTTTGATATCAAAGATCGTTTGGCTGTTTTACAGGACTTAAACAAATTTAGAACGCAACAAAGCAACGTGTTCCTGCAGCCAACCACCACTGGGGATCAACCGGCTGTCCCAGCAAGGCCTGTCTGGATTCCAAAAGTTGGGGATCTAGTCAGAGAAAAGATTGCGGTCAAGAAGGAATTTGGACCTTCTTACAGATAACCAGTTCCTGTCCTAGCTGTTCAAGGAACAAGAACAGTACTACTGCCGCCCCTTGCTGGAAAAAAGGAGAAAAGATTTGTGTCCATCGACCTCATCAAACCACAGTATGTGGCCAATAATAGATAGTAGGCCTCGTGGACTCCGACCTAGTAGCAGACGCACTCGTCTCGCTACTATCCAAGAGGTTCAGACTGAAAGACTGATAACCATTGAGAATTCAGCAGTAACAGATGAAGGACTGAGCAACAATGCTATGGAACTCATCCCTCTTGAAACTCAAGTAACAGTTCGTCCAAATACACCTGTCTACACCAACGTAGCAAGTGATCAACTGGTTCCAGCGATTTCAACAAATCCTGATGCAATTTCAACAATTGACAGAACTGCTTCTGGCTATTTCATTAACTTTGATACGTTCTCAGAAGATCCCAGTGAACCTGAAACGACGCCAGCATCATTAACTTTCAAACAGCAAGTACAAGACTTTCTTCACTTTCTGAAAAAGACTTATCTGGTTTCACCATGGATTGAACTCTGGATTATTTCTGGAATATTTGTTTTCCTGCTTTGGTTAGCTTTGGTTATGACTATGAGCGTGCTTATAAATGGCAGATACATCCATGTGAACACTGAAAGAAAAGATGTGAACTTACTTTTGAAACCTCATAAATCTTCCCATCGTGAAGCAAGAGACTTGTCAACAGTGAACATCACAGCCGTTCCTATACAGGATGGTATAGTGTGGGACAAAACAGATTTTGATATCTTCGGCCCAACGGAACAATTGAACATTCCACATTTGTTTAAAATTTTACTAAGTGATCTCATTTCGTCTAGTACCTATTCTGATGATTGGGACTTTGAGACTGTTAACGACATAATGTTTGACCTAGAAAAATCTGCTGCATTTTCTAAAAATGAATATTTAGAGGGTTCATCAGACTATGGACAGCTGTATTGCTATAACCACTATGGTCATCATTATTTGCATAAATCTGCATACCCTAGAAATGTGTTTATGTTTAACCAATGGGAGCATTGTCCTACACCACCAAAAGGTAGTTCAAAAACATTTGCTAATAAGTTTCCATATTTTTCAGGTTACAATACATCTGATCCAGAAACGTTTTACTATAAAAATGTAAACAAGATAGGACTGAAAATTATGTTAACAAATACAAAACAGATTTATTCTGCAGCATTTATTGCCCAAATGTCTATGCAGGGTTTCGACTTTTGGAAAGACACAATAGACACAAAAACTGTCTGGGGTACTAAAGATTGGCAAGTGCAGGGGAGATAAACGTTATTAAGAGCCTGCATCATCCCTGAACAAATCATGTTTTTGAATGAAACTGTCCAACAAACATCTTGTCTTGGACTAGCCAAGATCAAAGAGATAAAAACACCTTCTGTACCAACACCTGCAAGTGATAACAATACACAGGCAGCGGTTACAGTTGACAAAATACTACAACTCAACAGAACTAATCCTGATTGGAGAAAATGGTTGATCTGGCCCACAGACACGAACAACTGTCAGGAAAGATTCCTGAATAAAACTCAGGGCTTTACTATTCATAGGCCAGACCCAAGATACGTCCAAAGACAGCATCCGGGGGTAGTAACAACATACAGTGTAGGAAAATTATGCATCGATTCTCTACAAAAATCTACACTTAAGGATGTGAAACAACACTTATCCTTACTTAAAGAAGACGCAGACCTTAAGGAATTCTTGCTTGGACCAAGAAAACCGCGTCAAAAACGTTTCATATATGCCGGCATTTATGCTGCCTATAATGAAGCATGGAAAGTGTCACAGATGGAGGCCACAGAACGAATATGTGAACTTGATCGTATAATTTAGAGAAAACTCTCTCTGTGGTTGACAATGGGTTAACAACTTTGTCCTCCAGAATATATTCACTGGACGGCATTGTATCCTCTGCTATCGACATACTGGAACAAGATTTGGCGATGTTACAACAAGGCCAATCTCAATTACGTTCTATTGTGTTATTAAGCTGGACGCTGCAATCTTTGCGAGCGGGCTATGTGCCTTGGCGTTTTATCAACACGACGGCTCTGTTTGCAGAATACAATCTCACTGATAAACAGATCGAACTGGCACAAAGAGGAGCAAAGTATACAGTGCTGAGCATTGAAAAACTGGAAAAGTTACCATTTACAGTGGCAGAAAAACCAGCTACAGAATGGCTTATTCATGGCAAAATCACACTACCTGTGACTACTTTTCAGTTTCAGTATTGCCTCAAACAAATGCAAGCAGGCAAATATGAAAGGTTGGGTAAGGAATACATTAAGACATCTTGGAATTTACCTTACACATATAGATGTTGGAGTGGGGATCGTGAAGTGTTTCTAAGCGGTACACACTGTAAAAATGCACTGAGCGGTTCACTAATATGTCAGGACATTTCTTTACACGGGGCTTGTAATGGTTCTGTGGCAAATTTGTCTTGCCATCAGCAGGGTACACCAGCTGCTGTGATTAATCCAACGTTTGGACAACTTTCTAATGGGAGTTACCTCATGTTGAATGATCAGAGTTGCTGCGGCATGTTGCCAGGCATCCCATATCTAGTAACGGTGAACTCCAGGGTCACTTGCTGTATGCAAGTATTGTTTGCCCCAATAGACACAGTCAGGGAGTCGCCTTTGTGGCCTTCGCTGAACGTCTCTTTTATAAGATTTGAAACTTTAAGCAGAATGAAAGCGATGCTTCACATCTCTGTGCAATTAATCTACTACACGAGGTGTTCCGAATGTCACCAACTACAGTGGACGATATTTTGTCTACAGAAATAGATGATCTCATGTTTACACCAGACCCGTACACTGACTCTGATTCAGCCCACAGTGTTCCAGAGATGCAGTAACAATTTGGCCTTCATATTTCAAAAACTTGGAACTCTTCCCAAATTGAACTTTTTTCCATTTTTCAAACCAAATGGCACGACAATCTGCTTGAAGTAGAACTATTCTTATAGTACGGACTTCGCGGTACTTCCACAGACACTTAGGGGCCGATTCCGATCTCGGTCGGAGGCGCACCCAATACCATTCGGTCGGGAAAAAAGCCATGCGAAAGCCTGTTTTCCGACCGATCCGTACAGCACACCGAACGAGCAAGTACGATGCGCACAACAGCAAAAATCCGGCCGAGCCGTACTCACCCAAACCAGGTCCTGTTCTCCGACTGAGGCGAATCCGGAAACGCCGAATCGAGTCGCACGGAAGGAAAAATGCAGCCCCGTCCGGCCGGACAAGTACGATGCGCTTCCCGTACGCGCCGAACCCGTCGCTACGCACGGCACGTTAAAGCATCCGGGAGAGGCGCACATAAGCTCCGATTCGCGCCACAACACGATCCACGGCTACGAGACGAACACGGCACCGACGAGGACGACGCGAAGCGACGAGGACGAGGCGAAGCGACGAGGACGACGCGAAGCAACGAGAAGGACGAACGACACGAACCAACCATGAATCCCTTCGTCCCGATCATACCAATATTCTACATCTACTACCGGAACAGGCACGGACGCGTACGGCGCAGAAGGTAAGCCAGACACCAACCACAAAACACATACAACACGTACACGACACATCACACACATACACGGGGATGCTGAATATACTTACACCAGCAACAGCAGCACCATAGGGGCGGGATGCCCATCACCAATGCCACATATGCACACAGGGGCCTGAATGTGCACCACCACCCCTACCCAGGGGGCAGGATGCCTACCACTACTACCACCCACACCCAGGGGGGCTGGATGCCTACCACTACTACCACCCTCACCCAGGGGGGCTGGATGCCTACCACTACTACCACCCTCACCCAGGGGGGCTGGATGCCTACCACCACTATCACCCTCACCCAGGGGGGCTGGATGCCTACCACTACTACCACCCTCACCCAGGGGGGCTGGATGCCTACCACTACTACCACCCTCACCCAGGGGGGCTGGATGCCTACCACCACCCTTAGCCCGGGGGCTGGATGCCTACCACTACTACCACCCTCACCCAGGGGGGCTGGATGCCTACCACTACTACCACCCTTAGCCAGGGGGCTGGATGCCTACCACTACTACCACCCACACCCAGGGGGGCTGGATGCCTACCACTACTACCACCCTCACCCAGGGGGCTGGATGCCTACCACTACTACCACCCTTAGCCAGGGGGGCTGGATGCCTACCACTACTACCACCCACACCCAGGAGGGCTGGATGCCTACCACTACTACCACCCTTAGCCAGGGGGGCTGGATGCCTACCACTACTACCACCCTTAGCCAGGGGGCTGGATGCCTACCACTACTACCACCCTTAGCCAGGGGGCAGGATGCTCTACCACTACTACCACCCACACCCAGGGGGGCTGGATGCCTATCACTACTACCACCCTCACCCAGGGGGGCTGGATGCCTACCACTACTACCACCCTCACCCAGGGGGGCTGGATGCCTACCACCACTACCACCCTCACCCAGGGGGCTGGATGCCTACCACTACTACCACCCTCACCCAGGGGGGCTGGATGCCTACCACTACTACCACCCTCACCCAGGGGGGCTGGATGCCTACCACCACCCTTAGCCCGGGGGCTGGATGCCTACCACTACTACCACCCTCACCCAGGGGGGCTGGATGCCTACCACTACTACCACCCTTAGCCAGGGGGCTGGATGCCTACCACTACTACCACCCACACCCAGGGGGCTGGATGCCTACCACTACTACCACCCTTAGCCAGGGGGGCTGGATGCCTACCACTACTACCACCCTTAGCCAGGGGGCTGGATGCCTACCACTACTACCACCCTTAGCCAGGGGGGCTGGATGCCTACCACTACTACCACCCTTAGCCAGGGGGGCTGGATGCCTACCACTACTACCACCCTTAGCCAGGGGGGCAGGATGCCTACCACTACTACCACCCACACCCAGGGGGCTGGATGCCTACCACTACTACCACCCTCACCCAGGGGGGCTGGATGCCTACCACTACTACCACCCTTAGCCAGGGGGCTGGATGCCTACCACTACTACCACCCTTAGCCAGGGGGCTGGATGCCTACCACTACTACCACCCTTAGCCAGGGGGCAGGATGCCTACCACTACTACCACCCACACCCAGGGGGGGCTGGATGCCTACCACTACTACCACCCCCACTCATAAGATGGACAATGCATGACACAACAAGCACACCACAACCTAGGGAATGCAAGATAAAGACATCCCCCACCACCATGACAAGCGTGTGTAGGCTGTGTCAAATGCCTACAACACCGAACATGACTTTGAACATACAATGTGACCCCCTAGCACATGTGCCACACATATATGTGTGTGGCACCCACAATGCAAGCAGCCCATGACCATTGTGGCAATGGGGCCTAAACCCCCATCATCACAGTGACCAAAAGGCAAGTGTGGGGTCCATAGCCGAAGCACATTCTGACCATTGTGGCAATGGGGTCTAAACCCCCATCATCACAGTGACCAAAAGGCAAGTGTGGGGTCCATAGCTGAAGCACATTTTGACCATTGTGGCAATGGGGTCTAAACCCCCATCATCACAGTGACCAAAAGGCAAGTGTGGGGTCCATAGCCGAAGCACATTCTGACCATTGTGGCAATGGGGTCTAAACCCCCATCATCACAGTGACCAAAAGGCAAGTGTGGGGTCCATAGCTGAAGCACATTTTGACCATTGTGGCAATGGGGTCTAAACCCCCATCATCACAGTGACCAAAAGGCAAGTGTGGGGTCCATAGCCGAAGCACATTCTGACCATTGTGGCAATGGGGTCTAAACCCCCATCATCACAGTGACCAAAAGGCAAGTGTGGGGTCCATAGCTGAAGCACATTTTGACCATTGTGGCAATGGGGTCTAAACCCCCATCATCACAGTGACCAAAAGGCAAGTGTGGGGTCCATAGCCGAAGCACATTATGACCATTGTGGCAATGGGGTCTAAACCCCCATCATCACAGTGACCAAAAGGCAAGTGTGGGGTCCATAGCCGAAGCACATTCTGACCATTGTGGCAATGGGGTCTAAACCCCCATCATCACAGTGACCAAAAGGCAAGTGTGGGGTCCATAGCTGAAGCACATTTTGACCATTGTGGCAATGGGGTCTAAACCCCCATCATCACAGTGACCAAAAGGCAAGTGTGGGGTCCATAGCCGAAGCACATTTTGACCATTGTGGCAATGGGGTCTACACCCTCATCATCACAGTGACCAAAAGGTAATTGTTGACAAAGAAAGAGCTGCAACTGCCAAACTGCATGGATCATTCCTGGTCACAGAACCAAAAACTCATCTGTGGCAAAGTAGTGTATGTGTCCCATTGCAACATAAATTGGGGGAGCCAAATACTGCAGTGCAAATGAAACATTCCTTTGGCCATGTGCAGACAAACAACACCCATGTGTGCTGAGACCGTCAACAGTCATCAATGACACAATGACAGAAGTGACCATCAGAATGCAGAACCACATATTTGCACCAATGGGCACACAAATGCAGATATCCTGTGGAGACAGCAGATGGGAGGTGAACAGATACCATACCATGGCAGCAATGGGACACACAAACCATGATCACTGTGCTGACCGATGATCTAGGAGTCCCAGGGACAGCAGGGGAAACACACCAAACAACATACAGCCAATGGCACACCCAAGATATGCCAATGCAGTGGTGCAGATGCACAAACAAAACAGGCAGACCAACACTGTCATCATACACAGCAGGTGAGGGGTGGGGGTGCCAGTGTCCCCAGGCAACCACACAACACATGAGGAGAGCTGAATACCAATCATACAGATGTGCATACACTGCCACACTAAGGTAACTCATGGATCCAAATCCCCTATGTGGGCAAGCAGGCATTGTCAGATGAGAGGGAGCACAAAACACACATGTCACACAGGCACGTAGGAACAACAACTGACACAGCAAGACACAGACGCACCACCCCCAGGGCCCCCACAATGTGGTGACCCTGGGCTGAATAAAAATCCCACTGTGATGACAAAGCTAAATGTCGTTCACACTGTGAACCACAGTCAGGTGTCCTGAGCAACAAACTACCATCACACCTACACAAGCACAAATCAATCAGCATGGCCAGTAAGCCAAGGCCAACATGGAGGCAGGGGACTAGCTGGGCAACAACTCCCATCTGCACACACTCAAGACCACACCCCTCGACCTCTAACAATGTGCAGCAGTGAAGTACACATGCACTGGTGACATTGCACATGCACCCATGACTATTCCAGGGTGGTGGGTGGGAACCAAGGTGCAGAAACACATCACACATGGCCACTCAACAAGACTCCTGAATGTCTGACACACTGCACACTACGCTGTACATGGACATGACGGCGATACCACACCAACCAATGGGATCCCAGCCACAGTCACACACCAATGAAGAAGCCAAGGTCACCCACAAAGAACACACATAGACAACAACCAACATTGCAGCCCGGACCCTGAGGAGTGCCAGCAGTCACACACACAACGTGTCACAATCACTGAAAGACAACACGAACTGAAAATCACATGACAGGGGCAAACAACAAGTGCCAAGGGGAAACCTGACTGTGACCCATCTGCGTCTGCACACAAACTCAGCCCTGACAGCAAACACACCTATGGGTGACACCCTGATGACCAGTAATGTGCCATGCACCCACATCACAGAGAACACAGGGAGAAGACTTTGGGGGAACATAGCTCAAGTCAGCAAGCATCACAAACAGGTACAACACTAGGGATCACAGCATGCGCAGATAAATGGAAGTGAACACACAGACATGCACATACAACACACACCTTGGGCGCAGGCAATGTCACACGTGTACACACTGCCATGAGGGGACTCCACTCCTGTGTGAGGAAAGCTGTGCCATATGTTGCCTCAGTAGGGCCCCATCATGTCAGCTGAGCACTTGGTCACACAATCAACAATTAGCACCAAATGAGGGCTCCCATCACATCAGCCTGGTCATGGATGTGCCAACGGAATCATCAGCACAGATCCAACACACTTGTATAGCAATGTTGCACTGACTACACGGATGAGTCCTTCCCCATTGATGCCCAAACCTGCATGTCCACTGAAGATGGCAACACGGTCAGGGAAGTAGACAAATGCAACGATGGCAGGCACAACAGATGTGCAGGGGTGGAAGCCACAGATATGAAATTGCTAATGTAAGTAGGAAACCCATTGCCAAATACTGAACACATGACACCCTCAGATGCTGCTATTGATGATATGGATACACCACATGATAGGACACATTCCCCCTGGACCACATGGGTTCCTGCACAGTAACAATTCATAATCATGAGACCAGATATCACCATCACTGCAGCAAGGGCATGGTTAGCAGCACCAACAACATGTACACCTGAAGCATGAGCACTAGAGAAAAGAAAGTTGCTTTATTCAGCATATGTGTTGATTGAAAACGACGTCCAGAAAAAATAGAGCAAAGGCCAATGGCCAGTCCATTGTCAAAGTTCAAACAGGGTGACACTGGCAGATGTCACCCTACGCATGCCTGCACAAAACCAGGGACAATCCACTAGGAGGGGCAACCGGGGGCAGGCCAGGCACCGCAGGGACAGGATCAGGGCTCACCAGGGGGAGTCAGGGAAGGGGTGGTGGGTGCTGGCGAGCCACTGACAACTGCAGTGGAGGTGTCTGACATGGTGTGTGCCGGCACAACTGGGGGCATGACTCAGATGTCGTGGGTGCCGGCACAACTGCAGTGGACCCTGCAGATGGAGTGGACAGGTCCGCCACTGCAGTGCCCAAGTCAGACAGGGCGGTAGTGGACTCCACTGCAGTGCCTACCTCCAGGGGAGGAGAATGGGGAACAGGCAAGGTGGGTTGGACAGAGGGGGAGGACACCCTCACCACATCAGTGGCACAGACAAGCGCAGCGGGGGTGTGGTGCTGGGAGAGCAAGTGGCAGGGGGAGAAGGCCTGATCCTCTTGGGGATGGTATATCTGTGGGTGGGGGAACCTGGGGCAGGGTGTGGTGGGGGCACCTGTGCAGTGGGGGCCTGAGGGATGGAGGACGGAGACCTTGTGCCTGAGCTGCAGGGCGGTGGCGGGGTCTTGCTCTTAGGACTCAGGGGGACTTGCGGGTGGGGGCCTCAGTCCGTCTGCGCCTGGGGGAGGGTGTCCGGGGGCGAGGGGCACTCTGCTCCGTGTGGGTGGGCTTCCTCTTCCCCCGGGATGCTGGAGCAGCTTCATCGGTGGGGAAGAGGCCGAGGTCACAGAGGAAGAGCTGCTGTGACTTTGGGGTTGCAGGTGAGGCAAGGGAGGGTGCTTTGGAGGGAGAGGGAACTGAGGACTGCGCAGTGCATGTGGATGCGTGTGTGTGTTCCAGGGCCCCATCCCCTGTGAGTCTGGCTTCAGTCCCCTGAATGTGCGTGCGTGTGCGTTTTGTCATTGGCGTGTGTGTCAGTGTGCTGGATGTGTGTGTGCTGGTGTGTGCCTGTGCCGGTGTGTGTGTGCTTGGGACGGGTAAGGTGCTGGGGAGTGTGGATGGAGCAGAGGCAGGAGGGGTGAGGGACCGTTTGAGGAGGGACACTGCTGCCGTCAGGGAGGAGTCCATGGACCTATTGCCCCTCTGTAGGTCAGACATGCCCGATGAGATGCCCTCCATGAACGACACCAGCTGAGTCAACAGCGCGGTGTGCGCATGGAGGACACTCAGCATGGCTGTCTGCCCTACATGGAGCTGGCGAAGGAGGTACACAGACTCCTCACTCAGGGCAGCAGGGGACACAGGGGCAGGGGGTGCGGTGCCTGGCCCAAAGGAAACACGCTCCCGGACATGGGAGCCTCCACGGACCTGGGGAATGGGAGCCGATGGGAGGGCGGTGGTGGTGCTGGTGGTGGCGGGGACAGCAACACTAGCTGGGGTGTGGTGGCTGCTGACACCCGCCTCCACAAGGGAGTCATCCTCCGAGTTGCTCTGGTCCTCAGCTGAGGTGGATGCTGCTGAGGACTCCTCGGTGTGGCTCCCCTCGCCCTCCGTGCCACTGGGTCCCTCCGACCACTCCTCGGCTGCTGACCCAGTCTGGCTCTCTGGCTCCTCCTGGTCCGTGGAGCTGTCCCCTTCCGTGGCCGTGGATGTATCTGCAAACAATGGGGATACAGACAGACATCAGTCACCTGCACATAACGCACACACCACTGTGAGCACAGCACATCACAGAGCAAGCCCTGGCATCATCAGTTGTACATTGCTAAAAGTGCCCTAATTGAACAGGAGAAGTCAATTGTCAGTCCGATGCCAAGCATGGCACTCACATCCCACATGGCCTTGCACCCATCTGTCTGGTGTCTGTTGGATTGCAACACCCCAGTGTTGACACATGCACCAAGTACACAGTAGTTGGACAGTGCAGAGGACACGGTGTGGCATGTGGACATGCACACATCACAGCTCTTGCCACTGAGTCAGTACAGGTTTCCGGATGAAAGGGATGCCCAGAGTCAAATAGGAAATGCATGTGATGCATACCAGCGACAGACACCATGATGCACCCATGTCCTGATAGCCAGCGCCACTATGGTGTGCATGTAGCACATGTCACTCCCCTGCAGGCTCACCAATCAGTAGACACATGCCATGGCGGAGGCATGACTGCAAAGTCATACATCACTGTCTCAGTGATGTATGACTTTGCAGCCAGACAACAACACTCTGCACTGTGTCACAATAGTAGGTCATGGGGAATGCAAGTCCTGGAGCTGCACAAGTGCACATGTACATCCCCCCACAACACATCCTCTTAACCCTCATCTGTCCAGGTCATACCTATTGGACATATGGTAGACCTGTGACACTACCCTCTGAACCTGAGCCCCTCACACTCTGCTGTGCATGGGGAACAGCTGCCTGAACTTCACATTCACATGCCCCAGTCTGCATGGGCAGCTGATCAGACACCTATGTGTCACACAAGTATCGTCTCCTATGGTCACATCTCCAGTGGCATGCTGAGCCCCTACCAAGAAACTCCACAGCAGTCCTGGCGACTAATCCACAGCACACTGACACAGAGGCAGACACCTGAGGGGTCAAATCACTGCGCACAATGTGTCAGCTGATACACGGGAGTGGGAGTACAGAGTGTATTGTATGGCCTGGAGTAGGCATGACTGTCCAGCCCCACATGAATGAGGGATGAGCCCTGGACTGTAGGCAGCTGGCTAAGTATGTGTGACACACGTCATATACATACTCCTGGGGCCCAAACATTGTTCCCACCCGCAGCATGGGTGTGTGCCAGATACCCCAGCCACATGTGGTGGATCAGCTCAGCAGTTGGACCACAGATCAAAGTAACACGCTGAATACATGTCAGAATACAGGCATTGTGTAAGCAATGGACCCACCCATGATGCCCACCACAGAGTCAGGGAAACAGATGCTGTCTCCCACCTTGAGTCAAGCAAACTGCAAGGACACAGTCCTAAGTGACAGAATTCCCTGCATGTAAGGGCCACACCTGGGTATCAGATGAGGAGTGGGCAGTGCACAATAGAGGGACATGGCTCCTGGACAACATGACCGCTGTACTGTGGCAGTTTAACCAGGCCCGAGGAGGGCACATAGCATGTTAGACAGAGTACACAGTGCAGTCTTTGACTCACCCCCTCCTTGCTGCTCTCTGGCCTTCAGCTGCCCATCCAGGTCTGGAAAGACCACCGCCAGGATCCTGAGCATGTGGGGGGTCAGGGTCCGTGTTCCGCCCCTCCTGCGAGGAGGCGACAGCTTCAGCTGGACCCGTGCAATCCTCCGGGTCCAGCCCCGAAGGTCCTGCCACCTCTTTTGGCAGTTGCGGATCCGGCGCTTGTAGACCCCCACGGACCGGACAGCCCGGACGATGTCCTTCCATATCTCCTGCTTCCGATGGGCAGAAGCCTGTCAGGATGACAAAGTGATAAGGCCATTACTACACATGCAACATATCCGTGCATGACACAGTTGCATATACATGTCGCAATCACAGGGGCACATGGTGTACACAGGCAGTGCACGGCTGCCCATGGACAGTTTTCCAGAAGTCACTACATGGTATCATTGCATGGGGAGTAAAACCCTGTTCAGAAGCACTGTCACTGCACCATACCTGTCCAGTGCAAGTCACTACACACTATGGGGGTGACAACTACTCAGTGAGCCTGCTAGCCAGTGGCGTGCAGACTCTCAGCCTTGCTAGTCAGACAAAATGCACATTCAGAAAGGCAGTGCACAGGACACTCACCTGCTCCCCTGGTGTCCCATACAGCTTGCTGTACTGTGGAAGTAGGCTGTCCAGCAGGGCCTGGTTCTCCTCAAGGCTGAAGGCTGGGGCTCTCTCCACAGTACGTGCCATTGCAGGGTCCAGAGGGGCAGAGACAGCAGCAGTGCAGTGGCAGATGTCGTCCTGGAGCATGTAGTGCAGGCAAGTGGGCTCTCAGGGGAACAGCCAGCAATATATATGTGCTGGAGAGGCAGATCCTGTCCCTTGTGTCCAAAGTGATAGGTCCAAGTCGTTTGCATCTTCTGAATCTGGCCAATCCATGGAATAGCAGCACCAAAACACGCCCACAGCATCCTTCAAATCTTCAACTTCATGACATACATGATTTTGCAACATTGTTGTGGGTGACCAACTGAATTCCCAGCAACCGACTCGTTCGAAATTCGAAAACGCGTCCGTTGCCAGGCAAGCCCATTGTCAATGGGTGCGCACCGATCGGTCCATTGCGGTTCAACGCGCACAGGGGTACAACGCGTACCCGCACACATTGAAGGCAATGGGCCGGCCGGAGGCACCGATCGGTCCATTGCGGTACAACGCGCACAGGGGTACAACGCGTACCCGCACACATTGAAGGCAATGGGCCGGCCGGAGGCACCGATCGGTCCATTGCGGTTCAACGCGCACAGGGGTACAACGCGTACCCGCACACATTGAAGGCAATGGGCCGGCCGGAGGCACCGATCGGTCCATTGCGGTATCAACGCGCACAGGGGTACAACGCGTACCCGCACACATTGAAGGCAATGGGCCGGCCGGAGGCACCGATCGGTCCATTGCGGTTCAACGCGCACAGGGGTACAACACGTACCCGCACACATTGAAGGCAATGGGCCGGCCGGAGGCACCGATCGGTCCATTGCGGTACAACGCGCACAGGGGTACAACGCGTACCCGCACACATTGAAGGCAATGGGCCGGCCGGAGGCACCGATCGGTCCATTGCGGTACAACGCGCACAGGGGTACAACGCGTGCCCGCGCACATTGAAGGCAATGGGCCGGCCGGAGGCACCTATCGGTCCATTGCGGTTCAACAGCGCACAGGGGTACAACGCGTACCCGCACACATTGAAGGCAATGGGCCGGCCGGAGGCACCGATCGGTCCATTGTGGTTCAACGCGCACAGGGGTACAACGCGTACCCGCACACATTGAAGGCAATGGGCCGGCCGGAGGCACCGATCGGTCCATTGCGGTACAACGCGCACAGGCGTACAACGCGTACCCGCACACATTGAAGGCAATGGGCCGGCCGGAGGCACCGATCGGTCCATTGCGGTTCAACGCGCACAGGGGTACAACGCGTACCCGCACACATTGAAGGCAATGGGCCGGCCGGAGGCACCGATCGGTCCATTGCGGTACAACGCATCACTGTACATGTGACTGGCATAGGTCAGCATGCCTGTCTCAGATGGACATATGCCAGCCACAGATAGCTCCCAGGGAGTGAGGGGCACACCTACATCACGACAGCCTGTCCAAACCTTATCATAAGGCATGTAAGGCTGCATTTCCTATTGTGTGTATGTTGGTGTACATGTTGTCCTGTGGGTGTCACCTGTGGGCAGCCACCCCCAGGCTGTGCACGTGTTCATGGGGACAGGATCCTGGGTGTTACGTGTACGTGACCACTGTGATGTGCAACTGTTCATATCTGTGCATGTGTCATGGTCACATTTCACAGTGGTGTTTGTGTATGTCATGTCACATACCCCGTGAGTCCCATGTGGGACGGTATGTTTGAGCCAGGGTGTCCCAGTGGCACAATAGTGATGGCCCTCCACAGTCTTTGTGCATGTAGTGTTTACAATGTCTCTGATTTCATGTGCACAATGGGAGACAGTCTCCACATCCACGTTGTGTGTGCATGGACTCTGATGTTGTGCGTGTGTGTCACAGACGTCCATGTCTGTCCTGCCATGGCAAGTGTGGCCACTACCTGTGGGGGTCATGTTTGTTTTGCTGTGGTGTACACATGATACTCCAGGTGATGCCAGTGTCCATGTGGCATTACAGGGTCCCTGGGAATGTACCTGTCGTTGAGCTGTGGTGCCTGGGGCACATCTGTCCTCACATGTCACTGTGGGGGTGACTGTGACACGGCATCATGATATCCAATGGGCCAACCTGGGACAAATTGATGCCACCTGTAGGACCGTGTTGACAGATGTTGCCATGTATGTACCATACATGTCCTTCCGGTACTGCACACTTCATGTAGTTGTGCCTCATGATGATGTATGTTGGGATCTTGAGTGTGTTCAATGCCGCATATGTGGGGTGACTGACGATCTTGCTTACTTCTCCTCTGCACTGCAGGGCTCCTGCTGTCCATCGGCCATTCCCAGACCTGGCAACGATGGTGGAACGGGACAGCATCCGACGGTACCGCTTCACCAGGCAGCTGATTGAGGATTTGGCAGTGCAGTTGTCCCCACATTTGCAGCCTGGCCGGCCGTATCCTACAGCGCTGACCCCCAAGGTGAAGGTGATGGCAGCCCTACACTTCTTTGCCACCGGTACCTTCCAACATACTGTGGCGTCTGCTGGTGGGATGTCACAGACCATGTTCAGCCGTGTGCTCCGCGATGTTTTGGCGGCAATGTTGCTCTTCCTGAACCGGTACATCTATTTCCCTAGACTGCGACGACTCACTGACGTGAAGAGTGACTTTTATGCCCTGGGGAGGATGCCGCATGTCATTGGCTCCATTGATGGGACACATGTGGCTTTGGTACCACCACAGGCCCAGGAGCAGGCCTACAGGAACCGCAAGCACTACCACTCGGTCAATGCACTGGTGGTGTGTCTTGCAGACATGACCATCACACACGTGTGTGCCCGTTTCCCTGGTTCAGCACACAATGCCTTTGTGATGAGGAGTAGTCGCATCCCCAGGATGATGGCACAGATGCAGAACCAGCGTGCCTGGCTTGTCGGTGTGTACTGACTTTGTGCCATTGTGTGTGATCTGATCTGTAGTATTCCGCCCACTTTTCCAAGTCAGCTGATGTGCACTTGTCTGTCCGTAGGTGACTCGGGATACCCCAACATGCCGTGGTTGCTGACACCCCTCAGGAACCCTGTGACACCTGCCCAGATGCGCTACAATGAGGCACATGGTCGGACCAGGAGAGTGATTGAGCGGACCTTTGGTCTCCTGAAGAGCCGCTTCCGCTGCCTGGACAAGACCGGAGGGTCCCTCCCATATGCCCCTGCGAAAGTGTGCAAGATTATCATCGTCTGCTGCATGCTACACAACCTGGCAGTGCGGAAGGAGTTGCCTCTCATCCAGGATGACGATGACCAACATCCGCCACCTGTGGAGGATCCTGGCCTGGACCAAGATGCCAGTGACGATGATGATGATGATGGTGATGGTGATGTCCGCACACAGCTCATCACCAACTTCTTTAGCTGAATGTGAGTATCCTGAGGTGTCATGTGAATGATGTGAGTTGGCATGATGTGTGGGTGGGGCTCTGGCGCTGTTGGAGTGTGTCCATGGGCTACTTGACTGGATGTGTGTTGCGATGTGTGGTTACAGGTGGGCTGTACTCCCCAACAGTGTTGACATGCTAACTTGGTTCTGGGTGGGTATCTTGTAACATGTATTGTGCATGAGTTTTGCTGTTCTGTCCTGTACTGCATTGCTTTTGACTGTGTGTCATTTCTGTCCTTCACAGGGTACTTTCAGATTCGTTTGGTCAACTGTGTCCACCGACGACGTGATTGCACATCCAGGCTGGTAGCTGTTGTGTCCCTACAGGTGATGTGCGCCACACCCATGGACTTCCTTCCGTCTACAGTTGTTGACTGCGTGCCCGCTACCAGGTGGGGTTACCTTGCATCTGTAGTGGTTACGGCATGTTGCTACTGTGTAATAAACCTGTGCTTCACTTAGTGATGTGCGTTGTCTGTGGTCACACATTTGACTGCCATTTGCTTACTGCACCTGTGGGCTACTTGACTACAACTGGGAATGGGTGTGGTGTCTGTGCATTGCACCGTCTTCCCTGGCAACATCAGTGTAGGCAATGAGTCAGATGGCCTAGGTGTGTATGTGTTGTGTAGCCCTGGTGGTGTGTCTCCCTCATATGTGTCACGTTGCCTTTACTCACATGCCTGTGTTGTCCTTGCTGTTGCAGTTCGCATACACAGTGTAATTTTGCAGTTCATCATCCCCATAACAGCACCCACGTTGGAATCACGACAGAGGCAAGTATGGTGTATTAGTGTGTTTATTGTGATACATTTGTGTAAATAGTGCATAGGATGTGTTGTGTTGTACATGAATCTTGCAATCCCAAGTTCCTAGGTGAATTGAAAGTCCGGGTAGACAGGATCCCCAGTATCGGGGCCACAGTTGTCTGACACATTGGTCCAACTTGTACTCCCCATGCAATGTGTGGGAGTAGTGTTGCCGTCAACAGGGTGAACAGTCTGTGCACAAAGGCGAACATCCAGAACAGGTTCAGGCTTCCTGGGAGTTGCGCTTGGCCATCGGCCTCTCACTTTCCCCTCCTCGGACGACCCCTCTTCTTGGGGGGGGCCCTCAAGTGCAGGCTGCTGCGGTGCAGGGGACTCTCCGCCAGAGTCCTCCTCCCTCCCTGTGGCAGTTGCAGTTTGTTCGGTACCAGATGTTGTTGGCACACAGGGAGGTGTGGACTGGTTGCTGTTCATCTGGCGGAGGCATTGTAAAATGTCCCTGTGCACCGCCGTCATCTCATGCAGTACATCCCACTTGGACTCCACGCGGGACATGTGTGAGTCCACACGGGACATGTGTGACTCCACGTGGGACATGTGGGAGTCCAAGCGGGCATGATGGGCAGCCTGCTGCTGTTTGATGTCTCTGAGGAGCCCCACTACCTGGCTGAGCTCTCCGGTGCTGGACTGGTACGCATCAGCTATGCGTACCAGTTGTGGGCCGTCATGCACACCAGCAACGTCTGCAAGCAGCGACCTCTGTCTCCCACCCCTCCCACCACCCCTGCTGACATGTGCAGTGTGTGCAGTTGCACGCACAGATAACTCTGGTCCACCTTGGGGGTTGGTGGTGGTGGTGGTGTCCATGGCCCCAGGTTGGTCCAGGGTCACTGCGCTGGTGTTGCTCCTTATTCTGTCCATGTCGGCAGGGATGGTATTCGTGGTGACAGTCGTTGTAGGGGTGGGTGCAGGGAGTGCAGCTGGTGGTCCTGCTGGTGCTGCAGCTGGTGGTCCTGCTGGTGCTGCATGTTGACTTGCACCGGATGTGCCAGGTTGTTCATCGTCCGAGGAGGACAGAGGCTGTACGACGCCAGTGAGCTCGGCATCCTCTTGAGCCTGGGACTGGGACTCCTCAGCGTCTGCTGCTGTGTCCCCATCATCACCTGTTTTTGGGAGACACAAACAATGTATGTCATGTTTCTGCAGGCATCAGTGGTTGACACACATGACAGTTGTGACTGTGCCTCTGGGTGCGGGCCTGTACATTGCATTGTCCTAAGTCGTCACAGTCAGGGGTTGATATTGGTGTGGCACATTGTCCTGCATTATTTGGGCATTTCTATGTATTTTCTGGGGTGTGAACATGGTCTGCATTGCTTGTGTTTGGTTGACAGCCAGACCTCCTTCCCACCCAGCCAGCCAGTCAGTTATCCCACCATGGAACGTGCTTGCGTTGCAGGGAGTGTAAGTTGTCTCTCAGGATGTCAGTCAGTGGTGTCCTGCTGTTTGTTGGTGCACAGTTGGCAGCAGGGCCTTGTGCTCCCCACAGCAGTAGCCAGTGTCAGCCATCTTGTGAGTCCTTCTCCACTCCCTGTGATGTGAGCATGGTTCAGGGTGGTGTTGATGGGACAGTTGTGGGGGTGAGCTATGTCTGTGACTACGACTCCCATCATGCCATTGCCTCCACCCCACTTGCCAGCATTCCCATACTTACTTGCTTTTGTGTGGAGTTCAGTGGGTGTGGGTGTGAGGGCAATGGCAAGATGGCTGACAGTGGTGTCCTGCTGTTGGTTGGTGTGCAGTACCCAGCATGCCCTTGTGCTCCCCACGACACAGCAACAGTGTCAGACATCTTTTATGGGCCTTTCCACTCTCTGTGGGATGTGCATGCGTGAGTGTGAGCTTGCTGGGCCATGTGGTGGGGGATGTAGGGCTGTGAGTACGACTCCCATCATGCTATTGCCTCCACCCCCTTCCCAGCATGCCCATGCTTCCTTCCTTTTGACTCTGCTTCCCTGTGGGGTGGGCTGGCTGTGCTGACAGGATGGCTGGGAGTGTTGTCCTGGCAGTTGTTTGGCTAAGAGTCCCAAGAGTGTCCATGTGCTTCACACAACATAACCCTGGGTGGTGGTGCTTTGTGGGATCTTGTGTTAGGATGGAGGGCATTGCATTCTACCAGGTGGGTACTGTGGAGTTTGTGTTGGGGGGGTGTGAGGGGAGGTGCTGGTGACTATAGTCAGTGCTGCAAGTCCCCCTTCCCACCCAGCCAGCCAGATATCCCACCATGGAACGTGCTTGCATTGCAGGGAGTGGAAGTTGTCTCTCAGGATGTCAGTCAGTGGTGTCCTGCTGTTTGTTGGTGCACAGTTGGCAGCAGGGCCTTGTGCTCCCCACAGCAGTAGCCAGTGTCAGCCATCTTGTGAGTCCTTCTCCACTCCCTGTGATGTGAGCATGGTTCAGGGTGGTGTTGATGGGCCAGTTGTGAGGCTGAGCAATGTCTGTGAGTACGACTCCCATCATGCTATTGCCTCCACCCCCTTCCCAGCATGCCCATGCTTCCTTCCTTTTGACTCTGCTTCCCTGTGGGGTGGGCTGGCTGTGCTGACAGGATGGCTGGGAGTGTTGTCCTGGCAGTTGTTTGGCTAAGAGTCCCAAGAGTGTCCCTGTGCTTCACACAACATAACCCAGGGTGGTGGTGCTTTGTGGGATCTTGTGTTAGGATGGAGGGCATTGCATTCTACCAGGTGGGTACTGTGGAGTTTGTGTTGGGGAGGGTGTGAGGGGAGGTGCTGGTGACTATAGTCAGTGCTGCAAGTCCCCCTTCCCACCCAGCCAGCCAGATATCCCACCATGGAACGTGCTTGCATTGCAGGGAGTGGAAGTTGTCTCTCAGGATGTCAGTCAGTGGTGTCCTGCTGTTTGTTGGTGCACAATTGGCAGCAGGGCCTTGTGCTCCCCACAGCAGTAGCCTGTGTCAGCCATCTTGTGAGTCCTTCTCCACTCCCTGTGATGTGAGCATGGTTCAGGGTGGTGTTGATGGGCCAGTTGTGAGGCTGAGCAATGTCTGTGACTACGACTCCCATCATGCTATTGCCTCCACCCCCCTTCCCAGCATGCCCATGCTTCCTTCCTTTTGACTCTGCTTCCCTGTGGGGTGGGCTGGCTGTGCTGACAGGATGGCTGGGAGTGTTCTCCTGGCAGTTGTTTGGCTAAGAGTCCCAAGAGTGTCCATGTGCTTCACACAACATAACCCTGGGTGGTGGTGCTTTGTGGGATCTTGTGTTAGGATGGAGGGCATTGCATTCTACCAGGTGGGTACTGTGGAGTTTGTGTTGGGGGGGTGTGAGGGGAGGTGCTGGTGACTATAGTCAGTGCTGCAAGTCCCCCTTCCCACCCAGCCAGCCAGATATCCCACCATGGAACGTGCTTGCATTGCAGGGAGTGTAAGTTGTCTCTCAGGATGTCAGTCAGTGGTGTCCTGCTGTTTGTTGGTGCACAGTTGGCAGCAGGGCCTTGTGCTCCCCACAGCAGTAGCCAGTGTCAGCCATCTTGTGAGTCCTTCTCCACTCCCTGTGATGTGAGCATGGTTCAGGGTGGTGTTGATGGGACAGTTGTGGGGGTGAGCTATGTCTGTGACTACGACTCCCATCATGCCATTGCCTCCACCCCACTTGCCAGCATTCCCATACTTACTTGCTTTTGTGTGGAGTTCAGTGGGTGTGGGTGTGAGGGCAATGGCAAGATGGCTGACAGTGGTGTCCTGCTGTTGGTTGGTGTGCAGTACCCAGCATGCCCTTGTGCTCCCCACGACACAGCAACAGTGTCAGACATCTTTTATGGGCCTTTCCACTCTCTGTGGGATGTGCATGCGTGAGTGTGAGCTTGCTGGGCCATGTGGTGGGGGATGTAGGGCTGTGAGTAACGACTCCCATCATGCTATTGCCTCCTCCCCCTTCCCAGCATGCCCATGCTTCCTTCCTTTTGACTCTGCTTCCCTGTGGGTTGGGCTGGCTGTGCTGACAGGATGGCTGGGAGTGTTGTCCTGGCAGTTGTTTGGCTAAGAGTCCCAAGAGTGTCCCTGTGCTTCACACAACATAACCCAGGGTGGTGGTGCTTTGTGGGATCTTGTGTTAGGATGGAGGGCATTGCATTCTACCAGGTGGGTACTGTGGAGTTTGTGTTGGGGAGGGTGTGAGGGGAGGTGCTGGTGACTATAGTCAGTGCTGCAAGTCCCCCTTCCCACCCAGCCAGCCAGATATCCCACCATGGAACGTGCTTGCATTGCAGGGAGTGGAAGTTGTCTCTCAGGATGTCAGTCAGTGGTGTCCTGCTGTTTGTTGGTGCACAGTTGGCAGCAGGGCCTTGTGCTCCCCACAGCAGTAGCCAGTGTCAGCCATCTTGTGAGTCCTTCTCCACTCCCTGTGATGTGAGCATGGTTCAGGGTGGTGTTGATGGGCCAGTTGTGAGGCTGAGCAATGTCTGTGAGTACGACTCCCATCATGCTATTGCCTCCACCCCCTTCCCAGCATGCCCATGCTTCCTTCCTTTTGACTCTGCTTCCCTGTGGGGTGGGCTGGCTGTGCTGACAGGATGGCTGGGAGTGTTGTCCTGGCAGTTGTTTGGCTAAGAGTCCCAAGAGTGTCCCTGTGCTTCACACAACATAACCCAGGGTGGTGGTGCTTTGTGGGATCTTGTGTTAGGATGGAGGGCATTGCATTCTACCAGGTGGGTACAGTGGAGTTTGTGTTGGGGGGGTGTGAGGGGAGGTGCTGGTGACTATAGTCAGTGCTGCAAGTCCCCCTTCCCACCCAGCCAGCCAGATATCCCACCATGGAACGTGCTTGCATTGCAGGGAGTGTAAGTTGTCTCTCAGGATGTCAGTCAGTGGTGTCCTGCTGTTTGTTGGTGCACAGTTGGCAGCAGGGCCTTGTGCTCCCCACAGCAGTAGCCAGTGTCAGCCATCTTGTGAGTCCTTCTCCACTCCCTGTGATGTGAGCATGGTTCAGGGTGGTGTTGATGGGCCAGTTGTGAGGCTGAGCAATGTCTGTGAGTACGACTCCCATCATGCTATTGCCTCCACCCCCCTTCCCAGCATGCCCATGCTTCCTTCCTTTTGACTCTGCTTCCCTGTGGGGTGGGCTGGCTGTGCTGACAGGATGGCTGGGAGTGTTGTCCTGGCAGTTGTTTGGCTAAGAGTCCCAAGAGTGTCCCTGTGCTTCACACAACATAACCCAGGGTGGTGGTGCTTTGTGGGATCTTGTGTTAGGATGGAGGGCATTGCATTCTACCAGGTGGGTACTGTGGAGTTTGTGTTGGGGGGTGTGAGGGGAGGTGCTGGTGACTATAGTCAGTGCTGCAAGTCCCCCTTCCCACTCAGCCAGCCAGATATCCCACCATGGAACGTGCTTGCATTGCAGGGAGTGGAAGTTGTCTCTCAGGATGTCAGTCAGTGGTGTCCTGCTGTTTGTTGGTGCACAGTTGGCAGCAGGGCCTTGTGCTCCCCACAGCAGTAGCCAGTGTCAGCCCTTCTCCACTCTCTGTGATGTGCGCATGGTTCATGGTGGTGTTGATGGGACAGTTTTGGGGCGGGCAATATGTGTGACTGCGACTCCCATGATGCTATTGGCTACACTGACTTGGCCAGCATACACAGAATTCCTTCCTTTGAGTGGTCTTCACTGTGTGTTGGTGTTGTTGTGGTGGCTACATGTGTGGATGTGTTTGTTAGTTCTATTTGTGCCACTGCCTAGCTGTAGTTGTGGTTGTGTTTGTACATGTGTTGGCACAGTTGGATGTGACTTTTTTGATGGCATGTGTTGTGTTTCTCTGACTGACATACACATTTTGGGATGATTCTGTTCTGGTTGCTGTGTGATTGCTATGAGTGCATGGTTTGACTCTCCCTTGACAGTGATGTGTGTGTGTTTTGTGGCAGTATATTGTGTACATTTGTTGTGTACTCACCAGGCTCTGGGATGTCCTCTAGTCCATATATGCTCACTGGCGGTAGGATGGCCCGCACCTTCTCCTCCCAGGGCCTGAGGTATATTGGCTTGGCAGGAGGGCCACTGCCGGTGTGTTGGCTGTTGATGTAGTCTTGCTTCAGCAGTTTCGGTACCCTCCTGCGCACGTCATACCACCTGTTCTGGATGTCGGTCTTTGTGCGCCGACATGGTGATTGGGCGTTCACCCTGTTGATGATCCTCTCCCACATCTTGGTTTTCTGCGACATGGGGGTCTGTTGGACCAATGTGCCAAACAGCTGTGGCTCTACCCTGAGGATCTCGTCTACCAGGACTTCCAATTCACAATCTAGGAACTTGTGATTCTTCTTGGGGGGCATGGTGATGGGTGGTGATGGTGAGTGATGTGTGTGTTGGTGTGCAGGTGAGGGTGAGTGAGTGTGTGTTTTGCTGGGTGTATGTGAGGTAGGTATTTGTTGGTGTGCTGCTGGTGTGTGGCTTGTGTGAGGGATGAGCTGTGGGTGTGTGGTTGCTTTCTCTTGGGTGCTGGCAGTGGAATGGCATTTGCAAAGGCTCATGGTAGTGATTTGTGTCCTTTATATAGGTGGAGTTGTGGGTGTGTCTTTGTTCTCTGTCCCCACCCCCCAGTATTTATTGGCTTGGTAATTGCTTGTTTGGCCTTTTTTTGGGTGATTTTTCCTTTGTGTTGTTTGTGTATGTTGGAAACGTTCTTGTGACCGAGTCGGACCCTGCATTGGTCTCGTACGGTGTTTTCCGTTTCGTTCACGCTGTGTTTGTGCAGTTTTCTATGCTGCGTACGCGTCGGTCGCGGTGTTTTGTGTTGCTTCGGCTCGGTTTTGTATGCGTGTCGGTCGTACGTCCTGTCCTCCGTCCGACTCGCTCGTGGTTTTCGCGCCTTGCATCGTACTTTGCGGTTTGGAGTTGGCGTGTACGTTTCGGTCAGATTTGTTCCGGGTGCGTGTCGGTCGGTTGGATTCGCGTGTTTTTCCGGCCGGATTGCTATTTTCCGTGCGGCTCGGTCGGTCGACTTGGTTTCGTTACGTGTCGGTCGGATTTTTCGCGCCTTGCATCGTACTTGGCGTGTCGGGCGCCACGGGTACGTGTCGGTCGGTATTTTTTCCGGATCCGAGTCGGTCGGTGCTTTTTCCGGCCCGAATCGGAATCGACCCCTTAGTCATCTTGTTAGTCTAAAAAGTTATTTTATTTCCATGACATGAAATGACTTTGATTTTTGAACAACTTATCGAACATTTTTTTTGTCACATGTAATTATTACTGCTTATTTCATTCCAATTGCATTTTATTTTCAAATATATGCCTGAAATGAGAAGCAATGCTTAAAATGTACAGTACTTTTTGCATTCTAATAGGTTTTTTAAATGCTTTTAAGAAATGTTTTAGCAATATGCGGTACTCCATTTTATGTTTAGCATTTTAAATGTTTAGCATTTATATTATTATCGTACACACGAAAGTGGAGTGGGTGTTGTATTCCTCTTAGGGTGTCCGTATATAGGTTTTCCTGTATCATGTCCTTATATAGGCACAATTCGCCCTGCCCTTATATAGGCATAAAATCCCAGTCCTTATTTAGGCATTAAACCGTGCACTCCAAATACAGGCATGGTCTCCGACATCCGTCCACCCTAACGTCACAACGAGTTCTTGAAGAACAGACCCTTAGGCTTCGGGAGTTTCCTAGCACAGGACTATTGATTTCTTCAAGGACTCATCTATTATGCATGAACCGTTATACCTTTGGGGTTCATTCATGACGTCTTCCGCTGTCCGATTCACGTCAATGCTAACATTCTGAGGTACCTCTCAGGTATAAATATACCTTCCCTAGCCCTTGTAAACCAGAGGAGATCTCGACTTCAGAGGAGCCCGTTTCCCGGCCTGACGCACTGAGAAGACGCTGTCATCCCTGCACGCAGAGAGTCCAGCTTCCAGTGATCTGACTTCCCTTGCGGGGTGTTGGAGTTCGAGTCTGGCAAGAGATTCCCACCTCTCTCATTCTTAAGGTATGGAGCTGACTAGAACCTAGAGGGACTCTTGGCATACTAGACTCTTGGCATACTAGACATACTAGGCGTAACTTCCTCTTAGTATACCATAGTAAGGAATACTTCACCTACTTCATACCTCTCCCTACACCTAGGTTAGGTTAGGTACACTGGGGTAGAACTAGCTTAGAGACGCATCGTATGAGTACTCGCATTTTTAGCTCATGTTCTTTATGTATGTGAATATACGCTAAAAGATAATGCTAACGCAGTACTATTTATTTCTACTGCTTACGCTGTACATTATTTATCTTGCATACTGTCTTGTGATCGTAACAGCACATATTACTTACACGAGAAACAAGACTGTTCAATAAATCCTTTTATTGAAACGCCCGTCTATTCTTTCTGTGTAACTTTGAGGAAAACTAAGCATGCACGATTGAGCTGAGTGAAACGGTTATCTATTGTTTCCACGACTCTGGGACACGTTCTGATTCTAAAGGGAAACAAAGTTGTCATGTTTTGCGGCTGCCAGAAACTACTCCTTCTTGTTATCCAAGGAGTTTCTAGTGGCCTCTGAGCTAGCTGGCACAAGTAATTAAGTTTAATATACTCGATAGGGACATACCGACCTCAGTCCTATGTCAAGCCTATAGGGTATATTATTCCAATGCGCAGAGCCTATTAGGGAAATAGGAGCTACACTACAGTATATAGAGGCAGCATTGAACTTACAATACAACATGCTTGGCTTCATCGGCTTACATATTATAAATTTCCCTAATCAACAACCCAATAAATAGATGATTGATGATTGCTAACCCTAAACAAATCAACTCACCCATGATGGCATTGTAGCCCTCCGGAGGCCCCCTGTCCCTTACATCATGGCCACCTCCTAGCCACTTGGCCAACCGTTTATCAAAAGATACTCTTGTCTGTAGTGTCTTGTGAGTTAGAAAAGATGGAAAGCTTTTTGCTCCTGATAGACTCCGTAGAACTGTGACCTAAGTGTTAGAGTGGAATGCAATGAAGACTGGTTTAGAATTTTGGGTTCGCAATTACACGCAGACAAATAAAAACAGGTAATACTAAGCTCTGTGTGTGGCAAAGTCATTGGGGGGTACCCAGGCTGGGGAGGAGGCTACATTGTCCAACCTTATGATCCTCCATCAATTTTCTATGGCATCATAGTCTTCATTTCCTGTACCTTACCAACCCCATCCCCCCACACAGGTCTGATACAGCACTTAGGACCATGGCAGCCCAAGTCCTATCCATTTTCTTATGTTATGTTATGTTATAATTTTATAAAACATGGCAAACACACAAGGGGTTCCTGGCACTTGTGTATCAGCTACTGCAGAGTCATGGTAGCGAGGTTGGCTGAAGAGTAAGGTTTTAAGTATTGGTCCTGAAAATCAGAAGACAAGATATGGTTCTGATGGTGGTTGGGACGGTGGTCCAGTATTTGACTGCACAGAAAGAAAAAGAGGCCCAACCAAAGGCATTTATGACGTGGAATGTGCACCAGGAAAGAGGCAAAGGAATGGAGAATCAGGTAGATTAAAAAAAGGTGTACAAAAGAGGGACGAAGGGCTTTTGGCAAGGTCCAGCACATGTGCCCAGAATCATGAGAAATACAAATAATATGCTGTTCCTGTTAGGTTAAAAATGAGGCAGTTGAAGGGATCTAGAATTACTTGGCCATGAATGGTTCAGAGGTGGGAATCCATTTTATTGGAATTTAGGGCCCTCACACACCCAAATGGGTGTCATGTTTCATCGTCGGGTCGGCGCTGCAATACCCGACGGGCTCCCAATGAGGGGCACTTCGGCGGAGATCTTTTTTCCAATAGCCGTTTGGTGCCGTAGGGGTGAGGGGCCTAGTGAGTGAAGATGTCAAAAAAGTGTGTGTAAGAATGGTGAATTAAAACAGGGTTAGGAGTACCAACAACGATAATTTTAATGAGTGGGTCTCCTACCCTGAGTAAAAACAAAACAAAAGGCGCAAGGCTGGGATTTATGTCTCAGATGGGGCGCTCTTTTGTGTGACTGGTCAACATGTTTCTCTCCTAATCCTAAATCTAGGGGCGATTCGTCAGGACCAAAAGACTATATGTAATCTATCTTCACCTAGGGTAGTGATGTGGTCAAAAACTCACACTATTGTCCACCCTGACTACTAATTATGTAAAATACCTGGTAGTGCTGAATCTACCTGATAATACAGGATCTACCTGTTTGGAGAGAAATTGACACATATGTTAATTTGTACACAACATTCAGTGTAGGTGTATTGACTCTCCTATCCCTTGTGCAACTGACTCACAACACATAAGTGATATTTAAAAACAGACAAAAAAAAGGTGCCCCATGATGTGATTCACACAGGTGATATCTTGTGAACACAGGCATCTCTAGTGAAGAATGAAGTTGCAGAAATCAGATGTATAGCTCACCCAATTCGGATTGTTAAAAGGCTTCCTCAATACCCGGCAGGTTATACATAAGGAACTTCCTCATGTGCTAAGGGTGGTATATGAGAAAAAGAAGTATGTCATTCATGTTGTTGAAACTTATAGTCAAGCCCTGTACAAATATTACGTGGTCGTAAATATAGTCAGACTTAACTAAAGGCGATCTGTCTTAATTTAAAAACGGAAGGATGGACTCTGTAATATCGTGAGGCTAGTTGGACCCTTTATGTTAAATCTGTGTGCCACGTATCCTAATCCGGAGTGTTTTGTTTGAAGCGTTGTCGCCGAGTGAGTAAATCACATGCAGCGCGATATTAACTCCAGGATTGGTCAAAAATGATCTCCTGCGGGTTATTTTCATGTCCCAAGATCGTTGTGGTTGTATTCATTGATTAAGTCTTAGCCCTCAATCTAAGGTTGAAGTGAAAAACAAGTACATCAAACAACACCAGCATGCCCCCAATGTTCGGTTGCTGAATTAACAAACACTCAATCAAAGACGAGAGGAAGCATCGCGTATCTAAAGGATGTGAGGGCCCTAAATTCCAATAAAATGAATTCCCACCTCTGAACCATTCATGGCCAAGTAATTCTAGATCCCTTCAACTGCCTCATTTTTAACCTAACAGGAACAGCATATTATTTGTTTCTCAAGATTAAAAAAAGGCCCAGAATTGAAAATGGCTTTGTTGACCAGGCAAAGTGACATAAACATTGGCCATTATTTTACATGTTTCAGTGCAGTTCTTGAAGAGGGGCTGTTATAGAGATAGTAATTTGGAGAGTTAAGCTAAGGCATGCAGCAGCATTTTGTACAATGTGCAAGCAATGAAAGAGATAGACAGGAATACAAGGAGTTTCCCTAATATAATCCAGAGGTGATTAAAGATTGGGCTACCATTTTATGACAAGGTCAAGTAGAGGAAGGATTTTTCTCATCATTCTTTATAAGGCAAAACAGGTGGCCGCATTGACCTATTTGGTGAATGATAGTTTCTGAGCAAGGAAACATACCAGGTTCTTTAGAGTCAACTGGCATCAGGAAAGGACCAGGCTCTGCAGCCCATCAGGCTGGCGTCTAGAGATGAGTGCGTTTTCTGAAGATGAAGCCCTCGGTTTTGTCGCCATTAAGCTTTAGACAATTGTCCTTCATCCTTGCAGTTATTGTCAACAGGCAGAAGATAAAATGTGCTTGGGTAGAGGACTGGTTGTTTGAAATGGTGAGAATGATTTGCGTATTGTCTGCATAACACTGGGGGCCTCATTTACAATCTTTGACATAGGGCAGCGCCACAAGCCTTCCTGCAGCGCTGCCCTACGTCAAAAGAAAATGGCAGAAATGTACTGTATCTATCAGATACGCCGTATTCCTGTCCATATCCCCTGTGCTGACGCACAAATGGCTGCCATGCACCAACACAGGCACCCTTACGCCATGGTGCAAGGGTGTCTGCAGTTTAGGGATAATCATCTATTCCAGCACAAAAACTGCAGCCTACACAGAAAGAGGAAAAAACGAGGAGAAATAATGTAATTTCCCCTCGTTGCGCCTACCCTACGCTGTCCCTGGGAGGCGTAGGCTTTTGATGCATTCCCAGGTTTACGAAATCTCGTAAATCCGGGAATGTGTCTGTTGTATGGAAGGAAGTTGGTTGTAAGATTTATTAGATCTTTGTTACAAGCAGGTAAGTAGATAGCTAAGCCCCACCAGGAGCAGCATCCTGCTGCTCAGCCCATATCTCCAACTGACACTCCAATCCCACAAACACTCTGCATTCTAGATGACCTCACACACTGGGTGAGAAGCAGGGACTTGGAACGCTGAGAAGGATGCATTAAGATACAACACATCTCCCTTCTTTATAAATATACAATAAAGAAAATTACAATTGAAAATATCATGGGACGTAAGGTGATAAATGATGAAACAGACCCATGGACATTGGATACACCAAAAATCAACACACTTAAAAACCACAACGATATAATCCTGCAATTAAAATCACAACAATAGAACAGAGTACTACGAAAGAATGCATTGCAGCATACACAGGATACAACATCCCATCTTCTCCTTTTTAAGGAACAAATGAAGATCCAGTGAAATGTAAGATGGTGAATTCTACAAGCAATAAATATGTCCCACACAATTACAATACTAGTATACAGATAGCCCAACTCTTCTCTGCTTATCCATCAGGAACACTCACTACCCATTCCCCTACACAACACATACACTCAAACAGGACCAGGCTGTTCCCCTCCACAACACAAACACTCAAAGAGGACCAGAGCTCCTTCCACACTCTACTGCAATAGGGTGTAACAACACACCCCCTGAAAACATTGGGCTAACCACACTGCCTCTGCATCCCAACCCCTTAGGAAGGATGGCCACTCTACAACTCTGGGCTTAACACACTGCCCCTACATCCCAACCCCTTAGGAAGGATGGCCACTCTACAACTCTGGGCTTAACACACTGCCCCTACATCCCAACCCCTTAGGAAGGATGGACAACCTTGGGCTTACACCCTTTACCCCTTAGGGAGGGTGAACTCCTTGGGCATACACACTGCCCCTACATCCTTACCCCTTAGGATAGATTGAAAACCATGGGCTCACACACTGCCCTACACCCTTTACCCCTTAGGAAGGGTGTACCCTTGGGCTTACACACTACACTGCTCCTACGTCCTTGCCCCCACAGTCAGATCATTAGGCTTTTACACCGGTGAGCGGTTTCTCACCCGAAGTTCCTCATGAATGCTGGACCCATTCCTCACGAATGTTGGACCCTGGAGGCGTCAAGAATGCATAGACAGGGGGCGTGGCCAAGACGCAAATGGAGTGAGACGTGTGAAGCTGGGTCTCCGCTCCATCGCGTCCTGCTAACGCTGTTATTCCCAGCCACCAGGTCTGCTGACTGGCGCTGGATGAGTCGCTGGATGAAGGAGAGGGCGGAGGAGCTCCCGGTTCTCGAGAAGAAGCCCCGCTGGGCTCGAGGGCTCTGAAATCCACGACCCTCTCCGGCAAGCCTCTCCGCTGCCATCTTGGACGGAGGGCGCCGTTGTGGTGATCTTGTCAGGCCGTGACTCACGGCTCGGAGGCCGCGGCTGTTAATGCGGAGCAGTGGATGAACCCGGGTGCTGTACCCCACCTGCTGCAGAACGCCTGAGACCCCCGGGAGCGGAGCCGCGTTTTGCAGACACCCGTGCCTTCCGCGACGCTACAACCTGGGCCGGCCCTGCTGAAGTGGCGGAGGGAGCTGCAGATCCCCGGAGCAGTGGCGCAGTGAGTTTTAATCTGCGTCTTGACTGGGGACGTTACGGTGACTGAGGGTGCGGCCCCGCTGCACCAGGGGCCTTATCTTTCACGATCTGTCTGCGGAGCGTTCCCCCGCTGCCATCTTGGGCTAGCAGCTTTATTGCAATGTTCTCGGCGGGCCGCAGCAGTGGGACTGATAGTGGTGACGACTGGAACGGAGGGGCCCTGCATCCTGAGGAGAACCTTCCCCCCCGAAGACTGTGTCAAATGCCCCCCTGTGTCACTACAGGTTGAGGTTGGGACACACCGGCGGCAGGGTAGACTGCTCATCCCCGGAATTTTGGCGCAGGAGGTGTTGGAGTATGACTGAGCCTGCCGCTGCCCTTGCCGGGGGGGGTGAGATGTGGATGGGATAGCTTCCTGCTTTGTGCCACCAACACCATCACCGCTGTCTCCCTCTCCCCTGGAACTGCCCCTCGCAGGGCTTGGGTTTGAGACGGTCACTCTTCTCGCTGCTTGGTGACTGGGATTCACATTTGCATCCTGACTGGTGCTGGGGGCCCCGCTTGATTGAGAGTGGATTGATGGGGATTCCGCAGACGGAGGGGGGCCCCCGTTGTTCCTTTCGGCCCTTAGACTTGCTGTGAGAGCTGGTGGAGGTGGAACCGCATCTTGAGCCTGGCCCTCAGCAGAATTTACCCAGAGCTCTGGACGTGAGCAGAAGGTGACAAAGGATGATCTTCTAACCGACCTAGCCCGGTATCCACAGACCCACCAAGCAAGCTGTACATATAGTGGGGCAGCGGCGCGATTAGGTTCAGAAGCAGGGCTCCCGAGGGATTGGATGAATACTGAGGAAATGTCCCGAGGCATTGCAAAGTGGATGATTTGACCGGGGATAGGGTAACTCCCCTTAAGCGATGCCTGGTTGGGAACTGCTGGGTCGGTGGCCCCACCCAAACCCCACTGCCGCTCTCTTGGCCTGCGGTTGGGGCCGACCTTTGCATCTGGAGGTATAACTGACCTTGCTGTACTACTCACTCTCATTTCTCTGAAATCTGGGAGACGACTCATCTTGACTGCCTGGGGAGTTGACACAGGTTGCTATCTAGCCATGCCTCCTAAAAATAAAGCCAATAAAGACTTGGATTCTGCCTCGTCCCGGGACAACCCGGTAACGTCCCTATGGTCTAAATCTAATGTACAGTCACAGGACGTCCCTGTCCCTCTAGTCACTGCTCCAGAAAAGGCTGGCTCGGAAATGCCAATTACTCAGGCTTTCATGGCGTCATTCCTCCAAGAGATTAAAGATGATATTGGATCCCTTAAGCAAGACTTCAAAGCTGGGTTGCAGGACATCCGGCGGGAGGTCACAAAGATTGGTGGAAGGGTAGATGACCTTGAGCGCACCATGGATGCTAGATCGGAAGACCACGAGAGCCTCTGGAGAAAGATGGCAGAACTGGAGGAACAAAACATTAATTTACAGTTGAAGCAGGAGGACCTTGAAAATCGCAGTAGGCAAAACAACTTACGTATTAGAGGAGACCCCTTGGGGGCGGAAGGTAAGGACATCATGACTTACACGGCGGACCTCCTGCAGGCCATTAGAGAGAATGAAGAAGCTTCCCCCCTATGCTCGATAGAGCCCATCGAGTCCCAGGCCCTCGCAATCGGCCCAACTTCATCCCGGACATACTTACACGGGTTCACTTCTACGCTGACAAAGAAGCTATTCTGAAAAAGATCCAGGGGGTCAAGGCTCTTTCTTACAATGGTCTTTCAATTCAGATCTTCCAAGACTTGGCGCCGTCCACACTCCGAAGAAGGAGAGACTTTAAATCGGTCACGGACAAGCTCAGAGACCTCAATATTAAGTACCAGTGGGGCCACCCCTTTGCCCTGATGTTTACCTGGGAGGGTAAGCGATGTGCTTTTCGTTCATTGAGAGAAGCAAAACAGCTCCTACGGCTCCCGCTGGAACCTGATGGTGCCCACCTGCCGACTCCTAGAGGGCGCCCGGGTGGATCCCTACGTCCAGACTGGTCTACTGTCATGCCGCCTAAGTACAAGCGACGCCTTCAGGAGCGGGAAGCTTCACAGGCCAAACAGGAGATAATCAGCCACATTCGATCCCTGAGCGACTCCTCTCCGCAATCTCGATCACCTGATCATAAGGACTAACCTGCCCTGGATGCGTTCAAACTCTTATGCTTTTCGCAGCTAATCTTTGCGCTTAGCTATTGAGAACATTAGACATAACCTTTGTATACAACCGTGCCAACTTCATCTGTGCCCGGATGAGGGCTGAATCATTGCGAGACCGCAAATCTACCCACTAGAGCCCGCTCACTATGGGGGAGGACCCTTGGACACTAATATCGATAGACTTGGCTCTGGCTCCCTTGGTGATGACCCGGTGGCGGATGAATCTTTCGAATATTTTGTACTGCCTCAGGCCGCTGGAAGCGGAGACCTACGAACTTCTTTGCGCCTGCCACCCCCCCTCTTCAGTGTCTTTTGGAGAGTGACTTCTCCTGAATGGCCCGTCTTATAGACGTTGGGCTGTTCCTGGTAGACTCTGGTATTGCATGGCCCAGTTGGCAACCTGTTGTTGAGTTCCTTGCCTTCCTTTTTATTCTATTCCTTTGTCCCCCTTTCCTGGATGCGCTGCTGCTGGGGAGATGGGGTCGGGGGGAATACAACCTTGGTTCTTGGGGGATTGCTGGGAGGTACCCTGCTAGTTTAATAGCTTTTGAGGGGCTTGCGGCCAGGCCGCTCTGTTGTGGGGTTCAGGGGGGGAGAAGGTACACCCATGATGTTGATGTAAAGGCTGTTGTGAGCGAACCACCTTTTTAGACTTAGTATGACCAATGCTATTAAGTTTCTCTCGCTTAATGTTAAGGGGCTTAACTCTACCAATAAGAGACATCAAATTTGGCAATATCTAATCCACCAGGACTCTGACGTCATTTTCCTGCAAGAGACGCATTTGCTTACCTCCGACACTCGTCTTATGTCCCATCCCAAATACCCTGCTCAATACTGGGCTTGCTCCTCTTCTAAAACTGGAGGGGTAGTCATTCTCTTTAAAGCTGGCTGGAATGCGTTGTCTCCTAAAGCTACGATAGATAAAGACGGGCGGTTCTTAAAAGTCCAAATGCACTGGGTTAGGCTATCACTGACTCTCGTAAACATATATGCCCCCAATCATAATCAGGACGCATTTCTACGCTTACACCTTAGCGATCTCTTACACACAGTCACAATGCCGATTATTCTTGGGGGGGACTTTAATTTGGTATGGAACCCAGACTGGGACCGCACGGCACAAGCGTATCAAAGTGCTGGGGCTATGTCCGCAGCTCTAAAGAACGCCATTATGGACTTCGGATTAGTTGACGCATGGAGACATTTGCACCCTGACTCTAAGGACTACTCTTTCTCCTCTCACGCGCACCGATCGTACTCTCGCATTGATTATTACTTTCTCTCGCTACCTCTCCTACATGCACTAGTCGGCGCGGAGATATCTGATATCTCTTTATCGGATCACGTGCACGTCTTGATATCTCTACAACCACCCACTCCTCATAGAGAGACCCTACCTAGATGGAGATTGCCTCCTCAGGTCCTCCGGGATCCTGTTGATGTGGCAGATGTTCGAAGGGATATTGAGGCCTTCTTTGTAGTCAACGAACTTACTGAAACCTCCAAAGCTATTCGGTGGGACGCTTTTAAGGCCACCATCCGGGGTGTTATTTAATAGCCAGAACCCATGAAGCCCGTTTGCTGGAGGCTTCCCTCTCCACGGACATTAAAGCCCTAGAACGGAAGGATCACTTACGACCATCTCTACATAATAAACGTCTACTCGCTGAGCTACAGGGTCAACTGCGTCTACATCGCACAAATAAGGCGGAGAGACTTTTGCTTTCCCTTAAACAGAGGTATTACACGGGAGGGGTTGGGGCATGCCTGGCGTGACGTCTTCGAGCTCGGACCATGAGAGCACATGTTGCCAAACTTAAATGTCAGGATGGTACATGGGCTATTTCGGAGTCTGATAAATGCTCGGTTCTTTCGAATTTTTATTGGGAACTTTATACAGACACACCCTGCTCTCTTGAGGTAGTCACTGACTTTCTGGACTCTTGCCCTTGGGATCCTATTGATTCTCATTACATGAGACTGATGGAGGAACCCATCTCCCACGAAGAAATTGCGAAGGTTCTAAAACAACTCCCAGTGGGAAAGACTCCGGGTCCCGATGGTCTTCCGGTAACTTTCTACCGGGTTTTCTATCCGCAGCTTCGAGAACACTTGCTGCAGCTTTTTAATAGTTTCACAGACGCCTCGGGCCTTACCCCAACAATGTCTGAAGCGGAGATAGTCCTTATCCCAAAACCAGGAAAGGACCACTCCCTCTCTGCCTGCCTCGTACCGCCCCATCGCCCTATTAAATACTGACGCTAAGATCTATACGAAGATCCTGGCAAATTGCCTGGAGCTTCATCTTCCAACCCTTATCGACCCTGACCAGGTAGGGTTTATTCAACATCGCCAAGGAGCAGATAACATCCGCCAGATCGCCCAGCTTGTGGAAAAAGTACGCTATAGAAATATACCTGCTTGCTTGGTGTCCCTTGACGCTGACAAAGCCTTCGATCGGGTGGATTGGCGATTTCTTAAAGAGGTCTTACGGAGGGTGGGGTTGGACCCTGTGATGGTCTCTAGATTGATGGCCTCCTATACGTGGCCCACTACTCGCATTCGCCTTAATGGGCGTCTCACTGCTCCCATCCCAATCTCTCGCGGTACTAGGCAGGGTTGCCCGCTATCCCCTCTATTATTTGCTCTAGTAGTGGAACCCCTGGCCATCACCGTCAGACGCAATCAGACAATTCAGGGCATTCCTATGGGGGGTTATGACCATAAAATCTCCCTCTTCGCAGACGACCTCCTCCTCTCCCTCTCCTCCCCGTCTAATTCCCTTCCAGCGTTAGCTACGCTCTTGCGATCATTTGAGGATGCGTCGGGATTTCGGATTAATCTTGCTAAGTCTCACGCCCTTAATCTTACTCTTCCGGCCTCGGAGGTCCAGGAATTGCAAAATCTGATCCCGCTGCAGTGGTTCGACATGTCGATACGATATCTGGGCTTAGATTTGAGTACCACGCTCTCATCTTGGACCTCAGCTAACTGGCCTAGCTATAGGGGTGCCATTCGGGAAGAATTGCGTAGGTGGAGAGGCCGTCCTCTGGCATGGTTAGGGCGTATTAACACCATAAAAATGTTGCTTCTCCCTAAGATCTTATATTTATTTCAATCTCTTCCCACTCCTATACCGCACTCTGATATCCTGTCTCTTCAACGGGATTTTACCAAATTTATATGGGGTAAGTCCCGTCCACGCTTCTCTAATAAGATTCTGATGCTACAGCAAGACCGAGGTGGACTTGCGTGTCCTAATCTTTTGGAGTACTATTGGGCCTGCCATCTCCGGTACATATCGGAGTGGTTGGTTCGCGAGAGCGAAACACATTGGTTCCATATGGACCGAGCGGTGTCCTGTAGACCCTTGTGGGATATGGCTTGGCTCCCTCACGGGGCTCGTCCCCGTAGCGCTTATATAGCCACCCCCACGAAATCGGTCCTAGAGATATGGGATAAATTGGCGGTTTCTCATGGTCTGACCACATTCCCCTCTACCAACACACCTATAGTGCGCAACCCCATGTTCCCCCCTGCAATGCAACCTAAAACTTTTAGTGCGTGGTCGGATGGTGAATGCCGGGTCGTTCAAGATTTGTTCCAGGGCGACAAATTCCTTACCTTTGACCAATGCAAAAAAGCTTTTCACCTTCCGGAGGGGGCTCGGATGCAATATTATCAGATTAGTCACTGGCTACTCCCCCAGGACTATGCCCAAGGCGCGACTAGATAACTTACTGCCTTTGAATCCTTAGTCTGCAAATTCGAGGGGTCGAAGGGTCTGATCTCCCATACTTACACTGTTTGGAGCACTCGCAGCGACCCACTCCTCACACATATCAGACGCAATGGGCCACGGACTTAGGTGACGAAATACCTCCAGAGAGCTGGGACCGCTTATGGCAGGACATCCCAACGGTATATCATAGCACCCCACAACGCGAATCGGCATATAAACTCATGACGTAATGGTACTACACCCCAACCTGTTCACAACAAATGCTCCCACATTTCCCCCCGACGTGCTGGAGATGTCAGGACGACAGAGGTGACTTTGTTCATATATGGTGGTCTTGCCCGAGACTCACAATGTTTTGGAAAGAGATTCTTAGCCATATCAAGGATGTAGTGGGGTTCCCTATTCCTTCCTCTCCGACAGTCACTTTATTAGGTATTAGGCCCTTGACTTTGACTGCTATGACATACACGGACTGGCGTCTGATTTTACATATGTTAGGAGCTTAACCTTATTTTGGAAGAAATCACACCCCCCGGTAGCCACATGGTTTCTCCGATTATGGGATGTCCTAGCCCTTGAACTACTTACTGCCCGTATCAACCACATGGATGCTAAATTCACCCGCATCTCGCAGCCGCTAATACACTACTTTCCCAAGATTGAACATTCTCGACTGGTTCCCCCTCGATTACGAGTTTTGCAATTATTTGACGACCCTCTTGAGCCTTACGTTAGGGGCCAGCAGCCGGAATCCCCAGCCCCGTCAACTTAATAGAAAAGGCTTCGCCTTTTTCGCCCTCATGAGGCACCCGTTTCTCCCTAACAACAAGGTATTCTCAGCGCATCCTTCCTTTTTCCCCTCCCCCCTGGTGAGAGTTTGTTTCTCCCCTTATTTAGTTACAGTTGAAGACATGCCCCTGTAGCTCTCTGGACCAAGCTTAGAGGACAGTGCGCATGCGTTGGGTTGATGAAACATAGCCGGATACTTACCATTTATTATCTTTGACAACGTCAGAGCCCCATACAACTCTTGGAGTACTGAGTATTTCATTTTGGCCCTTCCTGAAGTGAGACGTGTATCAGAATAGCCCGTGAAAGGGTTTTAACACATCGCTCCCTCTCACATCTCTGCTTGCCAGAATTGGGGGCGTGTTGGAAGGTATTTGTTTGGTCTTATAAGTTTTTACTGAAGCACTGTGCTATTTAAAATGGAATGTGGTTTTAATCGTATGTTCTTTGAAAGGGATGTATGTCTTAAACCTGTTTGAATTTCATTGTTTGATATATACCCAATAAACAGATTTGAATCAAGAATGCATAGACAAACGAATGACAACAGAGGAGGTAGTTTCAACAAAGCAGGGCTCCTTCTACTGCAAGGATCATAGAGGCACACTTCCCACAGCTAAGCACCTCCCATGTAACACGCTGTAAGCAACGACGACGCGCACTACCACACAATGATGCTTGCATGCAATGTGAGTTCTACTGTTCTCGTTCTAGGTTTTTTTTTCAGTTCCTGCACCCACCCCGTCTTTGACAGACATGGGGCCCTTTACACGTATGCCGCTGTCCCTCAAGAGCCACTCGCCATCAGCATCAGCACAACTTTGCTAGGATCCCACTTAACAACACTTTACCCAGCTTGCCAATCGCTGCCTATGTCATAAACAAGATGCGTTGACGTAGCTGGCCAATCCTTGGACGCTGATGCACCGTGTCAAATGCCATAGGTGTTACATGAAACACCCACCATAATGCCCATGGCATGCCTCCCTATCACAGGGTGAGGCAACGCAGCGACTTGCGCTGCATTGCCTCAGCCCATATCTACAAGGCAATGAAAAGCCACGGTGGCTTTACGTGGTCTTGTAGATATGGCCCTGCAGTGTGAGCCGCCGGACAATCACTAAAAGTGACGTTCAGGTGGCACAGGGGCCTTGTAAATGAGGCCCTGGATTTTGAAGCCATAAGATTGAACCAGAGTAGCTATTGGGATAATATAGATGCTAAATAAAGAGGGGCTAAGGGATGAGCCTTGCAGGACCCCGCAGGAGAGAGAAGGAATCACAGATTGAAAAGGAGCAAGAGAGACAGATTGTATCCTGGAAGACAAAAAGGGCAAAGCTACTTAAGGGCAATTTTACAGACATGTAGCTATAATATATAATATGATAATAAGGATAGAATGGCATACATGTCAAAAGGGGCTGATAGTTCTAATACGATCAAGGCAAAAGCACTCCCTTGATTTTAATACGAACATCTGTTATGGACACTATGTAATCTAGATTGAGATAGATCAAGTAGAGCATTAGTCACAAGATATAAGGAGAGGTGTTTGTTTGCTGCATTTTTCAAACTTTTTGAAGGGAAAAGAAAAATAGAGGTGGGGCAGTAATTGCTCAGTGTGATTGAATCTGATGGAGGCTTTTTTAGAAGAGGATAATCTGAGCATTTTTCCAGCTAGCTGGAACAGTGGCGCTGGTGATTCCCAGTGCGACCATCTTTTTTGGCGCCCAATCAAAAAAACACTTCCTTCTCCACAAATTCCCTCGCTACCACGGTCCCCCAGTGACCATGATCTCTCCATAGCCCCTCTCTCACATGCATTTCATTTTTTTTATAGAGCTACTCATACCAGTGTAGGGTGTCAGAGCACTTTACTTCACACATATTATACAGAGCCAATCAATCATACGTGTGTAAATAAATCTATAGGAAATGTTATATATACGACAATGAGGATTACAAGTTGTAGGAATCACATGTCACCCATTCTAGTAGGCAGTTTATTTTAGGAGTCTTTTGTCTGGAGAAGCACAAACTCAGGATTTAAAACGTACCAAAGTGGTTGGCTTTACTAATAAGAATGTATTTCTACCCAAATTACCAAATGAACCCTTTTGAGCAACATTTGGATAATGAAAGACAGGGAGGGGGACATAACCTGTACCATGCAGTTTAAATGCAGCGCTTTAATTACAGTTTATAGCTCACTGTGCTATATTAGGATGGTACTTATGAACTGCATGTAACAAAAAGACCTCTGTGACAAAAGCAGTAACTTATTGAGCAATCCACATAAAATGCAGTTCGGTGATTTGAGTAGTGCACGTTCTTTGCAGCAGGCATATTAGCCCTCTGCAACTTTATCATGAGTGGCAACTGCCACTAGACAAAAGGTCTCTCTCCAGGATGAACATTAATCACCAGAGTTATCTTGACATTTTTATTGTTGCCTGAAAACTGCTGGATACACACGAAACTCTGCAGCAGGTGGCATTTCAAACCTATGTTATTTCTAAATACGGCGCCCCCTTCCGAGGTCAGAGCCAGGTGCGGCTGCACAAGTCGCACTGCCCCAGATCCGGCCTTGCAATGGCTGAATGTAAAGAGCTCTGCTGGTACTTGGGCAATAGTGTTTGAGGCTAAGACATAGATGTGAGATACGCTGGGGTAGAGGTGTGAGTCTGATTTCACAGTGACAAAAGAATTCTAAAGTTTATCCAGTGAAGGCTAGTGAATTCAGAGAGGGATTTGTTGGTAGGGGAACATAAAAATGTATAAAGAAATGGAATAGACTCCAACAGTGTTTGAAGTGATTGACACTTTTCTCATGGAAAAAGGGTTGTAAATTGGCTCATAGCTCAGGGAGCAGTTGAAATCAAGTTGCTACAAGTGGGGGAAGCATTTGATTTTTAATAATTGAAAATACATTACGTGAGGCATTGCCAGATTTCTCGATTTTGGTGCCAAACTGTGAAATAGTAGTTGTCTTCATGAATTACTGGCATTTATTATATGCGTCCTTGCTCTCAGCACAGGAAGGTTTATGCCCACAGCTTTCTAATGTTTAGCACTGTGGTTGGACTTCGTGGAGCTCTTTCAAGACACAGAATGGGTATCGGGATGAAAGAGCATAGCTTTTAGGGGTGCTATCATGTCCAAAGCCCCAGAAATCTAAGCATTGGAGTCGCTCGCTGGTTGCTAAAGAGATATCAATTGGGATACCAGGGAGGCGTTGTAGGGCATTAGAGAAGTTGTAACTTTTGGGAGCAGATCAAGAACTATGAGCAGGGCCACTGGAATTATGCGGCAGTGGAGGGCCAAATTATGCGGCCTAGTTGAGTAGATTATGCAGCAAGAAAAGGCAAATTATGCACCACATTTAGGGATAGTATTACTTCATTATTTTGACATGTTTAGACTTGTTCACCCTGTCTGGGCATTAGTTTCACCTCTTTAGTACCAGTGTAATACCCAAATATAGAAATAGGCTACAGAAAGATAACCAGTCAACGTTTGCAGAGGAGCCTTGCACTGCACGGCAACACGTGTGGCGGTATTTTTAGGAACTTTTGAACCGTTGGAGATAGAAACAAAAAGAAGTTTTTTGTTAAAATCTGCAGATTATGCAGCAGATGATGGATTATTTGTCAAATGCGGTAAATCTATAATTATGCTAAAATCACTGCAGCTGTACAATTGCATAATTCCAGTGGCCCTGCCTATGAACTTTGGAATTGGTGCAGGAAGTTGTTTTATCGCATCTAGGGGCATATTTACAAAAAAATGTCAGAAAGCAGTGTTACGCCAAATTTGGCAATGCTGCGCTCCGACATTTTTGAAACCCAGGTTTGCATCGTATTCACAGTACGGCGCACCCCTGCATTTCCCTTAGCGCTAAAAAAGCTGTCTAGCACCAGCGCAGGCACCCTGCTGTCCTGTTGCAAGGGTGCCTGCGCTGGTAAACAGTCTAAATATCGAGTTTTAAATATCGACTAGCACAAATATCGAGTTCAGAATATCGTCTGTCAAAAATATCGACAGTCAGAATATCGTGGACAAGAATATCGAGTGTAAGGTAAGTAATATCGTTTTTAAAAATATCAAAGTTGTTAATATCGTTTTAAAAAATATCGAAGTCAATAATATCGTTTGCAAAAATATAGGGGCTCATTACGATGGCGGGCGGAAGCACCACCGCCGTGCTGGCGGATGCAAAAAGCACAAGTTACCGCCGGCACGCAGCAGTCCACACGCCCGTCCAATTACGATGCGAAAAGTAGGCCAAACACCGCCGGCAAGCCAGCAACACCGTCCGCCATCAAAGTGCGCCCGTACACGTAGCGGCGCAGCCTAACTGACACACACCGTCCGACGAAATCACGTCCCGCCCGGCGTATAAATTACGATGCCGCAAACAAACGGCTCCCACGGCTAAGAGACACCGTACGACAAACCGAAGCGGTAACACGGACGCCGAGCACGGACAACGAAGAAGCGGCTCCCCGAGCATGAATCCAGCACTGCAGGCCCTCCCCATGCTTCTGCTGATGCACCACCAAGGACGCAACGTACCGCGGAGACGCAGGTAGGCACACACACAACAAGTGCACGCAAACAGCGCACACAGTGCAAGGGCGGAAAAAGCGGACAACCCCCACCAGCGCGTGTACACTACACATCCACCATTGCATCCACATATGACACACAGGCCAAATTGTAACATCGCGGAACACATGTGTACACACCACCTGGGACTAGGAACCAACCACCCCGTCACGGCCCCAAAGCGCCGATGACGCCGCCACACATGCGCACAACGCAGAGGCCAACCGCAGCGCCATGCATGCGTCGCACACAGACACAGGGACACAACCAAGCAGCACACACATCAGCCCCACCCCGAACGCACATGACACGTGACAGGCCTGCCACAGACATGTCCCCAACGCCCAATTCACGGACAACACCCAACGCCACACAACCGATGCACACATGTCAGTGAAGTCACGCAACAGCAGGACACACCCCAGTGTAACAAACATGGCGTAGCACACAGCGGCGGCAACACCAACTAGGAGAAGCAGGGCCCCTTCGGGAAGAGGAACGCCAGTACCACACTGAAACACCCATACCACCCTGCACATATGAACAAGACATATAAAGCGGAACACCAAAGAGCCCGGGGACCGACAACAGGTGGCCCAAGAATAACATTCACACACAAGGCCCAACGCAGAGCGGAAAGGCAGCCTGCCGCCCACACAAGGGAGAGCAGACAGCACTGAATGGCCTTCCATTCCAACTCCGAAACCACAGCCCTACGACAGAAGCCGGTGAATACAGCCATTGTCCAAGAATAGACCAACACAGGCATGCCGAGGAGACCGACCACAGGGCAGATAGCGCATATCACAGAAGCACACAACGGACGGGGAAGAAAGAAGAAAACACTCCCCCATGTCGGCCACATGCAAGTTAATTGGAAGGAGTCACACATCACTGACCTTGAACTGTCTGAGAAGCATGTGGGAAGAGGGCCCGTGTCCTCCAAACAAGCAAACAGAACACAAGTCCTGTCTCCCTACGACTACACAGAGCTCACAGCAACCTCGGAGCGTGCACATTGCAGACTGCACACACAGCCGGAGCACGCCACCACAACGCACCGCTGCGAAATGGCAACCGCAACACACCTACCCAACTACGCCGAACAGCTCAAGCTGTACAAAACCAACCTGTTCCATACATTGGGATGCGATCTCCTGTCCCTGCTGAACGTAAGTTACCGACTGACTTACCGCATCACATTGTTCAGCTGCGTCATGCCCGTCTTCTACTGTCGGAGGTGTCCCTACCAGCATCCCGTCGAGATATGCCTCTCCAACCCGGCATGTCTGAAGGCGGACCTGCTACCACTACTCCTCCCTCTGGACGCACACGACAGGGCCTGCTCTGCCTATGGGGGCATGGCGTATGTGGCCAACATCGCACCCGCACTGAAATGGGACCACTGTGCCTCCACACGACGGATCATCGAGAACAGCTACATCGAATGTCACCCAGCATGCCCCATCATGGTCCTCCAAGGGACAACTTACGAACAACACCTTGACAGCCACCATCCGCTACATTGGCTGGCAAACATGTACACCACCAATGACATGGAAGCCCTGCTGGACGGCATTGCATACCTGACAACCTGTAAATTCGTCGGACCACAACGCAGGTTCCCCGATTGACCTATGATGTCCAACCCCGCACCCATGCTTAGCTTCCGCACGGACTGGCCAGTCACCACCACAACAGCCATACCAAACGACCGGCAACTGTAACCACACCATCAACGACATCGCCATGACATCGGATATGACCGGGACATGCACACTGTTCCCCATCACATCCAGGAACACTGCATGCATCATGGGAGGCAGTGGCATGGGCTCTGTGTATCGCACCCACATGGACGGAACTGCACGAACAACCAGGACACGACATGGATCCAGCGCCCATGGACACACACACCGCTCAGTGGACATGAATAGGTCGCCTGGAGTCTGTGGGTGCTGCACCCCTCCCACCCCCACCCCAGGAATCCCATACCAGGACCTTTGCATGGACGACAAGTGCATACAACAACAACACGACCCCAGTGACTGTGACATGTCCAGTAACCACCACAGTGCAACAACAAGTGGCACGCCGCTGCATGCACGCAAGCACATGCCCTGATGTCATCTCACATGCACGCGTGCATGAGGAACAACCGCAGCAAACCTGTCACATGGAACTGAGATGGACTGTGCCCATGATGCCAAGCGGTCTGGTAGGCTACATGTATACCGTCTGTGTCAAAGTCCGCAGCTCCGCAGCTATACGTAAATGTACATTAGCACAGCCTTGGCCAAGCAGATGTCACTCTGAAGCCCACATCCCACATGCAACAGCCAATCACATGTAACCCCACACCCTATCCCATTTGCAATCATGCTCAGTATATCCTCAACATGTATTCCGCTGCCAGTAGTGTCCACTATACTGCATCACAGAGGACAGAAGACTCAATAAAATGTTTGAAACCAAAACTGTCTCCGCTGACTCATTTCACAAGTATGAATGAGAGAGGATGAGAGTATGTGAAGTACACGGCAGTCGTGACATGACCATGTAGTCCACTGGTATTGGATGTCAACGCAAATGAGTAGCACAACTGTGGAAGACACACATGTGTCGTGTGAAGTCGTATGGACGCAGTGCTCAGGTGGGTGGGTGTGACGGGTAGATGCGCACATGCCAAGTTGGAGCACGCCGTGTTGGGAGGGCTCATGAACAGTACACCACCGCTTCCCTGGGCATTGTGAGAGGACACCTGTCGGGGGGAGTGAACACGTGTGTGCACAGCAGCCGGGCACACGTACAAAGCGGTACCAGGCGCACCTCAGCCCACCCTCTGTGGACAAGCTGGATCCTGTTGTGCGCCCGCCATGCCCCTTGACAAGGCACACACAGCCCCCGTCGACCAGGTGTAACCCCAACATAGTCAATCCGCACAGGCGATACAGGGCACGGGATGGCAGTGGAGCATGGTGTGTGAGAGGTCTCCTCGCGCTCCTCCTGGTCATATCACGCAGGCAATAGAACCTCAACGTCTAGCATGGCACAAGTCAAATGGAAGTGTAGGGGGACGCACCACAGCACGAGCAGCACTGACGTCACGGGAGGTGGCTCGCACCATCCCATCCATTGCCCATCATACCAACCACGTCACATGCCATTGCGACTAAGTGCAAGCGCGTGCGCCACCACCCCGAGCCCTCCCCAGAGAGGCCAAAGAGTGAATGTGTGGGCCATCAGCCACAGACGGACGCGGCCTGGCCGCAAGGGCAGCCACAGCCACTGGGTGTCGCAGGTGGCGGATCCGGAAGGCGAAGACTGTGATGCATAGTCCATGCAGGCCGGGTCTCCATTTGGGGCACCACGCAGGTGGACGGCGTCCCGCCACACATCATACGTTGAGACAGCCCACTCGTGCAACTGGACCCACACATACACTCCTTGCCCTCTCTGGTGCGAGCTTGGGGCTGCCTGTGCAAGCGCTAGCCTCGCAGGTGAGCATGCATATTGGGGGAGCGAGGGGAGGACATGAGGGCTGGGGCGAAGATGACTGTATCACTGTCAGTTAGTACAAGGGATGACCCAGATGTGGAAAGGAAGAGACGTGTCCCGTGTGTACTGCAACTAGTCGCCAATCCAACTACCCCCATGTCCGGAATGTAAGCCCGCACCTAGGCCCGCCCATCCGCCACATCGAACATACCACCAGCACGACAACCTTCCCATTCGAAACACTGACTGGGGGTGGCGACCAGTGAACAATCATGTGTAGCCTACCCACGCGTACATGTGGGCCCTCCATGATCCATGTCACCTGCGGCAAAGTCATGACATGCGCAATGAGGGAAGTGAGGAGAGCTGTCCGCCCCACGCACAGAAGGTGCATCAGCTCCACAGACCCAGCAGCGAGTCCAGCAGGGGTCACATGTGCAGGGGCAGCTGTGCCTGGTGTGAAGGCACATGCATATAGACAGCACATCGACCAATGTGTAGTCTGCCCACATCTACAGTACATCATCATGCGGACATAGGAATTGAACACAGGGCAACACATCTTAGTTGGTGCACCCACCGTGACCAACAATGCGCAATCATCGACGTACCCGCCCTGTGCATGGCCCCCCACCCAACGGAGGCACATCCAGTGCCACCATCCCACACACACAAGCCTTCCACGGAACATGCTGTGTCCAATGGTCAGTACAGAGTCAGCGCCCATCTGGTGGATCCTGAACAGGAGACACATGCACACACATGCCAGCTCCAACTATGTACGTCTGCCACCTGGCACGTGCAATGTAACCTCTCACCTGTGACGTGTGACTGCAAGCACACAGCCGTCTTGGCATGGGGCTGTCAATGTGGACACCTGTCAATGTTTCGGGAGGTGTGATCCGTACAGTGCTGTACATAGGGTGCAGTGCTGACACCTACTACTGTCTCATATCCCCTCGTGCCACAGGTCCCACTTGTTTTGGCCGCTCAGCCTGTGCCCACATCGTCGTCGTCGTGTGCCATACTCATCCAGCCGCGGAAGCAGTTCCATGCTCAGCAGACATTCATGTTGCCGTGGCGTTGCCGCTTGACGGATATGCAGTCAGTCCCCATCAGCACGCCCCGCAAGTCATTGGGGCCTAGATCCCCATGTGCATGCACATGGCAGTGGTTTGTATCACTAGCCATTGCCATTGGTGGGAGACCTGTGTAAGTGTATTGTGGCCGTGCCGTCCCAGCTTGACAGCTGGGCTGTGGCTCATGTGCTTGCTCAGTCATGTCAGTGATGTGTATTTGAAATTGCTATGTGTTGTGTTGCTTTGACATGTGTCCTCTGCCATTGTCCCTAGGCGGAGACCGAACATTGACCGCCCATACCGATTGCTGGCGGACATGGACGATACAGAGGTTATTAGGAAGTTTCGGCTGGACAGGCCAACCCTGCATCGACTGTGTGCCATGTTAGAACCCCATCTCCGTCCCCGCAGGGTGTATCCGACTGCTGTCACCCCCACGGCTAAGGTGATGGCCGCCATGCATTTCTTCGCCACTGGGTCATTCCAGCACACAGTGGGCAGTGGAGGAGGGATGTCCCAGCCCATGTTCAGCAAGGTGCTGAGGGATGTACTGGCAGCCATGATGCTGTACCGAAACAGGTACATCCGCTTCCCCAGGGCTCGTGAATTGGCGGCAGTGAAGGGTGCATTCTATGCCCTTGGCAGAATCCCACACGTCGTTGGAGCCATTGACTGCACACATGTTGGCCTTGTTCCACCACAGGCCACTGAGCACCTGTACCGCAACAGGAAGCACACGCACTCCCTGAATGTGCAAGTGGTGTGCCTTGCGGACATGGTGATCACCCACGTGTGTGCAAAGTTCCCAGGCTCGGCCCATGACGCACACATAATGCGCAACAGCATCTTGCCACGACTGATGTCCAATCTGCAACAGGATCGTGGCTGTATTGTCGGTGAGTATGTGGAGTGGTGTAGCGTGCTGGTTGTGCGATGCTGTCCCCTGTCCAGTTGGAATAGCAACGGTTCTCTGTGTCCCTCACACCCAGGTGACTCTGCGTACCCGAATGGGGCATGGCTGCTCAGTCCATTGAGGAATCCTCGCACCCCAGCAGACGATCGCTACAATGAGGCACATGGGAGGACCAGACGTGTGGTCGAGCGTACCTTTGGCCTCCTCAAGTCCAGGTTCAGGTGCCTGGACCGCACCGAGGGTGCACTGGCGTACTCCCCACAGAAGGTGTGCCAGATAGTGGTGGCGTGCTGCATGCTGCACAATCTGGCCATTCGGAAACAGATCCCCCTCATCGTGGATGACGGAGATCAACCAGGGCCCCAGCCCGCAGACCAGGACAGCTCGAGTGAGGAGGACAGCGGAGAGGAGGAAGCTGGTAATGTGCGGCAGCAGCTCATCGCCCGCTACTTCACTTGACGGTGAGTGTCCATGTACGACGGCTGATGTGGCTGTATCTGTGCAGGTGTGTGTGTGCTGTGTCAGGGTGGCCGTTTGTTCACTGCGTGCTGTGTGTCAACGCTCCATGGCCAGGGTAGTATGCCACTGTTGGTGGCTGTGGCATTGTGCCCTATTGCTCTGTGCGATGTGTGTACATTGCTTGTAGTTGTTGACATGTACTGTGTGATGGGTGTGTGACACACTCATTGAATGTGCTCCTGTTCTGTCTCCCACCCCTAGGTCCCTACAGGCCCTCCGGATTCCATTGCCATGCCACGCATCAGGTGCCTTTCCGCCCAAGGTGGCCGTTGTATTCCGTACAAATAAAACACAGGGCACAAACAGCAGTTTGTGTAAGAGGTGCATTTATTTCAAACTGTGACATGTGATTGTGTGTAAGGTGATGACAAAAGTGGTGCGTGCAGTGACAATGAGCTGTCGGTCATGGCTGCGTGATGCTCAGGGTGTACCCACTGGTTCTATGTCCATAGTCCAACACACACATGCCATCCAGATGGCTGTGTGGAGTGGGATCGTAGTCCAAGTCAATGCAGTGGGTGGTCAAGGAAGGCTGGCTGGCTGCCTCACTTGCGTTTGGAGCGTGCGAAGTCTTCCCGGGAGATCGGTTTCCACTTCGGACGGCCCCTTCCACGTTTGCGAGGGGGTGCCTGCTTGCGACATGCTGGTGGTTGAGGTGTGCTCACTGGCTGTGAACGCAGGGGAACTGGACACTGCTGCTCGACCCTGCGCCCCGGCAGGTGGTGGCGGAGGGGAGCTGCTGTCCCTGGCTGTGACCTCACCGCCACCACCAGCTGGCCCATGAGGTCCACGAGTTGACCTATACGGGCGTCCATGGACCTCAGCACCCCCAGCACCTCCCGCGTGTCTGAAGCAGACCTGACCCATTGTTCTTGGGCCTCTTCATAGGCCCCAAGGACTCTGGCCATTTGAGGCAGGGCATGGCTCCCAGGGGAGACTTGCGTTTCCCTGACCCTGCTCCTCCTACCGGTACTGCTGCCACCGGCCTGCCCACTAGCCACATTGCTCACCACGGTCCTCGCTGTGGCTCCCAGGGTGGATCCAGTCGGCCGGGCCACCACCTGCGCTGGGGCTGGTGCCAGCGAAGACGTGGTGGTGGTGGCGGCGGTGGTGGTCGGTGCGGCGATGGTGGCGGTTGCGGCAGTGGTAGTGGCCGCAATGACCGTGGGTGTGGCCGCAATGACCGTGGGTGTGGCCGCAACGACAGTGGCAGCAGGGGGCTGGGAATGTTCAGCAGCCCTGGATGATGGGTTGGTGGGTAGGAGGGGTCCTGGGGAGCAGCTGGGCCCTGCCACACCAGATGGGCCTGCTTGGTGGTCCGTGTCCGAAGAGGAGGACAGATCCTCCACATCCGTGTGTCCTCGTTGGGGGCTTGTCGGCTGGCTGTGCTGGCTGCTGGCTCCATCCTCAGCATCCAGCAGTTCGTCACCTGTGGAGAGAATGAGATTTGTTATTGTGTTGCACCTGGCGAAGTATGTATTTGTCGTCTGACATTAACAGTTCGTGCAATCTCGTACATGGGTTTCCCGGAGGCGTGTGTGTGGCTGTAGCATCTGTAGTTGTGTGTGCTTGGCAATGGGACTGTGTGCTGTGCACATGTGGCATGGGACGGATTGGCCATGCCGATGGGTGTGTTGCTGTGCCCCTACTTATTGTGACTCTGGTGTATGCGGGCTCCTGGCCCATCCTGGGTCTGGTTTGTACTTTGCTTTTGGTGTTCAGATGTGACGCTTAGGAACGCATATGGCAACATGGGGGCCATGCCCCAGATTCGCATTTGGGAGGGAATATGCTTTTGGGGTTCAAATGGAACGCTTAGGAACGCATATGGCAACATGGGGGCCATGCCCCTGATTCGCATTTGGGAGGGAATATGCTTTTGGGGTTCAAATGGAACGCTTAGGAACGCATATGGCAACATGGGGGCCATGCCCCTGATTCGCATTTGGGAGGGAATATGCTTTTGGGGTTCAAATGGAACGCTTAGGAACGCATATGGCAACATGGGGGCCATGCCCTGATTCGCATTTGGGAGGGAATATGCTTTTGGGTTTCAAATGGAACGCTTAGGAACGCATATGGCAACATGGGGGCCATGCCCCTGATTCGCATTTGGGAGGGAATATGCTTTTGGGGTTCAAATGGAACGCTTAGGAACGCATATGGCAACATGGGGGCCATGCCCCTGATTCGCATTTGGGAGGGAATATGCTTTTGGGGTTCAAATGGAACGCTTAGGAACGCATATGGCAACATGGGGGCCATGCCCCAGATTCGCATTTGGGAGGGAATATGCTTTTGGGGTACATGCTGTGAGCCATGGGTGCCGAACGTGACATGTGTTGTGGCAGCATGACAGTGCATGGTTTGAGGTGTGTGCATGCTTGACATGGCCTGCATATTTGCTGTCTGTTGTGATTACTGGACATGGCATTGGACGCATCGTTATGAGTGAGTGATGGTTGTGTGCCAGCCAACGTATTGCAGTTGTCCCATCTCCTTGGTGTGCGTGCTGCCCTGTGCCATGTGCATCACTGCAGTGCTCGGGGGGTGTGGCCCATGTTGTGTGTTGTTGCTCACAGTGTGTCGTGCGCTTCATAGACTTCTGGCACATGGTTGGTCATGGGCATGTATCTTAGCGTGACTGCTGTATGTGTGGCAGCTGTGCGGATGACATGCCTTTCATGAGACTGGGGCTGACGGATGGGATGGATGGTATGTTGTATGTGCATGGTGTGTCTGTGAGTTTGATGGGTTCAGTGGTGTTCGTGTGCATTTATGTTGTTCCGCTCTGTTGCGTCTAGTGTTGTTTGTCTTACATAGACGTAGTTGTGGGGTGTGTGGTTGACAGGCAGTAGGGGCTACATGGACAGGACTTCAATGGTGTTTCGGTTGTGTGTGATGAGTTGCACAGTGGCTGCCGTGTGGGACTATATTCAGTGTGGCTTGTGCATGCAGACGTGGCTCCTTGGGTGTTGCTATGTCTGTGATGGGTCATGTGGGGTGTGAGTCTGTTGTTCATGTCCGTGTGCACATTGTTCACTTGTTCGTGACGGTGTGCGGTGCTGCGTGTTCGTCTGCTACGTGACATGTCCCATGTGTTGGTCGTGTTACGGTCCTCATGCCTCCAGTAATCCAGCCCTGTCCAGTTTCCCACCTGCAAGTTGTTCGTGCGTGCACTGTACTGGATGCCACATGGCTCTAAGCGGGGGTGCTCCATGTTGCAGGTCTGTGGGGGTGGGGGGTGTTGTGGGTCGTGGGGGTGGCTGGACACCCACTGACACCGATTGCTGTGGACCGTGATGTCTGCCTTTCGGCTGTCGTTGTGCACTGCGGTGGCTGACACGTGGCTGTGGGGTGTGGGGGATGCTCCTCCTTGCTGTGCTGTGGGACTGGGGCCTGGTGTGTGTTGTACTTGGGCTGTCCACCCTCCCACCCACTGCACTTTGTGTTCCTGCCACTTACCTGTTACTTGTCGGTTAGTGCAGCTGTGGCGGACACATGGGTGTGGTGGGTGCTCGTTGTGGCGCTTCTGGCATATTTGGGGACCTGTTGGTGGTTACGTGGCTGGCTGAGTGTACACATGTCCCCACGCATCTTACAGTTGTTCGGTTTGGGCTGTGTGTGGTGGTGTCTGTTGCATGTGTGTGTGATGTGTTGTGTATTGTGTGCTGGACATGGGGGTGTTTGTCCCTGGGAGCTGTGGCATGGTAGTTGCGCATGTGAGTACATAGCGGTGTGCTGGTATACATTAGTTTGTACTTACCAGCCTCCACTCCCCCTGCTAATCCGGCGAGGATCTCCGGATGTATTACGACTCGCACCTTCTCCTCCCACGCTTTGAAGGTCTTAAAGAGCGCGGGATTCCCTCCGCCAGTGACGGCAGCCAGCTCTCTGTTTTTGCCCTCCTTCTTCTTGACCAGGCTCTTTACGTCATTCCAACGTTTGTTTATTTCACCTCTGTTCCTGGGCAGGGTCCCGACTGCATTGACCTGGTCTACGATCCGGTTCCACATTCTGTTTCTGGTGGCTAGTGGTGTGTACTGGACCATGTTCCCATAGATTTGTGGGTACACCTTGATGATCTCGTCGACCATGACCGTCAGCTCAATGGGCGTGTACTTGGGCATTCTTTGTGGTGCCATGGTGTTTGTGGTGCTGGTGCGGTGTGTGTTGTGTAATGTGCAGGGGGTTTGTGGTGCCGGTGTTTGGTGGTGGTGGTGGTGGTGGTGGTTGTGATGTGTGCGTTTCTGTGGTGTGCTGCTGTCCTTGCTGTGTCACTGTGTCCTCTCCTCTCCTCTCTGGTTTGCAATGTAGCAAGGGGTTGTGGTCTGTGGGAGTGCTGCTTTTGTACTCACCTATGTGGGTGTGTCCTCATGGTCTGTTGTTTTCAGGTGTGTTGTGTCTGGGGTTCTGGCCTTTGTATTTTTTGTTTGTCCGGGGGGTGTTTTCGGGATGTGTACTGTGCTTGTGTATTTGTGCGTGCCTTGCTGTGTGGACTTGTTGGCCATGTTGTGTGCTATTGGTTTTGTGTGCGGATGGTTTCTGTGCAGGTACGTTGGCGCCATGGCTTCTGCCGTGTCGATTCTCATCGGCGTTGTTTGCGCTGGCGGGCGGTATATTTGTGGTTTTTCCGCGCTCATGTCGGTGCGATCGTAATTTCACGTGCGGTGTGTCGGCCGTGAGGGCGGGCGGTTTTGTATTGTCGTGCGTGTTTCCGTCCGTGGCGGGCGGTTTGACTCCGACTCGGACGTTGGCGGGCGGTATTTTGTGTGATTTTTCCGCCGATGGCGGTTTTCGGTTTGTGTAATCGTAATGGCGTGGTCGGTGTTCAGGCGGTGTGTGCGGGCGGATTTTTGCCGCTTCCATGCCTGGCGGATTTATTTACGCCGGGTATCGTAATGGGCCCCATAGTTGTTAAAAATATAGTTGTTTTAGTTAGTGTTATGTATTTTAGTGTGTATTTTAAATGTATGTGCTATATATTTTTTGTCTAAGTATTTCATTTATTTTTTATGTATGGCTTACATTTTTAGAAGTTACTAATTTTTTTTATTTACATTTTGCGTTTTAGTTCCGTAGCGGGTTGTGGGTTTATAGGGGAATAGGTTGGGAAGTAATTTAAATATAATTAATTGATTTTTAATTTTATTTAAATTACATTTTGCGTTTTAGTTCCGTAGCGGGTTGTGGGTTTATAGGGGAATAGGGTGGGAAGTAATTTAAAAATAATTAATTGAATAATAATTTTTATTTATTAGTATTTATTTACATTTTATTTTATAGTGTTAATTATGGTAATTAATTAATTATTAATTAATTATTAATTGGCTGTTAATTTTTATTGATTAATTAATTGGCAAATATGTTAATTGAGTAATTGTTTTAGGAGCGGGATGTGGGTTTATAGGGGAATAGGGTGGGAAGTAATTTAAATATAATTAATTGAATATTAATTTTATTTGAATTACATTTTGCGTTTTAGTTCTGTAGCGGGTTGTGGGTTTATAGGGGAATATGGTGGGAAGTAATTTAAAAATAATTAATTGAATAATAATTTTTATTTATTAGTATTTATTTTCATTTTATTTTATAGTGTTAATTATGGTAATTAATTAATTATTAATTAATTAATAATTGGTTGTTAATTTTTATTGATTAATTAATTGGTAAATATGTTAATTGTGTAATTTTTTTAGGAGCGGGTTGTGGGTTTATAGGGGAATAGGGTGGGAAGTAATTTAATTAAAATTAAATTATTAATATTTTTCATAATTCATATTTAATTAATTAATATTTTATAGTGTTAATTGTGGGGAATAATTTATAATTAAATATTTAGTAATTTGTTATTAATTATTGTTAATTAATTGGTAAATATGTTAATTGTGTCATTTTTTTAGGAGTGGGTTGTGGGTTGATAGGGGAATAGGGTGGGAAGTAATTTGATTTTAATATATTTATTAATATTTAATATGTAATATTTTTTATTTATGATTTTATAGTGTTAATTGTTTGAATTAATTTATTAATATATAATTATCTTTTCATTGTTAATTGTTATTAATTAATTAATTAATTGTTAATTAATTATGTTAATTGTTTAATTTTTTACCCCTCCGCTATCCAACACTTTCCCTACTGTTGCACTCACTGGAGTGGGAATATTATTTTTTACCCCTACGCTATCCAACACTTTCCCTACTTTTGCACTCGCTGGAGTGGAAATAGTAAATTATTCCCCTGCGCTATCCAACACTTTCCCTACTGTTGCACTCCCTGGAGTGGGAATAGTAATTTTTACCCCTTCGCTATCCAACACTTTCCCTACTGTTGCACTCTCTGGAGTGGGAATAGTAAATTATTCCCCTCCGCTATCCAACACTTTCCCTACTGTTGCACTTTCTGGAGTGGGAATAGTAATTTTTACCCCTGCGCTATCCAACACTTTCCCTACTGTTGCACTTGCTGGAGTGGGAATAGTAAATTATTCACCTCCGCTATCCAACAATTTCTCTACTGTTGCACTTGCTGGAGTGGGAATAGTAAATTATTCCCCTCCGCTATCCAACACTTTCCCTACTGTTGCACTTTCTGGAGTGGGAATAGTAATTTTTACCCCTGCGCTATCCAACACTTTCCCTACTGTTGCACTTGCTGGAGTGGGAAAAGTAAATTATTCACCTCCGCTATCCAACACTTTCTCTACTGTTGCACTCCCTGGAGTGGGAATAGTAATTTTTACACCTGCGCTATCCAACACTTTCCCTACTGTTGCACTTGCTGGAGTGGGAATAGTAAATTATTCCCCTCCGCTATCCAACACTTTCCCTACTATTGCACTCCCTGGAGTGGGAATAGTAATTTTTACCCCTGCGCTATCCAACACTTTCCCTACTGTTGCACTTGCTGGAGTGGGAATAGTAAATTATTCCCCTCCGCTATCCAACACTTTCCCTACTGTTGCACTCTCTGGAGTGGGAATAGTAATTTTTACCCCTACGCTATCCAACATTTTCCCTACTGTTGCAGTCGCTGGAGTGAGAATAGTAATTTTTTCATATTCGCTATCCAACACTTTCCCTACTGTTGCAGTCATTGGAGTGGGAATAGTAAATTATTCCTATCCGCTATCCAACACTTTCCCTACTGTTGCACTCATTGGAGTGGGAATAGTAATTTATTCCCCTCTGCTATCCAACACTTTCCCTACTGCTGTAATCTCTGAAGTGGGAATAGTAATTTTTAACCCTGCGCTATCCAACACTTTCCCTACTGTTGCACTTGCTGGAGTGGGAATAGTAATTTTATCCCCTCCGCTATCCAACACTTTCCCTACTGTTGCATTCATTGGAGTGGGAATAGTAAATTATTACCCTCCGCTATCCAACACTTTCCCTACTGTTGCATTTGTTGTAGTGGGAATAGTAAATTAATCCCCTCCGCTATCCAACACTTTCACTACTGTTGCACTTGATGGAGTGGGAATAGTAATTTATTCACAATCAATAATGGTGATTTGCTGTTTCTATGTGTGCTGCAGAATGCAGCGCCCATAGAAAGAGCAAAAAACGAGGAGAAATTAATAATTTCTCCTCATATCCCATTCTAAGACCAGGTATTCCCTGGCCTTAGTTTTTGGCGCTGCCCCAGCCTTGTAAATCTGGGGCAGCGTCAAAAAGCAATGGGTGCTGCAGTGGAACGCCTACTGCAACACCCATTGCACGCCCCTTTGTCGCAGAGAACTACGGCGGAAAGTGGCATATTTACAAGGTGGTGTAAAAGACACGTTTAGTGGCTTTGCTCCACCGTTGTAAATATGGGGAATGCTGCTACGCCACCGGAGCGTCATAAAAAGTGATGCTCCAATGGCGTTAAGGGTTTGTAAATATACCCCCTAGTGAGGTGCAGTAGAAGAAAGGGTACTGAATAGTGGTGGGGCCAATAAGGCAGAAATGACAAAAAGACTTACGGTTAGAATTTGTAAATATGGTGCTAAGCAGATGCCCTGCTTGTTGAGTAGCTGATCACACAATTTGTGTCATGCCGAAGGCCCCAAGAGTTTCGATAATTTGCCATTGTGTTGGTAGAGGACAAATCATCTAGGTGGAAATTTAAGTGGCCTAGAATAGTAAAGTTTGGAACGTTGACGATGCGAGGTGCTTGAAAGTCAGCTTTCATGGAGCTAAAGTTAGCCATTTCCCTTGCAGGCCAGTAGATCAGAGCACCCCAGGAGGTGAACTGAGTTTAAGGATCAAGATCATACCTTCATTTAAAGGAAAGACATGTGCGTCATTCAGAGTACAGGACAACGAGAATCAAAAACTGAGAGCGAGACTGCCGCCATTTTGTTGGGGTCGTCTTGATGTACAAGCAGCCAGATGGAATAGAGGCAGCTATGTCGGGGGACGAGTTTTTATGCAGCCAAGTTTCCATGAGGAACAGGCATCTGGTTGGTGAGTAGTAACAGAATCAAATAGGATTAAGTGATGTCTAGGAATGTATCTTACGTTAATGAGAAAGCAGTTAGCTTGCGGTGATGTCTGATGATGAGTGAAAGCCTGTTCAGTGATGGACTGGTTATCGGTAGTTAGTGGCTTATCTTCAGCAATTGTGCTACGCTATTTTCATTTAAAAGGAGGACTGGGAAAGGCCCACCCGCACATGCGGTGTGTTACATAACCCCAGAGCGAGTGAGGGGTCCGAGGACTGAATTTTCATCCCTCACCTTGTAGTTTCAGTGGGTGAAGTAACTCAGGTGAATAAGTAAGGCACTGAGTCTTGCAGGATGTTGGGTGGTCAGGGTCCCTGGTCTCCACTTGTACCTCGACCCCAGGGGATTTGATGTGCTGGAATGGTTGTCATTTGTCAACAGCAGACCAGTCTGAGCTGCGCCAGTGCATTTCTTTTTCCTTTGGATCGTGCAACACATGGTATACCCTGTAAAAGTGCTTTTAATTTTATTTTTTTGTCCACCCCAAAGATATTAGCCATACACCAGTCAAAAGGAAAGTAGGGCGAGTGACGTGCCTTGGGCCAAACGGAAAGTGAAATGCACTCTCAAACTTTTGTACAAAGTGGCGAACGACTTTAACCAATGGGCCCCACGTGGAGAGGAGTGGGCCTGCAGACTATGCAACTATAGGATCGAATCATGGCCCGACCTCTTGTGCTGCTGTCCTTCTCAAGACACCCCCAGGAGATCTCTTCTGAAGCCACTCTATCTAAAAAGGGGCATCCACACATGCCTGGAGGCATCAGCCCTTTGTTTCTCTCGAACAGACACTCAAGTGCTTGCAAGGTGTGGAAAATATGTGAAAAACTTGGAAGACCTACGATTTCCTCACCCAGCACTTTCCAAACCGGCTATCGCTCCTCAAAAACTGATAACGGATTATTTTATGGTGCGCCCCAGAGTTTTATCGACACACTAAATCCCTTTATATGTTTTAATCTTGATTCAAAGGTTTTATTCTCAGTAGGGATACTGTGCAAGAATGCCTTTTATGAGTAAGGTTTTTATCCTAAATGTGATGTCTAGTACGACTACTGTTCTTAAGGCTGTATCGACGGTGCTATTATTGCAATGGTTTTAAGTAACTGTGCAAAGAAATTAATGCATTTTCAAATTTCAAATTTCTCCTGCTTAAGATGTCAATCAGAACTACGCAGTGAAAACATCTTTTCATAGTTTCCCATCTACAATGTATGCCCCTCCCCCACCCTTTCCTCCACTTCTCAGATGAGTAGTGCAGGGGGTGGAGGAGTCATGGAGGAGCCATGCACAATCCTCCCTCAACTCACTTAGCCACAATACTCTGCTACAGTAATATTACAAAATATACCTGACGTCCTGCACCCAACCCAGCCACCCTCAGGCCAACTAGTCCCTCCTATCACCCATATTATAAATAAAATGCCTAGTATCCTGTCACCACCACCCACCCTTGGCATTACCCTCCCTTCCTTGTCCAAATATAAAACATTACTCAGTGTCCTGCCACCTACACCCATCACTCTCGACGTTACTTCCCACACATAGGCAAAAAAAAAATATCTGGGGACTGATTCATAGAACTGTAAATCTGTATTTGTGAAATTACTCCTAAGCATGGGTGCAGATTTACAAATATTCCCTGTTCACAAACTTTCTACTAGTACAACTGAAAAGCATGGCCTAGTCCTGGGAACTTCATGTCACATTTTTAGGTCTTGTCTAGAACACAGCGCAAGCTGTCCATTTGTGAAATGCCCTCTGGTTAGCTTACAGTGGGCTTAGATCCCTGCCTCCCCCCTATTGCTTACTATCGGCCGGCTTAATGTCACCCTTGCTTGCTTCCTTTTTATTCTTTAGCCTATGTGGGGTTTCCTTCCTCTTCCTGTTTTTGCTCATCCACAGGAGCATGGCTTAATTACTTCAGCAGCTTACTTTTCTGCCAGTACTCTTTTCTATTTTTGCTTAAGAACCCCATTAGAGTGCATGTGCTTTCCAGCTGTCTTCCTTGTGTACTTCTCTTCCTCCTCCACTGTGCTCCTTAGTGCTGTCTCTCGCTCGTACGCTTCTCCCCCTCCCCTCCGTAGGACGCTGACCCCCGTGTGTTTCTCCCAGTTACGCTGCTTTCACCCTGTGTGCTCCCCCCCCCCCCCAACCCAGCTCCATGTTCCTCTCTCTGGTCCAGTGCTTCTCTTCCCCTCGCATTCCATGTTGCTCTCTTTTGCCCCTCGTGTACTTCTCCCCCTGCCCTCTGTATTACTTCCCCCACCCACCGAGTTGCTTATGCACTCCCTCTGTGTTGCTTCCACTCACCCACACCCTCCATGTTTCATCCATTCTCCCCGCCCCCATCCATTTCACTTGCACCCACCCGGCCCCCCTGTGTTTCTTCCACATCTACCTTTGAAAAAAATGCTTTTGAGCTACTGTTTTTTTTTACTTCCGATCCAACTTGGTTCAGTAAATTAGAAGCAAAAAGGGCCTGCTTCATTTTGTAGGAGGACGCATGCGTGGCGTGCGGGTGCGTGCGTGCCTACAGCATGATGCGGCTGCCATGTCATAGCAGGGTCTTTTTTTGTTTCCTCTTTAGCCATCTAGCATCACTAAAGACCATTGCAAAGCCAATATGTCCCAAAGACGAGACCTATTGGCTTTGCCCATGCTTGATTGGCATTGATATTTCTACAATGCGTAAATGTAAATCTGTTTTTGTGCTAAAAGCTTCTAGTGGAAGGAATCGATAACCAGAAAATAGAGCAGCTGATATCCGTATGATATAATAATTGTAAGAAAGAATGTCTTGTGCCCTGAGCATCTTGGAATAGGAACAACTAAACATTCTTCTGCTCTGCATGGCCGGTGTTTAGCTTGGCTGCCTCCCAGCTGTAACTCCCGGCAGGACTTAGTCATCCGCCCTTTCTATGCAACAAGTGGGAATCGGTATTTCATCTCTCACCTCAGTGCCAAGGAAGTTCATCCAGGTCCAACATGAAGGTTTCATTCCCCTTATCACTCATGATGCTGCTTTCTTATCCAGAGGCCCTCGAGCAAGTTGTCATAACAGTGCTGGCTGCTGCATGTCTCTTTGCTGAGTCTTGTTTAGCAGCTTTTATTTTAGGGCTTACAGCAGAGGAGTTTAACAGGTTTTCAAAATACCCACTGTAAATGATTACCACTTAAATTTATCATAAGCAAATTATACCTGCACACGTATATACTTAAAATCTGGCACCTGGTGTCAGCCTTCAGGGAGTGACATTGGCTAGCCATGGTACACATCCAGGCGAAAACACTTGTTTATTGGGCCTGGGCATAATTTCAATAATGCCAGAGTAATCAGAGTAATCTTGGTAATTCCGCATTACTCTTTGACACGGAATTACGGATAATAACGCGTTTATGCCCACTCGAGTGATTAAGAGTAATTTGGAGAGAAAATATCCCAACCCCAGTGCACATTTAAGGATCACGAGCAGCTGTTCGCACTCGCCATTCATTTCCTGTTGTATTTAGCGTTATTTCTAAGCGCCAAGTTCATCCTCATGAATTTCTGTGTTTTTTTTAGTTCAAAATGTTAATGCTATCACTGGCATATTCACCTAACTATGACATCACTTTAACCTTTGTTTTTTTTCAGTGAATTTCCAAGGTTTATTTAAAATAAAAACAGATCTATTTATCACACCTAACTATGACATTACTTTAAACTTTGGACTTTTTCAGTGAATATACAGACACACATAGAACACAACTCACACACACACACACACACACACACACATGAATACAGCGAGAGAGAGAGAGAGAAACAAATGTATGTAAATAATGAAGCAAGGGTGGGGAGGGGTAGGATATATCGACTCCAGAAAAGCTCTACAAAATGGGTCTCTTAAACCCTGACAAATGCTGCAATTGCTGTGAATTAATGGATCACATGTTTATCCGTGGTAAAAGGCTGAGACCCTTCTGGGCAGAAATACAGAACACCATCAATAAAATGTTCCACACAAATATAAACCTAATTCACACCAATGTAGCTTTAAGCTCATAGCTCATCACACCCACACCGGAATTTAACTCCAGGACTTCTTTTTGTTCTTCTCTTAACTATAGGATTCGAAAACATGTTATGTAAATGAAAATGCTATAAGAATTTGCCATACTACACATGTTGGGCCTGAGTATATTTTACCAGAAGCACTGACATCTCTGTATTTAACAAGAACTATAACCTCCAAACATCATGCTAATTATAGAACAAATTAGATATGTAAATGCAGAAATCGAAACTCCCATGAACGAACATCACTTATCCACATCACCTCAATCCATTGCATACACCACCGCCGCTATTGTGTCCATACTATAACATACATGCCCAAGCATCTCTAGACTCCAATCTGGCTGTATCCTCTTACACCATACTACCTCCATCTTAATCAACAATCCCTCTCAATATAATTCATTATCAATGCTCACCCTCATATCTCTCTCTCTCCCCTCCTTGTCCTCTTGTTTCTCTCTCTCCACTTTAAACTAGCAACACCGCTAACCACTCAGGTATGACTCTTCTTATATGCTTATTTACTTACCTGCCCACAAAGTTGTAATGAGATACTCTCTCTAATGCATTGCAATACCATGTATGTTCTATCAAGTCTCTTTTCTTATAAAATTTCAATAAAATCAGTTTAATACATAAAATGTGCCCCCCTCACAGCAGCCTCACAACAGCGGTACTAGGGTATGTTTCTTCCAATCAGAATGGATGTAAAGTAGTTATGCTGGGGGCAAAAGATCTCCACCAAAGAGCCCCGTTTACGGGAGCCCGTCGGGCATTGCAGCGCCGGCCCGACGAGGAGCAAGGCCCAATGATGAAGCATGACATCTTTTGGGGTGTGTGAGGGCATCACGAAGAAAGACCTCCCTTTCCCCGCCTCTCCCGCTAGGAACAGCACACCCCCTTGATACACGGGGCGGAACAAACACATGAATAGTGAGAAAAGCCATTGAATAAGGATCAGGGAGGTCAGATAGACACGAAAGCCATCCAGTCATAAACAAGGGGTTTACCCAAAGACCACTCTGTCTATTATATTTTAAACAAAAAAGGTTTTCAACAATACACAGCCAGAGTTGTCTCTAGACTTAGGGCCCGATTCTGATGCAAGTTAGTAAATCTTCCCGAACGAATCGGTTTGGAAATGGTTTCCGACCGACTCGGATCGGGAGAGTCCGACCGACCGAGTATGATGCATCCGGATGCTTCCAGATACGATTTGGTTGGACTCCCATTGACTTCTAAGAGAGCCTATGTTCCTAACCGCATTGTAATCTGGCCCTCGGTCGGGAAGACACGTTCCCGATCCGATTCGGAAGGAGCAAATGTCGTTAGGAGGCCTTCCTAACCGCATCGTAATCGGGCCCTAGGTGGGAATGCGCTCCTAACCGCATCGGAATCGGACCCTATAACTAACAAAAATACTAGGCAAACTAAACATAGGACTGGTTAAAGGGGAGATTCCTGTGAACAGAGTGGTGTTCTCTACTATTTTAGAAAATCAAAAAGAAAGGAAAAAGCTAAATAAGCGCTGTTGGTATGGAAAAGTTCTCTGAATGGTAAAGGACGTGTACCTATGCCCTGACTGCCCAACTGTACTGTTGTCTGGATCCCTAATGCTGATTTTTTTTGTCATAGGCGAAGACAGATCATGCGTGTGCACCATGACATAGGCCTCTCTCACGGATTGCAGTCTTTTTGGACCGGGAGGGGCGCCCAAAATGCTACCCTCATAGTGGTGGAAGGCTATGGCATTCACCAAGGGTTAAGCAGCATAGTGGTGGCAGCATACCTTGTAGTGATGAATAGGATTGAACAGGTCCTTTTTAACCTGTGTCACTGGAGTGCATCCTACAGGCTCACTCACCTTTTTAAAAGATCTGCTGCTGTGTACTTAACTGACCCTTGGCCTACATCAGTTAGATGTGAAGTGCTGCGCAGCACAAGAATGGTGATTCTACACCGGATGTATGACTGCCTGGTAAGGATACAGTACTGGGATAGAGCAGTGCTGTGCAGTACTTGCATGGTGAGTGTGTGTACTGCGTGGATGCATACCTGCAAGGTATACATTACATGGGAGATATGAATTTTGTGTGCAGTAGAAGCATGTGCTGGGTGTATGTGTACATGGAGAAGTACAATACTTGAGGGGTGAAGTGTTGTACAGTGCACGCATAACAAATGTGTGTACTGGCAGTGTGTGTGTTTGCAAATAGCACACCATGGAACAACACAGAAAGGCTACAGTACTGAACAGTGTGCACAGAATGAATGTCTGGACCGAATGAATATGAGTCTGTGATGGCACAACAACCAGAGGTAGTAGTACTGGACAGTGTATGTGCTAGGTCCATGCACTAAGTGCAAGTGTGCCTGTAATGGTACATTACATGGAGTACCCTGGCTTACATTTTGGAAATCCCAGGTCTTCCTGGTGAAGACATGAGGAGGAGAGAAATCACACTAGACTGATTTGTGTATTGCTGCATTCCTGTGAACCTATTAGCTTCTGTGTCTCTCCTGCTCTGACAAACAGCCTTTCAAGAGGAAGAAGAGAGAAAAAAGCATACACTTCAAAAGAAGCAGAACCCCAACACAAAACTTCAAAGACCCAGACCCTAAATTGCATTTGGTATCTGGAAATGGACTATAATAAGGGGAGGTTCAGAACCCAAAAATTATAATCTGCCAAGCAGCCAGATGGGCTGTGTGAGATGGGAAGCTCTGCAAAATCTCTGCCTGTGACCAGGACTGGAGGCCAATCGCTGCTTGTCTCCCTGCTGGGTGAGGGGATATCACTCAGGGAAACCAAAACGACCTGCCCTGGAGCCTGGAGCATCAGTGCCTTCCTGCTTGCCAAGACCAGTGGCCCTGTGAGGAAGAGGAAAGTTTTGGAGGGAGCGAGGTCCAGTTGGAAGCACTGCCAAGAGGACTCCCAGTGTGAGGTGTGAGAGACAGCTGTACACTGAATGAGTCATTGCCAATGTGTAGAATTGAATCAGCAACCCCCGTATGCCAGGAGATAGCTGCTGTGAACTCAGTCGTGTATCGAGTTCTGTGCAGGGAGCACAAAGCCAGAGGGGGCTACCGTAGAAGTGACTGAGCTGACAAAGCGCTGAGACCTATGTGGACCTTAGCGGCGACCCTGTATGCTAGGAGAGCTCGCCATGGTATTTCTGGTTGCACCGAAGAGGTTGACACCGTGCCATCGGGTTCTGCGGCAACCCCGTATGTCAGGAGGGGCTGCAGATACAGTATAGTGCCAAGTTCAGGTTGCTGTCTGGGAAAAACTGAAGCTGCAACCTGCGAGTTGAAATACAGCATCGAGACCTGCCCTTGACTTGTCCCGTGAACTCCTGAGGACATTGAGAGGACTTGCTCAATCACTGGGCCCTGATCGGGAACACAAAGATCAATCTTCTCCTCTGCCCCTGTTAAAGGTGTTGCGGCATCATAGATACTTTTGACTATTTCCTAAATAGTCAGAATGAACTCTTGAGTAAGGCCTTCTAGTGGACATTCCCTGGATGCAGCTACCAGTGAATGGGGAATAACCCCAAACACACTAAAAGAAAGAGGGTAGAACAGGGAGTTGCTAGGTAAACACTAGAGCACTAACCTCAAGGGGATTGTGTTGTTGCTTATGAATGTAGTCATAATACTTCTTTGAAAGTGTAGAGTTAGAAATAAAATACTTTTTAATATAAAAACAAGCATTTGAATGGACATTTATTTATTGTCATTACTGAGCGCACTTTGATTTATGAGGCGTGTTCACTAACCTATACTTACGCATCCCCCCAAGGAAGCCTTTGACTGCTGATCCACACCTACCACTGAGAGTCAATTGCGGAAGGGGTACTTGGCCCAGTTGCTCATGATCCATAGTAGGTCGGGCCCCGGGACATCAAGAGTAAAATTCCTCAGCCACCCCAGTTGGGCCCAGTAGCCCCTGCATGCCTCGTGGCCCTCTAAAAGGGGTCTGAAAAGCCCTGTAACCTCTTTCGTTAAGAAAGGTAGCTCATATCATCAGCAAGTATTTATTTGTTTGTATGGTTTGAAACAGTGCTTAATTTGTAAAATATTAAGTGCTAGGGCTCTGACCAGGAGGCCCCTGCAGCTTGCACCACCCATCGCCCCTGTCATCGCTGCCAAAACAACTTCTAACCATCTTTCTCGACTGCAAGTGCAACAGTTCAGATTATTCCAGGTCCCCAAAGCTAAAGGAATGGCTGGGGAGGCAGGTATTAGTAATTCTTAATGTGTATTGTATTCATAAACAACAGTTGCTCTGCTCATCTCTAAATTAGATGAGCAGCGCCACCGTGTGGCAGACTGTTCTAAGTAAGGTGTTGACAATTAGGTGCAGGTGTACCAGAAACTAATTAAGTTCTGGTGCTGAGCACCGGAAAGCACGGGCTCAAATTAAGCACTGGTTTGGAAGCTTTGTTATTAGTTTTTACTGTGTTTCATGTGGGCTCAAATATGGACTGACCCTCCACTCTCCTAGGGGAAGCCTTATAGTTCCGCTCCTGCCCACTTCCAATGGGAAGCAAGCTGTTATTAGTAGCTGAAAAGCACCAGAAACCAATTAAGTTCTGGTGCTGAGCACCGGAAAGCACCGGCTCAAATTAAGCACTGGTTTGAAAGCTTTGTTAATAGTTTTTACCGTGTTTCATGTGGGCTCAAATATGGACTGACCCTCCACTCTCCTAGGGGAAGCCTTACAGTTCCGCTCCTGCCCACTTCCAATGGGAAGCAAGCTGTTATTAGTAGCTGAAAAGCAGCCTTTAGTAATCCAACTCTAGCACGTCCACATCTGGCATTGGTGCTAATGATTTGCCACATATGGGGCGTACTAAGGCCTTAATTATGATTTACATGGTACCGGAGTGGATTTACTGCATAGTAAATCTGCATGCCGTTTACTATTACCTTGCAGCAACTCTGCCCAGTACAGAGCAATTAAGAGTTAAACTCCATGGAATGGAGAATTACTGTGTGGGGCCAGTTTTTCCAGCAGTTTTTCGGGCTGTAAAGCACAATTCTGTGTGCTTTAACGCATACATTTATCACCTGCTCTGAGCGACAGGTAAATGCCAGGGCTCTGTGGAGGGCGGGGGATGAGTGACGGGTGGGGGGAGATGGGGAGGTAGGGGGGACATTTTCGTTAGCATTTACTGCCTGAAAAAAATCGAGTCAGGTGGTACTTCTACTCCCAGAAAAGTGAGGCGTGGAAAGATCTAACCACTAGTAATCAGGCAGAACAAAATTAAAGCGTGAAAGCGCTGGTTAATTTTGTTAGGCCTGACTGTTAATAGGGCCCCAAAAGGGAGAATTTGTAAAACAGGGGAATCCATTTTTTCTCTTACATGGGGGAAAGGAATTTTTAAGCTGGACAAATCTAAAATATCATAGATATCAGCGAAAATCGGGAATTATCTGCCAAAGTCGGGAAAACTGACATCCTAACTATCTCTCAAAGTCCACAAAGTCTAGATTATGCGGGGGAGGCACAGGATCATATATTTAAATTATGCACAATAAAGCAAAGGACACGTGTTTTCACTGCAAATTCACTTGACATTGCTTGACATTAGACTTCATTATTTCCATGTGTTAGGACATTACACAGGCATTTAAACCAAATTTTCTATTGCATAACCCTCACCCAAAAAAATGCTTCATTTTTAGTAGAAAGTAAGTAAGAATGCAGCCTTCAACTTTACACACTTTTTGCACTTGAGTTATATACCGGCAATAAAAAATGTAAAAAATAACCATTGCAGCAGCATGGTGAGGCCCACTGGCTTTGCCACTGCTTGTTCAAAGTTTGAATACAGCCCACACAATGAACGACAAGCTAACCTGATGAGATCAAAAGAGTTTTGATTTGTAAAATCTGGCATTTAACTCATTCATTACAAGGAACATATATTTGTGTAAAAGTGTGCGCCCCAGTTAAGAGTGTGTCCTATCTTCTCTCTCCTTCTTCTAGACCATGGGTATTCGCAAACATTTGCCTAGGGGTCACAAGTATGGTCTGTGGTGTGACCGAGGGCCGCATTGATGCCAGCAGGGTGGCGGTAGGGGGTTTGGGTGGGTCAGGGGTTGTGTAAGGAGGTCTAAATAAATGTTAAATAAAATGGCAAGCATTTATTTGCATGTTAATAAATCCTTGACTGTTTATTTTACGATTTTTTTGAATATTTTTGCTCAACAACTAAACAGCATCTTATCCTGCTGTTCACCAAGGGGGCCGCATGTAAAGGTCAAGAGGGCCGCCCCCGGGCCGTACTTTGAGTATCACTATTCTAGAATATGCAGATTTAAGTTGTTGCATCTCCCTTCAGATTTCAGATGCACCCCTTTAGCTTGTTTGCCTACTACCGTCTCTCTTGTCTCTGCCTTTTCCCAATTCGTGTGTAATCTCTATAAATTGATGCCACACTGTAAGACCCCGCCCAATCATTCACACAGTATAGTACCGCTTCGTAGTATATTCTGATTGATAATAACCTGTGCCTCCCAATATCCCACTGGTTTGTCATCCATTTAAAAACTTCTTAACAGCTATTCGTAGAGATACTAGATGTCATCCTGATACCCTGAACAAAATAATTTTTTGCCACAACCAGAGGCGTTAAACATCATCGAACCGACCTGGTCTCATCTGGCAGATGCTTATTAAATGATTCTTGAGTTCAGTTATTTCTGCGGTACCTTGGAGGACCTCCACTTTGTGTTTGAAATTTAATACCTTGCAATAATTATCTTGAAAATGCCTCTGGAGAGCTGTGTGGATGGCATCCTACAAATGACCAGCTGTCATCTTCTCGCCTTCTGCAGCTGCGTAAAGGATGTTTTGCAAAAATACTTCTTACTTCATCCCACTCCGTAAGAACGGTGGAGCGGGAATTCGATCGAATATCTACAGCATTACAGAACACATCGCTTGCTTCCAAACACAAGATCAATAGACCACTAAGGTGTTATGCAACTATGGCCCTTACTAAAAGTTTGGCGGACTGAGTGCTCCATCACAAATGTGGTGGTTGTCCCGTTGGACATATAACAAGTGCAATTTAACCTATGACTCTTGTAATATGGTGGATGTGATCTCCGCCATGTTTTGACGGAGTATCCCATTAGCCTAACTCTGAATAAAGCCCTAAATCTTTATAGCCATCTTTTGTGTAAAACGCAAGAGTGGATACATCATTTGCATTTAGGATGATGCTGCCCTAAACGTGTTCCATATAATTTGTTGGCTGTGACCATCTCTCGGCTCTCCCTTACACCGCAACGTAACAAATTTCTTGAATGAGTAAAAGTTCTGAAAATCTACTCCAGATGGCTCATGGCTCTGACTCTCCCTGGCATACTGCTCCCACCGACTAGCCCAAGCGCAGGTTTTTGCTGCTAGTTTGAGAGACCCAAGTCTAAACGTTAGGTACAGTCTTCTGATGCCCACAGGAAATTGGATCAAAGGACCAACAAAACCTAGCCCAAGATGTTCTCAGGGAAGAAGACCTCAGTCAATATAATTACTCTAGTTTGGCCTTTCGTAATCAGTTTATTTCTGCTAAGTGAAGTCACAAGCACACAATCTAGAAGAGGTGAAGGATCCAATTAATCAATTATGTGAACAGAATCGAATCTTACTGAAGAGTGCAGGTTGCTCCATGCCTTTGCCTGCTTTTAACTTCCAACTTAAATTTCAATAATTTATATGTGAAAATGACTGACAATTCTGTTGCTGTTTTATTTCTTTGCTTAGTCATGGTGTAAATTGCAGTTGAAAATGTTTCCTTCTTTAATAAGTAGCTCTTTATGGGCTTTTTGACATTGCAGAATATACTCTATGTCCAGTCGGAAAAAAAGTGAGAATCGATTGTATAAATAAAAATTCCAAGTGTAACCAGTAGACACCATTAGACACCAATAACGGGCCCAGGATGCAATTGGAATCAGTCAGAGATGTTTTCATAGCTTTGCAGAAGGTGTTCAAAGCCCTTACAACTGCAAGTAGATTCCGCAGAAACTGATCCTGCATTCAAAAGCTTCCTCCAAACAAATGCAACAAGGCAGGTGAACTTTACACAATGCATTAGGCAACGTAATCCCCTTTGCATATGATCCTGGGTGGGCCATCGCAACCCCTGACACAGCGGCCATACTAAACTGAGTCACCGGTCACTCCGTAGTCCTACCGGGCCTCTCCAATCCCCACAGACGAAGCAGAATAGCCTGTGGTGTCTTGGGCCCTAGGCCCGCATGATGGATTAAGGACCACATAGACACAGGATATTCAGTACTGGAACTGGCCCTGGGCAAGGGCGCCCGGACCCTTTTATTAACAGGGTCACCTGACCGGTGATGCCTGTGATGAGTGGGTGTGCAGTGTGGGGTGCAAACAGAGGTGGAACACTAGAACGTGTCCAGCAGGACACTACATCCCTCCCAAACTTTAATGAAAAAGAAACAAACAAAAGTCCAACCTATGAAGAAAACAAACAATACATAGCACCAATTAGTCACTTCAGGCCATCTGCTGGGCGGTGCTGGAGCTCTCGACCCCATGGTCAGGAAGCTTTGGTCCGCCTCGGCGATGAATTCAGACCGACCTGGTCTCGCGATGTTGGAGTCTATTTACAAAGTTCACATAGCGGTGCATCTGGAGAGGTGGTGGAGTCCACTTTGGAGATCTTCTTGCAGGTGCTCAGGCTCCGGTGGACAGCCAGCCTGCAAACATGGAGGATGACCTTGATGGATGAGGGCTTTCCTTGGAGGCGATGATGCTTTCCAGTTCCCGATAGCCGAGTAACTTCAGACTTGCCTCTCCTGCTTGGACTCCCCTCTCACAGGAGTCTCCTGGGGGGCATTCCTGCTGGGCTGCCATGGGACCGTGTGGACTGTACGGGCCTCATGTAGGCCACGCGAAGGCGTCGCTGAGGACCACAGCCAAATCGCTCATGTAACCGCAGAGGGTGGTCTCTCAGTCTGTGTGCTCTCGCCGTCAGGACTCCAGTTCTATGCCTTCCTCAGATGGTCTTTGGGTGACCAGCCTCCATCTGTGACCTCCATGCTTCCCGGTGCCTGCAGTGGAGCTGCTGCTGACGCATCTCTCCGATTCGGATTCCCCTCTCACAGGAACTCGGTTGAGGCCCTTGCCCCTGGATCGCCACGTGACTGCGTGGGCTGTGCAGGCCTTTAGGCTGCGCTGAGGGGTCGCTACAGAACTCCCAACAGGGCCATTGCCAAGCCTCATGTAACCCCAAGGGTGGATAGTCCAATGGTCGGGTATGCTTTTCTTCGGCAGGCTTCAGGTTTACGGGGGCACACAGAAGGTTCCTGGGTGGCTAGCCTCCCACGGCGCCAGGAGTGCCTCGTTGAACTCCGGATGTCTTGAGTATTTGGATCCACTCTGGTGGTGCGCTGCTCCTCAGATGTTCTGGGTGATGATGATGCACCTGGATGATGAATGCGATAATTTTCTTTCAGTTGGGCAACAGGTGGCGATCTCTTGCTTTGGGTGACCTCGTGGAGTGAGGAGGACTGGAGGGACTTCGTGCCCACTTACGGTTGCCTTCTGGCAGGTGCACTTGCTAGATGTGGTGCCATCGATGCCAAGCAGCCGGTGACAGGTGAGTGGACGGTCACACTGTGAAGCGTGGGGCCTGGACGCAGATCACGCTTGCTGGCGGCTTACGGTTGTTCCTCCCGCGAAGTTGTCTCCAGTGACGTCCCTGCACCCCGGTGGCTGGCTTGTGCTGATGATCACCTTCTCCAGTGCTGGCACGAGTCCTCTGTCCTGTCACTCTTCTCCTTTTCCCTCTTGAACGCCTGTGGTGGTTGTTTGCCCTGTGGCGTCATGCCACTCTCCTTTCCTCCTTCGCGGAGTGGCGTCCTGCCATGCTCCTCTCCTTCTTCCGACCAGGTTCGTCACTCGGTAGTGGCGTTCTGCCACATGTCTCATGTTTGTGCCACATGGTCATCTCGCTGGTCGTGTCCGGTTCTTGGGACGATCTTTACTTTGCTGCTGACCTGTCGCAGGTCTGTCCTGTTGGTAGGACGTGCTTCTTCTCCTTGAAGACCTCTTGCAGGCCCCTTCCCCTCCTCAGGGGTTTTCGCGATGCTCCTCTGCTCTTCACTCGAGGGCGTTGTGTTTGCGCCTCGAGGCTGCGCCGTTGTGGCGCTTGATCCTGCCTCCGTTCAGGCATGCCTGGCAGGGTTGGTCACTTCGAGTGACTTGCTCCATGCTTGCGGTGTGAATGGGGCGTCCGGCCACGTGTCGCTGGAGCACATGTTGCGGTGGCAGCTTGCCACGTGGAGTGTGTGACTCTCCTCTTGCCTATCTGGGGCCAATGGCGACTCCGTCTTGAAGCAGCATGAGGGAGGACACTCTGCTGTCTTCGGCCCGCTGCGGGGCTTCGCTGGTGCAGTGGAGATGTGGAGGCTCTCTGCTGCTTTCAGCACTGATTCTTCTCTTTGGAGAGGTCTATCTCTCCTCGGCGTTTGCCTGTGCTGACAAGCTTCTGGGTGCATGCGTCGCGCGCCTCGGACTTCGCGCTCTAGGACCTTCTTTAGGGTGCCCTCTTCTGGAGCTTGGCGTGCCCCTTTTTCCTTTCTTGCTGTGACGTCCGTACACCACTGGGGCGTGTGTAGCAAAACACTTGCTGGCAGTGGCATCGGTCAGGCACTGGGAGTTGCACGCTCTGCGCCCGCTCCTTTTGCGCTTCGGGGGGGCTTGCTGCCTTCCTAGGCTTTGCTGCTCTTGGTCGCTTGACGCTACTCTGTGCTGGGGCAGCTTTGGGCTTGTTGGCACTCTCAGCTCTGTGGGCCGCACTTACATTTGCGCTGCGTTCTCTCTTTCTCTGTCCAGGTGCTGAGAGTTGGGGCAGGAAGACATTCACAGTGGTGCTGCCTGTTCTTGCCACAGCAGTCTCTTTTATGGTGGCAGAGCAATGGCGTTCGGTAGCCGTTAGGGGGCGCATAGCACCTACTGTGTTGTGTTCGGCCTTGTTGCACATGTCCCTTGGTGCCTTTGCCTTAGCCTCCCTGGGTTGTGCATGGGCTGATCGCTTTTGTCTTTCTCTGTTGCAGATACCACGGTGACGCTGTAGGGCTGTGTGTAAGAGTTCCTTTGATGCTGGTGCAGAGCACAAGTCACCAGGCAGAGCAGCAGCTGTCACACCTTGCAGGCCGAGGGCAGCTCCACCGATGCAGTGGTGCTGGAGATACAGGTTTTGTGAGTCCTGCGCCAATCTGGCTGTACCTCACCTTCTTGGTCTCCCCACTGACATGGAAGCAGAGTTGAGGCAGGATAGTCACTCAGTCAGTGTTTGGGAACGTGGCTGCCCTACATTTTCGAATCTGTGCTTTGGATATATTGGGACGGCGCCCTCATGCTTACTATGTTTGGGTGCAAAACCACCGATGGCCACTCGGAGGCAGTGCAGCGCTTCACATCACAGACCCCGGCAGTCTTTCCTTGAATTGGACAGGCCTCTGCTGACACAGGAGATGCCGGTACAGGGCCGTGTGCTGCTGTGGTGTGTTGCAGCGACCCAGCAGCTAGGTGGCGCTGCAATCACTTTCCTGGTGCCACGGCAGCTTCACTGTCTCTGTGGGACAGTCGCCTCGGGCCGCGGCACTTCCACAAATTGGCGATGGCTCTCCCTTACGAGGTGAGAGGGAATGGGGTGGGGTCTGCAGCTTGCGGTTCTGTTTCTCGTTCTGGGTGGCAGAGCGCTGCAGCTGTGGCGCGATTGCTGCTTTCCTTGCCCTGCAGGCACCTCTTACGCCGCAGCAGCTTTTGGGCAGGCCGCGTTGCTTTCACGGCAATCTTTCCAGGCCTCGGTGCGGCAGACAATGGCGCGGTGGCGCTGTAGCCACTTTCCCTTTCCGGTTGCAGGTTTGCCGATGATGTTGTTCGCCCCAGCGCTGGACATTCAGGTGCTGGGGGCAGTGATCTCCTAGCGCTGGCGCAGGGTTTGCACATGTGCCGGCTTGAGTATACCTTGGGTAGTGGACCTGCAGACCGGGTTCACACTGCAGGTGTCGGAGTTCCGCTATGCTGGAGCGGCAGGTTGGGCTCTTCTTGCCACATTAGCCTTGATCCACCACAGGCAAGTCACCGCTTCCGACGCAGTCTATCATGGCCGCCTTCCCAGCACGGTGGGTCGTGTCAATCAGGGGTTGCGCTCCCGGATGGCTGCTGTCCGAGCTGAACCACTCTGCCCACCCTCTCTTGCGGGTGACGGGCTATGTGGTGTGGATGCCACAGGAGGCCAAGGCAGCTTTCATGATACTGCGGGCCTCGCATACATGTCTGGTAGCATGTTGCGGCACGTACTTTTTTTTTATGTGCCCGCTTTCTCACTCTGCACACTTTACCGTCTTGCCGACTTCTTGCTTCCCACGCGGCACTACCGGAACCGGGAGGCCACTTGCAGGTAGGTCGGCAGCGTGGTGCTAGCTGTGACGCCTCTCCCCTCTACACGGATGACTCTCCAGCCGTGCTGTCTCCTCATGTGCCGTCGTGCTGGCAGCAGGTGGGATGGGGCTTAGGAGCAGGGTGCACTACCCTCACGACAACCAGTAACAACAGCTGCCAGGTTACACGTGGGGGTGAACCCCCTCGTCGCCAATGTGGTGTCTTGGGCCCTAGGCCTGCATGATGGATTAAGGACCACACAGACACAGGATATTCAGTACTGGTACTGGCCCTGGACACGTGCGCCCGGCCCCTTTTATTAGCAGGGTCACCTGACCGGTGACGCCTGTGATGGGTGGGTGTGCAGTGTGCGGTGCAAACAGAGGTGGAACACTAGAACGTGTCAGCAGGACCCTACATAGCTCACCCCATCTGACCAGGTCGGCCTTGTGATTTTCTGTTTCAAAGCTGACAGTGACAGCCTCACCAATTACAACACACCTTTCTTTTGAGTTGTGAAGTGGTGCTCTGTGTTCTCGCTCCAAACAGAAATCATGGAACACGGGGTTATTAAATGTGGACGAATTGATGCAAGAATTACATTTGCACATACCGGAAGCGAGCTTTGAGTGGAACGGGACATCATGCTGTACTGCACGTGCCCAGGGGACATTTTTATAGCAGCTCTTGAACAGAATGCTCCTGTCAGCAGAACGTTCAGATATGTTTGCTGCGCATGCAAATTATTTCTCAACCTGTGGTGCAACATTTGAACTCCTAAGTAAGCGGAGCGCGAGCAACTCCTGGAAAATATTTATTGTTGTGAAAATTTGTAGTGATAAAGAAGGACGCTATGCTGTGTTCATTTTAATAATATTTGTCACCCGCCCCGCTTACTATAAATACCACCCAATGACCACCGACGCGAGACAAATGCCTACTCCGAAAAATTCCACCTTAGTGAGGCAGATTATGATAAAGGACGGGGGCCGGAACACCAACCAAATAAATATCAGCGGCTGACGCGTGCTCTCCAAAACGTGCGCGTCATAGAGCCCTACGGGAAAACAGAGGCTGGAATTACACGTGAATAACGCACAGTGCCTCAGCCTGTTTTGTTATCTTTTATTTGCTCACTGTAAAGACTGTAGTTCCGTCTAACAATCTCATAACGCGCATGCGTTCTCGCACACGGTGACAAGCATGTACGTCTTTCACGTGCATCGGATGCAGCACACCTGCAGCTGGGACTTTCGGTTTTAATGGGAGAGGGAGTTTAAGATGGTGGAAGAAAGAGGCATGATGTGGAAATAAGGCATACATGCCAACATTTTGGAAGAGGAAAGTGGGAGATTTAAAAAAAAGAATCGGGTGAACGTATTTCTCATATTGACTTCTTTTGAAGCAGAGGCAATTTTAGGTGGGAGACAGCCAAAATAAAGCCTTTTTTTGCTTCAAAAATGAGGAGTCTCCCGCCTGAATCAGGTCTATTGGCATGTATGATAAGACAACAAATCCTTGGTATTCAGAAATCCCATCATTTGTCAGTGCAGGCTGCGGGGCTTGTGAGAAAAAGTTTGGCACCGCCACTTATTCTTTTACAAATTAAAAACTGGGAGGAACCCCCTGCTTCTCTCCCTACCACCACGCTGTGGAGGTTTTCAAAGTGAACATCTGTCCAGCGGATCCAGAGAGCGTCTCTGCAACACACGCCTAGCTGGGGAGACGAATATTTCTGCAGTGAGGTTATTGACGGAGCACAGAACATACTGTACCAGCAAGTGGTTGGCTCAACAAGTGCGCGGCTGCTTCAACATGAAAAATATTTGTACAGAAACCTCCCTAACAACTGCGTATGACCAATGTTTAACAACGGGGGATTTAATTATGAACGCAAAGACACCATGTGCCAGAGTTACAAAGACTGGTGTAAAACACAAAAACTGACGCAAACCAGCACCAAAGTCTTCATAAACTATTTACAATCCAGTGAAAATCTTGATTTTGCACTAGAAAGTAGCCCTTAACGTAAATTAACGCTTAACACTTTTTTGTGCTACTTTGCACTACTTTGTGTCAAGGGGTTGTTATATGGATATGTGCTGTAATGTACAGCACACATACAAACTTGGAGAATTTTTCAACTATGCCTAAGTATAATATTTTGTACTGGAAGAGTACCCTTCCAATGCAAAAGCTATGCAAGACATCACACAGGCACCATTGCACGATGGTGCAGGGGTATGTGCATGGCACAAGGCTGCCTAAAGTGCACCAGCTCAGGGGAGAGAGAAACAGTGCCACATATTCCTAGCTATGGTGCTTATCTGATCTACCCTTGATGCAACGCAGCATGGCAACTTTGCACTGTTTTGCGTCAAATGTTTGTAAAAATGACAACATATTTTGAGCGACACAAAAAACATTCTTTTACAGATTTTAATTCACTAGCTTCTCCTTCAAATTTTTGGGTTACATACTAAGGCTGTATCTTCTACCAGTGGAAATTACAGCTAACCAGATAGAAAGGCTTTCTTCCAGGGGCGGGTCCTCCGTTATGGCGGATGAGTGTCACCCCAATGCCCAGAGCCAGCAGATCATAAATAAAATGATAACACAATGTTATTATCATTTTATTTATTGTTGTCTGAGCCGCGCAATAGGTATAGGGCAGGGCGGGCATGGCAGGGAGGAGGAGTAGTGTGCACTTCTACGTGCGCATGTCTGGTTGGCCATCTTAGGCCGGCCAAACAGACATGCGCACTTATGTTTTTCCAACCTGGCTGTGTTGCATAGCCGGGTTGGACAAAAGACACAGGCTCAAAGGGACTGTCTGAGCGGCAAACCAGGCCGCTCAGACCAATCTTGGTGATGCTCTCATGCTATGAGAGCAGTGTCTGGATTGGGTGGGGAGCCTGTGCCCTGAGACCCATCCACATCCGGGCCAGACGAGAGAAGCAACGAGGCGGCCAGGAGCGTCAGCGAGAGTGGAGTGGCAGGTAAGTCTTCATTTATGTTATATTATTCCCCAAACCCCCGCCCACCCTACCACTCCAGATAGGTGGCGGCCGCCACTGATCATGTAGGCCAAATGTGATGTAACTGCAGTGGTGGCCATCGCCTATCTAGGGTAGTAGGGTGGGTGGGGGGTAGGAGGGTTTGGGAATAATATAAAATAAAATAAAATGTACCTGCCGCTCCGCTCCCGCTGACGCTCCCGGCCACCTCATTGCTTCTCTCATCCGGCCCGGATGTGGATGGGCCTCAGGGAACAGGCTCCCCACCCAATCCAGATGCTGCTCTCATAGCATGAAAGCAGCTCCAGGATTGGTCTGAGCAGCCTGGTTTGCCGCTCAGACAGTGCATTGGAGCCTGTTGCTTTTCTATAACCCAGCTGTGCAACACAGCTGGGTTGGAGAAACATAAGTGCACATGTCTGTTTGGCCAGCCTAGGACGGCCGGCCAAACAGACATGCGAACTTATAAGTGACCACTACTCCTCCTCCCTGCCATGCCCGTCCCCACCCTATATCCATTGCGTGGCTCACACAGCAATAAGTAAACTGATAATAACATTGTGTTACAATCATTTTATTTATGATCTGCTGGCTCTGGGCAGTGGGGCGAAGCTCCTCCGCCATTATGGAGGAGCCGCCCCTGTGTAACTGTGTGTTGTCTTTGGAAGCAGGAGGTGGAAAAAGGCTCAGGGAAAATAAAGGGGGCATAATATCAATTTGGTAAAATGGGAAAATCGGCTAATGAAGGAATAAGAAGATTAGTAGCCCTGGTTGAAGCGCAGGTAGACTGGATGAGAGATTGTAGGTAGGAAATTAGGTTGTAATGACGAGCTGAAGGAGGATGGGGTCCAAGAGGGCAGGGACTGATAGGTCTTATTTTATGAAGGAATGGGTGCTGGTACTCTCAGTGCAGGATTGCTTCATCTCAATTCAGAAAGGAATAGTGGAGCAAAGGGACAAATGGGGGAGGGCATCGATCCGCCGGCCCAGAAGAGCTGAAGGTACTTAATAAGAAATGCTGGTGGGTGAAGGGAATGCTAGATCCAAATGGGGTGGGTTGATTAATTTAGAGGGTCAGCAGATTTAATTCAATGTATTAATGTGAGGGACATTACTACAGTGTGCCGTGAAAGGGCTGAGGTTGCAAAATGTCGGAGTTATCCTGCCAACATAATTAAAGCAACTCTTTTTTAAACTGAAAGCAAGTGCGTGTAGTCTGTCCACCAGAAGTGTTAATCTCGGCTTCACCACTTAACAAATAGCATGATTTTAGACATTTCTCCATTATCTTTCTGGCCCCCAGTTCAATTATTCAACAACAGCAACTTATAATGACTGTAAGGAAACATAGCTGATTGCAAATATCCCCCACGTTTTACCCCCATTTGGACAACTATATGCTGTTTTTCGACTCTGACAGCACACTGGAGCCTGCTAGCCAGGCCCCAGTGCCATTTCTCTTTCCCCAAAACTGATATGTGTTAATTGGTAGCCCCAGTTGGCAAGGACTTTACCCCCTCTTATAAGTCCCTGGTGTGAGAAGCTGGCCTGGTATATGATGTTCACTTATGTAAGTGGACACCTTGCACCAGTCCAGACATCCCTTATAGTGATTTAAGAGGTCTTAGACAACCTTAGAAAGCTGTCTAAGTGGTAGCTGTAGAGAGCAGCCTTCAGGCTTAGTCCAGAAGGAGTGTAAAGCAGCTTGTTTTACCAGAATGCAATCTTATAGTATAGATTAAGTGAAAAAGAACCACACAAAGTATTTATAAAAATATGTATTTATTATATAATACTCTCTAACACATAGAAATATCTCCTACCCGGAGATATGCACAATGCACACAATACTTTAGCAAAGAAACACAGTAAATAGCACGGAATACACAGTGGACCCAGGGGGGACCAAGCCATATACTAAGAAAGTGGTATAAGAACCACAACTCGGGTCAAGACAATGTCGAGAGGACGTAGATGTGCTGGGGAACCAGGGAACCACACAAGCTGAGTAGATAGGGACCCCACGGAGAGTGTATGGAGTGTGAGAACACGACCGCGTGCTCCGTACAACTCTAGGTGTAAGTCGTGGTTGGATTTTTAAAGATTAAGGGCCCTTCCCAGTGGACCCTGAAGAAACCCTGTGGAAGACAGAAGGTTGGAGAGCCACCCCACCCGTGGATACCCTAGTACCCACGTTACCTGTACCAGGGAAGCCGGGTGCATACGTGTGAAGTGGTGTCGGAAACCGCTGTTGACCCCAATGGAGGGCTTCAGGAAAGTGCCGCTGTTGCAGAAGGAGAAAGTGTCAGGTGGAGTCCGAGGATCAATTCTAGATGAGAGATACCTGCAAGCAGAGTCTATATCACTCAGGAGTGACCAGGAGACGTGGAAGACGAATGCCCTCCGATGTCGGGTGTTGCAGGACGAATGACGATGACCTCGACTCTGCAGCTGTGAGGACCAGGCGACTCTGATAAGAACCAGGAGCTATGCACGAGCTGTTCCACGAAGGATGTCAAGTGCTGAGGGGTCGGTGTCCAGCGGAAGCACCAACAAGCCTTGGCAAAGGCAAGCAATGCAGGAATCAAAGAAGGAGCAACGTCGGGACCAGCAAGGTCCAGGGGACTCACCAAAGGCAGGGGAGTCAGGGCAGGACCCCAGCAATCAGGGGAGCCCAAAAGAAACAAGTGTGACCCTCAAGCGGACCCACAGGCCGGAGGCACTGGAGTTGCGGGAGGATCTCAAGCAGCTCACCAAAGGATGCAGGCCAACGATGCACGCAATGTGGTGTGGCCCAAGCTTCTGGTTACAGGAGATGCTGAAGGTTAGGGCTACTTGGAGCCCGAAGATCTTCTTGGAAGAAAACCAACAAGTCTTTGCAATTGCAAGTTGGACGCGGCGCACAGGGGTTCGGTTACTGCAACCCCCACGAGGGATACTGGCCTCAAACTTGGTGAGAGAGCAGGGCAGGCCTCCGGAGCTGTGGGAAACCACCACCTGTGTTGCAGAGCCCACGGAGTCCGGAGGAGCTCAGGATCTGCAGACGGGTCAACTTAGTTGCGGTGCCTGCGAATGCAGGGGAGTGACTCCTTCACTCCAAGGGAGATTTCTTCAAGTGTCTTGGATGATTCACAGGCCTTGGAAGGTCCCTGTATGATGCACAGGCACAGACGATGCAGCAGACTGGAAGGGAGACGAAGTCAGGCCCAACAAAGTCCAGCGAAGTCCAGAGTGCCTAGTCTGTAGAAGAAGTCTTGTCTGATCTGAATCTTATCCCACGATGAATCTAGGGACCTACACCCAGGTAAGCCCTTAGGTACCCTAGGGAAAGGGTTGGGAAGATTCAAGGGACCCTCCCAGGGGGGAGGTTACTCCCATGTCCCTTGTCCAGTTTCGTGCCAGAGTGGGAGCCAACGGCTCCCAGGACTGGTTTGAACTGGACTATGCACAGGGACACCAAATGTGCCCCTCATGCAGACTGAGTGGCGCTGGCAAACGCACCTACCCCATCCCAATACACTAAATCTTGTCTGGGAGGTGGTCACACCTCCCTGTGACAGGATGCCTATTGTTCTGCCTTCCCCTGGTCGAGCTTGGCTCAGCAGCAGGAGGGCACAATCGTATCTCTGGTCAGCAGCAACCATTTTGTGCTCTCCGGGTCAAGAAGGCTGGTACCGGGAACACTGAGAGCTTAACGGAGGGCTCTTCCAGTTCTTGGAATCATACCTCTCACACCATTTATGGTGTGGGGGTATGATTCCAACATGTTTGATACCAAACATGATAGGATTCGTTGCAACCGTTTTCGAGATGGTCATCGCGTAATTATGCAGTGCCCCTCTATATGGTATATGGCTGCTTCACTGACAACCCAGGAGAATGGACTCCGTAGGCTGCAGGGGTGTCCTGCCCATGCAGGGGAACACTCTCACTTAGAACCAAGCACCCTGCCTTCAGGATTGCAAAGGCCTGCTATAGGGGTGACTTATAGGTTTTAAGTGCAGTGACCCTAGATATAGGAAACCTATATCTTTAGTAAGTGGTGCTAACACCCGCTTACACAGGCTGCAATGGCAGGCCTGTAGTTCCATTTTTAATTTAAATGGTCTCTCATGGGTGGCATAATACATGCTTCACCCCATGGCAGACCTCTGGGGTACCTATGCCCTGGGTACATGGGTACCATATACTAGGAACTTATAAGGGTACCCCAGTATCCAACTGGGGTGTACCTAAGTACTGAACATAACAATTTAGGGAGAAAGCAGATAGAATGGGGTCCTGATTAGCAGGATCCCAGTCGGACTAGTCAAATACAGCTTTGCACCAGGCAAAAAGCGGGGGTAACCATAGAAGTAGATCCTACTTTCCTACACCTGGTATATGGTACCAGTGGAACTCAGAGCATGGGTGGTAAAGGGGTCCCCAGGGCTTGCAGCACTAAAGCCCAGGAGGCAGGGTGCATTATATTAAAGGTGTGGACATGTTAGTGAAAGCTTATATGTCCCTACAGTGCCCTTTACCATTAAAGGACACTATAAATGACAGACAGTTAATAGAATAACATGGGATGGCACCCAGACAAACCCGAGGTTGGCAGCTTCATTATGGTACTGCCTAAATATGTCATGTTCTGTATCAAACAACGTACCTTCTCAACCCCTGACACTAATCTCATGCCAGAAGCGATGTGGCATGCACCCAGATGGCTACCTTAGCGGTTGCCCACCTGGGTGCCCCAGCCTTCCTCTGCTCTGGCTGACAGCCCGTGCCTGCTGCCACCAACACAGGCTTCTGACCTCCTGCCAGGCAGTGTGATTACTCCCAGGAGTCAGGAACAAAGGCATGGGCAGGAAGGAGGTCATACCTCCTCCATCCCAGGATGGCTAGTGAAGTGGCACATCAAGGCTGTGAACTTCAAAGGCTGCACCGCTCCTGATATGCATCCAGGCTGTCTCCCAGGTGAGTAAACTGCCCTCTCCCTGCCCCAGGCACATTTACACCCAGGCAGGTGGGAAAATTAGGTAGTCAGGAGCGGTACACCCCCAAAAAGCTTGCCACACCTCTAGGGTGAGTTGCTTTGTCTGTACACCTAAGGAAGACTTCTGTCAATTATAAAAGTGGTAGAAATAGTGGGTTCTAGGTAGAAAAGGTGACCTACACCCTGGATGTGGTCACCTCAGGGACAGATTAGCTGCAGGGACAACAGCCCATTGGCTACTGGCACACACACCCCTAATATCCCTAAATCTAGGATTTAAGGGTTACTCCTGACACCAGAACCTCAGTTCTGATCTAACTTGCATCAAAGAAGATAAAGAAGGACCCATGTCTGCAACAACAGGACAGGACTTTGCACAAAGCAAAACAAAGCAAAAGAGGGATACTCAGCACGTGTGGCAACTCTCCTGGAACTGCATGAGCGAGATTCGTCCTAGGCTAAAGGTCAGTTCCCCCAGACAGAGGTCCCCCAGACAGAGGGACCCATGTGAGAGCCAGAAGCAACCTCAGGTTCCCTTGGGCTAGTGGGACTAGTCCCCTGCAGACAGCAGGTAAAACAGTGCTCTGAATCCAAAGAATCACTGACCATCGGTCCCTCCGTGGGATCGCCCAAAAGCAGATGGTTCAGTGCATTGTGGGAACTGTAGTCCTGCTTTCACAAAGTTTTAGGTGGCAACCGTGTTCACCCTGGACCTCCGGACGTCAAGAAGCTCCCTGCTGAGCTTACCACTGCCAAAGCTTACTGGTCGCCAGTCCGGCAGCTGACCCCTTCACTCGATGCTGCACCTAGAGGGCACTCCTTAAATCCTTCATCCAATGTCAGCAGTGACGTGGTTGTGGATATTTTGCACCCTGTTCTCCCTCACCACCATGTAAGCGGTAAAAGCAGCTCCCCTGCGGCTCCCATTCAGCACCAGGAACAGCCAGGAAAACAATGCACCGCTCCACAGGCCAGGTAAAATTCCACTGACTGTTGTGGCCTGGTCCAGGAACTCACATCACCTTTACCCTGTAAGGGAACAACGCAACTCCACCTGCAAGGGACTGATTGTCACTAGTAGTTTTTCCCATTGACTGCTATGATAAAGTTTCACTGTATTATTTTGCATTGATTTTCCATTGCTTCTAAAATCTATAACTCAGGTTATATGTATCTGATTTCTTTCAATTTGGTGTCTAAATTAAGATGGAAATCTGCTTTATGTTTTTAAATTGGTGTTGGATTTCTTTCGAGTCATGTCAATTACTTATCATCCATGTTGGCACTGTGAAATGCTTAACACATGTTCCTCTAGTAAAGCCTGACTGCTCTTTGCCACACTACCAGGACTGAGCAAAGGATTTATTATTATGACCATCTTTGGGGTTTTTGATAGTATTACACGGTGAAGTCTAACCAGCATTATCACATAATACTCCACCTTCCTACATTGACTTTCTATTAATGCTTATAAAAGTATTAATTTATTGACAATACTATTTAACAACCCCAGCTATATCCACCTAGTTGATTCTAAAGAAACCAGAGTGGGGTGCGCCTTCCTCTGTCTATTATTTCAAAGATGACCAGTCTGAGTTTGTGAATAGTATGAATAAATTGAATATTCAGCTTTTTCTAAGCACCCTATAGCTCGTCAGACTAGCTTTTACCATGTGGACCTATTGTGAAATCTTTCAGGAAGGTACTGGAGGGTTGCTTTACCCCTATGGGGCTCAAAACCACAGTTTTTATCTCTAATAATGATAGGTAACACACTATACACGGCTTAGGCTAATGTGTAAAGTAAATAAAAGAAATACAGCATCAGATATCATTGTCCTGGTATTGTGGAGGCAACTGGTTCCAAAATGAAGAATGTCTTGTGTAACACCAGTTGAAGAGCCCCAAATATAGGAACAAAGTCAACTTTTTAGGACTGTTTCTATCAGGGTCTCAGCATCAGGTCTGTTCAGAAACAGGTGCAGCACCTTGGAATTTTCCCATAAGCTGGAGAATCTTAGCTGTAGACACCAGGATTGTCCCCTGCCAATCTTCCACCTTTGGGGTCTGCGGAAATCACACACCGATACAGATGTATTGTCCTTGAAAAGATACATTTAAATTAACTATTTTCAGTATTATCTACAGGTGTTTCTTTGGTAAGTGTTCATGTGGCCAGGCAAACCTGCTGCTCATACAAAATTGCACAGTCTCCGTACATCCATATCTGAAAGATCTTGTGATGTCACATTTTTTCTGAGAAGGTTTGTAAGTGTACAAATGGTATCCTGTATTGTTTGTGGGGGAGTGAAGGGTGCTGTTAGTGCAGTCTTTGATTTGTGCCCATGCTAACTACTCAAATGTTGTTCTATTTCTTTGGCTTGTCCTTTTTTTATCTGAAAAAAACTGGTCACCCTGTAGGCCAAGGCTGCCCATTTGTCTGGTGGTTTAGTTAAACAAACACATTTAATTGCAGGGTCAGATGGTTCAATGATTCTAGTGCCTATCAGTAAATACTTAACATAGCACTATGCCTTGTGCAAATAATGTTTCTTTCTACAGTTTAACATCCTCAGATTACATTCGAAATCAAAAAGCCTCCTCCCACTATTTTCCTAAAATCTTGCATAAAAAATTGACCTTGACTTCCGATTTCTTTTATTCAAATAACCCTCTCCTTATCTTCCATCCAATGCATACCTTTTCCTTCGGAGTATAGTGTATTCTAAGTCACAGACCTGTTTGTCTTAATCTCGATTATATCTCAGCTAATCACACCTCATTTCATAGATCCTCTCCTACTTTTAAACAATATCTCTGAAAACTAACAATACCTATTCCCCACTAGCCTATTCTTCATCCCACCACTCATTTGTATTAACTCACATAACCCCAACAATGATCACATGTAACTCATATTAATTTAACCTTCCACAAAGAAATTGTAGCAAATGCATGGAATGACTTCATTGAGAGCACAAGACTAATCTCAATAACTAACAATAACCAAAAAAACAATGGATTGGCCTTTAACACTGGGTTCTGGACGTAGCTTGTTACTCACCGTAAAGTGCTTCAGTGCTTTATCAGGGGTCTAAGCGCTATATAAGTGCAATTATAATACAATCAATGTGATCTAAATAGCATATCTTATTCAAGAAATGCCATACTTCTTTAAGTATTCCAGGACTCATTAATATGTTTCTATCCTGCTTCCACCGGCCCACAACATCCAATTGGATATCACTACTACTACGGAATAACAACTTCTACTCACATGTATTAGGTGCTAACAGTAAATGGGCCAGTTTATTCAAGACCCATCTTGGAGAAACGCTTCCACTGCCATGACCTCTTATTCAGGAGCTGCATGCTCAGGCTTAAGTCAAAAAGTCAAAAAGCTATTACTCTGAAGAGCTCTATATTGATCTCCGCTGCTAAAAGACTGCATTTTTCGACACCCAGTGACTGGTGTCATAACTAAAATATGATATTTCATTCAGATGCCATCAGCATTTGCTAGGACAGCTCTCTGAGTGAAAAGAAATTTGGTGCCCTTGCTGCTTCTGGTAAATAAAATGAGACAGCACAGGCCTCTTTTTTGTTCACAGGTCAGTGCCTGGCTCATTACTCCAGAGAAGAGGAATGACAGGTCTCAAACACCTTTGCGCCTCTCCAAACCCACCTGAATCACTTCCATTTTAGCTCTGTCATGCTGGTGCCAATTTGTTTGTTTGGGGAGGAAGGGGCGAGCTCAGACAAGAGTGAAGTGGTGGTCTTCAGGAAAGACGTCTCTCCATGGGACTCCACCTATTGCCCTACAGACCTTAGCCTCACACCCAGCCTATAAGCAAGACACCTAGGAATCATTATAGACAACAAACTGGACAAAGCTGCCCAAGTCAACGCAGTTGCCTCTTCCTGTGTCAACACACCAAGGATGCTGAAGAAAATCTTCAAGTGGCTAGCAGACAACACGAGGAAAATGATCGCCCAAGCCCTCATCACCAGTAGACTGGACTATGGGAACACTCTGTACTCAGGGATAACCAACCAGCTCACATGCAGACTTCACAACATCCAGATCACAGCAGCCAGACTAGTCCTCAACCTCCAACTTTGATCCCAAATCACAACACACCTTAGAGAACTCCACTGGCTCCTGATACACAAGTGTGCACATTTCAAACTCCTCACCCACATGTACAAAGCACTCTACAACACAGGGCCTGCCTACTTCAACAGCCGCATTCATTTCCACCAACCTTTCAGACACCTCCACTCTGCTAGACTCTCACTAGCACACACTCCATGCATACACAAAAGTACAACAGGGGGTTGCGCCTTCCTATACCCTGGCTCTTGAAGTCTGGAACGACCTCCCACAGCATATCAGAGCATCGTCCTCTCTCCTTGACTTTCATAAGAAGCTGAAGACCTAGTGTTTCAGGTTAGCCCTCCGGGGCTCGCCTCACACACTGGCTACAAGCACCTGGATACCCTCACGGGTGATTAGCATGCTATAAAACAATGTTAACATAACATAACAGGGGTTATTGGTGTGTGGCAGCAGGGGGTGAGATGGAGAAGGGAGTACAAGGAAGGGAATTGATGGGTTATTTAAAACAGCGCTTTAAGGATGTTATGAATGTTTCAAAGCACTTTAAGTGAATCCCTGGAGACAGGTGAGAGGGATGATATTTGCATGACCTGAAATTAAGATGACTCCATGTACCCCTATGACGTTTGGAGCCTAGTACCTGGGCTCCATTCGCCATGCCAAAATGCCAGCTCTTGCTGCTATGTTTCTCATTCTTAGCAAATGTCTTTCTGTGATAATTGTTAGTCCGTCCATCAAAAGACGCCAAAGTTTCTTAGGCAACTTTGACATAAAGCAAAACACCAAGACCCAGCATACCTGGGATTGATAAAGACCACCCTTAAGACATTGGGCCAGATGACAGAAGCAAACATGGTGAATTCCCAGATAAGGCTTAGTAATCAATGCAGATTATCTCAGATATTGTCCGAGCCATCACAAGGTAGGCTCTTCAGGGACCTATACTACTGCTGCATCTATAAATAGATTTTTAAATATATCCTACACTGTTTCTTAATAATGTGGCAGCTAACAATAGCCACCACTTGGTCTCGTCAGATTTAGAAGCTGCCATGTTTTATTTTCTTGTGGAATTATTTTTTTTGTACTTGGAAAGAAGTGCCCGTATTGGCTCTCCATAAAACTTTTGACCCAGGCCCCATAAAAAAACACTGCTATTCTGAAACTTGAAAGTTCTTTTAGAGGCTAGGGGTGAGAGAAGTTTACAATGTTGGTTTTGTGAAGTCTTTTTTAAATCTTTGCCAGCTTCATGAAATTAACAACGTTTTTAATTCTAAAAAAGCATGGTGAAAAGTTCTACTGCAGATCTTTTTCTGGCTGACAATTTCACCCTCGGGCATGTTGTGGGACCATGGAGAAGAATATTGGTGGATTGTCTCTTGCCTGCTGCTGTCAGCTCTGTTTTTAAGCTTTTATATTGAATATGTGAAGACCAGTCTATGGACAAGCAGGAATTAGCAGCAAATCCTGATTTGTGAGTAAATAAAAAGCGCAATAACTGTACCAACAACAATTGCGACATGCTCTCCCGCCCTAAATGCACAGCTACTCCAGAGTAGCTTTTGTTGTGCATTAGGGAGGAAAATGCCATTGGAAATGTTTATAATTGTTTGCAAATTTCCGACTTTGGGAGTGTTGATAACGTTCGCAGAGGCCATCCCCTGTCCATTCCTTCGTAACGGGGACCTATGTTGTATTTGAAACTTGGATAAACAAATTATAATCTTGGCTTCCCCCCACCCCGACCAGGTTGTGTGACCCAAGGAAAATCACATTGCCTTCCAGTAACACGCCTGTAAATATCGACAAGTACCAGCTTGAAGGGCTATACTAAACGATGTACCTTGCATGGGCATCAATTGTAACTGTACTATTATTTCTGGGCAAACTTGCATGTTTTGCACCAAAACCCCTCCCTTCCTATATACAGCACAAAGGCTGGTTAAATCCCACTATGACAGAGGACCTGCCTTGCAAACAATAGTTGGTAAGTGGCTTATATTTCTTTTTTCCCCTTTTTTTTTGCTCAGCCACAGCCCAAAGTGACTGCTCAGATACTGTAGATCACTTTTGAGTGCCTAAGCTATTGATTGAATGACCGAGGTTTAACAATAATTTAAAGTGACTAAATCTAGATATACAAAACAGATTTTTGGTCATAAACGCTCCAATTCGACGTTTGCAGCCAGAAAAAGTCTTTTAGTAATGTTTTGAACACATTTTAGTAGTCGCTAACTTTAACTTTGCCAATGCAAACTCTCAAATAAACTAAAAAACTATAAACTTTTCTTTTTGAATACAGACGTGTTAATTTTATTGAAAGGCAATCAATGCCATGGTTGCCTGTTGAGATGGCTTCCAGGTTGCTATTTGTGACTCCCTCATTAATATTCATGAGGTAGTGTTACATCAAGCCTGCCCTGTGTTTCCGCGTGCTTGCATGCACGTGCGTGTTTATTCTATGTTGTTCTTTGAATACCTTGTCTCATGGCACGATCTAGATGTTCTACTATAGAGCATCAGATTGGGCCGTTGAGCCAAGGTAAGCAAGGTAGGCAGTTGCTTGGAGCCTCCCGGTGCGAGAAGACATGTAGCCGGTGGTGCTTCCTTTTACTTTGAATAAATCTCCATTTTCCACATTCTTCGCATCAGTCTCTACTTGACAATTTGGCGATGAGTTTGACGAACTACAGGAAGCACCATCTACGGAATTTTTTTCCCCATGTTTAGAGGATTTTTTTTTTTTTTCACGAAGTTTACTTTTCTTGCTTCAAAACTCGGAATTTTGCTGCACAGCCGTTTTTTTTTTCTTTTCAGTGGTTTTGGATTTGCCATCATTAATTATTCAAGAGCGGATTCAGGTTTTCAACCTTGGTATCGGACATTTGTTCTGGAGTTGCTTCTCATTGCTCTGACGGTTACAGAAGACTTCCCTGAGTGAAGATTTCTTTTCGTTAACTTTAACAACATCTTGAGAGTCTTTCTTTCCTGGAGCACATCCTACAGAAGCAACATGTTGTTTGTTACCATTTAAAAGGCTTTGGCGTTCCACTTACCGGCGTTTCTCCTGGCATTCCAATTGCCGATTCCTAAGCGCCATTCTTCAAGTGGAATTTCTTCTCCGGAACAGTATCTGATGTCTATGACGTTACCACGTTTGGTAACCAACGTTTTACAGGTCATCGCGCACAAGCTAATTCACGCTGCGCATGTGCAAGCTCAAGTCTCCATGGCAACGTCTTAACGAGACAGGATTCACCGTTTTTTTATTACCTGCTATTTACGTTTGAGTTTCTTCGTACTTCGTTCTGCTTTACCTCATCGAAGAAGATTTTTCTTCTCATCTTCGCATCCATTCAAGTCACAGGAAAAAATTACTCTGGTTGATTTACGGATCTTAACTTGCTTTATTTCCTACACAGGGTGAAGTATGGACTATATATTTTTTTTTTTAACAGCGAACAATTCTTTGTTTTTCTGGATTTAACCCTTATACTTTCATACAATATTTTTTTTTTTGCTTCATTGTATTCAATATGTGTGCTCAAGGTTATACGTTATCTCCACCACAATGTTTCTGGTCGGCGGGCAGTACACCTTGTATGCCTTGGGTTGAATGGAAAGCATATTTTTTAAATTACATTGAAACATTAGATACTAATGGCAAAATGAAGGCTGCTGAGAAAAAAGGCATTTTTTTACACTCTTTGGGACCGGAAGGTCTCAAAGCGTTTAATCAATTGCCTAGAACAGAAGGTGAAGGTGATAGAAATATTTTTGAAAAAGCAATTTCAGATTTTGATCGCTATTGTTCCCCCAAAGTGTGCATAGGTATTTCGAGATATAAATTTTTTCAAAGAAAACAACTTACTGATGAACCTGTTGACAATTATGTCTCTGCTCTTAAAACTTTATCTCTTGATTGTAAGTTTGGTACGTTACAAGAAGAATTGATTAGAGACCAGGTAGTTATGCATGTCAATAATTCCACCATTCAGGAGAGATTATGGGTCAATGGTGACGCCGATCTTGAAAGCATTTTAGCCATTGTGAGGAAGTCAGAAATGTCGTGCAGAAGTGCCAAACAGGTCAAGGGTAATGATATTAATTGCAATAAGGAAACTGTTGCAAAAATTAATACTAAACATTCAAGCAAAAAGGAAGATCTCAAAAAGAAAAAACAAATTTACACTTCGAAAAGTTATATTGATGATAACAAAGAGAATTGGAGATGTTTTAGATGCAATAGTAAGTCACATTTAGCCAATTATAAACTTTGCCCTGCAATTAAACAAAAATGTTCAAATTGTGGTGTCATTGGACATTTTGCTACAGCTTGCAGAAGGAACAGAAATAACAAAGTTAAATGTATTGATCATTGTGACGATAGTGAGGAAGAAGAAGACAACAATGGTTCTAGCAGTAATTCTTTTGTGCTTAATATCAAAGATTCTGACCTCACCATTCTCAACATTGATAATACTTTGGTTAAAAAAAAACCTGTATGTGATATGACTATCGGAGGTGTGAAGATTCATATGTACGCTGATTCAGGTTCTCCATATTCCATTGTTAATGAGTCCGTGTGGAAATCTCAATTTGCAGGAAGGTTAGGTGATAATCTAGAAAAGACTGATATCAATCCTGAAGGTTATTCTGGCGAGAGAATTGAGATTCTTGGTTTCAGAGCTCTTATTTTCAGATTCAAAAATCGCCAATGCACTGCCAAATTATATGTTTCTAAAAAAGGTCCATCAGTGCTTAGTTGGTTTGAACAAGGTAAACTTGACATTATTCTAAACCCTAATAGTTCTGATCCCGTAATGGTTATTGACGCACAAAATGGCATTAGCAGCATAATGTTAAAAAAATTCCAAGTGTGTTTAAAACAGAAATAGGCAAATTAGTAAATTTCAAACATGAAATACGCTTAAAGGATGGCGCATGTCCCAAGATTCACAAGGCACGCAACATTCCCATAGCAGTACGTGAAGTAGTTAAAAAAGAACTTGAATCACTTGTTAAAGAAGGCATTATTGAAAGGATTGAATCCTCTGAATGGGTTTCTCCCATAGTGGTAGCCAGACGTGCCAACGGCAAGATTAGACTATGCATTGACCTGCGCCATCTTAACAACAATATAGTTATAGATCAATTTCCTTTACCTCGTATCTCTGAAATGTTGGCAACTGTTGGTGGCTCAAAATTTTTCTCCACTGTAGACCTATCTGCGGCTTACCATCAAATAGAGTTACATGAAAAGAGCAAAGATTTTACTGCATTTATCACCCCTTTTGGGTGTTTTAGGTACAATAGAATGCCTTTTGGATTAGCGTCCGCAGCAGCCATTTTTCAGCGTGTCATGCAGGACATTTTAAACAATTGCAAAAATGCTGTCTGTTTTCAAGATGACATATTAGTTTTTGGGAGTGATGAACAAGAACACATTTCAGCGCTAGAAAATGTTCTTTGAGCCCTAAGTAACCATGGTTTGACTATCAAGCATTCAAAGTGCAAATTTGGAATGCATTCCGTAACTTACCTGGGTCATGAATTGTGTGAAGAAGGTATAAAACCTAAATCTGACTTAGTTGAGGCTATTCAGGCTGCACCTCATCCCAAGTCCAAAGATGATATTAGATCCTTTTTAGGATTAACTGAATTTTACTCAAAGTACATTTCTAATTTCTCCTGTCGCACATTTAACATTAGACAATTGGTAAAGAATAAAAACAGCTTTGTGTGGTCAAGTGATTGTGAAGTTGAATTTCTAGATGTAAAGAAAGCTATTTGTGCAGCCACTGCTCTTTCTTGTTTTGACCCTTCTCTTATGTGCATCATCACCACTGATGCAAGTTCTAAGGGTTTAGGAGCCGTACTAGCGCAGAAATCTGAATCTGGGAAAGAATGCATCGTTGCGCATGCCTCCAGAGCACTTACGCCAGCAGAAGAAAAATATTCCACCATAGAGAGGGAAACTTTAGCATGCGTTTGGGCTCTGGAACACTTTAGAGCTTTTGTCTGGGGTAAAGAGTGTTTAATTAGAAGTGATCACAAGCCTTTAGTACGTTTACTTACTACTGAAGGAATGTTAAAAGCTTCTGCACGTATTGCGCGCATGTCTATGCGCCTACAAGATTTTATTTACACCATTGTTTATGTCCCTGGTAAAGAAAATGTCACTGCTGATTTTCTGTCCAGAATGCCTTTATCTATCAAAGAAGATCTTTACAATGAATGGGATGATTTTCAAAATTGCATTAGTACATGATGAGGGCTCTATGCCTATTGAGCAAGCTGTATGATGCAAGGAATTTGATAATGATGATCTTTTAAAAAAAGTAGAAAGCTACATTTTATATGGATGGCCCAACAAAAAGAATATTGATTCAGAGCTCAGAAGTTTCTGGGAAATTAGGAATGAACTATCGTGCGTAGATAATGTACTCAAAAGAGGGGACCGTGCTGTTCCTCCTAGCAAATTAAGACGTTCTATAGTTTTGCATGGCCATGAGGGTCATAGTGGTATAGTAAGGACGAAACAAACAATGAAAAATGGTTTTTGGTGGCCAGGTATGGACATGTTTATTGAACGTATTGTGAGAAATTGTGTCACCTGTGCCAATTCAGATAAGTCACTTGTTACCCTCAAACCTAATATGGGAGACCATATAATTCCTGACAATCCATGGAACACTATTGCTATGGACATTATGGGGCCTGTAGGTTCTAACTCTAAATTCATTCTGGCAGCCATAGATGTTTTCTCAAGATGGCCAGTAATCAAAATTGTTGAAAAAATTGATACTGATTCTGTTTTAACCTTTTTTAGACGAAACGTTCACTGAAGAAGGTTTACCTGTGCACCTTATCACCGATAATGGTGTCCAGTTTTTATCCAACAAAGCCAAAGAATATTTCAAGAGAGTTGGTGTAATTCATTGTACTACTTCCTTGTATAACCCCAGTGGTAATGGCGTTATTGAAAGATTCAATAGAGTTCTCAAGGGTGCCATACAATCTGCTGGGGTAGACAATGATAAATGGGAGTTACAAATTTTCAAAACTGTATGGATGTACAGAACTACCATGAATGTTATGACTGGTTGTTCTCCTTTTGAAATCATGAGAGGTAGACTTCCTAGGACCAAGTGCAATCCTTCATGGTTATCTCCTTCCACTTCATCTAACTTAGATTTAAAAGCTGTTAAAGAGAAAATTGCTCAGACTCATGCCATCAATAAGGAGTATTTTGATAATAAAAAGGGTTCTAAACAGGACCCCATTGTCAAGGTTGGGATGCTTGTTAAAGTTAAAAAAAACCTGGAAAATTAAAAAAGGTGAGAGTCAATTTATGGGTCCTTTTGAGATTAAAGAAGTCCTAAAAAACTCCGTGAGATTATCCGACAACAAAGTTTGGAGTTTGAGTAGAATTGCTATTCTCAAAGCTGACAAAGATGTGTATAAAGGAACTAATGATTGCACAAATGACAAACTTAATACCCCTGAATCTAATTGTTTTGATACTTTTGATGATGAAATTGTAGTTGAAAGTCATGCTTCTGTTCCAAGTGTTAGCAACATCCCAGACAATATCGTTAGTAATGAGGATTTTGGTAAACGCTCAAGGAAAAAACCAATTTGGATGTCTGACTTTGTTTCGTTCATCAGAAATCAATTTGTAAAATAATTTAATGTGTTTTTTTTCTGTTCATTAAAGGGGGAAGGTGTGTTACATCAAGCCTGCCCTGTGTTCCCGCGTGCTTGCACGCACGTGCGTGTTTATTCTATGTTGTTCTTTGAATACCTTGTCTCATGGCACGATCTAGATGTTCTACTATAGAGCATCAGATTGGGCCGTTGAGCCAAGGTAAGCAAGGTAGGCAGTTGCTTGGAGCCTCCCGGTGCGAGAAGACATGTAGCCGGTGGTGCTTCCTTTTACTTTGAATAAATCTCCATTTTCCACATTCTTCGCATCAGTCTCTACTTGACAGGTAGGTCAAATTGTGACACACTATCTGTCATGTTCCCCGCTTTGAACCCTGTCCTACCCTTTCCACTCGTCTAAATCGATCGCTCCCCCCGCAGTAAACATTCGTCAAGGCTCGGAAAACTACAACTCCCAGGAGCCTCGGCGAAGGCACGTTGCCGTCAGTGGGAGAGCGGAAACAAACAAAAGTGCATCCGCTTCCCTGCGGCACCGCCGATTATTCTGAGTGGCAGTGCGGGCGCCGAGAGAGACGCATCGTTGGGCTGCTTTTTGGGATCCGGTAAGGGTGCAGTTGCACCACTAGTTTCAAGTCGGATTCATTACTGTGGCTATTGCTCCCAGAGAGTTGAGACTACTCCTTCGGGGTAGTGAACGCTATCGTTGGTAGCCTTCGCTTGCTCTGCTATATACTAGCGCGTGGTGTCCATCCCTGTTGGTGAGACACACGTTTGTGGTCTTGTGCGGGTGGAAGGTATACCGGCGCTCCCGTATTAAGTTTTGACTGGTTACTTTGATACTTGTCCTGTTGGCGAGCCTCCCTGGTCAGAGGGGCTCATGCAGGGCAAGCAACTAAACTACTCATAGTCATTACTCCCTCCATTGGCGAATTTGCCTTCCGTGAATTCATGCGGAGAGGAGTGACAGGCTGCATCATTACTTGAGGAAAGGCTAAAACCATACAGTTCTTTGGTGATACAAGGCACAGATACTTGCGATACGTGTCTTGCACAAGAACATTTTGAGTGTACGTCATTTGTGTTCATCCTTGTCCTATTCTTTACTCTTTTTGGCTAAACTTCTGGAAGACAAGCATGTTTCTATGGGAGATACGAATCATTTCCAAGGCATGGTGAAAATAAATGCGTTGGATTTAACTGATATTCTCTGTTACGTGCGCCTCCCTGAGATAAAGAGGGGATTTATTTCATGTGTGTTCACATTTGGAAATATAAGGCATTTATTTTATATAATTATTTTCAATGCTTTTGCCTTAAATACTAACGGGATTGTGGAAGAGTGATTCTCCTCAGCCTCTTGCAACATCTGTGAAGCGAGGCGCAATTCCATGTGTGTGTTAAGAACCCATAGACATATCTAACTAGAGTGATTCTTATTTTACCAATAGAGTCAATTACATTTAGAAACTCTTGTTTATGTTTCCTTTGTGTTTCCAATAGTGTTATTATACTTGTGTTCTGTCAAGAGTGTCCAAGGATTTAATACTGACTTGATCTCCAAGGGATACGATACTCCTTTTGGGCTCAACTGAACAGTCATATTTTTTTTCTTTACAGGTAGTTATTCTAGATATAGCTATGGTGAATGTAGTCTAGAGAGGATATACCTAAGTACTCATAGTCCCTCTGTTTCTTTTTCTCCCTGTCATTTCAGACTTCTTCCCCGCTGTCCCCACCCTTTCCTTCCTTCGCTTGATCGCTTCACTGATCTGTGCTATAAAAGCAAGCAGACTTGGAGCTATCGAGAGGTGGACCATTTTTGAGCATCGTTCCGATCCTGAGGAGTTGGTGATACGACACTATCATTCAGATTATCAAGAACTGACTTATTAGTACAAAGGTAGGTTCTTAAAATCTTTACTGGTCTCAAAATACCAGTCGCTATTTGCAACCAGTATTCTGTGACCAGATTTTTCTAAAATTTGAGTCACCAATGATATACTTTGTTTGTCACAGTTGCTCTTCGGAAGGTGGGCCCTGTACCTTTGAAAGCTAACAGCACTGAAAGCTTTTGTATATATCATTATGTTACTCCAAGCAAAGACCCACAGATGTAGATGTTTTGTTAGAGTTTAAATGTGCTAAAAGTGGTCTCTCCAGGCCAGATTCAAAAAGCTATTTACGCCTGTAGGCTTAGCTCATTTTTGTTAGTGCATAACAACTGTTGACTTATTGAGAAGTTGGTTTTACACTTTTAAAACAAATTACTGACATAGAGATTTTCATGTGAGTAAATTTACTCCTAGGTGTGGGCAATGAGCACTGACGTCCCCAGGAGAGTCAGTGCATGGGTCCTGTTCCCCAGTTACATTTGCCCTGGCCCCCCTGCTTACTCCTTGTGGCCCAACACAGCTATTGAATGTGCCGGGGGGGGGGTTGACAGAGAAAAAAACAGATCTGTACCTTGTCACTCACACACTTTACGATTGCCCTTTGTAGGTGGCCCAATGGTTATTTCATTGGCCCAGTGTGTGCCCCCCTAATATTCACTTCTAGAGTTGCCACTGGCAATGATCCCTGAAACCTTGAGAGCACTCACTGACATACTTGTTTGTGGTTAAAACATACTTGTTTTGTCCGTATTCAAAAACATTATCTTGATCAGTTTCCACCCTGGAAATGGTGGTCAGAGATTTACTCCATCAACGCAGCAATAAATCTCTTTCCACAACTGCAACATGATGGAGATGTCCCCGAAATTGGATGGTCAGAGGAGAAGAGGATTATGCATGGTAAAAATATATTCCCTATGGGTAAAATAGAAAAAAACATGAACAAATATACACATGCGAAAATGGAATTCATAAAATGACTTCATGAGTACTCTTGGAACAACTGTAGTTGTCACACCTTACCAGGAGTGTTCTTGGAACCTTTGAGAATTAAAAGAAATCATCATTCTGTGAATAAGGATGAAAACCCAGAACCCCATGTGGCTATAACACTTATGACTGCGTAAGAACAGCTAGATGTGCAGATAAATCCATAGTCATAAATGGGTCCTCTCATGGCTGAGTCATTGGGAGTGTGCAATGCATGTGTGGTGAATCTCTCGTTATGAGAAAACCCTATTTCCCATTGGAGAAGTAACCCTGTTATCAACCCCATCTTGAATTATGAGGTCTGCGGAGTCACCACCTATCTCTTAAATTATCACAAAGATTTTGGCAATTGACAGCAGGGTTAATGGTGGCAATAGAGGAATCATAGGGGGAAATCTGACCCAGGGTTATTTCCAGACAAATACGGCTGGCATTGGAGAGGCTTATAGGTAAAATTGAGCGGCAAACTCCTTGACAAATGTGTGAGTACAGAAGTTGTCATCCTCCAGTCAGACCATGAAGCCATAATACACCCAAATTGGGGTTCCTTTATGCATCCTTTGTGGGGGGTCGGAAATTTCTTTCACCACATGAGCTTGAATAGGTCAGTGTCTTATAAGGGATCCCCCAAAAGCCCTGACGCATGCCCCTGACCAGACAGGTTGACTCTTTAGTGGATGAAAGGGTCATTGTATTCACAATCATCCATGATACTATACCTCTTGTACAAACAAATAATAGTAATTCCTTTAGATTTACCGTAAGGTATTTTTACAACCACTTGAATCCTACTATTGTCCAGCAAAAGCTTTATCTCAAGAACTCACTTTCAGTAAGGTTGAGTCCGCTGTGGAAGTACCATCTTACCATGGTGGGATGAGGTTGTAGAGGATGAAGTATGCTATAATATGTGGATGAGGCTTCATCATCCAACAAAATTTGATTACTAGCATATCCTAGATGCTAGGTAAATGCCAAAGTAGGACAGTTTCCCCACTTCCACCGTATCTATTGTGCTTCCTCGTTTGCATTTGGAGGGTTAATTGTGGGTATACCTCTGAGTATCTTCCAGTGTTAAGATACCTGGATTATTTCTTACCATGGTAATTCCTCATTACTCAGGAGATACTCAGGGTTCAATCCAGAATCCCCAATAATTACAGAACCCAGGAATTTATTGGAACCCTGCCCTGGTTTTGTTAACTTTGGGGATGCGAAATTAGCACCTCATTGTCCAGGGACCTCATAAAGAGGCCCAAAGTCATCCATTTTTTGGTACTCAGGAACATTTACAATAACTTTCTCACACATAATTCAATTCTAAACTTATCCCTTAATTAAGTAGGTGATGGTGGTGGTGTAAGAGTGGGATCGTACCACTAGCACCCCTGTCTTTAGAGAACATAGGTGAAGGGATTCGTTCACATAAAAAAATATATATATGAAAGAAAAAAGGGAAATTTAAGAATTCTCCAAGTACACATTTTCAATAGCCCTATGGCTGCAGGAAAGCTGTGAAAATGATCAATGTCACTGCCATATGCCTGGGAAATGTCCAAAAGGTTTATGAGTAGGTCTTTTTGTGAAGCACATATGACTTTTTCCATGAATCAGGTGCTTTATGTTAAAGAATTATAGGTATTTATACAGAGATCTATATGCATTTTTGAGAGCTCCCATTTTAAGAAATTGTGTTTTGATGCCCAGTGTGCTAAAGGGCCTAACTCAAACTTCAGTGACTAAAATGACCAGTTTATGAATGTAAAATCACATTCCTGATCACAGACTCAAGGTTAGTGGAATTTTAATTCTGCAAGGTGGTCTTAGAAGCACATAATTCTGCTACAATGGCAAATGTGCTCCATTCTTTCTTTTAAGGATGGGATTGGTTGCTCATGTTAGAGGGTAGTGCACACTGAAATAGTAGGTGAACACAATCATACGTTTGGGCGTTTCCCTTGCCTCTTGCTAGTAGCTTACCAAGGTGGAAATGCATGTAAATTTGCTCCTGTCAAAGATAGTAGGAAATTTCATTACAAGACCGGAAGTTACCATTACGCATTAATCCTTTGAATGCTACTCCAAGCAGCAATTTAATGAGCATAACATCATAAACAAAAACAATCTATAATAGAACATTCACAATATGTAAATGGTCCATGCACGCTATCATTTTCCACTTTGAAATGCTGCTCCTCACTTAGATAAGTAGCACTTTATTTTACTTCCCTGTTTATACCCTTATTGGTATTATAAAGCTGTTTGATAGATCCAATTTATGGAAATGACCTTTCTGTCCATTTATAACCTTTCCTTTAGTTTCTTGTAATTGGTGTTGTTTTTCACTAGCTTTTTAATAGTACTGTTAACTTAATGGTGCCTGTGGCCACTTAAAGTGTTCTATCTCTTTAAATTGAGCACTTACTAGCTCTTTCCCCTTTCTGACGCTCGCTATTTCAGCGCTATTGGTATGAAGGCAGGTCGGATTTGACCTTTGTTGCGGCTGCTTTGGTTATGATATAGGCTCCGTTGCGGCCTCCGCCCGTGTCTTGCTTGAGCGGCCCCTGTAGGCTTCAAGTGCCCCCCTTCATCCTCCCTTCAGCGTTCTCTGACACCGCGCTGCTTCTCCAAGCGGCCAGGCAGATGCGGGGCATTCAAGTATTCACACCATTACTGCCGAAGCCTGCCAGACGCGTCTTGGCCTCTGGCACTTCAGGCAGAACTCGTCGATTAAAGGAATGCATTGGGCAATGGCGTGAAGCCAACCCAACGCGAGATTTGGGTGCCATCTTGCTTTGGACATAGTCCCATTACAATATATTAGTTTCAAGCTGCCGTTTTTCGAGATCTGTAACATGTCACAGTGACAGTTGACAGTTACCTTATCTCTATTGAGCAGCTGAGCAGTTTGTAACCCTTTAGGTGGAGAGTTGTTTTATTGGTTTTCTTATCTCCTTGAGGTTAGATTGATAATTTAGTCCTCGTTATCGATCTCTAATTTACCAATATGTCGGACAAAGACAATATCCTGATATCCCCAAAGAAAACATTAACGAGGAGATCTTCAAAAACCTTATTCCACATGAGATACGGAGTTGTGTGCAGGAGACCATTGATAAGGTCATGCAAAAAAGATAGAATAAGAGGAGTTCGGACAACGAATATTGGACACTATCAGAGGGCAACTCTGATAATCGAGATGAGAGAGGCAAGAAAAAAAGAAGACTAAGTACATTGAAAAAGGGCACATACCCTTAAAAACAGTGGGAGGTCCTAACACCTCAAAAGGGAACAGTGCCCCATGCGGGATATTACTTAAGAAGAGAGGTGTCCTATGCGGTACGCAAGAAATGGGAGCCCTGAGCGGCACGCAAGAGATGGACACTCAAGAAATTGAGTTTGTGAAGGATAAACATCAGAGAGATGATGAGGAATCATATGATGAATACATGCTTGACCTCCAACAGGAGGACGATGGAGTTGATGACCTCTTTGTTGAGGATGTTATTCCTTCCACTTACAAGGACAGTGTAAGGAATCTCTTGGGAGAAGAAATGCTCACGCCCCATAATGTTAAACACCCTAGCAGTGCGGAATGGTGGCCCTTAGAACATGTGGCCAATTTTATCGATAGGTGGATTAGGATTCCACTTGAGAAGGAGGCGAGGAATGTGCTTAAAGCTGAATGCTCTAGGCCAGCCATTCATGATAAAGTCTGCCTCATTCTGAATCTAGATCCCGAACTAATCACCTTTCTATTCAAGATGGGCAGGGACCCCAGGAAGGGACTAGAAAGATCCCTCAAACAATGCCAGGACCGGCTCCTGGATGTGGTTGGCCCATTGGCAAGAATTATTAATATGTCTGAAGAGGCACACATTAAGGGTCTTCCTTTGGACCTAGACCTCCTGAGAAGTTGGAGCCAGTGCGCTATGGTTCTTCTGGGAAACGCTAATGCAGGGCTTCACGCCGAAAGATGTAGGGGGGTCCTGATGAAGATAAACTCCAAAATAGGAGATTTAGCTGGCAAAGAAGCCACAGAGAATCTGAAGGGCCTGTTATTCGATGAAGACATTATCAAAAGCCTGGGTAAATACATGGCTACCTTTACAACCCTCGAAAAAGCTCAGAACAATTGGCGCACAGCCTTCAGTGGAGGTGTTTTTGGCAAGGCTGACAGAAGGCAACTTTCTGCCTGCTGCGGTTTCCAGGGGTCCCAATTCACTAGTTTTATGCAACGAGACTATGGTAGAAGCTATCAAGCCGGTGCAGCCCCTTCCTTCTGCCCCCAAAGAGGCTGCTATCAGCGAGCAAGAGACAGTAAGCCCCGAGACCAGGGCACCTCCAGGTGCCTGTGTGAGTACAGCAACTTTTTCTTCTTCTTTACGGGGAAGAGGAGGAGGTAGCCTAAAGTATTTTACCCACAAGTGGGAAACTACTTCTCAAGACCCATGGGTTTTAGAAACTGTCCAAGGTTTCAGAATAGATTTCACAGAAACACCCTTTTTATATGCCCCTCCAAGGGAGTTGATTTTGAATTCAGACCAACAGAAGGTAGTAGACGAAGAGATAAAGTCTATGTTGATGAAAGGGACTATTGTAGAGGTGAGAAAGGACAACAGAGTTTTTGTAAGTATTCTCTTCCTGGTAGAAAAAAAGGACAAGTGGTGAAGACCTGTTATAAACTTTAGGGATGTAAACAGATGCCTGGTGTACAGACATTTCAAGATGGAAGGGATCCATTTCCTAAGAGACATGTTGCTGAAGAACGACTGGTTGGTAAAGTTGGACCTGAAGGATGCTTACTTTACAATCCCCATGGCAAAGAACTGCCAGCCTTACCTTCAATTCACCTGGCAGAATCGACTTTACCAATTTTGTTCCCTTCCGTTTGGCCTATCCTCAGCACCACGGTGCTTCACCAAGGTGATGAGGGCAGTAGCTTCCTGAGCGAGAAAGGTATTTGTATGATCATTTGCCTAGATGAAATTCAGATTATGACCCAAGGTCAGACTCAAATCCTAAAAGATTTGGGTATGGTCAAAACCCTACTGGAAAGGCTGGGGTTTATTGAGAACAAGGAGAAAACCTTTATTGAGAACAAGTTTCAAGTTTCAAGTTTACTTTATTTTGCATAGTTACCAAAAACCATTGCAATACATTTTTAAAAAGAATGTTCAGTAAAATTACATCAACCATTGCCACCCTTTTCTTTGCGGAATATGTCATAAAATTAATATTGTATAGTAATAAAATCAGTAAAAATTGAGAACAAGGAGAAACTCATTCTTGTTCCTTCACACACTCTAGAGTTTTTAGGCTTCATAATAGACACAGTCTACATGGTTTTGCTATTGCCCATAAAGAAAGTGGCCAAGATAAGGAAAGAAATATGCTATGTACTCAAAAAGGAGTTTTTGACTCTAAGGGAATTAGCGAGACTAATAGGTCTATTATCCTCTTCAATTCAGGCGGTATTCCCTGGTTCATAACACTACATGCATTACAAAGAGTAAAGGCAAGAGCCCTCCGGGCAGGCTTATCGTATGGAGTCCTTGTGTGCTTCTCCCCCTCCCCCATGTTGCTGACTCCTTCATATGTTGCTTTTCCCCTCCTGCTCCCACCCAGCTTTATTTTTATTTTATCCTATCGCCCACCCCCCGTTGCTTCCCTTTCAACCACTCTTCTATTGTGGTCTCCTTCTTTTTTATTTGAAATGTTTTTGGAGGGCACAGTACGAATTGCTTCTGACCTCTCCACCCTACAAAAAAGCTTTTGTGCTACTACTGTTTCATTTTTTATTTGCTGATCCTGCATGTATCGCTAAATACAAATAATTGGTGCCTGCATCATTTCACAGGTGCGTGCATGTGTGGTGATGCATGTGTGCGCATACGTCATCACGCATACACATAGGAAATGACACGGTCGCTGCCTGCAGTGTCATTGCGCCTTTTCTTCGTCTTTCTGTTGACTAATACTGCAGAGCATCAGCAAAGAAAAACCTTTTTGTCGATGCTCTACACATCGCCAAAAAGCACTGGTAAAGCTAATAAGTTGCAAATTTGAGATCTATTGGGTTTGTCAATTTTTGCTGTAGTTGACAATTGTAATCTGTCAGCTCAACACCTGCCATATGCGTGATTTTTAGCCAGTCCTTGGTTTTCAGCCAAAGTGCATGCCCACTCGGACAACTATTCACATACTTCTGAAAGGAAAAGCCAAACTATGAGACTCAACATATTAGACCCATTTAATTCCAACATGTGCAGTTAACTCCTGTTCCTACACATATTGTAAGTATGAGTTGTGGCTATTTTATCATACCCGGTAAATACCGGGTGCAATAAAATCTGCATCCATACATTTCTGCAGGTCAAACCCGTCGATATTTACTGGGTTTAAATAAAAAATGCTGGAACAAGCAGATTTTGGGGCAGACGGCACCAAAATCTGCAGGTTCTTTTTAATAGGTGAAAAATACTGCACTCAATAAATTCTGAAACACCTGTGTGTCGGATTTTAATGCTGCGATAATTATCACATAGAAAACTGTGCCACCGGTAATGAGGGCCTCAGTGCTGTCTGTCAGACGAACCAAAAAAAGACAAAATAGGCTGAAAGTCACCCCAGGACACTGAATGACGTGGTTTGTTCTTTGAACAGAGGTTCCTAGCAGGGCCAGACTGGCCATAGCAGGCATCGGGCGTTTCCCCAGGAGGCTTGAAGGGTGGGGGGCGGTTTTGTAGCGATGGGGGCCGGTTTTGTTACTGGGGGCCGGTTTTGCAGCAGTAACAAAAGCAGCAGTGCTGGGGGCCAGTTTTGTTAAGCAGCAGCGCTTCACACTTGCACCCTCGCCCCCCCAACCCCTCTGGGGCCCGGTTCGAATAAAATTGCCAGGGCTGATTTGTGTTCTCAGTCCGGCCCTGGTTCCTAGTGGCTCCATGCCATGTGTGACACCTTCAGTCAGACCTGGCTTTTTAGCCACCAACACATTGCATTCTGGGAACCTTTTCATCCAACAACTCTTTGCAGCAGCTGCCACAATAGAGCCAGTACAGTTTACTGCTCCCCTTAAGTCTAAAGAAATAAAACATAAAATTACATTGCTGAAATCTTTGTGCTCCTTGTCATTCACGGGCTCAAAAGCTGTCAGAGACCATTAAGTCTTTCATCCTTTAAAGTGTGATTCAATGACCCATTTCGAGTTGGGCAGTAAGCGCTAACAAATTATTAATATCATTATTTCAAGCACAACGGAAGCTTAATGGATTTCCGGTGTACCATGTTACTCAAATGTTGTAATACTTGATGGAGAGATTTTACATCTGCAATAAAATGACATGTTTGTGAGAGCACCAGCAGGGACACAATCAAGCTTCAGATTCTCAGGGGCCCAGAGGGCCTCTTTGTCTCCACACATTGTGGAGAGCATTTGCTTTTGACTTCTGAGTCTGACCTTCACCTGCCCCTCCTCTTTTAACTGGGCAATAGGATGGAGCCCGTGGGAAAAGGAAGTCAAGCTGTAATGAGAGTAGCAACTCAGACAGAGACAAAGTCTCCCTTCCTTTCCAACCCCCCCTTCCCAGCTGGATTCCCACACAGCCGGCCTCGCCCTCCATTTGTAAAGGTGACTCCAGGATGCGTCCTGGACTCTCGAGCCAGCCTGGTTCCTGAGTGTAAGCAGTCTGTAAAACAGCTCCAAAGTCCCGGCTGTGCAGAAACTTGACCAACAATGTGTGATCCTTGGCGAATCACTGAGGTCCGAGTTTTTCAAGGTTTTGCATCACCTTTGTGCTATGCCAGGGTGCGCAAGGGCGACGCAAAACCTAAATGAGATTTATCAAGCCACGCAAGGCCACCTTGCGTGGCCCTTCGTGGCTTGATAAATCTAGAGGTACGCAAGGCTGTACAAATGGCAGTGCAGTGCAACATGACGCAAGGGAGCCTGCGTTCGTGCTATACAGCCAAAAGTGCACCAGCACTAGCAAAAGACAGGAATGCGCCGTATAATGGTAAATACTGCGAATTCCTGCACTTTCCCTTTCAAGTATCACAGTGCAGCACGTGGATTGCTGCGTTGGATTGCATGAAAACGTGAAAAATATGAGCCTAAATTTCTTTCTCCCTGTGCCTCGATGACTTTCAGCTAAATTTGGGAACAATTGCAAAGTGGCTGAAAAAAGTGCTACATTATGACTATAGATCAGGAGTAAGTGCTACATTATGACTATAGATCAGGAGTAAGTGCTACATTATGACTAGAGATCAGGAGTAAGTGCTACATTATGACTAGAGATCAAGAGTAAGTGCTACATTATGACTAGAGATCAGGAGTAAGTGCTACATTATGACTAGAGATCAGGAGTAAGTGCTACATTATGACTAGAGATCAGGAGTAAGTGCTACATTATGACTAGAGATCAGGAGTAAATGCTACATTATGACTAGAGATCAGGAGTAAATGCTACATTATGACTAGAGATCAGGAGTAAATGCTACATTATGACTAGAGATCAGGAGTAAGTGCTACATTATGACTAGAGATGCTATATTATAACTATAAATCAGGAGTAAGTGCTACATTATAACTATAAATTCCAGTTATCTTGTACCTTGGCCTTAGAGGCTGAACGAAATAATGTAGCACTTACTCATGATTTATAGTCATAATGTAGCAGTTACTCCTGATCACGATGTGCTAATACCGGGGCCAGGATTAACAAATTCCAACCTCAATGTCAACATCACATTTCAGGCATTACTAGTTAAAGGCCCCCAAATGGAGGTTAACTTGCCGTCGTGAGGTCCTTTACTGCACACAGATTTTCAGTTTGGGGAACTTAGCCGTAGACATTTTCCGCCTGCGAATTGTCATCGACCTGCATGTGGTTTTAAAGTGGGTGGAAATGCACCTGGTAAAATTGGGCATGGATGGTGTCCTTGTAATCGGTAACTTCAGGTGCAATATCTTCACACTACTCAGGAATGACTAGGGTAATATCCCCCAGGAATGCCTCTCTAGACTCAGAATGAGGACCAACAGCTTTGGAGAGAATTTAGTTTCAGTGAGGTGCTGTATACATCTTTTCTACAATTTTACAATTATTATATTATTTTAAATGGAAATAGTCTCTAGTAAATACACTTAGCTCATGGTCCTGGGCATGTCCTATGAGTTCAGCTTTGAATAGCTATTTGGCCAAAGTTCTGCAAAAATTCATATATTAGCCTCCGTCAAATACTTCTATATTTACTTACGGAAAGTTAAATAGCAAAATTTAGAGTTAATTCAATTTCTGATTCGTATTAAAATATTCATTTCAAAATAAAGAATTATATAGATTTGTTATCATGTCGCCTAGATACTTTAACTGTGCAATGTGTGCACATGATAATAAGACAAAGGCAGAAACGGACAACATTTTGTGCTTAAAACGTATTCATAAGGTTTGGAAGTTTAGCTCCATATTTTGCTTCTATGGAATATTTAACAAACGATTCAGCGAAACATCAAACTCTTCCATTTGGTACAGGACTGTTTTATATTACATATATGGCCCTATAATGAATTACCCATAACCTGGGCCAATGAAATTATGCTATTCTGTGGCCTCTGCATAAGTATTGATTTGCTGCATTTGCCAAATAAGCCATCTTTTCTGCCTAGTTTGCAGATTTTGCCCAAAAACCTTTTGGGGCATATTTATGAAATTGTGGCGCAGCAAGATACCTTGCTACACTGCACTGTGTAACTGGGAAAGGGAAGGAATGTGCTGTATTTAAGGTATACGGCGCATTCCTGACTTTTCCCCCTGTGCTGGCGCACAATGAGCTGCCTAGCGCCAAAAGAGGCACCTTTGCACCATGGTGCAAGGGTGTCTGCATTGCATGCAGGATTGTTTTTGTGCAGGAAGGGACACCTTCCGGGACAAAAACAATCCTGAGAGGCATATTTCTCTTTCTATGTGTGCTGCAGAATGCAGCACACGTTAAAAGAGGAAGTAATGAGGAGAAATAAAGATATTTCTCCTTGTTACATCTCTCCTGGGAGTTGTATCTTTTTGGCGCATTCCCAGGTTTACAAGGTCTTAAAAATCTGGGATTGCATAAAAAACCATGGGAGTTGCATGGAAGCACCCCATGCACCGCCTATGGAACGGCTTTCCAGGGCAAAGTAATCCAGCGCAGCGATTTCTGCCACGTTGCGTTACTCCAGAGTTTTGGAGCCACGCAAAGCATCATTATATGAGAAGCAGTGCAGGAGGGAGGGCTTAAGGGCCAGTGGAAAAGGAAAGGAATGCGAATTCTTAGGGCGTACTTAAAATCCAGTATTTTGTCAAATAACCGTTTTAAGACCTTCAAAACAGAGACAAGAGTGTGTATGTCTGTGTGCGTGTTTTTGTCTGGGTGTTTTAAAATCCAAAAATCCCAAGTAAAATTCGACAGACACCATACCATACCTGACTGAAAGCTCCTATACCCAACTATTTGTTAAATAATATACTTATTAGGGAAGTGTAACACCCCAAACACCCCCCCAAAGCTACGTCCCTGAGGATAATAGTGTAGCTGGGTGCCTAAATAGTTGTAAAGTATCAGCAAAATCACCAGAAATTCCCAACCCCATCAGCCCAAGCCTTACAACTTCCATGTCTTGAGCTTTAGGATAACGAACTGAGGGTTGAATAGCAGTGGCCATCTGAGAGGAGATGTGGAGAGATGCCAATCTGGAACCACAGCTAGGTGTTGGAGCAATGAAAACCACACCCTACACATCCAAAAGGCACAATCAGAGTGACTGGTGTAATCTTCTGCTGGGTTTTCAGAAGAACCATCAAGAGTAGGAGAAAAAGGGAAGGCTTAATAGGCCCTTCAGCCAGGGAAAGATGAAGCACCCACTTCCCAAGCATGCTTTGACTTGCCCCTGCAGTAAAAGGGACATTGACATTCTCTTTGAATGCAAAAAGGTCTAGCCAGAGAAGTCCCCACTGTTTTATATTTGCATTATTATAAAGAGCAAGCATGACCCAAGGGCATTAAATTACTTTACATGAGAACCAGATGTTACATATTTTTTCAAGCTTGGGGATGTTAAGTGATTTGCCTGGAATCACAGAACTTTGAGCCAAGACTGAGATTCACACCTAGTTATCCTGACCTGGTTCACTAGTTCCAAAGTTGGCAGCTCTAGCTGCAAGGCCTCGTTTCCTCCCATTATTGCACTAGAATTTTGAATAACCTTGGATGAAGAAAATTGGCCCTGGACTAGGGGAACACTCTGCTAAGAGTATTCTCTTGAATTGGTGGCCTCTCTGAAGAATGAGGAGCACTTGAGTCTCTTCCCATAGCACCATTGAGGTGGCCATGAGAGCCAAGAAAAGAGATGTTTAGTCCTCTTGGCAGTTTTTATAGCATTGGGCCATTTGATTTTCCATTCAGACTATAAGCTCCTGATTCTTGAGCCAAATGCCATGTGTTCCTTCCAATTTGAGCCATGTTGGCCTGCAGCTTTAACCACAGATGATCAGCTGCTCTCTTTCCCCCCAAAATATCTGTTAGATGACACCTCAAATGGAGTGCTCTATCCTACGGAAGAAGCATCTTCCTTATGCTGGTGTCAAACTGAACCCCTATGAAACCCAAATGTTGAGGTGGAACAAGGCAAGACTTCTTTTGATTGCTAATCCAACAAGACTCCTGCAGCATGGAACACAGCAGAGCAGTGTGCAACTGAGTCAACAGAAGGGGTGAACCATGAATCATTCAGACATTCAAATTAGGGTACAGAAGACCTGATTCTCTATAACACTGCCTGGAAAATAGGCTATCTAGACCCCTTGTCACTAACAACTTTGTCAATACGCCAACCTGAGATGGAAAGCCAGTTGGACTGCAACCACTCCACAACTCACTGAGTAGTTCTTGAGTAAGATGCTTTTCAGGTAGCGATCAGTTATATAAAATATCATAGCGATAAAAAGCGGAATACAAAACTGCTTTCATGATAGAAAGCATGCTCAAAAACACTAGGAAACAATGGGGCCATTTCAAAGATTTATTTCTAAAAATCATATCCTAGTGCACACAATGTCAATTGTACGTGTAATAAAAACGAACAGAATAGTAGCTACAAACTTTACGAGCAATGTAAACTTCAGAAAGTATCCCAACATGTTGGCTTTTTAATTTTTTATCAATCTCATGCTCATAACTTTAGCTTACTAAGCTAACTCATGATTAAAAGATAACTTAATTTGAGTTTCAAAGATGGTTCCCACTTGCATACCTGTTTTGAACAATGAAGTTTGTGTTCAATACAATAGCATAGTCCACTATTCTCCTGTTCACTAGGAGCAAGGCTGACAACCCCAGCAAGTGAAGGCTGAAAGTGCCTCCCGCTAGACTTCATGAAAACTATGTGAAGTGATTCTGTATGGCCTGTCTCTTCTCAGTCCTGGCACAAAGGTCCTCTTCAGCTCTTAACTCTCTGTTCCTAATTTCTATAATATTATCTAGTTATTGCTGAATATTTTAGAATAAAAAAATTAGTAGAAAGTGGCTTGATGCTCTTTGCCTCATTTTCATTCCGTGAGCCTGTGCTCTTTGAACAATAATAATAAACTAGGAATTAAATTATCATATTTCATGTAACCTTGGGGGCGTGGCTTAGCTGGCTGCAAGATGGCCGCACCTTGAGTGGGCTCTGCCGGCCAAGCCGTTCAATCCGCCACGATCCTGCGGACTCCGATGGAGCTGACCCTCCACCCCATGCCATTCTTACTCCCTGCATCCGGGGGCACCGATTGATCCCCAGCGGGCGCCCGCCTTCGGCACCACATCGAGTTCTGCTGCCGCCCCCCGGGCGCGGCTGCCAGGCCTACCTGACGGCGCGCGGCTGGCGGCTGCGCCGGGCTGCTATGGAGCTGAGGGACTGCCTGCATCGCCCCGCTGAGACCGGGTTGCCCTGCTGACGACCGTCTGCTGCCCAGCTGACTCTCCATCCCGGTAGGTCGCGCTGCTGTTGGGGCGATCCGCGGCTGGGTTGGGAGCGCGCGAGCTGTACCGCGGGGCCCGGGCCTCTCCTCCTGCTGTCGAGTGCCACCTGGCACCCTAAGAGCCCATCGCCTCCCCCTGCCTCATTTGGGCCCCGCGACGTGGGCAGCGCGCTCCCCGCGTTTCCCCGCTGCCTTCGCTCCCGCGGGCACGGGCCTACCGCTGTGATCCTGCGGATCTGCCGTGCTGGTTGGAGGCTACACGGCGGCCCTCCTGTTTACTGCGGAGTGAGAGGCCTGCCATTGCCGCCTTGCTCGCCAGGATCTCCACACCGGCGCCTACCCGCCTCCAGGGCTCGCCGACCTGATTTGCGGCCTTGTTCGCCTGCCTTCTCCTGGAATTCACCGCTTGTGGGGTCCGGGGCTGCACGCCTACATCTCTCGCGGGCCACTGCGCATGGTGGTGCTCGCCGGCCCTCCTCAGCTTCTTCATCAACGGAGGGCACTCCTATTGCTTTGGTGCCTGGATCGGCGCTGGCCTCTGGGGGGACCCTATCCTTGCCGGCCTACGACGTGGGGTAGCCTCTCCCTCGCCTCACCTTCCTGCCTCCGGCCCCACCCCACTTCTCCACCCGGGGTGCTGCCGGTGCCTGCTTCCGCCATTTCGAGCTCCAACTCCACTCGTGTGGTCTAGCATTTCAACGCTTCCTACCTAGATCTGCACGACTGCCTTGGGGCCTGGACAGACGCTGCTATTCTGCGCTGGCCCTGACCTCGCTGGCCTGAGTCGCCGGTCAGCGCCCTTCCTGCATCAGCCTCTCTCTTGGGGCCTGTGCCTGCCGCTCCGTTCAGTACGCCACCAACAGTCACAACTCCTCTCACTGTCTCCTACCTCTCCCTAAGCTGCCTCTCCGCATCTAGATCCTCGGTGGTTCCGGTGGTGTGCTTGTGTCAGGACGACGGCCCGGTCATGGGGAAGGCCGACCCCAAGCAACCCAAGCTGGCCTTCGACCAGCGCAGGCAAATGCGACAAGATGGGGCGGCCTTCGACACGGGTGAGCCTGCCGCCCAGACTGATGCTGGCCTGACCCGAGAAGACGACCTCAAAGCCATCATGTTAGATGTGAAAGCTACCGTAACTGGTATCGCCACTCAACTCGACCAACTGTCCGCCCGTCTGGACACTGTCAAAGCCCGGGTTGACACGCACGATGCACAGCTGACTCACGTGGAGGCGAGAGTGTCTGATGTTGAGGACACCGCAAGTCGAGACCACCATAAACTACTCCAAATGGACAAAGTTCTAGAACTGATTAAGAACAAGAATGAGGATTTGGAGGTGCGCTCCCGTAGGAGCAACCTCCGTATTACAGGTGTGCCCGAATCCTCAAACATCTCCAAAATGGAGGACTTTGTGGAGCAACTCATTTGGGACCTATTTGGCGATGTTCTATCCCCTGTCTTCATTGTTGAGCGTGCCCACCGCTCTCTGGGTCCTCGCCCCGCTCCTGGCTTGCCTGCTCGTCCAATAATCGCCAAACTGTTAAATCTTAGGGACCGTGATGCAATTCTCCGCGCAGCCAGAGAGAAGGGTGAAATTCGTCATCAGGGGAACTCTCTTGCCTTTTATCCTGATTATACGATGGCGGTGCAGGCTGCCCATCGCGAGTTCCTCCCGGCCAAGCGACTGCTTCAGAAACAGGACGTCTCATATTCCTTGGCATACCCGGCTAAGCTGCGAGTCAAACAAGGCTCCCAAGTGCACGTCTTCACAGAGCCGAAGGCGGCCCTGGCCTATGTGAAAAAACTAGACAAGCCACAACGATCTACACCACCCAGTTCCCAGGCGGCTGCCGATGGCGATTTAAGTGACAATGACTGATTATTGCCCCTACTATTGGGTTCTTTTTGTTCGAGCTTTCTGACATGATGTTATCTGCCCTGGCTAGATTACCACCTGCTCCTGTAGCCGCGCTTGTTCCCACTCTTATTTGTTGCTCTCATGTTTGCTGGTCACTGGGCCCAGGGGTTTTTCTTGGCAAGGGGTGACCTGCTGTTCCTAACGTAATGGCCCTGCCTTTACCTCTCCCTCACACAGCAGACACTGGCCCCCAATCTTGGCTTCCCGATTCCATATTTGCTTCCATGTGATGCGCCCCCGGCGCGAGGGCGCTTCGCCGCCCTCCTTTGTTTTGTATTGATGTCCGCGATAATTTGCGGCTTGGCCACCCTGTCCTTGTGGCAGGGGTGTACACCGGGCGGAACCATGCCTCCACGGGATGACTCCCTACCTTGTCTCTGATCTTCCCCTTCCCAGTTGGGGCTTCTTTGGGCGGGTAGGGGTGGCACCTCAACCTATTTGGGGGGTTGGTGTGGGTGGTGGGGGGAAGGGTTTACTGGGCTTGTTGCCTCCTCCTCGAGGCTGGTTGTTTGTTTTGTAACATGTTGTATGCTACATCAGATTCTGCACCGCATATCTCTTCTCAAATGCTCGTGGTTCCCATTGCACATCTGTCCCCATCCGTCACTCACTACCCTGGTGCCGCAGTATGACGGACACCACCCTCTGGACTTGGAATGTTAGGGGACTTAATGACCATCGTAAGGCCCGCCTGGTACACGCCCACCTCATCCGTCACAAGGTAGACATTTGTTTTCTTCAGGAGACCCACCTGCTGCCCGCCACCTCCTCCAGGCTTCTCTCTAAATATTGGGGCGAAATTCACTCTTCCTTTTATTCCAGCTACTCTCGCGGAGTATCCATCCTACTGCGCAGAGGGCTTCCCTGGCACACTTCTCAGGTCATTGCGGACGCGGGGGGGCGCTTTGTCATCCTGCACGGCACTCTCCTTGCCCAACCTCTAATCCTTGCAGCGATATATGGTCCCAACAACCCCGAGTTTTTCACGCAGGTGTGGCAACACATCTCCTCCCTGGGCCCTGCCACCCTGCTTTGGGGGGGCGACTTTAATACTGCACCTTCTGCCGCCCTTGATCGCTCCAGATCCCATGCTCTGCACCCACGCGCGACTTCTCTCCTGCACTCTATACTAACTGACAATTCCCAGCTCGATGCGTGGTGACATACCCGCCCAGGAGCTCACGAGGGCACGTGTGTGACGGGCTCGCGGGCTGCTGGTCCCATTTGGACCTCTGGATTACCACTCGGGACGCCTTCACGTGGGTCACCTCCGTGGAGCACATGGCGCGCACCCTCTCTGACCACACTCCCGTGCGCCTCAGCATACAACTCCCGCACGCCCCGCGGCGCATGTTCGCCTGGCGGCTGCCCCCCAATGCACTCCGGGATTCGGTGTTTTGCGACGAGATCCAAACGACAATTACAAATTATTTTGACCTCAACGCTGGCTCCGTCGATTCCCCTTCCACGCTCTGGGAGGGTTTCAAGGCGGTGATCCGGGGCGAATGCATCTCCAAGCAATCGGGCGTACTGCGCTCTATTCGTGGTGCTCTTGAGCGGTTGGAGGGGGAGATCAAGGCTCTGGACTCCATGCAATCTCTGGACCCTATCCCCGACACCCTGGCGCAGCTCAGGGGTAAACTCACTGATTTCAATGACGAGGCCAATAGAGAGCTCTCATTTCTGGGCAGGGAGGCGAAGGCGCGTCGCTTCGGTGAGGGGGATCGTCCTGGCAAGACTCTTGCCAATCTCCTACGGCAGCCTCATGCCGCCTCCTATATCACCGCGCTCCAGGATGGAGGCCCGGAACGAACGACCTCTCCCAAGGAGGTGGTGGCCAGATTCACCGCCTTCTACTCTCAACTCTACACCGCTGGGGTTGCACCCCCGCGCGACATCCTTGATCAATACTTCGATACTCTTCAGCTCCTCTGGCTGGGTGACAGCCACCGGGAATACCTCGACGAGCCTTTCTCCAAGGAGGACATTCTGGCTGCTATCAGTGGCCTACCAGGCGACAAAGCTCCCGGCTCCGACGGTCTGCCCGCGTCCTTTTATAAGACTTTCGCACCCCTCCTGGTTCCACACCTCGCCGCTATGTACAACAAATCTTTGAGTGCGGCCATTTTCCTCCTTCGCTCCGCGAGGCCCTGCTCACCCTCCTCCTGAAGCGGATAAGCCCCCCGAACTCCGTGACTCCTATCGCCCTCTGTCTCTCATTAACACCAATAACAAAATCTTTGCTAAATTGCTGGCCTCCCGTCTTCTCCCTCTCATGCCCCTGATAGCTCACCCAGATCAGTCCGGCTTCATCCCCGGCCGCGCCACCTCGCACAACCTCCGGACTATATTCACCGTCTTCCATCAAATTAACCCCGCTCTCCCGGCTGTGGCTGCCCTCCTGGATGCCACCAAAGCTTTCGATACTCTTGAGTGGCCCTTCCACTTTTACCTTCTCCCTCGCTTAGGCTTTAGCCTGGTTTGTCTGCGCAAGCTCCAGCTCCTTTACACTCTCCCCACTGCTCGCCTTCGGATCAACGGTAAGATCACGGAGCCCATCCCCGTCGCAAGGGGCACTAGGCAAGGGTGCCCACTTTCACCCATGTTATTCGCTATTGCTATGGAGCCCCTTGCCGCCAGGCTCAGGCAACACCACACCCAGTGGGGTCTCGGCTTCGCGGCTCGTGCCTTGGTCGTCTCCATGTATGCAGACGATGTCACACTCTACGTCCGCAATCCCCAGGAGAATCTCGGCCCCATGGTCCGAGAGGTGGTGTGCTTCGGGGGTCTGTCTGGCATCCAGGTCAACTGGGGTAAGTCCGTTCTTTTTCCTCTCACGGATGCCACTGTCCCCTTTACTCCGGACTACCCGTTTGTTTGGGCGTCGGGACCCACTAGATATCTGAGCATTTGGCTCAGCAGGGATGTGGACGAACTTTGGAAGGCGAATTTCGGCCGGGCAGTGGACTGGTTGGAGACCAAGATTCACCTCTGGCGACGATTGCCCCTGTCCCTGGTGGGACGCATCGCCATCGCCAAGATGGTGGTACTTCCGAAGTTTCTGTACTTATTCTTGAACATCCCCATCCCTCTCACGGCTCACTTTTTTCGCAGACTCCGCTCACTTATAATCACTCTTGTCCGGGCCGGGCGCCAGCCCAGAATCGCATACAACATTCTCACACTGCCCTTATCGCGTGGGAGACTGGGTGCCCCAGACTTTAAACTATACACCCTCAGAGCCCAAGCCAGCTTCCTTCACTTCTGGTTGCACCCAACGCCTTTTCAACCTCACATTGCGGTGGAGACTGACCTCGCTCCCCCCTGGCCGCTCCTGACTGCTCTCTTTGCCCCTGTAAAACCCCTGCGTGGCGAAATAGACACAGTTGAGACCCTGCACTGGGCCTGGGTCGGACTCAGGAGGTACTCTGGCTCTAGCATGCTCTCCGCTAATGCCATGCCCATCGCACACAGCCCGGCATTCCCCCCTCTGCAGACAGCCGGAATGGTTAAGCGCGCAGCTTGCCTGGGGCTAGTCACGGTGTCGGACCTTTATCCTGATAATACCTTCTTTACCCTTGCTGCCGAATCCGGCCCCATGGACACGCTGCTGTATTACCAACTTAGAGCGTCCTGCAGGGAGATTACCCCACATTTCCTCAGCCTCCCCCTTCGATGGCTGCCCTTGACTTCGCTTACACATCCAGCTCCCCCCACAAGCTAGTCACCAGGATTTACCCCCTCACGCTGGCGGCGTCCCGACTACTGCTGACCGCACTGCCTGGAGTGAGGACTTGAGCGCCGATCTCTCTCAGGAGGTCTGGCTGTACTGTTGCAATCAGACCAAACGCCTGTCCCCCAATTACTGCCTGCGCCTCATACACTTTAAATACCTGCACAGATTATACCGCTCTCCTGTCATGCTGCACAAAATGGGCCTCATTCCCAGCGACAGATGCCTGCGATGCTCCGCTCCCGCTACCGACTTTTCCCACCTAGCCTGATTCTGCCCAAAGGTCTCTGCCTACTGGCGCGATGTGTGCGCCGCCATCACCGAGATCACCTCCGCGACTGTCGCGCCAGACCCACTGCTCTGCCTCTTAGGCTTTGTGAAATACTGCCCAGTTGCCTCCCGCAAGCTGATCGCCATGCTGCTCGTTCTTGCACGGCGTAGGGTCTCCATGTAATGTACCGGGCTGCTTATGCATGATTGTCCCTACAGTGTATGTAACAGATGTGGTTTTCCTCACTGATTGCGGACCTTCCGCCTGAATATATTGTAACATGTTGTGCAACTTTCTCAATAAAGGTTTTTTTTAAATTTAAAAAAATATTTCATGTAACCTTGCTCACAACTCAGCAACTATTATTTTAGAACAGAGAGGAGAATGCAACTCAGATTAAATACTTTGAATATATTTTAAATGAATTGAATAATACGCGGCAAAGGGAAATGACAAGCAGGCATGCTACATTTGTCACTTGTGTCTAAATCGTTAACATATGTAGCCTACAAAGGGGGACACCTAGAAAAGAAAAACATGATAATTGTAACAGAATGCCCTTTGCAAAACTCTGGGATATAGAAATAGGTGTACTGTGATAAGGAAGTATGTATCTACAGGTTGACGGCTATCATACAGCCCCTTGGAGGCATTGTGTGAAAAATTAAGTTCTTTGATAGGCAGAAAGATCAGTTGGGTTTAGGAACCTGCAAAAAGTTAAAAACACGCCTGGTCCCCATTAGTCCTGAAGTATTGGACCAACTGCTTCTTTCTTTAAACTTTGAGGTGCAGAGATTGTGGAAATTTCTATGAAGGTTTTCTCCATTGTGCTATAGAGTGAAGAACATGTAAAATCGTAACCAACTTTACACCTTCAGCCGCTTGTTTTATAAGCTCCTCGATTTCTGGCTAAAACATTTTCGACGCATGAAAGGAAGCTTCAGTAGAGATGTTCTCTAAGCTGTGTCCCCCTTCCACAAATGCATTCCAGATTTGTCTGCAAAGTCGCAGATTTGAGGGCCATCAGTAACAAAACCAGAAGTCAGTTCTCTTTCCACCATTTCATTTAGCAAGACAAAGTCTCACCCCTTCTCCATTGCTTGGGCCAAAAAATGGAAACCCTTCAGCAATAATTGAGCTGTATGTGCAGCATAAGCCTCTCAACCTAATGCAACCATGGATAAAGAATAAACCCCTTTTTTACCCCACTTTTTATCATAGAATCAGTGGGAAGAGCATGTTCTGAAGCAACATTAGCATGCCCTGATAACTTGGGAAGAGGAAATCCACCTTTAAAGTGTCAGGAAAATTCTAATAAAAAGTTTGCAACAGATACAATTTTTGCAAGAACCTGGGCACTGCAAGCTTCTCTGGCTTCACCCATTGTTGCAAAATGAAATCATTTATTCTGGGCAAAATAAGAAGGAAATTGGCAACAGTAAGTCAATACATACAGTAAGCATCTTCCACACAATGAAACACACAGAGGCCAAAGGCTGCAGCACCTCACTAAATCCCAGTTTGACCTCAATATGAGAGCCAATATCCTGAAAAAAAATCTCTGTCTATATATTTTCCCAACATTTATCACTCGAGATCTCCTCTTGGGACGGGATCAGTTTCTTATATATTGTCAGGTGCAGAGCCATCCTCCAGATGAGAACCTGAGAGATCTGCTGTCAACAACGGCATTGATTGTGACCTCAATAATGCCCTTCACCTGATCCTTAGTGAAGAGAGAGGTAAAACTCTGGTATCATGAGCCTGAGGTCTGACTAGTCCAGGTGAGTGAACTGGAGGCTGCTGAGGAGGTGCAGAGAAGAGAACCCATGACGCTGAATGCTCATTGTGGCGATTATTTTTCTAGGAAGAGAATGATTGAGATATTTTCCTCTCAGGAGAAATCAAAGAAGAGAAGGCATTTCAAGATTTCTGAATGCCTGGCCAGAGCTGACCCATATATACAGCAGTAAGAAGCACAGAAACTGAACCAGCATCACACAGTAGCTTGTGCCGTACCTCCTTCTCGCAGTGCAGAGAAGAACATCAACATTTACCCTCCATATGCAGAGGCAGTTTGAAGGTTGGATTCCCCTTGGGTGACCTTCCCTTTGCGGAGCCCTATGGTGTCACCTTTGACTCAGACGCAATCCAAGATTTAGGGTTGGCCTCCATACACCCAGCAGTACATAGTAAGGTAGATGGCAGGGAGTGGAGGAGGTGGGATCAGAAATCTGTGTACCGGCCCAGCAAGTTGACTTACAGAGGCACACACAGCAGCCAGAAAGAAATTACTTCAGGCACCCCTTATTGCAAGTGGCAATAGCAGTCATCAACTTGAAACTTGTAAAGAGGAGAAAAAAAAAACATGATTACAAATAGTAACCACTTACCTCAGATGCCTACCAGTCCCACATTTGACAGGAAGAGCAAAAGAACAGTAAGTGCTACTGTGGAGAGGGCATTAAGTAAGCTTTCCTTAAGGGACACTTGCATATTTATGAAATTGTATTACATTTATTGGCTTGCCAGTACCTCTCCATGCAAGGATGAGACCTCCTTCTTTAGGACTTTGATGAGCAAGAGTGATGAAGAAGCAGTGGATGCTTCAATTCCTCAATGGTGGTCGTAAGTCTTCTTGAAGGCTTGGGCCATATTTATAGAAAAGTGGTGCAGTGCAGCAAGTCACCTTGCTGTACTGCATCACGAGGAAAGGGCAGGAATGCACTGTATTTAAGGCAATGTGTGCCTTCCCCTGCACTGGCGCACTATTGGCTGCCTAGCGTCAACGTAGGCACCCTTACACCATGGTGCAAGGGTGCCTGTGTTGCATGCAGGTTTGTTTTTGTGTAGGAAGGGACACCTTCCTGCACAAAAACAATCCTGAGAGCTTTTTCCTCTTTCTATGTTTGCTGCAAAATGCAGCACACATAGATAGAGAAAAAACCAAGGAGAAATAAAGATATTTCTCTTCGTTACGCCTCCCCAGGTGTATCTTTTTGGCACATTCCCAGGTTTACCTGTTCTTGTAAATCTGGGAATGCATCAAAATCCATTGGTGTTGTGTGGAAACACCCACGCAACACTCATGGAAACGCCTCCCTGGCGCAGAGTAACGCAATACAGCGATTTGCGCTGTGTTACATGCCTCAAGATTTATGAAGCCACACAGGGCCATGAAAGGTGGCCTTGCGTGGCTTCATAAATCTCATTTTTCATTTGCATTGCTCTTGCACCACATTGCGTGCGGCAAGAGCGACACAAAAGGGCTGATAAATATACCCCACATAAATATTCCACAGGGTGTCCAGCGAGGTGCTTGCTTGCTCATACCATTTGTTCTATTTCTATAGGTCCAGGACCACAACAGAGAGGTGGTGACTCACTCACCTCATAGAATGCACAGCACTTCATGTTGTTATGTTAGCTCAGCACTAAGGAGCATATTTATGACTTTAGGGGTGCAGGGCAGTGCAGCGAGTCACCTTGCTGCGCTGCCCTGCGTCACAGAGAAAGGGCAGGGATGCGCTATATTTATCCAATACGGCGTATTCCTGCCCTTTTCCCTTGCGCTGGGACAGTTTTGGCAGCTTTGCGCCAACACAGGCATCCTTGCACCATGGTGCAAGGGAGTCTGTGTTGTAGGCAGGATTGTTTTTGTGCAGGAAGAGGCACTTTCCTGCACATAAATAATCCTGAGAGTCTTTTTCCTCTTTCTAACAGCACACATGGAAAGAGGAAAAAACTAGGAGAAATAAAGTTATTTCTCCTTGTTACGCCTCACCTGGGGAGGCGTATCTTTTTGGCGTATTCCCAGGTCTACAAGGTCTTGTAAATCTGGGAATGCGTCAAAAACCATGGGAGTTGTGTGAGAACTCCCATGCAATGCCCATGGAGCACCTACCCAGGGCAGAGTAACTCAGCGATTTGCACTGCATTGCTTTACTCAAGAGTTTTGGAGTCACTCAAAGCCATGCAATAATGTGACTTAAAGTTTGCAACGCTCTTGCACCAAGTTGCGTGGTGCAAGAGTGACGCAAACCGGGTCATAAATATGGCCCTAAGGCTCAGTATTAATTTGTTTTCTTTAAGAGGCTTCAAATTCTATACTTTTGGCGTTAACGTTTGGTAAATGTTGTTGCTTGTGTGCATTTAATTGTTTTATATTTTATTTCGTGTTTCTCTTGTTTTACCTGTATATACACTACAAAGCGTTAATGCTTTTGGGCATAAGAATGGTTTAAATAAATAAAACACATGTTGTCATAATCTATAACCCATATATTTTTTCAGGGTCCCGCCCAACTACAGACACATTTTTTAACATTTCTATATTGTGTAAGCCTAGACACGTCATTTGTCAATCCTCCAAAAACGTCAGGAGAGCTAACTCAAACCAAACCTCTTGCCGTACATTTTCTGTGAGTCACTGCTGTAAACGTCTTCCATTGGTTATTCCTTGTCTTGGACATCTGGGTGCATGCATGCAGCACAGAGACTTTAAACGTGCCTTCATTGTCTTATCAGATGTGTTTGTTTTTGTTCCTGGCTATACACCAAAAGAACTGTAAACCCTGTTGTAGTTAAGAATTTCTTTAGAGGTCTTATGAAGCTCCTTAGACGTGTTCTAAACAACCGGTAAAAGCAACTTTGGAGCAATTCTACATATTACTGTCATTAATAGTAACATTCCCATCTTTCATCTCTCACCAATTCAAGTCATGTCCCTAAAGTACCTAGGGCTGAGAAGTGGCAAACTGATAGACTTCATACAAAATGTGGGACAGATATCCTACTGTACGGCCTGGTTTCATGTCAGAACATCGAATTCTAAATATCATGGCGTAGAGAGAGCGATATATCGTAACCTGAATATTGACTACAAAAATGTCATGAAGGTAATAAAACTCTCTCTTTCTTTCCTCTTTCTCTACACACACACACACACATACATGTTAATTTTTTTTATTTTTTTTACAGAGTGGAGATAGCCGCTCCATAATTATAGATTATAGTTAGGATTCTCAGCCATAGAAATTTCACTGATTTTTGACCATTAATAATTTTGCACCTGTTTTACAAATCTCCACGATACATTGCAGGCCTATAGCTTTTTCTACATTGGCAGATGATGCAAAGCTTCACTGTGATTGGTCATGGGGTGCAAAAAAAAGGGAGTTCAAAAAGCATTTTTCCACCAATGCATTGTCCATAAACTTTATACTCAAGCATAGTGGACAAACGCAAAGTCGGATTTCCACAAAATTTGGCAGGATTATAGATTATGGTGTGCAGATGATCCTTTTTGGTAGTACAGGTAAGTAGGTAAGTATTTTTTAAATTATAGGCTATTTAATCTAAGGGCCTGATTTAGATCTCGGCGGACGAGTTACTCCGTCACAACGGTGAGGGATATCCCATCCGCCAGAATATAATTCAGATAGGATATAATGGGATTTATATTTTGGTGGGCGGGATATCCGTCACCGTTGTGATGGAGTAACCCGTTTGCCGAGATCTAAATCAGGCCCTAAGTGATATCTGAGGCCATGGTAGTTTCATGAAATTTTGCAGTATTTCGTGAAAGTACTGCGGTACATGGTGATGACAAGGCATTATGTGATTGGCTAATGACTGTGTTTACAAAAAGTTAAAAGCATCCATGTTGTTTTAAGTACACTTTGGCTGTGTTCTGGGCTAGGGCCTTAGATATAGGTAAGTGTTAGGTTTTATATAATTTCCCTACATATTGCCACTTTAATAAATTGGTAATAAATAGGGAAAAATATTTAAAGTTTTCTATGTATTTAAAAAGAAAAATTACGGAGTACCGCAATACTTCCTACAAAAAAAACTTCAAGAAAATTAAATATGTAAAAAAATTGCAAACACACTGTACTACACAATATTTCATAAATATAGTGTACTACAGTGTATTTTCAGTTTTTGAAATATTAAATTAAAAAAAAGACATTTATGGAGCTCCGCTTTACTACCTACAAAGTACTGCGCTACTTACAAAATAAAAAAATATATTAAATAAATTAGAAAATACATGTAGTACACTGTATTTCAGAAATATAATCTACTACAGTGTCTTTTTAAGTTTTTTACATATTTAATTTAAAAAAATGTTACAGAGTACTGTGGTAATACCTAGAAATTACTGCATTACTTTTAAAAAATGCAAACAAAATTAAATATGTGGCAAATTTAAAAAAATTACTTTAGGTTTAATGGAAAACATTCTGTAGTACAGTGTACTTAAAAATTAAAAAATAATCTGCTACACCATATTTCCCCTTAAAATCCATAATTGACAGTAAGCGTAGTGGAAACTATATTTCTCCCTTTTTATTTTGGAAGAGAAAAAATTGTTTACACCACACATGGTCAGCATTCTGGGCTTTCAGAGCAAATATAGTCTAGTACAGTGTACTTACATTTTTTTGTAAAATTGTAAAAATATTTTAAAAACTTTTGTACAAATATGTAAAGTAATAAAATAAACTGTACTTACATTTACACAGTTATATAAACCGATTCATCCCTTCCTATAGACTTACAAAACAGTAAGACACTATATTTAGACTTAAATACCAGAACACAGCCAAAGTGTGATCTAGCCATATGGCTACCTTTTACTTTAAAAAGAACAGTCATTAGCCAATCATATACTGTTTTGTAATCGGCATGCACTGCAGTATACCGCAAATTTACTGTGGTAAACAGCGGGCCAAAATATCACCTTATGCGCCTTATTTACAATGGTAAGCTTGCACTTTTTCTTTAAGTTTACCATTGTCTGGTCTTCAGAAAGGCATTTCACTGGTAGTATCTTTACGACTACCCAGTCTACACACATAGAAAGATAGGAATGTACTTTCTTTTTATGTGCGGAGACTCCACAGTCGTAAAGAATCTACTCGTAAAATACCTTTCTGAATAGCAAACATTCATAAACTTGCACAAAAGTGCAACTTTACCTTTCTGAATCAGGCCCTGTAACTTTAAAAATACGGAAACAATTTAGATTAAATACCAAAAAGGACCCTTTACAGCACATAATCTATATTTCTGGCACATTTCATCTAAATCTGTTCTGTCACTTCAGTCATTGTCACACTTAGCCTCTTTAAACAATACTCTATTACACACCACTCCATTCCACTGTACGACATGGCACTCCACTCTATGACACGTCACTCCACTCTGCAACATCCCAATCCACTAAATGACACTGCACTCCACACTATGACACTTAACACCACTCAACTCTACGACACGCCACTCTATTTTACGATACCCCACTCCACTCTAACACACGTCACTCCACTTGAATATATGCCACTCCACTCTATAACACTACATGTGACTCCACTTGACAACATGCCAATCCACTCTGTGACACGCCAGTCCACTCTACCACACAGCACTCCACTGTACGACATGCCACTCCACTGTAAGCCACTCCAGTGTACAACATCCCAGTTCATTCTATGCCACTCCACTCTACGCCCCGCCACTCTAAGACACTGTATGAGATGCCACTGTATGACCCGGCACTCCATTGTTCTGTATTAAACGGCACTCCACTCTATGCAACTCCACTGTACAACACGCCACAACCACTCTACAACAGTACACTCCACTGTATGGCACTCCACACCATTCCACTATATGACACTGTATGCCACTGTACGATACTCTACTCCACTCTCCAACACTCTACACAACTCTCTGTATGCCACTCCACTCTACGATGTGCCAATCTAGTCTACAGCGGTCCATTTTACTCCCATACACTTTAAGCTAATCAACAACATGCCACTCTATGGCACGAACTCCACTCTACACTGTGACATGCTACTGCACTCTAAGCCACTCTAATCTACTCTACGACACACCACCCCACTGTACGCCACTCCACTCTACCCGACTCCGCGCTACGCTACTCCACTGAATACCACTCCCCTCTACGCCTTTCCACTGTACACTATGAGACTGTACGCCATGACACTGTACGCCACGACAGTCTATGTCACAACACTGCACACCACAACACTGTACGAAACAACACTCCACGATAATCCATTGTGCAGCTCTCCACTTTATGCTACTCCACTCTACTCCATTCTATGCCCCTTCCCTCTACGACACTCTACTCCAGTCTGTTCCACTCTATGACACTGTACTCAAGTCTGCGTCACTCTACGCAACTCCCTCTATGCCACTCCACTTTACTTTGCTCCACTCTACTGTATGACACACAACTCTATTCTACTCCACTACTCCATTCTACGCCACTACACTGTATGCCAGTCCACTCTAATGCACTGTACATTACGCCACTCTATAATGCACCACTCCACTGCACTCCATGACATGCCACTCCACTCTATGACACTTTACTCCATGCTGCAACACTCCACTCCACTGCACTGTATGACACACCACTCCACTGTACGGCATGCCACTAAACTGTACCCCATTACACTGTACCACCCTCCACTCTAAGACATTGTTTGAAACGCCACTCTATGAGATGTCACTCTACTTTACTTCACAAAATGCCACTACACTTTACTTTATGCCACTCTACTGTATTCCACTCTACACGCCTTCACTCTACGACACTCTAAACCACTCTATGCCACTGTACAATACTGTACTGCACTGTATGACACTTTACATAACTCCCTCTATGCCAGTCCTGGCAATGATACTCCACTCTACGTGACTCTACTCGCTACCATTCAACTCTACGCATCTCTGCTGTACGCTATGACACTGTACCCGACAACACTGAATGCCAGCTCAGTAAATGCCTTTTCACTGTACACCTCTCCACTGTCTGCTATGACACTGTACACCACGACTCTGTAAACCACAACACTCTAAGCCACTCCACTCCACGCCTCTCTGCTATGACACTGTACTTGATGAAGCCGGACTCCACTCCACTCCACTCCACTCCAATCTACTCCACTGTATGAGACTGTAGCCCAGTCTATTACGACACTCCTCTCTATGCCGCTTCACTGTACAACACTCTACTCCACTCTATGCAACTCCACTCTACAAACTCTACTACAGTATATGCCACTCTACTACCAAGTACTCTACTCTATGCCTAGACTCCACTATACACCACTGTACGACACTCTGCTCCACACTACGGCATTCTACAATACTCTACTCCACTTTACAACACTCTACGCAATCCTCTGTATACCACTCCACCCCATTTTACTCCATTTCACTCTATGACACAGTACTTCAATCTACTCCTCTCTACTCCACTACTCCACTGTATGCCACTCCACTGTATGCCACTGTATGCCATTCAGCTCTGACAGTCTATGCCACTCCACTCTACCACACTATACAACACTTTACTCTACTGTACACCACTGCACTCTACAACACTTTACTCCACTGTATGCCATTCCACTGTACTCTACTGTACGACATTTTCCAACACTGTACGACACACCAATCCACTCTACTGTACGACACACCACTCTAATTTATGACACTTTACTGAGCTGTACACTACTCCACTCTACTACACTCCATGCCACTCTATTGCACGACATGCCACTCCACTCTATGACACTTTACTCCACTCTATGCTATGCCAATCCATTCTACTCCACACCACTCTACCCCACTGTATGATGCTCCAGTGTATCACACTCTATTCCTCTGTATGCAACTTCATTCTACAACACTCTACTACACAGTATGCTACTCTACGACACTCTACTACTCCACTCTATACCCATCCATGGTATGCCACTCTACTACACTGTATGCCACTCTATGACATGTTACTCCATTCCTCTTCATGACACGCCACTCCACTATATGACACGTCACTCCCCATTGTAACACTCTTCACCATTCTACTCTACAACACTCCACTCAACAACACTCCACTGTACAACACTCTACTCCACTCTACTCCACTCTACAACACTCTACAACACTCTGCACCACTCAATGGCAGTCTACTATGCTCTATTTGACAACACCCCACTGAACGACACTGCACTCAATGACACTCCTCTAAATAACACTGCACTGTACGACACTACACTGTACGACACTACACTGTAACATGATCCACTCCACTGTATGATACTTCACTGTATTCTAAGATATGCCATTCCACTGTAGAAGGCTATTCTCCACTGTATGTCTGTCCACTCTATGCCACGTTATTCCACTGTACAACACTTCAATCTATGACACTCTACTGTACTCTATGACACACAACTTCTACTCTATGCCACTCCATTCTAGAAGACTGTACTACCCTGTATGCCCCTCCACTCTACGCCATTTCAGTGCACTCTACTACACTCTAACACACTCCACTGTATTACACCACACTCTACGACACTCCATTCTACAACACTACATTGTACAAGACTCTCCTTCACTTTACTATACAAGACTGCACTCATGAACGCTCCACTCTACAAAACTGTTGTCCACTGTCCTCCACTGTACGCCATTCCACTCTACAGCACTCCACTCTCCAACTCTCCACTCTACAAGACCCTCCTCCACTGTACCGTACAAGACTACACTCATGAACACTCCACTCTATGATACTATAGTCCACTGTACTCCACTGTATGCCACTCCACTCTACAACACTCTACTCCACTCTGTGCCAATCTACGGCCCTCTACTCAACGACACTCTACTTTACAACACTCTATTTAACGACACTCCACTGGACGACACTCTACTCAACTGTACAACACACCAATCCAGTCTGCTCCACTCTAATCAACTCTACAACACTCCACTCTATGACACTCTATTCCACAGTACTGTACGACACTCCACTGGATGACAGGACATTCTACGATTTGAAACATATTTATATTAAAAAATGAAAACCTTTGAAATTCAATGAAAAAACCTAAGGTTAAGGATAAGCTATAATTCGGAAAACTGTGTTTCTTTTTTCTATACAAACCCAACTTAAACAACACAAACATTAGAAATTCTAAAGTTATCGTTATAACTTACATTTATAACTTTCTCTTTCTATACAAACCCTCCTTAAACCACACATACATTAGAAAATCTACAGTTAGATTTATAACTTAAATTTATAATTTACACACCACCTTCAAACTACTTTAAGTCACGTACACAGTATTGCCACTTGCAGACTTTACAATAGGGCTAAAATTGGGAAAATCACATGCACTTTAGGATTGCTCAATTTCTGGCATTTAATGAAGCACTTTCAGAGATTTTCCTTGATACATGCATAATATTTCTCTTTAGAAGCAGGTATCGAAGAAAGAAAATAGCAGTGCAAGCTTTGGAGCATTTCTAAGTGCAAACAATGCAATAGGTCCGATGGGGGACTAATTACAAGATCCCCATAATCCCCCCAGTCACTGCACCCCTGGAATTACCAATTCCAGGGGCAGCGTTATCGGGGTAAGAAGTGGGATCGTAAGGGCCCCTCAGAAATGAGGATTTTCTGCAGGAATTGTTAATTATGGTCCCAAAAATCCTGATAATCCCTTGATAATCCCATATTTTTCCCTGGTATTTCACCCGGAGACTCCAGCTTCTTTGAACAGGTTGAGTCAAGCACAACAGATCCATGGAGTTATAGCAAATCTTGTAATTCGGATTCTGTCAGCTAGTCACATTGCCAGCCATATAAGTGGTAAAGTAGCAGGACTATTTACAGCAGATCTCAACACTCCCAGACTGATCATGAAGAGGAAAATTATAATAGTTTATTTTTCGTATAGTACTTGACGACTCAATTTTTCCATTTCTACGCACTGTAAACAGCACATGCTATATTAATCGATGTACATCATTCAATCTTCAGAAATGAACTTCGAAAGAATGAATGGTTGAGCTACCTCTTTTGCGATTTGAACTCACGATCAATAAATTACATAGATGCCAAAAATATGGACTGGACAGAATGAGTAATTTTTCCAGCTCAGTCAGCAATTTCTCTCTTTCCCCCTGAAAGCCACAGCTAAGTGGGATGTATGTTTGCCACATATGGATGGTAGAACCCGAATTGCATGACATCATTTTTTTGGGGCTCTCTTCAACATCAGAGGTGCATGTTCCCCAAATGATAACACTGATGGCATGGTACTATTGCTTTATGGATGGCATGATCGGGTAAGCTCATAAGGTTAAAAGATTCACAGTAAAGTGCTGATTCACAAACAATTTCATGTAGGCTTACAGGGGTACTCTTTTACGTACTCTTGCATGCCTTTGTGAATCGCCCAGAAATGTTCGACTCACTATTGCTAAAAGTACAAAGAGGCACAGTTCTTTCTATTTGTACTAACTGTTTATGAATAGTCTAGTTTCTTACCCATTGTAAATGTTTAGCAGCCAATTTACAAAGACATATAACAGTATGTAACAAAGTACTACAGGAGTATTACTTTAAGTACTCCAAAATACTTTTGTGAATAGGGCCCTAAATCTTTAAGTGTTATCATTTCACCCAATTTACTGTTATCTCTTGTGTGCATTTGTCTGACATTCCCAGCTGCTTCTTTTGTTTGCTTCAAAAGGGCAAACGAACAACCAGTTTTCCTGAATAGGCATGGTTTCTAATATCCTGGTTAGCTCAGCACTTTCAAAGGATGCATAATATACCAAACAAACCTCGCCTAAGGAACCATAACCTAAAGAGCAGTGCAACAACACGCTGGTTTGATTTCCCAAGAAAGTAATGTGTAATGCACTGAGCCTAATTACTGACATGCACAAGAGAATCAACGACTCGTAATATGTACCAGAAGTGTTCAAGGACAAGGCAAGAATTAGTTCATCTACTGCTGGGCCTGGATATGTTTTTTTCAAGATATTTAGAAACTCATGACGAGTGGCCTTTTCATTTTGATGGGGCTAGTAACAGCAGTTACCCGTCCCACTGGCGTTGTAAGATCGTGGTGTATTCCCAGGCCTGTTTATTTTCACATATGGATTTCTGCTGCTGTTAGAATCCAAACCCTCTGTGTAAACATTTGTGGGAAAATGAAAAATTACAGAGTGAATCAGACCCGGAATGAACCGCCTCGTGCTGCTTAACTCCTCCTGAAGGCAGTAGCCTACCACCATCCGAGGGTAACACTTTGGGTACCCCTCCCAATCTTTAGGAAGATCGGAATCTGTGAGCCACGGCTAGGTCATGGCACACACAACCATGGTCCATGTTCACCAATTACCAACAAATTGTTTTTAATGATCCAGATATTACCATATATGGGCATTGGACACTCAGGGCAGGAGTGCTCGTTAATTACCATGTGATGGACTTTTCCATCCCAAAAGAAGGGAAACAGGATGCCAAAACAATTCTTGTGTATCTACTGTCTGGTTGCTGAAAACCCTGGTTTGTTCTACCAGACTTTTGTCTCTGGATTTATTGGGAGTACAGTGGCTGCTTCAAACTGGATTTTAGTGTTAGACATGGGAGGACATTAGGATTACTATGGTACAGTCCCCAACCCTCAGAGCCCAAGTGTAGTGTGGGCAAAAACTTTTGCTATCTTGAAAATGCCCAAAGTGAGTAGGGTTGGCCCGAGAACTTTAACTACATTGGTTTGAATGCCAGGCATAAATGAACCCGCCTCAGAACAATCCTGTACCTGAAGAAGAACAGAAGAGGACTGGACCTACTGTCTGTGATATTGGAAGAGGTCTGAAGGACTGGGCCTGCTCTCGCTTGTATCGAGGACAAAAAAGTGGACCCCAAGGGTTATAATGCTGACTTCCTGTTAACGCTCCCTTGTGTTTGCTTTGTTCGCCCTAAGTTGGCAGGGTATGCCCAGACGTAGGTCCCTTGCTCACTATGCCTCTGGATTAGAGCTAGCCTGGCTGATGAGGGGTGTTACCCCGAAACTGGTCCCAGGATGCTTGTTTCCGGTCCAGGGAAGACATGGATTGGCAGTTCGGTCTGAACTGTTCCCATGAGGCACAGGGTCAAGACTGATTTGCATATGGCTGTGTCTGAACTGGGGTGGCGAAGTGAGCTAAAGAATGATGATGGATTCAACCCAGATCTGTGACTGGGGGTGAGTGTCTGAAAAGTTTCAGCGCTCCGTCCATCATCTCCTTGTGTTTGCTACTTTCATTTATGACAGCTTTTGGAACGCCTATTGATTTACTGTCAGTTTTTATTTATCTCTCTTATTAAGTTTTACACTTGGCGTGGCAAATTTTGAAATTGGCATAGACCATGAGTTCTATATTTAAACTGAATTGATATATGGTTGGCTTGTTATATACACTAGCTCACACATTTTCTTGTTTGGTTGCCTTACTGCTCATGACAAGCTAACAGTGAGCCAATTCTTCCTTGTTGAAATCAGCTTCCTTCTAGAATATTCTCCCATTTGGCGGGATAGCAGCTTACCATACCTGACATCAAGATCGTGGCCTCTTAATTAGTTTTAAAATGTATGCTTACTCCAACATTCTTTGGTTGCTTCAGCCTTTGGTGTACAGAACACAATTTCAGTTTAAAAACATACATCATAAAATGCATTTTCCGAGGCTACATCAGGAAAGAAGATAACAGATAGGCGCAAAATGAATGCACAATTCCAATGTGAAGTGCAAACAAATATATAAATGAAGGAAAGTCGGAGATAATTTTGGACTTTAGAAATTCGGATAAAGCTGATGTATAAATAAATTACACTAGGCTTGAGGAGTAAAGTTATTCTTGAGGCACTATGGGCTGTTTCTTGCAGTGAAAGTTTGTAGATTTTTCCCTGGGTGTACCAAGAATTATAGTGGTTTAATTTTACTTGGGTAGTTGTCCAGGATTAAGTTACACACAGTTATTCTGGGCAGAAGACATTGGCTTGCCAGAGGGGTACAATGTTTAAGGATGGGGATCATTCCAATCCTACTTTGATACAGTAGTTTCTCAACACATGTATATGGGGCGCACCCTTCCAGCACTTTATTTATGAGGGTTTCCAAATTTTCAGTCAGAATATTCCTGCATTAATTTATAGGACTTCTTGTCTTATCCTCATGGGTGGAGGGCAATAGCATATCTTAAAGCTCCTAAACAATTGGTGATGCGTAAATGTGCTCTCTCGGGGTTAAAGGCTTGACCCTCCTGTGTCTTCCACGAAGCACAGTTTGAGGCATTATTATAAGATAGCCCCTTTCTTAGCTCATTTCATTTAGTTGCACTAATTGGGGATTTCAAATTTCAAGAGGTCATATTAAGACTCTATACCCTACTATGCAAAGTGATTCAAGACACTGAATCCTTTTCTACTCTAGATCATGTGTTCAACCATGCAATGGTTTTCCTCACATATAAACATGGCAAACATCTCAAGTAAGATGGTGCCTGACAACATAGGCCTCTACTACAGAAATCTCTGTAGATTTTCCTAGTTGGTCATGTCTTACGCAATCATTATTGGACAGAGTACAAACAACTAAAAATGACCTAGGCACTGAGACTTAACTATGTTTTTGGCAGGTTCCTATCACAAATTCTGAACCTTTACTACTTGAGACAGAAAATATGATAAAGCAGTTTATATGGGCCCTTGCCAAGCCTAAGCTAAAATGTTATAGCTTCAACTATACTATATAGAGATCTTAGACTACTGCACATGAGATTCTACTGAGAGTTGACGCTCCTTAAAAGACTGCTGCTGACCTAGACATACAAGCCAGACTCTGAGGAGATTGAGAGGGAAGTTCTGCAATCTATGGGTGATCTAGAGCTACTCTACTGTGAGGCCAGGAAGACAACTGTGATCCTCAGTCACACAGACCACTTTATAGAGTCAGCCTGGCATGACATGCATAAGCAATTTGAAATAGATAGCAGCATACATACTAAGGCATCCATATGGCGAAATCCGGGACTCAGATTGAACCTTTGGTTTGAATATGGCCCAGATCCTTCCAAAAGTAGAGGTTCTACCAACTATCACACTGCTTGAAGTCTAGACTGGGGTCACTACTACATGGCATAGACAATTTGAGCCTAGCTATACATTTTGGTCAGTGTGAGGTATAGTCTCTGGTCTACATAGCACTATAATTGACTGTCTTTTCTCAGTAAGAAATGCTAAATCATTTCAGGTGCAATGGCAGGAATATTTGTTTGGTCAGATCAACAAGGAACATTGGTAAGAACTGATGCATTGAATATCCCTGGCATGAAATTCTTCCCCATAATAGGTGGTTTTCAACATTCCTGGCTGTAGCTGAACTGTGCATCCTGTGAAGAGGGAAATTGTGAACTGTACCATCACATGAGAATTTGGTCAAACAAATGATGATCATGGCTGAACATGAGAGGCTCGTCTACAGAATTAATGACAGGTTGTCAGGAATGGGGTTATTGATTTGAGAGGGGATGTCCTGAAAAACCTAATAACTACACTCTGGTTAGGTGAAAACACAGTTCTGATAGATTATCTGCTTAACTCCTTGCGTGACAATCCAGAGAGAAGTGTGTGCTAAGTTCAACCAGTACCAACAATTTTAAAGCAAAGAACACAATGCAAAATAATTCTAAACCAATTTAGACAATAGAGAAAAAATTCATGAGCAAAAGACAGTAAGCTCATTAAAATAGTTTAAGTGTAATAGGAGATATGAATTTTTTAAGTTTTAAACCAAAATGCAGAAATACAAATTAAAGCACCAATCAAAAATCACTGTTCACTGTGGATCAGTACCCTGTGGTCATTTCAGGCCCACTTTGATGAAGTGAAGGGCAGAAAACTAACTGGGTTATCAGTCTTAATCTCTTAAATGGAATTCAAACTCTTCCATATGGCAAGGTCAAAGGCAGTGGTCATAAAGGATCTCTGGAAGTTAGACATGTTGTTTTTGAGCTCCCGCTCAAGATGTTGGTTTTTGAGCTGAAAGTTCTGAGCAGGACAACCCTTGATGTTGTAGCCACCAAAGTAACTTTGCTGGTCAAATAGTTTTGTTGCCTTGCCTCGGTTCAAGACTTTACCTTCAGACTTAGGGCCCGATTAGGAGTTTGGCATGCAGTGTACTCTGTTGGAAATGCAACAGAGAACTCTGTCCACCAAACTCTCTGTTTGCCCATCTCATTTAGACCCGGGTAGATTGTCAGGTTTCTGTTGCCGGAGCCCCCATTAACTCCATCACTGGAAAACTTCCTTCGACCGAGTAGGGGCTATCAGAGGGAGAACATTACACCGCCTGCCCTATTTAAGGTGGACGCTGTAATGTCTTTCTTTCTGTCTGCCGCCATCAAGTAAAACCTGGCGGTGAAGGACAGGGAAAAAAACAATAATAAACCCCACACTGTGGGAGAGAACTCCATGGGTGTGGGTGTCATTAGTTTCTTGTTTTTCAAAATCAAACACTCACTTTGGGGATTTGTGAAAAACAAAATAAATGAAAACGTTTGGTGGATGGCTGTCAAGCCTGACAACAGCTGTCTGTCCGATCCACTATAATGGTGGTTCCTTTGAAGGTACAGGGATGATCACTGGGCCCACAGTCATCACTAAATTTCATGGACGATAGTCTGTCAGGATGATGGTGGTAATGTCTTCCACCACCCTGAAGGACAGAGAACCAAATTCTATATCAGTCCCTTAGTCAGTTTTTATTTTTTTACATCAAATCCTCCAGAGGGTCAAGGCTCAACAAGACCAGATAGCTTCAGCACGTGGTCCTGCTGAACCACTTTTCAAAGCGGCAAATAGTTGCAGCTGGGGCAAACCTCGTTTTCTTGCCTGCCTTGTATGTGACCTCCTGGTCAAGCCTCAGCACGTTGTCTCAGTCCTCCAGAGAGGAAAAGAATGACTAAGTCACAACTTTATTTGATGTGCTGGAACAGTTTCTTTTAGTCACTCCTGCTGCCCCTAGCTCCTCAAAGTAGGTTTATAGCCACCAGGTCTTTCTCCTACCAAGTCTCCTGCAAGGTCAGGTCCTCGCTGGCCAGTTGGCCCCTTTTGGAGTCACGAGTCTTACTGCTTTTTGGTGTCCTGAAAGCAAGCAAAAAGAAAGCCCACCCCTTAACCTTTGGACAGCAGAGGATTCAGGAGTCTTTGAGCCCTCTAGTCCCTAAATGAGTCTTCTTCTTCTATCAGGAGTCAAGAGTCGTCTTCCAGCAGGGGCTTCTTCAGGCGAAATCTTTTCAGGTAAGGAATGTTCCAAGGAGGTGGTGATTGAAGCGCTAGATTTATTGTCTCTAATATTCAATGATTAGAAAGGTCCTCACACCCTGTCCTAACTATTTCCTTTCAGTCCTCCCAGCCTTTTAAAGCACTTTCTCTTTACTTCACTGTAAAAATACCCAGGAGACCCTCTTTTAAGATGGCTGACCCAGCTGCCACCAGGCAGGCCTGTTTGCAGTTTCTTAGCTGCTCCCTTATTTGGATGAGCTCTCATCCCACCTGACAAGGTCAAAACTGGGTTTCCCCTTACACAGGCGTCTTGCTGTTTGGGAGTGTTATGGGAATGCTTAGGAGAAACCCTTCATGGCATCTCCAAGTCAAAAGAAGAAGATCTAAAGCTGTCTTTTTATCTACTAAATATTCCTGTCCACTTCAAATTATCTAATTCCTGGCAAATTTCCAGCAGTTAAGCCCATTTGCTCTCATTTGGCTCACAGGAAAACTATTCACCCTGAGCTTAACACTCCCAGCCAAGGATATGTATTCCAGCTGTTAAAGTGTAATGAATAGTAGAACTCATTTTAAGCCAGTTCTGGCCCGGGCATCTTAAACTACATTTTTACAAAGTTACTTTTCCACTTAATTTATCAAAAATCTGATTTCACCATTATTTTGGATTTTAAAATTTAAGTAGGAAATAACTCTGAAGCATTTTCCTAGTATTTCCCAGCGGAGATAGGAAATAAAGAGTTTACTACCATCTAGGGTATTCCGGGAAACTTCTAGCAAGGTCTAGACAGTGAAAAATCTTTTAGATTTTGTTTTACTTTGAGAGCACGCTAACTCCAACAAACAGTGTGCACTATTTTTGTCTATCAGGATCCTGCCCTGTGGTCTTACAAGGCAAACTTTAGGGGTGACTTATGAATATATAAAAAGAGGCTTTTCTTACGTGGCAAAATAACTTTCCCCCATTTGAACAACAACCCAGCCAGCGCGCACTGGTGCTCCTGGCAGACATACGTTTGTCATTTATGTAGGTAGTGTATACACACTGCTGCCCACAGATTACTTTTAACATTCAATGCCATAGGTGCACTTTAGGCTTCATTTACAATGGAATTATAAGGAAGAAAAATAGGCCAAACATTGAGTTAAAATGCACAGCACATGTTTTAGGGGAAAGATGCTTTACCAGTGCAGTGGTAAAGTGTACAGAGTCCTGAAGCCAGAAAGACGAAACAGGGAAAAATGGGGGAACTATCATCAATTTGGTGATAGCCCCTCACCCCTTTTTACCCTGCAGCTCTCGTACGCCTTTTACATCCCTGCTCTGGGTGCCACTGGTACCATCTACTACGGCCTTACAGGGGTGTAAAAGTACTTGCCAATTGGGTGTACCAATTCACATTTACAGTTTAAGGGAAAGAGCATTGGTGCTGGGCCTGGTTAGCAGGACCCAGCACATTTTCAGATCAATTACCACAGCACCTAGCAGCAAAAAGCGGAGCGATGACCATCCAAAAAGGGCACTTTACAACATGACCCCTGCCCCCCAGACTAAAGATGATAAGCACTAACCTTCCTTTTGGTAGTTCTAATCCTCTTAGTGGACGAACCTGGAAAGGTCATCTGCATTGGCATAGTCAATCACTGGTCTGTATTCCACTACAAAGTTCATCCCCTGTAGGAAAATGGACCACCTCAACAATGTGGGATTCTCTCTTCTCATCTGCTTCAACCACCTGAGAGGCCTTCGGTTGGTTTGAACTAGGAAATGAGTCCCAAACAAGTAGGGCCTCAGCTTCTTCAGGGACCAAATCATAGCAAAGGCTTCCCTTTCAATGGTACTCCAACTCTGCTCTCTAGGAAGACACGCCTGCTAATGTAGGCTACTGTCTAATCTTGGCCTTCATCGTTGGTCTGTGCTGACACTGCCCCAATCTCATGTTCAGAAGGGTCTGTTTGAACAATGAACTGTTTCCCATAGTCTGTCTCTAATTTTGGCATTTGTGTTTTAAGTTTCTCACTGCTTTTAATCCTGGCATCGGGTAGCCGAATAAAGTTACTTATAGCTAACCCGCTAGCTAGTTTTAACTTTCACATCACAGCACTGCACTCCATTTATTATATTGTTTTCACACCAACACCACATAGGGGTTTAGTACACCCAGCCTTACTCAATAAAAACATCCCTGAGCTCCTCCCTCGTAGAGAGGGGGTTGTAGCCCACGTGAAGACTAGGTCTATCATGTGAGGAGGCGCCCCTATGATGAAGCATGACACCTCTGGTGTGTGAGGGGAACCGTCCTGAAAAGGGAAACCCCTGGTTTGTGTATAATAGAGCACGCCCAGACAGTTTAATATCCTCCCCTTGTTTCGGACCCGTGGCCTCTTTTTGTATAACATTAATTTGGTGGGGAGTTGGTTCACGTAGGTCCTTAAATCTCCTCTAGCCCCCAAGTGTATTCATCACCTGCAAGTACTCCTCTTGAGGAAATATTTATCCAGAGGACCAGCTGAGCCTCACTGAGTGTCGGGACTACAGTTCCAGGAAGTATCCTGCCTAAGGACTTTGAGCAGCCATGCCGGACGGCTTGGGGTGTAGGACTTTGAAGTCATGGACTTAGCGATTTGTGCCTGTTGACTGCAGGAGACTAGTTCCTCTAGCCCAAGGGAATTCTTGTGAAGTCTGGAGTTTGCAGAGAGATTCACCTTCCTTGTGGAACCAGTCGTCTTGCCATGGTCGAGTCGCAACGCAGCGGGTGCAGGGTGGCTGCCCCAGGTGCAGAGCTTAGCGCCTAACTTCGTGGAGTCCTGCCTTGTCGTGGCACAGGTCTCTTCTTGGTATTATGTCGAATCTAAGGGTCTGGTGTGCCCATTAAATACTGGATGTAGGGGGTGTTAGTGGGTGTAAGGACTAGTAGCCAATGACACCTAATGCTGCAGCTAATCCGTCCCAGTAGTGACAACATCCTGTGGGTGTATGTCACTAAAACTAGTCAGAACCTGATTTCTAGCCTAAATTCAAGATGACCAAAACCATCCTCGACTGTACACCCCAGCTGCAACACCCTGTAGGTGTGGTCAGCCTTGTGGAGGTTGACGCCTACTGCATAGCTAATTTCCTGCCTGCCCGCGAAAAACAGTGCCTGGGGCAGGGGGTGGCTTTGTCCTCGAGGGGGGGATAAGTTCCTTTGTCCAGTGGCACCAGTGAAGCCTTTGAGGATCATCGCCGCACCAGTCTTAACCACTGCCCATCCTATGTGGGTGTAGGCGTCACCTCCTGCTTACATAGGTCTTTGTCTCTGGCCTCTGGGAGAGGCACACACACTCCCCAGCATGAAGTCATACTTCTTTCTTGGCAGTAACCTTCGAAAAAGCCCACCAAGGCATGAAAACACTGGGTTAACTTGGTGGACACTGTCTAAAGTTCCACCTAAGTACATGCTGGCTAAACCTCGACACCATCATTGTTGTGCCGGGGTTACAAAGCACTGTGTTTTACACCAAACACAAAAGAAATTGGCCGAGCCGTCATGGAGCTGGACATATAGGTAATGCCCATTTGTCAGCCCATGTTATCCGATGGACCAATGGCCATTAGCAGTAGAATTACGTTTAGAATGTTACTACAGGGCAATATATACTAGCATATATACTTCCACACATACAATATAATGCACCCTAACTCCTGGGCTATAGGAGACCTGCCTTAGGAGTGACTGACAGATATTAAAGGCAGTGAGGTGATTCTGTCAAACATGGCGTGTACAAGGTCGAACTCGAGCGGGCCAGCTGCTTGTTCAGTGTTGACAGGGCAGACCTGCAGACATCGGTTTTACTCGGGTCACTCAGGGTGGCGCAATAAGCGCTGCAGCCCTGGTACCCCTTTTACATCCCTGCCCTTGGTACCACTGGTACCATATACTAGGGCCTTACAGGGGTGTAAAAGTACTTGCCAATTGGGTGTAGCAATTCACATTTACAGTTTAAGGAAAGGAGGATTGGTGCTGGGCCTGGTTAGCAGGCCCCAGCACACTTTCAGATCAATTACCACAGCATCTAGCAGCAAAAAGCGGGGTGATGACCATTTAAAAAGGGCACTTTACAACACCTGGCAGGGTGGGTCGGGGAGAAAAAACTCATAGGTCCTCACACGAGGGGTTCAATATTCCAGTTTGGGCAAACTGACCAAAACAAGAGTACAGGTGGTGCAGTGTTACAGTACATGGAATTCCGACTGTGGTAATAATGAAATTCAGGAATCATATCCATGATTTAAAAGCAGGCTTAATATATTCTAGGAAATATGAGCATATAATATGGCTTTACTTGCAGAAGTCGGTGAAGTAACAATCATTGTAGCGTTTATTCTCAATTCTATATGGAACTATACTGAATTTTCTCATGATTGCACTGTAATACCAAGATCAGGATTTACCGACGGCCCCCGGTGTCAGGAACACCGGTTGTGATATACCGCTACCGAACTGAGGGTCACTCATAATGGGGGTCTTGGTTCAAAAAGAAAGCATCATCAAACTAGCCCTTTAATTGTGAGTGCATGAATTCTGTACTGGAGCTTTTTAAATGACATTATTGATCTTAGCTAACCAGTCCATGGCTTGTAAAGTGTGCAGGTGGCTCCTTCCGTGACGTCATTGTGCCCTAAAATAAAAACGATGACGCCAGTTCATACGCGAAAACGTAGCCTTACATTCTGAAAGGTGCTTCTTATCTTCACAAGCAAGGCCTTGTAAAATACAGTTTTTAAACGGAATAAAATAGCTCTGCTCAATCACTTGTTTGGAAAAAAGCAGTCTATTTTTGTCCAGTGATGATTAAACTGGGCCTCAGCCTGTTATTTAGCAATGGTTCAGATGAGGACAGAGAAAGTGCAAGGAAAGCGTCTTCTTCTGGCATTTTGCGAGCTCTTAAGGGAGGGAACAAATGTTCTTGCAGCAGGAGAACACAGTCGCTGCGTCTGAAGGCTGGTGAGAGTCTGCCCTGGTTTCACCGGCTCTTGGGTCTGCATAAGTTCAGTGCAAGGTCACGCGCCAGCTGCTGTTGCACAACACCTGCTGCGAGGCCTCTGGTGCAACACCCACGGGCCTCCGCTTCAGCCAGGCATCCCTTCGAAAAATATTGTTATTGAAGGCCATTTTCGAACAAACGTTTTGCATATCTATCTATCTAAGATTCCTTCTGCCTTGGCCGCAGTTCCGTGTGTGAAGGATGGCCTGCCTCCAGGGGCGTAGGAGACACAACATTTCTAGGGGGCACAGATATGATTTATTGTTATTCACATTCACAAAGTAATTACAACAAATGTGGAAAAATCATGTATATTTTTTCATAGTTTACTCACACTCAGTTCTGTGGTACATGTTTTTTGCAGCAGGCACACTAACCCTCTGTGCTACTTTAGGATGAGCCAAAACTTCCACTAGACAAAATTCGGAATTTTAACTAGTAAGAACATTAATCGCCAGAGTTATCTGGACATTTTTATTGTTGCCTGAAAACTGCCTGATGCACAAGGAAGTTTATGTGCTTTTAAACCCAAAAATATTTTTAAACAAAGTACCCCCCACCAAAGTCAACGCCAGGTGCGGCTGCACCAGTTGGATCGTCCTAAAGCCAGTCCTGCTCCCAGCAATGTAGCAGGACAAGCATTTCCAGAAACGGGGTCAGAGCTACCCTCATAGCCATTATATGGGTAAAAAGATCTATATAAGTGGTGGGGTGTAATACTTCCCCCAAATTCCAGCAAGTAAAACAATTTAACAGATTTCTTGCAGATGATTTAAGGGAGAGTAGACTTCTCCTCTGAGAATGTTTTGAAATTTCTGGGATCAAATTTCAAAAACGCTGCAGACACTTTCTTTTTTTTTTTGTGGAGTTTTATATAGCGCTAACTAGACCCGGAGGTATCAGAGCGCTTTACATGAGCACCAGTTACGTTACATACGGACGCATTCATTTTTGTTAGGCACGGGGAGATTAAGTGATTTGACCAGAATCACAGAATGTTGGGCATTCATGAAATATTCCAGTACTTTCATGGCACACCAGGAAAGTCTGGATTTTCCTAGGATTAGATCTGATTTTTTTCAAATGTCTTAAGTCAGAAATAACTTCCACTATACCAAAGTCCTAATTTTTTCATGGGTGAGCCCCTTATGTCAAAGAGTACATTCAATATGACAGTGCCAGAAATGTACCATGGATACTTCAGTCACAGTCATGGGTACCTCTACAAATTCCCTCCAGTATACAAGGGTTAGCATTTTGCCATTGAAACCCCCTTTAAAATGAGTGCGGGAAATCTTATGACAAGAGTTACATCAAATATTCGTTCCAACATTTTGCTATGGATCCACCTCATATGCTAAGAATTACATGCATCCTGTCAGGGCCTTCAGCCAGGTGTGTTGGTGCATGTTCTGTGTCCCTGCCGCTGGATATGACTGGGCTAGCGGCTTTCTCAGTTAGACAGTTCGAGACCCCACAGCCAATGATTGTGTCTTCATAGAAGAATGTCAGGGCCTGCAGTTTGCCATAGGTAACACCTCCCAACCATATGATGTTAGTGCCCTTGTCCATAGGTCAAGAATAACCTCCAGTATGCCAGATCAGCAGCACACATGCACGCATAACACACATGCAATGACACGAACATTCTAACTATATCTCTTGCACTCTTTCGTACCTTTGTACTCTGTCACATTTACACACAGACACACTGCCACTCACACTTCCATTAGTCGATTTGGTTTTTTTTGTGCTAGAAAAGCTTGCCCTGCTGCTTCTGCTATACCTGACTTGCCTTTTAGTGAAACTTAATAAATACATATTCCCTATAGGCTATTCAAAAATAATAATATATTGCCTTGTCAATGTTTGTTTCAAGTATGATGTGAATAAAAAGTGCACTTCCTTAAAATAGCTGTGTGAGGCTTATATTTGGTTTCACGTGTGGATCAAGCAGTTACAGTATTGAAAATGAACTAATCCACGTTAATCAAATCAAATCAAATCAGGGACATTTGTAAAGCGCTCATATCACCCGAAAGTCTCATGGCGCTCACGTTCTAACATGTAATATCACAGCATCCAACTGACCTTATGAAATGCTTGACTTCTTCGGTACCATTGATTTTATCCAGTAACAATTTACATTTTTGGGTTTTTGAGACGCAACTTGCAATGTAAAAAAAACCTATGTGTCCCGGAATAAAGCATTGTGGTGAATAGAAAGCCAGGAAGGGCTGAAGGTGTCACACGATCCTCAATCCAGCACCATATCCCAAAGCCTCGGCCTTAGTCTCCCTCCTTGTGCCATCCCACATTCTCAGTCCACACTAACCCTCTTGCACCAGCCCCGTGTTGAAGATGGAATTAAGTAGACTTCTAGTACTATGGAAAGAGCAGGTATTCTGTGGGTGACTCTGTTGAAATATGTGTACATTCATGAGAGTTGTGTAATTTTTATTTGGGCAGAGTAAGAGGTGTGCTCATGTAAGTGGTAGGTGAAGGTGAAAAGTGTGAATGACTGCAGCATGAGTGGTGTGAGTGTAGGGGGAAAAATGTGCGGATGTGAGTGTCAGGTGAACTGCATGAATGCAATGTGAGAGGAGGGCCCATGTGAGTGCTGGGTGAGAAAAGTGCATGCAGAGTGAGAGGGGAGAGTGCAGGGTGGTGTGAGCGGTGGAAATGCAGGGTGAATGGTATGCCTGTGTATGGTACAGGATGAGCAGCGTGAGTGAAGGGTAATCTGTGAGAGTGACTAGTGAGCGCATGGTGAGAGGAGTTAGTGCAGAATGAGTGGTGTGTCCCTATGAGAACCGGCAGACCTGTGTGCAGACAGAATGAACAGAGTGCCTGTATGAATGCAGGCTGAGAGGAGGAAGTGCAGGGTGAGTGGTGTGACTCCAGGGTGAGTGCTGTGCTTGTTAGTTTGGTGTGAGTGCAGTGTGAGGGCTGTGCCCATGTGAGTGAAGATGTGCGTGAAGATGTGGGTGAAGGGTGAGCTGTGTGAGTGACAGGAGTGCCTATGTGAGTGCACAGTGAGCGATGTGACAAAGTGAGTGAGAGTAGGGTGAGAGGAGTGACTGCAGGGTGAGTGATGTGACATACGAGTTTGGGTGCAGGTGAAAGTGCAAAGTGGGAGGAATTAATGCATGGTGGAAAATGTGCTTGTTTGATTGAGATTGAAAAGTGAACCGTGAGATGGACAGGTGAGTGAAGTGTCACATGAGTGCAGGGTGAGTGGTGTGCTCGTGTAAGTGCAGGATGAAAAGTGTGAGTGCAGTGTGATCACTGTGAGTGCAGGGTGAGCTGTGTGCTGATGTGACTGCAACGTAAGTGGAGGGAGAACGGGGTGAGTTTATGGCGAGGGACATGAGTACAGTGTGGTCGCTGTGAGTGCAAGGTGAGTGGTGTGCTTGTGTGAGCACAGGGTAAGAGGAGGATCAACGGTGTGAGTGTAGGGTAACAGCATGAGTACAGTGTGATCGCTGTGAGAGTAGGGTGAGCGGTGAAAGTGACAAGTGAGTGGAGTGTCGTGTGTGCATGGTGAGCAGTGTGCTCGTATGAGTACAGGGTAGGAGGAGGCTGAATGGCGTGAGTGCATGGTGAACAGTGTGAATGCAGTGTGATCGCTGTCAATGCAGGGTGAAGGTGAAAGTGAAGGGTGAGTGGTGAGAATGAGGATGGAGTTGTCTGAATGCAGAATGTATTCCCAGACACATGGAGTAACTCAGCATTGTATTGACGGCTGGCATAGTGTTTCAGATATGTTGAACTATTGCTATTATGGCATTAATCAGCGATGGAGGGTGGAGGAAATAAATAATGTGCTGATCCTGCAACAAACTTTCAGTCTCCTGACTAGGGTTGCCAACTGATCGGATTTATACTGGCACTACTGGTATTTTGATGTCCCGGACGGTACAAAAATAAGCAAAATTGCCTAAAGCCGGTATTTTTAGCACTTATTTTTGCATACTTCAAATAGCAAATACAAATAGAAAGCACTTTTAAATGTGTTCTAGGGCTGCATTAATGATTCAGGACTACTAATTACAGTTTAATTACATAAAAGGAAACAAAGACAGAAAAGTCATGTTACAAATGAATACATACCATTTTATTTACAGCCCTATTTAGTTTCAAGAGGAGGCCTTTGCAGACTCTTTAAACAACAACAAATGGCCAGTATTTTTAGGTTGAGCCTAGAGTAGCGCGCAAGCGCTGCTTCTGGCGAAGCATTATGTAGGGGGTTTTCAAAGCTGACCAGACGCTCGTGCGTCATGGCCTTTTTCGGGCGGTTACCCGCGCGGCCGACATCTGTTTCCCATTATCGTGCCCAGACGCGTGCGCGATAATTGGAAACACATGCCGGGAAAAGGCCATGACGCACGAGCGTCTGGTCAGCTTTGAAAGCCCAGGCTGCCGCGCTCGTTCTTTCTTCTCGCTGCATGGAGACTCTCTGCTGTAAAAGTGTAAGTACACAAGGAATGCTCAGCAGCTGCGGCCTGCTTGTTTGGAGGCTGTGGTTGGGGCTCATCTCCTGCGGCGTGGCTCTCATCAGCCAAAGAGTTGTGTGTGTTCTGGAAGCTGGGGTGAGAAACACAAGGGGGGCGGGGCTGCACAAGCGCTAGGGTCACACGGCCTTCAGCTCTAAGGGAGCTGAAACAAAGGAACGCTGCTTTGCTCTGGCACCTTTTCTTCCCGAAACACTAGAAATCAATCAGCGTGGGCAACACTTTCCTTGGCAGGGTGTGCGGCGACGCTGATGACGTGTGTGACTCTAGGGTTCATGTAAGTCCACCCGACAGCGCCACCTGGTGGCAGAAGCGTGTACTCCAGACCAGCATTAGTTTCTGCATCATGGCATCATGGCACCTTCTCATGGAGGGGAGGGGGCTGAGCATTAAAAACTACCATGACAAACTGCGATCGGCCTCTTTTATAAGGCACTGCGCTCGTTTGTTGAATGACGCGTTAAATGTTCAGGCGCAGAGAATCTACGTCAGTAGCAAAGCGTGAGTGAAGGTCTGCTTCTGAGGGTCACCCCTGCTCTTCAGACCTGTGCCTGATCTAGGAGATTCAGGGGGCGGAGATAAAGGGGCGGGGCCAGCTGCTGAGCAGCCATCAGGGAACTACAAGCAGCATGGCTCATTCAGTCCCGACCAAACCCAGGGTGAATCTACCCCACTGACCCCTCAACCAACCTGCATCAGAATCTACCCCGTCATCTAGAAAACCATCAGTCCCCGCGCCGCAGCAGGGGTGCAAGCCAAGGGCCCCGGGTCCTGCAAGGAAAATGGACCCCACTCACAGTTGGTTCGGTAGTCAAATATAGCAGTTATCAGAGTCCATTGGGCCTCTCAGGCCTCTGGGCCCTGGTGCCACTGCACCTGCTGCACCAGTGATTAGAGACTTTTTACCACTTAATGCTGTATTGTTGTTTAACTTTTGACCCATACGAATCCCCGCATGCACCTCTTGTAAAGTTATTCACATAACCTGTAAAGCGCTGTGATACCTTCGCGTTTAGGTAGCGCTATATAAAACTCAAACATAAATAAATAGCTATGCCTGTGAGCAGCCATGAAGCAGCCTTGCAGGCGTACCCTCCCCCCAAATTCCTCGCCCCTCCCCCCTCCCCTGCACAACCAGCAGAACTTCTTTCAAAAGTCCCAAGCCACAGAGACCCAGAGGGAGCAGAAAGAAAACACGACCTACCAGACACGTCTTCTCTTGCATGTGTTGTGACAAGTTTGTGTCATTTCCAGTTGTGGATTTTAATTTCATATATTTGAGTAGGTGGCATGCTGAAGGGGGTGCTTAGAAGTAAGGAGGCCCCAAACTTTTGAAGGGCCTGGGCCACGAGTCAGTGCTGAACCAAGCCATCTCTGATTTGTCTTAAAACTGAACTCGTCAAGAAATCATTCATCAAAAGCGCGCCAACAGCACTTTAAACAATTCTAAATAAAATGTCAGTGGAAGCCTTACAGTTCAAGGGCCCCTTTATAGAAAGAGTAATTCATGTACAACAGGGTGTGTGCACGTGCTGGGTGTGTGCACGTGCTGGGTGTGTGCACGTGCTGGTGCCCCTGCAACACCCTGTGATTACAAAGGAGGTGTCAGTTCTTTGTTCAGTTCTTGCTGTAACACGCTGTGTGCTGGAATAAAGATAGCGCCTCCTAGCGGACAATGAGCTATCCTTCTTTTAAAACTGGCGGGCTTATTTACAAGCACCTTGCGCCGCTGGTGCGTCACTGGCGCACTGGTGCACACTGGCGGCGGAAGGGGCTTGTAAATAAACCCGTCAGGGGTGTTGCCCGATGCAAAGAAGGGACACTTTGACCCATGTACAGACTGCACGCCCCATTTTACGCCTGCGTCGCAAGGCCCCGAGGGGAGGTGCTAAGTGTTAGAGATGGTCGAGCCAACAAGTATCGGGAGAGCCGAGCCAAGGGTCGGCTCTGGATCTAAGAGCCCGTGCACGAGCCGAACCCTGAAAATGTTTGGCATGTAAGTCATGCAACACGCATCATGTTAAAATATGACGAAGTCGCTTCAAAATAAAATAAAACAAGCATTGGCATAGCCAATAGGTCTCGCCTTTGGGGCCTTATAAGTATTTAGTTATGCAGCACAATATCCTTCGTGCAACAACATCAACTGTTGCATGGCTAAACACTTATAAGGTCCCAAAGGCGAGACCTATTGGCTATGCCAATGCTTGTTTTTTTTGGGAATGGTGGCATCCCTACTCATGAGATGCCTTTTCATAAAATGCAAACTCCCACTGTGGCAGTAAAAATAAAATACAAATGTAGGGAATAGTGGAACCAAGGAACAAAACCAACAAAGTCTCCTTAGCCATTTCCAAAGGGATGTAAATGGTCTTTAAAGACACTGTGAAAAACTCAAGTGCTGCGGAGATAAGACTCCAGACACGCCCAGCGGAGCCCACAGCAGCTCAAGCTGCAGCAGCCCGGGCTGAGACACACGATCACAGGTAACTGGGGGCAGGTCACAGGTCAAGTGCAGGGCTGTTATAGGTAGGGCTTTTGTGCGCTTATGGCCCTGCTAATCACAGAAGGGAGAGAGGAAATTCTTTTGTCCCCTCGTCCCACCCACCCTTGTCCCCTGTGTCCCCCCCACTCCAAAATCTAGGGGAATATATCCCTTGCCTCCCCCACACTTCCTACACCCATGCCTGCCATGTCTACTGAGAGCGCGGTCACTTCGCAATCCTGTCCGCGTGCAGCAGCATATCCGCAATTTTATTTTCTCAAATTGTTGAGTTCAATCAAGGCAGGGACTTTGAAAAATACAGTGTTGCTAAATATCAGAAAAGTAGAGTTAGATACGTAAATTATGCATATTTGAGCAGGTTTCTGAAGAAGGGTTTCAGAAAGAATGCTGTTTTCTATGTAGCGCTTCATCATAAAATCCCAGTTTTGCCACATCTAAGCACTGTAAATGACAGGCATTTCTATTACTCAGGTTAATGGCGCTAAATATTTTCAACCTCGGAAGTATGAAGGATGAGTTGGTGCTGGGGGGTTCTGAACTTTTGACCTTCAGATAACATCAGAGGGTAGTGCAGCCATTTTGTCAGAATTGAAAGACAGTATCACAGGTATTGAAAAATTCTCTAGCAGCAAAGATAAGCAATACAGAATAGCATCACAAGCTCAAGAAGGAAGCAAAACTTAAACTTTTCGCCATTTATTAATTTATAAAATAATATGTACAAATGCTAAAGTTTATTCTCGGGAACTCCCACCACCGCAGCTAAGCACCAATTACCACACGTTCCTTTAGCACGCAGGTTGTTACAATGACTTGCTTTAGGGAAGCGCTGGACTTTGGAATAGTATACATTACTATTCCAATCTGTGTGTCAGTTGGGAAGGGATTTAAAATCTAACACCAGTCCAACACCGCATACCCATTGTAACAACTTGCGTGCTAAAGGAACTCGTGGTAACGTTGCAGGCGTGGTAGTGACTGAGTTGTAAAGGCACTGCGGGGTATTGGCTGTGTGATAAAGGATGTCTCTTCACCAGGCGAGTTGGCAGGTCTGCTGTTTGCTTAAAGGTCCTAAAACAGCAATGCTCCTCTTCCTTGGCTCCAGCGATTTTGTTTAAAGTGCTCCTAATCATTTTTAAAGTTCCACAGTCATTTTTTTAGTACCCTATCAGCCCCCACCTTGCCCTTTCATCTATCTCTAACCCCCTACGGACACACATCAACACCCCCAACCCAACAAACAACTTGGAATCAGCCTGATGGCGGTACGGGTGATTCAGGTGAGCTGGGGGAGGCATGGAGATGTTTGTTCAGAGGCAAGTCGCTGATCTGATGTAGCCAGCTGGAATCTGGCCTGTGAAAGGGGGCTGGTGTCTCATTTTATTCACCAGCAGTCGCTAGGGTGCCGAATATCTGAATATCTTTCCGCCCAGGGTCTTACTGGAGCAAGGGCCAGCTCTCTAGCAACCTGTAAACTGTACCTACCATGAATGTACCTCTGTATGCATAGAGACAACTCTTCAGAGAACACACAGAGATCAGCTGCGGAGTGCCCCAGGGCTCCAACCTGAGCCCCACCCTCTTCAATGTCTACATGGCCCCATTCGCAGCCATCGTCAGGAACCACGGATTCAACATCGTCCTCTACGTCGACGACACCCAGCTGATTTATCAATGTGGATATCTCCTGCCAAAATTGAGTGGTGGCTTGAATGACCTTGCTCTCTGAAATCTCACCTGCCAAGATGCTGCATAGTTTTACAGGTCTACGTCACAGCATTATGAACTGCTCCAGTAGGTCATATACAGTGACCCCCCCCTAATACGGTTCATGGAGTAGGCTGTTTCTCTGTTCAATTGTCTTACCCTATAGGGTAATTAAGTTAGCTGCCTGTAACATTTCATAGGTTATTTTCTGTCTCTATATAGCTAATTCTTTGCACTCCTTCCTCAAAGGATGGTCTACTTTTGACCTGCAATGTATGGACAATCCAGTGGTGCATGAAGCCATTCCTCTAGGCTATCAAACTTTCACACAAAATCGTATAGGCAAAAGAGGAGGTGGCCTAGCTGTTGTGTTCAAGCAAACATTACATATCACTAAAGCTGACAACGTCTCTATACAAGGTTGCGAAGCTCTCTTCACCAGATGCAACCCTACACCATTTTCCTCCTGTAACGTACTACTCATTTACAGACCTCCACCTAGTTATGCAACATTCCCAGACACATTTCTAGACACAGTTTCACACCTGATAACACTACACTCCAATCTATGCACTCTTGGTGACCTATACATTTGGTTTGACAAACCCAATATGCCACATCCAAAAACAATCATCATTGACCTAGATGCACTGAACTGACATCAGATCATCCACAAACCCACACACATTACTGGACACATCCTAGATGTCATTTTCGAAAATCCAGAAATAGTTACCTTTTAGACAATTACTCCAGTCACATGGTCAGACCACCATTTGCTTGCTTTCCAACATAAAACAGCACAAGTCAACACACCTAAAACAACCGTACATGCATCCACCCATCGACCATGGAATAAACTAAATTTTGAACACTTAGAAACACAACTAACATCCAATACAGATTTAGACACAATATTTTCACTTCAAGAACTATATGAGTGGCCTCAGGAAGCTTTTGATATCTTAATACCACTCAGACCAACACAAAAGAATAAAAGAAAAGAAGCACCGTGAAGAAATACAGAGCTAAAATAGATAAAACAGCAAATTAGAAAGCTGCAACGTGCCTGGCTCAAAGCAAACACCAATCAAGACAAAACTTTACCTACAGAAACTTAACAGATTATACAAGTCAGCAATCAAAAAAATATAAGAAAAGATACTATTCACACAGAATTCTAAATGCTAAGAGGCCGATTACGATGCGGCCCTGAAGGCTCCGACCACAGGTCGGAGCTTTCAGGACCGCATCGTAATGGTCCACTCGGTTTACTTTCCGAACGCCTCATTATGATGGAGGGGGTCGCAAAGTAAACGGGCTGGTCATTCCGGCTGGCTTCCGACGGGCTCGGAGAGCCCGTCCGCCAGTCGGAAGCTGGCTAGTAATCTCATGGGCGGGCCTTTCCGCCCTTGAGATTATGATGCATGGTTTCCGACATGGTTTCCATTCTGGCCTGTCCGACATGGAAGCTATGTCGGAAAGCGGGTTTGGGGGCCCCGGCAGGGCCCCCTTTGGTGCACGTCCTCCGGTTGGAGGCAGAGGATGCACCTATGGTGCCCCCCTGTTAATCCCTGCACCTTGTTGCAGATACCTTGTGGTGCCTGCCACAGGGTGCAGGGATGAACTGCAACTCCCTTTTTTCAATGGAAGCTTGTGTTACGGCCGGTTTATGGCCGTAACATGAGCTCCCATTGAGGAAAGGGAGCATGCGACCAAACAGTGTTTGGTCACATTGAAATGAGTCAGTCGGGACCGCCGATCGGGTGTCGGCCGGTTCCAGGACCGAGTCTGTGTCGGGCAGAAGCAATTCCGCCTGACATCAAAATAAGCCCCTAAATGTGCTAATAAAAAGTTCTATAAAATTCTCACTGAATTTCGTAAACCAAATTGCTTAGAAGGAGCTCATCCCATTACTCTAGATTTCACAGACAAGCGGCAAATCATTACACAACCAAAGCAGACACTTTGGACTCCTATTTAAAACAATGAAAACCCACCAGCACTGACCCTTTTCCAAAATCCAACCCTTAAAGTGTAGGCTAACCCAGCTTCTGCATTCCTGCCAACAAATATCACACAATGAATTTATGGACCTGGTCAAAGCAAGCTGGCCTGCTGGCAGCCCTTCTGACCCGTGTCCATCATAAACCTTCAAGAAACTTCTTCTAACTAACACTGCTGCCACACCAGTAAGAAGAATCATCAACAATTCCTTAACTACAGAAATATTTCCAGAAGACCTTAAAAAGTCATACATACGCCCATTACTAAAGAAACCAAACCTAGAGCCACTTAACCCCGACAACTACACACCAATTACAAATGGACCTTTCCTAGGCAAATTGATCGAAAGAGCAGCATTCACCCAGATGTCACAATTAATTGAAGATAATTCCATACTTTCAGTCTTCCAAACAGGATTCTGTTCAGGAAGAGGCACAGAATCTGCCCTCATTGCCATCTGGGATGACCTTAAGAACACGGTTGACTGGAGTGGGGTTGCTGCACTACTTCTCTTGAACCTCTCAGCTGCCTTTGACACGGTTGACCATGACACTCTAATACAAAGATTCTATGAAGCCGGCATAGAGGGGACTGCTCTTAAGCAGCGGTCCATCAAGGCTCTGTCATCTCACCCATGCTTTTGAACATCTACATAAAGTCATTACCGGCACTGATCAATCAATTTCTCCTCACACGCTATAACTATGCAGATGACATACAAATACTCCTTAAACTGAAAAGCCCCAAAGACATTGGAAACTCACAAATGTTCAGTTGCCTCAAAGCCATTGATCAGTGGATGACAAGGAGCATTCTCAAATTGAATACTTCCAAAAATAGAAATACTCACGTATGATTGGAAAAAGTATGACCTTCTCGCCGCCTGGCCTGGCAATCTGGGAACACCGCCTAAGGTATCTAAGGAAGCAAGATACCTCAGAATTACCATGGACTCCAAGCTATCAATGAACGCCCAAGCGGACAACCTAGCAAGATCCAGCTTCATTACTATGAAAAATCTGCAACGCATTTTCCCCCACCTGGGATTTCCACACAAGGTCCAGGCTACTACCTCTCTTGTTCGGTCAAAACTCGATTACGCCTATAGCCTCTACCATGGATTATCTGTAACAGCTAAGAAAAGACTACAATGGAATTCAGAACTTTGCTGCCAGACTACTCTTACATATAAAGCCACAAGCCCACATTTTCCCTAGTTTGATTACCGGTTGCCAGATGATCCACATTCAAGCTGCTTTACATCACACATAAAGCAATACATGAAACAGGGCTGCTCTTCATCAGGAATAAAATTACCAAATATATTCAACATAGGAACCTCTGCTCTAGATTGGCACCTCGCCTCAAAATCCCACCATACAAGAAATAAAACATAGGTGGCACATCCTTCTCTGTTCTAGCAGCCAAACAATGGAACTCTTCACCCCCAGACATGAGATCCATTGATAACTACCTTAGCTTCAGAAGACTACTCAAGAGTTGGCTCTTCCCCACAGTTTATATACATATATATATATATATATATATATATATATATATATATATATATATATCCAAATGAAAGACACACCCTCAGTTGGAGACCCACACGCATCCGTGTTCAATTAGTTTATTCCTCTGGCAGCACAGCTAAAACCTTAATAAACTCGGTCAAAATTTGCCATAAAAGTTCCAACGCGTTTCGGGCATCACTGTGCCCTTCATCTCGGGAAATGGCATGTTGGGAGGGGCAGCGTAATGAGTAAATATATAATGTTCATAAATCCCGCCTACTGGCGTCTCTGCTATGTAGTCTGGTACTTGCAGTTTTCTGTGAATAATCCTATAGTAGGTCTTGCTGCTCTTTTCTCCTGATTGGAATATGAAATCCACAGTGGGTTGCTCGTGTTATTACAGGTGATTGCTGTGCTGTTCTTAACCAGAGAAACCGTCACGTTGCTCCATAGGTGCCATTCAGATAAAGACACCGGACCCGCTCTTCCGCGGCGGGGGCTCTTCCGCGGCGGGGGCTCTCCGCGACCCGGTGCGGGCCGAAAAACATCCAAATGAAAGACACACCCACAGTTGGAGGCCCACACGCATCCGTGTTCAATTCGTTTATTCCTCTGGCAGCACAGCTAAAACCTTAATAAACTCAGTCAAAATTCGCCATAAAAGTTCCAACGCGTTTCGGGCATCACCGTGCCCTTCATCTCGGGAAATGGCATGTTGGGAGGGGCAGCGTAATGAGTAAATATATAATGTTCATAAATCCCGCCTACTGGCGTCTCTGCTATGCAGTCTGGTACTTGCAGTTTTCTGTGAATAATCCTATAGTAGGTCTTGCTGCTCTTTTCTCCTGATTGGAATATGAAATCCACAGTGGGTTGCTCGTGTTATTACAGGTGATTGCTGTGCTGTTCTTAACCAGAGAAACCGTCACGTTGCTCCATAGGTGCCATTCAGGTAATGACACCGGACCCGCTCTTCCGCGGCGGGGGCTCTCCGCGACCCGGTGCGGGCCGAAAAACATCCAAATGAAAGACACACCCACAGTTGGAGGCCCACACGCATCCGTGTTCAATTCGTTTATTCCTCTGGCAGCACAGCTAAAACCTTAATAAACTCGGTCAAAATTCGCCATAAAAGTTCCAACGCGTCTTGGGGATCACCGTGCCCTTCATCTCGGGAAATGGCATGTTGGGAGGGGCAGCGTAATGAGTAAATATATATATATATATATATATATATATATATATATATATATATATATATATATATGAACAGCTTGTCATCAATGCCTTTCCTCCTCCTCTCGACGACGGTGCCAGCAGCGTAATAACACCCGCTAATAATATATATATATATATATATATATATATATATATATATGTGTGTGTGTGTGTACCTAGATATGTTTTCCTTTATATATATGTGTGTAATAATCTTGTTTATAAATATATAGATTTTCATTAGTTCTGCTTAACAAATGTACACATACTTATGGGTATATTTATCTATGCTTGACATGTATATAGGTCACGGCATAAATAAGTAAAATTTTAAAATAACTATTCATCTACAATTGCTTCACTATTGGGGAAATATGTATATATAACAAATAAATTAGCTGAAAGTACAGCAACACTTGAAAGTCTGAGTTTATTTAATACAACTTAAATCTAGATATATTACCTTACTTATACATGCATTCCTTCCATCTACCCTTGTATGGTTCACTGATAGAATATCGATGTAACAAACATCGATGTTCTAAATATTGACTGCAAAAATATCGACTGCAAAAATATCGACTCCAATACTTTAACAGGTAAGTACAAAAATATTGATTCAAAAATATCGAGGTAAAAAATATAGATGTAACAAATATTGATTTAAAAATATATATAAAATAAAATAAAATATAGTAAATATATTAAATATTAATATTATTTTTAACAAAATAAATTACATTTAATATACATTTTAAATAAATATAACAAATAAACTTAATTTGAAAAAATATAAACACACAAACATAAAAATGTATACATATACATATATTTACTTAAAAATAATGTATTAACTATTATCTTTATTTAATTTTTAAACTTTAAAAGTATATAAAAAATAATATAAATATATATATATATATATATATCAATAATTTAAAATAAAAAACATTCTATAATAAATTAAAACATTAAACTATTAAAAAAAATAAACTTACATTTCCCAATACAATAAGTGCAACAGTAGGGAAAGTGTTGGATAGCGGGATAATTAAATTTACTATTCCAACTCCAGTGAGTGCAACAGTAGGGAAAGTGTTGGATAGCGAAGGGGAAAAAATTACTATTCCAACTCCAAAGAGTGCAACAGTAGGGAAAGTGTTGGATAGCGGAGGGGTAAAAATTGCTATTCCCACTCCAAAGAGTGCAACAGTAGGGAAAGTGTTGGATACCGGAGGCATTAAATTTACTATTCCCACTCCAGTGATAGCAACAGTAGGGAAAGTGTTGGATAGCGGAGGGGAAAAAATTACTATTCCCACTCCAAAGAGTGCAACAGTAGGGAAAGTGTTGGATAGGGGAGGGGTAAAAATCATTATTCCCACTCCAAAGAGTGCAACAGTAGGGAAAGTGTTGGATAGCGGAGGATTAAAAATTACTATTCCCACTCCAGTCAGTGCAAAAGTAGGGTAAGTGTGGGATAGCGGAGGAATTAAATTTACTATTCCCACTCTAGTGATAGCAACAGTAGGGAAAGTGCTGGATAGCGGACGGGAAAAAATTACTATTCCCACTCCAAAGAGTGCAACAGTAGGGAAAGTGTTGGATAGCGGAGTAATTAAATGTACTATTCCAACCCCAGTGAGTGCAAAAGTAGGGAAACTGTTTGATAGCGGAGGAGTAAAAATTACTGTTCCCACTCCAGTGAGTGCACCATTAGGGAAAGTGCTGGATTGGGGAGGGGTAAAAATTACTATTTCCACTCCAATGAATGCAACAGTAGGGAAGTGCTGGATAGCGGAGAGGTAAAAATTACTGTTCCCACTCCAGTGATTGCAACATTAGGGAAAGTGTTGGATAGCAGAGAAACAAAAAATTCTAATGACACTTAAACAATTGAATAAAAAAAAAATATTACAAAATTTAAAAAATCATAAAAATAAACAATATTTTAAAAATATAAAATTAAATATATTAAACATATAAAAAGAACACATATTTTAATATTAATTACATATAACAAAAAACTACAAATAATATATAAAATAAATTAATAAATACATTTATAAACAATAATTATTTAAAAGTAGTAAATATTAACAAACAAAAAAATTATTTATAACATAAATGTATTTATTTTATTTCATACCCTATAACACCACACCAATAACAAAACACTTTAACATTTTTAATTACATTTATTTCCATAATTAACATAATTAATAATCAGTTAAAAAAAATCTTATTCATAAAAAAGAAATAAACATTCATTGAGTATACATGCTTTAACACTATAATATCCACAACACACACATAAATTGAACTATAAAATAATAAAACACAATTAAATATTATTTTTAAAAGAAAAACTATTACTATTAACAACTAATAATTAAATATTTAAAAATGTATTTAATACCCACCTTTTACCCCTTTAGAAGTAAAACACACAAAAAAATAAACAATTACACAAAATAATTATCAAATAATTAACATTAATTAACAACTATATAAGAATTAATTAAACACAAAATACTTACTACCCTTTACTCTTATAAACACCACAACACACACCTAAAATTAATTACACAATTACCATAATTAATTACTAATTAACTAATTAAAATTAATTAACAACCCATTATTAATTAATTAATAATAAATTACTTTACCCATTTAACATTATAGCATCTCAATTGAACAAATAATAATAAATAAAAAATATTCAATAAATGTAATATAATTAAATTACTTCCCACCCTATTCCCCTATAAACCCACATCCCGCTACGGAACTAAAAATGCAAAATTCAAATAAAAAGATATTAATAACTACTAAAAATAATCAATTAATTTTATATAATTAAATTACTTCCCACCCTATTCCCCTATAAACCCACAACCCGCTACGGTACTAAAAATGCAAAAATCAAATTAAAAAAATTAATAACTACTAAAACTTTAACACATATATTAAAAATACAAACAAACTATATTTTTGCAAACGATATTTTACACTTCGATATTTTAAACGTCAATATTACTTACCTAAATTAGATATTCTTGACCACAAGAATTTGTCTGTCGATATTACTGACCCATGATATTTTTGACTCGATATTTGTGTAAATCGATATTTTTGATTCGATATTCTGTCTCTGAACCCCCTTGTATATTTATATTTGTTACTTTACTCCTAATTCAGCATCTCTAATGCACTACCCTATATCTCTCCCCATACCTCTCTCAATATATCCTCTACCTCAAACTCCCTGACTCATTCCAAACCTCAATCTACTACTCTCTGCAATGCGCTATCCCATTTCTCACCCTATACCTCTCTCAATATATCCTCTACCTCCACTCTCTGACTACTATGATCCCCAAATCACCCCCAAATCACCCATTCTAGATTCTTCCCTACTCTACCCCTACTATCATCCCCAAAATAACCCTTTCTAGACTCTTCCTCCTCTACTTCTCTTTGCATCATCTCAAACCTCTTTTACTCTCCAGACCTCCCAAACAAGCCTTTCTAAACCCTTCTCTCTACTCTTCCCCCCTCCCCTCTACTCATCCCAAACCTCCTACTGCTGCTATGATCTCCAAATAAACACTTTCTAGAACCTTCCTTCTTCTATCCGTCCTATATCCTTTTCAGTCCAAATAACAGACTCACATGTCCACCACTCAAATTAATTTCATATTTCCCTGTACTAATTCACCACTAATCCTGTTTGGGTTCCGAAGTAGCGTGCTACTCGCCGAAAAGCGCTTTGATGCCTCATTAGGGGTATCAAGCACTATATAAATGCAAATCCCTCCCTCTTCTATCCCTCCACTATCCTTCTCAATCCAAATAACAGGCTCACATGTCCACCGCTCAAATTCATATAATATTTTCCTATACAAAATTCACCACTAATCCTTTTTGGGTTCCAGAGTAGTGTGCTACTCGCCGAAAAGCGATCGATTCAACGCCTCGTCAGGGATCTATGTGATATATAAATGCAATTACAATTACAAGTACAGAGATCCTATTCAGGCTACCTTTAACCAGCACACGCCTGAAAGTCACTCCTCTATATTCTGGGGTGGCACCTAAACAGAGGAAGTCTGAGAAAGAAAAGCATCCCTAGAAAATATTGTCATATCAATCCCCATACTGCATGGAGTGAGCAATCACAGCAAACGGGATCGAACACTGGAAGAAGACTTTAGGGAGTTCTAACCCCAAAATAATTGAAAAAATGTGGGAAATAGTACATTATCAGCACATTCTGTATTTCCCCGCTCTTTTTCCTCTTCTCATTTCATACTTTCTCTTGATTCCGCTCCTCCTCTCTAGCATAACATCTCGATAATGTTGCTGCTCATTGTTTTTTTCTTCTACTCACTCCTTCATCCCACTGCTCTCTCCTTCTTCCCCTACTTCTTACTTCCATCTTCTTCTTTACCTCCTCTCGCTTTACTCTCCCTGGTTCATTGTCCTTGCTCCCTTCACTTTCTTCCACCATATACTACACTATGTTATCCTTTCCCTTTTTCCCCGTCTTCTCTCCTCATTCTAAGTTGCTATGTATGAAAGTCAGTCCACTATTCTAAAGCTAATAACGTGGGTAAGACTGGTCTGCTAACCTAGGGATAAAACCAATGACACCAAACATTTCACAAGTTTGTCTAAGTAATTTTGATGTTGATTAATGCAAGATTACATAAACATAGCTAGTTTACATTTGAGTAGCAGAGCCACAGTAAAATTAAGTTTCTTGCTTAAAATCACATGTTGGAAGATTGGAACTTGAATGAACTCACTTGGGGTATTACTGAATCATCACAAACTGTAAATTGACAATTGCCCCCGAGGCAGCGCCTTTGCATGATTCTTCTATGATGCCCCTAATATTTCTCCACACCACAAAACAAATGGTCAGCTTCGCAGTGACTCTTGTATCGAAGGATGGGCTTCCAGGTGTACTGTGAGCGCATTGACCACATTGGCTTAAGGAGCTATCATGACCCTTTGAGTTGATTTGGACCACTCCTCCCCAAGGATTACATACACGCTACAGTGTAAAAGTCCTGAGGAGGTCTTAATTCTAAAGGCTGAAACATTTCAACCCTGGTGGCCTGATTATCTGTGCCCCTTCCTGCACAAACGTAATCCTGCCGACAAGGCAGGCACCCTTGCACCATGGTGCAAGGGTGCCTGCATCAGCGCAAAGCTGCAGAAATGGTGCCTGCGCAAGGGGAAAGGACAGGAATGCACTATATTTGATAAATGCGGTACATTACTGCCCTTTCACTTTGCCGTAGGGCAGTACAGCAAGGTGACTTGCTGAGCTGTCCAATGTCAAAGCCCCATAAATGAGGCCCTAAGTTTGTTTCTGTGTTTATGTCATATATGTGTTCCTCAGTTGTATGAATTGCAATGCACTTTACAATAAATGACTTGTGAAGCACATAAATCAAACTGTATGTCAAGCGTGGGCTATGTTATTCACTAGTATCATATCTATATTCCTTGGAGGCCTGCTCTCTGTATTACTCAAAGATTACCCTGCAAATATTTATGGTGTATGTGCCAATAACAAGGTAGGAAAGAGAGCACAAAACCAGGCTCCGTGCCTTCCCAGTGCAACTTGTGAGACCCAATGCCCACCAGTGACAGCACAGTATGAACACAGCACAGGGCTAGGCCTGCTGTGGACAAGAGCCAACCAGGGTCAAGTGACTATCACATACTGATCTTGCATCGGGAGAAGGGGGATATATTGGGGAAGCTGGGTGAGTCGGTGTGTAGGAAGACACTGAAACTGAGGTGCAGGCATTCCATGGCAGTGAATTCAGCTAGTCTACTCACAGTTGACAAACACTTAGGGGCCGATTCCGATTCGGGCCAGAAATCTCTCCGACCGAGCCGGACCAGGAAAGATTTCCGACTGAATCGGACCCGTGCAGCCTGACCGAACGAGTACGATGCGCACGTATGCCATCGGACTCGAGTCGGTCGGACTCCCATTGAAGTCAATGGGAGCCTGTCGTACAACGCGTACGCGGGCTCCCATTGACTCAATGGGTGCGAGGCGGACAAGGGCACCCCCTACAGCGTGTAGGCGGCGAAGCGACTCGCGCCGTACACGCACAGGTAGGGGTGACCCATGGGTCCCCCCTGTGTGCGACTCGTGCAGCTACGCGTACAGGGGGGTCCGACACGGACCCCCGAAGTACAGCTCCGACTGCTCTTTGGAGCCGGAGTGCGCGGCTCGGTCGGACTGCTCGCGGCGCGCATCGTACTTACCCGGCCAGGGAACGTCTCCCTTGCGCGGTGCGAGTCGTGTCTGAGCGAGTCGGTCGGTGCGGTTAGACCCGGGATCGAGTCGGTCGGAGCGGTCGGGACGCCCGGACGAGTCGGTCGGCGATTTCGCATCGTACTCGCTCGCCCGGACGCGCGTACGAATCGTTCGGGAAATAGGGCTCCGAATCGGATCCGGTTAAGCCGAATCCGATTCGGAGCCCTACCGGCCGAGATCGGAATCGGCCCCTTAACCTCTGATGCTCCAAGGACTGACCCACACAGCTCCAGGCTGGTAATGTTTCCCAAGATTGTTGGGGCAAATGTCAGATGAACCATGTGCTAGACGTTGAAGGATCTGGTTGGGCCCTGCACGATCAATGACACTATGCTTGTGACATACACCATTTGAGCTTTTATGTCTGGCATTAGCCAAGACCTTTTGATTTTACTAAAGACATATGTATAATGCTGTTGGAATGTGGTTTATCAGTAGGGTTAAGTAGGTACCTACCACTAGTAATAACGCCACAATCACAATATAAGGCCCAGTCAAGGTCTCAATAAATTATTCCATTTCTCAACCCTTGGTAGCTGGCTGCGAGCAGGCAGGCTTAACTTAGGAGACAGGTGTGTAAAGCATTTAAAAACACCAATACATTAAATAAGTAAGACAGAACACACAATAAAAATATAAACACCATTTTATAAAAATAGGAAATATTTTTATGATTAAAATTATGCCAAATCCAATGTAGGGATTTTTTAAAGAGTAAACACTTTCTAGTATCTAAAAGGCAAAAGCACCACTTTGGGACATCTGGTCGTGTTTGACCGGGACAAAGTCAAAGCTTCAGGCTGACTGTGATGGAGCACAGGTCGGATACACTTAGCGGTAGGGCCCAGTCAAGTTTTTACCTTCTGACTCAGTCACTTTTTTTAAGCTTTTCTATCGGCGTTGAGTTAGCCTCCTCATCAGACCGGCTTTGGGTTCAACTACGGTGGCTTGGCTCAGTGCGATGCCTCGGTCAACTTCTGGAAGTCTCGTCGATGACGAAAAGCTCCGGAGCTTCAGCGGAGCAAACTGGAATCTCAGGCCAAGTCGCGGTTCGATGTCTCTCGCTTGACTCTCGACAACAGGTGGTCAACTTATGGAGCTTTTTGAGAAAAATTCTCTAAATTTCCTCACATTTCTGGATCTTCTTCCAAAAGGTCCATTTTGGGTTCTAAAGTGTTTACAACACCAATCCAAGGTTCCAGATGCTCTGAGTTGCTCCTTAAGATGTCTGGACTACATCTGCCACAATGCACCTGACAAGATCCTTTAAAGTCCAGCTGAAGGTGGTCAGCTGGTTTCTTCTTGCTGGAGATGATGCAGGTGGAGCTCTTATAGCCTGTTGCTTTCAGGGAGCCTACTCCTTCACTTTTCAAAACAAGGCAAAGTCCTTACGGCTGTAGCTCCAATATGTGCAGCAGGTCTGAGTTGTTGGGCAGCTCTCTCATATTTATCCGTGCTTCTGGGGTGACAAGCAGGGAGGCACCCCTGACCAATGGGTTGCAGGGTGCCACCCTCAAGTATGACAGCTTCCTCTAAAGTGTGGCATATTCTTGGCCCAGGAAGCACTATTCTTTAAAATCCAAAATGGAGAAACTCTCTTCTGGAGGCTAAGATCTGGCTAAGCCATTCCACTGGCGTGGCTAACTTTCCCTAGCTTCCCCTTCCAGCTCCTTTGCTAATTCAATTACTGGGGCTCCTGTCTCGCTCAGGTGCTGGAAGTGGAGGGGAGCCTGTGTCCTGTCCTGTCATTCCCTCTTTGAAGACCAGTTTGGCTACTCCACCGCATCCTGCCTTTTGCTCAGAAGCTGCAGATCTCCTCCCACCAGATGCCCTTTGTCTCAATGCAGGCCACTTCACACCTCATCGTTTGGCTCGGCCTATTAAAGGCTGGTCAATCAGGAGAGGCTGCTGGAAGGCTGGAATTTGGTTAATCAGAAAAGCAAGTTATATAACTTCTTTTCTGTGATAGTTATAATAAATCTAACCTAGGCAAGTTGTTGGATTTATTCTAGTTATCATTTTAATACTTTGAATTAGATTTATAGCTCACTCCTGTCAATAGTTATACTTTATTAAAGTATTCCCATGTTAGGCAATTGAGCCAATGTGCTACAATGGGGGAAAACTAAATTGGCAGTTTTTCCCTCACCAGGGCATATAAAACATCTTTTAAAAAGTCCCTGCTTATAGTTACAAGGCACCCTGCCCCAGGGGCACTTAGGGGAGACCGCAGGTGTGACTTATATGTAAAAATACGGGGGCATATTAGCAAGACCCTCGTTAAAATTATCGCCGTTTTAGCGGCAGGTAACTGCCGCTAAAACGGCGATAATGGGCTTGCTAATAGGCGCTATAGAATTCCAATAGAAGCCCAGGTTAGATGTCCTGCACATCTAACCTGGGCTTCTATTGGAATTCTATAACGCATATTAGCAAGCCCATTATCGCCGTTTTAGCGGCAGTTTCCTGCCGCTAAAACGGCGATAATTTTAACGAGGTTCTTGCTAATATGCCCTCGGTTGTTTAAGACTTTGGAAGTACCTTTAATTCCAAAGTCAAATTTGCAGCCTGCAAATCAGGGCTGACTTTTAAAATGACAGCAGGCAACACAGCAATGCACACTCAAGTGCATTAAATCTGCTGAGACTCTAAACCTACATGCCCTACCATATAGTAGCGACTTACAGGTAGGTTGTCACTACCAATTATAATTTCACCTAATTACCATGTACTTTTAATTAGAGCTCAGGCCCTGGGTTTGGTTGGCAGAGCCCAGGGCACAATCAGAGTCAGAAAACCAGCATCTAGTAGTCAAAATGGGGGCAAAAAGTGTGGGGACACTGCACAAAGCCCTGGTTTCTCACAAATACTTATAGGGGCTTTCAGCCAGCACTCTTCATCAATTGATCTGTTGTTGTGGCATTCATGTTTTCTTTTCTTCCACCTACTACAGCATACATCATGGGGCAATGGGTCAGCTCACTTCAGCCTCTTGCTAACTTCACTGTGAGTGATGCCATTCTGCTCTTTCGCTAGGAACACATCGATACACAAAGGAGTTCCTTCAGTGCCTGTTATTACAATGCCAATGTGTGCTTTTTGACACCAAAAAATAGTTTGCTTTTAGTCAATATTTATTTTAGATCTGGTAACAAGTCTTGCAGTGGGCAGACAGAAGCTAGTGCTATTCAATGCGATTTACGCAGAGCTCAATTTGAGCCATTTGTTGCAGGTGAGGCCTACCCGCACCCTTTTTGTGGAACCGGGACAAATTTTTAGTCATCAGACTTTGACCCAGATCAAGAGGGAGAAAAGCAGCAGCAAAGTTGGACAAAAGAAGACGATAAAGACATTAAAAAAAAGTAGCAAATTGAGAAATCAGATATGAAAAGGAACCTATACAGTGCAATATAGGGGCATGGGGAGTATATGGGAGGATGAAAGAGGCTTGAGGTGAAATAAAGACTAGACAGTCTTGGTATTTTGCAACCCCGACATTGGGCAACGGCGCTGGTGAGCTGCTTCGCAAAACTTGGGCCTTGGCACTCACTCTTTGACAAATTCAGCAATAGCATAGTGCAGGATTTAAAATCTGAATCCTAATGAGACAACAGTGGAGGGAAGGGGAGATCATCTCAAATGGACTTGCTGATTGAAAGCAACATCTGTAAGATCATCCGAAAAAACTTGACCGACTGCCACAGCAGAGGGAGTGCGCTCTGTACGCAATACTTAAGCTGTCATCTTGTTATCCACTGGGGGAAAGGCGCATCCATAGCTGCAAAGTTGGGCCGTGTAATGTGTGACACCACCTTCCTTACTGTTTGGTCAACACCATCAGGGGCGGCTGCTGTCAATCCGAGGTTGGGGGGGTGGGAAAGAAAAAATAAATAATAAAAATAGAAACTTAGCTTTCCTGCCGGCCGCCGCCATCTTCTCCTCCCGCGCCGCGCTGCTCCACTTCTCCCGTACCGACGACACTACAATTCCCATGGGCACAGGCTCCTAAACGCTCCCAAACCCCACCCAATCCCAGCGCTTCTCCCAGCATGAGAGAAGCGCTGGGATTGGGCTGAGTGGGCCAGTTGCACTCCAGCAGGTTCTGGGAGCCTGTGTCCCTGAGCACTAGGATATCTCCAAGGGAACAGCCTAGAGATATCCAAGTGCGCATGTGGGTTTGGCCGCCCATGGACGGCCTGCCAAACCCACATGCACACTTTTAGTGGCTGCCTACCACCACTCCCCCTACTGTGTGACGCTGCAGCCTGGCCCCACCCCGCCCCCGACTTGGTGGGCTGGAAGTAATAATAAAATGAAGATAAAATAGTTTTATTGTCATTTTAATTTCTTCCTACTGTTGCGTTTTAGCAGTGGGGCGACGCTCCTCCGCCATAGCGGAGGAGCCATTCCTCAACACCATATTGCAGGCTAGGATTTTTGATCCTCTTCATACCATACCAAAGGTGAAGAAGAAGTCTCAGAAAACCTGTTGGCTAAATAAATAGAACTGATTGGTGGTTTCAACACCAGCCAGAGATGTAAATAGGGCAGAAAAAGGCCACCGGAAATGGTATTACCGAAAAACCCATTCATGCTGTATTAACTAGGACATTTCATAATTGAATCTCCAAAAAGATATGCATCCTCAAATTTTGCTTGACATATGTCATTACACATGGACATGACAAAGTTGACAGCTGGGCCTTTCCAGTCCTGCTCAAATTTGACATATGAGACCGGATTCACAAAGCCATAAACATTTATGAGTGAAATTGGCTGTTTTACATTGGCCAGGTGCCACCAAGCAGCACTAGGAGGGTTAGAGGCATTCACTACTGACTGCATATGCTCTACTAAACCCCATGCAAGAGGTGGGCCGTGAGCCGTGAGCCGTGAGCCGTTCAAGATGTGTTTTGTCTTCAGAATTTGTGAATGTCTACAATGAGTATTTGGACATGCATAAACTCCTCTCCAACCATTTTCGACTCTTAAAATGCGCGGAGAGTTGCTGCAACAAATTGTAATTGTACCTTTATAGGTAGGGAAGTAGAATGGAACGCCCCTAAAGTTCATGAAAGTAAGGGGAAGGGTTTTTTTCAAATGTAAATATGTTTCCCTGTGGCAACAATACAAGACAAGAATTGGCAAACCAATAGACCTCGCCTATACAAAAGCTTTTGGCTTTGGCAATGTGTTTTTACCATGTTGTAGACCAGTGTGGCTGCTGTTCAGCATGGCTAAAAGTTGTAGTGGAGTAGATTGGATTGTAGTGGGTGTATTGGATTGGAGTGAGGTGGATTGGATTGAGGTAGACTGGATTGGGTTGAGCTGGATTGGGGTGGGGTAGATTGGATTAAGGTGGATTGGTTTGGGGGGCAGTAGATTGGAGTGGGGCGGGGTGGATTGGATTGGGGTAGATTGGATTTGGCTGGATTGGGGTGGGATGGATTGAATTGGAGTGAGGTGGATTGGATTGGGGTGAGGTGAGGTGGATTGGGCTAGAGTGGGGTGGATTGGAGTGGGGCAGATTGTTTTGGATTGGAGTGGGGCAGATTGTTCTGGATTGGAGTGGGGCAGATTGTTTTGGGTTGGAGTGGGGAAAATTGTTGTGGGGTCGATTGGCGTGGGACACATTGTTTTGGATTGGAGTGCGGTGGATTGGAGTGAAGTAGATTGGGGAGGGAGTGGGGTGGATTGGATTGGGGTGAGGTGAGGTGGATTGGACTGGAGTGGGGTAGATTGGATTGGGGTGGATTGGAATGCTTTGGGTGGATTGGATTGGAGTGGGGGGCTTGTGGTGGATGGAGTGGGATGAATTGGGATGGAGTGGGTGGATTGGAGTGAGAATGATTTGATTGGAGTGGAGTGGGGCAAATTAGAGTGGGTCGGATTGTAGTGGGCAGATTGAAGTGGAGTAGATTGTTTTGGATTGGAGGGGGCAGATTGGAGTAGGGCAAATTGATTTTGGATTGGAATGGGGAAGATTTTTTGGATTGGAGTGGGGCAGATTGGAGAGGGGTGGTTTGGGAGGATTTTGTGTGGTGAATTGGAGTGGATTGGATTGGGGTGAGTGGTTTGGATTGATCTGAGGTGGACTGGATTGAGTGGGACGGATTAGTGCGGGGTGGATTGGAGTAGGGCGGATTGGAGTGGGGTGGATTGGGTGTACTGCATGATTATGTGTTAAAGCATCATTTCAGAAATTAAGCTTAAGAAAAAAACAATGTCACTTTGCAATAAAATAATCCTCATTTTTTGAGAACAGCGCCCACAAGCAAAAACAAAAGAAAACATGAGTCCAAAGTGAGAAGAGAAGACTTGGCAAAATAAAAGGAACTTAACTATAGAAAATAAATCTTTGCCATTTTTTTGACCTGCTGGGCATGTTTTTGCCTTCTGTTTGCAGGGCACTAAAAGTTAAACAGAACAAAATATTACCTCAATCACGTCGGTAGCAGCGGACGGGCACTGATTAAGTTAAATTAATCAGTGCTTGGTACCTGCTCCACAGAGAGGAACGAAAATGATGTTAGGCCTGCCTTCACAAAGTACGAGGTTGTAAAGAAGAGTGCCATGCAAGCCAACAAATGGTAAGCAATGGACAGGCTCCAACTCCATTTAAGAATACAACAGTGTCTCGCTAGCGAGAAGCATGTGCTAGCTAAGCCTGGGCGTAGTTCGCGAAGTAGCGCTACGCGAAGCTACGCAAAGTGCAGTTTGCACTACGCGAGCTACGCGTAGCACTACGCGAACTGCGTAGTGCACTGTTCGCAATGATTGCACAGTGCCGGATGCTTGTCCGCACTGTGCAATCATTGAAAACGGCATCTTGCACAGTGCGAGCTGTCTGTCACTGCCGCTCGAGTAGATTTTTACCGAGCGGCAGCTTTCTTAACGCGGACTGGTAGTTTCTCATCGCGAGCGGTCGCGAGCATACGCGACCACTCGCAATGAAAACCTGACCTCCCCGCGTTGAGAATCTCGCCGGGAGGTTTATTTCCACGCTCGCGATCGGCAACTTGATGTTGCTGATCGCGAACGAGGAAAAAGTCTCGCTGGGATGTCATTTTGCTTGCTTGCGGTCGCCAACTTGACGTTGAGGACCGCGAGCAAGCAAAAATGACCGCTGCACTACGATACGCGTGTTTGCACTGTGCTACGTGCAATTCGCGTTGTGCGAAGTAGCGCAAACTTCGCAAACTACGCGAGCGTAGCGTAGTGCTTTGCCCAGGGTTAGTGCTAGCGCATGCTCTCGCACGCTAGACACTAAAAAATTGAATAAATGTGCAAATTGGACAACAGGATTGCCATTACTAAATGTACTGCATGCACAGTCCCAGAGTGTGGAATGAGCAACTTCCAAAAACGCCATATGTACGCCTAGAAACCTGCGTCAGGCACACTTCTACTAGGAGTGTGAGAAATTTCCGTAATTTGCGTAACTGCACAAAATTTTGTGTAAAATGACACATAAATACACTATCAGACAAAATCTGTCATTTCACACTAAATTTGAACTAAATCATAATTTTTGGCATGAGTACACATTTAACAAAAGCAGCGTGAACAACAGTTGCTCACGTTCTGTTTTGTACGTGTGTATTTCGCAGTAATTTTTTTTTTACTGCGAATGGCACGTAATTATGCAAAGTGGCCGAATGGCTTGATTTTGCGGAACAAGCAAAATTCCCAAAATTACACAAAGTACGCAGGCGTAATTTAAATGTCTCCCACTGCTACTTTCTACACGACTTCTGCCAATGTTCGGGAATTACAAAAAGTAATAAATCTCTACCCATTGCTAGTAGTACTAGTACGAGTGCAGGCTTAATACTAGTTTTGATATTCGGTTCAAAGTCTATCAGCACAGCCGCCCTATTCGTTTTCACCTTATGCACAGACTAATGAGTTCCGCCGACGCCTTGCGGAAGGGTGGTAGGCTGTTTCAGGACACACACCTGTCTGGGATATTTTTAGCCCAAATGATCACGCTCTGGTACTGCTGCGCCCCTTGAAATCAGCCCCCAGAGTGCCACGTTTCACAGTTTTTTTTCCCTCAGCGTTGTAGTTATAGAACCCCTTCTGAACTCACGCTCCCAGCCATGTTCTAAATATTGTCAACTAAATCCAATTAGTATCAGACTTGGGGTGAAGCCAAGGGACTCTCCGAAGGTTATTGAAATGAGAGTGAAAGAGAACTTACTTTAATGAGTGAGAACGTTTCACAACTCGGCCTGCAAAGATGTGGTAATTAAACAGGGTTCTGCAAGACTCCCTACGCCGTAGACAGCTCCAAGTGTTCAAAACTGATTTTATGCAAGACCGTGGGAGAGCAAAATGACCGGCTTCCCTGTTGGACAATGTTTTGATTGCTTTATATTGCCTCCATCAGACTGTTACTGCAATGCCACCTAAAAATAGAAATTCCCACATCGCATTTTCTGCAGAGAGGCCAAGAACTGAATGAGCACAGGTACCAATTCAGGAAGATTTTACTATGAGTATGTGTGCCACAGGTTCTGCAAGTAAAAGTGACACCAAAATCTTTGTGAATCAGACCCACAGAGTCTAAATCACATTCCAACCCACTACAGTAGCTTTGATGCATTTTCCAGACAAGCATAAATAGCTTGTAGGGCCGTGATGACTTTATGCACCATTGTCATGACCTGGCAGCTTTCTTGTACACTGAGGGGCATATTTACAAGCCCCTTGCGCCACTTTTGCGCCGCCGTTGCGTCACGCATGTGACGCAGCGGCGACGCAAACCATGCGCCGCGTTGCGCTATATTTACAACGTGACGCATCTAGGGAGATGCGTCACGTAGTAAACCCCTGCGCCACATGAAACCTGCGTCAGGTTTCATGTGGGCGTACCGGCGCAGGGGGGGGCGTTCCGGGGCAGGAACGCCTCGGAAAGTGACGCAGTGAAATCTACAAGATTTCACGCAGTCACTTTTCCGGCGCTGGTGCGTCAAATCCTTACGCCTGCTTCAAGCAGGCGTAAGGATTGACGCACCATGTTAGGTTAGGAAGGTTGGAACAGTGCTGGAGTTGCGTCGCGCTTGCGACACAACTTCAGCACTGTGCCAACCTTCCGCTCGGCAGATGTGTCACGCATCTGCTTATCCTTGCGCCACGATGCGCCGCATTGTAAATGCGGCGCATCGGACGTGGCGCAAGGGTAAACTTGCGTGACGCATTTTCCTGGCGCATCCCTGCTGATATGCAGGGATGCGCCAGGGAACGTAAATATGCCCCTAAATTTGCACCCCATTTCTCTCAACCGACAGGTGATTCAACTTTGCATGGATCAGTGCAGGGGTCTCTCAGCAAATGATATTCCGAGTTGGTTATATTTGTTTCCATGTTTGAACTACTTCACTAATGAATTCATGGGTCTTTCTGGAGGCTTTTCTTTTTTTTTACGGAGTTTTATATAACGCGAACTTGACCCGGTATCGGGTATCAGAGCGCTTTACATAGCACCAGTTGCGTTACATGAGGAGATGTTCATCATTTTTGTTAGGCACAGGGAGATTAAGTGATTTGCCCAGAATCACAGGATGTTCAGCGTCATTGCCGAGACTCGAACCCGGTTCCCCAGATTCGAGGTCTACCGCCCTAGCCGTTAGTCCAACTTGAGCAGAAAACAATGAATATAGGGGCTTTCATAGACCCTTAGACATGCCAAAAACGATTTACTGTGACTTACTCTTGTTGTAATCCTGGTTGACTCTTCAGTTCTAGAAGTAAGCCAAGAGTACTAGAAGAGAAAGTAACCGACTCATAACATGATCATTGTGAACCGGGGACATAGACCCTCATTTATGGGATTTTGGTGTAGGGCAGCACAGCAAGGCACCTTGCTGCGCTGCCCTACGCCAAAGTAAAAAGGCAGGAATGCACCGCATTTATGCAATACAGTGCATTCCTGTCCTTTCTCCCTGCGCTGGTGCCGTTTCGGCAGCCTAGAGCCAACGTAGACAGGGTTCCTCCGTCAGGGCCGGACTGGGAACAGCAACCAGCCCTGGAAGATGGCTGCTCGACCAGCCCTGGGAGGGGGTGTGGTGCTAGTAAAGCACCGCTCCCGCTTTTGTTACAAGGGGCCGATATTGTAGCACTGCTGCAAAACCGGCCCCAGTGACTAAACCGGCCCCCACGGCAACAAAACCGGACCACTACGGCCAGTCCAGCCCTAGCCTCCGCTGCATGCAGGATCCTAAAAGGTGTTTTCCTCTTTCTATGTGTGCTGTAGAACAAGAAAAAATGAGAAGAAATAAACATATTTCTCCTCGTTACACATCACCTCGGGAGGCATACGGATTTGACGCTTCCCCAGGTTTACGTGGTTTTGTAAATCTGGGGCAGCATCAAAATCCATGTGTGTTGCGTGGGAAAACCCACCGCAACGCCCATGGTACGCCTCCAGGGTGCAGAGTAAGGCGACGCAGCAATTTGTGCTGTGTTGCATTATTCAAGATTTATGAGGCCACTCAAAGCCACACAAGGTGGCTTTGCATGGCTTCATAAATCTGATTAAGAGCCCTGCGTCACGCATGTACCACTTTACGTGGTGCAAAAGGGACGCAGGGCTCTCATAGATAAGCCCCATAATGTGAAACTGAAAGAGAGGAGTAAGATGCACATGTACTTTCTCTGTGCTCAGCCACTGTGTCTATTTTACTTGTACGCATCACATTTTCTAATATAATTTTGAGCTCACCAGTAAAATTCTATTTTATAAACAGCATTCATCAAGATTTTGCTGTGAGCAGGGCAAACTTACTCTTTTAACAAGTAATGTGCACATTGTCAAAGAATGTATAGATTTTTAAATGGGCAATTCTGTTTCCACTGAAGGATTTTAAAGGGCACCAATGAAGATAAAAGTAAGGAAAAGGCAAAAGTGTTTATGATGTTACTTTGGATCCCAAGGTGGTAAACCTCTCTCCTCAAGAATAGTCCCCTCTCCCTGTTATAAGCTGATCCCATGGGTCAGCTGTGCAATGTTAAGGAGTCCTGGAGAAACTACATAAAAATGAGCATTTCCATCTGCTAAGGCTCCCCTTTACATCCATATCCCAATGTAACAAAAGAGACAATTATCTGTGGCCTATAAATCTACCCACGTCCCTTAGTAACAACCTCCCTCCCACCCCCATAAAATAGTACTTGGTATACTGCCACATCCTCACCACTCAAGAAATATTTCCTGACATCCTGCCACTTGCCACCATCCAAGACAATGTATGACATCATTTCAGCCACAATTGGCATAGCAAGGGTGCCATAGGCCCTAATGGAAAGATGGAAAAGGGGACCCTTCACTCCCTTTTTGCCAGCAGAAAATCCATATTTGTGGCACAGAAGGTCCATTGCATCCAGTGTCACTGCACTTGCTGTGCCAGTGATAACTCTCCACCATCCCCACTAGCCGCTCAAAAATGTTCAAATACCTGGCAACCTGTCATCTCTGGGCTTTCACTCTCCCTCCCAAGCCGATGGCCATGCTCTTCGTTGTTTGTGACAGGGCAGGCTCTCTGATTAAAATTAAGAGCATTTGGTTTCACAAAGAGAAATCCCCTGTCAGTCTCGGATCTGCACAAAACTGCAATAGACATGATAGGAAGTGGTAGGTGGTGCTGGAGTGTCACCCCCATTCTTCCACCACCCTTGTCCGTGCTGAGATTTGAAGGAATCAAAGAAGACAGTGGTCCATCTTATGCAATTCCATTACATCCTTTGGGTTTCTGAAGACCCGCAAGGTGAGGAAGACGAGGATGCGCCCGCTTTTCCATGTGATATCACTTCATTTGAAAACACATTAGTTTTGCACTGCTGTGACATAATAGCAGGGAATGGCCTTATTTTGAAAGGAAAGGAAACCATGCACAACATTCAGTATGTATACATAACGGATGTATAAGATTCCATCCAAGTTATACGGTTTTTGCGTGAACTGATATGAATTATATCATATTCTTCCAGGATATTGGGATCAAAATATGTGAAATAAAGTTTTCCAGTGGGTACCTTGATAAGTATCCCTACTGCCATGTAATGTTGTACAGATGTATCACATATTTTGATCCCAATATCCTGGAAGATGACGATATAATTCATATCAGTTCACACAAAAACCGTATAACTTGGATGGAATCTTATACATTCGTTATGTACACAAATAGATATATTAGCGCTCTACCATATTAAACCCTGATGAAGTTCTAAATTTAATTGGAATGAAACACGTTGGCTGGATGTTGTTGTGATTTGGATACAAGAAGAGAAAGATTAAACACCCTGTTTTGATTATACGCATTGAACGCTTATTTGGACTACAAACTGTTCACCTCTCCATTTGCTATGATCTCTGTAAACTGCTGGACAGTGGTACCAAATAACAGCAGGTACCGGATGAGTAGTACACAGGACTATACTCTTTGTTTATACTTTGAACGAGGTGATATCCTCTCAGTCCGCCGTTGTTTCAAGTGTTTGTGCTTTACAACATTCAGTATGTTTCATGGGTGGTGAAATTTCTGCACATAAGATGAGAGCCGTAGTAATCGCACAGGGTTTACTGGTGACAGAGTTGCATTTAGCACCTCAGCTTGCTCATTGTGTAAGTGACAGTTCACTCAGTGATTGGCAAGACCAACCCTTATTACACCTCAACCACTTGGACGGCTGATAATGATCTAGGAATGTCTCCACCTGTGCTTCATCACGAGACTGCTAATATCCATTTGGAATTTCGGAAGACTTGAAAAGGACACTGTTTGATTCTTCCTGGACCTACCCGACCACCTGTTCCCCATACTTGATATTCTCCTGCAGGACTTTATGTAGGTCGGGTCACCCTGGGTCTCAGTAATTAGAAATTAACTTTGGAGTGGCCTTAAATTCATGTCCTAAACTTTACAGGCACAAACACTGATTGATATCACAACAGTGACAGTAAACACTTTGAGGGTAGTCCATGTCAATACTGCAGTCCCTGTTTACATTTCACATTTTACTTCCTCTTGCATTGCCTAAAATTATTTGCTTTTTGATACTGTGTTTCTGTAGTTTTTTCAAGCAACATAGTAACACATGGCACTTGAGTAGCATGTACTGTGAACTGAGTCGACTCCAGTGGTTTGGGTGAATACAGGTTGAGGCTTGGTATTTATGACAGGGCATGTTTGACAGCTCCGGAGCCAGCGGCGGCTCCTCCGTTAAGACAGAGAAGTGTTACCCCCCTGAAGCAAGTGCAGCAGGCACACACAATAATAAAATGGTCATTACCATTTTAGTATTCGGTGTTTCAACGGCCGCACTAGCACAAGCGTGATGGAGGTGGCGGGCAGACAGATTCCTGAATACTGCAGGATGACTGCTCAGTGCGCCTGACAGATTGGCCGGCTGTCTACAGCCGGCCAATCTGTCATGCACACTTTAAAGCCTGTAATCCCACTGCTGTAAAATAACTGAGGGATTGCAGGCACAGGCCCCAGCCTCAAAATGAGCACTGGGTTAGCCTGCTCCAACCAATCGTGGAGCTGCTTTTAGCAGCTCCAGGATTGGTTGGATTCGTATGCAGGAAGTAAACCACCTTCCTTCCTGCTCTTCCTCAGGAGAGGGTAGAGGAGAAAGTCAACACAGTGGTGAGTTTTAAGGCGTGCTGCGCCCCACCGATTTTCACAGTTGCTAGCTGTCCCTGTCTGGAGCTGAGGCTGAAAGCATTGTGAGTTGATCTCAGTGCCTGTATGTCGGTCATAAAGGTGATCGACTACATGCACATCCGATCTTAGATCTCCCTTCAGAGCGCAAACAGTGATATGACATGGGGGCTAAATGTAATTGTTGGAAAGTAAGGACAGCACTATTAAAAAATAAGTGAGTGGGTATGTTGTACCCATGGGGAGGAGTGAGTGGTGGAGATGAAAGGTGCAGAGAGAGTGAAAAGGCATGCTGAAGAGAAAAGGATGAAAAAAATGCACTGAAGCTCAATGGTGATAAAACCGAGGTCCTGGTTTTGGGAAACAACCCCAATCTCTGGGGACCGAGCCCCTGGCCCATACCCACCCTGGCTACTAAGGTCAAGAATCTCGGCTTTATTATTGATGATAAACTTTCCTTGAAGCCACTGGTGTCTAAGGTTACTGCTACCCATTTTTCTGTCCTCAAGTGGCTGAAAAAATTCCTTTGGTTAATTCCCTTAGCAGCCCAGAGAACGGTTATTCAGGCTCTGGTCCTATCCAGATTGGATTATGGCAATGTGCTGTACCTGGGCGCAGATAAGACCTCGATTCGTCGCCTACAAATTATTCAGAATGTGGCGCCCGGTTACTCTTTTAGCTACCAAGGCACGCCTCAATCTCTCCTCTGTTTCAGGAACTGCACTGGCTTAAGATTTCGAAGCGCATCAAATTTAAGGCATTGTGCTATATGTTTAAGGCCAAACATGGCCTAGCTCCCTTAGACATCCAAGGACTCGTGACCACCCCTATGTGCCTACGCGTCTGCTGGGATCCTACAGCCTCTCGTTGTTCGCTACGCCCAGGTTTCAACTAACCCGCATGAAGGGATGCTCCTTTGCCTACCTAGGTCCGAAGTTGTGGAATTCTCTCCCAGTCACTCTTAGGAACGGCAACTTCTTACTTGCTTTTGGTAAAAATCTGAAGACCTGGCTTTTCTAGCTGTCTGCTGGGGTCACCGTTATCTGTCTCTATCCTGTGTCGGGAAACCCCTAGGGTAGCTGCACGCACTATGTCTGTTAAACAAATAAATAAAAGAGATGAGGAGTGATATATGCAGATGACAGATTTCAGCAATATGTGGGGGTAAGGGCATAAGTGACTGAGTGAGAGCCTGTAAAAGAAAGCAGTGTGAGGGGAAGCTGAGTAGTGAATGATTCACTCTGACGACCACTACCTCTCCCAGAAACATTAGTAATGCTTAATTCAGTCTCAAATTTTCTGAATTGAAACATTTTTTATTGTGGTCGTCCACGAAAAAAAGTTGTTGTTAATCATCTATTTGATACGGCTAACAAGCATTGAAGCCTTTAGGCCTGGCCTGTTTTAAGAGTATATCTGCGATGTTATATGTCTTTAAGCAATAACTGAAAATTCACAGAGACGCTCCAAAATACTGGTCAGGTGGCACGCTGTGTGAAGCACAGGATTTTAGTTTACATGCTTACGGCTACGCTTTTAATTACATAGACCAGGCCTCTTGAGAAGGATTCCAAGTTATGCTTCTTTGGCCACCTACCTTATAGAGAATTGCCCCCACGCCTTTTTCATCCCTTTGAAATTATAGCTCTGCTGGTGTGACCCGGAAGGACAACTCCCTCCTCAAAGAAGACCCTAATCTTAAATATCTCCGGGCCTCCTGTCACAGCCCAGACTGCCCAGAGAACTGTGTCCAGCCTCAAAAACAAAGACAAAACTCTGAGAAGGGAGTGAGCTCCATATACTACTTTACAAAAAAGCATTAGGTCAGCAACGCAGTAACATAGCTAAGAAAAGTATAGGAGAGCAGTGGCGTAGCCAGAGTAGCCTCGGCCCTAATGCAAGCAAGACAAGAAAAGAAAATGGCGGCCTCTGATCCCAGTGTGGAGAATAATGAGGCAACGCGGACGGGGACGCAGTGGAGCCCTCCCACCCTGCTCTCGAGCGCCGCTGCTCTTCTCGCGCTAATTAAAGCCACGCCGTTGTAGAGGGTCAGGTGGCACATCCAGGTATCAAGAGGAACGAGCAGGGCACACAAGAACAGGGCAGGGCCTGCATAAAAAAAGACCACCGGCTTCTCCCGAGAGCCAATCTCACAAACAAGCCGCTCTTTGTTCCCAGTGCTCTGCTTGGTTCAGTAATGGCATCCTTAAGTAAACACTGGCCTTGCAAATTTCCTTTCCCTGTGCAGGTGTCGTTGCAAGCATCCCCCTTCACACACGAAATAAAGCCCTGTGGCTTTTTCCCATCTGACACGCGCTTCCCGCGCAGCCTCTCATCTGCTTCCCTGCCGCGGCTTCAATTATCAGCCTCCCCCGCTGCTCCTCGTCAATTGGTCCAGTTTAGTATCTCTGGCACCCGGCAGCTCCCGGGGACGGCACCAGGGTGCGGCGTGGGGAGGGGTGGATAGCCTAAAACCTCGCTGCACTGCTTTTTATTTTTTTTAAATCCCTTCTTGTCGTCCGTTTTAAAATACATTCATGTTGGTTGCCAAGGTGCTTATTTTTGTTGCTTATTTCCGAAGCCTCGGCTTTCGCAGTGATTTACATTAGCATAAGGGAAGAAAACAGCTCTGTTTAGCACAAGGGCTAGGTAAACCGTTAATTCTCTGAAAGGCATTATATGAAGTTTAAACTAGTCTGGAACTCTTCCAAGCTTCTTTTTTTTATTATGGTTATTGAAACCCCAGTGGTATCTCCGCTTTATCCAGAGACGACCATAGCTAACCTTGGTTGAACCTAATTTTTGACCGAGGATCTCGGGGCCTACCAAGGCATGTGTTTACTCTAACCGACTTTGTATTTAATTAGCTAAAAAAAGGTGACTCACCTGAGAGGGTCTCACTGCGGGAGCTTGCACCCGAAAACTGATTCCAGGTTTTAGGGTAATTGCCTTACATTTGGCATTTTGCTCAGACACATTTCAACAGGAAAACCCTGGCCAAATTTCCTCTTGACAAATGGTCAGAAACATTGAAATCAGGTTGTCAACGGATTTCCAAACTCCCATAATGCATGTTTTCCCTCATACCTACCTGTGGAACACAGAATATGTGGAGAATACTGTACCTGGTAAATACTGCACCCTGTTGTACCTGTGTTTATTGGGTGCGGTAATGTCATCAAAAATACCAAAACACTGGTAATGAGGTGGGCATTCTATATAAAATTGGCCAAACCTTGGGCCATATGTACAAAAATATTTTTGCATTTGGAAACAGGCCGATTCACAGAATCTGGCCCTCTGCGACTGCAAAAATGCTTTTTCATTGGTACAAAACACAAATTACGATTCAGTAACATGTTACTGAATCGCAATTTGTGTTTAGAGCTTCAGTATTTGGAAGGGGCGTATTTAGGGAGTCCCTTCCAAATACAAAATTGCAGTGCTATGCATACATGTTTTGTGACCGAATTACAATTGCAAAACATTCATTTTTCACCAACACCCCATCTTAAAAAAATAAACTTGAACATTTCATTTGAAGTTAGAAACGTATCTCATTTTCCTTTGAGGAAAACGGGCTGCACTTATAAAAAAAAAATGTTTTATTAAAAAGCAATCACAGATATGGGGGTCTGCTGACCCCAGCAGGACACCATCCCTGTGATGACTGCAATTCCTAATGGGTTGCAAATGGTGACCTACCTCATTACTATTCATCAGGGAGGTCTACTTGTGATCCCAATAGGAATCTCTATCTGAAGTTTGCATGTTTTCTTACATTAAAGAATTTCAATTTCCTAATTGCGATTCGGTAAAATCCGCAATTTGGAAATCGCAGTTCCTATTTTTTGCACATTTGTTCCTTTATTTTGCACAGAGACAAAGAACCACAATCTTCAGCACACACCGGACCACTTACCTAGGGACACTGTATGCAGCACGCTGTTTTAGATTGTGTTGCACCATCTCACCGTTTACAGTGCGAGGGATTCGCAAACACTTTTCATAAACCACCAATTTTATTAATATTGATGGGTATGAATCGTTTTTCTGCTAATTGCGAAGGATAGTGAAAGCTGGTATGGAAGCATGCTTGGTATGCTGTTATTCACAGCGTATGCTCTGTTAATGGTTGTTTGCCCTTAGTATTAACTCTTCCATGCTTTACGGCAACAACAAAAAGTGATGCAAAGGATTTGTGCACATCATTGTGCATCACAATCAGGGAAATGGTTGTTTGCCCTTAGTATTAACTCTTCCATGCTTTACGGCAACAACAAAAAGTGATGCAAAGGATTTGTGCACATCTTTGTGCATCACAATCAGGGAGGTATGGCTCTTGCCTACCTGCATTCCGTGGTAAAGTGCCGGCGGCAGGTTAGCCCAGTACCATGTGACTCCGGACCACGGGGTTCACGGTTCGATCCCCGGTGCCGGCGGCAGGTTAGCCCAGTACCATGTGACTCTGGGCAATATCTTGCTTAATCTTCCCGAGGGCCCCCAGCGCCGGGACACCTCTCTGGAGGTAGCTGTGCGCTTTACAAATGCTGGTATTTCAAAGTGTTCATTGTGATTCATACTGGAAATTACAAACAGCACTTATCTTTTTTCGTGCATTGGGAATTTAAACTTTGCATTTACAAAACCAGTTGCACAGACTTTTTAAATACCAAATTCAGATGTATTTGAACAAATGTGAAGATTCATATGTAAAACAACTGAAACTAAATCATATATGAATCTACAGAGACAAAATATAATTACTACAGAAAGCGCTGTAATGGTTCAAAATAGCTCCATAAAGACACCACCAACAAAGGGAAAGCATTATTGGTGAGCATGTGCGTTACCCACCTTGCTACATCTGCTGGCACTGCAATGATTATAATTTCTCTAGTCCTATTATTGTTAGAGAGAGGTCCAACAAGCATCGGCAAGGCCAATAGGTCCTCCATATGTGAAATCTATTGGCTTTGGTGGACTGGAGTGGAGTAGAGTTGAGTGGCGTGAAGTTGCGTGGCATGGAGTGGAGTGGCATTGTGTAGCATGGACAGGAGTGGATTGTGTAGCGTGGGGTGGCATTAGGACCCAGAGACCCCAGTTTGGACCACACCTCCCTAATCACAAATGGATCAATGACAAGATAACCAGGCTGGTTATGGGTAACGTGTCATGTTTTATTACAGGACAGGTAAAACACAACATAATATCTGGAAAATAAGTCTGTGGGGGCCAGAGGGGCAAGATAGGTCTACACTGATGTGGCTCATCTAAATCAGGAAATTAACTCCGTCGAGCCCAGAGAGGCCAATGAAGACCATGCTGATGCAGCGTTGCCAGGAGCAGTAACCCCGCTGCAGTATTCCATCGGGGCAGGTAGATGCTGCGTTGCACAGTTCCAACCACACTGTTCTCAGCGTCAGGAAGCTACTCCCACCGTTGTAATGGACACAGAAGAAAAGGGGGTGTCCAGGGGCAGCCTGGCCTAAATAACCACCACCCATCACAGTAGGGTGTGGGCAGAAGTGCTGAGCAACTTGTGCGGTCAACATCTGCTTTCTGTAACCCGACCTGTGACTCGCGAGACGGGCGACAGGAAGCTCTGAGCCCCAGAGGTAAGCCCCATTTGTCCCACCCATGGCCAGATATTCGCGTGAGCATGAAGGAGCATGATGCATGGTGGTCCCAGGCCCTTATGCCGAAGCCCCTTTGAGGCATGGAGCTTTGGGCATTTGTGGCGTGGACTGGAGTGGCATTGTGTGGAATGGAGTGGCATTGTGTGGAGTGGAGTGGCATTGTGTTGCTTGGAGTGGCATGAAGTGGAGCGGAATTGTGTGGCGTTGTGTGGTGTGGAGTGGAGTTGAATTGTGTGGCATGGATTGGCATCAAGTTGAATTGTGTGCCATTCTATGGCGTGGAGTGGAGTTGAATTGTGTGGCATTGTGTGGGGTGGAATTGTGTGGCATGGAGTGGAGTGTAATTGTGTGACACTGTGTGGTGTGGAGCGGATTAGAATAGAATTGTGCAGAGTGGAGTGGAATTGCGTGGCATTGTGTGGAGTGGAATTGTGTGGCATTGTGTGGAGTGGAGTGCAGTGGAATTGCGTAGCATTGTGTGGCATGGAGTGGAATTGTGTGGCATTGTGTGGAGTTGAGTAGAATTGTGTGGCATTGTGTGAAGTGGAGTGGAAATGTGTGGCATTGAGTGGAGTAGAATTGTGTAGCATTGTGTCACGTAGAGTGGAATTGTGCAGCGTGGAGTGGAATTGTGTGGCATTGAATGGCATTGAGTATAGAGGAATTGTGCGGCCTTGTGTGGAGTACAAACAACTGCCTGTTGGCCTCTCACTCTCCTGTCTAGATTGTACTCCTGCTGTCACATTTCTGCAGAGCTGCTCAGATGGTTGTATTAAGCTTGTTGCAATACTCCCGGCAGGCAGATTCATTGAATTATTCTCAATGCATTTTTTTACTTTGCAATAAGAGATTTTGATGAAAAAAGTTCAAAGTATGCGAGTAGCAATATAAATTAAAATGCAAGGAGCTTGCATTTTTTTTCCTTCAGATGTTAAACACCGCACGTCATCAAAGACGTAGGATGTTTGCACATAGATTAAATTATAGCAATGAAATGCAAGGTGCCAGACATATGAGTTGCACACTGCAGATGTTAAGGAAACACCAGTGTCTGCTCATTTATGAAGTGCCATACTGGTTTCAGTATAAGGTGAAGAATGTGCGTTGCAGCAAGTATGTGAATAGACAAGCAGGGCGAGTTTACAAGACCACTTTTAGAACAGTAGCTGAATTCAGTTAAAAGAATGAGAAAACACGGAGAAGGGGTGAGTGGGAGGGGTAAGAAGCACCACGTACAAGGGATGTGGGAGGGGAAGAAGAAATAGTTCCTTATTCACAGAGCGAGCAGCGGATGGACACTAATCAAGATGAATTCTTCTGTGCTTGGTTCATGCTCCACAGAAGAAACAGGAAGTGATGCCCAGCATGCACTGGCCAATTAGGAGGCAGCAAAAAAGAGTGACAATGATTCCAACGAATGGTAAGGAATGGGGGGGTTCCAGGCCCTTTATTGTAAACAATAAAATAAAGCGCATCCGTTGTCGGCAGGAAAGACCTAAAAACAATGCTTAAAAAGATAGTGGGTTGGTAGTATCCTGGTAATAGGCAGACCTACAGTCCTCCGAGGGTACTGAGATAAAGATAAATATATGATGTCACTTTCTAATATGTTACTGCGCTGTTTAGCTTGATACCACAATGAAAGTGACATTCTTGGTGGCTATTACTATAGGAAACAGAATTGAAGAATTGAAAGATTTGCTTTGTCGTGCTCTCTTTTTAATCATTCTGGTTCTGTGGATCCATCTACCTTTTTACCACAGGTTGCTAATTTATCTCTAATGTAGAACAGGAAATTGCATTTTCCACCCTCTTCTTCCTCCGAAAAGGTATTGTTACATTCATTGGATGTTAAAAGAGCTGTTTTGGTTTCGTTGAGCTGAATAAAAAGTATCTGTACTTCATATGAGTTTTTTGTGATTTTTTGGACCTACAGGTCAGGGTAGAAAGGCTTCCTCTTTCGCAATAAGCAGGCGGATAAGATAGCATTGGCCTGTTCCTTAGCAAAATTAGGTCAATTTAGCAAGAATGTGGATTAAATCTACATTCATGATGTTCTTTGTAGTACAAGGTTATGTATCTGAAAGCAACCTACATGCAGAGATGCAAGGGTATAAAGATGAATAGAGCAGCAGGTTTGACCCCAAGCAGAGTCCCCGTCCCCTGTGGGCCACTGTAAAGTGGCCCTGGGGCCACTCGTTGTGTCCCCCCACACATCCATGCACAGTGTGCCAGGCACCTCATGGTACCTGGCACATGGTGCATGGATGTGCACAAAGTGCTTTTTTCTACTGCTGCTTGTGCTGCTGCCCTTTTCCTGGGCAGCAGCACAAGCTGCAGTAGACAAAAATCACTTTCCTACCGCCACCATGGTGGTCAAATCGAAATTGGGCAGTCGGACCGCCGCCTGTTTGTTGGGCCGTACCCAGACCACCGTGATGGCAGGCGGCTGTCCGACCATCCGGCATCATAATGATGCCCAATATTTGTGCAAATAACCAACATTGTTTAAGACTTTCACAACAGAGAGAGTGAGAGAGCGTGCATGCGTTTTTGTCTGTGTGTGTGTGTCAAAATTCCTTGTGAAAGTTGGCAGACACCTCACCTTACCTGACTGAAAGCACCTATACCCAACTATTTACCAGAAAATATATTTATTGGGGGGGGTGTAACACTCCAAACACCCCCCCTGAAACTACACCCCTGATTGGTGATTAGAACATGCATTGCTGGAGTAAAGGAATGTTTTAACACCACTAATATGCACTTGGCCTACGCCCTCAATAAATTCATAGTGTTGAATAAACTGGGTGCATTAACTCAGGATCTAATACCTGTTTTTAACGTCCTGACAATGTTGACACCTCTCCTCTGCTCGGTTACCAAATACTGTGATCTGATTGTCTTGCTAGGGAGTAATATGAATACTGATTCTAGTGATCTTAGTCCCTGCAACTAGTATCACAAGTTTTCCCTTTATCTGCCCTAACGTTACAGAATACTTTGACAAATATAATTGTGTTCTCTTGTGTGGGATTTAAACAATGTGAACTATTTGATGGATATTAGTTTTAATGGTCACAGCGTTGTTAGACAGCATAATTATATTCCAATTGTTTCTCACTGGTTTAATTTATGGTTAATATACAGTTGTAGCGTTTTTGAATGCTTTGACAATTGTTATACCCCTTCCTTGTTTGGGAATCAAATAAGGGGGATTGACTGATTTGCCACACATTTATTTATGGATTATTGTAGTGGCTACCGTGCTTCTAGGAAGTATTGTGAGTTTCTTTTTATTCACTGTTCTTAACTGTTTTCATGTCTTTGATTGTAACGGTTCTAATTGGTTGCATAATAAAAGATTTTTCTTTATTGTTTACCCTTAAGACTGTATCAGCAATAAAGCAGAACCACACACGCACGACCTGATAGGCAGATATCATGTCTACCCTAACTCAGCAGTTCTTCACCTTTTTGACTTCTATGGACCCCTACTGAATCTTTACTGGAAACTGGGAACCCCCACTGAGTCATTATTGGAAGCTGGGGACCCCCAGCCAAGCAATTTCTATGGTTTGACCCTCAAAACAATACACAAAAATACAAAAACATGAATACGCCAAACAAATGCTCAAATATTGAAATATTTAGTTTAATTCACAATCAAATATCGGAAAGGCTTTCACATTTTCAGTTTTGCTTCTTAATTTGTTAATTTTATTATTTAATTTTATAAAATAGTAGTGGTCCTCCTGAGTAGACTTCGCGGACCCCCAGGGGCCCTTAGACCACAGGTTAAGAGCCACTGCCGTAGCTCACTAGGGGCTTGGTAGATGTATATGGTGACCCACACATGTTAACCTCCTAGAGACACTCTTACCAAATGTGCTACTCTGTGTTGTCACTCAGATCCACAGCATCCCCAGTCTGAATGGAGTGTTGTGCAAGCAGATGGACCCCAGGGGACCATCTACCAATGGCTTAAAAGGGCCGGGTGTCCACTTGTCCAACTCTTGCTCTGTTCTCACTGTGCTGTCTGAGCTCTGAGTGTCACCCTCCCACGCAGGCTCCCTCAATGGAAGCAGCTGGGGACTTCTGCAGCAGCAAGTGTCCAAGGCAGCTCTCTTCTATCGGCAGACGTTAGCCTGCAGCTGATTCGTACAACCAGCATGTACTCACCCCAGGTAGACCATCGCCACTCAGACTCAAGCTTCTTCACCAATCAGATTCACATATCTTAGGTGCTCACAGCCTGGTCCTTCCAGGCACTCTCCCAGCCACCCTCCTGTTCCTGTCCAAAAATTAGCATGTCCCCTTTCCCTTCTAGGCTGTGTCACAGCACTGCCACCTATTGTGCCAAAAAGCTTCAGCCATTCAGGCCACTCTTATGTTCCAAACTCAGACTCCCACCTTTAACCTTGCATGGCATCCATGCATCCTTTCTTTCTCCGTACAAGAAGGCCCTTTGCTTACCACTGAATTGCAGAGAAGCAACATTTAAATTGCAACCCTTAAAGTGTTTTGTGGCTGAATAATGGACATAGATGTAATTTAATGAATGTTGCCATACTCTTGGCTGCACTTTACGTTTTATACTCCCAGTGTACCCACATTTGCAATTTGTCACATACATTAAGAGTACAATGAAGGTTGAGTATGTCACCACTCGCATGAAAGCACTTGGTCACAGTTTGCCATAGGAAAAGCAAATACCACAAGCACTAACAGGACTTTTTTACAGGTGACTTGAGCTTCCTTGTGATTGGTTGTTAATACCACTTTAAGATGATCTTGTTATTTTACATATCAACGTTATTACCCACATATTTAATCTAACTGAGGATCAGAGGATGACCTTGGTACCCCACAGATTGTGCCGTGGAGCAGTTTCAGGCCAGCGTATGTATATAAGCGGTATTTATGTAGTGCTTGTATTCCACAAATATGGCCTCAGAGTGCTTTATCCAACAAATAACAATGGGGTGGCAGGAGAGGACACAGGATTGGTTTATGGTCTATGGTCACGTCCTGAAGGCTTCTCCGAGGCGCAGGCGACGATCCATTGGTCTGGTTACATGTGGTAGACAGATTCATATTCCAACTCAAAGGTTGGAAAATGGCCTCATTTGAATAATCTATTATGTATATAGAGTAGGTAGATCTGCAATTAGGTGTGAATATGTGATTAGTAGTAAACAAAGTTGATTGCTCACGCTGTGGATTTCACTTTCTGTTGCCACATTATGGTAAGCTAAATCTTTCAATGCCATTTCCATGAAATCACTTTTTTTTAGCATGTTGTGGCACAAGGCTGTTTCATTCATCTAATCATCAACCTAGCATAGCTCTATTAAAGAGGAAGAAGACATTGTTAATATTAAAAATAATTTTGCTGGTGTAGCTTTCAGAAAACGCGTCTCTGCCATTCATTCCACAATGGTCACGGATGCATCACAAAACGTATCTTTGTGTCTTCTCTATGGCCCTAGTATACTGATATTGCTATGAGTAAAATGGGAAAAAAAATTATCAATTTTTTTCTCACAAAGTTTATATTGAAGGATTCCCCCTACATAGTTAATACTGGTAAAGTGTAAGCATAATTTTAGATTTTTATTTTAAAGCCCCAATCTGCTCAACACAAATTTAGCACAAATGAATTAATAATATTTATCTTAATAGTTTTTCCGTGCTTAGAAAGGTACTCATTAGTTTTACATAGATAACATAGTCAAATTAATTAAGGCAAAGTCTTTCTTATCATCTTAAAACAGATAGTTGAGATTATAGTAAATTCTGTATGATCTATGGCCATTACTGTGGTCTGGACAAATATGCTAAGAAGATGAATGCATAACTACAAATTCAGAACTGTGTTTGTATAGAATTTCAGTGTTTATTAATAAGGAAACCAAAAAGGAAGAAATCTAAAACCTTGAAACAAGCCTTCTACCCATTTGCACTAGGAACCTGAAATGTCCTACCAGGAGACTTATAATTATCACCCAACTTCAGGGCTTATTTACAAGCCCCTTGCGCGGCCAGTGCATCACTTTTAATGTGGGAAAAAGTGGAGTACCGGCGGCGCAAGTGGCTTGTAAATAAGCCCCTTCGTTACTTGTTAGAAATTCCCAAGAACCACCTATTCAACCTTCATGACCTTTAGTAATTGACATTTCCTTGCTTTCCGGCCATTTTATCTCTCCTGTTCCTAATCTTAATACTCACTGGGGCATATTCTCAAGGACTCATCGCCGAGTTAACGGCACTTTAGCGCAGCAAAAGTGGCGAAAGAATTATCGCCCCATTCACAAGCTGGTGCAAACTCCCCACATCGCCAGTATACCAGCGATAGCTGCCGCAAAAAACATCGCCACGGATGAGAGAGACAACTAACGCTAATGATATGCAGAGTAGGCGTTCCCGTGCACAAACACACGAAAACACCATTTCGCGATATTCTCAACGACCAGCCAGATCTGCGATGCGACCCAAAAACAGGCGATAAGGCGCGTTAGCAGCAGGGATTTAACACCTGCCTTCTGCTGGTGCTAAGCAGGACGACTACATGCAGTATGAAAGGGAGCCCAGCCCAGAGCCACATCTGAAGACCCACAGATGCCATGGAGACAATGAACATGCAGCCGGAGACCCAAGAGGGCCACAACACCCACCGCCACCACCCCCAGGACCACCACCCCCTCCGGACCCCCCCCGGACTACCACCGAGGCAGCGTAGGACAAGACAGCGGACCTTCCGAAAACGGCATGGCCCCTCAGCCACAAAGTGCAGAATGTGGAGAGAGGTGGGAACCAAGTATGTGTGAAGGAGGCAACTCACCCATGAAGAAGAATTTACACAATGCCAAGTGTGGCAGTGATGTGCTGGACAGACCACAGAATGCAGAGCACAGACATGTCAATGTGGACACATACTGCTGGGGTATGTAGTGTTGTGGACAGTGGACGCAAACATGTCACCTCAGGCAGTGGGGAAGACCTTGGACATGTAGCTGTGCCGTCCCCCCCTGTAAGCGTAAGCGCAGTGGGCTGGGCCGGCGTACGCCACTCCAGCGTAGGAGTGCTGATAAAAAGGCCGGGGCTCTGGGCGTGGTTCTCTTCCGTGATGGGCAACACGCCTGCCAGGGCGGCGCACCTCACCCTGCCACGAGTCCACCGCCGTGACCGCCAGACTCCGCGACACAGGCCCCCAGCGCATCCAGCGGCACAGCAACACGGAGTCATGTGTGTGCCGGATACTGCCTTAGTCCTACACTGCGGTCAGCAGGTCCCACAATTCAAATCGTGCCACATTTCTGTCAATGGAGGAAACCACTAGTCAACAGACATTGCCCCCAGTGCGGCCCGCCCGGATGAAGCATCGTCGTTGGCTGTGCACCTGCTGAGCGCTCCAGGTGCCACTGACCCTGTGCAACACAAGTTGACACCACGTGGCAATATTGAGGCAGAATTCAGTACGCAAAAAACATTGCACCCAGTGCGGCCCGCACGGACGGCGCATCGTCGTTGGCTGTGCACCTGCTGAGTGCTCCAGGTGCCACTGACCCTGTGCAACACAAGTCGACACCACGTGGCAATATTGAGGCAGAATTCAGTAGGCGAAAAACATTGCACCCAGTGCGGCCCGCACAGACGGCGCATCGTCGTTGGCTGTGCAACTGCTGAGTGCTCCAGGTGCCACTGACCCTGTGCAGCACAAGTCGACGCCACGTGGCTGTGTGACCTTGCTGACCACTGCCTCCGGCCTACACTGCGGTCAGCAGGGCTCGCAAATCAAATTGAGTCTTGATTCATTTATGGCAGAGTCCAGTAGGCAACAGACATTGCTTCCAGGGCAGGCCGCCCGGACGACGCATCAGCGCAGGCCGCGCACCCGCCGAGTGCTCCAGGTGCCACTAACTCAGTGCACCACAAGTCATCGTCACGTGGCTGTGTGCCCTTTCTGACCGCTGCCTCCGGCCTACACTGCGGTCAGCAGGACTCGCAAACCTATTCCAATCCTGACCTGCAAGGACACGCCATCATCGCTGGCTGCACACCCGCCACCACCGCCAGGACCACCTCCAACCAACATCTGCCTGAGTCGGAGGAGTCTCACAGCCAGCCTATCTAAGTTGCTCACACCTGTATTGGATGCCATCATCAGCTTGATACCCTGCTCAGCTCTTCATGTGCCACTAACTCAGTACACCACAACACATGGACCCTTCATGATTGAGTTTTGTGCTGTGGACAGCGGACGCAACAATGTCACCTCAGGCAGTGGGGAAGACCTGGGACGATGATGATGAAGATGAGGCAGGTGTACCACACCCCACTGCAGCTGCAGCAGGAATATCCCGAAGGGACTGAATCATTAACAATTCCTTCACATGAGCACGCTCAGCTCTGGTGCCCCTACCTCAGTGCACTGCAAGTCATGGACCCTTTATGATTGGATCTGTGTTTGTGATCCGATGATCACTGTTCTAGTTGTTGCCAGCACCAACCACTCCCTGAGGGCTGGCTTACACTCACCCCACACCCATCCAGCATAGGCGTCACTGGACATGTGACCCTGGTAATAAAAAGTGGCCGGGCGCACGTGCCCGTAGCCAGTTCAACTATCTACCTAAGTGTGTCCGTGTGGTCATTATGTATGCATGATGGGCCAGGGCTCTACCACATTACATTGTGCTGTGGACAGCGGACGCAACCATGTCACCTCAGGCAGTGGGTACGACCTTGGACACGTAGCTTTGTCGTCCCCCCCTGTAAGCGTAAGCAGAGTGGGCTGGGCCGGCGTACGCCAAGCCAGCGTAGGGGTGTGAAGGATTTCCCCGGGGCTCTGGGCGTGGTTCAGTTCTGGCCTGGACAAGGAAGTAACTAATGAGTGTGTCACTGTTGTAGTGTCTGCGCCACCCAGTCCGCAATTGACAATGTTGCAATGTAGCATGCACCCGGAGGGCGGGCTCGCACGAACGGGGAAATGAAGGAGCGCAAGACCGCTCGGGGTCTTGGCTCATACATGCCAAGTGTTGTGTGTATCTGTATTGCCGCAGCATGAGCCAAATGCCTAGCCTTAATCACGGCGCAAGTTCAGCCAGACATGAACTCTACGTATGAGTCCGCCCTATCCTTCCCACAGGCCTACACTCACGTGGCCGCCCACCTCCAACAGCCAACATCACAGTGTCGTTGTCAGGCTTGTGGACATGCGCAGACAGGCATGACAATGGTGTGCCGTAGGAGTGCCAGTGATGCAACCGCGCAGCGCACACAAGTAAATAGGCTCGGGGGGAGGGAGGAGCAGCTGTGAGGCAACGTTACACACAGTGATGCCGCTCATTTGCCACATGCAAGACATGTCGAACATGAATCCCAAAGTCGCACACATCCCACCCCACCCCCCAACAAGCCACTTCACAGTTCCTGAATGCAAGCAGATGAGAAACTAACATTAGGGATGAATGCTCCTTTGTCTGAGCTATCAGGCGGAAGCACATCTGCACCTCCGACCTCGGAATTGCATGTGCCCGGCACCCCTGACAGATACTATAGCAGCTGATGACGACTCTCACACTACGCACAGCTCGACGAAAGACCAACGTATACACACCCCTCACACAGAAGTCCTTGCACGAAGTTATCTTGCATGGATTGGCCTTCACACTTACTCCCACATTAACCCAGGCGTACAACCGTTGCACACTAAAATAACTCATTGCTCCGAGCTGTGGCATTTCATCCACAGAACTGGCGCAGGTCAGAACAGTGCCGCTTCAACCAGAGCCACCAACGCAATGACAGACCATCCCGGACACTTGCACAACCCCTGTCACGTGGAACTGTACCGTGCACGTATGCTGCACTTACTGGGGGCACTGCCATTGGTAGTGCTGCGGATCAGTTACCGGCTAAGCTTCCGCCTTGCCAACGTCACCTGCGTGCAGCCTGTGTTGCATTGTCGTTCGTGCATATTCGAGTGGTCCATGGATGTCTGCCTATCCAACAGGACGGTAGCCGAACTGGATTTCGACATGTGTGTGTGCCCCCTGTTGGCCCACGACCATGAGTGTCACCGTGACACCCGTCTATGGGATGCCTGGATACTTGGCATACATGCTGGCAGCTGGACATGGGAGATTGCAGAACTCCTCGTGTGCAGTGAGCAAATTGAGCCGCTCCCCTATTGGGCTGTAGTGCTAATTGGTGAAAGGGGTGGACGCAGCACATCTGTCTGGACCTGTTAATGGTTAGCCTCGCCGTCCTGTTCGATGAAGTCGACGACGACCTCATGTTGGAAATGATTGCCTACGAAGTTGCACTAGCTTTCATGGGCGTGTTACTACGTACCTGCAGACACAACAGTTTGGAACACATTGCACATGTCCCGACACCTTGTTGGAACTTGGGGTTCTGGTCACATCTCCCACGATAACAGTGGACATGGCTGCATTCGCCTGGACTCCGAATACATGAGCGGACAACAACGCGGGTAAACATGGTAAACATGGTAAACATGAATGGTGCGGCACTCCCCCGGAATGGACAGCGGCGCTTGGCAACGTTCCACGTTCTGACATACTGCTGCATTGGTCTGCATGTTGTGGCACTTATCTTGGCCGTACTGACACACATATGCTAATAAAGTCTACGCACCTTCACTTGTATTCAACTGTGATGAGTGTTGATTTGCATGACAATGTGTGTCTCACTGCCTATCTGGGTCACGGCCATACATGCATTACTACACCATCAGGGATGTGGGGTTGTACTAGTACATTATCATCTCACAGTTTCCTGCTATGCCACATGCGAATGGCCATTTTCCACACACAAGCGGCAGCAGTTGTGTCCTCTGTTCTGTTGTGCTGGTGTTGCTGTTCGTTCGACATTGTTGTAAATGTTGAGGTGCTCTGATTCTTATGTGTGTGTGCTGCATTGTAGGTGAGTTGCCCCTTCAGCTCTGATTTGGCTGACCCTTATCCCTTTCAGGCGGTGTGGCTTTCACTTCTGTGCTTATGCAGTGCTGTGATGTTGCAGACTTGGGTAACTTGGGCTCTTGGTTGGTGTTGTGACTCTTGGCCATGGTTTGTCCGCAGATGTGCTCTACTTAATTGTGCATGTGTACCATTGTGCCCATCTCCCCCGTCACCCCAGTCCCTGGTGGTTACTCACCCTGTTGCTGTTGTGTCGGGTCATGTTGAGCAGTGTCCGGTCCCCCAACTCCTGCCACCGTCTCCACATGATTACTGTGGTCACAATTTCCTCCATCTCATCCAGCTCCCCCTGTGGCGCTGGACTCCCACCTCCAGTCTGCATTGATGCCTTCTGGTTGTCTGCGAGTTTCTGCTTGGTCTTGCGCTTCACATCATTCCAGCGCGTCTTGACCTCGTCCATTGTCCTCCTCAGCACTCTGACTGCATTTGCCTTGTCCAGGATGGACTGCCATATTGTATTTTTTGTTGCCAATGACACAGCGGAGGTGATGTACAGTTGTTGATGGAGTTCTATCACCTCCGTGATCAGGATCCTGTTTTCCTGCGGATTGAACCGCGTCTTCCTCTTCTTCTTCTCCTTGCCCTTCCCTGACCCCTAGGTCCCAGGCTGGTCCTCCGTGGGGCTTGTGGGGTTCTGGTTGTCCTCTGTGCTTGCTCCGGCTACCTCCATGGTGCTTCGCAGTTGTTTGTGTTTTGTTTGTGTTTTGTGTTGCCGCTTTTATTGTGCTTTTTGCAGCCTGACTTGTGGGACTTGCAGGCCTGGCGCTGCTTCTCGCTGGATTTTTTATCGCGATTGGGCACATCGCAACTTTTTTCACGCTCGGGTTCAGATATTTATCGCCGTCCCGGTAGTGTTATCGCGGACATTTGCCGCGTTATCGGTGTACTATCGCATGTTACCGCCATGTTGTGAATGCCACGTTAACACGGGGTTATTTTCCCGCGATAGGCGGCGATATGAAAACTTGCGTTAACCTATTTTGGCAATGATTATCGCACCTTCTTGAGAATATCCCCCTCTATTTCTTATTGTTGCTATAGTGATCTCTGCATTGCTTTGCTAGGCCCTAGCTGTACAAAAACTGTTATTAAATAATTAATAATAAATATTATTTGCTATCTGTTGGAAGGTAAAGATAAGAGAGGGCCTGCTAAAGTTACCTTTCATTCAGTTTCTCTAGGGACACCTGATGATTGTTGTCAGTCTTATTGAATCAGAGCTGGGGTTGATAACTATAGTATATGATATATAAACATTTACCTTCATTGATAAAATGTTGCACATTTGTGACAAATTCTCGTGTAACGCTAATCACAATAATAATCCTCATTTTGATTTTATTCATGAGTTTTCAAGGCAAGCCTAGATATAGCTGACTTTTCCCAAGATCTATCAGCTTCCCAGGAACGAACAAGACATGTAACTGAATCTGCTGGTGTCCTACTAGGCTTTCTGATGCAAGAAGGGTGTCCGGTACTACTCTGACCCTACAATATTGTCCTTGTTGTCATCTCTGTGTTCAACCTACCTCTTTGTTAGAGTTGTGAGAATAGTGTAGCGATGTTCGGCACTTCATTCCTCTCTGCTTGATACCTCCTACTGATGGCACACCATGGCTGCTGCCTTACCCTGCCTCATGAAGTGGTGGGAGAGGCTGAGGTAGTCTCTTTTTCACAATGTTGTTATTCTTTCCATCCTCTAAGCCATATTTCCTGCCTATTGTTTGTTTATGCCATTTACATGTATTCTTTATCTGTAAAAAAGTTGCAAGAGCACTTATATCCATACAAAGACAGCTAACCCACCTGCCACTGCAGAGAAAATGGTGCAAGCGATATGTGAACTAGACACAGCTGAACATTTTCAGGTAGAGTTTTAGCCTTTTTTGCAAATGGGCCGTTTGAGGGAAAGCATGAATTCTATGCGACCTTGATACCTAAAATCACTCAGGTCTCTGTTATTCCTGTGCAAGTCGGCTGTCTTGCATTAGTTTCTAGGCTCTATAGAGCGTGGTAAGCTCAGACATTCCTAAACAACCACTGGCAAAGCCAACAGGTCTGGGATTGACCAGCTATTGTGATGGTTGTTTTTATTTTTGCATTGAAATCTTATGTCACAACAATAAAAAGAGGAATATAAAACAATTATTGTTGGACGGCTAGAATTAATCTCAGCAATTGGAATTTACTCTGGGACACATTTCAGTTGATCATTTTTATGCCTGCCATGCCACCTCAGATTAGACATAGCCACATGCAAATCATCCTTGGTCATGCTCCAATAGGAACAATCCAGCTGAACAGTCAAACAAATCCTCCCTGACTCGGAACACAAGGAACCCAAAATTGGACTTTGGAGGAGTCAGATTTACTATTCCTACTCCAATGTAAGCAACAGTAATGAAAGCGTTGGACATTGGGTGGGTCAGATTTACTATTCCCACTCCAACCTGAGCAACAGTAGGGAAAGTGTAGGATTTTTAAGGGGTCAATTGTACTATTCCCACTCTAACCTAAGCACCAATAGGGAAAGTGATGAAAACATTTTTAATATATGTATTTAAAAAAATATATATTGTTTGAAAAAATCATAAATTAATATAACAAACTCAGAAAAGTTAATTAAAAAATGTATTTAAAAACTATTTTAAAAAAACCCACCAGAAACATAACTAAATTAATTAAAAAGATACTTATTGAAAAAAGTACCAGTGTAAACATTATTTACCAATTAAAAACACTAAGGGGCCGATTCACAGAACTAATCTGAGATAAAATCCTAAACTTACTATTTTTGGTATTCACAGAAGGCATTTAGTAGTAGTAAAGTTAGGACTCCTAACTTTACTACTATTAAACTGAGATAAAATCCTAAACTTACTACTTTTGGTATTCACAGAAGGCATTTAGTAGTAGTAAAGTTAGGACTCCTAACTTTACTACTACTAAATGCCTTTGTGAATACCGAAAGTCGTAAAGTTAGGATTTTGTCTCAGTTTAGCAGTAGTAAAAGTTAGGAGTCCTAACTTTACTACTACTAAATGCCTTCTGTGAATACCAAAAGTAGTAAGTTTAGGATTTTATCTCAGATTAGTTCTGTGAATCGGCCCCTAAAAGATTTACAATGAAAACACTTACCTCCCTACATCCTACAATCCCAACAACCTACAAATAATGTGAAATTGTAAAACAATACTAGAAAAAATTGAATCACAGCAATAAAAAATATCAAAACGTAGTAAATCTTTAAAATACAAAAGCGTAACACATTAAAGAAGGAAATAATGTAATGTTCCCAATTAAATAATTTATGTAATAAAATTATTATCCAATTCAAATAAATAATAAACAGTCTTTTTTTATAAATATATAATTAACGAATTACCTGACTAATTATATAATTCACCAATTGAAATATAATAAAATAGCAATTTGTATTATTATAAATTGAATAATTCCATAGTTCAATGAATTACATAATTATTAATCTAATTACCCAATAAAAAATTACAAATTGCAAACAATGTATAAAAAACTGAAATATATATTTAAATATCTTCCTACACTACTCCCCTGAATACCCCAGAACCTGCCAATAATTACAAAAAAACAAGTGAAAAACAGCACTTTAAAAATATTACTAAAACAATAAAACAGCTACTAAAATTAACATATTACTAAATTAAAACACACACAACCATAAAATACTACAAAATAAATATTACATACTACTATATTTCAAAAACAATATTAAACACTTAAATAGTGATATTCTTACCTCCAATATTCTGTCCCTCGAAATTCTTGTCAAAACAATATTTTTGATGAAATTTGTGTTTCACAATATTTTTGAGAATTTGTTAAAGTTTTGTAGCAATTAAAGACCTTACCCAGCTATCCTGGCTGAAGAGGGGTGAAAACCCGAAACCGGTCCTAGGATGCTTGTTTCCAGTCCAGGGAGGACCTGGCTTGGCAGTTCGGGCTGGAATGTTCCCATGAGGCACAGGGTCAAGACTGATTTGCATATGGCTGGGTTCAAACTGGAATGGCATGGTGAGCAAAAAAACGATGGATTTAGGCCCAGATCTCTGTACTGGGGTGAATGTATGACATTGTTCTGCATTCTGTCCATCAACTGTGTTTTTTGCATTTGTCACCCCGAGTGGGACGGGTATGCCCAGACGTGGGTCCCGTGCTTTCCATGCCACTGGAATCAAGCTATCCTGGCTGAAGAGGGGTGAAACCCCGAAACCGGTCCTAGGATGCTTGTTTCCAGTCCAGGGAGGACCTGGCTTGGCAGTTCGGGCTGGACTGTTCCCATGAGGCACAGGGTCAAGACTGATTTGCATATGGCTGGGTTCAAACTGGAATGGCATGGTGAGCAAAAAAACGATGGATACTAGTGGAGAGGTGTGGTGCAGCGGCCAGGGCAGCTGACTTCGGAGCACAGGGTTCACGGTTCGATCCCCGGCTCCGGCGGCAGCTCAGCTCAGCACCATGTGACTCTGGGCAATAGCTCACTTAATTTCCACTACGGCCCCCAGCGCCTTGAGACCCGTAAGGGTGAGTAGCTGCGCTATATAAAAACGGACTTACTTACATTTTTTTTTTTTAAATGAAGTTGACTTTAACCTTTTTAGAACTAAACCTCACTCTTTAAAGTCGGCAGCACAATTGCAGTAAAAATATCCTATAGAAAGTTAATGGCAAAACCAGGCTCTTCAGAAGAAGCTTTTTATGTTGTTAGGCAGAGTTGTGGAACCAAGGGTCTGATGTATAAATAGTTCTGTGGTTGTATCGTGGGCTGAGGGAACACCTGAATGTCCCGTTGGGACCCCTCAGACAAAAATGGGAAACAATATTGTCACGAGACTTAGAGGATAGGGAGTGGACCCTAATGTTAGAACATCCTAGAAAGGTATCTCGTAATTGCCGATTGAAAGTGATACAATTATTTGTTTTGCATAGAGCCTACCTCACCCCGAAAATGCTATACAAAATGTATGCTACCGCCTCCCCGAACTGCCCCAGATGCCCTGCTCCAGACGCTGATTTCATACATATGTTGGGGTCCTGCCCGGCGTTACAGGGGTTTTGGAATGAGATCATACAGAATCTGTCCGTCTTAACGGAACGCACGTCCTGGGACACTGTAGAGGCATGTCTGTTGGGCCTTTTCCCGCTTCCCAAAAAATCGAAGCTGTTGCGTCGCTTTGCGGGCTTAGCCCTGATGATTGCAAAAAGGCTGATTACACAGCGCTGGAAATCCCGCACGCCACCACGCGCGGGTAAATGGAGAGAAGAGGTCATCCATTGGGCGACAGCAGAAAGGGAAGCGCTACATCGGGAAGAATATAGGGGATTACGAAAGCGACCAATATCCTTAGAATGGGCACAATTGATAGAACTTTTTAAAACAGGGGTGGAGGAGGTCTCAGGGGACTCACAACCCCACCCAACAAATAGTGGAGTGGATAATTGATACCCCTCACATAGTGACTGAGTTGATGGCAAGGGTCCTCACAGTGGTTAGCTGATTCTCTACCTCTTTTCTCTTATTTGCTCCCTGCCTTGCTGTTTTCCCCCCTTTCCTCCCCCCCCTCCCCCATTTCCTCCCTACCACGATCGGTAATACTTATTGCCTGGTACCTTTCTCGAGGTAACATGGGGTACCAGCACAGCGGCACTTGTTTTGTTTTGTTCTGTTATGGGTTTGGTTAATGCGGGTGGGATAGGGTAGGTGGGTTGCGTTGGATATTAGTCAATACATACCTTAGTCATGTGATCTATGCTGTACAGTAATAATGAGGATATATGTGAATTTGTTCCTGGTGGACTAGCGTGACTCTGCGCATTGACAGATGAATATCCTGCTTCACAAGTGTGTGACATAATATGCCTATGCTACGTGACTTGTATTAATGAAAATTCATTATGTATGAAGTACTATTCAATAATGTAAATGTTGCACCCTTAAAACCCAATAAAATTTGTATTAAAAAAAAAAAAGGGTCTGATGTAAAAAGCACTTATGTGGTTGCACACCCTGTGATTCACAAAATCACAGGGTTTGCGACATCAAAAGGGGTTTTTACAATCTGAAAAAGCAGTTGGAAAAGGCTTTCTCACTGGTGAAAGAGCTTTTGCAATCTTTTTCTGAATTGAGAAGAATAGAGGGTGTGAAAGGGGTATTCCCCTGATATTAATGATTTTGCAGAGCTATATTTAAATGGTTTGAGACCCCAAATGTAGTCGAACCCCACCCCACTAATTGCACACCCATTTCAAAATGACATCTTATGCAAATTGAGCTACCTGGTTTGCAAGTGGATGTTTGTGCAATGGGGCCAATTTTTCCTTTTATAGAGCCAGAAAGTGTATTATTACAATTAGTGTATATATCTCAAAACGCCCACTTTTAGTGGGTGATACCCACACTGCGGCGGGGTCTTAGGCCCGCTCATTTGTAAGCCTGACTTTTTCACATACCTTATTTTTGGGTGCACTAGCCACCGGCAGCAATGTCAGTTAATGAACAGCAGAGGCTCTGAACTACCTGCACATAATAATAACCTATTTCTGTAAACAACAGAAGTTACTATATCCCAATATATGGTACTCAGTTTACAGTATTCTCCTTTTGGAAGGACAAAAGAATGAGTGAGGCATGCTGACTGTAGTTTCACAGCTGGGAGAAGAGTGGTACATGAAATTGACCATGTACAAAATTAACAAAATTCTGTTAAATATGGTATGCATTTAAATCAATGTCTATTCAGTGCTTTGAACATATGCATTCAATTAAAGTCAATCTTAATTTGATTATTAAAAGAATAATTATAAAAGAACAGCAATAAAATACATACATAACATGATGCAAAAAAGTAAATAAATAGATAAAACAAAGCATATTACAAAACCGTTGACTTGCGCTGTCTAACTGCAGATTTTAAGAAACATCCAACAGAATTGAAGACCACTACATTATTTAACATTTGAAGAAAACAAAGTGCTGGTCTGCATTTATCAAAACTGCGGACCTTCAAAACAGGAATTAGAAAGCGGCTTGCAAGGGGTTGATAAAATGTACAAAAAAACATAAAGCAGCAGTTTTTGTTGAAGATTCATCGCAGGAGCAAAGAAGAACTGAAGTTGGCTCGTAATGGCCCAATGGAAAACTGAGTAAACGATGGCCAAATTCACGGCCCGGTTTGCGTCACTCTTGCACCACGTAACGTGGTGCAAGAGCAACACAAACCATAAGTCTTATTTTTGAAGCCACGCAAATCCGCTTTGCGTGGCTTTGAGTGGCTTCAAAAATATGGAGTAACACAACGCAGCGCAAATCGCTAAGTTACGTTACTCTGCCCTGGGTAGGCACTCCATGGGCGTTGCCTGGGTATTCCCACGCAACTCCCATGGTTTTTGATGCATTCCCTGATTTACAAGACCTTGTAAACCTGGAAATGCGCCAAAAAGATATGCCTTCCCAGGGGAGACATAACGAGAAGAAATATGTTTATTTTGCCTCATTTTTTCCTCTTTCTATGTGGGCTTCATTCTGCAGCACACATAGAAAGAGGAAAAAAGTCTCTCAGGATTCTTTTTGTTCAGGAAGGTGGCCCTCCCTGCACAAAAACAATCCTGCCTACAACACAGGCACCCTTGCACCATGCTGCAAGGGTGTGTGCGTTGGCACTAGTCTGCCAAAACGGTGCCAGTGCAAGTGAAAAGGACAGTAATGCACCGTATTGAATAAATACAGTGCATTCCTGTCCTTTCTCTGTGACGCAGGGCAGCGCAGCAAGGTGACTTCCAGAACTGCGCCATTAAAGTCATAAATATGGCTCTTTGTATACTTCTCAGCCTGTATCTAGTCAAAAGAGAGCTTTCTGAAGGGTGCGAAACCATAGTTAAATACGGTTATGGCCCTGTGGAAGATTGCAGGACTGCATTTTGGCGGAACGATGATTTCTGAAGCTCTGCAGCCTCTCTGATGGAATTCCTGTGTAGTCCATAATTATTTTTTGCCCATGTACTATCCCCATGAGGGATCAAGTGTGGGGTCCCATAATGATTTGGCCTTCTTAAATCAATAGCTACCTGTTTGATGTAGTGAAACCAGGGAATTTTACAGCCAAAATCACAGCTGAGGCAGTCCTCAATGATCTGCCTGTTTGAGCCAGCAGATCGTTAGACTAGACTGACAACCATAAGAAGATGGGATCGAATTAATAATATCCTCAGTGAGAGAAATTGGGTTGTTGGTTGAGGGGAGTGTGAGCAGTTCACAATTAACAGCGACAGTCCTTGTTAGGATGAACCACAAACATTCATTAAATTAACCTGTGCTTGACCCTCTGGTAGCTTGGCACAAAAGCAGTCAGGCTTAACTCCGAGGCAATGTGTAAAGTATTTATGCATTACCCAGACAGCAATAAAATGAAAAGAAAACACAAGAAAAATCCCACACTAATTTTGAAAAATAGACTACATTTTCATAAGTTATTTGAGACCAAAACAACAAAAATCCAATTAGTAGAACTGGAGATATGCAATTTAAATTTTTTAGATAGAAGTAGCATCAAAATGTGCAAAGCGCCAACTGAGGGTATCTGATCATGCTGGACAGAGGCAAAGTTACAAGTTCAGGCCAACCGTGATGGAGCGCAGGTCAGGCACAGGACCAAGTTTGGCCTGCTGAGGTTTGTACTGTATGTCCTTGCTGCGCGGTGTTGCTTTGCGAGGCTTCACATTGTCCCACATCGGTTCCAGTGAAGCTATGCGGCAAGTCTTTGCATCGGTCAGTGTCAGTTCCAGTGAAGCTTGCAGCTGTGCAACGAATCTATGCTGGGCTTCACTTCACGCCGGATTTGGTGAAACCATCAGTTGGGCCAGGAGTAGCTCTCTCTGAAACCAGCCAAGGGCCCAGGACCTAGGGAGGCACCACTTGGGAATCATGAACTCACTCCAGCAGAGACCAGCAGGGCTCAGGCAGGTCAAGTCGCAGGTCCAGTGCAGCAGGTGAGCTGGGCAGTTGCAGGGAGGTCTCTGGAGCTTGTTGTGTCACTGTTGCTGAGAACAGGAGGTCAATCAGCTGACCCTTGGAGTCATTCAGGTAACCCGGGATGAAGGGAGCTGCTCCAGTCTTCCTTCTAAGACAACAGTGCAGTCCTCTGGCATGAGGGCAGTCCTTCTTCTGCAGTATCCGCAGGTCCAGGAGTGTACTGAAGAGTGGGTATTTTACCTGGTGTCCACTTTGAAGTGGAAGAAACATCTGGAGCTTTCCCCCACAGACGTTTCAGGAATTTCCTGTTTCCCTGCCCTGGTCTCAGTCTGCAGGCACAATAGGCTAGTGTGAAGTTCTTTGTGTGTGAGCTGAGGCAGTGACTTTGAAGTGCAAGTAGGGCTGTGCACAATTATAACACACTGGTTTACGGTGGCAGGGTATACGGTGCCGCACTAATACCTGTGTTCTATACACTGTAATGGAAACTCAGTTGATGTTTCCTAACCGGTCTCATAAAATGTGCCCACCCCTCAAGACCAGCCACCGTTGGTGGTCCTTAATACAACAAATGCACACACAGTAAGAGAGGCACAGAATACAGAGACATCTAGACAAAATATTTTGGTTAGTCCATAAGCCAGAGCGAGGTCACGATATCAGAGGCAAATCATTCTCAAAGTAGTCATAAATCCTTTTATTCGAATAAAAGGATTTATGACTACCTTGAGAATGATTTGCCTCTGATATCGTGACCTCGCTCTGGCTTATGGACTAACCAAAATATTTTGTCTAGATGTCTCTGTATTCTGTGCCTCTCTTACTGTGTGTGCAGGGCTGTGCACAACTTCACCCCCATCCTGTCTTGGATGTCCCATCCTGTCAACACCCAGTCTCTCTATTGTGTTGCTATCTGGGAGTAATACACAAAGGCCAACAAAAACAAATTTAGCAAAACTAGAGAGGAGAAAGCAAAATGTTTGGGGGTGACCCTGCACAGAGTGCCAAGTCCAACATGGCCACCCTCCAGCCAAAAGTCATGGGAGACCAATCAATAGCTTGATATGCTCCCTGCGTCGGCAATAGAACATGGACAATGGCCCTCTACTGCAGAGGCCCTTGCCAGTTCAATGCCCCTCTGAATTCAGTTGGATCCCTCGTCCACTCTCTCCTAAGCCACTGGATTGACCCATGGGGAACCCTTCTCCTCACCTGTGGACCCCTCTGCAGGGCTGTAGCAATGGGGGACATTTGAGGGCCAGACAAGCCCATATTAAGCTCCCCCCACCCCCAAATGACTGAAGCAGATGACACAATATTTATCAAAAACTCAGTTCAAACTCAGCTTATCCATACAACCTGCATTCACATTTGAATGTGTACAGTCTAATTGAATAAAACATGCTAGAGTTCAGAAAGTGAATGAGCAATAGAAATGCCTTTTTTATCTTGTTTCATTAGCTGCACATTCAAAGACAGAGGTTAAATGTCAGGCCATGTCTTTTCACAAATTGCTGCTAATTCGTTTAACTGGAGATGTTGTTTACTTGACTGCAAAGTGAGAAGAATTTGTAAAGAGAACTATGTGACAATCTAGCTGGGGTACAAGCTGGGCCATTGGAATTATGTAGCTTTTGCCGCACGTTTGACCAAATTATGTGGCAAGAAAACAAAAATTATGAGGTTTAATGCAGCATATTTTGTAATGGTATTACTTCATTATTTTGTCATTTTTACACATTACCACTGTCTGGACAAATTATATACTTCATTAGTACCAGTTCCACATCCAAATAGAGCTATAAGTAGCTGAAAGGCGAACAGTCAACCTTTGCGAATGACCTTTCACTGCTCAGGAGCACACAATACAGTGTTTTTAGTAACTTTTGTTCCACCTGAGCTAGAAACAAACTTTGTTTCTGTTAAAATCTGCAGATTATGCAGCAAATGATGGATTATGTGGCAAATGGGGGCATTTCATAATTATGTGGAAAACGCCGCGACCACAGAATCGCATAATTCCAGTGACCCTGCGTACAGGAAGTACGAAAAGAAAGACTATAGTGTTCAATTTATTTCTAATGCACAAACAATGTAAATATCTGTAAATGAACTGTACAACTATTTTAACAAATATCAGCAGTTACGAAAGCACAAATGAAGCACATTTTGTTTTATAATTCTGAAGTGTGATGGAAACAAAGATTTTAATAGGATCAAAACAAACCTTGGTGATGCACAATGATAAATATTGTATTGTGGTGCAGTATTTGAAAAATGCCTACAACCCCCATGTGTGGCACTGAAGCTCTTACGTACAGAGCAGCAAGCTACGCCATATAGGGTGGTGTGTGGTTGGAAAGGAGTTGTGATTCTATGTGGGAAGTGTTTCCATGTCATGAGAGATGACCACAGAGGTGCGATTATTAAGTTATGGGATGCATCGTGTAGCAGTGTGGTGGATGATGAGGTGTGAGAGGCATAGTTTTTCAGTATGCTGGCAACTTTGTACAGCTCTGCAGGTCCCTTTATGGTATTTCTTTTGATTATAGTATGTTTAGCTGGTTCCTGCACTTGTTTGTCCAATCAGAAATGTTGTGTATAGTCGTAGGCCTTAGCTGGTATGGTTAGAGAAAGAGAGAAGTGGAGAGATCTGCTGGGATGTGCAGTGTTACTATCATCCCACATCTGAGTGTTACTGTGAGATGTAAAGGAGTGGCCATGGTGTATAGATATTTGGGACCTGCAATCTTGGATTATATTTAAGTCCACTGATTGACACGCAGTGCATGACAGATCTCTTCAGTTATTCCATGCCTGTTCATTTTATAATGGCTGGTTTACTGGCTGCACAGTACTGGTGATGGACAACCCTTGTAGCAGCTATGTCTTATATGAATGTAAGAGGTGTAAGTTACAGTTGGCTGTTGACCACTGATTATTATGGTATTAGTATTATCATGGGCCAGAAATGTTATAAATGAAATAACCTAACTATAGGCTACCTTTGCGAAACATAGGTCAGCCCTCCTTAACCTACCTGCCTATCAAAAATAGTTTGCTGGTTCGGTTGTTTCTAAACTGTGCATTGTAAGCTGTGTAAGCGGAATATTGAAGTTGAAGATCTGACTGGCTTTCCGGGTTCTGTTGCCATAATGTGTTGTGGTGTAGTTGTCTTGGAAATAGCCATGTTTTCAACTGTCTTCACAAATATATATGCTCCTGGCTGCTTCGAATGCTGACTGGTAGTGAGTTCCAGAGCTTGCCGGCTTGTCCTGAGAAAGCAGTGCGTCCTATGGATTTCTTATGAGAAGTTGCTATGATGATAGGTGGTCCAAGCCTAGAGAGCAGTGTCCTGTTTTGTTTGCATTGCTTGAATTTAGCTTGTAAGTATAGTGGTGCCTTTTACTTGGAAACTCAAACAGACAGCAAAAAGCACAGTGGCCAAAGAAAGGTGGCAGGTGCTCCTAATGGCCACGAACCAAGATAAAGTTTCAGTTGTCATACATGGTCTATGGCAGAGAGGGCTAGAGAGAGAATACAACATATTGAGAAGTACAAAGGTGGTAGAAGAGAATATAAAGAGAATAGGTTCTAGAAAAGGAGAGAAGATTGAAAGAAAGAAAGGAGAGTTAATAGTTAAAGCGAGAGAGAGAGCAGGAGAGACAGAAATGGAAAGATAGATGCAGCAGCAAACAAAGGTGTAGTGGGGAAAAGGCTGAGAGAGGCAGTGGAGACAGAAGTAAGGAGGTGGGGAGAGAAAAGACAAAGTAAGAGACAGCCTAAAGGAGCAAAATGAGAGCTAGATCCACATGGAGAAATGGTGTACGGAGATTTTAAGTGGAATTTAGAGCTTATGTTTTGGCCAATGCAGCTGGCCCAATGTGATTTTAATGCACAATGTTGCACTTTATTTTCTAAAGGAGATCTTAGTCTGAGGTCCAACAATCACTTTCCATCGTGGTCTTTAAAGTCCTAATAAGGTAAAACCATTGTTACTTGATCCACATTAAGATTTGCAAATTGCTTAACAAATGCCCCCCTTGGTATGTGTTACTATATGCTCTTGGTGTGCCTACTTTACAAATTTACAACCCTCTACCTTAAATCCTATCTAAGTGATAGGATTTAAAGTTGGATTGTGGAAAGTTGATTGAGTGTGCTTTACTATGTACCTTAAAAAATCCATGTATTGCTTCATGTAGAATCACAATGTGTACACCCTGAATATCAGAAATCATAATATTGATAGCACAGAATATTTAGGACAAAACCAGATTGACAAAGGCTTCTAGTAAGCCGAAAGGCGTCTCTTTTTACCTCTGGGATTGCGGGTGACCTGATTTAATAAACAGATGCTGTATCCTGACTGCCTCGAGTCCGTGCCTTCTTCCATGGATGCCTCTGTGGGAGCTGGTTGTTGTGTTCTATATATATATATATATATATATATATATATATATATATATATATATATATATATATATATATATATATATATATATATATATATCTTCAAGGCATGTAGATGTGGAGTTAGGAATAGTAAATCTATGCTTACCTATGCACTTACCATATAAATTTTGTCCACAATATGTTTCTGAAATGATATTCTGGGTGTCGATATTCAGTAGCACAACCAGTAATTGGGAAGTAATGCACTTAAAGGGCACTGCTTTAATGTTTCGTCATATCTGAGGGCCACACCCCTTAAAATATACTTCTGATTATGGGCCTGCATCCGACCAAAACTGCCAAACCCAGCTAAAACCTTACAAAGTATGACCAAGGGTAAAGCTGGCAGACAAATTAGCTTGCAGCTTGGAACCCTAAACCCCAGACATGACTGTCCTGCCCCCCCCAGACTGGCCCAGCTATCCTGCCTTTTGTAGCCCCTACTGGTGGGTTCCCATGGGAGAGTGCAGGCATGCAACTTGCTTCAGATAAAGTCGTCTCCAGCTTCACCCTGCTTGATGTTCCATACATGGACATCATATACCAGGAGTTAGTGGACGTGGATGTGAGATAAGGTTGTCCTACCTCTACATGCATCATATTCTGTCCCAGAAATTCCTTGGGCAGAACATCAATCAAAGGGAGCAGAAGATGAAAGACAAAGGATGCACCTTGTGGCACCAATAGGAACATTTAAGTGCACAGAAAGGCAGCCTGGGGAGGTTTAAATGCACATTACAAAATCAAACAAAAATCATAAAACTTCACCTTTTACTCATAGGCTGGAATTTCTCAAGTTTCCTTGCAGATGCATGTGTAGGAAAAAGATTAAACACCCCAAGAAAGAGTTCAATATGCTTTTCACTCAAGAACAGTGGTCTAATCTCACTTTCGTTAGGCCGAAGGTATGTACATAGGCCACTGGGAAATGAGGTGGAGGGCTTGTTTGAAGTATAAATCCCTGTATATAGTGCCCCATGGGCATGTCCAAACTTAGTGATCAATTGGTACTGAGCCTAGTCGAAATACACACAAAATATGGTCAGAGCACCCCCTACTATGGTTTAAGAGACCAGCCCTCCTAGTAGGGCTTAGGGACAAGTCCTGGAATTTTTCTTGTCTAACATGGCCTGGCATGGGCATCCAGAACCCTAGGCCAGGCCCTAGACTGACAAGATGACTGTTCGTATTTTACCGCAGGGGTGTCGTTGAGGGTTGCGGCCAACAAGGCCAGTGTTAGCTTACAGATGCATTGGCATATGAAGGAAGAAGCAGGATGACTGGGGTGGAAGCCACCTGACCTAAAGAGCTTGAACCCGAAGGCATCGAAAGAGTGTTGTTGGGGCAGCATAGCAATGTCGGAATATCTGTCCCATAATTTGATGGACTTGTGCCCTGATCTGTGAGCCACCTGGCAAGATAGAAGAAAACCAACCAAGGGGAAAAGGGTTAGGGAGAAGCAGGACTTGGATTGCAAGGAACATGCAAGAGACATGAAATAAAACTGAGCAGGGCAAGTGGATTTAATTAGACACATGTATGCCATTGTCATATTAAGTAGTCCAGGACTGGGTGCGGAGCTTGCTCGCAACGAAGATGGCCGCTTGAGCAGAAAGCTCTGTGTCACCATCACATAATCCTTCATGAATCCAGCATCTGCGTAATTAACACGGCTTGACTAGGGCTGCTCCTTGTTCCGGAAGGGCTTGGGAGCGTAAGGAGCTGACTCCGGTCTCTGAACTCCCCCTGACGGACGAGCGGGCTGCCTCTGCCTGCGGCGGCTCTACACAAGGCCGCGATCCCCGGGCTGCCGTGACGGAGGAGAGGCGGCCTGTGACCCCGCGGCTGTACAGTTTCTGGCGCCCCCGGAGTCGGAGCGGATATAGGGCGCGAAGCCGGTACTGGCGGCGGCTGTGGTGTACCCCGCTTCCCGGCAAGCTGCGTGCCTGGAGGAGCCTGTGGCCCACGCTACCGGGAGCGCATGGAAAGCCCTGGTGTCCTGAGCGGCGGGGGCCGGCGATGAAATAAAACCGGGAGCCGGTGTTGACGGAGGCTCTATCAAGGGATGACGACGCAGTGACACAACTAGTTTGCTGCGATCCCCGGAGGCGCTCTGCAGAGGAGTGAGGACAGCACGAGTTCCCTGGGCGCAGTGAGCAAGACGAAGGGCCTCTGAACACTGCGCAGGTGCGGCTGGTGTGGCTGGCCATTTTGAGGCCTGAAGGTACGAGGGATTCCCTGACGTATGGCCTAGGTCCCACGGCAATCTGGGGAAAAACTACTGTCTGGGGGCGGTGTTGACCTTGGAGGATTGTGGCACACCGTGCGGACCCCTGCTCCTGCAGTCGCCAGTGGCAGGTGACGGAGAGTGGGCATCTGGAGGGGGCCTGCTACCTGAACTGAATTTGGGGGGGAGCCCGGAAGGCAGGGGCGCCATCTTGTCCAGAGCGCTGCGGGCCAGCGCTGACTGTCACTGCGCCTGGTGATATCAATAAAGAGCGGGCCTCTAGTAGCTCGACCTGGAAGGGGCCATTCTCAACGTACTGCAAAGTTTCCTTTGCTGTGTGCTGTCGCTCAGGAAGATACCTGGGGAAGCAATACCCCCAGATCAAGCCACAGGGTGGTGCTGCTTGCTGCGGAGGCTTGCTGAAGTTGTCCTTTGAAGCAGAAGTATAACCCCATACATATCAAGGCTGGTCTAGTAGCCTGCGTGGCCGAAGAGGGCAAGGCGCTTGTATGACGTACTTGGATTGGTGGCTTATGGCAGCCGCTCTGAGAGGGGACATGTCTGCAGGCACACTACGCTACTGGCTCTCTCTGGTCAGGGCACAGTACTGAGACCGTAGGTGGAAACAAAGGCCCTACCTTGGAGAGATTTGCGTGACTGTCGCTACCTGCCTGGGTGATTGGTGTACATAGTCCCTGGTTGTCGCTGCAGAACGGCCACGATGGGTAGAGTGGATAAGACACAGCCTAAGCTTACATTTGACCAAAGGAAAACTAAGGTGCGTGACAATGCTACAGATGAAGGGGACAAGACGCAGGAACAGCCCCAAGAGGAAGCAGATGGTGACATCCGCACTATGCTGGTTGCAATGGAAAAAGTCTTGCAAAGCAGTCTCTCTGATCTGGGCACTAAGATGGACTCCCTCTCCTACCGGATGGACCGAATGTCCGAGAGAATGGACAAACATGCTGAAAGGCTGGATATAACGGAGCGCCGGGTCGCAGAGGTAGAGGAAGCACAGACAAAGATAGACACTGAACACAAGCAAATGGGAAGGGTGCTGCAAGTTTTACAGGACAAGACCGAGGACCTTGAAGCACGTTCCCGTCGCAACAACTTAAGGATTACGGGCCTTCCGGAATCGACCCAGACCGGCAATATGGAACAATTTGTTGAGAAATTATTGGTGACACTACTTGGAAGTGAAACGTTCTCTCCCATATTCGTGGTAGAGAGAGCACACCGATCCCTGGGCCCTCGCCCTGCCCCTGGTGCTCCCCCAAGGCCGATAATTGCGAAGCTGCTGAATTATCGTGACAGAGACTCGGCGCTGAAGGTAGCTAGGGAGAAACAGACATTACAGTATGAGGGTTCCAATATATCTCTATACCCAGACTTTACGATACGAGTACAAGAAGCGCGCAGACAGTTTGCTCCACTGAAGCGGCAGCTGAGAGACCACAACATAGACTACGCCATGCTGTACCCGGCTAGACTCCGCGTAAATCGGCAGGGCCAATCACGAATCTTCACTGATCCAAAAGCTCTACAGAAAGCCCTGAAGGAATGGTCTAAAGAAAAGCGTCGCAGCCCGGAGCGGGGTTCCTTGGAGGGAGTGGAAGGCGGACGACTTGACGAACAGGACTGAACTCTGGTCTGCACGAGTTACAGATAAGAATGCTACTTCTGGGGAGGTCTGGGGGGGCCATGCATGAGAATTCATGTGGTTGCGGGGAATGAGCTTGACTAAATGTGATACAGACAATTGAAGAGAATCACGGGATCGATTGTGCCACACTGTTGGCCGCGGGGGGGGTCGACTGCTGGTGGGAGTTCAGTGAAGATGCTTTTTGAATTAATAGGTATAAGGATGTGGGGGGCGGGGATGTTTTTATTGCAGATGCATTAAATTTGTTTGATGGTGAGCGGGGAGGGCACCTTAGTCAGGTTTGGACACACTACCTTGCTAGGCGAGCAACATCCGCCCACGAGTGAATCACACACCTGGGGAAGTACACTGAGGTGGGGGGGCATCTTGGTTCGATGTTATGTTGTTTCGAATTGTTGAACTTGCAGATGGATAAAGGGGAATGTTTGGTGGTATTTCGCCAAGGCACAGTTGGGGTAAGCCTGGCGTGGGTGGGGGAGGGAGGGGATTGAGACTTAGAAAGCATGGCAATTTTCCTGTTCAATGCATTTTCATACATTGTGAGTGCACAATTTCTATGTTCCAAAGGCAGACACAGCGAGGCAGGCAATTCACACCCCCATGACTGTACTCAGTAGGTCCAATAGTAACGCACCTAATTGTAGGCTTCGAGCTCTCACTTGGAATGTGAGAGGTCTTAACGACCACAGGAAGCTTCGGAAGGTCCTCGCCTACTTGACGAGACATGACATTGATATTGCACTACTGCAAGAGACACACCTCCCCCTTAATAGCCCCATGCTCTGCAGTAGGGGATTGCAAGGAAATATACATGCAGCAGGTTTTACCACACATGCACGGGGAGTGCTTACATGGGTGAACCCTAGGGCTACTCTCAAACTCGAACCGTTAGACACAGACAAGGACAGACGATTTGTGATCTCCAGGTGTAGGGGAAAGGGGATGGACCTACTTATAGTTAACATATACGGCCGGAATTTTGATAATCCCAACTTTTACACTGCATTGTCAGAAAAGGTCTGTATACGCGGGGAGGGGCAACAGCTTAGGGGTGGAGACCTCAATTTAGTTATGAACTCACGGAAGGATAGATCAGGGGGGCCGGAGAGACACATCACGGCGGCTGCCCAAACTGTGGCTGACGCAATGGTGCAGTTCAACTTGTGCGATGTGTGGCGTCAGAGGTACCCGGAAAACGGGGGATACACACATTACTCAGCGTATCATGATTTGCACACCCGAATAGATTATTGGCTGGCAGCCAGGCAGTTACATGAGAGAACCCGGGCTTGTGAGGTGCTTCCCCGTACGCTCTCGGACCATTCCCCGATACTGTTAGTACTAGACACCCCCCAGAAGACTATACCCCGCTTTACTTGGAGGTTCCCACCTTACTCTTTGTTAGACACGGTTTTTAAAGAAGAACTGGCAGAAGCGATCGAAACGTTCTTCGCCACAAACGTGGGATCGGTGGACAGCTTTCAGGTGGTTTGGGAGGCGTTCAAAGAATATATCCGCGGAGTCACTATGACTAAGCACTCTGGAGTCCTTAGGGCGATACGAAAACGACTCACTGACCTTTAAAAGACACTAGCCAGCCTAGAAGAACGACTCCAGAATAGAGCTGACGACGATGTCGTTCAGGAGTTCAAAACACAGTTAGAAGAATATCACGACGCCGCTGACGCTGAAATAAAGCACCTCGGTAAATACGCCACCGCTCGCTCCTATGGCGAGGGCGAACGGCCGGGTGCTGTACTGGCCCAATTACTCAAAAAACAGCGGGAAAAAACAGTAGTTGCTGAGGTCAAGACAGCTGAGGGGGACATGCTAACAGAGGAAGCTGCCATTGCAGGAAGATTTCGACAATATTATTCACAGCTCTACTCTACTCGTTGCGGGGACACTGAGGCGGAAATCTTGGACTACTTAACCCATATAAAGCTACCATGGCTCACAAACGCACATCGCGAATTCCTTATGCGACCCCTGGAGAGAGATGACATTATTACGGCATTATCAAGCATGAAATCGGGTAGCGCACCAGGAGTGGATGGCCTAACAGTAACTTTTTACAAGGCGTTCTTGGACCTTCTGGTGCCGCAATTAGCCACTCTTTTTGACGAGATGTGTGTGACAGGTACTATGCCGCCCTCGATGAGAGAGGCGATTATTGTTGCTATCTTGAAGTCGGGCAAGCCCCCGGATGAGTGCGCATCCTATCGTCCGCTTTCCTTGCTTAATGTTGACACGAAAATTTTCGCAAAGATCCTAGCAAACAGGTTAGTCCCATTGATTCCGCATCTGGTCGCTCCGGAACAAGCGGGTTTTGTTGCAGGCCGTAACCTAACTTATAATTTGCGAACAGTGTTCGGTGCGGTGCAGCACACTAAGCCGGAGATCCAAGCAGTAGCTGTCTTTCTCGACATGGAGAAAGCCTGCGACTCTGTTGAATGGCCTTTTCTGCGACAGGTATTGGCACGGATGGGCTTGGGGGAAGTCTTTCTGCAGCTGATAGGAGTATTGTACAGTGCACCCACAGCAAGGATCAAAATTGGTAATCTAGTGACAGATCCTATACATATTACCAGAGGCACGCGGCAGGGCTGTCCGCTGTCTCCAATATTGTATGCTTTGGTGGCTGAACCTTTAGCCTGTGCGCTCCGAGAATACCATAGATGTAAGGGTATACAGTTCCCGGGTTACGAACTGATCGTCTCTACCTACGCGGACGATACGCTCCTATACATCCGAGATCCTGAGCGTAACCTCTCCCCTGCTTTGCGAGAAGTGGTGCACTTCGGAGCTGTGTCTGGACTCCGTGTAAACTGGCCGAAATCTATCATATTTCCTCTTACTCCGGCCACGACTCCGTTCGAGCCTGACTACCCGTTGCAGTGGACAACTGAATCGGTGAGATACCTAGGTATCCAGGTTCACACGGACTCTGAAGTAGTATTCAGGGAAAATTACGGAGTGGCGATTAGCAAGCTAGAAGATGAGCTGGAAGGCTGGATCCGACTACCACTGTCCCTGATGGGCAGAGTTTCCATTAAGAAAATGGTGATTCTTCCCCGTTTTTTGTTCCTATTTTCTAACATCCCATTGGTACTTCCATGTTCCTTTTTTAGACGGCTCACAGCATTGATGGTCAAATTGGTTTGGGCGGGCAAGCAGGCGAGGGTCCGATGGCAAATACTTACACTACCGTACCATATGGGGGGGGCTGGGCGCACCTGATTTGGACTTATATTACAGGGCAGCACAAAGTGCGCATGCTTACCACTGGATGCATGGCTCGCCGGACACCCCCCACTTGCATATAGAAAAAGTCGTGGCCTCACCTCTCCCCTTATCTGCTCTGATGTTTATGCCTGCGGATCGTAGAATGAGGATATTAGACTCAGTGAATGCGACAACACATGCTTGGCACCACCTCCTAAAGTTACAGGCGGGAGCCATTCTGTATTCCCCGCTCACTCCGCTGGACTGGTGTCACTGGCTGCCCCCGTGCAGAGAAGGGGGGGTTACAAGAGCGCTCAACTCAATAGGAGTGCGGGCCATAGGGAACTTGTTTGAAGGAGGCATAGCAAGAAGATGGAAAGACCTGGGGGCCAGGGATGCCGCAACCTCCCTTCTTACTAGATTCCAATTCCACAGAACACGACAAGCGTTGTTGCCTATCTTGGGGGACGACTTGCTGGAACCGCCGGAGCTGTCTGCCTTGTCCTACGTCATAAAAACTGATTCGCCGGCGCGGATAGTGTCTAAAATATATAAATTGACCATGTCCTATAGGGAGAATTACTTCATTAAAGCCCGTTTGTCTTGGCAGAGAGATTTAGACAGAGACATAGACGACACTATGTGGACGTACTGCTGCAACAGCACGAAGCGCATCTCCCTAAATGGTAGGCACCGACTGATTCACTTTAAATACCTAAATAGGGTCTACTATACTCCAGAGAGATTGAGCAGATACGGCCTCAGAGACGGAGCGAGTTGTGAGCGATGCAGTGAACAGCTGGCCGATTTTTTACACCTGGCCTGGACTTGCCCGGGGATTTCCAAGTTTTGGGAGTTGGTTTTTAAGGAGTTGGGAAAAGTGACTGAGCTAGAACTCACACCGGAGCCTGCACTAGCTTTGTTGGGCTATTCTAAACCGATACCTAGGGGAGCGCGCAGGTTAGTTGACATGGGATTGCTGCTAGCCAAACGCAGAGTGGCGATTTGCTGGTCGCGAGGACCGACCCCTACGTTGGCTCAGTGGGCGAATGACATGCTGTACTGCAGCACTCAAACAGAGAATTATAGTGACCTTCTCCCTCCACGTAGTAGACCTAAAAACTTCTGGGCGTTGTATAAAACATATCAAGCGACTAAAGATGGGGGCGCTCCATCCACTGAAGTTGTGCACCAAGAGTCGAGAGAGACTAGTTCTGAGGTATAGCTGCTCAGGGTTGGGCCTAGTATTGGTAAACAGACATTGGTGTCGCAGGCAGAGGCAGTGGCAGTGTGGGGGGCACTCGTTTGGTATACCCAGGACATCATTGTAAGTGGGACCAAAGCTGGGGGGTTGGAAAGGGGGCGGTGGGTGGTGTGGATAGATAACGAGATGTCACAAGATATAACTTGTCTGCTGCCTTTTTGGAACTGTGCTGTATAATTTCTAATCATAATTTGTTACTGCAATTGCCATTTCAATGGAACTGAGTCTTATGTTTATTTTGCACAGAAAATTAATAAAGTTAAAAATAAAAATAAAAAGTAGTCCAGGACTGGACAGACTCAGTGTGAAGGAATGGTCAAACTTAGATCTGAGAGGTGAAGAGTTTTTAAATGTCCATTGAGGGTAAGGGGGTGCGTTCTGTCAACATAGTAGATAAGGTTGGGATTTTGGCATTCAGCTGTTTGTTTTAAACTCTCACGGTTGTTCTGTAAGGGATTTAGGATGGGTTTTGACCACAGTTCAGTTGGCCAAAGCGTTCTCTCAAGGTACCTGTGTATAGAGCAAATTCTGGCAGGATCCATCAGCCTCTCATCCATCGCATATCGACAAATTGATCTTCTTGAGTTGGGTAATGTTAAACCTGCTATTACAGCACCTTAATCCGGTGCAGTAATAACCCCCAATATTACAAGCAGTCTTGAGTGGAGTTTAATTATTAGAGGAAATAAAGAATGCCAGAAATTGTTCCACAGGACAAAAGAGATCATGGAGGAAAATTACACTATATCACGTCACTAGCTAGTTTCAACCTGCAATGATATTGAACTCACTACATTACTAAAGTAAGCATGTAATTAATATTCCTACCACCATGTTTGCTTACCTAGACATACCATGCAATGTAGTGGTTAGGTTAATGTAGTGGATGTTATACTTTTGTCATACAAAATAACATATGCCATATAGTGGTGGAATACCCATCTGGGAGTAGGGCTCTACAACATTTATTTTTATGTTTATTTTGTGCATGGTATAGAGTGCCAACTTATGAACCATGTTAGCAACATTCTGGACCCCAGAGACAGGGGGGGGGGAATAATTGGAGGTGTGGAATTTGTGAGCAGAGAGAACAAGAGAGAACAGGGAAGAGTGTCATGCACGGTCAGAAAGTGCCAGAAAGGGAGAGTGCCACTTCAGACCTTTTCGAGAGCCTGCAGTAAATGGAGGAGCAGAAGGAAATGGAAGTAAAACTTTGAAGAACTAAATAAGGTGGTAGGGGTGAGAGTAACAGATGAGATGCACGGTATAATAAAAAAGAGATGGGTTTCAAAGTTCAGAAAGGGAGTTAGAGACAGGAAAAAAGCCTTTATTGGCAGGGCCACATGTACAGTGACGCCTGTGCTGGATGTGTGTGGGGTGAGCATAAGCCAGCCCGCACGGAGTTCTTGGTGCTGGCAACAACCAGAACAGTGGACACCAGTGTAATGGAAACAGAAAACACCAGCATAACAGAGTCGAATGCAGAGCAACATGGAGGTCACCCAATAATCAGTCAGGAGGTTCCGTGAGTTGCAGTGCACTGGGGTAGGGGCACTAGAGAAGAGCGCGCTCATGTGAGGAAATTGCTAGGATTGTGTCCCTTGGGGTTAGTCCTGATGCACATGCAATGGGGTGTGTTACACCTGCATCAACTTCCTCATCATAGTCCCAGGTCTTCCTTATCACGACTTTGGCTGCGATAAAGTGTCGTTAATTCGGCGATAGCTCCTTGTGAATATGCCCCTATGTGTATTGTAAGCAACAGTTTGGTTTGAAAACTGCACTGTCAATGCCTAGACTTAATAAAAGAATTCTCTTCAGACATCTGTGTCTTTATTTCCACATTCAGCAGTAACACCAGAGCATCATTCTCTGTTTTCCTGAAGACATAGTTTTTATCCAGTGAAAACACATCTTTAATTATGTCAACCAACAAGATGAAGTTACATTTTGTTTGTTTTAAAAAGTTGTCATTGTATTCCCATTACTATGCTTGCGATTTACAGTAGGTGAAAATGCCATTCATTTTTTTTTATATATTTCTTTGTAAAATATTATGTGTTTTATTTGAAACTTACAGAGTCACCAGGCCATTTTATTGTACCAAAAAAAGGTCAACACCAACAAGAATCTGGTGTAAGTTCATATATTGCCTCAAACAATGCATCAACAAAACTTTGTGCAGGAAGGTTTACAGATAAACAGCTTGATTTACAAAGACTTCCTAGATACAGCAGGAGGCTTACACCACTCTTTCGAGTACATTTCTCACATTATGAAATTTCTAAATGAAAGTCCAGGAGTAAGCCTGGGAAACTGAGACTTCCCCAAATTCCAAGCAGTATTCACATGCATAACCACTTAAGGATATCAAAAACGTAAATCGAACACAAAAGTGCTTTTTTACTTTTATTTTAGTTTCTTCATAGGGATATGAATCCACTTTCCCTACCCCTTACACATTTTGAACAATATTCCCCCCATTCCACCGTAATGTGCATTTACTCCACCACTAACTGTACAATCATACTTGCGGTGGGAGTCTACCCTGAAAGGTTTGATGAATGTCCACAAACCTGAACAGTCACATCCTGGCCCTTAAGAGTGGAGGTGCACACACACACACACACACACATACTGACAGAATTCCAAGTGAGTAAATCCAACTTTTTATGAAAAATCCAACCATTCTTGATTCTCTGACTCAGGAACATAATGTTGCCTTCCTAAGCACTGCTGTATGCACACTTAATGTCACATTGATGGGCAAATAGGTTTGTGAATCCAGATCTTGGTGCGCCTATGACAAGACAGAGCAGGGCATGTAGGTACAGACTCGGAGAACTGAGGACAGGGACAGAGTCGGTGGATGTGTTGTATTTTACAATGTTTGTTGTCCAAATGTGCTTCCATTTGCCCTCTTTCCTCTTTCTTGAAAGATCTCTGTGTTTGTTAATTATTTTGCTTGTACGTCGTTGGGGCATATTTACAACTCTTTATCGCCATCACAACGGCACTTTTCTTGGGGTTGTGGTGGCGATAGGGGCTTCGCCTTATTTACAAGGCAGCTAAGGCACCCTTTGACGCTATACTTAGTGCCCGATTCTGATGCGGTTTGGAAAGCTTCCTAACCGAATGGGTTTGGGAATGGTTTCTAACCGAATCGGATCAGGAGAGTCCAACCGACCGAGTACGATGCATCCGTATGCTTCCAGATACGATTTGGTTGGACTCCCATTGACTTCAATGAGAGCCTTTGTTCCTACCGAATGCTTAGGCTCCCATTGAAGAAAGGGGTGGCTGGGGAAAATCGGGCACCCTGTGGTGGGCACCCTCTGGTGCCTGCCACACTGTGCATGGCTGGTAAGGGAAGACCCATGGGTACCCCCACGGGCCCGATTGGGAAGGCTCCAGGTGCAGGGGGCCCACTACGGGCCCCCAAGGTCTGATTCCACCTGCCAATTCGAGTCGGACGGCACGATTCGGAAAGGCTGTCCAAATCCAGCATCGTACTCGGTCGTTTGGAAACACGGCCCACAGAGACGTACAATTCTGCTCTGTACGGCTTGGTCATTCCAAATGCCGTCGGGTTTGGATTGGGATATTCTTAACGCCTAACTCGCATCATACTCTGTCGGTTGCAAACCTTTCCGAGTCGTTTGGAAAGACACATTCCCGATCAGATTTGGACGGAGCAAATGCCGTTAGAGGCCTTCCTAACTGCATCAGAATCAGGTCCTTAGTGTGAAACGGGTGGGCAATGGGTGTTGGGGTGGGTGTTCCACAGCAACACCCATTGATTTTGACGCTGCCCCATATTTACAAGGGTGGTGTAAATATGGGTAGCGCCAAAATTAAGACCAGGGAAAACCTGGTCTTACCCTGGTGCAACGAGGAAAAATGTTTAATTTCTCCTCGTTTTTGCTGTTTCCATGTGTGCTGAGTTGTGCAGCACACATAGAAACAGCAAAAAGCCATTGATTGTTTATGTGCAGGAAGGTGTCCCTTCCTGCACATAAACAATCATAAAAAAAAATGACGTTTTGAAACTTCTATGTGTGCTGCATTAAGCAGCACACAAAGAAGTTTCAAAAGGCCATTTCAGATTGTTTATGTGCAGGAAGAGACACCTTCCTGCACATAAACAATCATTCCCCTCATGGCAAGCACCCTTGCACTATGGTGCAAGGGTGCCTGCGTTGGCACTAGGCAGCTAAATTAGCACGAGCGCAGAGGGAAACACAAGGCTGCACCATATTCTTGAAAATATGGTGCAGTCCTGCATTTCAGAAGTGTCGGAGAGCGGCGTTAAGCCAAAGAGGCTAACGCTGCGCTCCGCCACTTTCTTGTAAATATGCCCCTTTGTTTCTATGAAAAGAATATTGAAAATATGTTCTTTCTTTAAAAGGTTACACGTGGGGGCTCTCAGACCCAGATGATATCTGTTACAGATCAGAAGAGTGTCTTCTTAAGGTCACAGTCAGACTGGAACTAGAGCTGATTCTCTATGTTTCTACATTAATCTTAATATTTTGGATGGCTTATTAGCTATTAATAGGTACAGACATTTGCTGCATGACAGTTGTCATTAGAGCGAGAGTCGGCTTCAGGTGTCTGATTGAGATGAGCAGAGATGCAACAGCAATTGATCTTGTCATTTAACACTGAGGAATGAATTCTTTTTATTCACTGATAGATGATGGCTGGAAGTGAGCCCATTTCCCTTACTAAGCCTCCCTGCACACGCTGAAGATTTTTGGAGGTGTTGCGTGTCCTGGGTGCTTCCCTGGTTGATGATGGCTTCAAAAGCTGTCTGGTTGAAAAAGATCTATTGTCCAGCTTACCAAGAACTTACAGGCTTAAAGTTCGTCCTTGCTTACCATTGGTTGGCCTCATTGTCACTCTCAGTTGGTAGCTTTTTATTTGATGGCTTACCTTGTACGTCTTGTGCTTGCCCATTTCAAAGTGTTACAGCAAACAAATGATGGACGGAATGCTGACAATGCAAACATTCTCCCCCAGTCAAAAGATCTGGGTTAAATCCATCGTTCTTTTGCCCACTACGCCACCCCAGTTTGGACCCAGCCATATGCAAATCAGTCTTGACCCTGTGCCCCATGGGAACAGTCCAGACTGAACTGCCAGGCCAGGTCCTCCCTGGACCGGAAACAAGCATCCTGGGACCGGTTTCAGGGTATGTCACCCTTCTTCCGCCAGGCTAGCTTGAATCCAGTGGTACAGTGAGCAAGGGACCCACGTCTGGGCATACCCATCCCACTTAGGGCGAAAAGTGTTACAGCAAACAAATGATGGACGGAATGCTGACAATGCAAACATTCTCCCCCAGTCAAAAGATCTGGGTTAAATCCATCGTTCTTTTGCCCACTACGCCACCCCAGTTTGGACCCAGCCATATGCAAATCGGTCTTGACCCTGTGCCCCATGGGAACAGTCCAGACCGAACTGCCAGGCCAGGTCCTCCCTGGACCGGAAACAAGCATCCTGGGACCGGTTTCAGGGTATGTCACCCTTCTTCAGCCAGGCTAGCTTGAATCCAGTGGCACAGTGAGCAAGGGACCCACGTCTGGGCATACCCATCCCACTTAGGGCGAAAAGTGTTACAGCAAACAAATGATGGACGGAATGCTGACAATGCAAACATTCTCCCCCAGTCAAAAGATCTGGGTTAAATCCATCGTTCTTTTGCCCACTACGCCACCCCAGTTTGGACCTAGCCATATGCAAATCAGTCTTGACCCTGTGCCCCATGGGAACAGTCCAGACCGAACTGCCAGGCCAGGTCCTCCCTGGACCGGAAACAAGCATCCTGGGACCAGTTTCAGGGTATGTCACCCTTCTTCAGCCAGGCTAGCTTGAATCCAGTGACACAGTGAGCAAGGGACCCACATCTGGGCATACCCATCCCACTTAGGGCGAAAAGTGTTACAGCAAACAAATGATGGACGGAATGCTGACAATGCAAACATTCTCCCCCAGTCAAAAGATCTGGGTTAAATCCATCTCTTTTTGCATTTGTCACCACGAGTGGGACGGGTATGCCCAGACGTGGGTCCCGTGCTCTCCATGCCACTGGAGTCAAGCTATCCTGGCTGATGAGGGGTGAAACCCCGAAACCGGTCCTAGGATGCTTGATCCAGTTCAGGGAGGACCTAGCTTGGCAGTTCGGGCTGGACTGTTCCCATTGGGCACAGGGTCAAGACTGATTTGCATATGGCTGGGTTAAAACTGGAATGGCATGGTGAGCAAAAAACCGATGGATTTAGGCCCAGATCTCTGTACTGGGGTGAATGTATGACATTGTTCTGCATTCTGTCCATCAATTGTTCTTTTTGCATTTGCCCATTTCAAAGAGCATAGCCTATTTACTTGTGTCTTTCCACTGCTCACTTTTAAGGACCTACTTTTTGCTTTTTGCTTTAGCGCTCCATGAGTGCATGTGTTTTCCAGTTGGCTCCCATTTGTGCTCTGCCCCACACTCCGTGTTGTTCTTCTTCATCTTTGTGCTTCCTTCTCGCTGAGCTCTGTCTTGCTCTCTCTCACCCTTGTTCTTCTCTCCCTCCCCCGTGCTCCATGTTGCTCTCTCTCACCTGTGTGCTTCTCACCCATCCCTGTGCTGCACACCCTTGTATGCTGCTTTTCCCTTCTCGACCCACTTCCCATTGCATCGCTTCCCCATCCACTTCTGTGCTCCCGCAGTCCTGTTTTTTATGACCTTTTTTTTAAGTTATACTTTTAAAAAATGTCTTTTGAGCTACTTCTTTTTTAAAATGTATTTACCAATCCATTTCGGTATCAGTAAATAAAAAAGGCTCTTGCATCAATTTGTTGTTATTAGTCTTGCATGTGTGCTTAAGTGATAACGCATGTGCGCACTTACGTCATCACACATGCGCATTCATACAAGATGATGGTGCTGCCAGCAGCCGTATCATTGCACCTTTTTTCTCCTATAGTTCATGCTTATGGTGTACAGCATGAACAAAAGCCACTGTCAGAGCTAATAGGTTTCAAAGGCAAGACCTGAGACCTTGCCAATGGTTGCTTGGTTGTGTATGTGCCTTCTCTTCGCCATGCATTATCTGTGCCAGTATATTGACCAGTCCCAGTATTCAGTGATTCCTCTGCCAAACTTCCCCTCAAAATCTCTCAAATCTCTCACGAAAATGTATATAAATCACAGAAACATTCTCAAATGATGCCCACACTTGTCATCTATGGTAAGATCTATTTAGTAAAGTATAAACCTCAACATAAATACTATAAGTACTAAACTTGTACAGTAGCAATGTTCAAATGCGTGCCTTTACTTTTTGTCCTCTCTAATTATTTGTTTGGGCATTTACTCCCACCCTGGATGCAATTGGTTTCAATTTCATTAACAAACTGACAAGCTATTGGATGCGGTGCACGCATGCCTCATGCGAGGCTTGCTCCAATAACTACAGGGGTGTGTAATTGGACTCTGTACTCCAACGCTCAAGAGAATAATAAAATGTCAATAAAGTCCATATCTTACCCAATGGAAAAAATGACCCATGCAATCCACATTAACAGCTAGAGCACTCGAACATTTTGATGTCTCCACATATATATTAGCGGAGAATACTTGTAAAGTAACTGGAATAACCTGGTCTAGACAGTGGTGTTTCTGTGTTTGTCTAATGTTTTAAGAAATGTCCTTTTACATAATTTGCTAAGAATGATGTTTCAGCCCCAGGATCATACATGAAACAGCCTTCATCAGAACACAGACCTTTCTATTTTGTCTAATCAAAACCCATAATGTAGCAACAAAGAATCTACAAGTTCAAGAAAGTGCTCAAACTCACATCTCTGCATTTACATTTGATAGGAAGGTTGGAAGTGGGGCCCATATCCTGCCACAATAAAGAACAATTCTTCCAACGGTACCATCATTACAGTGATGCTGATGTTGGCCTACTTCAGTGTTTGTTGTCTTACCATAAAACTGAAAAGTAATCAGGTGAGATGAATAAATGATGACGGAAATCCTAAAACTCAGTTGTAAATCGAGCATCTTTTTCAAAAAATCAATTTTGTTTTTGTGGGCTTTGTGTCTGTGCCAAATTGTCACATTACCAACAATTTTTGTGCTCCTTTGAGAACTGCCCCATGTTCTGAATGACTACTGCAACTTCAGGGAGCATTTGCACGATTCTTTCAAATACGATCGAGACCTTGACAAGGCTTTTTAGTGACTCAGGAGTGCCTGTCAGGGCTCTTGACATTATTATTCATATCCACCTCACTGCAATGACCATGGCTTTGGAATACTTATTTCTTATTGTGGATCCGTCGTTGATGCAATAAGGATTTTTGTTTGTCCTGATGAACACTTTAACCTGCCCGAAACAATGCTGTCAACAATTTGTATAAGAGGACATTTCTTTAACCCTTTGATCTAATCTGGAACACCACTGCTTATATCAGGTTACTCTGGTTTCTTGAAGTATTGTCTGTGTAAACAAGTGGATGCAACAAAATATGTGAACGTTTTAGCTGCAAATGTGGATGGCATGGGTCACTTTTTTCAGTGATGTGTAGTGGACTGTCATTTTAATATTGTACATTTCTCTACTACATCATTTTTGATGGATTGTCATATTTTGGTAGAACTGATTATTGGGTTCTGATCTATTCATGCTTCCTAGGTTATGTTTTAAGAACCAACATTATAGTGGAGTGGTGTGAATGTGGCGTTTTTTGGTTGCGAGTGTTGCTGGTTTCAATGATAGTTGACTAGATTGAATATCTGGGCCTTGTTGGATGCATGGTAGGGGTCTTGCTAATGCGCTTTGTTGAATGTTAATGTGAGGCATATTATGGTGGGGAGTTTTGTGAGCACAGTGATAACCATTATATGGCATACCTTGGCGGTGTGCTCTGTTGGACATATATGGGCGCTCATTCTTAGTGGTTAGTGCTACTGTGAAATACATGATAGCTAACTGTAGGATCATTTTACCTTTGACCAGGAGAGGTGTGGCGCAGCGGCCAGAGTGGCTGACTCCGGAGCGCCGGGCTCACAGTTCAATCCCCAGTGCCGGCGGCAGCTCAGCATCATGTGACTCTGGGCAAAAGCTCACTTAATCTCCCCGACGGCCCCCAGCGCCTTGAAACCCTAAACGGGTGCCATGCTCGCGCTTTACAAATAGGAATAATTATTATTATTTATGTCATGCGTTCTGATAACTAGCAATTTCAGAAAAATTGCACCGTTTTTTCAAATAAAGGTGACTGGGAGTTAAATCAGTAATTGAATCCATTTATTGTTCATCATAGATTTTCTGTTTAGTGTGTTCTGCTGGATGAAAAGGTGTCCTGTGGGAACGATGCAGGCATTGCACAGTATTATACTGCTTGATTGAAATATTTGTCTTTCCCTTTCAATCAGAATTAAATAAAACAATTATGTATGGTGCCAGCACTCTGCAATGACTTCACTTAACAATGTTGTGGCCACATGAAAGAGTGGTTTATGAGTATCTAAGATGCACTGTTATGTTTGTTGTCACCTGGACCAGAGCGTTCATTTCTGTTTGTTGGCAGCTGTTTGGGTTTCCCACTTGCTTAAAGGCCTTAACACTGCATAACATACCCAGAGTGGCATCAGAGCACTCAATTTGCTTACACAAAAGGACCTCAATCATAGCAGGTCTGGTAACCTAGACAGTGACCTAAGTAGTAGATATGTTATCTTTTAAAGGGAATATTACTGCCTTCCACAGTACATCTCATCGTAATTGAGCAGAATAAAAAATGAAAGATCAATCAAAGTTGATGAAATCAGTAGAAGCTACACAACCATTTAGAGGCAGGGATAATGCTTGTTGCTATACATTTACACCTAATGAACATGGTAGCATCTCAAACAGAATTCAAAGCTGATATCATAAACAGGAGATATGCTACCTTTAAACGTACTTTTAAAAGACACAGATTTCGATGTACTTGTCTTGGGCTGAAAAGAGGCCAATGATGAGCAGGGGCTCACACCACAAGGTCCTCCCAGGCCCCTAAAGGATAGGCAATCTCAGGTCATGTGAGCCTTCCAGGCAAGACTACATTCATAAACCCACTACTTCATGCACATGTGGGTCTGAGGTATGAAACGTTACCGGCTTCACAGAATAAGGCTAATCCGGCCTACCTCTTATCAGCCTCCCACCCTCTCACCTCCACGCACATCCAATTTGTTAGTTAAGATCTCAGAAACCCTTCTTATACCATTGCAGAAGAGGTGGTTTCCTTCTGTCGTTCTAAAATTTCTTCCCAGTCACTTTCATTGTCTTTTTTAATGGCAAATCACATTTCATGACAAGATGATAGAAGTGTTTTAACAAAGGGCAAGTAATGTTTTGGCAAACAAGACTTATCCTGCTTCCATTGCCTGGGCCAGCACTCTAGCATGATATGGATTTGATGAAAGGCTAATTTTTTCAGTCTTAGACCCACTGTTCTCGGACTTCAATTGCTTTGTCACTGAGGAACAAAAGTGTTTGTATTTATTTAGGAGATTTATAAATTCTATATATTTATTTTGTAGATTTGTCCATGGCACAATATATCAACATTTCTGCTTCTTTGTGCTGCATACTTTAGTCCATGGTGGAATTAGAACTTAATTTGTAAAAAAAAAGAAAAAAAGAAAGACAGAAAAGAAGTGGCAGGGCACATATTTTTAGGTGGGTGACATGCCTGTTGCCACTTTTGGGGCACCCCACTTCCACACCAGATGTCACCCACTGCAAACGTGGAGCTGGTGCAGTAGCCAGCTGGCTCAAAATGTTCGTTTTGGCATCATGAATCCAACCCCTGCTACTCCAGGATGGTCTGACTGGTTTTGCCAACCAGGATATTGGTATAGGGAAGGACATTGACTCTGAAATGAAAGAGAGAGAAACGAGTCTATGCAATGAGCGCTTCAGTGCTACCTAGAACTTTCCAAGACCTCTCTCTTTTTGACGATTGCTTACTTAATTTTCTACCACCGCATGAATTACCTGCTCAGTGCCTCTCCATAGCTCCAGTCATAACCCATCATGTTCTCATGTGGTACTCGCTTAATATAAGGCACATTGGGATAAATAAATCCCTCAGTTCCTCTGTGATATTGTGGGTCCTGCCACGTCATATAAGTTCTTATGTCACCTGGGATAACTTTCAACCAGTGTGGCTTTTTAGCAAACTGCACTTTGCATTATGGGGCGTGTGATTCATTTAAGATTGCATTATCCCAAAAACCCCAGTACACAATTATATATTCACTAAAAAGCCAGGACTGCCTAAAGCTGTCACACATGACACAGTGGTATTTGAAAACCAATGGGATTCAGGCCCTCAAACCTCTTGTGATATAAATGTTTATAGTGTCTGCTTTGGGACAGCTGAACATCTTACTACTTCCGCTTTCCTCAGATCTTTCCCCATGAACCATTAGTCAGTAGTGCAGTGAGACAGTGGCGTAGCTAGGCCTTAGGCCGCCTGTGGGGGCCCCTGCATTTGCCGCCCGTGGCGGCCGAATCTAAGAGCCGGAGGGGGTGTGGGGGGCCACCGGCCGCCGCCGCCACCCCAGAATTCATGTCACCTGGGGCGGATCGCCCAGACCGCCCCCCCCTCCCCGCCCCTCCATGTTACGCCACTGCAGGGAAAACCAGGGGGCAGATTTACGTTTCCTGGCGCATCCCTGCAAATCAGCAGGGATGCGCCAGGAAACGTGCGACACGCAATGCCATCCTTGCGCCACCACGGATGCGCCGCATTTACAATGCGGCGCGCCATGGCGCAAGGATAGGCAGATGCGTGTCGCATCTGTGGCGTAAGGTTGGCGCAGTGCTGAAGTCGCGTTGCGGGCGCGACGCAGCTCCAGCACTGTTCCAAACTGCCCTATCTGCAACATGCTGCGTCAAGCCTTACGCCTGCTTCAAGCCGGCGCAAGGTTTTGACGCAGCGGCGTCGGAAAAGTGACTGAGTGGAATCTTGTAGATTTCACTCAGGCACTTTTCCAGGCTTTGCTGCGCCGGAACGCCCCCCCCTGCGCCGGAACGCCCACATGAAACCTGACGCAGGTTTCATGTGGCGCAGGGCTTTACAACGTGACCCATCTCCCGAAATGCGTCACGTTGTAAATAGGGCACAACGTGGCGCATGGTTTACGCCGCTGCTGCGTCACAGAAGTGATGCAACGGCGGCGCAAAAGTGGCGCACGGGGCTCATAAATCTGCCCCCAGGACTTCCCAAGAGATTCTCCCAGCAGGGACCACTCTGTGGCATAGTGAAAGCCACGCTTCCCCCTTAAGTGTTTCCTGCAGTGCCTAATAAATGGCACATTCAGGCTTCTCTTCACATGGTGTAGGCCCTGCAGTATTGCAGTCAGTGGCGTCTCAAGGGGCAAGCAGCTGGAAGTGTTTGCCCCGACCACGCTCTTTTTATGGCCCCATGTTACCAATGCTACATATAATTTCATATCACAGCATAAAAATTTACCGGGAATGCACGTGAAAACTGAATGCGAGCAGCTGTTGTTCCTGGTGCTTTTGGGGATTTTTTGCATATTTATTTTGAGCGGAATACCTTCTTGCATCACAAGTTGACGCGAGGACGCGTTTTGCGCGCTAAACGATGGAACTAAATGATGGATTGCATTTTACATAATTCTGCATAATTTCAAGTAATTTTGCCAAAATTGTACAGAATTTGGCAAAATGACGTAATGGCATAATTTCAGTAATTTTGCTTAACAAACGTAATGCGAAATTCCCCAAATTGCTTGAATTCTGCTAGTGTAATTACAATTTTGCCCAACTCTAGGGTCAAGATCAGGCACATGATCTCTTGCTCCATCCCAGCCTATTGCATTATATTATCAATTCCTCAGAGAGCACCAATGGCAGAGCACTTTGCAACCATACTCGTCTGTAAGTCATGCCCACTGGTTTGCACACATTCTTTTAACATCCTCTGCAATTGCCTGATGTCGCTCAATAACAGTCTGGTATTTAGGTCAACCTTGCTTGTCTTGCTTCTCTTGCTCAGCCAACTGTGGGACCAGTTCAGAAAGAATCATTTCTGTGTGTGCCAGTCCTAGATGAACAAGCACTGGTAATAGCCTTATGGCCTTGTAGCTAGAAGAAAGTCAGTGCTCAAATGGAAAAGCATCATTTTGCTCGGGGACTCTGAAAATCTTGCAGTAGAGTTGTATTTACAGTGGTTGAGAAGGTAAAACTCTTGGTAACTTCTGAAGTGACACACTGAGTGTATGTATATATGTTTGTATGTGGTTTTTGCATAGCAGGAAGCTGGCAGAAAGGCAGAGTAGCACTGTGAATATCTGCTATCCGATATTTGAGGTAGTGACCATTTGGGCAGCCAGGAAGCGAACCATTTGAAGCTGAGTGTGATTGTGGATTGACAAGAAGCATCCAATTCCTCAATAGCCCTCCCGCAGGCTGCCTCACGTTGCGGAGAGCGCCAGTGCTTAATTTGAGCCGGTGGTTTCTGGTGCTCAGCACCGGCACTTAATTATCAACACCAGCGCTTTTCATGAGCACCAGTTAAGCACACATTCATTTACGGGGAGGTTAAGTGATTTGCCCAAAATCACAGGATGTTGAGCCGACGCCGAGACTCGAACCTGGTTCCCCAGCTCCAAAGTCCGCAGCTCTGGCCATTACACAACATCCTCGCCCCACTTTCATGGTTTGTAGTTGGTTCTGTTTTAGGCGGCGTTAACAGGAGAATGGCCTGGTGCAAACTGCCTACTGACAAGAGCCCCGGCACTTATATTTTTTTTGACAAATTAACCACTGTAGAGCGCATACATAAAGTTGAGGGGTACAGCTGCATCGCTCGCTGCTAGTGCCAGCTCACTGCAAAGGGGCGCCATCATTGGGAGTTTTGGGGAAACTGGGTTGGAACCAAATCACAGCACAAGAACAACTGCCAGGACCACTACCAGGAACAGTACCTGACTACTCTCTGATTCTGTGGCAGGACAGGGCAGTGAGAACCACGGCGGCATGAGGGTTGGATAGGCCTCAGTGCCAAGTGATAAAAAGCAGAGGCAGAAAAGAAGTTACAGGTTGCATGCACGAATGGGAAGAATGGAGGGAGGTGTTGTGTAGGCTACATTGGAGATGGAGATACTTGTCGAGCACCAGCAAAATGATACAGAGTGAGGATTGAGGATAGGGGATAAAGTGCTCCATCCTTACCCGCGCTCTGCCAGATTTCTACTGCCTGCCATAATCCCTCCTTAAAAGCTGCCTTGATCTAACAGCTAAATACATAACTGCTTCTGCTGCTGGAACCAATGCTTATGGTGTGGCATCCCATATGTCACCAAATGCAAACATTAATGTTTGAACATTGCCATGCCTCGTTTAAAGAAAGAGAATGAAGGTCCCTCTACTGAACAAGATGGACACAACTACGTCCATGTATTGCAATGGAAGCACTTCTTTTATTTAGCAATATAAGAATATGTGCTGAAATGTAAGGGATGTTTGATGAATAGACCAGTTACTTCCTGTTGAGGAGTCAAATTATTGAAATATACACTCCAGTTGTTAGTAGTGCTAATGTGCTGCTAAACCAAAACGTACACAACTTTACATATCTCGTCGCCGCATAGGCAATTCACGTCATCGTAAGGACACTCCACTTACTGGCAGCAAATTTGTTGAATATCAGTGAATGACAGGCCTGTTATATTTATTTGAGGACCTAGGTCAAACAATACTTGTCAAGAAATAAAGGTAGGACCCCACTTGTGCCAGGTGGCACAAACACTTAATTCTAAGTGTAAAAACACGTCCTCTAAGGAAAGAGAAAACATGGAGCAGGATCAAAGGGCCCTACAAATGTGTTAGGCCTGGAGCATAATTCCCGCTTGAACCTTCCCACCATCGTAAGACAGCTGGGTTAAAGGTTTCAAAGTGTGCATGTCTGGCTGGCCATCTCAAGACGGCCAGCCAAAGAGACAAGCACACTTTGAAAAGTGCATAGCCAGCCCACCCTCCTCCCTGCTGCTGTCACTCAGCAGCAGCCCCGCCCCCATCCTGACGCTCTGTTCGGGACGGGGGATGAAAAATAAAATTTATTTTTAATCTCAGGGGCTTTGGGGGGGGGGGGGGATTTGAGTGGGGCGACGCTCCTCTGCTCCAATGGAGCTTGAGCAATGTGGGAAATTGTCCCGGGCTCCCACCTCTGAAGGGGCCCCTGGGAAAGTGAATTAACTTTCTAAATCCAATCTGTCTTTTTCTCCATCACAAATGTTAATGTATTATTCAATATTGTTGTCATCAGGGGGTTTGAGTTAGTAGAAAGTGTGCATTAAAATACAAAGTTGTTGCAAACAGAGGCCCCTAAAGTATGTCTTGCCCAGGGGCCCCAAAAATCTTAAAACAACACTGCAGCAGACAGACATGCAGGCACTCAAGCAGACAGACAAACAGATAGACGGATGGATGGATAGATAGATAGATAGATAGATAGATAGATAGATAGATAGATAGATAGACAGACAGACAGACAGACAGACAGACAGACAGACAGACAAAGAGATGGGCAGACAGACAGACAGACAGACAGACAGACAGACAGATAGATAGATAGATAGATAGATAGATAGATAGGTAGATAGATAGATAGATAGATAGATAGATAGATAGATAGATAGATAGATAGATAGATAGATAGATAGATAGATAGTCAAACAGATGGACGGATAGATAGGTAGATAGACAGACAGACAGATAGATAGATAGATAGACAGACAGACAAACAGATGGACGGATAGATAGATAGATAGATAGATAGATAGATAGACAGACAAACAGATGGACGGATAGATAGATAGATAGATAGATAGATAGATAGATAGATAGATAGATAGACAGACAGACAAACAGATGGACAGATAGATAGATAGATAGACAGACAGACAGATAGATAGATAGATAGATAGATAGATAGATAGATAGATAGATAGATAGATAGATAGATAGATAGATAGATAGATAGACAGACAGATAGACAGACAGACAAACAGATGGGCAGACAGACAGACAGACAGACGGGCAGATAGACGGGCAGATAGACAGACGGGCAGATAGACAGATAGATAGATAGATAGATAGATAGACAAACAGATGGACGGATAGACAGACAGACATGCACAGAGGCACGCGCCCATCTTGATTGAAATAAAACCTAGCTCTTTGAAAAGAAAATTATTTTGTGTTGCCAAGATGACTGTGAGGTTCTCACACTGCAGTCGTCGCTGAAAGCTGAGTGGTCAGTGAGCCTGGTATTACTCTATTCGGGATTATAAAGCGGCTGATTGAGATTTCCGCAGCTCATTAACAGATATGCAGACTCTAAATACCGGGAAAACGTGTGTGATCGCTTCTCCATTAACTGACGATTTCACTGCAATTTGTTATGCAAATCCATTTAAATCACCCCTTGAACCAAAGTTCAGCGCAGCGGCTGCCTGCGGGGAAACCAAAGTGAGGAGATTCCTCGGGGATCACGAGCAGCTGCCACCGACTTCCGAGATAAATGAACTCTCTCTGATGCTGAGCACGTCACGCAGACATGATGTTCAAGTGCTGTCTGGAGACAGCCGCTTTTAAAAGAGCTTTTCAGTTTTCCTGCTCCCTCTTCGAAAAACTTCACTTTTCCCTGAGCCAAGGTCACTTACTTCCTGCTCATGAACCCAGCAGACTGGATGCGAGCGCCACAGCCTCCTTGCTGCTTGTAGTTTTGCAACTAGCATGCAAACTCCAGGCCTACAATTGTGGAAGAGGAGGCAGCACAGACCACTGACACTATGATTGTCTGAAAAAGCCCGCTTTATTGAAACGGGTGCACATTACAACATTACCTGGGGCTTTTGCCTTACAAAACTATAACCTCACTATAGATCTTTAATCACCTATGATAAACTACCCTCACTCCTAAATTAACCCTCCCCATAACAACTTCAAACCTCAATAACAAACTTGCATCAGAGCTGATCAACCGTAAGTGGGACCTCGAAAATTCCTTCCCGTTTCATACCTCAACAACCATTGGAACCTCTTTGAACTTACTACCTAACCTTGAACTTCCTAAGTCATCCAGGTGTGAACTTCCTACCCGTTCCCCTTCAGCCTGAACTGCTGCAGACAAACAATAAACTTCTGTAAATCATGGCAACGTCTCAGCCACCGCTAATGCACCTGAATTAATCAACAACCTGAACACATAGCTTCCCCTGCGCACCTGTACCAATAAAACAAACCATCTAAAAGAGAAAAATAAAACCCCGAAGAGTTAACCCCGAAGAAATAAACTCCCCCACTCCAAAGGCCTAATACAGGACGGGAGGGAGGGGACAAAAAGCTCCTGCCTGTGAACCAGTCATTGTGCTACCACAAGAAAACGCCCGGTGCCCGCTATGGCCAGTTCAGATCTGAGTAGAACACTGCTAATCACCCTAGGCCTCATTTCAGTCCTTCATTTGTTTTCGGCAGCCCCTGAGACAGAACCCATCTATATGCAAACCAGCAGTGGCCCAGTTCCGATGGGAACAGTGATGACCGAACTGCCAGACCAGCTCCCTCTGAATAGGACCAGGAGCCTTCCAAGACTGGTTTCAGCCTAGTTGGGCCCCATCAATGAGGTAGAGTGTGGTTTCTGTGTCACAGTGGGCATGAGATACACATCTGGTCATACCAGTGGCACTTAGGGTTTCACTCTGAAGTAAGGTAAAAAGTGAATGATGGAATGCTTGAAACAATCCCTGCCACTTGGCAGCTGTGCCCTGCATGCGCTGCTTAATTTGTAAGAAAACAAAAGCAGACGCCCAAGATTTCTTTTTAGGAGCACGCTGACACCGCCTCCACTTCTTGTCTCTTTTCCCTCTGTTTCAGGTTCTTTTTTATAACCTGCTTTCTCCCTTTGTCACTGTGAACCAACATTCACTTACACCCCCTTCAAGTACTGCTTATGACTTCACATATTACATCACTCCTGACATGCTTATTCACATCATTGAAGGTATTACTGATGACAGCTCTAAACTGCCTCTGTTTTTTTGTTTATCTTCTGCTCGCTGCCCTCTCTTTACTTTGACACAACCCCTGTGCAATCCCGACCCCAACCCCCACCATTTACTGGCCCTGCTCTCCTTTCTTTGCCCTGCTTTCCCTCTTTTCAGCCTCAGTTTTTTCTGTTTATCTTCCGTTCTGTGCCCCCTCTTTACTCTCCTCTCACCCCTTGTGATCCCACACTCCCCCTCACACCCTGACCATTTACTGTCTCTGCTCCCCTTTTTTGGTCCGCTTTCCCTCTTTGCAGCCTTTACTTTTTCTGTTTAACTTCTGTTCTACATTTGTACTAAGGGTGACTTGCTTATTTGGACCTGTACCACATGACCCCACCACCTTCCACTGGACCTGTCCTTTGAAGTTTAAGACCTCCTCGCTCAGTTTCGGCCTGCGAGCCCTTGAGACACACCTGCAGGTTGGAGGAGCACCTTTGCACCTTCTCCTAATCTGGCCTTAACCCAGGTCTGACTGTTTGTAAAATATAGCAGCCTAATACCTATTATTTTCTGATTTCTGGTACCACTCATGGGTCCATTTGGGCTCAGATCCTGTTAGCTCCGTACTCTCTTGTTGGACAAAGGAAAACAGTTTTTGCTTGTGGAAAGTCTGTGAAAGATCCTTCCGTTCCCTCTTTGCAGCTTCTGTTTTTCCTGGTTATCTTCCGTTCTCTGCCCCTTCTTTGGTGTTCACTCACCCCATGTGTGATCCTTCACTCTCCCCCTCAACCCCCCATCATTTACTGATTCTACTCTCCTTCTTTGCTCTGATCACCCTCTTTACAGCCTCAGTTCTTTCTCTTTATTTTTTGCTCTGCACCCTTCTTTCTTCTCCACGCAACCCCTGCCTGACCCCCCCTCTTCTCACTCCCCACCATTTACTGGCTTAGATCTCATTTCTTTGCTTCCCTTCCCTCTTTGTAGTACCTTCTTTTTCTGTTTTCCCTCCTGCTTTATATGCCCCTTCTCTCTACACTCACATGCCCATGCCAACCATCTGAGTCCGCCTATCAGCCCAATCACTGTGTACTCCTTTCACAATAATCAAAGGGCCTTTTGAGCTATAGATCAGCTTTTTGGATGACAAATTTTGTGCAATTTTGTCCAGCATTAACAATACTTTACTTCTGCAAGACCCAGTTTCTCACCTCCTTCCTCCTCTCCTCCTCCATGCTCCTCTGCCCACTCACTCTCCTAGACACAAGTTGTGGTTTAGAAAGCTGAACACACCCCTTCTTCAGGTGCACTCATTTGCTGGTTGCTGGGCAACCTCTTGGCTAGGCCTGCAAGTGAGCCTAAGATGCTGAGAGAGAGTCACATGACCTTGGCACCAGCCTTTACTAGCCCTCCCCTCAGAACATTTCAGCCCTGGCATCAAGGCTAACTGCAGAGAGAACGAGGGTGACATGCCTGTTTGGAACTGTACCATGTGACCCCACCACCCGACCCCTGCATCTACACTTCGGGGGTCAAGACCACCTCACTCAGTTTCAGCCTGCAAACCCATATGCTACACCTGCAGGTAATTGGAGCACCTTCACTTCTTCTCTCAATCTGGCCTTAACCCAGGTTTGACTATTTGCAAAATATAACATAGCTTAATTTCTGTTACTTTGTGACTTCTGGCAACACTCACAGGTCCATTTGGACTCTCACCCTGTTAGTTCTGCACTCTCTTGTTGTACAAAGAGAAACTTTTTTTGTTTGCTGAAAGTCTGTAAAAACCCTTCCTTTCCCTCGTTGCAGCCTCTGTGTTTTCTGTAGTGGTGGGTGGAATTGGCCAAATTTGATTTTGCAGAATTCTGCTGAATTACATTAACTTTTCTTGAGATTTAGCAGAATTCTGCGATGGGGGAAGTGGGCATTTGGAACTATTTTCTTAGTGCAAAATGCACCCTCGAGTCCAAAAATTGATCTGAGGATGCATTTTGCACTAAGAAATAGCACTGCCAAATACCAAATGCACTTCAGTGCATACCCCCTGGGGTCCTTACATACTCTGCAGTGATTACTGCAGAGTATGTAAGGGCACTGAGCAGTATGCATTGTAAGTGACTTTGGTAGTTGGAGCGGCTGTGCATAACCCTCAGTGCCCTTAAATACTCTGCAGTAAACAATGAGGAGTATGTAAGGCCGCTTAGGGCTATGCACTGTAGTGCATACCCCTCGGCGCCCTTACATACTCTGCAGTGATTACTGCAAAGTATGTAAGGGCACCGAGCAGTATGCATTGTAAGTGACTTTGGTAGTTGGAGCTGCTGTGCATAACCCTCAGTGCCCTTAAATACTCTGCACTAATCAAGGAGGAGTATGTAAGGCCGCTGAGGGCTATGCACTGTAGTGCATACCCCTCGGCGCCCTTATATACTCTACAGTGATTACTGCAGTGTATGTAAGGGCGCCGAGGGGAATGTACTCCAGTGTGTACCCCTTGGCGCCCTTACATAATCAGAGTATATAAGACTTACATACTCTGAGTATGTAAGGGTGCCACGGGGTAGGCACAGTAGTGCAGTAAGTGGTTTTGACACTGGGCCCGAAGAAGGAGCTTCCCCTCTGTGTTTAAAAATAACTGCACAATAAAGTTCAATCTGCAGTGGTTTTTAAACATAGAGGGACTGCTCCCACTTCCAGTCCTGTTTAAATCCAAACACTGCAGATGAATTTCGCCGGCAGAGTAGCAAAATTAATTAATAATTCCGTGATACCAGGGTAATGTAAAATTACCAAATTCCACCAGCGGAATTAAAAATTCCGCTCACACCTAGTTTTCTGTCCCTCTTCCATTCTTCGTCCTTTTTTCCTCCCTACTTCCTCCCTGAGTGATCTTTCGGGTTGGGAACAATTGAAGGACCGGATATAAATAGACCAACCAAGATGGCGACATACACGCTGATCGCATGGTTCTCACCTTGTATGGTAAGTTCCCTGATGCTTTTTGACTTGGATTATGAGTATTTCATATTCAAAAATAGCTATGATTTGTGTATGGCATACCAATTAGTATATATTGGTGGCCAAATTATGGCAAGGTTGAAAAAAATTTGACTTTTTGGCAATTATTGGTGGAATGGCAAGCTCCTTTAACTCCATGATAATATGTTGGAGTCTGTAACTGCATATGTTACTTCAGGGGAGTACCATTTTACTGACGTATTTTGTATGAATGTTATCGGGGATTTGAAAGTAGCATTGCACCTGAATGATGTAATTTGGCAACCTTGAAGTATTTAATCAAATGCCTTCCAAAAGATCATTGGACTATTGAAAGGTTGACATTACTATGCCAAGTACTTGTTAATGATCAAACACCTTAGTTTATATATGTTGAGCAAGTGAAGGACACTCACATATTACATGACGATAAGATGAACACTTAGCCAAATGAAATTTTGAATAGTAGTTAGGATTTAATAAGTCACAATCAATTTTATGATTATATTTGAGAAACAGAGACTGCGTAATACCCTCCAAAAATCAGTGGTAAATATATCATAATTATTTCACAAGGTACGTTTTGCCTAATACTTTCACCCTGGCTAATACAACCAACTGAGATGAACTAAAGTAAGGGATAGACTTCTTAAATAAGTTGACAGTTGATTGCAATAATTATGCGATTAGTGTACTGATGATTGTACTGATGATTGTACAACTCATTACATAAGTGAACTATTGGCAATTACCGGATACTTTAAAAGTTAATTACTACTCAGTCAGCTCTAGGGTCCTCGTCTTTTTGCGCCCATTTTCTCCTTTTTCTTTTCTGCTTGTCTTTTGCCTAGGTTGCTAGGACACTCTTTGGATGCCTCACTGAAAAAAACTAGGTACATGACTACTCTTTCTACGCTACCCCCTACGCCCCCTTTTGGGGTCTTACCCTCCTCAGCTTTACTCCCCTATTGCTTAATGTGCTCCCCATACCCAGTCTACCGCTCCTCCGCTTACTGTTTCACCCCTGCAGTTGCGTTGTCAATACGCAATGGCGAGCTGACTATCGCTCCCCTTCCTTTTACCAGGACCCCCTCCTAATTGGGTCTACCTTTCCTCCCCCACTCTCTTATATCTACATCCTGAACCTTTTTGTTCCCTTAACCGTTCCTCCTGCGCTCACATTCATCATGGCACAAAATACTTATCATGCCTCTAACCCTTTTGCTTCAATCAGGCGTGAACTCTTTTAAGATTATCTACCCCCCAACCTATCCATAAATGCGAAGAAGACCTTTAAACACAATCTCCTCAAACGTTGGCCCGAAACACTTATATCGGACATATATCTCCAGTAAGGGCACTATAGTGACAGACCTCATCTTCTACACCAACAGAAGAGCGCAGTGGAGAAAGGCCCTCACTTCTATGCTTCGTTCCAAACAGCTGACCAAAACTCCGCATGGCTTTCGTTTAACCACGCTTCCATCCCCGGCCCTTAAGGCTGAGCTGACTGTCTCCCTTTACAATAATGGTAATGTCCTTATTCAAGCCTCGGACCTGAACCTCAAGCGATTTAACTATGCCTTCTTGAGGATTAAGAACACACTAACTAACTCCAACCCTTCCACTCGCTGTCAGACTGGGCCACCCACATTTTCTGCTCCCGAGGTGATAGACGGCCCCTCCTCCCCTTATCCCGCGCTCCAATCTGTAAACACGCACCCCACAGATCTACCCAACTTAACGGAGGTTATTTTTACTCCCCACACCACGAACCCGAACAACCCCTTCCTGCCTCGCGCAGGTGAGGGTTTAACTGACCTGAGTACCACCCACCTTGCGGCTGTCCCCACCACTGTTCCTCCTTTACCTTGCCTTCCCTCTTATCCTCAGTCCCCTGCATCACACACTGCTCGCTCCAATAACGGGGGTGATGGACACCCTACCAGCTCTAACAGCCAGGTAGGCTCGGATATTATTCCCTTAGGCCCTGGATCTTCCAACTGCAGGGCCCGGAACCTAGTTGCTGTCTCCTGTCCGCTGACCAATAACAGACACTCACCCAAACTCTCATTACGTTCTTCACCCTCTACTTCTCCTAATTCCACTCTGCCTTTCCCTATTCCCACTCCAGGCTCTGATTCCTGACTGGAGCATGATTTTATCTCCCTCTGTAACTGTGCCAATGGTTCTGTGCAACCCTCTATTACCCCTCTCACTGCTGAACCAGTCCTACCTTCGCTTGCTAGTCCTGCGAATAAGTGCATGAACAATCCCTGCCTTGAGGAGAAGATTGCTGACCTCAAGCATGATCTCTCGGTTGTCAAAGAGATGTTGCAAAGCATACTTCAGTTCTCCTTGAAGATGGAGAAGCGTTGGGTCTCACCCCCGCTCAGAGGAATGATATTTGCAACTCACAGAATCTGTTCTACTCAGCTAACGACCATCCCGCTTTCTGCTCCTATCTTAGTTTCAGCTGGAGCTCTAGGCCTTTACCTAATCATCACTCTAGGCCCCACAGACCCTTACCTCAGCTATCTGAAGAGGACATTCTCGCCCTTATTTTGTCTTACACTGACTCGAGGACATTCTCCTCCTCCAATTCTACTCTCAACATCCCCTCCATCATTGCGGACCCAGACAAGGTACCGAGTCTTAAGCTCAGAAAGGTGAACAAAGAAAACCTACTTCACATAACCACCTCTCTTCAAGAAGTGGTCACTTCCAATCTGCACGTCAAATCGATGCTACTCAACTGTAGATTTGCTGTGAAATAAGCAGCTGATATTTCAGAACTCATCATTGCGCAAAACCTGGACCTTCTGATCATCACTGAAACCTGGCTCAATGTACTTCTTCCCCAGTTTTTGACATCCTAATCCCCCCTGACTACTCCATTCTCAGAAGTGATCAACTTGGTAAAACGGGGGGGGGGCATTGCTTGCATTCATCGCTCCAACCTCACAGTAAAACAATCTCCATGTGCTGTTTTATCCTCCTGTGAACAGCTAGTCACTGAAATCTGGAACAAAGGCAAGAAGATTTGTGTGCTGCACTCGATCTATCACCCTCCTGGTGACAATCTGGTCTTCATAGAGCAAATCATGGAGGTCATTAGCTCGAGCTCAGATCAACTCTGCCACATATTCCTCGGAGACTTTAACCTTCATTGGATTGACACAAATGATCCTATTGTCTGTTCCTTTTAGACTTTCCACTCTGACCTTAACCTCTCACAGCTCTGTAAAGGTCCTACACACAATAAAGGCGCCACTCTCGACCTTATCATTGCCAAAGACAGCATCATACAAATAGGCGACATCTTACTCTGTGGCTGGTCTGATCATTTTCAAATTCCCTTCCTCATCTTAGATAAGGGCTTGGGTAGGCAGGGTCAACCCCTTAAAGCGAAACAACTGACTCGCAATATGAGAGACCTCAACATCAATATGCTAACTTCAATCACCAAAAATAGACTACAGCCCCCCCTAATATGACCAACCTTGATGATCTTTCTGATCATTACATTAACACATTGTCTAACATTCTTGACTCTATTGCACCGAAGCAGCTCAAAAGGATTCCAGTAAAACTTTCCAAACCGTGGTTAAATGGTTCCCTAAATGATGAACGGCGCAATGTTAGACTCTCTGAGAGACTCTGGAGAAACACGCCATCCACCACAAATCTCACTCAACTTAGAAAAGTGAGAAGCTCCTACAACAAACACATCCACCGGGCGAAAACAGACCACTTCAGAACTCAATTGGATGGAGCCAAAAATAGACCCAAAAAACTCTTTGAAATCATTAAGGAACAATCTAACCAGTCTTCCAACCAGATCTCTCCTCCGATATCCCTGCTCCCTAGTGGTGATGATTTCACAGCTCACTTCTCTGAAAAAACAAGGAAAATAGAGTTGGAGCTATTACCTGTCACCCCAACTTTGTTACCTAAGAAACCTCCCGCAGGATCAGTGGATCTGGCAGAATCCTCGACAATATCCTCACCTTTGGGCTGCTCTCTCAAAAACAACGCCTCTTGGAACTGTTTTCTCCTACCAGATTGCACTGAGCTCCTTCACAACATGGCATCCCTTAAACCCCCCAACCATTTTGGTGATCCTTTACCCGCTAAGCTCTATAAAGATTTAAACTCAGCCATTCTCCCTCTTTGGTCCAGGATCATTCATGAATCCCTCTTACAGGGAAAGATTCCGGACTGCCTAAAAGTTGGGCAAGTTACTCCCATCCTATCAGATCCAAACAACTTCCGACCTATAACCAGCAGTATGACTCTAGCTAAATTGCTTGAAAAATGCGTCCATTTGCAGCTCTGCAACCACATTGGGAAATATCAACTCCTTGACCCTCATCAGTCAGGTTTCAGATCAGGGCACAGTACTGAAACGGCACTAACGCACATTGTTGATGACGCCTTGAGAGCCCTTGACCAAAATGTCCCTTGTCTCCTGATCCTTCTGGACCTGTCCTCAGCCTTCGATACCATCAAACATGAAAACCTGATTGATCTTCTTCAACACAGGATGGGTTTCTCGGGCCCGGTCCTAAATTGGTTTGCCTCCTTCCTGCACAACTGAACGCAAAGGATCAAAGTTAATCATGCCCTTGCTTCCAGTATCCCTGTCATGATTGGAGTCCCCCAAGGATCCGCGCTCTCGCCCACTCTCTTCAATCTTTTTATGGAACCACTTGCTGTCATTCTGAACCGAGCGAACATTCAATACCACATGTATGCGGATGACACGCAACTGTACCTGAAGATCTCCTCTCAAGAGGACATAAAAACATTAAATGCTGCACTTGCACAAACCCAACAATGGTTAGCTCAGAACCATCTCCTACTAAATACTCTCAAAACGGAATTTCTTTTGATCTCCCCACCCAATCACTCGGCTCCTACCCTTGACTGGATTAAACACCTAACTGCTCTGAACTGCACACCTCATGTTGTAGACTCTGCCAAATCTTTAGGTATCACCTTGGATAAACACTTAAACATGCAAGCGCACATCAGTGCTACTACTAGGGGAGCCAATTTCCAAATTAACACACTTAAGAAAATCAAACCTTTCCTCCCCCTGAAGATCTCAGGCCGGCGGTTCAATCCCTGATTATCCCTAGATTGGAATATGGGCTGGTGACCCTTGCTGGACTTTCCAAAGCTAGCTTGGCCCCACTCAGAGCTACCCTGAATGCATCGGCTAGACTTATAACAGGCTCGAGAAAATATGACCACATTTCCCCCAACCTTCTGCAACTAAATTGGCTATCTATTGAAGCCAGAATCCGACTCAAGATAGCTTGCCTGACTCATAAAGCCATACACTACAACACCCCGTACTACCTAGCAAATAAGCTTGAACTATCGCGCTCCAGCCGGAACCTCAGAAGTACGTCCACCCTTCTCTTGAAAACTCCAAGATTCAAAAAGAAAAGATCTTACAACCGTGCTTTCACTGGTCTTGCTCCGAGAATCTGGAACTCCTTGCCATCCGAGATCAGATCCAATCCTTCCACTACTTCCTTTAAAAAACTGGTCAAACGTCTACTCCTGAACGAACGTTAACTCTCTCATCCTGTGATCATGCTCTTGTTTTTATTAATACCCTAATTCTTGATGTACTACACTGATGCGTTATTGTATGCTTTAACGTTATTTTGATCTAGTCCTCGATGGCTCCTTAATTGCATTAACTGGTGATCTCGCTCTTGTTTTTGTTAAAATTCCCTGATTCGAATTGCACTTCTTTGGTGTGTTCTATTTTATGATGTTTCACTCTTCGTGTTCTAGGGCACCGTTGATACCCCCTACTCTTAACCTGAATGTTTTCCCCTATGTTGTAACTTCACCTACTTTCACATTGTTTTTGTACCCTTGCTTGCGCCAACTTTGTACAGCGCTCTGATACCCCTGTGGGTCTTGTTCGCGCTTTATAAAACTATTCAAATAAATATAAATACTAATACAATTTGGTATTTACCAATTTGTCTTTTGTATGTTAGTATTGTGAGGCTTGGAGACTAACTAATAATTAAATGGATGTGTATAAATGGGATTGAAAGACTATGTACACATCATATTTACCTAAACCAATATGCTCAATTTTTGTTCATTTTGAAAAGCTTGAGGTAGGATATAAAAATGTAAAAAAAATAAAAGTCTCGTTGCCAAAGTATGAAACTCTGGATATTCTGTGGAGAATATGTGAAAATATGAAAATATGAGTGTTCATTGATGGTGGGGGGAGAAAAAACAACGTGTTTCAAATTCAATTAAATTAAATTGATGATATAGTTTTAGAAGAATTGTTTTATATATAGTATATTTTATCAAACATCTCTTTATTTGTTTTAATGATAACAGAGCATACAAGTATACAACAACCCTTGTAGGGGATGAGGACCCCAATGCAGATTATCGGCCACTTCGTACGGTAGGCTAGTGGAACCAATACAGTGTGTGAACTAGTAAGTGGCAATCAGCAAGTATTGTCCATGTCCAATTCTCGTGTCCCGCCCTACCCCCCCAACCCCCCCTCCCAACAATCGAACAATAAGAAAAACAAAAACCTAAGGTGTCACGGTCAAAAAAAAAAAATACAAAAAAAAATTAGTGCACTATTAGGGATGCTAAATCCGGACGCTGAAAAAGGATTGACGAGGTGTGGGTATCGGAGTCGTCTTATGTGGCCTTGAAGAGGTCAGTGGGAGTCCTAAATATGAAAGAGGTGAAGAGCCCGCAGCCTTGGTCCACAGGCAAACAGGGGCAGCCCCTCGGAGAGATACTCGACTAGTGGCCCCCATATATAGTCAAAACCTGTGCGGGAGTCCTCCACAATGTCTGCCATTCGTTCCATCGCCAAGGCGCGCCATAATCTGGCGTGCCACTGCGTGAGGGAAGGGGCTTCCGATTTTTTCCAGGCAGCGGCCACTGCCATCTTGGCCGCCCCAAGGCAAAGCCACATCACGGAGCGGTCTCCATGGGTTTGGTGCTTTAGGTTGGTGTCTCTGAGTCCCAGTAGCGTGTGTTCTAACGTGTTGGAGATCGGATATCCCAGAATCTGTTTGATTTGGGCGAGGACCTCCTTCCAAAATGGCTGAATGCGTGGGCAGTCCCACCAAATATGTCTGAAGTCTCCTAATTGGCCGCAGCCCCTCCAACATCTGTCTGAGGTATTAGGGAAGATAGTGTGTAGTCGGTGTGGATGCAGATACCAATCGTATACAATTTTGTAATGTGCCTCCCTAAGGTGCGTAGACCGATTAAACTTAGGAATATCTCTGTAAAGTGAGGACCATTGTTGTCTCGTTGGGGGAGTGTCTAGTATAGTATCCCAAAAGAGGTGGTGCCGAGGGGTGTTTGTGGAGCCGTGAGAGCGGAGGAGTGAGTACAGAAAGGAGATAGTGCCCTTTGAGGAGGCCCCCGACTGAGCAAATAATTCTATAGGAAGCAGCTCCCGGGTAGCGGCCAGCCGCACCTGTGGCTGCAGAGTCCAATGTTTAAGTTGCAGGTATCGGAATTCTTCAGATGATTTGAGTTTAAATTCCTTCGCACATTCCGGGAAGGAGAGCAGTCTCCCCCTATCGAAGAGATGGGAAAGCATCAGGCAGCCCCCCTCCCGCCAAGCGTCAAATGGGCCTTCCTGTAGGGCCGGGGGAAACTCGGGGTTGAAGTGTATGGGCGTGTACGGGGAGGGAAAGGAGGTAAGGGGGGTGGATCTGTTTACTTCATCCCATACCCTCAGGGTGGTTGCTGTGGGAGTACTTATATATGTGTTTCGCGGACGGTGTTGTTTGCTTTTCCAGAGGAGGTCCCAGATCGCTCTCCCCGTGATTTGCCTGTCCATGTGTAGCCAGTGCCTACCGGACTCCCGCAGAGACCACTCAGTTATGACCCTCAATTGAGCAGCTCTATAGTAGCCCCGAAAGTCCGGTAGAGCCAGTCCCCCTCCTCTCTCGACCTAGTCAATGTACGATTAGAAAGCCTGGCCCGCTGCCCCTGCTAGATGAACTTAGTGACCATTGATTTTAACGAAGAGAAGAGTGACTTCTCCACCGGGATTGGGAGGCCCTGGAAAAGGTACAATAGTCGCGGCAGGACATTCATTTTAACGGCGTTTATTCTCCCTATCCATGAGAGGTAGGCTGTCCTCCATCTAGCGAAATCCGCCTGGAGTTGACGCAGCAGTGGGGGGAAGTTAGCCCTGTAGAGATTCTCTACTTTCGGAGTGAGCTTTATACCTAAATAGGTGATCTCCTTCTGCACTCCACGGAAGGGGGACGCTGCTTCGATGACCTGCATGGCCTCTTCCGGTACGGTGAGGTTCAATAGATAGGATTTTGATAGGTTTACTTTGAAACCCGAGGCCTTTTTGTAGAGGGCAAGCTCCGTCTGGATCGCCGGGAGGGAAGTCTGTGGACGCGTGGCGGGGATGAGCACATCGTCGGCAAAGAGAGCAATCTTATGCTCATCCGAGCCAAACGGAACACCCCGTATTTCAGGGTTGGAGCGAATACGCTCTGCGAACGGTTCGATGCTAAGCGCAAATAGAAGGGGGGATAGGGGACATCCCTGACGCGTGCCTCGCATGAGAGCAAATGGCGCCGAGGCCACTCCATTTACGAGGACCGTGGATCGCGGCGCTTGGTAATTCGCTTTGACCATTCCAATAAAAGGTTCCTCAAAACCAAAACGCTGTAGCGTGCCAGTCAGGAAGGCCCAATCCACCCGATCGAAGGCCTTCTCCGCGTCCAGCGCGAGGAGGACCGTGGGTATTGCCTTCCGTTGTGCTTTTTCAATTAGGTGGATTATTCTTCGCAGGTTGTCATGGGTTTGCCTCCCCTTAATGAAACCCGCTTGATCAGCTTGCACCAGGAACGGCATAATATGTTCTAGGCGGGAGGCCAGAATCTTAGAGTACAGCTTAGCGTCCAGGTTGAGAAGCGCAATCGGTCAATAAGAGGCGCATTGGGCGGGATCTTTCCCTGGTTTGAAGAGAACGGAGATCAGAGCTTCACCCATTGAGGGGGTCACTTGTTGCGTGGAGGCGATATGATTAAAGAGAGTGACTAGATGGGGAACGAGGTCCGGTTCGAAGGTACGATAAAAGTGGGCGTTCAGACCATCCGGACCGGGTGCTTTTGAGAGTTTGAGCGAATCCACCGCTTTTTGGACCTCTTCTGCGGAGATGGGGCTGTTTAGCAATTCGTTGGTAGCAGCAGATACTCGCGGAAGGGAGAGACCTTCCAGGTATTGGTCCTGCGCTTGCAGATCAGGTTGATCTGCCGTGTATAAGTTGCTGTAGAAGTCTCCAAAGGCTTTGACCTTGTCTGCCTCGCTCTGGTGTTGGGACCCCCCGCCACCCCCCACTCGTTGAATGTAGTTCTTCTCTTGCCGGATCCGTAATTGGCGCGCCAGAAGTGCGCCTACCTTGTTTCCCCCCTCATAGTTGCGAGCTTGTAGACGCAAAAGAGTCTTTTCGGCCCCGTTCGTGTATATTGCTTGGAGTTTCCCCCTAACTTGGGTGACCTTGCGGAGTGTTTGTACCGAGGGAGAAGTTTTGTGGTTCTCTTCAGCTGAACACAGTTCGCTCTCTAGAAGGAGGCATTCTCCCTTGCGTTGCTTTTTGAGCGCCGAGTCTAGCTCCATACACTTCCCCCTGACGACTGCCTTGAAGGCGTCCCAGTTGTTAGCTAGCGAGGTCTGGGCTGGGTCATTGAGTTTGAAAAAGTCTGCAATTGCCTTCCTGAGCTCGTCTCGGAGGAGCCTATCTCGGGTCAAATGATTAGGGAAGTACCATCTGGCATATTTGGAGCGGGAGCGGGCCAGTCAAGGGTCAGCTCCAAGGGCGCATGATCCGAGAGGCAGATCGGGTGAAACTGAGTTCCCATCACCTTCGGTAGAAGGGACTGGCTCAAAAGGCGTGGTCTATGCGGGAGTACGTCCTGTGCGAGTGGGAAAAAAAAGAGTAATCGCGGGTCGTAGGATGTGCAGCCCTCCAAGCGTCTATCAGTCCTAGGCCCCGTAATGTCGCCTTGAGCGGCAGGCTGAAGACCCCCCCGCCACCCTGTGGCTATGTGTAGTGTCCATCGCCTGGTCCCAAATTAAGTTAAAATCCCCCAGCAGTATGACATCCCCACTGGCGAAGCCTCCCAAGGTGGACAAGAAGGCGTTGAGAAAATCGTGTTGGCCTGTATTGGGGGCGTAAAGTGTTGCAAAGGTGTAGGTTCTGCCCCGCAGCTCCCCTTGACCATCACATATCTCCCTCCTTATCCGTGCGGGTGGCCTGGTGTAGGAATGGGGTCGAGGAGTGAAAGAGAAGCGCCACTCCATTGTGTTTGGTATGTGCCGAAGAACGGTAAATTTGGGGGTATGCCCTATGCTTCATGCGTTGTTCGTCTTTGCGGGGAAGATGTGTCTCTTGGAGGGCAGCGATCGTGATCTGATGATCCCGGAGGAACCTCCAGATCCGTTGCCTCTTATTGGGAGAGTTCAGCCCCTTAATATTCCACGATAAACATTTAACCCTGCCATTGGACATCTTTGCCAGGATAGCTAGGCTCATCCAATCCCCCTGTCCTCCCCCGACCGGCAAGCTTCTTCCCCCCCGACCCCGTCCTAGTGGCCCCAGAGTGCAGATAGCGGCTAAAAAAACATGGACAGTGACACCATAAAGCAAAAAGGAAAAAAAAACTGGACAAGGTAAAATAGAAAAACTTAGACCAAGTCAAACTTAGAGCAGCAACGTGCTCGCGGAGATCCCCAATCACAGAGGAGAACTCCGTTACGAGCACAAACTGGGGTGGACCAAAATTCCACCGCCGCGGCCCATTGAATGTCTCATAGATAAAGAAATCAGTGGAAGACAGTAGCTTGGCTGGGTATGGCATAAGATGTTCGACTGGATCCGTGTGCGCCTTTCTCCACTGCAGCAGAAGTGTCTGAGAGGGTCGGTGGGGGCGTCATGGCGGCTCAGAAGTGTCAGCCCTCCGGGGATTTGCCAGATCTACGCCGCTGACGCCAGGGGCCTCCTCCTTTATTCTTCAGACCCCCCTTCTCCTCAACCTGTCTGGCGGCTGCCTCGCTTGTTGATGGAGGCACCTCGATGCCCAGGATGGCGGCCGCTTCATCCAGGGAGGTACAATGGCAGTTGTGATTGTCCCAGGTGAAAGCTAAGCCAAAAGGGTAAGTCCAGCGGTAGCGCACCTGACGCTCTCTTAGGGTAGACGTGATCGGACGAAATTGGTGGCGCCTGGCTAGCGTGGCTTGGGCCACATCTTGGAAAAGCGAGCATTCTGTATTTTGGAAGGTGATCTTGTCCATTGAACGAGCTTTCTGGAGGATTCGTTCCTTGACTTTGAAGGAGCTAAATTTCGCTAGCACGTCGCGGGGTTTTCTGGTGTCTACTGGAGCCCGAGGTCCTACTCTGTGGACCCTTTCAAGGCGTACCTCCGGTTCAGAGTCCCCCAAAATCATAGAAAAGAGCCCCACCACAAAGGCCTCCAGGTCAGGACCCTCGCAGCCTTCCGCCAGACCCCTCACTCGGATGTTCTCCCGCCGTGAGCAATTTTCTAAATCTTCACACCGGAGCTGCGTGGCCTGTAGCTGTGCGTGAAGCTCCGCAGACTGGGTTTCCAGGGGCCGCATACGTTCCTCCAAGTCTTGCTGTTTCGCTTCGAGATCGAGGGTGCGGGCTCCGACTGAATCTACGTCTGCCTGTAGCGCCACTAAGCGGCCACCCATCTCTGATTTGAACGCATCGAAGGAGGCCCCAATGTCCGACTTGATGTCATCCCGCAGTTCTTGTTTGAACTCCCTGAGGGTGGCCAACAGCTCCTCCCTGGAGATCGCCATGGTGCCTTGGGAGACTTTAGGATCTGCACTCGCTGTCCCCTTAGATGTTGGGGAGAAGAAGCTGGAGACTCTAGGGGGCTGGGATTTTTTGGGTGGCATAAGGACCCTCTCGCGCCGCGTCCGAAGGGTGTCTAGAATTCGAAGGGGCCGTTGAAGACCCGCTTCTGCCACGATACACCAGTCGCAGTTGTCAGAGGCCTCTCTAGGTGGCGGCTGGGAGAACTAGGGAACTGCGTGCCCTAAGGCTGGCAAGGAGGCGCCAAACCCACGCTATCTTGTGGTGCGAGTAGACCTCCTCCGGACCAGGGTGCGGTGTGTGGGTGGGCACAGGGCCCCTTTTCAGGCGTGAGATCCGGCCTCGCTAGTACGGACCCCTTTAGGGTCGGCTGCAGGGGAATCACTCTCTTGAACGCATTCATGCCTAAGGGGTCGCTGCCACTGGTGAACCCTTCTTAGGTGCTGGTGGGCTTCACCCTTATTCCTGACCTGGATCTGGTGTCAGCGCCCCCACCAGGGCTCCCACGTCGCTGTATATGAGCTCAAAGTCAGTCCCCGTGGCTCTTTATGGCGCCACAGGCTGGGGGTGACTCGCCGCCATCTTAGGGTCAGGCATCAGCAGCTGCTGGTGTGCTTGTAGAAGATCTTGACGAGGGAAGGGGAGACCCACCGCTCCTTACCGGTGGTCCCCGTGGGCTGTTAGTAGTGTCTCCTCTCGTTGCACCCCCTCGGATTTCACCTTATCAGCAAGGGCTCGCTCCGTTCGCGCGCTGCAGGTAACCCCCGGTGGCCGCCATGATGAAGACAGGCAGGGAAGGCGCGCACCGGGATCTCAGGAAGCGGGAGAGACCCCCCCACCGATCCTCGACAGTCGTGTTCCCCAGCCAGGGGGGGGGTCTCAACAGCGTCGCATGTCCCCCAGGTCTGGTTCCGCCACTCAGGTGGGCGAGCAGACAGGCGATCGCAAGCTCCGCGGGTGTCCCTGCAGACCCGCTGCCGTCAGAAGCGCCAAATTCCAAACTCGGGGGCAGTCCCCGGCCCCCAGCTCTGCAGCGGCGCCTGCCCTCAACTGCACTTCTCCCCCCACCGGCCACCAACCTGGTGGTGTGGAGTACCGTGGATCTCAGTGGAGCATCGGATCGGGCGCCGCCATGTCACCTCCACCGAGCCCGGAGGGGGCCGGACTCTCACCGTCACCGTGGGTCTTCCCAGCGCTTTGGACGCAGGCTGTGCACCTTCCCTCAAGGCACCGGAGCTGCCAGAGAGCCCCCACGGTAAGATCAGGGCATTTAGGATGCTCTACTCCACTGATTTGGACGGGCCTGGCGAGGAGCTGATCGGAATCACGTCCGGTCATCCATGATGGTTGGCCACGCCCCCCTATATAGTATATTTTAATGTTAAATGTGTATATAATATTGCAGCCTTGAAAAAGTTCCTGCTGGAACAAAATACATTGGCTAGGCTGAAGTGTTATCCACTTGAATATTATCATAATAAAGATTTGACATCAAATGGACCGTATGTGTGGCAATTATGTTGTTTTGAATTTAACCAACTACTTTGAAGTGCACTCATAAAGGGAACGATTATAAATATACTAACTACTTAGGATAATGTAGCAAATGACATTTGGCAGCCTCGATTCTCTAACTTTATAGTGGAGGTAGTTGATGGTTCCGGGGTGCTCCACCGGGACAGCCTGGATATCCTAGACACTTTTACTAAATACTATGCGGACCTATACAGTTCGCATCGTACTACACCACCGGACTTAGCTTCATACCTTGAAGACATGGCTCTTGGATGGTTGGGGGATCTTCAGCGGGAGTTTTTAGCGGCACCATTTGAGGATGATGAGCTGCGGGCAGCCATCATGCAAATGAAATCAGGGAAGGCGCCAGGATCGGATGGATTGCCCATCGATTTCTATAAAACATATATAGATCAGCTCCTTCCTATACTGAAAGAGGTCTTTCTTGAGGCACATGAAGCACAGACGCTACCAACATCCATGAGGGAGGCGCTTATCACGTCATTGCTCAAGCCAGGCAAGCCTGGCGATAGATGCGAATCCTATAGACCACTTTCGCTAATCAATTCAGATGCGAAAATCCTAGCGAAACTTTTGGCAAATAGACTTAGCCTCCTGATGGGAGATCTTGTCCTTCCGGATCAGGCGGGCTTTATCCCTGGTAGAGCTACCTCCCACAACCTGAGGACACTGTTCTCTATTCTACAGACTGTAGATCCTCGGTTGGCACTGGCAGCGGTATTCTTGGACGCCGCCAAGGCCTTTGATTCAGTGGAATGGGACTACCTCTTTACGATACTTCAAAACATGGGACTCCCCATGGGGTTTATCTCCTGGATCAGACTTCTCTACACCGCACCCACGGCAAAAGTTCTGATAAGTGGACATTCATCGGCCTCGTTCCCCCTATCCAAAGGCACTCGCCAGGGATGCCCACTGTCGCCCCTGCTTTTTGCCTTAGTAATGGAGCCTCTAGCTGCCAAGATCAGGCAACACTACCAACAAGTTGGCCTCCGCTGTTTCTTACGTCCCATACTCATTTCTCTCTATGCGGATGACGTTACTTTATATATTAAAGACCCGCGACAAAATCTCAATCCCTTATTGCACGAATTTGTCAAGTTTGGTGGCCAATTGGGTATACACATAAATTGGGCTAAATCCCAGATATTCCTGTTGACCGCTGCTACCGATTCCTTTGACACTGACTTCCCCATCGAGTGGTGTGAGGATGAGGTAAAATATTTAGGGATCCGCATTTCGGCTGATCGTGACGTATTGATGAGATTGAACTATGGATGCACTATGACCTATGTAACAGGTTGCATTGACCGATGGATCGCCCTTCCCTTAACCATGGCTGGCCGCATCTCCCTCATCAAAATGGTTCTCCTTCCTAAATTTTTATACTTATTTCTTAATATACGGTATGATCCGGGGCGCAATTCTTTCTCCTCTCTTCGCTCAGAACTGATTCGACTGGTATGGGGCGGGAAACAGCCGCGTATACGGTGGGAAGTGCTTGCGAGACCATTTTCGCAGGGGGGGTTTCAATATACCGGACTTTGAGTTATACTATCTCTGTGCCCAGGCGCACTACGCCTTCTTTTGGTTCCACCCCCCACGATACACACCTCATGTAGCCACTGAACACTGGCTAGCGGACCCTATACCACTGGATGGGGTACTACTGTCCAAAATTGAGTCACGATCCCGCGCCCTAAACTCTGTAGAATGCACACTCAAGGCATGGGATCGTATACGAAGGCGCATACACACCCCCTGCCTGTATTCCCCATTGCTCCCGCTCTCCTATCACCCAGCGCTATCACTGCTACAAGAGGGAATATTTAGGAAGTTCGCACACACACGTAAAATTCATTGCTGGGGAGACCTATACCTTGGCGGGAAATTTCGCACCATTCAACAGCTATGCACAGACCCCCCGCGCTCCACTATGGAGACCTTTTTATACATCCGCTTTCGACACGGACTACAGACCTGTACCCCTGCCTACCCCTCCGAACCACCGATAGTAGCCCCGCTGCATCAAGTGTTGCTCGCATCTTCTGCCTCACACCTAGTCTCCACATTATACCATGCACTGTTCACTGTCACTGAATACCCGCCTTGCCCAGCCCGTGAAAAATGGAGTACGGAAATGGGACTGGAGGTGACGGATGCACAATGGCAGTTCTGTTGTAATCAGACTGAACAGATATCTGCTAACAGTCGACTAAGAGTTATTCATTACAAATTCTTGCACCGCAGCTATCACACCCCGTTCAAGCTACACAGGTTTGGCCTTAGAGAGACGAACAGCTGTGACAGATGCAAAGCACACGCTGCGGATTTTCTCCATCTGGCCTGGGAATGTCCTGAGATACAAACATATTGGCGACAAGTTATAGACGCACTTGATCTCATGCTCGACTTGCCCACGCCGAGGTCCCCTCTGGTAGCTCTGCTGGGCTACACTGCGCAAACTCCAGCCCGGCAGCGTAAGTTTCTGTCCTTTAGCTTGGTGTTGGCTAAACGCTGAGTGGCCTGTAGATGGGGACGAGGGCGAGCACCTAAATTTAAGGACTGGTTGGGAGACATGATCATATGGCAAGACCAAATCAATACCTATGCCGAGCTTCTTCCTCGCTCCTCACGCCCTTGCGACATCTGGGACCCGTTGCGGACGTACTTGCTATAACACTCGGCTACAGAAGCGGGAGAGACCTAATACCATAGCCCGCACTGAAATGGGGTATAAAAAATGCAGAGAGACGACATATCCACATATGTGAATACTGTGAAACACTGAGGTCTAGTAACAATATATAAGATCCCCCTGGACATTCCTAGGATATTGCAAAAAGTGGTAAAGAACAAGTGGGTGCGGGCTAAAGTTATATGATTGTTTCAGAGACCTAATTGTAATTGGCTCATTCGGGCCTAAATGTGCACTGGCAATGAATGTCTTCGCTTCTATAGGAGCTGTTGCTTCATATCTGTACTGCATAATGAACTTTCCACTGAATTTTATGAATGTTAAAACTTCACAAAAAATAAAATATATTAAAAAAAAAAAACTACTTAGGATAATGAATTGCATTGGTCAAGATGACACAATTTGAGTGCTTTCCAAGTTTGCAAAATTATTGAAAGTTTTGCTTGGCAACACAGTATGGGTTGTTGACGGCTAAACCCTTGGGAAATAGCACCTACTTCCTTTCTAGAAAATTGGGCACTTAGGGAATGCTGTGAAGCTCTACCACAGCTGTCATTGGAAATAAATGCTGACACCTCTCAGCCTTTCTTGGCAGTTTGGCGGTGGTGACTCTAAATATTAGTGAGAATCTGCTAATTTGTATGTCTGTTGTATGTTTGAATGCCACTAAACAATTTTTGAGAATAGTAATCTCTAACAAGTCTAATAGGGCTGTGTCCATGAGCTTAGGCATGCACACAAGAGCTGAGCAATGGGTTTCCCATTTTAAAACTAGTTTTCATTTTGCAAACTCAGATGACCAACCCACAGATTTTCCCAAACTTATCCGTTAACCATTAGGTTTTACCATTAGGAAGTCGCTACTGTGATCTCCCAGATTACTGAAGGGGAAGCACCGTGTCCAGATGGAGTCCCGCTCGACCTCTGTAAAGCCAATGTGGATTTCTGGGCACCAGTTATCACCTATGCATTGAATACGGCCTGCAGTAGCAAGTTACCATATTCCTAGCACACAGCCATAATAATCCCCATATACAAAAAAGGAAATCGACAAGATCCCTGTTGCTACAGGCCCTTCTGCTTTCTGGACTCATTAGTTAACATTGTTGGCCGTTTAGTCCTGCAAAGAATAATAATTTGGGCTGTTGACGTAAACGTTCTTGAGGAGGTTCAACATCAGTTTAGAAGAGGGCTTGAGACCTTTGAACATTGTTTAAATCTTCACATATTCGTACATCAGTAAATACACTCTAGTGAAGAGGGATCCTCTGTACTCAGCCATTATGGATTTAAATAGTGTCATTGGCAGAGTAAATCAGCCAAAGATTTCGGACCTACTCACGAGCATGGGCCTTGATCACACACTTGTCGATTGTCTACGTGCACTACATATGGGAGCCTAGGTCACATATGGTAAAGGAGGTGAGTGTACAGATTTTTGTCCTTGCACCTATTTTAGTTTTATTATATACCAATAATCTTAATTCCTTTTTGATTACCTATGGTCAGTATATGCCAAAGAGGAAGCCAAATCCTATACCTGCTTTTCTGTATGCAAATTATGCTGTCTTTATATCTCAAACTCCTAATGGTCTCAAGTGTCTACAAGACAACTTTGTCCTTTTTATGCACAACCTTGATCTTAAGACTAACCTCTCCAAAACCTTTTATATGGATTGTGGCACTAACAATGCTAAAACTAGAACCATCAAAGGGACAAGCTTTGGGGAAGTTAAATATTTTACTTTTGTAGGTGTGACATTTGACTCAGTTAGTTCCTGGTCTGACTGTTTGTCAGTCAGGTCCCTTTGAGTTTGACACTCAGTTGGCCACTTGTATAACTTCACCCAGAGCATGGGCAGCAAACTGCTTCTGCCTCTGCTGGAAACACATAAATGTAAATACCTGCTAAATTGAATCCATGGGCCTGGGACTTGGGGCTACCGTAGAGCCATTTCCCTCCAGGCAGAAGAAAACAGCTTCTGCAGCCATTTACTTAGCTTATCCCCAGTTCTCCACACTATTTTGTGCATGAAAGGAATGGGTTTCGGCTATGCTGAGTGTTCAACTTTGCCCTCTGTAAAGGGTCTCCACCCAAACGTTTGCCTTCTCCCCTCCTGTTTTGCTGAATTCATTTTGGTTGGCCTTAGAACTCTGCGCACTTTGCAACTTCTAATCAGTGCTAAAGTGCTTGTGCTCACTCCATAAAAATAGTAATATTAGCTTACACCTGATTGGCATATTTAGCTTACTTATAAGTCCCTAGTAAAGTGGTATACCATATACCCAGGGCTGATAATCTAAATTCTACTAGTGGGCCTCCAGCACATATTGTGCCACTCACTTAAGTAGCCCCTTAAAACACGTCTAAATCTACCATTTGCAGCCTGACTATAGTTTTAAACTGCCAATTCGACTTGGCAAAATAATCCCCTGTCAACCCTAAAACTCCCTTTTTATTACATATAGATTACCCCTTAGGTAGGCCCTAGACAGACAGCATATGGGGCAGGGTGCATTGTAATTAAAAAGTTGGACATGCACTTTTAAATTTGACATTTCCTGGTAGTGAACAACTCACTAATTAATTTTTCACCACTGTGAGTCATACTTCTTCAATAGGACAACATTGGGTTACATTATTACATTTAAGTAATAACCTTTGTTTGGGAGCAGGTAGAAAATAAAGGTCATGTTCGGTTTGTATGGAATTGTAATTTAAAATCCTTTTTAAAGGTAAAGTCGGATTTTAAGTTCCAATTCTGAAAACGCCACTTTTAGAAAGGTGGCAGTTTCTTGTCCTAATCATTTGGTGCCTCTAGCCTGTTTCCTAGGTCACATGACTAGGTGTAGTTGGCATTGCCCTTTGTGTATTCCTCCCAGACAACCACACAATGGGGAGACTGACTGTTGGCAGTATGGGCCATCCGAGGCAGGATGGGAAGGTGCAGCTGTGAACAGCTTTACTTGCACTTCACAGACACTGCCTCAGCTCACATGCAAGGAACTTCACACTAGCCTTTTGTGCTTGCACAGAGACCTGGCCCAGGGCAGGGAGGCAGGAAATTCCAGACACTTATGTAGGTAGAAAGCTCCAGAGTCGTCTTCTACTTCAAAGTGGGCACCAGGTATAAAACTAAGGCTCTCAGACACTCTTTCATACACTCCTGGACCTGTGGATATTACAGAAAAAGAACTGTCCTGCTGCCAGAGGACTGCCTTGTTGTCTGGGAACTAAGACTGGACCTGCTCCCTTCATCCCAGGCTACCTGAGTGACTGTAAGTATCAGCTGACTGACCTCCTGTTCTGAGCTACAGGGATACAACAAGCTCTAGAGGCCTCCCTACAACTGCCCAGATGACCTGCTGCACTGGACCTGCATGAGCCCTGCTGGCCTCTGCTGGAGTGAGGTCCTGATCCCCCAGTGGTGCCTCCCGAGCTCCTGGGCCTTTGACTGGCACCAGAGAGAGCACCTTCTCGCCTAACTGAAGGCTCCATCTAATCCCTCTCGAAGAGACGTTAAGCTCTACGAAGCCTCTTTGCACAGCTGCAAGCTTCATCGGAACTGACACAAAGCGGCATAAAGCCTCACTACATTGCTTCACCGGAACCAACACCAGACGACTCAAAGTCTTGCAAATCAACGTTGCGCAGACCGTGCAGCAAGGACATAAGGTGCACTCCTCTACAGGCCAAACTTGGTCTTGTACCCTGCTTGTGCTCCATTGTGGTCAGCCTGACTTTTTCCCTGTCCAGCGCGACCAGATACCCTCAGTTGGCGCTTTGCTGGTTTTGACCCACTTTTACCTGAAGGTTTTAAAATTGCATATCTCCAGCTCTACTGTTTGAATGTTTGTTTTTTTGGTCTCAAATAATTTACTAAAATGTACTCTATTTTTCTACATTAGGCTGGGATTTTTCTTGTGTTGTGTTATCGCTTTATTGCTGTTTGTGTGCTGCATAAATTCTTTACACAGTGCCTCTAAGTTAAGCCAGACTGCATTTGTGCCAAGCTACCAAAGGGTTAACCAAAAGTTAATTTAGTTACTGTTTATGGTTCACCCTGGCAAGGATTGTGGCTGTTGCTTGAAAAGGGCTTTACATCCCCCTCAACCAACAACCCAATTTCTCACATTGGTGCTCAGTGGTGGGATTCAGTACTTGTGTATGGCAGTACCATACAGTGATTAGTGTAACAATAAACTCCCAGAGAAATAATTTGACACCAGATTTGACCCTTTTTTAAAATTCTCCTTAGTTTTTGATTAACTATTTCACCTTTTTCCAAATTTAATTTAACCTCGCCGCCTTTTTCCTACAGCAGATATGGAGCTGATCAAGACTGATGACCTCAGCAAGGCCGAGCTGCAGAAGCTCTGCAAAGAGAGGGGGCTGAATGGGGGGAAAAAAGGCAACAAAGGTGGACCTCCAGTTAGCCCTCTGTGCCTATGAGGAGGTCAAGAGGATGCAATCCACCCCAGACAACCCTGAGGAGGAGAGAGTGGACTTATAGGAGGAGGGTCTGGCCATAGACCCTGAGCTGCAGCAGTCTGAGGAGGAGGAGGACCACTCAATTTTAGAACTGGAACCTCCTGCCAAACCAAGCAGCAGTGTGTCCTCCTGCAGCCGTCACCTGAGAAGGTGGCACTGGTCTTCAATCAAAGGTGGGGCAAGCAGAGGGCTAAAGAATTGGACATTGGTTGCTGAATATCACCTGCCCCCCATTGTTCTGAGGTGCATAGTTTGCTTATCTACCCATAGCATTAAAAAAAAGTACTTAGTTTTGAGTCCATAGACTTTGAGAGATTGCACAGCCTTACTCTTTAATAGTGTATCAGGTAAGGGTGTGTCCAGAAAAGTCAGTGTGTATAATTGTTAAACTTTATTCAAGATAATAGATTAAAAGCATAAAGGCAGAAAAGCCCACCAGAATCAGTGCTAACGCTGGGCGAATATTTTACTTTCAACTGCAAAGTCAGGTGAAGTCGGAATCTTTACTTCGGTGAAAGTGGGAAAAGAGTTCCCATTTTGCCTAATTTCATCGCAATGATGTTTTCCCATCTGCACAGCTTGGCAGTTCACAACCAAAAGATGCCCCACACTTTAAGCGTGGGAGATCCTGCGTCTGGAAAACAGCAATAAAATTATAGGGGGGGTGGCGGGGGGTAGGCGGTGAAAGTGCTCTAGCAAATCAAGCTAGCTGAGTGGGAAAGGGGGACTACTTGAACAATGGCTGATGCAACGGGTGGAGGGCAGGGTAGGACACATGCAGGGGGAATAAACAGGAGACAGTTGCCTATTGGCTGCTATATAACTCAGTGCTTAATTTGTAAAAATAAATAAATTCCAGGGCTCTCGTCAGGAGGCTGCTGCAGCTTGCACCACAGATTGCCAGTGCTGCCAATGATCGTAACAACACAACTACTAACCATCACACTCATACAAGTGTGACAATTCGGACTATTTCAGACCCCCAAAGCTATAAGAAAGGCTTAGGCAGCAGATATTCGTCATTTTTAATGTATATTGAATTAATAATGAACTGTTGTTATGGTCATCTCTAAATTAGCCAGACAGTGCCACATGGTGGCAGACGGTCACAAACGCCAGTGTTGTCAATTAAGTGCCGGTGCTGAGCACCGGAAACCACCGGCACAAATTAAACACTGATATAACTACTCCCCTGCCCTAAAAAAGATTGCATTAGGTGACAAACTTTTTTCCATGGGTGCCAGTGCTTTAAATCGGCCAGTACTGTCTGGTACTGAGTACCAGCACTTTTTTGTTTTGAGATAGAGAGTACCTGCACTTCCCAAGAGTCACGTGATACTTTTAATTGGAAAGTACCGGCACTTTTCAGAAACAAGCAGGTACTCTGGTGCAAGGTACCTGCACTTCGATTTTCCCATGTCAAGCACTGATTGGAGCTGTCCTTTAAAGAGACATTCCGTCCTGAATCTCCCAACAGTCACAAGCCTCGAGCATCACTGGATTTAGAGGACCATATCCCACTCTTATGGGATCAGCTATCAGTTACCGAGTAGTTTGGGCACTTAAGGCGGAGCAGGGTTCACCTCCCCTCATTGCTAGGCTACAGTCCTGCGGAGCGGCTGCTGAACTAATTTAATGCAGCTTGGACTCGTTCTTCCAATTACATCTTTATGGCCTTTTAATTAGAGAGAATTACACTAATTTAAACCATCCTTGTTCACAGAAGCTTCTGTTCAGCATCTGTTCTCACTCGACGCTCTCACTGCGTCTGAGAGGAGTTGTGACATCAACACCACGTCCCTGCAGGCCTCTCCACAGTCACTTTCCACAGAACCAGGTGTATTCCATGTTCGACGATAGCCTCACGCCCTAAAAGGGGTATGTCACACCGTGGGATTAAATTAAGGATACACTCTCACTGCGTGTTGACGTGCATTGCTGTCGATGGACTCCAGCAAAACCCGAGCCGAAGGGGTTAAATCCATGCAGAGACAGAAGGTATTTGTCTTTAATTAGACAGAGGCTATGTTTCCGAAATTTAGAGAAGGCCTTCAGGCTACACAGGATTTGCTCAAGATATTGCCAATTCAAAGATGTCTATTTTTTAAAAAACCTTTATTGACCTGAAATCGACTTGGACACTGTCTATCGTTCACAGCTTTGGACAGTGGCGGCCCATGCAGGTAAGCGCGGTGAGGCAGTAGGGCCGGGCAGGGGTTGGAGGGGGGTATGGAAGTGACAAACGACAGAATACGTAAAATAAAATAAATAAATAATTAAAACCACTAACCGTGCGTTCGCCGCAAGGTAAGTGTTTTTATTTATTTTATTTTCCCTATTCCGTCATTTGTCACTTACATCCCCCCCCCATGACTCGCTGGCGGGGGTGGTCGCGCGGGGAGGGGTCGCGCGGGGAGGGGGATTCGTTTAATAAAACTTACCGTCACCTCCAGTCCCGCGTCGCGTCTCCTGCTCTCTCTCTGCTCACAGGAAGCAGAAGCAGGCAGCCTCCCTCTCCTCCCCTGAGCCAATCACAACGCTGCAATGGCAGCGTTGTAATTGGCTTGGACGCCGTCCATACAGGCGTCTATGGGGAGGCCATTTTCTCCATGCAGGCTGCATGCAGCCTACATGGAAAAAACGGGAGAGTGCTCATGACTGGTTTGGTCGGCCCCAGTCAGCGCCCATAACATTGGGCTAGCCACTCCTCCCCGACCCAACCAAACACTTCTTCTGCTTTCTCGCACTGCGAGAAAGCAGTGGGGTGATGCTACTCCGCCCACGTAGAGGAGGCGCCCCTGGCCCCAGATAATGCAGAGCGGAATCGTCTTGGAGGAGGAGAGAGGAAAGGCTGCGAGTTAGCACCTTCTGCTTCAGTCTCATGGGCGGTGATGCTAGCAGATGTCTTGAGAGTTTGATCCTGGGCACTTCTTTAATAGGAGAAGTCATGTTCCCATTGCTTCTATATGCAGATGATGCCATTCTGCTCTCTTTAACAGATCTGTCTATGCATCGTCAACTAAGGGTGTGTAAATCATTCTGTGAAGAGGAGAACAATCTCAGGATAAATATTGCCAGAACAAAATGTATAGTCATTTACGCCAAAAGACCCTTGAAGAGATCTTTTTAGGTTTGAGGTTTTCCATATAAATATATATATATAATGTCACTGTCGTGTCGTGGTTGGGGCCTTGTATGGCCGGCAATGAGACACGTGAGGCTGTGCTAGTGTGCTGGCTAGTACGTAACTGGCCGCCTCCAGCACGTCCGCCCTTTATTCATTTTGCACACGCTGGCCAGGCGTACGCCGGGCCAGCTCAACAGAGTTACGCTCGAGGGGGTTGTACAACATTCACCCTCCCTCGGCGTTCTACTTAGTGCGGTCCGGGCCGCGACATTACATTCCTCCTTTACCCAGAGGATAACAATAAGTATCAATTACAACCAAAGGGGGGGAAACAGAAAACCCCACGCATAACCACATTTCTTAGTCCATAACGAACAACAGATTTATGGAACAGTCTTACTTGGTCAGCAGGGTGCAACATACTCTTCAGCGGGAAACCTGGCAACAGGCCACGAAGTCTCGGTACTTGGGACGGCTTCGGACAGGGCCGCAGACTGTACCTGCTCTGGCTGCCCCTCACTGCGGGGTCAGGCGGCGCTTCCCCACCTTGGCTGTTGTCCACAGACACATGTTCAGAGCTCCAGTCAATGTCCGGGGCACCCATCCGGGTGGATGCGCCTTGTCCATTGTTCACAACGGGTAGTGCAGGGTCTTCTCGCTCCAACGAAGTCTCAGGTGAACCCCCTGGGGTGTCCGTCGCGGGCTCGCTCTCCGGTAGGGATCCTTCGTCATCATCGTCCGGAACTCTCTTGAAGAAAGACACATTACGGGTCACCATCTCATTTCCTCTGGACGCTGTCACCATCGTGCCTTTGACTTCGGTGATGACCCATGGATGCAACTCAAACGGCAGCCTGAACTTTCCGCCTGGGTGGCGGTCTCGCACTAGTACACGGTCGCCGACCACCAACCTGCTCTCCTTCGCATGTCGCCTCCGGGACGCATCTTGGTTCGCCTTTGTCCGCCTGGCAAGTGACTGGTTCGGGGGAACCCGTGACTCAGCCCACACTGGGTGATGCGGGATGGTGTCTGTTACTGTACAACCAAAGCACAGTCTACTTGGGGAGATACCGGTGGTGCAATGGGGTGTGAGCCGGTACTCCCGCAGGAACTGATATATTGCTTGCTCCAGGTTATGGCCATCAGCTATTGCAATTTGGATTGCCTTGTTCAACGTACGCATCAGACGTTCTACTTCACCGTTTGCTTGGGGCCATCTTGGCGTTACGCGGCGATGCTTGATCCGGTGAGACGCGAGGTACTCGGCAAGCTAGGCACTGGTGAACGGAGGCCCGTTGTCCGTCCTGATCTCTCCAATTAGCCCGTGGGTGGCCATGAGCTTCTCCAGCTTCGGGATGACTTCACTTGCCGCTGTAGAAGAGACAAACTCGACTTCTGGGTAACGGGAGAAATCGTCGACCACTACCAGCATATATCTTCCTCCCGGCAGGCTACCAAAGTCGGCGCTCGCTCTTTCCCAGGGAGATGTAGGGCCTGCTTCGGTGATGATCGGTGTGGGCTTTGTGGGCAGGCTGGTTGCTAGACATACGGGACAGCGTTGGACGACCGATTCGATCTGCTGGTCGAGGCCGGGAAACCAGACTTTGCTTCTTAGGCGATTCTTCGACTTCACCACTCCCTGGTGTGCTCCATGCGCCAGGAGGGCTGCTCGCTGGGTAAGACTCTCCGGAAGGACCAGGCGTGGGCCTCTTAGGAGACAGCCGTCGGCTGACACGGACAGTTCGTGACGTACCAGATAGAGAGCTTTCAGCGTAGCCTGGGCAGCCGCCGTACGGAACTGCGTCGGGCATTGTAGCGGCTTCCAGTTGGCGGATGCGACAGCCTGGATGGCCACCTGGAGGCAGTCGTCTTCTTTCGTGGCTAGCACCACGTCTGCCAGCGACATCGGCAGGGGCCGGGACCGTTCCACGATCATTCTGACGTAGTCTTCCGTGGCTGCCGCCTCAGCTGCTTCAGGCCCGGTGACAGGACGAGCGTGCCGTGACAAAAAATCTGCCGGATTTCGGGTACCGGGCTTGTACTCCACAGTGAACTGGAATTCCCGTAACTGTAGAATCCATTTTTCGATGCGCGGTGGAGGACGTGAGGACGACCCTTGAAACAGGGGAAGGAGGGGTTTGTGATCCGTAATGACGGTGAAAGGGTGTCCGTACAGGTAGATGTGGAAATGGCGGCACCCCCACAGGATTGCGATGGCCTCCTTTTCGATTTGGGAGTAGCGTTGCTCCGTGGGGGTGAGTGTCCTGCTGGCATAGGCAACCGGGGCCCATTCCCCACATTTCAGCTGTTGTGCCAATACCGCTCCTAGTCCGGTCGGGCTGGCATCCACCACCAGTTGCGACTCGTGTCTGGGGTCAAAGAACACTAGCGTGGTATCAGCGGAGAGAGCAGCCTTCGTATTCTGAAACGCCTCTTCTTGTTCTGTTTCCCAGGTCCAGTGGCTGGAATGTCTCGTGAGTTCTCGCAGCGGTCTGGTTAGATCAGATAGGTTTTGGATGAAGCGCCCGCAGTAGGTGACCATCCCTAAAAAGCTGCGGACTCCGGACACGGACGTTGGGGCAGGAGCTTCCTGTATGTCCTTGACTTTGTCCGGGTCCGGCCCGATGCCTTTATCCGAAAACCGGTTTCCGAAGAAGCTAATGTCTCGCCTTAGGAACTCGCACTTTTCCCGGTGTAGGGTGAGGCCGTTGTCTAGTAGGCGAGCGAACACCGCTTGGAGGCGCAGGAGGTGTTGCTCCAACGTGGGGGAATGCACGAGGATGTCGTCGCTTACGTTAAGAACGCCGTCCAGGCCTTGGAGGACGTTCTTCACAATGTTCTGGAACACCTCAGCCGCACTGGATATCCCAAAGTTTAAACGGGTGTATCGCCAGAGCCCTGCGTGGGTAGAGAATGCCGTGATGGGCCTTGAGTCCGGGTGTAGGGGGACCTGATGATATCCGGAACGGAGGTCCATTTTCGAGAACCACCGGGACCCCGCTAGCTCTCCGATTATGTCATCTACAGTCGGGGTCAGGTGGCGCTCCTGCTTGATGGCAAGATTCGGGATCCTCATGTCCACACAAACCGGACTGCGTTTGGCTGCTTTGGCTTCTTTGCGACGACGATGGGCGACACCCACGGGGTGGGGCCAGTCACTCGCTCGATAATTCCAGCTTTTTCCAGCAGACGCAGCTCAGCCTCCACTTTGGGGCGAAGATGGAAGGCGATTCGCCGGTGTTGGAGGGCCACCGGCGCAATTGTCTTATCGATATGCAGCCAAATGGCTGGGCCCTTCAAACAGCCGATGCCTTTGAAGAGGGAGCTGAAGTCCCGTAGCAGCCCGCTGAGGTCCTGGGCGTGTACCGTGAAAGCAAATTGGATGAGATTGAGGTCCTGGGCGGTGCGGCAGCTGAGCAGAAACCCGGCTCCTTCCTGAGACACATACACTTTGGCCTGCTGCTGGGTGTCTTCGTGGGAGAGGTCAGCCTGGAAGACTCCGCACAGTCGAAGGGGGGCTTGAGTCCCGAATGCATAGACTTGTACTCTGGTTTCGCGGAGCGGGGGAGGATTTGACACGCCCCGGTAGACGCTGGTGGCCATGAGATTGATCGTGGCACCGGTGTCAATTAGCTGTCCGGATGGCGCACACCGGTTCTTCCTTGACCACCGCTGCAGGCTTGGCTTCCATATGTGCCGCCCTCGCCTTGGACAGTTCCTTGGAGCGACCCAACGTGAGGATGTCCCTCATCGGCATGTTGTGGGCCTCCAAAACGCGTTCCCGCAACTTCGACGACACGCAACCCTGGATAAATTGCGCCCTCACCTCGTCGTCCTCATCAGGGAGGGTGCACATGCTTGCTAGCTCCTTGAGCCTCGCGTAGAAAACATCTACTGACTCGTCTGGTTGTTGGCGTGCTTGGCGGAGCAGGAACCGTTCGTAATCCGGGTTGGCATATGGCTCAAAGTGGGCGGTAATGGCGTCGCGCATCGTGGCGTAGTTCCTGGGAGGCATTTTCGCGCATCGTCTTCGCTATCTTGTGTATGTCAGCCCCTCCAAGGTGAAGCAGCATGGGGCGACGTCGCGGCGCCGGGATGTCTGCAGCGTCAAAGTACGTTTCTAGGCGCTCCACCCACACCCTCCAGCGGGCCGCTTGGGAGGGTGGCGGACCTGTGATGATGAAAGGCTCCAGGTGTGGAACGGTCGCCATGAGGACAGGCGAGTAGGCGGGGTTGTACCAGGGCGTGCACTCGTGGAAGATGTGCGCGGTGAGCACGTGCCGGCCGGTCAGCAGAGTGTCCTGGCAGCGCTTCGGCAGTGGCTGCGGGGTGGCGCTGAAACCTGTTGTTGGCGCTTGTCGCAGGGATGGCAGGGCCGCCTGGAGCAGTTCAGGCTAGCTGTGAGGTAGCGGTAGGCCGAAGAGACGGTGGGGCCTGGGCAGCAATGTGCACTTCCACGCAGGCCTGGCAGCGCAGGTGGTGGGCCGCAGAGAGGGCCGTGACGGGGTGTAGGCCAGCTGTGGCGCAGCGCGCCTCGCGCTTGACTGCGCACGCGGAAACACTCACCGGGCTGAAAAGCAGTGGCTGATGGTGGTGCCGCGGCTGGCGGTCTCGGCGCACCCGCCGCGGGTGATCGGAGTCGCAGTCCGGCACACACACTCTCTGCGGTGGGGCAGGTGACGCAGTGGCTGCCTCGGACAGGCCTTCGACGGGGGCGGCGAAGCCAGCGGGGTGGCGTAGGGGCCGCCGGCGCTCGGCCGCGCAGGCACACGTGGAAGCAGGTGGCTGGCGCGAGGTACACTCGAGCGCTGCGAGGGGTGAGACCACCTCGTCGCCAATGTCGTGTCGTGGTTGGGGCCTTGTATGGCCGGCAATGAGACACGTGAGGCTGTGCTAGTGTGCTGGCTAGTACGTAACTGGCCGCCTCCAGCACGTCCGCCCCTTTATTCATTTTGCACACGCTGGCCAGGCGTACGCCGGGCCAGCTCAACAGAGTTACGCTCGAGGGGGTTGTACAACATTCACCCTCCCTCGGCGTTCTACTTAGTGCGGTCCGGGCCGCGACATTAGAGTCACATCGGAATTTCCTCACACAGCTTCGGCGGGGAAAGACGAGCCTCTCCAATTGTTACGGTAAGCACATAAACCAAACGGTTTATTGGCACAAAAACAGATGCGTTTCAACCTCTCTCGGGTCTTGGTCACATGACCAGTTTAGCGTTCAGGTTGTTAAATAGATGTTACGTTGTGCACGACACAGCGTGCACTATAGACATGGTAAAAAGACTGTACTTCATTTCATGTGCAGGATTTAACACAGATGTTCAAAACAAAATAATTTGAAACAATTAATTCATTGTTGATAATGTACTTCGTTACTACCACATTTCTCTTTAAAGGCACGTTCAGTATTTACAGCGAGCATATTGTTGCGATGATATCTTTTAGTAACAAGTGCGTTGCTATATAACCATAGGCATGGCTGGGCATGTAGTACTGGGACACTGATGTGGAATAATTCATATTACCTCTTGTGTTTCAAAGTGCAGGGTATAGTAACCTACGTTCTGACTACTCACTTAGGGATGGTCACACACACTCAGTAAAAAGTGAAGGTGTTGTACCCAATCATAGCAAACCATTGTCTGTGTGACTAGAAAAAGAGTGATTGCTCGAATCAGAGAACGGACTTCCGCCTCATGTGCTCTTAACAGTAAGGGTGGCTATTCCTCAGTCCGGTTAGTGTCCCCGGAATTCTGTCAAAATATGAGAAACATATAGAGATAGAAATACATTAGTATTCACATATTGTATAATAATACATATATACGCTACTAGCGAGCCTATGTATACATCGTGTGCCTTAGCACGTCCTTCTATCCCCTTAATGATTACTCACATTACAATGTGCTAGTTCGCTGTGTTCACCTGTATTGTGAATTACACATTCATGGTAGCAACGCAAGAAAATTAAAGGTAAATAACAGAAGCGACCGGGTAGTACTCGTACAGTCTATTCTAAGTAATGAGATGAACCTGTTAAAACTAGGGATTGCTAAGCAAATCCTGAACTTTTCTCGAGTATATATATATACATATAAATATCTTTGGGTTAAACACAGGTGAAGAGATGTTTGTGCAACTCCAAATCTACAGAGACAGCTTCAGAACAATATTTCTTACCCACAATTGAATTCGCTTTAGCTTTATTAAGTGGCTTTTAGGACATCTGTGCTTTTCTTATGTTTCAGACAGTCCCGAGGTTTGTATGAAATGAATTTTTGAAGAATGAAATCCACAATAAAATTATGGGATCCAACATAGCCCTTGAAGCATAGATATAATATGAAAGTATCAACATGTACATAATTATTCAATAGTTTTTTTTAATACTTTCTCTATTTGGGTGGGACAGTGTATTATGCCCACCGGGGCTAGATAAACAGAAATTCATTTATATTTTTGGCTATTTCTTTTGTAATCTTCTTACTTGCTGGAAGCAATTCATGCCCATTCAGGAGCTACCGAGACCATGAAGCCTTTACTAAGCTAATTGATTATCTGATTAATTGAAAAAGTTCATGGTGAGTTTGAGTTATGAAAATAACTGTTGGATCATTATGACCGGTAGTGAGCAATCTTTGTTTTTTGTGATTAATATCTGCATACAAATGAATTCTGAAATATTTCTTCATTGTTATTAGCACGTGGGGGATATATAAACAAGTTTCAAAATGGTACTCATCATCGTGATCAAGGCTATGTGGAAAGCCAAAACGTGTTGAGCCAGTGTTGCGTTGGTGTATCAATAAACAAGTTTGAGCACAAGTGAATGGAAGCGTGCCCGAGCCTCTTTTCTAATGGTGAATATATATTACCCAGTGGCGATCACCACTGGGTATTTATAGTTAGGTCGGTATTTTCATAGGAAATTCCTTTTTTTGTTGCTAATAACTTTGGCACGTTTGATGAATTTTCATGAAACTTTCCAAAAAAAGCGCTTTTTTTGCCTAGTTTGTGTATAGAACGTTTCGGTGTGATCTCTCAAGCGGGGGCCAAGAAATAAGGGGAGTTACGAAAATGCAAAATCCCTATGCATTTTCCATAGACTTTTTTAGACATCGCTACTGCAAAAATTGCTGAATGGAATTGCACCAAATTTGGCAGGAACCTAGATCTTGGGTCAGAAAGCGTGCTTTTTATCATTTGGTGTAAATCCGTTCAGTAGTTTTTGTGATATTAAGGTTTAAAAACGTTTGTATATCTGGACGGTTGGGTTTGGGAACCCAATTTTAAAAACAGGAACGTTCTGATTGGCCCAGGGAGCTTTTTTTTCCTTGGGCTGATTTACTCCCTCAGGAGACAGACTCCTGCGGGAGAAAGCACTCTGATTGGCTGCCAGCAACATGAGAAAAATGTTGCTGGCACCCGTTACAGGACTCAGTGTTAGTCCCCGGTCCTGAAGTGTTAAAAAAAAAAAAGATATAAGAGGGTAGGGTAGGGATACCCTGCCCCCCTAGGCTTCCTTTGGAAAAAATAAATAGGAGTTTTTGCCACGCCCCAACGGAACTTTACCTGAATTGCAGCAACAAAAAAAAATGATTGCCACGATTTCAATATATATATTTGGATAGGGGGCATCACTAGGGCCCTCCTTCCCAGCCCATTTATTGCCCCAGGGACCCCAACCCCAGGGCTGTGATATTTAAGGGGAGGGGGGCTCACAGCATCCTTGCAGAGCTGTTTATGGCTCCAAGTCCCCGATCTCCTGGACTCGATTTAAATATTTAGGGAAAGGGGGCGTGCGGCCCTCCCCCTCTGAGCCATATTTGGACCCAGGGACCCCATCCCTTGTGGCCCAATGCATTTAGTAAGGTGTGGGGACGTCACGTGACCCCCCCCTAGCCTTAAAATGGCCCTGGGGACCCCCATCCTCCAGGGCCGTTACTTAATAAAAAGAGGGGGGCTCGCGACCCCTCTCCCCAAGCCTTTTATGGCCCTGGGGACCCCATCACCTGGGGCTGGCTCACTTGCTGTGTCCTAGGAAGCTCACCCCTGGGGCACAGTAGGTTCCCTGCCTGCACCGGCGCTGGCAGGGAAACATGTGTTTGCTCCCATCTGGCGGAGGGAGCAAACACAAACAGGCACATGCATCAAAAATGTCATTTGCGATTCCTAATTAGCGAAAAATAAGGCTTCGCTAATAAGGAATCGCAAATGCCTATGCATGTAGGAATCCCTAAAAAATAGCGATTCCTAAACATTCCTTAATTGCGACTCATAAATTGCGAAGTCGCAATTAAGGAATTGCTGCCCATTCAATCCTATGGGCCTATAGGCCCATAGGAATCAATAGAATAGCATGCGAATTTGCGAAGTACCGAATAGGTACTCGCAAATTGCGCATGCATTTCAAGGGTGCAAGAGTGCCAAAAGGACACCCTGTTGCACCCCTGAAATTGAAATGTGAACACATAGTTGCGACACACATGCCCCAAGGGCATGTGTGTGTAACCTGAACTTTGAAAAATGCACTTAAGTGCATTTTTCAGTGTTTCGCTAATTACCATCAGGTATAATTTTCCGGTAATTAGCGGACCCTAATAGCGAAATCGCTATTTTAAATGGCATCTTGCATTGCATTCAAGGCATCGCAATTTGCGATTCCTTAAATGCAATCGCAATTTGCGATTTTTGCTTTTGGGATGATGCATCCCAAATGTAAAAATACCGGTCGCAAAGGGGCAGATTCTGAGAATCTGCCCGTTTGCGACCGGTTTTTTCCTTGATGCATGTGGCCCAAAGTCTGCTCTCAGTGGGTGGGAGCGTTAAGCATGCTCCCGCCGGTTGGGAGCAGACTTGTATTCTGTTTCCCTGTCCTCACAAAAGATTGCTCTCGTCGGTAGGCAACAGCATAAATAGCTTCTCCCTCTGGGTGGAAGCAATGTCGCACCATGCCGGGAGCCGGCTGGGCCTGCGAGTGCACTACGGCATCCCCGATGGCCCCCACTGTGTGCACCTACTATGAAGAAGGCCCCAACGGATGGAGTCCCCAGGGGCCATAATAGACAAGTGGAGGGGGGGGTTGTACGGCCCCCACACCTTTAAAAAATCACACGGACCCAGGGGATATGGTGCCCGTGGCCTAATAGAGCTTGGGAAGAGGGGCTGCGTATCTCCCCTCCCCTTCTGTATTGCATTTCGCCCCAGGGCCTGATAAGGCTTGGGAAGGGGGGCCACGTTGCTCCCCTCCCCTTTTAAATAATGCAGAGCTCCGGGGGATGGGGTTCCTGGTTCTACACAAACCCCCCCCCCCTTTCTTTTCTTTTTATCCCCGGGGTATGGGGCTCCTGAGGCCTAATTAGGCTCAGGGAGGAGGTCCACGCTCCCCCACCCTTTATTAATTATTTAGGCCTGGGGATGGAGTTCCTGATGCATGATAAGGCTCGGGGGACTGCACCACCTCTCTACTTTTTAATTCTCTTTTGCCCTGGGGAATGGGGTCCCCAGGGCCTGATAAGGCTTGGGAAGAGGGGCCGTTTAGCCCCCTTCCCATAAAAATAAAAACTGGCTCAAGGGTATGGGGTCCCTGGGGCCTCTGAAGGCTTGGGGAGGGGGGCATACAGTCCCCTCACCTTTTTTAAAATTATATTTAGCCTTGGGGGGATGGGGTCCCCAAGGCTAATAAGGCTCAGGGAGGGAGGCTTCACGCTCCCATTCACTTAGATTTTGGTCCCGGGGAATGGGGTCCCCGGGGGCCCAACAAGGCTTGGGGAGGGGGGGTCAATCAGCCCCCTTCCATTTGTTTTATTGTATTTGGACCTGGGGGATGTGTTCTCCGGGCCGATTAAGGCTCGGGAGGAGGTCTGCACACTGTATTTGGCTCCAGGAGATGGGACCCGGAACTTTGTGCTTTGTGAGGCCAAAAAATATTTGTGCTTTTAGTCATTGTTTATGGTGAGTGCCCGGCATCTCCTCAAATATAAAGTTTTATAAAAACAATTACAAAATAAACCAAGCATTAAAAAAGCTGCAAGCCTGCCAACCAACCCCAGACTTACTGACTGTGGAAATACTTGTTCTATAAAGGAATCTAGGCTCAAAAACTATTTTTTGACTATGTGGCCATAAATCTAAATCATGGCTGTTCTGGGGGTCCCCATAAGGCTAAGGCAGTTTTCACATTGTGCCAAACTGTAGGAGCGGTGCTGTAATGTGAGATCAATGTCGGTGGGGAATCGCTAAGTGCTATCGTACAGGTTTATAAAGCCAACACCGTAGCTATCAAAACATGCAGGGCAGAATATTGAGGTTACATTTGAACCACAGGTAAAAAAAAACTATTCTTGAGTGCTCTCCTGATATTGGGCTGGGGGAACTGCAGTACCAGACAGGGCCTAAACAGTATTTCATATCTAATCAATGTGCGACCAGTCATGTTGTGGCTCAGGTCACAAGTCAACCCTGATGCATGAACATCCAGAAAGGCTCTCTTGACCGCTACAAAATTGGAACACTGCAGGAAATATATGCCTTAACAATGTAAAGATATAGTCTGCACCCTTACTATTGACCCCAGAATATCAATGGGGCACATTATCGATGACAACAAAATATCGACAGCTAACTAAGTATATATTTTCTGTACCCAACTCCACATATATGCACCTAAGTGGTACATATATCTTCAAGGCATGTAGATATGTAGTTACGTAATAGTAAATCTGTACTTTCCTATATTTACTCTATACTTTCCCATTTACCTTTCAATATTTTGTTCCTTGATATTCTATCTTCTATATTCTTCTATCAAGATAGTCCGTGGGTCGATAGTCCAGTAAAATCGAGAAAACATTGCTGTCGATTGGGCAGAGAGAACTTTGGAATAACCTAAACCTTGAAACCTCATCTACTGCCGAGCTGGTCAAAGATATCTACTGGTGCTACAAACTAGAACAGCTACATAAAAGAAATTTGAGGGGGGGGGGTCATTGCTGTCTGGATATTTATTTGTAAAGATAATAGCAGGATTCAAACCTTATTTAGACGAGTCACTGCAGAACTTCATCGCATAAAACATGTCCGCTTCAGAATAGGCCCACTTTATTTATATAAAGCGAAATGGGACCCAGACAGAAGCACATAGGAGGGTCTTGCAATTGCACTCAGGGAGGTCCATACAATGTAGTGCACATAAACAAGTGTGCAGTGAAAGAGAATTTTGTTGCCACCAGGCATTTTAAGATAACTAATTGAAGGGAAACAATGTCTGTGCTACAGGACAGATGTCATGCTCACTTTTAGAACAGTTGCACAGTTGATTTGGACAGCATGGTTACAAACAAGGGGGGCATTACTTAGTTAGGTCCAGTAAGCAAAAAGTAAGCGCAGGCTATGATGTGCTGCCCTGTTTAACAGCTGCACTATATGTTAAGATAAATAGCATTGTAATAAATATTTTGCGCCCTTGCTCAGTCCTGTTAAGCCAAAAACTATTAATAAATCGAATTGGCAAACCTCTGTTTTATTGATCGCTGTTGGAAATGTAATGGTTTCATTTTCCATGTGATGTCACTTGATATTTATCTATTTTTTGTAATTTTTATTATTGCATGGCTATAGTCAAAACAATAAAGAATGATCCTAGAACTCACAAAGGTATACGGGCAGGAATCTGTATTTATGAATTTTTTTTTGTGTTTGAAAAGCTTTATTTAAATATTTCATAACAATACAGAGGTCAGCAAAACACAAGTGACCAACAAAATAATATATGCAAGGATAAAAAGCTAACAGTAAATTCAAAGGAGAAAGCTGTTTAAGGGTATTTGTATATTAAGGGAGGGAAGGGGATTGGAAGGTAGAAAGGGGAACAAGAGGGAGGAAAATGGAAGGGGAGTAGGTGGAAGGTAAGGGAAAACAGTCTTTCATATGGTAAATGTTTTACAAAGTTGCATATCGAACTAGAAAAGAAGAGAAAAAACAATCTTCATGCTGTGCGAATAGGAGTCAACATAATAATTAAAATATAAACAAGAAACAGAGAAAATATTATGTCTAAGGAGGCTTAAAATTTTCAGCATTCACCCGAGATTTTTCTTTTAACATTGCTAATTTATCTAGATAGGTAGTAAGTGGGTTCCAGAACAGTTCTCTGTCAATTATTGGCTTACAGGAAGAGGCAAAGGCAACATCCAGTCGATGAAAATGACAAAGGCTATTCCACCAGTGCTGGATAGAGAGCCGTGAGAGTGATTTCCAATTTAGTGTTATGTGTTGGAAAGCTAAGGCTATCATAAGATCAAAGAGGCCATGCATATGTAAGGGAATATCTAAGGACTGAAATAGACTGCCTGCAAAAAGAAGAGGGAGAAATAAGGGAATACGTGTATCAAATATGCGAGAAATGTAGGTCCAAACTTTTTCCCAGAAGATAGCAACAGGAGGGCATAGAAAAAGAAGATGACAGAGGTCAGCATTAGATGAGCCACCGGACCAGCATTTAGTATCAGTAGAATGAGTAAACCTAGCAATAGAGATAGGGGAAAGATAAAGTCTATGATATAGAAAGAACATAGATTGAGTGAGAGAAGCAGAGCGAGAAATTTTTAGGGAGCGAGACCAAAGTTTATCCCAAAAATTAATAGTCCATTCACACGCGAGATCAGCTTCACAAGCAATTTCCACCTTGAATTTAGGACGATCAGTTGAGGGAGAAAGAAAGAATTTGTAAATAAGAGAGGCTTTAGGAAAAGAAAGAAGAATTTTACGAAGAGGGTTTTGAGTAAGCCTGGGCGTAGTTCGCGAAGTAGCGCTACGCGAAGCTACGCAAAGTGCAGTTCGCAATACGCGAGCTACGCGTAGCACTACTCGAACTGCGTAGTGCACTGTTCGCAATGATTGCACAGTGCCGGATGCTTGTCCGCACTGTGCAATCATTGAAAACGGCATCTTGCACAGTGCGAGCTGTGCTTTTACTGCCGCCGAGTAGATTTTTACTCGAGCGGCAGCTTTCTCAACGCTGACTGGTAGTTTCTCATCGCGAGCGGTCGCGAGCATACGCGACCACTCGCAATGAGAAACCTGACCTCCCCGCGTTGAGAATCTCGCCGGGAGGTTTATTTTCCACGCTCGCGATCGGCAACTTGATGTTGCTGATCGCGAACAAGGAAAAAGTCTCGCGGGATGCCATATTTGCTTGCTCAGCGGTCACCAACTTGACGTTGAGGACCGCGAGCAAGCAAAAATGACCGCTGCACTACGCTACGCGTGTTTGCACTGTGCTACGTGCAATTCGCGTTGTGCGAAGTAGTGCAAACTTCGCAAACTACGCGAGCGTAGCGTAGTGCTTTGCCCAGGGTTAGTTTTGAGCCAAAGGCAAAGGGACAGAGGGAAGCGAATAAAATGAGTCAAGAATAACAGCCATGAGAGTGGAAAATCTTTGAAGAAAGGAACGAGGACAATGAAACCTGAGTTGAAATTGGGGAAATGAGCATGGCTCTAAACCATCAAAAAGATCTTTAACCCAGATTATTCCCTTAAGTCTCCAGGATCTCCAAAAGATAGCTCTATTATTAATGGTAATATGAGAATTATGCTATAATGGGGAGTCTAAAAAGACTTCCTGGAAAAGGTATCCTTAAGAAATAGAGGTTTTAGAACCGCACAAGTGTGCTTAAATAAAGGGAGAGAGGTAAGAGGTATCTTAACCGAAAAAGCTAAGAGTTCCGTAAAAGAGAAGGGAGAAATTAGAATGCGTTCAATATTACACCATAAAGGAGTAAAGGAAGATTGACCCTCTAGGAACCATTTCGCAGCCTGACGAAGGCAAAAGGCTTTGTGATAGAGACGAAAATCAGGGAAATTAACACCTCCATTAGATTTTATCTTACGAAGGGCAGATAAGGAGATCCTGGATCTCTTACCATTCCAAAGAAATCTAGAGAGCAGGGAGTCAATTTTTTAAAATAACAGACGGGAATATGAACTGGAAGCATGGAAAGAGTGTATATTAAGATAGGAGTTATCATCATTTTAATGGAGTCCAACCGACTCCACCAAGAAAGGAATAAAGGATTCCAAGAGGAAAGTAAATTATCTATCCGAGCAATAACCGCATTCATATTTAATTTAACAGAAGAGGAGATGGAGTTAGAAAATAGTATACCTAAATATTTAATTTTAACCGGAGACCAAGCAAATCCCGTGGCCGAAAAGAAGTGTGGAAGACAGGATTTCGTGGAGAGGTAAAATTTCTGTTTTATCAGAGTTGATTTTATATTCGGAAACAAGAGAAAAGGCGTTAAATTCATGTAATAAGGGAGGAATAGAAGTCTGCGGATTGGAGATAAAAGAAGAATATCGTCAGCATAAGCGGAAAGTTTTAAATTGTGATCACCATAGGAAAACCCAGAGATTAAATCATTGTTACGAATTGAGGATAAAAAGGGCTCAAGGGCCAAAATGAAAAGAAGAGGGAGAGCGGACAACCCTGACGAACCCCACGACGAAGGGGAAAATAAGAGGAAATGGAACCGTTGACTAAAACAGAGGCTCTAGGAGCAGTGTACAGTAGAGAAATAAGCGAGATTAATTTAGGGCCGAATCCATGCCATTTCAGAGAAGCTAATAAAAAAGCCCAGTCAACTCTATCAAATGCCTTCTCTGCATCAACAGAGATAGCAGCCAAGGGAGAGGAAGGAGCAGGAATTTTATTGAGGACATTTAGCAAAAGGCGAGAGTTGTCTGAAGTTAACCTACCCTTCACAAAGCCACATTGTTCCTTACCCACCAAGTGTGGCATAAGAGAGTCCAAGCGCAAAGCAAGTGATTTGGCAAATAATTTATAGTCTACATTCAGTAATGAAATCGGCCGGTAATTCTTGCAGGATTTAGGGTCGTCGTCCTTCTTGTGAATGAGACAAATTGTGGCCTCCTGAAAAGATCCCAAATTCCCTTCAGCAAGGGGAAAAGAATGAAAAAGATGCAAAAGTCTAGGAAGTAAAAGATTAGAAAATGCAAGTAAAATTCAACAGAATAGCCATCCGGCCCAGGTGATTTACCCTTCTTTAAAGAGGATAAAGCGAGGAATAATTCCTGAAGAGAAAGATCTGTCTCCAATTGTAAAAGATTAAGATGATCATTGGACGGGATCGGGAGAGCGTCCAGGTAAGACTGAATAAGGGAAGAAGAAGGTGGAGAGTCAGGTGTAGTAGAGATCTTATATAAAAAGCATAAATTCGTTAAGAATATCCTCATTTTTATGAACAGAAGAGCCATCAGAGGTGTAAACCATATCTATGATAGTACGTTCTTTTACGGGATTTAAGGTAATTTGCTAAGAGTTTGCCCATTTTATTTCGACCTCCGTAATATCTAGCACTGCTACGTAACAGTATCGAAGAAGCGTTATCTGTTGTGGTTCTATTAAAATCTAACTTGGCACGCAATTAGTACTGGCAAAATAGAGTCCGTCGATGAAGTGTAAAACTGGTGTTCCAGTGATTTAATCTTTAGTAGGGCGTCTTTACTTTGTTGACGAAAACGCTTCTTTCTTTTGGCTGCAAAATCTATTATGAATCCTCATGCTGTAGCTTTAAATGAGTCCCATAATATATGTGGTAAAATATCGGGGGTACTATTTAAGTTGAAGAATTCCTCAGCAAAAGTCGTGAAAGAGGAAGAAAAAGTAGAGTCAAGAAGAAGAGAGTTATTAAAGCGCCAGCGGGATGAAATAGGGTGAGAGGGGAGTAAATCTAGGTTTATGAGAATTGGAGCATGATCCGATATAACAATAGGTTCAATAGAAGAGGATAGCAAGTTTTGAGATAGAGGTTTAGATAGAAAGAGATAGTCGATACGAGAAAGAGAGTTATGAGGAGGAGAGAAAAAAAGAAAAGTCTAGAGAATCAGGATGTGTGAGTCTCCATGCGTCTACTAAGTGAACCTGAGAGATAGTGTTAAGAAAGTGCTTATGTGTCTTATGGGGCACAAAACGTGTTTGCGATTTACGATCAAGAAAGGGGTCAACAACCTGGTTGCAATCTCCTCCTAAAATAAACAAATCATCCCTATATTGTATGCATTTTTGGGGTATCAAGGGCCAAAAGGAGCAATCAGGATGAGTCGGACCATATACATTAAAAATAGTTAAAGAAGTATTATTAATTAATAGCTTAGCCAGCACCCATCTACCTTCAGAGTCATTTTCTTACGTAAATTACTTTACATTTCAATCTCTTGTGCCATAAAACAATCACACCATTTTTCTTGTTAGAAGTGGGTGAAACCAAAACCCCACCCACCCAACCCTTCTTCAACTTTAACGCCTCAGCTTCTGAAAGATGGGTCTCCTGTAAAAAAACAAATCTGGGTTGTAAGAGGCCAAGTGGGAGAGAATTCTCTGTCTCTTAATTGGGCTATTAACACCTTTCACATTCCATGAAATAACTTTGAACTTTGAGCTGTCAACATTATATAACAAGTTGAACATGCAACACTAATGATAAGACAAAAAAGAGAACATGATAAAGAGCTAGGAAATAAGAAGGAAAAAGCGAAACGGAACCAATTAACAGTAAGAAAAAAGAAAGACTCTAGGAAAGAGCAAGGGGAGTATACAAGAAGAAAAAGAGAAAAAAAGGAAAGGAAGGAAAGGAAGATTAACAGCAAAAGTAGACAGTACATGTCGAAATGACGACTGTAATACGTACCTTACGGGGAACACAAAAGGGATGAGACGGCGACGGACAACAGAGGACAGCACGCCCAACGGGGAAGACACCGCAACCCACCAGACATACCCAAACATCACAAAAGAGAAGGAGCGGTAGGGTATTGATAGTCAAGAAGAGTGAATATCATTGAAACCTGCAAAAGAAGATAAAAATTAAGCACCATCAATACAAACGATTTCTATAAGGAAAGTAAAGAAAAAATTAGTTATAACAATGTCATCACTGCAAAAGATACAAAAGAAAAAGCACAACAGTCACGTTGCTGAAGTAGAAGGAGTAGTCTCCATTGAGACGTGAGTATGAGACTGGATAAATCCTCTGAGATCAACAGGATTTTCGAAGGTAGAAGTTTTGTTGAGGAAAGTAACTTTGAAAATACAGGGATGAAACAATCCATATCTAGCTCCCATGGAACGTAGCGGTGGTCGAAGGTCCAAAACTCCTTGCGTCGTCTAGCTGTGGCCGAAGCAAGATCTTGGGAAATAAAAAATTTTGAGCCTTGCCAGGATAGATCCTTCTTAGATTTAGCGGCGGTAAGGACCCTCAGAAGATCAGTAAATTGTAGAAAAAGAATAATCACTCCTCGAGGCTTGGATGGCGCCGAAGTGGAAGAGAGACGAGGACCCAGTCTATGAGCTCGTTGTAAGTTCAGGTTAACTGAAGGTGGAAGATTCAAGAGTTGTGGAAGAAAGGAAGTGAAGAAGGTAACAGGGTCGCCCCCTCAAGACCTTCAGGCAAACCATACACTCGTAGGTTATTACGACGATTCCTGTTTTCCAAGTCTTCAGAGGCCTTTCGAAGCTGTGAGACTTCCTCTCCAAAGAAGAAATTCTTGTGGGTGCATCCTGCACCTGAATAAGTTGTTGCTCCACCACAGTTACACGAGAGTCCATAGAGGCCCACTTGGCATCCATTGACTGCAAACGAGTATTCGTCTCTTCCACAAATGGTCTGATAGCACGAATCTCCTCAAGAACCATGTCCAAGGATACCGGGAAGTTGCCTTGGGAGGTGAAGGAGGATCCTGCTTCAGTCTCTGCCAGCAGACGAAGGCAACGAACCCTTGGAAGCCATATCTGCAAATGAGTCTGACGTATAGGAGCCCTCACTATGTGGTGAGGATTCAGATAAACAAGAGAATCTATTTGAAACAATGCAGTAGGTTCCAGGGAGATCAGAGGCATTCACTTTCAAATTATGAGTGTGACGTAGTGCACGTTTACTCCTGCCCATGAAACAGAGGTCTCAGACGAGCCACGTCAAGTGTGAGCACAATATTACAAAGCCGCTTCAGCACAGGAGGATATGCTTGAGAGATATAGAGAGGGACATCCACGGAGGGGACGCTCCATCAACAGAGGAGACGCTCTAACAACAACACTAGGTCTGCGTAGATTATGTGCAGCGTAGATATGTAAGAAAGTACATCCCAAGTGGACAAAAGAAAGCCCAGCAATATTCGTCAGCGACACTCAATATATCCCTCACAGTAAACAAGTAGCGCAGTCTCTGAAACACGCTCACAATTCAAGAAAAAAGCATAATAGATGTAAGGCAATAAAGTGATGACCGAAGAGATACCATGAGACTCAAAAAAATAGCGGTGCGTGGACTGGACGACTCCATCACCATATCCAGCCGCAACGTTTCCAATTGGCATCCAAAGCAGGAATAAGTCCGTAAATGAATATTGCCTGTATTAAAAAGGCAACATAATGGTGAAATAAACACCCAAATATGCCATAAAAGGTATCAAAAAGGCTCTCCAGAGCATCGCGTGAGGTAAAAGTTGAGGGGAAAACAGCAGGTAAAACATCTAAAATGGCGGCTATTACCTGACTGAAAACGTCCCCTGCCGAATTTCCTCTCATATTATTCAGTTCCAAAAATAAACGCAGCCTCTAGGAGAGCCAAACCTCCGATTCAGGAAAATGACATTTCTAGGAGGTAATGAGCCATGAAAACGCTCGTAATTATCCTCGATCTCCGGCGGTCTGCGGAGCTCCGATGTTAGGCGGCCATCTTGGATTGTCGCGAGCCGCGACCCCGTATTTATGAATTTTTAATCCACCCCTTACCCACTTTCAACAAAGCAATTGAGCTAGTCAGGCCTAGACATGTGGGACTTCACAGAGCAGTCACCCGCACAGCCTTGGATCGGGGCGAGTGCGATGCCTAGCTCCACAGCCTGCCCTGGGATTGGGGAGTGTCAGAGGAAGCCTCCTAGCTCCTCAGGAAGCGCCGGTGGGGATGCTGGGGGGAGCTTCGCCCTAGAATCATTATTTATTTATTATGGAGTTTTATAATGCGCTACGTTTTGCTAATTCAGAGTGGACATTGGGATCGAACAATGTCCTATCTCATGTAAGAGCAATGTAGCGGGATCTACCTGTTCCCCCTACAATCCACAAGCTCTTAACAAAATAAAAAAGGTGTAGTAGTATCGCACTAACTACAGCTATGGAGATAATATTGCATGGATCAACCTGAATTTTGCCAATTTATCATAAGGTCAGTAAAGACTGTGAATGGTAAAAGAACTGTTCGTTCTGAGTGTCACAGCGTTGACTATAATATATATCAGATGATGGAGCCTTCCTAGATTCCTTCAACTTGATCCATGTTTGCTCTACAGGTTTCAAATCTTGTTTGAAGCTTTATTAAAGTAGCTTGTACCTTTTAGCAACTTCTTTTCCATTTAATAATGGATTCTAAGCGCTGTTTCAAAATCTTGAATATAGATGTTATAAAGTACTTGAGTGAGACATCTCAGGCACCTAGTTAGACATATTTAAATTGTGACAAGTGATCTACATATTTAAATATTGACCAGTTATCTCCAATATCATGTGAATGTGTGGTTTTGCAGCACATTTGCCGTCCATCAGCAAGTTACCCTAAAGCTTGTGTCCTGCTGTTTAAACTGGATAATTAAGAATATCTCTCATACACTCTCAGGCACCAAATCAGCTCATATTTCATAATATGGAATTATGATAGGTAGATTTTCAAATATCATACCGCATTCAAACAGTTGGATTAAAGATCTTAAATCAAATGTGTTAAAAGAATTTTGGTGCTGAGAATTTATAGCGAAACATGTGTCTGACACCAAATCAGCTCATATTTCACAATATGGAATTAAGACCAAGAAGGTTTTCAAATATCATACCGCATACAAGCAGTTGTATTAACGATCTTAAATCAAATGTGTTATAAGAATTTTGGTGATGAGAATTTATAGCAAAACATGTGTCTGCTAAATCGTATCAGCAGAGCTGATGCTAGGGGCCCGTCCAGTCACAATCTGAAAACCCAACCGCTACCCTGATATTCTTCAAATGAATGACCCAGTAACATACCTGTAATACCTACTAACTTTTTCCCTAACATCTCTTTTAAACTCCCTTAATTATTAACACAAAACTATTCAGCTGTTACTGTATCTTATCAACCTACCAAAATGAAGAGGAATACCCTCGAACAGATAATAATATTTCAAGAGTATATACCTTTTATTAAATTCATTCTTCCAGTAACATTACAATGGAGTATGAGTCAACGTTTTGATAATGACAGCCATTTTGGTTACCTTCCTTATATAAATTGTAATTAAGTATTTGATTTATTTGTAAGCTGAAATGTCCAGATATCGTATTTTGCAAGCCAGCTGTGCGGAAACGAAATCTGGATTCAAGGCCATGATATTTGACTGATTTTTGTTCACGAAATAACCAGCTAGGTGGCCACATTTTGGGACAGAATGGTTGGGTGCTGATGTGTAAGTCATAGGATTATCTGCTTATAACACCACTTTACTCAGTTTAGCTCAGTATTCTGGCCCAGTGTTATTCTATGGAATAAATATAAAAGTGAAATTGCAATGTCTTGTGCCCCTATGAATAAAACTTTGACAATATTTTCATTTTTGTAAAGATGATTGCCAAATGCACACTGCATAATGCACATATTGCCCCAACATCCTTCCCACTGCGCTCAAAATAAGGCCCCCGATCCTTCTCTGGCTTCAGAATTATGATGTTAGTAGCCTGAGTCTAGGTGTCAGGGGAAATCCTACCTTGCAATATAGTATGGAATTTGTTTGCCAGAGTGGGAGAAACCTGCACTAAAAGGTTTTAAGTACGTCTAAGGGGCCATGCAGCTTTCTTACTTTCAGTTTTTAAGCCTCTTTCTAACATCTTCCAATGACTTGCTCCACCTCTACCTACTGATTTAAAGATAATCTTTACTAGGGACTAACAAGTAAATTAAATATACCAATTGGGTATAAACCAATTCTACCATGTTTTAGGTAGAGAGCTCAAGCACTGTAGCAGTGGTTGGAAGTGGTAAAGTGCACAGAGTCCTAAGGCCAGCAAAAACGAAGTCAGCAAAACAGAAGGGTTAAAGGCAAAACGTTGGGGGCAAAACCCCACCAATGATGCCAAAGGATTCCAGGTCTAACACTGATTATGAGGTAGGCAGAGCAGAATTGCTTTATGGAAATCAACTCCACCTGATTATGGTAGGCCGGTGTTTGTGCACCTGATTTTCAATGGTATTAGAACACCGAATCAGATTTTTCCGGGAGGTTATTCTGCCCAGTAAAATCGTGTGTGGCTTTCACAGTAACAATTGACTTTTTTTCCCAGTGGGAGGAGCATTCATTGCTACCCGCTGCCAGAAATAATCTTCACTTTCACTCTCCTACTTTCCACGGATCCCTCCTTCCACTCCCAACCCACACTGAAGCCATGACACATGCTCACCACTTGCTCAGCACAGATGCTAAATGTGTGTTAAACCATTCAGAAGTTGGAGTTCTGGATGGTATTAAGCATTGGAAAATCTGCGTCCATGTGATTATTTCACATACTGTATGGTTTAACTCATACTTGCAATGTATTTGCACGGTGTAACTGCACGGTAACAAATAGTTCCCTTGTTAACAGTGAGTTACAGGATCCTCCATCTTTAAAGTACTGAATTTAGCTTCTCTCACTTTTTTCAATAAACCTCGCAGTAAACTTTACAAAATCTTATGTCTTGGTAGTTAGCCCACGGACCACCAGTTTTAAAACCTTTAAAGCGGGAAATCATATTTTGGCTGAAGTCCCAGCTTTCTCATACCGTGGAGTGTTGTTCAATGTGAACAACAACTGGAAGCCCCTGACCAAGGGCAGGAGGGGTGAGCTTGTTAAGGCTACAGGTGCAGTGGCTAGTATTGCCCAGAGGCTAGGCTCTCGGCCTCCCAGCACTTTAGTGAAGAACTACTAGGCCAAATGTGTCTCTGAAGCTTTATATGGCAGCGAGGTATGGGGATACACAAAGGTCGATAGCATTCAGACTGCAGAAAATATGTTTCTAGGAACATGTTGCAGGTCCCTAAAAGTATCCCGGCTTTCTCTGTATATGAGGAGCTTGGAATAAAATATATAGGAGACATAATCGCTCTTAGACCCTTTCTATGCTGGATGAAGATTTGGATTGGGGAGGGGAGTCCAGTTGAATAGGGAGATCCTTTCTGATTGTCTCTTGATCATGTGCACAAACTCACTTGGATTGCTTATGTGAAGGCAGCTTTTATCAGCATGGGCACGGAGGATATATTTTGTAACCCTCATTCCCTGTGTTGATGGAGCTGAAAAGGGTGAGGGGTCTGTTCCTAGAATGTATATCATTAGAAAGAGAACAAACAGAGCTGATGAAACCTATGGTGAGGTGGCATATGCTTTTAAAAACACTTCAGGGTATGAAGGCATATTTACTTGTCTTATCTAATGAGCGGGATAGATTAGTTCTGGCTAGATTCAGGTTTAATCTGATGCACAATCTTCTGGCAACTCCCACTGGGTGGGGCGGATCTGGCACCTTGGCGCCATGCGGCTGCAACAATTTATCTCCACAGGACACTTTACATTTTGTGATGTTTTGTAAATATTTGTGTGTGTCCAAAATATTGTTTATCATCCCATTACTGAAACCCCTGAATTTTATGCAAGCTCACATGGCCCTTATGTTCGTGCGCTCTTATTTAATGAACATGTCTTATCTGCTGTCTCCAATTTTTTAAGAGCTTGGTTGAGATGGAGGTATTCCAAATTCGATTAATTCTATTGCTGCTATTGAGGATTTTTATGATGTTAAGATTGTCTTTTCTTTTCTTCTTTTTAAGGGGCTTTTTACTAGTTGTTTTCTTCATTTTTATGCTTTTTATTAATATTGAGTGTATATTGTCTTACTTTTATGATATGTATATATTATGTTTTTATGCTCTTTTTATGGTTGTATTTATAACCGAATAAAGATTTATGATGATGAATTTACCTCATTGAGTTTACCTCTGAACTCAATCTTTATCTTAGTTATACTTCTCGTACAGCTCCCAGCTCTGATACCCTTGGGTCATGTTTGCACTTTATAAAACACTCTAAATAAATAAAGAAAAAAATAATGACCCAAATGGGGAAGTTATAAATGCATTCTCTGTTTGAATTTGTTTCTCCAAATATTTCTGGTTTGTCTTATATTTTTAAGTAAGCTGAACAGATTACAAGCATCCCCCTTAAATACTTTTAATTGTTGGGAAGCCAAATGGCCTGCAAAACATCAGATTCTAGAGTATGTCTGAAAAAATCTTCTGTTTGTGCTTTAATTTGTTCTACAAGAGATGATTGTAAAAATAGCATCCAATCTAAATTCCACCAATGCTTCTTTTGAGTAGAAACCCAAAAGATTACAGGCATCACTTTTAGCCTAGCATAGTCAGACAAGTGGATTGGGTGATGGAGTATTCCCTTAACTATATATTCAGAGACCCCCCTTTCCCGAATAAGAAAATAAACAAAACATGGAAGAGGCCATATTTTGCAACTAAAAATATACCCTCTCTTGTTACTCTTTTTACATCTGCAAACATTTACATGGCTGAGATCCTAAATTATTACACATAAAATGTCAGTTGCTTGCTACTCTCTTTGTAAAAATAGGCAGGCGAGTCATCTAAGATGTCATTCGGATGATATTAAAATTGCCCTCTATCACACAAGAGGATATGATATCCACAAAATTATTAAAAAAAGACACTGAAGAGCATCTATGTTAGGTCCCTAGAAAAAACCCAACATATATATATCCTGGATGACCCTAATCTAAGCCGTTACCTATTTCCTTAAACTATGGGCTTTCTACCGTACTGCCTCAGCCCTGGATGAGGTTACTGACACCATTGTCTCATCTTTGGTGTTACAAGACTATGCAGAACATAAGAAATTCTTAAGTTATCTAAGAGGAAACAACTCACTGTGGCCTCCAACAAATGTGTCTCTTGTAGTAACACAATATCAAAAATGTTTGCTTAAAGTATGCTAGCGATCTCAGCCTTTTACCTTGACCCATGAACTCATTCAAATTCCCTGACAGTAGCCTAACATTATGCTAAGCTACAAGTTATCTTACTTCTCATAAGACCATGCATCTACCGCATCAAAAACTAAGCCATTACATTAGCACACTTTATCATTATCTAAATATTTCTTGTATTTATCTAAATATTCTGTGAATGCACTCATTGAGAACCTCCCCCCATGGGGGCCGCTCCACATTTTTTGTTTCCACTAGCATACCCATCTGCTGAATTGAAATTACCCCCGCCCTTCTCAACTTCACTTCTACCAAACACATTTAAACACTGTGAAAGTCTAAGTTAAACTGCCAACCACTAAGGATAGCAGGGAATCTAATCTGGGCTGTTGTCCATAGATTCTTCAATTCTTTTATTCTTTGCCTAAGCTCCCACCACCTTTCCTCTGTAGTTCAACCTATATCGGATTGGAGATAAAGTGAAGCCCTAAACTGAAATTGATTTCCTCTGCAATGTTTCTGTCAAAATGTTGTCTTTCAAGGAAAAACACAGAAAATGCACCAACGTTTTCAGGAACTTCTTGTTTGGATTCTACAACTAGTGAGATAACAGTATAGATTTTCAGAATTGTGTGTATAGGTCAAGTGTGACAATCTGTTAAGGGAGATTCTTGCCTTTTATAATGACTTAGATCTGGGCCTTCTGCTGCTTGTGGAATGCTGATTAATCTTAGATTGTTCTGTCTCCTAATATTTAAAGCCTCTCAGCCTGGGTTGCATCCCCAGACTGTAGGACAATAAGGTCTAATTGATTGTCAGTGATGGATTTCTGCACAAACCCAACTTATGATTCCAAACATTGCTTTTGAGGAGTACTACTATGTATCCATCTTACAGAAGGCTGTCTGGATTCTCCTTTGCTAGCTTTCAGATACCTTGAATTTATCCATGTTACCCTTACAAGAGACCACAGCATTTGCTATGGAAATTGAGGGGGTGCCTGCCAACTAACACTTTCCTGGTCTCTCAGTTGATTGCCTGGATTCAATGGATCATTTACTCTCTTCTGGGCAGTAACTAAACCCTTCAATCTATTAGCTAATGCAATCCCTTGATTGACAAAGGGTACAGACTGCCTAGTTAACTTAGTCATAGGCAGTAGCACCTGAGGAAGCGGGAGCAAATCCCCCTGCTTCATTAGCCTAGCCCCTAATAATTATGGTATCTCCAGTACCTCTGAGTTCATGGGTAGATTGTCTCCAAACTGGGACCAGAATTAAGATGTATATTATCTAGTACTATGGTTGAATTTCCAATAATATTAATGGTGCAGTTAGCCTTAGCCTAACCCCTGCCTAGTCTGAGAGTTAAGGAAAAGATTGCACTGATGAAATGTTATGGATATATAACTTGCTGTGTAAACTTAGCTCACTTCTATGCCAACTGTCCATCATGTAATCTGCCAGAGTGCATGTGAGGTCCCTCTACCACCCACCAAGATACATGCACTTTATCTAATACATCACTCCCCGCTTCCGACCTACAAATATGTCCGCCTGTCCCTGTGGTCTCCTCTGTGTTGCTGTTGTAGTGCTCTTAATAAAGAACTTTAATATTTATTACTCTAAGTGAGTTACTTCATCTTTTTGGCGACGAAAATGGGATACAAACCCGCGTGTGCAAAGCACAATGGATTAGCAAATACAAGGCAATTACCTTGGAAAGCCACAACATTTGGAATATCCTTCAAGATTTCAGAAATCACTCTGTGGAAATCTAGAGCTGCTGAAGCGAATCCAAAGGGTAACCTACAAAACTGGAAAGTCTGCCTTACGGTCATAAATGCAGTGAAATGATGTAAATCAGGGTGTAATAACAGTGATATTCTGATGCATTCCCAGTTTTACAAAACTTTCTAAATCTGGGACTATGCCAGGTTCCACGGATGCTGCATGGGAACACCCATGGAATGCTCCTTTGATGCAGAGTAACACGTGAAAGGGACCCATATTTAAAATGCCATGAAAAGTCACGCAGGGTGACTTTACGTGGCCTTGTAAATATGGGCAGGCACAATGCGCTGCCAGTGCGTAAAAAAAAGTGATGCAATGGCCTTTGTAAATGAGGCCCAGTGTTTCTGATCTTGTTATACACCCCATGCTCCGACAAAGGAAAGTGCCTGCCAAATTGCTGGTTTTAAGAAAAGTAGAACATGTTGTTGATGAAATTATGCCTCACACATTGACTATGTTTGAGACATAGGAAATATACATTCACTCAGTTTGAGATATCGAAAATTAGAATTTGTATTATTTTCTCATTTCACTGAATGCTTCGTTTTACTTTTTGCCCTTATGGCATACTTAGAAGTTTTACTGTTGTTTATTCCAATTTGTTATTCTTTTTCTTGTCTTTCTTTTTTCTTGTCTTAATTGTCCCATGTATCCGCAAGACCACGGCTGGAGGAAGATCCTTCTCCTAACTAGCAGCAAAGACCTGGAACACCCTGCCTCTCCACCTCAGGCAATCACCATCACTGTCTCAATTCAGGAAGGACCTCACGACCTGGCTCTTCGACTGAACTACAGTGCCTTCGACGGGCCAGCAGTTTCTCTACCCCCTCCAACCCCCCAGCACCTTGAGACCCTTAGTAGTCATGCTCTACAAGCTCCTGATTGATTTATTGAATTGTCCTACACTTTCAACAATATGTAACTAACCTCTCTAATGTTAGAGGGAGGTGGTGCAGCATTTGCGTGTATTGGCTGTATGACCCTGTAATCAATCTCATCCAGCAATTTGTTCTTTGTAGCCTTACATGGTTCCTCCTGTTGAACACGGTCTGTCCATCCACTCAGGCCCCTTCTCAATATCACTAAATAACTGGGAGTGGATAAAACTTCTTTGCTTCCAATTGAGAGAACAAGACCAGCTATTCTGATGTGTTTGGGGGCCCTTAGCTAAATTATTTTGAAAAACTGCTACTAAAGCTATAGGCAGTTCTGCTTGGTGATTCTGTTACCAAGCTCCAGAGTCTCTGTGAATAAAACTACAAATCGGAATATGAGATACAACTACCAGTCAGTCCGCATTAAGATGGCTTCAGATTTTTCTTGGATAACTAAATAGCAGAAGACATTATCCCATCTAATGCAGTGCTTAATTTGAGCCAGTGGTTTCCTGTGTTCGGCACTGGCACTTAATTGTCGTTATCTGCACCTATGACAGTCTGCCACATGTTGGCGCTGTTTATCTTATTTCTAGATGAGCACAACTACAGCTGTTTATAAATTCAATATACATTGAAAATGACAAATACCCGCCACCCAAGCCATTCTAATAGCTTTGGTGGCCTAGAATAGTCTGAATTCTCACACTTGTAGGAGTGTGATGGTTAATAGGAGTGTCTGTAATGGAATTGGCAGTACTCACAGGGGCAATGGATGGGGCGAGCTGAAAGGGCCCTGCCACTTATTTTCTTTTACAAATTAAGCACTGATCTAACCTACCTAATCTTTTTTCAAATGGGTATATTGTCAATCTCATCAAGGCCCTCCAATATAGCCCCCACTTAGTAGAATGGCGGGTATTTCTGATCCAGAGATAGCTTGAATATTTGAATGCGGGTCATGATTGGTTCAGGAGGCTCTAGAGAGTAGATGGGGAATGATTGTAACCAGTAGCGGCCCGTGGTGGGGGTGCTGCCGGGCGCTGACGTGGGGCGGGGAGGGGCAGGGTGGGGGTAGTAACTACGGATTACGGCCGATCAGAGGTAAGTAAACATATAACTAAATAAAACGAATTTCGTTGCGCGCGCTGCATCGCATTTGGCGATGCAGCGCGCGTCAACGAAATCGTTTTATTTATTCATATGTTTACTTACCACTAATCGGCCGTAATCCGTAGTTTACTACCCCCCACCCTGCCCCTCCCCTGCCCCACGTCAGCGCCCGGCAGCACTCCCACCACAGGCCGCTACTGATTGTAACCCTTTTATTCAAGACCAAGAGGCATCTGAGAGACTAGAATTCTGTTCCTCATTGAAACTATATTTTGATTGAATTATAATTTAAAATCGTGAACCCACTTATTACAAGGTATAATCTAGAATGTAAATACTCAGGCGACTATCACCATGATGGGTAAGAAGATGGAGGTCAGTTCCTTTTATGTTACAGTTCAGGTGACCAAAGAAATTCTATTTTCTCTGGGGTTTTTTAATCACGTTTGGAGGTTGGATGTTCTCTTAAATTGAATTTGTACTTGGTTTACAGATTTTTGGGCGAATTAAGATGGATGTGTAGTCCATCGCTGTATAGATGTTATTCTGGAGATGCAGAATTTTGGAGAAATGCTGTGGGCAATTATCACTGGGAAAAATATTACGATCCCTTCAAGCCTTATTGCAAAATAGAAAAATATAATGACCACCTATTTTCCCTTTTATTATAGAGGAAAAAATCGGAAACGATATTATATATTCAAGATGTCAGAGCCTTTCCAGGTTATGTTCTGCTTTCCACCCGTTTTGTATTTCGCATCAGTGCTTTGGCTAGCATGTTTTATGAATTCAGAATCTCAACTATTTTATCTGTCAGTCAAGAGAGATGACTAACTAGATACAAAAATAATAATAACAATCAGTTTTTTTTTTTTAGAATTTCCTCGAGGGTGTAAGTCTATAATTCTCTTGTATGCTGAAAAAATAAAAACTAATCTTGATGTCTGGTGTTAAGGTTCTTATTATATCGATAAACCGAACAGTTTAACCTGCCACTCAAAATGTGTAGTCTTATATCAGTGCTGCACCACTAAAAAGCATAGTTAGTTTTACGCGTTTTCTCTCTTTATTGACGTTCCGATGTGCCAGTGAAGAAGGGTTGAGTTTGGGAGAAGAGGAAGCAAATGCTTAGTATGCTGAAGCACTGCCCGGTTGGTGCAAATGTTGCTTTTGCACTGACTGGAAAAGACATAATTATTCGCTTGGTCAGTCAGTGTTCTATAGTACATATTCCCCCTGCACCAGTCAAGTGTCTGTAATATTTTTCGTGGGTGCTAGTCAGTATCGGGTGATACATATGATCAGTCGTGGGACAGGTGGAGGCAGCGCACGGGGGAAGGGCGCAGGGGGGAGCGTGGGGGGCAGCACGGAGGGGGGGGGGAGAAAAAAAAGAATAACAAGCATTGGCATAGCCAATAGGTCTCGCCTTTGGGACCTTATAAGTGTTTAGCCATGCGCTAGGCGAGACCTAAAAAGAAATAGTAAGTGTGAAAAAAGCATATTTTAACATTTGGAATTTGTTTTTCAAAATTGAATGTATCTATTTTCCCTTGTGCACTTTACCATATGTCAGTGGAACCTACGCCAGATCTTTATGCTGTGCTGAAAAGTGCGGGGAACTAGTTTTCACGTGCGCGTGACTACTCACCAAATTACACCTGAGTGAGATTTCATGATATGTGCAGAAATCTCCCAGGTCATTCTTCATACATGTCCTCTGAATGGTCCCAATTGTAAAGTAGGATAAAGAAAATTGTTTGTGCAGAAGTTAAGCACGCCTGAAAAAATATGGGCATTTATTTTGCATTCCTGTGACTCTTGCGTAACTTACACAGGCTTAAGTTATGAGTGGAAGGCTGACTTAAGCGTGGAAATATCCTTTAAAACTTGGGCCCAAGCAGTTTGCCGGATTTTTGTAAAAGTTGCATATTGTTGCATACTGCTCAGTTAGAAAAAATCTCTTGTCCCTGGGTAAATTTGCTCGCTCAAGGGAGCATGGATGCAACAGCATGCAGGATTTTAGCGAATGTGTTGATTACCAGCACATAATTAAAATATTGCATATTGTTCCTTATCGCTTATATTGCTCCTTATCGTCCCTCATTGAAAGCTTGTTTAGGTCTACATGCCATTATGGTGGTGATTTTTTAAACTGTCAATTCTGTTAAAAACACATTTTTTAGGAATTTTGACCTTCGTGTAGTTGGTGTTAATTTAAATGACAGTTATTTTATTTACTAAATGCACGGCACATGTGAGCGAAAGTCAATGGCATGCTCTTATACCTTTTTTGCATAACAGAGCGCACGTTTAAAGAAAATGGACACATAAATCTATAAGATGTACTCATTCGAAGGCGTGACGTTATCTTACTCTTCTATTGTGTTCCAACTTAAAATGTACATTAAAAGTTGTTTTTAAAAGATCATCAACGCCAACCAAACTCTTAAGGAACCGTTGTAAATAATAAAACATCACGAGATGGCGTACACGAAAGACGCGCTTCGATTTTCATAAATAATACTCAGAGATGTAATATTTAAATGCATGTGAAGCACGTTCCTCCAGCTGGGTATCATCTGCTTTTTTTTTTCAGTTTTATATAGCGCGAACTCGACCGAAGGTATTTGAGCGCTTTATATAAGCACCAGTTACATTACATAAGGGCACATTCATTCTTGCTATCCATGGGAAGATTAAGTGATTTGCCCAGAATAACAAGATGTTGAGCCGACGCCGAGACTCGAATCTGGTACCCCAGTTCCAAAGTCGGCAGCTCTGGTCGTTACTCCACATCCTCTGGTGTGCGTTGGTCAGGGTGTGCATGGGGCCCAATGGTTTATAATTATAACAATATGGGGGTGTTTACAGCGCTCACAGGTGCCTTCCTGAGGTATCTAGGAACTGAATAGAGTTTGTAAATGAAAGCCTAAGTAAGAGCTGTCACAACTCGGTTTAAAGTTACACCGAAATGTCTGCGGCAGGTGCATTAGCCTTATTGTTATTTGACGTACTTTGTTCAACGGAAATAAATAAGCAGACATTTTGGTCACTGATAAAATTCTAATAATCGGAATTGTGTTAACGGTAATAATGGGTGTAGAAAATAACAGTCAAACTGGTGATAAAATAAGGAGGATCCAGCTGCGCTTACCTAAGACGAAGCCCGCCAGAAGGAGCAAAGCCAGAGCGGTTCCTCCCACACCCATGGCGGCTGAGTGTGTGATTTATGAGACCGGCTGAGGGGAATCCAACGAGGCACTGGGCACGAGCCAACGACGAGCATAGTGCAGATACAACGGCACACTGGGCTTGAGCGAATGACACCCTGTGCCGAGATGCAACAACACCCTGTGCCGAAATACAACCACACACGGGGCTCGAGCCTAAATACAACCACACACGGGGCACACCTGAGCTGTGGCATGGCTGAGGTGCGAATGGCGGCGGCACAAGCTACAGTAAGGTCCCTGCGAGAGGACTGGGGCAGATGAAGAGCACGAATAACAAAAGGGCAGAGGGAACATGAGAAGCCAAACAAGGAAGGGGCAGAGAGGTTCGGGTTGCAGACTCTATGGTCGAAGATCAAAAGATAGCAACACAAGAGGAGCCTTCGAGTGACGAGGCGCTAATTGTCTGCCCTGCAAATGGGTGCGGGGAGGAAGCCAAGATAACGATCAGGGAGGAATGCGGCTGGCACAATGCGCGCCGCTGCTCGCTCCCGAGACCCCTAGGCCATGGGAGTGAAAGTTTTGAGGAAAGGCGGGACATGCACCCGTCTTTGGCCATTTGCGTGCTTTCATTATTGAAAGCCACACGCAAAGGCCAATGGGATGTGTGGGAGGAGGCAGACCCACACGGAGAAGTCTCTTGGAAGTCTGAAGTGATTCCAAGAGGCCCTCTCCTAGAGCAGAGCATGCGCGCTGCGCTAGGCGAGACCTAATAAAAACTTACCTGATGCTGCTTCTGCCGCCTCGCGCCTTGGAGCTTCTCTGCTTCCTGGTCCCAACAGCAGCAGACTCCCCATCAAATCCCCGTGCTGCTCTCATGCTGCATGAGGGCAGCCCGTAGATTGGCATGAGCGGGCTGCTTTGACGCTCAGGTCAGGGAGTCTGCTGTTTCTCCAACCTGACTGTACAGTACAGCCAGGTTGGAGAAACCTAACTGGGCATGTCTGTTTGGCAGGCCTAAGACAGCTGGCAAAACAGACATGCAGTTAGTAGTGCACATCACTCTGCCCAAATCCCATTGCCCAGCCTCGCCCATCAGCCAGCAGCCGAAAATAAAATGATATTGTTTTATTTTTCGGCTGAGGCAGTGGGGCGACGCTACTCCGCCATTCCGGAGGAGCCGCCTTTGGACTGCTGGTTTAGGTCTTCTTTGTAAGTGGTGTGATAGTTAGCTCTGTTTTTGCAGTACTTATGTTTATGCATCGCTTGCTTTGGTACAAGTCTGGGCAAAGCGACACTACCTCAGGAAGGAAGGATGGAGGGACGAAGAAGCGATTGGAACACTGATTGGCTGCTCTTTCACTACTGAGCGGGATATAAAAAATATCGCAAAATCTCGTTCACTCGCAAGCACGCGTGTGCACAGACACACACACACACACACATATGCATATTCTCTCTCTCTCTCTTTCTCTCTCTCTCTCTCATTCTCTCTCTTTCTCTTTCTCTCTCTCTGTCTCCAATACTGGGGTTCCTGCAATTTTCTCCAAAACTTTCCTCCTCTCATTGGCAGAATCTTTTTTGGGATCAAACAGTAAAAGAAGGTGTTAAGCCAGTAGCAACCATTGCTTTCTGCCTGTGTCACTCCCTTAAACCGGGCTGCATCTTCATGGAGTGTGCTGTGTTGCACGCGGCCTGCCACCTGTAGCCTGCATCATGTACTCCGCCTGTAGCTGCCCAATGGGTGTGGTTTCATAGTGTCGCTGACCAATTCTGCATAGTGGGTGCTTTCCCTATCGGATAGGTCCCCATCCTAACATGCATGCCCCCTTCGTGCTCAGGACCTGGAACACCCACTTGGAACCCCAAATTGCAGTTTAGCTTCATTGGCAAGGTGCACTTTATGGGGATGGAAACACAGGCTGCATCGAAAGCCTTTCAAGATCCTGCAATCAACATCTTATGGTCACAAAGTGTATGCTAGACCATCCTCTTGTTCCCCAAGCAGCCAGAATTTGGGCATCTGTTGAGCCACTTAGGAAATCCCAAAAATTCCAGCAAAATTCCATGATGTGGAGAGGTGGTACAGACACGAAAGTGAAACAAGCAAGGGTTCCTTCTGAATAGTTTGTCCTTCTGTCTGACATTGTGAACAATCTAAATTCAGCGGCGTCTCATTTCAAGGGTCTTCTATTGCTACCTTTCCTGTCTTGGTTCAACCCTGACCACCTCTATGGAGTTTTGGCTTCATGTGCATTGAGTCTTGCCTATGCTTACTTGTTCCAAATGATTTAAGGTATTTCCCGCGTCCCCTATGAGGATATGCTGCGTTTCTATTTCATTTTTACAGTCCAGTGGAATTAGCCATCCTGATTTCTGATTCTGATTATCTGACCCATCCCTTCCTATCCATATGCTATCTAATTTTTCATGCCCCCTTCTGTTTAGTATATCTAAGCACTCTGATTTATTCAATCCTTCTTCTTCAGTGATTTTCCGGGCCTGATATCACATGGAAAGTCAGTCGCTAGCACCCATGCCTTCACCATGTGGTACTTTACAATGCATGTAATACAACACGCTGACCTTTGCAATGCACTGTATTACATTGTTGTACTTTACCAGGAAAAAACTGCTAGTTAGTTTACTAAACTATAACTGGAAAATTTCACAGTTTTTTGTTTTTTAAATGTCAGTTCTTATCTCATTTCAACACCTAACTATAACGTCACTTTAAGTCTTGTTTTTTCAGTGAGTCATTCACCCAATCCCCATAAGTGCCCACCCCCCCACTGGTGTCCAACCTCCAGCCAGGTCCTGCACCCATCCCCTGTGAGTGCCCAACTCGCCGTGGGCTCCAAACCCACCGCTGCAAACTGTCTTCCCCAAGCACCCACTGTGCATGGCCTTAGGCCGTGGGTAGTGGGCATTGGGAGCAAGGCCTGGACTCTGGTCAGGCCCGCCACCAATCCCTAGTGAATGGCCAATTTCCAGCTTTACACAGCCTTTGGCCACCACCATGGTCTGTTGGATGTAGGTCTTGCTACCTAACCAGATACCTGAGGGTGACAAACTCCTCACAGGTATCAAACTCCATGCAGGACCGAACTGGAGAACCAAAACATCCCTGGCAAAAATGCTCAAGGCAGCCATGCTTCCATTGTCTCCTCGTGCCTTTACATCCATCCTCTCTCTCTCTCTTTCTCTGCTATTCTCTACTTCCTCTCTACTCGCTTTCTTTCGCTATTTCCCCTCTCTCCCTCTATTTCTCGCTCTCTTGAAGCCTCCCCGTGCCTGCTGCGATTAACCCTGAGGAGATAGGAGAAGTGACAGAGACACCAGGAGCAGCCCTGGACTTTCAGAACTGGCCTCTAAAGACTCCAGTCCACCGGGAAAATGCCTGGTGGAATAAAAGGCCTGTTTGGCCCTGACCCCACTGCTGCATACAGGTTTCAGCCTTGGTCTGTGCCCAACCTACTGCAGGTGGTCTCCTCCCACTGTGCACAGCATATGGCCTGCACAATAGTGGTGGGCCTTCCCATTGTATTTATTTTTTTAAATGTTTTATTGGTACTGCAGTAGCTCTGTACTGCCATTCCATAATAGTGGTACTGCTGCACCACAGGGGGTGCTACACTGGCTACCTGAAATATATTTTTGTTAAATTGCGACTTAAGTAAGGTCCATATGTGACCCCCGCATATGGCCAAGGGGGTCAGGGTGTGCCCACCCTGCCCACTTATGTGGCCTTTCATTTTTTTTCAGGATTCGGGAACCATGTTTCCAAGTCCCGAAATGACTGCCACAACATATTCTCCATGTTGTGGCCAGCTAAGCTGGATCTGCACATCCGCTTCAAATGGATGATTCAGAGCATATCTGAACACCAATGGTCCAGATATCTCTAACCTTTTACCAGCATTAACCCATTTTTCTTAGCCCTAGCACCTTTTGAAATGCTAATTTCCCAAAAACAGCAACACGGATTTACAACCAATAACAAAAAGCATGCTTTCTGAGTAAAGGTCTAACTTTTTGCAAAAATTGTTGTAATTCTGTTGGGGCATTTTTGGTCTATCAGGGAGCAAACCTCCCTATGGGAATTAACAAGTGGCCCCACTTCATTGATCAAATAACTAACTAACATATCCACCACTAAAATTATTTTCATATTTCACTATACAAATTCACCATTAATCCTTTATGGGTTCCGAAGTAGCGTGCTACTCGCATAAAAAGCACTTCGATGCCTCGTCAGTGGTAGTAAGTGCTATATAAAGGCAATTCTTTTTCCCTCTTCTATCCCCCACTATCCTTCTCAATCCAAATAACTAATAACTAACTAACATATCCACCACTCAAATTACTTTCATATTTCACTATACTAATTCACCACTAATCCTTTACGGGTTTTGGAGTAGCGTGCTACTCGCAGAAAAAGCGCTTCTACGCCTCGTCAGCGGTAGCAAGCGCTATGTAAATGCAAACATGTTTCCCTCTATCCCTCCACTATCCTTTTCAATCCAAATAACTAACATATCCACCACTCACATTACTTTCATATTTCCACTATACTAATTCACTACTAATCCTTTATGGGTTCTGGAGTAGAGTACTACTCCCCGAAAAAGCACTTCGATGCCTCGTCAGGGGTAATAAGCGCTATATAAATGTAGGCATTTTTCCCTCTATCCCAAATAACTGACTAACATATCCACCACTCAAATTACTTTCATATTTTCCCTATACTAATTCACTACCAATCCATTACGGGTTCCGGAGTAGCGTGCTACTCACAGAAAAAGTGCTTCGACGCCTCGTCAGGGGTAGTAAGCGCTATATAAATGCAAACATATTGATCGATGCAAAACTTTCCATCAAGGAACAAAAGTGGATGAACTTTTTTGGGGGGGAATTTTAGTGCAGATTCATAGATGGTGTTAATTTTTTTTACTCTGAACGAATTATAACTGCATGTTGGCCACGATATATATATGTGACCAAGACCACGGACGTGGTCGAAACGCGTCATCCTTGTCTGTCTGTCTTAATGAAATAAACTGCCTTGACCGACCGAGTGGGCTCGTTTGGATTTTGTTCGTCTTAAATCCTTTCTGTGAAATATATATATATATATATATATATATATATATATATATATATGTTTCAGGCAACTTTCTCCTTCCGTCTTCCCTCGCCCTACGCAGAGGATCGCGCAAGCCGGCGGAGAATACCGGACATCGTATTTTCCAATTGTCCAAATAATGCGATCACTCAGAGGTAATATGCAGTGCTATCAGCAGATAGTTTATTCCAGATAGGTTACGCGTTTCGCTTGACTCGCAAGCTTGATCACACAATTTACCAACGTAGTGACATGCAATACATACTAATAATAGAAACAAATGAGGTGACAGGAACATCCAAATTCTGTGTTTACTGCGGCATCCATTTTGTAATGTGCATACTAACACATACTTTCCATTATATCAACGCAAAGATAATGTAAACTGTGTTCAAAATACGTGCTCTATATGCTGAATAATGTTATATAGACTTAAATAGACTTAAATTCAACTACACCAACATCTAAGTACTCTGCACATGCACTGTATTGAGCCCCGATAATCAATCACCAAATTGGTAGTATATGTACTCCATACGTTGTGCAATCGGCATACAATGTTATGTACACTAAAGGATGCCAATTCTCCTAAAATAAGGTCTAATGTTGTTCACAATTGAAAGATGCTGTATAATGCACACAATTCATGTTTCTCCATTCGGACTAGTGCCTAATGTACATCAAAAACTGTCACAGTTACAGTGTCTCTGCTTTTTGCCTACAGTAAATCATAATACCACATAAAACAGGACCAATGTGAAAACAAACTATGCTAAAAATTATGCTAAAAAATTATGCTAAAAATTAATTCAAGCATAGAACAGGAGTAATCAATTTATCCATGAGGACAAATGTCATTATATTAGGTAAAACATCCCCATGCACCGGGCTGTAGGTACCTAATTAAATGTAAGTACCAGTAAACATGCTATTTGCAGCCTAGTGCCCCACTTATACTTGTTACATACGTAACTCCTATGTTTCACAAATGTTAAATGGACTCTGTTATACACACCTATCACAACCTTGCAATACTAAACACACCCGAAAATTAAAGCCAAAAACTCCACAGTGCTAAACAAATTTATAACTCAATATTAGAGCAAAAACTAGTGCCATATTCATATAGAGACATAGTTTCATAATGTAAACGAATCTCTTATCTGTACAGTTGGGCACTCATCCGTGATGACTGAAGAAAAGGGTAGGGGTGCTGCTGGCGCCGGTCCTCTAGATCCGCCCCTTCCTTTTCTCCTGTAAAAATAGCAAATAAAACAATAGGTAAATCCTTATAAAAGTGAAAAAAGATCATTTACAATCTACCTATAAAGCTAAGCATACATCTGTCACAATATCATAAGCCATTTGTCTGCAAGAAAACTGAGCATATTACTGTAGATGAGAGCTAAGTTCCTCATCCTGGTTGAGCCCATCAGGGGTCTTAGTCTGTAAATTAATTATATGCCAGGATTCTTTCTTGCGTAACTGTAAGGTTCTATTCCCTCCTCTGTGGGTTTGTACAATCTGCTCAATGGCAAAAAGGTTAGTAGTGAATTATTAGAGAGATGGTATTCCGCAAAGTGTCTTGCTACTGGATAGTGAGGGTCCTTGTTACTGATTGCTCGCATATGTTCAAGTATTCTTTTTAGTTGCTAATGTGGTGCTGCCCACATATCTCATCTTGCATGGACATTCTAGAACATATATGGTAAAGTTTGTCCCACAAGTCAGAAATTGTTTGATCACATTCTCCCCTGTCGGTGTGGTGTAAGTTTTCTTCATCGTACTATTCCTACATGCCTTACAGTGACCACAGGGAAAAAATCCCTGTAGACCAATCTGTGTACTAGGTGACGTGCTAGTGATATCACCTTTGACAAGAAAATCTCTGAGATTCCTACTTCTTCTATACGTTATAAGAGGTCTATCTTGCATTTTGTTACCTATTATGGAGTCACTTGTAAGAATATTCCAATTCTCATTCAAAATCTTGGATATTTTTTTGGATGCTTTATTGTAAGTTAGTATCACTCTGGTCTCATTGTCTTGTTCGGTAATGGGCTTGTCTGTAAGTGTTTCTTCCCTCGAAATTTTCCTGACTTTCTCTTTAGCTTTGGATAATACCCAATTAGGGTATCCTCTCTCTTTGAACCTAGTCAGCATGGTTGTTTGTTCAGCTAGGAAATTTACTTCCGTGCTGCAATTTCTCCTTGCCCTCAGCAGTTCTCCAAACGGTATACTCCATTTCAATGTTTCCGGATGACTGCTGAGTGCATGGAGAAGACTATTCCCTGCGGTAGCTTTTCTGTGTAGCTTGGTATTGACACATACCTTCTCTATTTCTACTGTAACATCTAGAAACTCAACCTGTGTTCTACTCATATTACTTACAGACAAGCCCATTACCGAACAAGACAATGAGACCAGAGTGATACTAACTTACAATAAAGCATCCAAAAAAATATCCAAGATTTTGAATGAGAATTGGAATATTCTTACAAGTGACTCCATAATAGGTAACAAAATGCAAGATAGACCTCTTATAACGTATAGAAGAAGTAGGAATCTCAGAGATTTTCTTGTCACCTAGTACACAGATTGGTCTACAGGGATTTTTTCCCTGTGGTCACTGTAAGGCATGTAGGAATAGTACGATGAAGAAAACTTACACCACACCGACAGGGGAGAATGTGATCAAACAATTTCTGACTTGTGGGACAAACTTTACCATATATGTTCTAGAATGTCCATGCAAGATGAGATATGTGGGCAGCACCACATTAGCAACTAAAAAAGAATACTTGAACATATGCGAGCAATCAGTAACAAGGACCCTCACTATCCAGTAGCAAGACACTTTGCGGAATACCATCTCTCAATAATTCACTACTAACCTTTTTGCCATTGAGCAGATTGTACAAACCCACAGAGGAGGGAATAGAACCTTACAGTTACGCAAGAAAGAATCCTGGCATATAATTAATTTACAGACTAAGACCCCTGATGGGCTCAACCAGGATGAGGAACTTAGCTCTCATCTACAGTAATATGCTCAGTTTTCTTGCAGACAAATGGCTTATGATATTGTGACAGATGTATGCTTAGCTTTATAGGTAGATTGTAAATGATCTTTTTTCACTTTTATAAGGATTTACCTATTGTTTTATTTGTTATTTTTACAGGAGAAAAGGAAGGGGCGGATCTAGAGGACCGGCGCCAGCAGCACCCCTACCCTTTTCTTCAGTCATCACGGATGAGTGCCCAACTGTACAGATAAGAGATTCGTTTACATTATGAAACTATGTCTCTATATGAATATGGCACTAGTTTTTGCTCTAATATTGAGTTATAAATTTGTTTAGCACTGTGGAGTTTTTTGGCTTTAATTTTCGGGTGTGTTTAGTATTGCAAGGTTGTGATAGGTGTGTATAACAGAGTCCATTTAACATTTGTGAAACATAGGAGTTACGTATGTAACAAGTATAAGTGGGGCACTAGGCTGCAAATAGCATGTTTACTGGTACTTACATTTAATTAGGTACCTACAGCCCGGTGCATGGGGATGTTTTACCTAATATAATGACATTTGTCCTCATGGATAAATTGATTACTCCTGTTCTATGCTTGAATTAATTTTTAGCATAATTTTTTAGCATAATTTTTAGCATAGTTTGTTTTCACATTGGTCCTGTTTTATGTGGTATTATGATTTACTGTAGGCAAAAAGCAGAGACACTGTAACTGTGACAGTTTTTGATGTACATTAGGCACTAGTCCGAATGGAGAAACATGAATTGTGTGCATTATACAGCATCTTTCAATTGTGAACAACATTAGACCTTATTTTAGGAGAATTGGCATCCTTTAGTGTACATAACATTGTATGCCGATTGCACAACGTATGGAGTACATATACTACCAATTTGGTGATTGATTATCGGGGCTCAATACAGTGCATGTGCAGAGTACTTAGATGTTGGTGTAGTTGAATTTAAGTCTATTTAAGTCTATATAACATTATTCAGCATATAGAGCACGTATTTTGAACACAGTTTACATTATCTTTGCGTTGATATAATGGAAAGTATGTGTTAGTATGCACATTACAAAATGGATGCCGCAGTAAACACAGAATTTGGATGTTCCTGTCACCTCATTTGTTTCTATTATTAGTATGTATTGCATGTCACTACGTTGGTAAATTGTGTGATCAAGCTTGCGAGTCAAGCGAAACGCGTAACCTATCTGGAATAAACTATCTGCTGATAGCACTGCATATTACCTCTGAGTGATCGCATTATTTGGACAATTGGAAAATATATATATATATATATATATATATATTTCTCCAAGACGCTCTGCATACACAAAGTGTGGCGCACACTCGAGTTCGTAATATGCCAAATTACTTTATTCTCGTCCCTTTGGCTGACAAACTCCTTTCGGCCATGACGGCCTTTGTCAATGTCAGCGTAACAAGCATTGCATAAAGTTTAAATACACATCACTTCATACTTCCCAATGTCGACATAAAGAACGGATTTGGGAACAGTTAATGTCAACACTGAATGCAGCGGCCATCTTAGAGTGGATAAGAAAATACAATTATCCTATATGCACAATAGATATTTCTTTCAATATTCCATGCATATCTTCACTGGTTGCTAATCAATCAAGCCCTGAATGAGCTCACAAACATTATCGCCTAAAACCCACATCCTAATGGGTCCAGACATATATCGACATAATAACAAACAATCAGGCCCTAAATGGGCTCATAAAGCTTGGCGGCTCAATCACATATTATAATGAATCTAAGCCAACTGCCCAACCCGTTCTTTAACATATCTCAATATAAAAACCAGTAGTGACGTGAACAATAAAAACATCATATAAATAAATCAAAAAGTGAGGAAAATAGAAAAAAATAGAAATATACTAGAAATATACTAGAAAAGTGAGACAAGGGATATCCGAATCAGATGATGGTAATACATATAAATATAATTGATATAGATATATAACCATGAGATATGGGAGTTGTACCCTAGTGTGTCTCAGTATATCATGATATGTCTGAACACCTTAAAATTCAGTACTCTTAGTCATTGCGAAAACATCATGACTTAACCAACGTGAACCCATAGTTCCTCTTCACAGTTGAGTCCATACGGGACCAAGGTTCGAAGTTCCACAATATACTTGGACTCTAGCTGTCTTAGAATTCTTATCCTATCACCTCCTCTCTTAAGAGTGGATACCTGGTCTATACAGAAGAAACTCAACAATTGGCTGTTGCTTTTATGATGTTCTGCAAAATGTCTTGCAACAGGGTAGCTACTGTCTTTTTTAGTTATTGCACGCATGTGCTCTAGAATTCTCTTTTTTGTCTGGTGTATCGTGCTACCCATGTACCGTAGGTTACACGGACACACCAAACAATAGACAGTAAAATCTGAATTACAATTTAACAATTTCGTAATTTGTTTAATCAGATCCCGGCCTGGAACCTGAAACTCTTTTACAGTCTTACTACTTTTACACGCCTTGCACTTTAAGCAAGGGTAAAAACCCTTCACGTTGCTAGAACTCCCTTCTGTTTCACTGAAATGACTATGTACTAACATATCTTTAAGAGAAATGTTTCTTCTATAGGTTATACTTGGGTGATGTGTGATTGTTTTACCAATCACTCCATCAGACTGAAGAATATTCCAATGTTTCCCCAAGATCTGGCATATTTCTCCAGAATCCGTGGAATATGTTAATATCAGTCTAGTTACCTCATCACCACTGACTCGAGGTGTTTTATTCAGGAGCTCTTCTCTTTTTCGTTCATTTGCCCTTGCTACAGCTGACTGTAATATTTTCTGTGGATAGCCTCTTTGGCCAAAGCGGCTCACAGCATGATTTGTGGCAATATTATAATCCTCTGCTGTAGTACTGTTCCTTTTCAAACGCAGAAACTCCCCGTAGGGGACGCTATTAACCAAACAGCGTGGATGCTGGCTGGTGTAATGTAAAGTAGCATTCCCCGCAGTTGGTTTACAAAATAATTTTGTTTTCAATTGATTGCTATCTACATAAACCAGCAGGTCCAGATATGGCACCTCATGGGGACTAATAGTGCTAGTAAAATGCAAATTGACCTCATTGGTATTGAGACAATTGATATACTCTTCCAGCTCATTTCTGTAACCCGTCCAGACGAAAAATATGTCGTCTATATAACGGGTCCAGATAGCTATTTTATGTGACCAGACCTCATTAGCACCTGCCCAGGCCACATGCTTCTCCCACCAGCCGACGAACAAGTTCGCATAGCTGGGGGCGAAGCACGTGCCCATCGCAGTGCCCTGCTTCTGGATATACAATTGGTCTCCGAAGGCAAAAATGTTATTGTACAGACAAAATGACATAAATTGAATTATCATCTGATTGTGTTCTGTATATTTGAGGGGTCTAGTCTTCAAAAAGGTTTTAATAGCTTCTTGACCTTGCCCATGATTGATGCACGTATAAAGGCTGGTGATGTCTAAGGTCACGAGAAAAAAGGAGTCTTCCCAAGTAATATTAGCGATCATCTTAATAAAATCAGTGCTATCTTTGACAAATGAGACCAAGTCATAAACAAAGGGGCAAAGAATCGTATTAACCAAAATAGAGGTGTTTTCCAAAAGACTCCCCTTGGAGGACACTATTGGTCTCCCAGGAGGTCTTTTATTATCCTTATGAATCTTAGGGATATGGTAAAATATTGGAGTAACTGGATGGTCAACTTTTACAAATCCATACTCATCTTGACTTAAAATGCCCTTATCCCTCCAAAAATCAATCATACGATAAAACTCTAGTATGCTTTGATTGTATTCTTTTTTGGAAATCTTTGTATAACATATACGATCATTTAATTGTCTCAAAGCTTCCTCTTGATAGGATGCTGTATATTGTAGGACTATATATATATATATATATATATATATATATATATATATATATATATATATATATATATATTCCAAAACACCTTCCCACGACGCCCCAGGAAGCATGAGCTGCACTCGAAAACTGGCAAATACTTTTTAATACAATAGATGCACGGAACCAATTGCGCTTTCCCTATAAGTTTCAGCAATGTGCCTTGGTCACAGGAATCAGCTGCATTGTTCATCAGGTACTACCCGGTTTATTCCACCTGCAGTCAATATATAGCCCTCCAATGGGCCGCCCCAATTGGAACGATGCATTGTGGTCCCGGTAGTTAATTACGATCCTTCAATAGGTTCCATGGTCCGTGAAAATGACATCAATTCAAAGGGCCAGTGATCCCTTCATAGACTCATATGGAAGTCAAGAAGGGCCCATAAAACGCAGAAATCTGCGATGAAACGGGCCGCCCGTACTGAAATCCTCCAGGCGGTACCATGTCGTTTTAATGGTGGTGCAAGCTCCTACCGGCACTTGGGCAGTGCCGTGAATAATGTTCCAAAACACCTTCCCACGACGCCCCAGGAAGCATGAGCTGCACTCGAAAACTGGCAAATACTTTTTAATACAATAGATGCACGGAACCAATTGCGCTTTCCCTACGCGTTTCAGCAGTGTGCCTTGGTCACGGGAATCAGCTGCATTGTTCATCAGGTACTACCCGGTTTATTCCACCTGCAGTCAATATATAGCCCTCCAATGGGCCGTCCCAATTGGAACGATGCATTGTGGTCCCGGTAGTTAATTACGATCCTTCAATAGGTTCCATGGTCCGTGAAAATGACATCAATTCAAAGGGCCAGTGATCCCTTCATAGACTCATATTGAAGTCAAGAAGGGCCCATAAAACGCAGAACTCTGCGATGAAACGTGCCGCCCGTATTGAAATCCTCCAGGCGGTACCATGTCGTGTTAATGGTGGTGCAAGCTCCTACCGGCACTTGGGCAGTGCCGTGAATAATGTTCCAAAACACCTTCCCACGACGCCCCAGGAAGCATGAGCTGCACTCGAAAACTGGCAAATACTTTTTAATACAATAGATGCACGGAACCAATTGCGCTTTCCCTACGCGTTTCAGCAATGTGCCTTGGTCACGGGAATCAGCTGCATTGTTCATCAGGTACTACCCGGTTTATTCCACCTGCAGTCAATATATAGCCCTCCAATGGGCCGCCCCAATTGGAACGATGCATTGTGGTCCCGGTAGTTAATTACTATGGAAGTGATGATTGTGGAGGGGGCGCTAGAGGGCGCGCTGCGAGATGGCTGCTTGCTGAAGCTGCTCCGCCGGTCAGGCACAAACTCGTGCCGTTTATGAGCTAAAATGAGTGCCCAATTTAATTAAAAATGCAGCATCAGCTGTCGGAACAGCGGCGCTTTAGCTGACATTATCTACCTTAAGCAATAAAGCAACGGGCGGGAAGAAACAGGACCTGCAAGGTGCCGAGGCGAGAACTGCGGACGGCAATCCTAAGATGGCGGCCGGAGCTAAGGACTAGCGGTGAGTCGAGTGGGACCGGCTCCGCTGCTGATCTACAGCAAAAGAACTTGATCCGGTACGAAGAATCAGCGCATGAGGGACAGTAAGCGCTAGTGGCCACTCTCTAGGCGCGTCGCGGCTCCCACACTGCAGTGCTGCTCCCAACGAACTACCTGCGAGCTACGCAAAATGGCAGGCGAGAACTGAATATGGGGAGGAGAAATGCGAACGAACAAGAAGAAATGCGCTCGAGCGGACAGTAATGGCATTTCAACCGCTTCAGGGCCCATAAACACACTTGTCCACAATTCAGCTGCTACAAGCCTATAAATAGCCGCTCCAACTCCACCTGGCTCACAACAGGCAGCTCATCTCATACACCGGGTTATGCATATGGCCGTGACCGGTGATCCCACGCAGTGTGACTCTGATTGCTGTCTCCGCACCCCTAATGATCCTGGAAGCCTTTAAGGGACAGGAGCCCTGAGTAGATATTTGCGGTGAATCGTGCGGGTGGGGCTTCACCCTACGCTGGCTAAGCACTACCATCAAACGAAGTGTGAGATAGCAGATGTTCGACGATGTGAGTCGCATGTATATTATATTTTATTACGCTGCACCTAGCATATAACGGTGCGTGTACGGAAAGGGGTTCCTCCTCCCAGTATAAATAACGACTCCCCCTGAAAGTGTGGCAAGATCGACGACAACGCAATCTCCCTGGCTCCACCTAAGCCAATTACAGCGTGAATCATAATCGTGCACATGTATGAGGATGAAAGATTTCTGACATTAGATTGCACTTGATAAAGCACGTAGTGGAGCACCGCTTCGACAACGCAAGGCCTGACGCAGCGTTCCCAGTAAATCTTGAACATGGGTAAACTGGACAGACAACAACCAAAACTGTCCTTTGACACCAGGCGTACTCCTAAGGGAGCGACCGCACACTCAGATACGGAAATAGATGCGGTGCAGACCACTACTACAGGTATGGAGGCGGCCCTCCAGGCCATTCAGCAAAGCCTTCAGGCCATCAACGGGAAGCTGGATAATCTCACCCAGAGGGTGGATAATATCGCGAGTAAATTGGACAAGCAAGGTGAACGACTTGATGCGGCAGAGTAACGCATATCTGCGGTGGAGGATGAGGCCCATAGCACGACGCGCAAATGCACGGATATGGAGAAGATCCTCACAGTGATCCAAAACAAGGCAGAAGATTTGGAGGCAAGATCGCGCCACTGTAACGTCCGCATAGCTGGGGTTCCGGAAAGCACGAACACGGGGCGGCTGGAAACCTATGTGGAGAGCATGCTAAGAGACATCTTTGGAGCTGATAGCTTTTCCCGAGTACTAATCATCGAACGTGCGCATCGGTCATTGGCACCAAAACCGCCGCCAGGAGCCCCGCCGCGGCCTATAATAGCCAAGGTTCTGAATTATAGAGATCGGGACACCGTTTTGCGACTAGCCCGGGAGAAGCGGCAGATCAACTATCAGGGAAGTGACCTGGCGTTCTTTCCAGATTTCACCATGGCGGTACAAACAGCTCGAAGGGAATTTAACCCCGCCAAAAAGAAATTACAGGAGTTGGGAATCGAATACGCAATGCTGTACCCGGCCAGATTGCGAGTGACTTGTGAAGGGCGTGTATCCATCCTACAATCACCCAAAGCGGCACAGGACTTCATCAAGAAAACACTCACCAAAAGGAAGAGACAGGGTGGAAAGGATACAGACCAAGATTCTGACTAAAATTGTCTACGACACGCGTTCTGACAATCTGATGCACCCCCCCTCTAAGCCTAGACTCCGACGGAAAGACATTCAAGACTGTGGAAACTATTGAGGTCTATTGAAGGTACAAATCACACGGCATGCTGGAGATGCTGCTGCAAAACGAACTTGATGGATTGCATCTGTATGAACTCCTGGAAGGACCATGAGGCCGGGGTGGCGGAAGCCTCTTGTGCAGGGAACTCTACGGCCTGATAGGTACTAGGGTCTCAGCGATGTGCTGGTAACAGATCTGTACAATCATCTGTTGATGGTAAGCCGCTATAAATATGTGTGGGGGACAATCCTTTGCTACGGGACACACCTGCATGAATATATCCGGCTACTGGGTGAACACTTTCAATGACTCTAAGACCCAAAGCATCTGCTTGTAAAATCAGACAATACGGGTCGAGCTGATGCCAGGCTGAGATACATGGCATGATGCGGGAAGGGGGTTCTTTTGAAGACACGTGCCACTAGCAAGATGAAAAATCCCTTGAAGTTTACATTGACTCCAGTTTATTTGTTGCTAATCCTTTATTGATTGCATGTTGCGCACACGAGTATATGCACTCAAAAACGCAATACCTGACCACATCTACCTCGGTGGATGTAGATGCGCGCCCTCAGCGGATCTCCCCCATGTGGGTGCTCCCCAACACTAAATCTGTTTCGTATTTACTATTGTTGGGAGGGGTATGGCTTTGGTGTGATTGGGATGCCAAAGTGGGTGGGGGAGGGGAGGGTGGGAAATGTTTGATGTTTTCACAAGCTTCCGGAATGGCAGGGCAGTACACAACTACAAGATTATCAGTCCAAATTATTCACAATGTTTCTTCGGTGGGCACAGGAAAAAATTCAGGGTCTCACTGGATGGAGCGATACATACTGCAGGAAACAACTGATATTGACACAGATGGACAGGTCGCTGCCCTCAAAATTGAATTTGCTGTCCTGGAATGTCCGGGGATTAAATAACCCCAAAAAGAAACGCCAGGTATTTGCGTACTTAGACAGATTGCATATACATATAGCGCTACTACAAGAATCACACTTGGCCCCCTCTACCAAGAGCCCACTGGGACGTAGATGGGCTGAAACGGCTTTGGCAGCCTCCTATTCTTCCTACTCCAGGGGGGTATTGATCCTAGTTAAAAGGGGTACACATTTTCATGTAGAACATACTGTGACTGATCCTCTAGGGCGCTATATTATTGTTGTGGGGATCCTTCGCGGGCACCGCATAGGTATCATTAACACATACGGCCCAAATGTGGATGACCCTGGTTTTTATAAAACCTTGTGGAATAAGCTGAAAGAATTCCCTGACATAACAATACTATGGGGAGGGGACTTTAATTTGACATTTAATGACCAATTGGATAGATCAGACTCCTCTAGAGAACCGCATAAACACGCAGTAACAGTGATGCAGGCTATTATGTCGGAAGCTAACTTAGTAGACATCTGGAGAACACGCAACCCGCAAAATAGGGAAGCCACGTACCACTCGACCGCCAGAAATAGCTGGTCTAGAATAGACTATTGGATTGGTACGGAGAAGGTTATGAACTGGACCAAGCAAATTACGCACTTGCCTAAAACCTTGTCGGATCACAAGCCAGTAATGCTTGGCATTGACTTTCCTCACTACCAGCCACCACCTTATGTATGGAGGTTTAACGCCAAAGCGTTGTTGGACCCCCTATATAATGAGACTATCGCGCAGGCGATAAATGACTATTTTACTATCAATCAACCTTCTACTGACGATGCTGGGTTGCTCTGGGAGGCATTTAAGGCTACTATTCGAGGAGTTTGTATTAGTGTGACCGCCGGCATCCTAAAAGATATCCGCGCTCAATTAACACACCGGGAACAACGCTTAAGTACACTAGAGCGAGAATACGAGCGGACGCAGGATATGGCCATTCTGGGCGATATTTGGACAACCATGTCAGAATACCAAGCATTCGCTGAGTATGAACTCAGGTATATTTCAAAACGACATATAGCACGATCATATGGAGAAGGTGGTAGACCGGGGCACACTTTGGCTAGTAAAATTTGCACGGGACATAGAGCGCACCCAGTGCTATCAATCAAAAATGAGGTCGGAGAAACTCACTATGACACACAACACATACTCACAGAGTTTATGAACACATATGGTGAGCTTTATAAAGCTAGGGGCACTGCTCCAGCAAATGAAGTCTTGACATACTTGGACGATATACAGCTGGCCTGGCTATCGAACGCCCAAAGAGAATATCTGGCGCAACCAGTAACGGTCGAAGAAGTCACGGCTGTGGTAAAATCTCTGCCCAACGGCAAGGCGCCGGGACCAGACGGCTTCACAAGCGAATTTTATAAGGCATACATAGACATACTTGCACCTCACCTCATTCAAATGTATGGAGATGCCCACAATAATCTCATACTTCCACCCACGTTGCGAGAGGCCATGATTATTGCTTTATTGAAGCCCGATAAAGATCCTGAGAAGTGCGAATCATATAGGCCATTATCACTCATAAACACGGATACCAAAATATTGGCTAAAATACTAGCGCTACGCCTGCAACCACTGTTACCCAACCTCGTTCTACCGGATCAATCCGGCTTTATTCCTGGTCGGTCCACTGCCCATAACACTAGGACGCTTTTCGCAATATCGCATTATTTGGCCCCGACAGTCCCGGCGATAGCTGTACTGCTGGACGCTGCGAAAGCGTTCGATTCTATTGAATGGTCGTACCTCCACACTATACTAAGCAGGATGGGATTCCCCCCCGTGTACCTACAGTGGATCCAAATACTATATACAAAACCCTTGGCGCGCATCCAAGTTAATAAATACGTATCGGACCCCATTAACATTGAAAGAGGCACGCAACAAGGCTGCCCCCTATCCCCGTTACTTTTCGCCATAGCCCTCGAGCCCTTGGCCTGTAAAATAAGACAGAGACATAAAAGCGCCGCCATTCAATTTCTACAACGGCCACTAAATATTTCGCTATACGCGGATGATATGGTGCTCTATGTTAAAAATCCTAGCACTACTCTGGCCCCATTGCTCTGGGAATATATTAAATTTGGACACCACTCCGGCCTACAGATTAATTGGTCTTAATCTCTCATTGTTTCCTTAACGGACTCTACGCACCCCCACCCTGTAGACTACCCGCTGGAATGGAGATCAGATCCAGTCAAGTACCTAGGGGTGTGGTTTCATCGTGATCCAGAAACAGTTATTAGAACAAACTATGTAACGGCAATTAGCAGGCTAGAAGCAAAAGTGGATCGCTGGATACAGCTACCCCTGTCTTTGGCAGATCGCCTGGCTATCGTAAAAATGGTCATACTCCCTAAACTACTATACCTTTTCAATAACATTCCAATCGCCCCGCCTACCTCAGTTTTTCATAAATTGACTACGGTTGTCAGCAGTTCAGTTCAGAAAAGCTTTATTCGGTTATAAGAAACAACCATAAAAGCGAATGTACATACACATATATATAATGACATCCTATTACAAAAAGTTACATTAAAATGATTCAGCAATACAAAAATATAATTCCATTAAAATACTTTAAAAACCATGCTTTTCCGTGCATAAATTGACTTTAAAATGAATGTTGCTACAAAAAAACAGATATCCGGCTCTTTAAGTGTAAACATTAGACTCATAGCTGCATTAAAAGTTGTAACATTATATTTCTTAAACAATGGTTTTAAGTATACAAATCTATAATTAGAATACAATTCACAAAAACGTAAAAAGTGCAGAGTGCTTTGCTTTGTGCGATTATCACACGGGCAAGGAGTGACTGGGTGCTGTTTCATTTCTGGGAACGCCACTAAGTGATGTACAAGACCCAATCTCATCCTTGTCAGTACAAATCGGTGGGATGATCTTGATACTAATGTTAAGTAGCTTTGAAACCCAATGGTGTCTATGTGCAGTTGGTATTGCTGGTAAGTAGATTGTAACTCCACTTGTCTCAACCTGCCCTCCTTCCTTTGTGCCAAAAATATATTCCTCATCTCCTGTTTAGAGAAATCTAAAACCTCCATTTGATTGTCCAAGGTTCTTAACCTAAATAGTTCTCTAGTGGTATTTACTATGTATTTTAACCAAGGGTTCTTGAGACAGTTATCCAGTCGCATGCAGTCCTTAATAATTGTTTGTGTAAACAGGGTTTCTTCTTTCGCCCAAATAGACCTCCAAAATAAAAGGGGTCTCAATGCAATCAAATCTGTCAAATATTCGATCCCTGCCTCCCGATGGACTATCTCAGTGGACGCTGATTTAGGGAGGCATAATAATTTTTTTAGGAAGGTATTTTCCTCTGTTTGCAGTTCTGAACAGGGGTAGTAGCCCCATAACCCTGCTCCGTATTATGCAATGGAAACACATCGGGCTTTATAAATATCAATCATGTCTTTAATACGTCGGTCCCCTAATTTGGCAGCAAATCTAAAGACCCCATATATACTTTTGGTCATTTTCATTTGTACATTAGATGTTTCACATGACCACTTGCCATTAGCAGATAGGGTTATCCCTAGGTAACAGAAGGTATCAACCTGTTCCACTCTTGAGCCCTCTATGAAGAAGTTTTTCATTTTCTTTGGTTTTTTTCCAAAGACCATAGTATATGTTTTGGCCTTGTTTATTAACAACTTCCTCCCCTTAATAAAATCAGTAAACCCATTCAATAGTCGTTGTAGACCTAGCGGTGTCCGGGATAGGAGCACCGCATCGTCTGCATAAAGCAGTACTGGTATATTCTGTCCATCTACTTGAGGAGCATCTGCCGGTATTGACTTAAGGGCTGCGTCTACTTCATTAATGAATAGAGTAAAAAGTAATGGCGCTAAGACACAGCCTTGGCGAATTCCTCGTTTGACCTTAAAATTCGGGGTACATACCGGACTCTGCTTGATAATTTTTCATACAATCAGGCAAGGAAGTAGATAATGGACTCTGGGGCCCCTAGATTGAGTAGAACTGGCCATAGCAAAGTATGGTCCACAAGATCAAAAGCGCTGCTCAGGTCAGCAAAACATAAGTAAAGTCCCCCTTGCTTTGCGCGTGTGTATTTTCCAATTAAAAATTCCAAATTAATACACTGTTCTAACGTACCCAGCCCCTTTCTAAAACCATATTGTGATTTAGCTAAAATATCGTTATCCTTGACCCATTCATCCAGTCTTACCAAAAGGACCCTGCTCATAACCTTCACTGAAGAGTCCAGTAAGGAAATGGGTCGGTAATTTTTAGCTTCCGATTTATCTCCTTTTTATAAATAGGGATTATGACAGATTGACCCCATGACCTCGGAGGACCCTCTGTGACTGCTGCATTAAAAACTCTCGTAAGTATCTGACCCCATAATTCTGGTACTGATTTGTAAACATCTATGGGTACCCCGTCCGGGCCTGGTGCTTTGCCCCCTTTACTTCCTTTAATACCTAACTCAACCTCGCTAAGTGTGATATTTAACGGGATAGTGGGCCATTTGGTATAATCTATGGGCTCATCCAATAGTTCATTACATGGGTTAAAAATGTTAGAGAAATGTGCCACCCATTCTTCACAATTTACATGGCAAGTAATTTCTGGTTACGAGTCATCTTTCAGAAATGTTGAATTAACAGTATCCCAGAACAACTTATTGTTGGATGTTGCAGCTGCCATAGAGAGGTTGCCCCAGGCTTCCTCTTGGAGTTCCTTCTTCCTCTGTTTTAGAGCTAGTTTATAATCCAATCTTAAATTCTTCACTAGCACTTTGTCCCTTGGTCTGCTAGTGAGTGCTATTTTTAACATGTTCAGTGAGTTAGTACAAGAATGATTAAACCAACCTCTGTTCTGCTTTTGTGTCCCATTTACCTGGGCGGTAAAACACTTATCAATAAAAACATTCATTGTACAGAAATTTGTTAACATCAGAGTTGGTTCTACCTCCACTTCAAGACTATCGAATATCTCCTTACCACATCCTAAGATAATCTTTTTTAGAATAGTAGTAGAATTAGCACCTTTCCATCTAATTCTAGTACCATTAGGTCTGCACAACATAATGTTATCAATAGCAGTTTGTTTGGTTACAACTTTTTTACCCCACACAGCCAAAGACATTGTGATACAGTTATGGTCACTAAGTAGCAGTTCAACTATGGAGGGAATAGAACATAAATGTAGGAAGTGGTCAATAGTGGTGTTAGCATTTCTTCCAATAAAAGTAGATGTCCTATCTCCATACTCATTCTGCCCACTCTGCATCACTTCCAGATCGTATTTCACCAGAACCTGGTTTAAGGTAGTACCATAAATATTGTGAGGGAAGTGTAAGAGATCATCCCCTACGTCACTCCTATACCCACAGACTTTGGTCATAGACTGTGTACAGGTTGAAATATTAAAATCACCGAGCCATAAAATAGCAAAGTTAACATTTACAGTTGTGACCAGCTTATCTATTTCTTTTTCTATAGCAGCAATTACAATATGACGTGATGGGTCAAATATGTTATTATAAAAGTTAATCAATAAAACATCCCAACCATCTTTGTGGTGCAACCATAATAGCTGCGAGTGATAGTCCACATTAATGACCCTTTTTACTACCAGCGGTAATTTGTTTGACAGAAGTATTAGCAAACCACCTTTGGCTCTTCCGGCCATGGAGGGTTTAGCTAGTAAATTGTAAGAAGTAAACCCTTCAATGTAACGGCAATTAGCAGGCTAGAAGCAAAAGTGGATCGCTGGATACAGCTACCCCTGTCTTTGGCAGATCGCCTGGCTATCGTAAAAATGGTCATACTCCCTAAACTACTATACCTTTTCAATAACATTCCAATCGCCCCGCCTACCTCAGTTTTTCATAAATTGACTACGGTTGTCAATCGTCTCATATGGGCAGGTAAACACGCTCGCATTGAGCTGCGAGCTTTAACGCTACCATATGAAAAGGGAGGTTTCAGAGCACTAGATTTCCTTTTATATTATTTATGTGCCCAAGCACAATATGCGCACTTTTGGTATCATCCCGTCCCATACATGGCTCATGTAGCGATAGAACATGGAGATGCCCATCCCATCCCACTGCAGGCCATCCTGCCTCATCGGCGATCCCGAATACACGCCCACGCAATAAACACAATAGATACGACAAATGCAGCATGGTACAAGATGGGGAAACTGGCTAGAAAACTGCCCTTATATGCGCCGGCAATGCCACTGCTATATCACCCAGCATTGTCAGTCACGCAGGAAACAATGGGAGTGGATTTGCTACGCAGAGCAGGAATTGATAAGATAGGAGACCTCTATGCTAATGGTACATTTGTAGACCCTCAGGAACTGCTCTATATTAGTAACCAAACTCTACTCTTTCGCTTCAACTATCACAGACTGCAGGGTGCCATAAAAAACCTCTATCCAAACTACCCTAACGAACCAAAGTCGCTTAACACACTACAAATGCTTATTACGACGTCAACTAACTCACATATGGTGACGCGATTATACACACACATTCAGAAAGATATAGAAGGCAACACGCATAAGGCTTTGGCTAGATGGAATGCTGTACTGGATCCCCCTTTAACTGAGGACGACTAGGCGACAAGTTGTAACATAACTAGTCTGGTAACACCCAATGGCAATTTGAGAATACTTCACTATAAATATCTGCACCAAACTTATTACTCTCCAGCACAATTATATAAATATGGGCTACGAGTGGACTCCAGATGTAAGAGGTGTGGGGTGGAGGATGCTGGTTTTGCTCATCTTGCCTGGGCCTGCCGATCCATTAGGGCATATTGGAATGAGGTGATACAGATCCTAAGCACTATGGTAGGAATAACTATCGATTGTTCGATGCACACATGCCTCTTGGGATTAATCCCCAATGTTAAGTCAACAAAGCGTAAATTTTGCAGTGTTGCACTGCTGCTAGCCAAACGTAGGGTAGCCATCTGCTGGGGTGGCACCCGGATACCAAAGATTAAGGGATGGATTAAAGATATGGCTTACTGCAAGGACACACTTAAGACTTATGAAGAAGAACTGCCGCCTAGATCGAAACCCAGAGATTACTGGATGTATTTAGTAGACTATCTCCAGACAAACAAGGATGCATAAGAGGGAATTTGAACTGTGTGATAAAATCTATGTGACCGCTCATAATATGACTGATAAGAAATGTACTATGTGCCTATATACTGCTAATGGAAGCTTAAAGTTCGCTGTTTGTTGTAACTGTGAATACTATGCTTACAATAAAAAACTTTATAAATAAAAAATAAAAAAATAAAAATAAAAAATAAAAAAAAGTGATGATTGTGGAATGGCGCTACGTGCTATCCCAGATTTCTGTGTTCGAGGGCCTTCCCAGCCTTTGGTAGGGCTGGTGATGGGCTGTCTGGACCCTATCAATGTTTGCACAGGAACAATATTTTATGACCCATCGGAGGTTTTGATTTGATTGATTTAAACTACCGGAGCCATAATGCACCGCAAATAATCTGATTGTGGAAGCTCAATTAAGGGCATGGAAATGTTATAAAAACAAGTGTGAAGGTTTAGGTAATAATGATGAACTGCCGCTTATACCCGTGAGCAAGGTGAATGCACCGAAACGCGTTGGGGAGGCTGACATTGTTGTGCTTTGGATTGCATTAAAAGGATTGTATCCAGTACATGAGTGCACTCTCTTCTCTTTCTCAGGGCTTTATGAGAAGAAACTGTAAATATAAATATATATATATATATATATATTTCCACAAGTTTTGTTCTTTGCCACAACAAAACCAGAGCAGACTTCAAATGCGGTAAGTTTCTCCTTTATTTTTCACGGTTAGCCTTGCATAACGCATTTCGGTCATCTCAGTGACCTTGGTCACATGCTATTACAGAGGGACGTATCCCGGACTGATTTTTCAATCTCCTGAGACTGACTTACACTGAAGACAGACTCATGACAACATCTCACATTACTTTGATACTTAGTATCATACCACAATATATTACAATATATTACAACTTGGTTACTTTACATCATGCTTTTTGGGGTGATTAATCACGCTTATACCACACCAATTTTGTTATTTGTTTAGCAAGTACTTGGAAACAGTGCAAATCTATTATGAATGCATAGAATGCCTTTCCCTCTTCAACTCAAAATATGTATATTTAATATACTCATGGGTATTTATACAGAAGATGTCAGTGTCAACCAAAATCACGGGCAAGTGCCCATAGCACCCATTACTCCAGTTTCTTAATTAATTATCGTTGCCATCCTTCCTCGCTTTTGCTTGTATTTGCAACCTAGTTTCACTGTTGCATTTGTTTACATAACTGGGCTAGTGCCCCAATCAGATCAATTCATCTTTAACCCAACATTTAGTAACCCCATTTGATGTTGTCAGTTAGTTTATGCGAATTTTGACTTTACAGCGTTTCTTCCATATTCATTTTCTATGCATTTGGTGTCCCTAAAAGCTGCATTGCGCTAATATTCCTGTTCCCTCTCCCCAACTACAGACAAGAATGAAATACTTCATCAAAGTTTAGGCCATTTGGAGCCTTGCTGTCTAATGTCAGAATATATCTTGTTTCAAGTTCACGCAGTTTTCTAGTGCGGTCACCCCCATCTTCTATCCGCTGGTACTGAGTCAATTACAAAGTACCTGACTTGTGTTGGGAATTTCCCATGCACCACCTCACAATGCCTGGCCACTGGGTATGATCTGTCACCATTTACTATGGCCCTCATGTGCTGTAGGATTCTTTTGTGTACTTGTAACATGGTGCTACCCACGTACTGTAGTCCGCACGTGCATATCAGCACGTATACTGCGAACTCTGTTCTACAATTGTAGGATCCCAAAATCTTCTTGTTCTTTTCTCCAAATGTCGAGAAGGTGACAGTGTCCTGGCCTATGCTACACGCTCTGCAGCGACTGAACTTTCTGAAGCCCTGGGTCGGTTTTAACCAGCTTCCTCCCGGTCACTTTCTAGGCTGCTTTTTACAATTACGTCCCTTAAAGACGGTGCTCTTCGGTAAGTGATTGGAGGGTGTCTAGGAAGTATCTTGCCAACTATAGAGTCAGCTTTTACCAGGTGCCAATTCCTGTTGCACAGATCCCTCAATTCCCTATGTTGAGTGTTGTAGGTGGTTAAGAACCTTACCTGGGGTTTGGCTTCCCCCTCCCTTACTTCTCTCTTAGAGAATAGGATTGTTTCCCGTTCATTTTTGTTAGCTGCCCTGCGTGCCCCCTCCACCACCCTCCTACTGTAGCCCATCTGAAAAAATCTTTGACTCATATCCTCCTGACATTTCATTAGTTCTACTTCAGTACTACAGTTTCTGTACGCTCGCAGCATTTCTCCGTATGATATACTCGCTTTGGTGTGATTGGGGTGAAAACTAGTGGCGTGCAATGTTGTGTTGCCTGCCGTTGGCTTTCTGTGGAGTCTAGTTTCTAACTTTCCCCCTTGCACAAAAACTTCTATGTCCAAAAATGTTTTATCACTCTTACTAATGATGTGAGTAAATTTTAGATTCAAGTCATTGTCGTTCAAAATGTTCACAAATTCTTCTGCAGATTCAGTGGTGCCCCTCCAAATTATAAACAGATCATAAATGAATCTTGTCCACATGACCACGTGTTGGTCCCACACTTTTGCGTGTTTCTTGCGGAGCACCTGTTCCTCCCACCAGCCCACATGCAGGCATGCATAACTGGGGCGAAACAGGTGCCCATCGTAGTCCCCCGCTGCTGATGATATATCTCACCCCCAAACAAAAAGAAATTGTCCTCCAGACATCTCTTTGCCATGGATATTAGCATCTGGGTGTGCTTGAGTAGGCCAGGATGTCTCTCCTGTAGGAAATGGTGAATAGCTCTCAACCCATCAGTATGGGATATTCTGTTATACAACGACGTTATATCCAGTGCTATTAACATGTAATCATGTTCTTTTGGTGTATCGTAAATCATTTTAAGGAAGTAACCACTGTCCCTTACAAGTGAAGGTAAATTCGATACAAACGGTTTCAGGAAGTAGTCGATATATTTAAGCGTGGTCTGAAGGGTGTAACTGCTGCTTCTCCAATATTGATATTTTCTTCCCTGATCACATCCTGTATTGTAAGTTCTGTATCCGCATCTTCGTTCCCCGATTCTAGCTGTCTGAGGGTTCTTAGAATAGATAGGTCTGCAATGGTGGTGCCTCCTGTAATTGTTGTTGGTTGGGTCTGTTCAGTCCTTGTACTAGGGGTTTCTCCATGGTGGTGTGGATTTTCAGAAACTTTAATTTCCTAATAAATTTAAAAGTGTCAATCCTGGCTTGTGGGTAGTTAAAAGTATTCTTTGGGCAAAATGACAGTCCGAGCTTTAGGATTTCCTCCTCCGATGTTGTTAGGATTAAGTCCGATAGATTTATAATGGACTTCCCCTTATCCGTTTCTTTATTTGTTACTTTTTGTTCCATGTCTTTTTGGTATTTTTGTTTTGTCTTCCTGCCTCTTTGTTGTTGCTTCCTCCTTCTGCACCTCCTCCTGTAGGCTTTTGAGACTTTGGGTTCCTTGGTCTCAATGTCGCTTGTCGGTCCAATCTTAAAAAATCCAACTTATCAGACATGGTCATTTTTTTCCTCGAAATTGTGGAATCACCTTGCCCCTGGCCCCCACTTAGGTCCTCATTGTTTGTTCCCACTTCCGAGCTCAGTTCGGTTTCAGAGTCCGTGATTGTGGTTTTCTTCCTCCCATTCATTCCCCCGTCTTGCTGCTGTCGCTGTTTCCTTAGGCGATCAAATCTTCGTGCAAGCGTGAATATCTGACCATTTTCATAGTCAATCCGGTCTCTCAGGAATTTGCTTACCTTCCTCTGTTTGATTACATCCTCATATTTTTTCAATCTTGTTTGCATTTCTGTTTTGAACTTGGTAATTGCCTCCTTCTCCGATCTGCCATTAATTCCATTTGTAAATTTTCTATTTCTTGTAGTATTTTGGAACGGTCCTTGTCAGCGTATCTGACTAAAATCCTGACCAGTCTCACTGACGCTTCCAAATTGCTTGCGGCCCACTCCTCCAGCATCTCGGGGTTGATTTTCAAAGCTTGGCGCTATGAGGATCCTCAAGCCACATGAGATCCTGCCCACATCCAGATATTTTGATAATGATTTTACCTCCCACCACTTTGTTATTTCTTTTCTGTTTAACTTTTCCATAGTTTTCAACCTGTGCTGTATGTCCGTTTGTTGGGGGGAACTCGCAATGCTCTGAATTTCCCTCCTTGCTCTCTGTAAGCCTTCATCGCTGAACATGTGTTCAGCTTCCTCCTCCCTTTCACGTACAGCTGTTGCTGACATTGCCTTTCAAAAGTATTACGAGACCGCCGTATATATATATATATATATATATATATATATATTACCTACTGGCGGTCACCAGTAGGTAGTTATAGTTAGGCCCTTGTTTCTATTCAAAAGCATTTTTCTTTTGCCAATATCTTTGGCGCCGTTTGACGAATCTTAGCAAAAGTTTCAAAACTAATGGGGCGGTCAGGTCAGTTGCTGTGTTGAAAGTTTCTCGGTGATTCGTCAAGCGGGCCCGAGAAAAAGGGGGGGTCCCAAAATGTGTTTTCTCCATGCTAATTTCCATAGGAAACGTTTGACACGGCTACAACCCGAAATGCTGAACGGCATTACAACAAATTTGGCAAAAAGGTAGCTCTTGGTTGATAAAGCAATGTTTTTGCTAAATGGTGTAAATCAGTTTAGCAGTTCCTGAAAAAATTTAAACACTTCTCAGATATTTATATATCGAAGCGAAGGATCCGCGAACCCTTCCAATCTCGAGCCTGTGATCTGATTGGCTGCCATCAGTTCCAACCAGGAAGTGTTGGCAGCCATCTGGTGACTCAGTTGAACCGAGTCACAAGGAAAAAGGTTGAAAAACTATAAAAATTAAGAAAAGGGGGCAGGGTAGAAACACCCTGACCCCCTAGGCCTGCTGAGGGGGCCCCACAGGGACCCTCAGGGTAAAAAAAAACCATTTTAAAAACAAATTCGGCTGGAGTTGCGTAGTGTCCGCGAATGCAGCCGAAATCTTTTTTTTTTTTTAAATGAAGCGTGGTCTCCCGTGCTTCGTTTTATTTAAGACCCCGGGGGCAATTGTAAATAGATCTGCGGGGGCCCTCATAGTCCGGGGGACTGCCACCTCCCTGTGCTATGTTTATTAACAGTGGGGGAGCCATGCTGCCCCCCGCAGCCCCGGGGACCGCCACCTCCCCGGGGCTATTTATGTTAAATGCGGGGGGCACATGGCCCCCCTGTAGCCCCGGGTTCTGCCACCTCCCCTGGGCTATTTACTAATTAGGTTGCGGGGGGCTCCTGCCCCCCACACAGCCTGGTATGGCTCTGTGAATGGGTTTGTGAATGGTTGTGTGGGAGTGGCAGTGGGTGTATAAAAGATTCTATAGGGGTGTGAGTAGGTGCGTCAGAGATGCTGTAGATGATGTCATCACTGATGTAATTTGAGATGTCATCAGTGATGTCACTGACCATGTCATGAGTGATGTAATATGTGAGGTCATAAGCAGTGCATTGTGGGGGCATGAGTTATAGTTAACTCAGCTAACTATAACGGCTGAATTTCTCTGGTCTTGCACAAGTGAAATGTCAGCCTAACTATAACATCTCTGTAACCTTTGTTTTTTCTGTGAATTTCTAAGGATTTTTAAATGCTAATTCCTAACTATAATGTCCCTGTAACCTGTTGTTTTTTCAGTGAAAATATATATATATGTGTGTGTGTGTGTATTCACTGAAAAAACAAAACGTGTTGCTTCCTGCTCCCACATCACCACCAGCAATGAAAATAACGCTATGACATAGCCAATTCTGTGGCATCATAGCACTTTTTAGGTTGAGCCTAGGCAGCGCATGTGCTGTCTCTTCGAGACATGTTGTATTCACTCTGTGGGCTTACAGCTCACCCACTGATTTTCATTTGTTCTTAAAAAATCCTTGTTTCTAAGTGGTTATTTTTCCTATTTGTCTCTCCTTTTTTCGTTGTTTGTTTCCTCCCATGGAGCAGGTCCCCATTACTTGTAGCATTCCACTTGTCCCATTATAGTTAGTGGGTCAGGGACTTTTTTTTTAATCTGAAAGAGGATTTCACATGAGTGTTCACTTTTTGACTAGCTCTCACTCTCACTCATGTCTGTTTCTCCCCCCAACCAGTCCGTGCAGGTTTCTTCTCCTCCCCCACTGCACCCTGCTCATTCATGTCGGTCTGCGGGCCAACGTTACCGGCTAGAATGTTAGCAGCATTCCATATTGCCACTTTTAAAATCCCTGGCTATATCTCGCCCGCCTTCATCTCGTTCCCCCAAACGCCCCGTCACTGCTTCATTTCACTCCCACACCTGCACTCAGTTTCATCTCGCTCCCTGCCCTCATGTCTGTTTCTCCCCCCCCACCAACCAGTCCGTGCTAGCTATTGGGGACAGGACGTGGGTGGCAGGCGTACAGAAGGCACTTGAAGACCGACAAGCAAACCCACGACTGGGCTGAGGTCAGTAGTGCGAGCAAAGAGCAGTGTGTTCAATATTCACCCACCACGTCACAGAAAACCAGCATTCACTAAAGCAAGCAATTAACAGGCTTGCACTAATTAACAAGCATTGGCATAGCCAATAGGTCTCGCCTTTGGGACCTTATAAGTGTTTAGCTATGCAACAGTTGATGTTGTTGCAATAAGGATATTGTGCTGAATAACTAAACACTTATAAGGTCCTATTGTATATGGCAATAGGTTTTGATTTTGGGACCTTATAAGTACTACTAGGTAGAGCGAAGCAGAACATATGTATTTTTCTTTAAATGTGTTATTTTGTTTTAATTAACAGCCTAACATGTTTAGTATTTGTTTTTCCTTCATAACAATTACGTGTTATGTAATGTGTAATGTTTTTAGAGGATTTTATTATGCACGTTTAGCCATACTCTGGCTAAAATTAAGCCCCTTTTATAACAGTGTGGTAAAGGTCGGGCAGTAGAAAGGACAGGCTTAGGGGGGATGGGAGTGTTAGCAAGTGATCGTAAACAAAAGTCTCCGCTGAGGGGAAACAGGAATAAAGGAGGAGGGCTATGTCTGGCTTGTGCCACACTGGCGCCGCTGGTCTGTTTCCTGCTGACACTTCTAACCTCAGCATTCTAATGTAACTGCGGGGAAGCGGCGCTATCTGCATGTTTGCACTTGATGCAGTATTCTGTTTTTATCAAGTTTTAAATAGTGCAAACTCAACACAAAAGTATTGGAGCCCTTCCATAAGTACCAGTTACGTAACACAAGGATGCATTTTTTTTGGGTAGGCATGGGCGACTAAGGAATTTATTTGCCAACAAGCACAGGATATTACGCTTACTCACAAATTCAAATCAAGTTGCCCAGTTCCAAAGTTGGCAGCTCAAACAGTTAAGCCACATACTTTCCGAATTCTTAAAACTGGTGTTTTTTATGTCTCGCCTAAGATAGAGACCCTAAGATAGAAATGCGTGCCCGTTTTACCCAACTCATAAACACTTTGCAGTAATATTAAAAATATTTATAATTGTCTAAACGCTTCAGATGGGCAAATGTTTTATACACAAATCTGCACGCTCTCGGAGGAAAGCGAGGGACAAAATTATAAAGTCCCAAAGCAAAAACCACGAATAAGATAATAAAATTACACTAAAAGAAAAAGACATACCCCGTTCCTCCATGTTGAATTTTAACACAGTTTTATTTTCTTTAAAGCATAATGTATACATAACTTCCCGAGACTTTTACAAACACGACAGCACAAAGCAATGCCTCCAACTTAAAAAATTGGTCTTTTTGTTAAAGGGTTGTTTAACTGCTGTCTTGCAGTTGAAGATTTATTTAAACCACAGCTTTGGCATTGTTTCAAAGTTCCATTAAATTTTCAAAAGCGCTTAAAACTAACAAAATGCATGCGCATGCATTGTATGCTAAGTAGCGAAAGTACATTTAAGCATTGTTAGTAAATTATGTCCATGTTGCCTTGTCCTGTGGGGGAATCAAAAGAAAAAAAATGGAGAAAGCGAGAGACAGAGTGCGAGCAAAAGACAGAGTGAATGAGGGGGGAATAAAACAAAAAAAGAGAAATAGCGAGAGAGAGTGCGAGCAAAAGACAGAGTGAATGAGGGGGGAATACAAAAAAATAAAGAGAGAAAGCGAGAGAGAGTGCACGAGGGAATGACTAATGCTAAAAGTGTAATAGCAGCTGGTTTCAGGAGAGAGAGCCGTGCACGAGGGAATGACTAATGCAGCTGTTTTCAAGCACACTCGTGCTTGTGGCACCATCCGCCTTGCGGGAGTGAGCAACAGCCAATTAGCATGCGCGCCGCTGCTCGCTCCCGCAAGGTGGATGCCGCCACAAGCACGAGTGTGTGCTTGAAAATGAGCAGAGCGACGGCTAAAGGCCCTCCTATGCAGCGCATACGCGCTGCGTAGGCGAGACCTAAAAACTGCAGAATGACAGGGCCCTGTGCTTACCAAGGGTTCAAAAACAGTTTGTGTGTTTTGTTTTTTCCCTTCATACCTAAGGGTCAATGCACATCGAATGGTTGGAGCTGTTTGTCTGGAGGAAATTCAAGGAGCAGACACCCCATTACCATCAATCTCTGTGCACCAGAAACATGAAAAGAAATGATGCGCCTCATGCCAGTGTGGGAGAAGGGAGCACATTAAGAGGAGGGGACTGTTAGTGGTGTGTCTGTTGCTTTTTGCAGTGGCTTCTTCTCCTCCCCCACCCCACTGTGCTCATTAATATCAGTCTGCGGGCGTTACTATGCCCGCACTGCATATCTAAAATAAGAATGGACTCAAGCCCAAAGTAAAATGGACGTTATAATCTTCCAGGTTAGCCTGCACACAGGCTTCTTACTTGCAAGTATGGCTAGGCAGTGCACCTACAGTGGCGGCTACTTGATTCTTTCCGCAGAAGAGGGCTTGCTCTCTTCCGGAGCAGTGCTGACAATAGAAGCCAGCAGCCTTTGGTTTCACTCAGCCCACCCGTTCGCTGACTAAAGCGCGTACATCGTCCCATCCAGTGGGTGCTACTGATTCTGGAGTTGCAGGGTACAAGGCCCGGGGGCAGCAGGGCGAGTGAGTCTTCAAATCCCTTTGATATGTTTTCAGGCGGTTAGTAGGCTCACTGCGGCGCCCATACTCTGCCTCCACGTTTTCCTGCTGTGTTCAATTTCCAAGTCATAGTGTTCCTCATTGCTGCAGCCTGGATTCAAAATATAAGTGATAGTCTTACAAGAACTGCCTGTCTTCAACCACTTCTACATTTGTACTTCTGCTGTTTATTCAGCAGTTTTTATTTTGCAGTGAAAGGAGCAACTCCTAATTTGCTTGCGCACATCTTAAAAGTAACTTTATGGCTTAAAATACAGTGTCAACAGTGTTTCTTCATTTTGTGCATTTTAAATAGGTTTTTGAGGCGTTTTATTTGCTGATTTTTTAAAGAGCTTAATCAATGTGATTGTTTAGTTTTTAATGCCTCTAGGGTTTTGGGTATGATTTAACGTGCATCTGTTATATCCTATTTCACTAAAAGTCTTTTTTCTTCCTTATCACACTTAAAAGCACTTCCAGATATATAAGTTCAGATGACCAGTTGGACAAAAAAAAACACTTCAAATAAGTACTTCTCAATGCAGTGCTATGATGTGCCTATTAGAGTCAAAGCTTCTTTGTTGAAGAAATACACTTTTTTGAATTTAGAAGAGACTTTATCATATTTTCATTAAATAGCACAGAAGCCCATCCTTGGGTGTGTGTGGCTGTTCACCAGTGGCACGTGAAGTAACAGTAGATACTGTAGCACTCAGGATAATGTGCTGCATAGGTAAATATTTATAAGGTCCCAAAGGCAAGACCTATTGGTTATGCCATTGCTTGCTTTTTTTTTTACTTTAAGACATACTGCACGGCAGCCACGGTGCTGTACAACATGGCTAAAAAACACATTGAGACTTATTAATAATCAGCTCATCCTTTTATCCATACAATTATGCGCCACTGTTTCATAGCCATTACTGAGTAGCGCCTTTCCTCAAAAGCAGTGCGGTTGCTGTAGTCGCGCTACAAACGATCAGTGGTCTCTGACTGCATGCTGGAAGCAACCCTATCTGAGCAGCCGTCAGAAGGCGGTGACAGCCCAACTGGGGAAGCCTCAGCCCTGGACAGGAGTTCATCTGAGCCCCGGAATCAGCGGCTGTTGACACAAAGTAAAAATTTCACTTGTCGTCAGTCTGCACCAAATTGAATATTTTCCTGAGATATCGACCAGCATTACAAAATGCAGTAAAGCACAATGCCCATGGTGGGCTGAAGACAGTGTAATATATCTGTATCAGTTTATTGAGGGGTGACACGGTGTTGAAAATATACCCTCCTGGAATTTGGATCTAGTTTTTTGCTTGTTTACTGCCTCCTGTTTGTTCACAGATCATGCTCACTGAAACTAGCAATGGGCACTTCGGAACTACATGAGGCTGCTGTACTAGGTGCAGGGCCAGACTGGCCGTAGCGGGCACCGGGCATTTCCCCGGTGGGCCGGAGGGGTGGGGGCCGGTTTGGTGGCCGCAGTGGGCCGCTTTTCTTACAGGGTGCCGTTTTTGCAGTAGTGCTGCAAAATCGGCCCTCTGTAAGAAAAGCGGGAGCAGTGCTTAGCGGCTAACACCCCCCTCCCTCCGGTTCCCAGGGCCGGTGGAGAAGCAACCTGCCAGGGCTGGTTGCTGTTCCCAGTCCGGCCCTGACTAGGTGTCTGTGTGTGTGTGTGTGTGTGTGGGGGAGGGTCTCACTTCAGAAGTGAGAAAGGTACATTCCTGCGACATACATCCATGAAATGGCGTTAGGGAATGATTCATCCCTAATGCAGCAAAAAATCAGGTAGCTCTCAAAGTCATTCAACATTGAACATTCACCAACTAGTTCGACCTATTTGTTGGTCTTCGGTTTGATGCACCATGCTTTCTTTAGGAGCAACACAGTGGGAAATAGACAAATACCAAAAACACATGAAAAACTACGCAGCCCACTACACACGCAACCATTTATTGAGGAATTCAACACATCTGTCAGGGCACAGGGACCTTTTGAAAGAACATAAGGGATTGGATAAGCTCCACTTTAGCCAGTATTTACAACTCAGAGTGACGAAAAACTCATAAATACATAATATAGAGAAGGTGTTTCCTGTGACCTTGACTTCTTGAGTCTTGTATTGACATTTCGAATTCTAAAAAAGTAAATAAATTTAAATAGAAACAAAGACTGTGCGTTATAACATTGGAAATCCATTCTAAAAAGAAGAAAGCTCATTTCACACTGACTGCGAGCTCATGGGCATGTAACTCTAAAAGACTGTTGGACCTGGCCCTTTTTGCAGGGTTATCCCCAAACTTTTTGCCTTCTTCTTCCTATTTTGTCTGACCTATTTTTGTTGGCTTTAGGACTCTGGGCACTTTACCACTGCTGACCAGTGCTACAGTGCAAGTGCCCCCTCTGTAAATTGTATTGCTGATTGGTTTATCCTTGATTTCCAGATGTGATTTACTAGTAAGTCCCCAGTAAAGTGCACCAGGTGTGCCCAGGGCCTGTAAATCAAATGCTATAGTGGGCCTGCAGCACTGACTGTGCTAACCACAGGAGTAGCCCTGCAAACCTGTCTCAGACCTGCCACTGCAATGTCTGTGTGTGCAGGGTGCAGTGTATTTAAAAGGCAGGACATATGCTGTTGTGTTTTACATGTCCTAATAGTTAAATGCTGCTAATTTCGTTTTTCACTATTGCAAGGACTATCTCTCCCATAGGGTAACATGGGTATTGCCTTCAAATATCTTTTAAGTGTAATTCCCCATTAGGAACTCACAATTTAAAATTACATCTTTTGGTGAAGTTGGTTTTTAAATTGCCCGTTTCAAAATGCCACTTTTAGAAAGTGGGCATTTTCTTGCTTAACCATTCTGTGTCTCTCCCTGTCTGAACAATCAACGTCTGGGTTAGGGTCACAGTTGGGCTCTTGTGCATTCACTCTAGACAGTCACACAAAGGGAGTTGAGGTGTGCCTTGCATATCCTGATGGGCCTTCCTGAGCTAGAGTGGTGGGAGGAGTTGTCACTAACACCTGATTAGGGCTGCGCCTGTCCTCACACAAAGCTGCCGCCACCCCTCTGTAGTGTGTCTGAAGCCACGTCAGGGTGCACTACAAAGACTTTCCTTTGAAGTTCGCCTACTTCAAAGGCAGAAACTGGTATAACTACTGGAACTGTGACACCATAACTTCAGATCACTTCTGGACTGGGGGAATTCTGCCAGGAAGAAGAGAGGTGTTGCTGTCAGGAGGGACTACCACTTTGCTGTTTGCTTTGCTGTGCTAGCCTGCTTCTTGCTGCTTCTGTTGTGGCCAGTGAAAGGCCAAATCTTTCCAAGTTTCTCCAAGGGCTTGAGTTGAGCTTGTCTCCTGTTGGAAGTCTCAGGGATATCAAAGCTTTCATCCACATCTTGTTACTAGTACTGGGACCTTTCTGCTGTGAGTCCTGCATTGCCAAGTGGTGCCAAAATCAGTCCTGGGCCCCTGGAACTGAGGGGTTGTGCTGTAACCTCCAGAAAGGCAAACCCGATGTCGTCCCCGGCACTGCTGCCTGCACCGAAGCTGTGGTCACTGCTCACATGACATTGCAGCCCCGGCCTCACCGATGACATTGCTTCACGCTGTCATCGATGCCACTGCCTGCAGCAAAGCCGAGAGCACCGCCCATGAAGAGCACGATGCATCGCCTTATCGATATCGCAGCCCCTGGTGTACCAATGACAGCGCCATCAATTCGGACCTCGTTACCCACTTCGCTGCCTGCACCGCCGGCTGAAGGTACCCCTTGTGAAGAGCACGACGCATCGCCTCGTCTCACATCACAGCTCCGGGTATGCCAATGACCGTGCCAGCACCGACGCAGCGCTGCTGCCTGCACTGAAGCCGTGGTCACTGCTCGTGAAGAGCACAACGCATCGAACGCGACGACTTCGCAAGCCCTGGCCCCGCCGACGCCAGCGCTCCTGGCCTCAACATTGCGGAGCTCGATCCCCAGCGCATGTGACTCCAAGGTGTCAACGACTTCTACCCGACTTTCGGATCTGATGCCTGCAGATGCCGGCAATGCCTCATCTTCAGATTTCATCGCAAGGTCCCCAAGGCCTCTTCACTTCCAAATGTACGGTTTTGCAGGTTTGTCCGATGCTGTATCACTGAACTGTTGGGCTTGTGTTGTTCACGATGCCGCAATAGTCCCGGTTGGCTCTATCAACTTCAAGGAACTGTATTTTTACGTTTATTCTTGCAAAATGCATATCTTTACTTGTGTATGTTGTATTTTTATTGTTTTGGTCTTGTTTTACTCAGGTGAATATTGGCTATTTTTCTAAACTGGTGTGGAGTCCCTTTAGTAGTGTTTTCACTGTGTTACTGTGTGTGTGTACAAATACTTTACACATTGACTCTGAGATAAGCCCGACAGCTCGTGCCAAGCTACCAAGAGGGGTGAGCAGGGGTTATCGTAGCTGTGTGATCCCCTTACCCTGACTAGAGTGAGGGACCCTACTTGGACTGGGTGCAGACTGACTGCCAACAAGAGACCCAATTTCTTACAAAGACATTTAACAATAACAGCCAGTGTTTGCCTTGTCTGGGCTCATTTGTGACATGTACTGGATGTGCAGCATAAAAGCATTCCCCAGGACCCTTTGCACACTACACAAGAACACTTGCCTATCCATTTCAGGGAAGCTGAAACCCCATGCCAAAGTTTGTGCATAAACTTGATATATGTACATTTGCATCATTTTAGGGTCACTCCAGCTTCAGCTATTCCACATACTTGCTCACAAAACAAGCAACAATAACTTGGATTGGGATGGGAGGGATTTTTAAAGCAACACTGGGGTGAGGGTGGGGGGACGGGGCAAGCAACAACGTGGGAGCAGCAGGGTGGACAGGGCAAGCAACAGCGGGCAAGTAACAATGCGGGAGGGGCAGAAGGGATGGGTAAGCAACAAAGCGGGAGGGGTTTGGAAGGACGGGGCAAGCAGAAAAGCAGAAAGAGGTGAGAGGGGGTGGGAGGTTGTGGGAGGGACGGGGCAAGCAACAATGCGAGAGGGGCAGGTGCAACTAAAAGAAAAAAGTACCTCTGAAAGTGCAACTGGAAGAAGAACACATTCTGGGCAAGGAAGCAGTACTTTGGGCATGGTAGCGGAAGGGACAAGCACACAAACAGGAAGTGAAACAGTTATACATGGACCAGAGAGAAGCAAGGAAATGAGAATGACGATGAAGTCAATCAAACATAAGCAATGGGCAGGCCCTAAGCTTCTTGTAAGGAAACAAAATGTCTCGCAAACAACAGTGCATGCCCTGTCTCAGGCAAGACCTAAAAATGGACATATCCGGGCTGTTTATGTTGTACAACATTGATGGTTACAGAACCACTGGCTTGTGTCTTGTCAATCTGACCGTTTAGTTTCACCAACTCCATCTGGACTAAAATGTGGTTTTGCCTCATTGAATTCTGCCAAGAGCCACCTCCGACTGGATTATGCGTGGCACAAATTCTTGCTCACTAAGGGGGCACCAAGGGCTACTCCGCCACTTCTGAAATGCAGGGCTGCACTGTTTTTTCAACAGCATGGTGCAGCCCTGCGTTTCCCCCTGCGCTGGCGCTAATTTCAGCTGCCTAGCAACAACGCAGGCACCCTTTCACCATAGTGCAAGGGTGCCTTCATTGGGGGGAATAATTGTTTATGTGCAGGAAGGTGTCCCTTCCTGCACATAAACAATTAGAAATGGAGATTTGTAACTTCTATGTGTGCTGCTATGTGCAGCACACATAGAAGTTGCAACTCGTCATTTTTAAAATGATTGTTTATGTTCAGGAATGGCACAATGCAGCACACATAGAAACAGCAAAAACGAGGAGAAATAAAGCATTTCTCCTCGTTTCGCCATGATAAGACCAAGTTGTCCCTGGTCTTAATTTTTGTGCTGCCTCCTATTTATGCCAACCATTGTAAATAGGGGGCAGCATCAAAATCAGTGGGTGTTGCGGCGGAACGCCTACCGCAACAACCATTGCCCACCCCTTTCACGCTACGTATAGCGTGAAAGGGTGCCTTATTCACAAGAGGGCGTTAAATGGCTTAACACTGCCTTGTAAATATAGTGAAGCCCATATTGCAACAGGAACGTCCTTAAAAGTGACATTCCTGAGGCGATAGGGTCTTTTAAATATGCCCCTAAATTGTGCTGAAGTTGTATTTTGGGGATTTCTTTCGACTATTAGTAGTGGGTCTTGATTCTAGACTAAACTTTATGTACCTATTACTTGATGGGGAAGAATGTTTCCCCCTTTTATTGATAGAACATAGGAAAGTTGGCAGCAGGATCAAGAGATGTTAAGAGAGGAGAGGGTTACTCTGTAGAAGACGATGAAATATATACGTTGCTGACTTAGAAGAAACTGTATCACAGTCGTCAGGAAATTAGCAGACATTATTTTTATTGCATATATTTTATTCTGAACTGCAATTCTGAAGTGTCTCACGCTTCAAAAATTTGTAATGACACAACAAGAATAAAGCAATTATGATATCAAAGATGAGGCAGAAAATGGAATTAGAATATACATAATAAAAGAAAAAGTATTATGACGCAGATACGCGCCAACAAAATGGCCATCTGTCTCTTCCTAAAAGTGTATGCTCTGCAGTCAAAGAACAAATGGCCTTATGCCCTGAAATACTGTATATTTTCTTTTCAGTCCTGAAAAGGCTCCCAACAAAAATTGCAAAGAGAAGATGTTGTTGTTTAAGATTAAAAAACATGGACATAGGCTGCAAAGCATACCCTCTTTAGGTAGAAAATGTATGGCATAAATGTTTTATCAAAGACATCAGCTCCTCTTCCTCATAAATATATTCACTGTGTGCTCTATGTGGCCAGGGTTGAAGGGTGCCACTACCCTAAGCCCAGTACAGCCTTTTTGCCAAAAAACAGTGAAAAGAATTTAAAACAGCGCGTAAAGGCTTTGAGATATTTACTATACAGCTGGGTATTTTGTTTTTGTTTAATCCTTTTCTGCTACTCTGCTCGCTGTTTGGCTCGAAACCCTTTTAATAAAAGCTGAAATACAGAATGATGAAGGTTCTTATCAATGCACAGGAACAAACCAGAAACTCAAAGTGTGTATCCCAATATGAGAGTAAACTACTTTTTAAGTGGGCTGAAAAAGGTAGAGATTTTAAAGGTGGCATGAACTACAAAATGTAACCAATTGCAGTTTCCGAGCTATTCCTAGCATGAGAGAAGCGCTGGGATTGGTCCGAGTGGCCTGGTTTTCCGCTCAGAAAGTGCCTGGGAGTTTGTGCTGTTTCTCCAATCCGGCTGTGCAACACAGCTCGGGTTGGAGAAACCTAAGTGCGCATGTCTGCTTGGCCAGCCAGTGGTAGGTGCACTTGTAAGTGTGCATGCCAGTTTGGCCGGCCATCTTAGGCCGGCCAAACTGACATGCACACTCACAAGGGCACCTACCACTCCTCCTCCCAAGCCTGCCCTGTTAAGGATTGCCTGGCCCCGCCCCACTGTCGACTCACATCGGCTTTCAGACAGAGAAAAATAAAATGATAATAAAATTGTCTTATATTCATTTTATTTGTCTTCTGCTGGCTTATAGCAGGGTGGTGACCCTCCTCCACCATTACGGAGGAGCCGTTGCTGGTCTGCTTCCTGCTCCTGGCTGTCTATCTGATTCTTGTCCTTCTGGTCCTGATCCTATTGTTCTAGGTCCATGTGATATTTTTTCTAGTCCTCCTTGTCTTTTTCCTCTTTGTTCTTTTTTTCTGATCGTAATGGTCCCGCTCCTCCTGGAACCATGCCTGCTGGTTCTGTTACTCCTGAGCCTGCACGCCTGAGCCTTTTGGTTCTAGTCTTAATGGTCCTTGCCTGGTCCGCCTTGCCTTTGTGCTCTTGCTTATTGTCATCCTAGTCTTGTCATCTTGGCTCCGGTCCTCCTGATTCTGGTCCTCTTGGTCTTCATCCTCCTAGTCTTCCTGCTCCTTGTCCTTTCCCTCCTGGTCTTGCTTATTCTGCTGTACTGGGGCTGATCATCCTTGTATCCGTGGTCCTTACCTTGTTTGTTCTGGCACTGGACCTCCTTGTCTTTGTGCTACTAGTTGCCGTCCTCCTGTTCTTGTCCTCATGCTTCTCCTGATCCTCCTTAGCATGGTCCTGCTGAGCACCAGGGCCCGTATTACAGATAGTGCACTGTACTTGTTTGTGCAATTGCGCACATTTAAACAGGTGTGCCAGGCACAAACAGGGACAGCGTGCACTATTACAATTAATGCGCTGCCCTCAGGGCAGCCACAAACCTGCGCTTTCCCTATGGGCAGCACATTCAGTGAAATATGGAGTGGCTGTTGTTTACTAGCTGCTCTGTGTTTCACAGTGCAGCTGGCGTGCCTCCTGCACTTTAAAGTGGGTAGAGAGATCACCTTGCAGGCAGGTGCAGAGAGTGACTGTACCTACCTGCAGCGGGATGTACGGGGATTCATGGGACTCCTTTTGTCCCCTCCAGAGGGCTGGCTTAAGGAGGTGCACGGACAGTTTGCCACCTTTTTTCTGGCCTTTTTCGTTGCAAACCATCAGTGCGCCTTCTAAGGGCCTGTTTGCCTCTGTGCCAACATCCAAACTACAGTGCAGAGATAAACGGATTCCCTCATTTGCATGGGGACACTCACCCTTACAATTGAGGGAACTCTCTCTCAAGATAGCGCTGGGGCTATATACGTGCCAGCGCTAATAGCATTACAGGAGGGGCTGCACGAACATCTGCGGCCCTTTCCATAATACTATGGTGCCCCGGAGGTGCACAAAGCAGATGCGCACGCCGGTTGAGACCCTGGGTCACTATGTGTAATATGGCCCCAAGTTGACCTGGCCCACATAAAGCACTGGCACAATATGTGCTAACTTTTTTTGAGTTCTAATGGACTTCATATGTGTTTTTGAGTAGAGATCAGTCGGAAGCTAAACTTCTTAGAAAGCACAGTTCATTGGCTTGAGGCTTCCTGCACATAGAGACAATTTTTGTCAGATTGTGTACTTTAGTAATATAAAGATTTGTTCATTCTTTCATCTGTTAACTGGTTATTATTAAGACCACCGATTCTGCGATACTGCGGCTGAGGCTTTTTTTCCCCGCATAATTATGGATTTGCCACATAATCCATCTTCTGCTGCATAATCAGTACATTTAAACAAAAAAATAGGTTCTAGCTCAATACAATGGAAAGTTAGCAAAAAGGAAAAAGGTGGCGATGCGTTAGCACGCAGTGGAAGGATCTTAACAAAGGTTAACGTGTCACCTTTCAGGGGCTTATTTCTGTATTTGGTTGTTAAACTGGTAGTAATAAGGTGAAATCTTTGCCCAGATAGTATTATCATGTGTTACAAAACAAGTAAGTAATACTATAAAAAAGCGCCATATTTTGCCGCAAATTTGCCTTTTCTTGCCACATAATTTAGTCAACCCTGCCACATAATTTGGTGCTCCCCTGCCGCATAATTCCAGAGGCCCCAGTTATTATGTGGAATACATTGTATTCAAGTGAATTGTGTTATACCCTATATTGAAGCAGTAAAACATAATTTTTACTGCAGTGCTGTCACAGCACTATGGAACAAAACAATGGCGGCCTCTATGGTCTCCCTAAATTCACCTGGGTCTCCAGAGACCTCAGGAATTTTGTGAAAGGGTGAACATTGACCGCCTTGGGTTCCAGAGGAAGAGGAAATTAGTGGAAGACTGAATAGTGGTTTCTTGTTTCTCTTGAATGACACAACCACTGAAGGGTCTCTAAAGAAATGTGGAAAGAAGTTGAAAGCTGGGCGTGGTATCGCTTGGCCATCCACTGTTTCGCTTCTACCTCCTGAAAATCTGCACAGCCTGGTGGGAGGCAGACAATCCTTACCAGGGCCGGACTGGCTGTAGCGGGCACCAGCCATTTCCCCGGTGGGCCGGATGGGTGGGGGCCGGTTTTGCAACAGTGCTGCAATATCAGCCCCCAGTAACAAACGCGGGAGCGGTGCTGTTTGCTAGCACCCAGGGCCGGTCGAGCAGCAATCTGCCAGGGCTGGTTGCTGTTCCCAGTCCGACCCTGATCCTTACTCTATTCGAGGGTGATGTGGGCAACCATGGTAGGATAAGTGAATATGGTGGGGTAGGAGATATGATTAAGTTACTAACTTGTGAATTTCATCTCTTTTTAGCGTTCTTAACATATTTGCCAACTATAATCCCATTTGACTATATTTTTTGCAGGGAATTTCACTTTTGTATATATATGGCTCAGCCCTCACTCCGGGCCCACAACATACCAAGCAGCATGCAGATTATCAGGGGTATGAAGCACTATGAAATTAAATTCACAATTCATTGCAGTTCAATACAAATGGCTAATACAAGTGGGATTAATTATTTTTCTTTTGGTTATATTGATGTTCACAAACATTTTTTTGTCTCATGTGTTGTTTGCGTACATAACATTGACTATTGTGTGCATCAGAAACCTAAAAAGAGTAAAAGGATTTGATTGAATTGTAGCTTTCTAAAAAGTATTCCAGTACCTGTTGTGTAGGTATATTTTGATACTGGCGTACCTTAAGCTTGCAGTGGCATAGTAAGTTGGCACACGTTTTCATTAGTAGATGCATGATGGTAAACTCAGTGCATAAAGGATGAATTGATCAGAGTAGGGAGGATTTGCTCCATACAAACCGGTCTGCGGGCTTTCACAGATATGTTAGAGATTGTTGTCTTTATCAGTGGCGGCTGGCATCTACTGAGAGGGGGGTGGGCAAATAACATTTTTTAAGAAAGAAAATGAAAAACGCTTACTGGATCCTAACGAGGCCCTCCTCTCACTCCAACCTCTTCCGCAGGGACTGCAGTGCAGGCCCAGCAAACTCCCTCAACCAATCCTTGCCAGCTCATGTGCTGTTAACCAGCATCTGAGCAGTGCCCTGATTGGTGGGAGTGGCCTCTGTCGGCGTCCCAAGGGAAATGAATGCCTGCATTTGCTCTCAACCTAGCTGTCTTAAGACAGCTGGGTTGAGAGGTTTAAAGTGCGCATGTGTGGCTGGCCGTCGCAAGACAGCCGGCCAAAGGGACATGCGCACTTTAAACAGTGCAAAAGCGGCCCTTTGCCCACCATTCCTCCCTGCTGTCACTCAGCAGGCCCGCCCCGTCCTGATGCTCGGCTCAGGATGGGAGGATGAAAAATAAAATGGTAATGAATTACCATTTTATTTTTCATCTCTGGGGCTTTGGGAGGCACTTAAGTGGGGCGACGCTCCTCCGCTCCAATGGAGGAGCAGCCCCATGTCTTTATGTTCATACTTGATACTTTCTCTTCGGTCATTGGGTGGAATTAAGTGAAAGAAGATTGAATCAGAGGTGGTGTCAGAAGAGGATAAGATGGCATTTCTTGTTTGCTGTAGATGGAGTCAGGGATTGTGATGATTTTGCCTTCAAAGAAGAGGCCTTCACAGTGCTGGCAGATCATGAAAGGGGTTTTAATGGCTTCAAGTTTGGTCATCTCTTGGGAGATGTTAAAAACCGCGTTACTTTAATTGTGGCCTCATTGATTTATTTGGCAAATCAGGGATTTTTGGGGGCATATGCACAAGGGGATTGTGCTCCCAGAACGTCACTTTTTTCGACTTTCCGGTGGTGCAATGCCCTGCACCATATTTACAAATGGCGTTAAGCCGCTTTGCCTGGCTTAACACCGCTTTGTAAATATGGTACCCTTTCACACAGGTATCTGCGTGAAAGGGCTGTACAATGGGTGTTGCTGTGGGCGTTCCACCGCAACACACATTGCTTTTTGACTCTTCCCCAGATTTACAAGGATGTGTAAATCTGAGGCTGCGCCAAAAACTAACGCCATGCAAGAGCAGCCGTTAAATTGGCGCAACAAGGAGAAATACTTTTATTTCTCCTCGGTTTTGCTTTGCACACATAGAAAGAGCAAAACACCAATTATTATTGTTTTTGTGCAGGAAGGGACACCTTCCTACACATAAACAATCATCCCTGCAATAAAGGCAACCTTGCACTGTGGCGCAAGGGTGTCTGTGTTGGTGCTAGGCAGCTATTTTTAGCGCAAGGGAAAACACAGGGGTGCGCCGTATTCTTGTAAAACCGGCACATCCCTGCGTTTTTGAAATGACGCAGTGTGGTGCTGCAAAATTTGCTGCAGCGCCGTGCTGCGCCATTTCCTTGTACATATGCCGCTTAGTTTTCTTAATGGCTCTGTTGTGAGTTCTGCCTTACCTTTTGTAAAGGATTCTATCTTGTCTGTACATGATCTCCGTCATTGGCAGTCAAAATAAAGCTACTGGGTTTAAGCCAATAATTTTTTGTTAAATTATATGTTACTGGACTTGTTACTGGTTGTGGTTGGATGGCAGGGTGTTCATACAGAAGTTTTGAGCCCTTAAGGTGAGAGTTAAGTTTTTTGTTTCATGTTAGACCATTGGGTTACATCAATAGCAGGTTCTGTCTGGCTCCATCCTCCCTCCCACTGTCCTATCTCTTAGCTCCCACTCCACACCACCATTGCATTACACCATCCACTCTCAGCATTCCAAGCAACAACCCAGACATACAGAGAATGGGGACACACAGGATACTACACATGTTTGATTTTATGCTTCAAAAGAGAGTAAATATATCCAGGATCAGATGTTATGGGACACATTCTACAAAAAGACATTCATATCAGATCCATTCAGTAGATTGCCCTCTTTGAAGTGTAGTTTGCTGCAAACTCTTCAGTGCTTATGTGTTTTTTAAGTGCCTGATTGTGATGCTTTGTGAAAGTTGGTTGTTATGGTGGATGGGCGATTAAGCAGGTTTGGCAGCTTAAGTGTGATAAACAAGTGGTATGTTAGGCACTTCAGGCCAAGCACTACCTAAGGGAAGTCCAAAGCCTGAATATTTTCAATAATTTCTGAGGTGGGCATTGATTTTGGTCTGTCGATCCACCGGTTGAAGCCATCCATTAGAAAGATTTTCATGGCTATTGTCTGGTGGTAGGGTGTTAGTTCAAGGGATTCCTCCAAGATCGAGCAGCTTTGACATGGAGGACAGTTGGTGTCTGTGACAGTGAAAGATCTCTTGAGATTGATTGTGCATCTGATGATTATGCATTCGAAAGAGGAGTACTGTATGCACTGGTGTTCAATGAAGGCAATTTCTGCATTGTGGATTAAGGCTATCTCCTCCCGTCATTTTCCTTTTCCATACCCTTGGATTATATTAAAGCATATAGGGGGGAGAACTTCCCTCCCCAATGAATCCACATCACTACCCACCTGAGGGACCTCCACAGGCTCCCCATCCAGAAAAGATGCAAATTCAAGCTCCTCACGCTCGCCTACAAAGCCCTCCATGACCCACGACATGCCTACCTCAAACATAGACTGAACTTCCATTAACCCGCTAGACACCTGTACTCCTCTTCACTCGCCCTCGCACACACTCCCGACATCTGTCACAGCCGCATCTGTGGCTGCTCCTTCTCCTACATCACTGCCAAGACCTGCAACGACCTCCCCCTCCAGCTCCGCACAGCCCCCTCGCTGACAGACTTCAGAAAGAGACTCAAGACCTGGCTCTTCGATAGAGACACAGCACCCAGATACACCTAGGTGCGACAGTGTTGAGCTTTACAAATGCTGATTTATTGATCTTGGAAGTAGATAACTGCACTGTCACCAAACCTGGTTTCCGTTGGACTCACTAGGGAACAGTTGCCTTCAGTTAGTAGGTCCAAGGTTTCTTGCGCATGCACAGACGGGTTATTAATGAGAGGTTCTAGCGTTAAGAAAACAGAAACAATCCACCACTAAGAAACCAAGGTTTTTATTAGCTTGCAGTTTTTAAAATCACTGTTTCTCAGGAACTACATTTCTTTCTTAGGTATGAATTAGTTATTCGTATAAGGTAAACCTAGCCAAAAGGCAGTGACACACTGCACAGCGTTAAAGGCAATGATACAGTCAACAAGTGATTGGTGAACTAGCTGGATTCTGGGAGCAGATGTGGACTGTTACTAGATCGTGATGAGGTGCGTCTTCAACTCTTTCCTAAATTAGAGCAGGGTTGGAACAGATGTGTCTCCGAGTCCTTGGTCCCAGATTTATCTTACTTTCATGCAGCACAACGCAGCAAGCCACCTTGCTGCACTGCTTGAAAGGGCAGGAATGTGCCATACTTAACATTATACGGTGCATTCCTGGCCTTTCCTTGCGCTGGAGAACAATGTGCTGCCTTGTGCCAATGCAGGCACCCTTGCGTCGTGGCGCAAGGGTGCCTGCGTTGTAGGCAGGATTGATTTTGTGCAGTAAGGAACTCCTTAGTGCACAAAAAATTATCCTCAGAGGCATTCTCCTCTTTTTATATGTGCTGCAAAATGCAGCACACATAGAAAGAGGTAACAACAAGGAGAAGTGAAGATATTTCTCCTCGTTACGCCTCCCCTGGGGAGGCGCAGCATTTTGACGCATTCCCAGATCTACCACTAGTGGTAAATCTGGGAGTGTGCCAAAATCCATGGGTGGATGCGTGGGAACACCCACGCTCCACCCACGCTCCACCCACGCTCCACCCATGGAACACCTTCTTGTGGCAGAGTAACAAAGGCATTGATTGGCACTACTTTGCATTACTGGAGATTTAGCAAGCCATGCAGGGCCACACAAGGTGGCCTTGCGTGGATTGATAAATCTGACTTTAGTGTTGTATCACCCTTGCACCCCCTTGCATTTTTTTTACCTAGAGAAAGTGGCTGCTTTGTCTCTAATACTTAGTTATCTGTTTTTAATTACATATTGACGAAAAATATCACTTCGGCTTTTGCACTTTCCAACCAAACCATGTAAAGAGATATGTTTGTTGAGGATAAAGCTACTGTCTGCCACAGTTTGCCTGCCCTCTATGTTATCTCTTTGCTGTGCCCCACGTGCACTGAATAATGAGCTTGACAGTAACAGAAAATAGATTCATTTTAGCAAAGTTTTGCCTCAAGCAACATCTGGTAATCTTAATATATTAGTATAGCAAATTATTTTTGTGTTTTTACAAGAAGTAACCCTGAAGAGGATCTGAGCCCTTACACATCCATTACATCCTACCTGTCAGGGACACTAAATGGCAGATTTCAGGTGTTTAGGTGTCAGATTGCATCAGCTTTTGTGTGAGCAAGACCTTGATATATACACAACCTGAATTCTGTTGAGATGATGCTTATGTAGCTCAAAGTGGATTAATTTCTACATCCTTTTGTGTGTATCTAGAGCATGAAGAGTCCTCTCTCAGCTCCCATTTAAATAGCCATTTATAAATCTAGTATTTGTTAAAAGTAGCTCTTCAATGTTCAGTCTAATTGTAAGGAAGTACCTCTTTTTACATAATCACCCCTAAAGGTTTGGACCGATGCTGCTGGTTTTTCGACCCTGAGAGTGCACTATGGCCTGCTAAGACCTCCGTGTCAGTGTTCTAACCCCTTACAAAATACATGTTAAATTGGCTACCCCCCACTTGACATAGACTGACTTAATTATAAGTCTCTCTATAGGGTATCAAGGATACCCAGGGCATGTAAAACAGAGTGTCCCCCAGGGCTGCAGCACTGGGTGTGCCACCCTGTGTGTGACAGAGTACAAAATGGCTCCAAGCCTGCCACGGTAGTCTGGAAGAATAGTTTTAAGCTGCTAGTTCGACTTAAAAACAATGGCAAAGGCCCCACTTCCTCTAACAATATATATATAAATTTCCTCCAAGGAAGGCCTACGGTCCCTAAGGCAAGGAGCTGTATATTATTAAGTAGGATGTATACTTTTAATATGTCCTAACAGCAAAACTTCCAAATTGTTGTTTTTGCTGTGGAAGGGTTAGTAACCCCATTGGCTAACACTAACTTCTGAATGGGACTACTAAAATAGGTACTTCAAGGAATCAAACTAATTGTGGCATTAAACCCAACTTGATGGCCAAGTCGAATTTATTGTCACTTTTAAGAAAGATGCCACTCTGTTGCCCAGTTTGTCCAGCGGCCTCGCACAGTCGCTGGCCACCAGACAGCCTTCTGCCCTGCTGGGGAGTAGTGTGAATGACTCTAAGGCTCAGAAACAATTGAAGCCTGCTACAAGGAGAGGTGCTACCTCCCCTCTGCAGGAAGCCACTCAGGGTGTTGGCCCAGAAGGCGAGCTTTATAAGAGAAGCCACCTTTGGTGGGTAAATGGCGATCACACTCCTGGGTTGCCCCTTTGTTCAGGTAGACAGGTTGGTGGTGGGAACAGAGAGAGGAAACCAGCAGCCAAGCCAGTTTTCCTGTGGGTTTGTAGTCCACAGGTAGCCACACCTCTAGGGTTCCAAGTTCCTAACATCCAAGAAAGGGTTCAGTCATCTTGAGAGTGGGCAGAATAGTGCACTCTGGGCTTGCTAGATGCCACACATAGCCGACCGTCGTTAGCCCCAAGGCCTTTTCTTGGCATAAATATGGCACTCCTGGCACCCAGAACCTCAGATAATGTCGGAACTGGATAAAGGACCAAAGAAGGACTGCTTTGGACCGGGCAAGTAAGGCTGCACAGACTGCTGGACTGCACCTGCCGCACCTTGTGCTAGCAAAAAGAGGGCTGTGCCTGTGGCTTATGGAAAAGATCTCCTGAGCTGCAGACAACAGAAGTGACTTCAAGAGTCAGTTGGCTGACAACTGGAACCGGCACCACGGCCATCAAAGCTGAAAAAGCCCACTCCGGCAAGACAGTAGCCACATTCTTCGAAATGCTGCAGACCTCCACTGGGTGACCCAAGAGACCAATCCTCAATGACCAAAAGTTGCACTCGAGTCTGCTAGACCCGAGAGAGTCATCAGAGTCCAGATTGGTCACCAAAGAGGGGCACAAGCCTTCACCAAAGGATATCGCTGGGCCAGCTGAGTACGGAGACCTTTAACCCAGTAGCAGCTGGCCTTCTGCTGGCTCAAAGAATCTTTTGATGGGCCACGACCCCTGTGACCAAAGACCTTACCTGTGGACCGAGGAATAACCGTAAGAACACCCCCATCTACCGTACAGCACCCAGAGCATCTTTCAACATCCATACCATTCTGCGTACCCAGCATCAGCACCACTTCAGTGAAGTCTATGGCGGTCTTGATGTAAAGTGTGCAACTGGAGTTGGGACCATATGGAGTTTGGTGACCAGGTAATTGTCCAAAATCTCCTTAGTGGTCCCCCTGATCTGCCCTGCCAGAATTGTTTGGCCCACTTGGGCCGGAGTAGCTGAACACAACTTTTCAAACTTTTCAAAAGTTTCTAAACTTTATGGTTACCAATGCTTGTTGCAATTTGGACTAAAAAGCTGAGATTTATGTTTTACTTCAAAATCTTTTTATCCAGAACCCTCCAGTTCAACTTGGTGTCTAAAAATTCATAAAAATATAATCAATTTTATAAATTGGTATTAGGTTTCTTTCGTGTTGTGTGACTTTCTTAATTTGTTGTTTCTTTTTGATGCTTCGAAATGCTTTATACTAAATCTTTTCTTTAAGCCTTGCTGTTCAAAGCCACAGCTACCCAGGGTTTACCTAAAGATTTTACAAACGAGCCTGGCTGGACCAAAGACAGTTTTGCGATTTTATTGCACAGTAAAGCAGCACAACCATACCATATAATACACCACAATCCTCACACTAATAATTAACGTATGCATTCCACCACAGGTCCTTAGCAAGCAAGGAGTATATGTTTTGGTGGGCATGGCCCCTGGTAATGACAATGCTTCAAAAGAGATTTTGGGGAGGGTGTAGTGGATACTCCTGAGAAATTTCATTAAAAAATAAACACTTTTATCATATGTTAAAGGTTGCAGTTAATTATATTAATTTTGTAATCATTATTACAATACCTTGGCAACTATCTGCCCAAAAATGTACAATATTGTGTATGTTGGAACACATTATTTTATCAACATTAGACAACAGAGGATACAGTTTTACAGAGGATTCCTTTTATGAATTTCTGGGAAATGTTAGGCAAATCATTGGTTTTAAAGCACTGCAGGACAGTACAATTGCTGAATGCTGGAAAGCTGTTAAATACAGGTGTAAAGGAGGACTTTGGGATCTCCCTCAAACAAAGTATGTGAAAAATGAATAGTATATTGTGCATTTGGGACAAACGCATTAGCCTAAACAGGTCTAAATTTAAATGTAACTTTGTAGTGCACTTTAGTAGTGTTCTCTCTATAAGGATTCTTGGCCCGATGCATGAAGCATCTTTACAGGGGTGGGTGATAAATTCCACTCCGCCGGTGGAGTTGGCGGAGTTTTGGCCACTCCACGTAATGCACGTAGCGCGAAGTTCTGGCCAAATTCTGCCAACCGCCATGTAGCTCAGTTTTTTCTCGCACGTGGCTCGCCAACGTTAAGTTGATGAGTGCAAGCGGAATTTGGCGCCCCTAGCACAATTTTTGGTCGCTAGGAGGGCACTTGGCAACAGTTCCCCAATGCAGACGGTCACAACTGTTCGCAGTCAGAAAGCCACTGTTCACGTAGAAAATCTACTCAAGCAGCAGCAAAATCAACTCTAGAAGAACCGCCCTCTGGCGCACCGCATGGTGCAGTTCGCGCTGATTTTTCAGCACGGAATGAGCTCCCGGCGCTAAAAACCAGCACGAGCAGCACAACGTGCCTAATTCCACCCTTTCGTGGAACTCCAAGGAATCTCACTGAGTTTTCATGTAACTCCACGGAATTCTGCAGACAAACTCCACGAGTTCCGCCCACCACTAAATAATAACATTACATTTGCACCCAGTGCTGGAAAAAAAACAATTTGAGACTTCCTGGTATTAGGCAGCTAATTCACTACATAGGTGAAATGAAGTTCAGAAACCCATCATTTTATTACCAGAGCACTTTTCAACGGTGCTACCATATCTTTCATGTGGTAGGACCAACACGTTTTATCAGTGCTATCGTACTGTTCTTGAACAATATAATCACTTCCCAGAGGTCTATCATCCCTTTGTTACCAAGATGAGATATTTCACAGGTATTCTTTGCTTTAAAATAATGATGAAAAAAAATATTTTCTACATGTAGACCTTTACCAGCTTTCATTTTGCAAATCTTTAAGAATTATTGTGTAACAACTGCAGTGATATATGGAAAAAATGTATGTGTGTAAAGATGTGCCCGTGGAATATTGAGATAGGAATCTCGATGGTACCAAGTATGATGGACACAATATTAAAGGACAAAATATCGAAAAGTAAGTAAGAACAGATTTTCTATCCCTAACTCCACATATATGTCACTTGATGAGATATATCTTCATGGTGCATAGATGAGAAGTTGAGAATAGTAAACCTATTCTTCCTGTCTATGCATGTCATTCGATATTTTGTCCCACTATATTAGTTTATTACAACAGTGGTTCTTAACCTTTTGACTACCGTGAATGTTGAAAAATATATATATGTCCATATAAATTCATGTGTATGCACTTCAAAGATATCATGCTTAGATATATCCCACTAACATGAGGCCTGTAGCTCCAAAGGGCTGCCTATCTGACCTTGACTGGACAAGCTTCAACAGCTATTCTGAACCCCCTTAGAGGTCACTTTGCTTGTCCTGACTTCATGATAGTTCTTTATCTGGTTGTGCAAGTTGCTTACACAGTGCCGAGCCAGCCTTTCTGGTCTGCCCATATCTAGCTGTTTATAATTGCCATGGTGCAGATCTTGCACATCCCTGTTAGCCATATTTGGCTTGGTGCCTTATTCTAGTTCCGCTGACATGGCATTACTAAATGCATATAGCACCCAGAAACCTGTCACTCGGGGAAGAAGCAGTCTGAGAGCCCCTAAGGCAGGAGACCTGACTGCTTCCTTGCTAATTAGCAATGATGCATGCATTTGGTACCAATAAATAAATTTCACTCTGTTTCTGAGCAAACCTGCTATGTCTGGTGAGTTTCATTCATTTGCTCCTGGGAGGGTGCCAGTATTTCCCTATCAGTGAACCCCCACTGAATCACTACTGGAAGCTGGGAACCTCCACCCAAGCAACGTCTGTGCTTTGAACTTAAAAACAATACATAGAAATGCAGAAAAAAATGTACATCAAATACACAAATTATGATTTGTTTAATTGAATTCGCAGACAAAAAGCAAAAATTTAAATTATAATTTTAATCAGAAGGTTGTGTCATTTCAAAATTACTGTCCTGGAATAGTAAAGACTAGATCAGGTAAAAAACACGATTGCATCACACATATATCTAGTCTGTTGAGTGTGGTGGCCAACCAAATCAAGAGGTAATATGTGGCGCTCGATTAATCTACTGCCCTTCATGAAGCCATATTGCTCTTGAGGGATCCGAACATGATGAGCACCTAATACCACTGTATCAAGGAACTGCTCTATGGGCCTGGTGATAATAAAGATGTGTTAATGCAAACACCTTGTGAGTACATAGATTTATTTATAAAAGCAAAAGAGTGAATAGTCTACAAGTGTAATCTTATGAGGGGTGAATTGTAAACAATTAACATTTGCTTTTAAATGTAGTCTAACGCATGCCAACCCAGGTAATATCTGATCTACAGCGAAGGAACTATTTGACATTCATGGTAAAGGATTCCTACGCAAGGGAAATCACATTGTGGTATCGTTGCACATATTACAATGACTGTTTGAAATAAAGTAGTGTCTGTTTATGACCTGGAAAACGATGATGGATACAGCTAAAAGCACTCTCTGCTTATATGGAAGCGCTTTCGTTCCCGGTTAACAATAAGACACACAAACAAAATTGAATTAAAGACTCCCATCCATGTCATGTGATATTATATGCATGTTGGGGGAGCACAGATCCATGTTCTATATGTTGAGAGGAAAAACGTGCCATAATGTTAGAATGCTAGAGCTTTCACTGTCACTTAATAGTAAGTCTGATTTAAAACATGCATGCAACTTCTTGTGGAGTCAGCAGTAAAGAACAAGCATAGGCAAAGAGAATAGGGCTCAGCATTTCGAGAGCTATTGACATTGCCAATGTGAATGTCTTTTAGCCATGTGTTATGGAGTGGGGTGGGTGTATGTGGTGTGGATTTGAATTATGTGGGTTGGAATTGAATAGTTTGTTGTGGAATTGTGTGGTGTGGAATTGTGTGGTGTTGAGTGGAGTTATGTGTAGTGGAATAATGTGACATGGTGTATAGTAAGATTATGCGACTATTAATTATGTGGTATTGATTGTAATGGAATTATGTGGAATGGGATTGTGTGTCATGAAGTGTAATTATGTGGAGTGGTATTGTGTGTAATGGAGTCGCATGTAGTGCAGTGGAATTATGTGGTGTGGTGTTGAATTTTGTGGCATGATGTGGAATTCTGTGTAGTGAATTGGATATATGTGGTCTGTAGTGGAATTGTGTTGTGGAGTGGAATTATGTGGTTTGGTATGGAATTGGGTGCTGTGGAATGGAATTGTATGGAGTTGGATTGTGTGGCATGGAACTGTGTGGTGTTGAGTGGAATTATGTGGCATGGTGTGGCATGTATTTATGTGAATTGCTGTTGTGTGGCACATGGTGGATTTATGTGGGTTGTATTTATGTGGTATTGAGTAGAGTGTAATTAGGCAGAGTTCAAATATGTGGTGTTGAGGGGTATTATGTGGAGTGTAAATATGTTGTGTGGTGTGGAATTATGTGGTACTGAATTGTTTGGTGTGGAATTACTTGGCGTTGTGTGGAATTATATGGCATGGTGTGGTGCAGAATTATATGGAGTGGAAGAATGTGGTATGTTGTGGAGTGGAATTATGTGGAGTTAATTGTGTGGCTGGTGTCGAGTGGTATTATGTGGTGTGGAATTATGTGGCATGTTGTAAAGTTGAATTTTGTGGTGTGTAATTATGTCTTTTGGAGTTGAGTGGAAATATGTGGAGTTTAAATATGTGGGGTGAAGTGTAATTATGTAAGTTGGAGTGGAATTATGTGTAGTGAAATTATCTGGAGTTGAATTGTGTTGTGTGTAGTATAATTATATGATTTGTAGTGGAGTGGAATTATGTTGCGTGGGTGGTATTATGTGAAGTGGAATTATGTGGCATAGAGCAGAACTGAATTTATTGGATTGGATTGTGATTATGTGACATGAAGCTGAATGATGTGGAGTGGAAGTGTGTGTAGTTGAATTGTGCGGCGTTGAATTATGAGATGTTTAAATGTGTTGTGCATAGTGCAATTATGCCGCATGGATTTTTGTGTTATGGTATTGTGTGGCAGTTAAATGTGTGGGGTTGTGTTGAGTTGTGTGGAGTTGAATGCTTGTTGTCTATCTACTGCAGTGCTGAGGGAGCAGCCTTCATGGTAGGTGAAACAATGTTGTTTCTCTTTTCTGTCTTTGATTTTCCCCAATCTGTGTGTGGAAAAATTGAATAAAAATGCACTTTGTTCACATGCAACTTCCCCAAACAAGCTTGCACAAGCAAAAAATACGCTGCTTGTGCAGCAGCTGAACTGTGGACATGGAAGTGGCACAGAAGCAAAATTTGTGACCATGGCCAATGCTAGAAGCATGGCATGCACAAACCCGTTCACATCCCTCATTCAAGGAGATATTGCAATGATCTGTGCTATATGTACCGCAAATACACTCTGCGCTGCTCAGTAAACACTCCCAAAATATTTCACCGGAGACCGAGACCACTACTACTGTCACCCCTGAGTCTGCGGGACTAGGGTCGCACGTTAATGGCATCTCCTTCAATAAATTGGAAACTTGGACCCTCCTGGAACCTAGTTCCTTCGGCCACCTCTTGGCAAACATGAAATCGGGTTCCCCCGTGACTTACTCCCCTTTCATGTGATTAAACAGCTGGACGTGCCCATACTCTCAATAATTATGGATCTCCTTAATGCCTCCTTATTGGAGGGCGTTGTACCGCAGGAATGGAAACATGCTATGGTGCTCCCTCTTCTGAAGAAAGCCAATGCTGACCCCACAAAGCCATCTAACTTTCATCTCATCTTGCTGCTCCCAGCTTTCTCTAAAATTCTGGAAAAGCATATAAACGGTCAGTTGACCGCCTATGTGGAATCTCAGAACTTTCTCCACACCTCTCAATCAGGTTTTAGAGCTGGTTTCTCTACCGAATCAACTCTTCTTGGAGTTACGGAAATGATAAGGCACAGGTTAGATGAGGGTGAAACAGTGGCCATTATCTTACTGGACCTTAGCGCCGCATTCAACACGGTGTCTCACTCCATCTTGTTGAGAGCTTTACAGGCTGTGGGCTTAGCTGGTTTAGCCTTGCAGTGGATCGGATCTTTTCTAGCTGACCGAACCTTCCAGGTTTTCTCGGCGTCAGCTAATTCCAACTCATATCCGTCCCCTTATGGAGTTCCTCAAGGTTCGGTGCTGAGTCCACTGCTGTTTAATGTGTATGTCCGTCCTCTGGTGGATGTTGTGGAAGAGGCTGGTCCCTCCCTCTTTTCCTATGCTGATGACACTCAGATACTTTTTTCCCTTTCCTCTGTTAAGGGGTCAAACCCCTCTACTCTTCAGTCAGGTCTGAGTAAAGTTGCGTCTTGGATGCAAAACAATCTACTCAAACTGAACGGTGAAAAGACTGAAGTTATGATTTTAGGGAAAAAACATGATCTGTGAGCATTGGCCCTCCGAAATGGGTGCGCTGCCTTTGCCGGTACACCAAGTTCGCAATTTGGGTTTCATCATTGACGAGCATCTTTCTATGAAACAACAAGTCACTAAGATATCCGCCCTCTGCTTTACTATTTTAAAATGGCTGAAATATTTTTTATGGATGATTCCCCTCTCTGCCCAGAAAATGGTAGTCCATGCCCTACTCACTTCTAGGCTGGACTACGGCAATGTTCTCTATCTGGGCTCCAATAAAGCTATGATCCAAAGACTTCAAGTGGTGCAGAATGCGGCTGCTAGACTACTGTGTCAAGTGCCTAAATCTTCATCAGTCACCGGCTTCCTCTTTATTTATTTTTAGCCTTTATTGGCTGACGGTGGAGAACCGAATAAAATTCAAAGCCCTATGTTACATGTTTAAAATCAAAATTGGAGTGGCCCCCAAATATTTGCAAAAGTTAGTTCAACGCTACCAACCATCTCGTCTTCTGCGCTCTGCCCACCAGATGAGGTTCTCTGTCCCGAAATTCAAACTCTCTCGCATGCGCGGCCGGTCCTTTTCTTATTAAGGACCAACCCTGTGGAACTCTTTACCTATCTCACTACGTAAGGAAACCGTTTATGGTGTATTCCGCAGATGTTTGAAGACTTGGTTCCTCAATTCTTAGATCCTCCTTGCTAGATCTCAGCTTTCCTACCGGGCCAGTGCCGGGAAACCCCTCGAGGTAGCTGTGCGCCCTACAAATTCAAATTCATGTGCTAGTCCATGCAAAAGAATTATGTAACATGAAAGAAATGTAACCTCTGTGCCAATAAAAATATCAAAGCATTTAAATCTTTAATTGCTAAACAGCATGTTTGAGCTAAGCCACAACAAACTATCCTCAGAGTCCCAGACTGTGTCACACTGTTTCCACTGTGTTCTGCTTGTTGCAAAGAGCATAAATGATCTTAAAAAATTGGTTGCAACCAAGTTAGTTGCAAATATGGCGCAATAGACCTCCAAATAAATGTGTCCTTTGCGCATGCGCTGTCTAGCCAGGACCTAAAAATGAATGTGTCCTTTTGTAATGTAACTGGTGCTCTTGTAAAATGTCGAATACCTTCCGGTCGAGTTTGCGCTATATGAAACTGCAAGATAATAATGGGAAGTAAAACGTGAAATGTAGACCAATACCATAAGAGTTTTCAGGGCCAATGTTGAAAATGTTCAGTATTTTTGTCTTACAGTTAAGGACAGGAGTAAAGAGCCTGATAATAATGTTTGATTTCATAGTCAGTTTTTTTAGTCCACGTACGAGAACAGGTGAACCCGCCACTATTTAAAGAAAGCCCAGGCAACAGTGTTCCCTCGATGAATTTGGTATTCCTATTTTTTTAATCTCCCCCCCCACTTCCACTTTGGCTGAATTTTGGTGACGTGTCAAATCCAGCAGAGGTTGTGGCATTAAAGCCATCCTGTTTCTAGCCAACGAGGTGCAGCGATGCAACGAGTCTAGCTGGGTAAATCGGACTCAAGTACAGACCAGAGTTGTCTTTGCCCAAACAGAAAAGCAGCAGGGGAGTGGCTTCAAAAACGTGATACGCTACCAAAGTCATCCATGAATCATCTTCTCCAATTTTACTGGAAAAACGTAAACAAATTTGCTTCTAAAGTTAATGTAGCACCGTACTGAAAGACCATATGTCTATGCTAATGAATGCTTCTGTCTGCAATAGAAGCGTTTTTTATAAGTAAAACATTTATGGTCAAAACGTAAACTATGAATAGGTTTTCTTGTGAATATTTTGTTAAAATAAAGCTTGTTTTAATATGGATAGGGAGAGAAAGGATAGAGAGGAACCGTAAATAATGCTTACTGTGCTTTTGTAATACCCTGTAGATCCTTTCCAATGGTGTCCACCTAATTGTGCATTTCCATAGTTCTCCGTAAGTCTAGCTATGCCAACCCCACGTTATAACAAGCAATGATGGATGGAGGGGGCAAGCAGGGATGAGGGAGGGGGTGGGGGATGGGTCAAGCAGTGAAGCGGGAGGGAGTTGAATGCACAGCAAATGTGATGAGATAAGAACAAGATTTACAGGCCTATTAACAGAAACAGATCTCGGAGCGAGTGAAAACATGAGAGCTCCTGTGAAGTGCTCCACAACAAAGAAAAAAGTAGTTCCTAAAACAGTTCCTAAAATGGGAGCAGTGGATGAATAGTAGTAATTGGTCCATGCTCTCTGGGAGAGCTAAACACAGGAAGAGGCATGATGCATGCATGCCAAGGACAGATGGGGAGAAAGAATATGAGAGTGATGATGGAGTCAGCAAATGGGAAGTCTATGGGCGGGCTGAAGTCCACATATTAAATACAACATGTCTCTTCGATACAGCGGATACGATGTCTAGCCCAGATCTAAAACAACACTATATAAATACTTCCCCATTTGCCCTGTGGGTGCCATCTCCTCACCTCACTTTGGGCACTTGTGGCAGAATGTTAACAGTTGCAGCCATTCAGTGGTTCTTATCAAGGAGAAACCAGCATCGGACTGTGATCAGAGCTTGCTGGGAATTGTAGGTATTTATGCCTAGGTCCCATGGGAATTGTAGTGAGTAAAAGTGGCATCCATAGATGTGACCCCATCAATAAAATGTAATAGAAGGTCGCAAATCTCCTGACTAGGACTTGAGGACCATCAGGGGTCCGCGGACCACAGGTTAAGAATAACTTGACTAAATCAATGTCTTTCATCAAGAGTGTCATACTTTCCTTTGGCAGTACCAGTACTTCCCAGAACAGTGTTAATATTTTTCATGAACAACTCCAACAATTCTCAGCAGTTTTAGCAGAGCTGCATACATTTAGCGGACAGTAACATCAATGTATAGTTGCTTAGTGGACTAATGCATCCAATGCTGGAATCTCTTTTGATCCCATGAACACAGGTTTGAATTCCAAAGTTCCACTCAGCCTTTTATGCCATTGAGTTCCATCAAATAAGCGCAACTGAGGTGGGTACAAATAAACATGTGCCAGGAGAACCCTTTGTGTGAACGTGCGCTCCTTCTGAGGTCTCACGTTGTTGCGTTACCTCAGCAAGGTTGCGTATTTCTGTTAGCCTCCTGCCAAGGGGTTTGTGTGAAACTGTGCACTGAGCTGCCAACTGGCCCGTCATGAGGGTCATCTGCAATCAACTTTTGCTTTTTAGCCAACACTTTGAATTTTGAGACCTCACTTTCCCCTCACGAGTAATGGCTGAAGAATTCTGGCATTTTAGACTGGCTGAAGTTAACCGCCATGGTCTAGGCAGTTGGCAGTGGTGTATGGAGATTTCTGAAATAAAGGGATTTCATAGTTTTCTACAGAGCAACACAATCTGGGCAGCAATGTCAACAAACCTGCCCACCTACTACACAGGATGTGCATTGAAGCTACCAACAAAAATACAAGGCTCCGATCCTTCAGGGCTGGGTCAGTTACTAGTGATTAATAGTTACATTTGGCAATGCTATTTTTATCTATCTAACGAGTGCTGAAATCCAGAGGAGTACAAACATATGCGGGTTGGTTGAGTAAGAGATAGGCTGTACAAACAGGACCGGAGGAAGAAGGATAAGCATACACTCACTCCTTTGTTCACCTTTTCATTTTAGTTTTCATTCCCACAAGAAAAAATATTGCTTTTGTAAAGTGCCACATTTGGTATTGCTATTGGCATTCAGGACTGTTTTAGGATTGTGTTATTTAGTTTGAGCCATAGCCATATTTGTACTGGTGTCCATAGTCTCCTTGTGTCCTTGACTCTGTCTTCATCGTGTGGTGTCCATGTTCCCATTCAGAGACCCAGTGTCAGCATCACATTATCCTGGTCTGTCAGTTTTGAATTATCTGTGTCATTGCCCCAATGTCTATTTGTCCCCGTGTCTCAGTGTCAGTGTCACAGAACCATGGTTCCATTGTCATTGTCTCCATAAGTCAGTGTTTTTCCTGGGTCCCTGTGGTGTGTGTTACAGTGCTAGGACTGCTCAGGGGCAGCTCCTCCGTAATGGCGGAGGAGCGTCGCCCCACTCGTTAGTCAGTCACACAAAAATGTAATTATAATAAAACAATATCTTTTTATTTTTCTGTGACTGGCTCTGGCATACGTGTGTAGGGCAGGACCGGGCCATGACACAGAGGAGTAGTGGTGGGCACTAGAAGTGCGCATGTCAGCTTGGCCAGCCGTCTTAGGCCGGCCAAACAGACATGCGCACTTCTATTTCTTCAACCCAGCTGTGTTGCACAGCTGGGTTGGAGAAAAGCGCAGGCTCCCAGGCACTGTCTAAGTGGCAGACCAGGCTGCTCAGACCAATCCTGGCACTGCTCACATAGCATGAGAGCAGTGTCTGGATTGGGTGGGGAGCCTGCGCTTTCCCAGTGACTGCTGGGAGAGAAGGACCAATGTGGCAGTCAGCGGCAGCAACAGGTACTTTTTTTATTGTTATTTTTATTATTTTAGCCTAAATCCCGCTGCTCCCTGCCCCCCCCCACACTTTTGTTTTGCAGCAGCCGCCACTGGTGCTGCGTCAGCATTCCAGTGTCAGTGCCCCTGTCTCAATGTCTCTATGGTTGTGGCTGTCACCCTACATCAGTGCCATGTGTTTGTATCACTGTCCGTATGTAAGTAATCCAATATCAGTGTCCTGGGATCAGTGTGTCAGTGTCAAGACTCACCAGTCAGTGTCCCTGAGCCAGTGTCTCTTTACCCATGTCCGCTTGTAGGTGACACGGGATGTCCGTGACAGCGCCTCGTGTCACAGCCATTGCCCTACTATCCAGAGTGACAGTTTTCCGAAGTGACTGTTGGCACCCTTGTTTCAGTGTGCCAGTGTTTGAAAAAAAGTAGTGCGCCCGTATGTCAGAATCCGCTCTCAATGTCCCTGTCCCAATGTCAGTGCCCTCATCTCAATGTCCCTGTGCTGTCAATGTCCCTGTCTCAATGTCAGTGCCCTCATCTCAATGTCCCTGTGCTGTCAATGTCCCTGTCTCAATGTTCATGCCCACATCTCAGTGTCGCGATACAGAGGAATGTTCTCGGTGCTCTTACGCTGTGTACTTGTACAAAGTATATATCATCCAGAGGCAACATTGGTGAACAGAAGTGGGGAGAGAGGCCACGTGATGGATGGATGGAAGGGCCCCTGATACAAAAAAGTTGGAAAGTAAAATTTCAGTTTGAAGAGCCAGTTATACGTAAAAAGGGGACAGCTGAGAAAATAAAAGCACAGCTGCACTCATTTCGATACAGATAGGAGCAGAGTACGTCTTGCTCCTTCACTCTCATGCTTCAATTTTGATGTTAACCACCTTTGAAATGCACTGAGCATTTAAATTAATGGCAAAGTCACTTACCTTCTAGACCTGCCAGTTGCCCAGGGAGTTAAGGGGCCTGAATTCAATGCAGGTTGGCATGGACCTCAATTGGGCCCTCATATCTACGGCCCTGATTCCCCATACTGATCATTTTTCATTTTATTACCCCATTCTCATAAAACCTAGGCCACCAATCAGCACTTTTATTTGCAGAATATTACTCATCACCCCGATGAACATTTTATGAAACACAAAAATTGTAAGTGTAGGAACGGAAGACCTGGATAGAAAAAGGTTATTAATGTGAGATGAACTTCAGGCTCTCCAGTCCATAGAGGGTTGCATTTTGACCAGCACGCTGTTATTTGTGGTGATATCACACCCAGCAACTGCTGATACCGTGGGGTGCGGGATTTACCAGGTGCGGCATTAATTCATCACTCTGATTTGCATAGTCCGGATTGAGGGATGACACAGTAATACAGGATTTTTTCCCATTCTGAGGTTTTCCTACACCAATTCCACCAGATTTTTGGTGGAAATCGTACAGGTCAAAATCCACAAGCAGCGTTGTTGCCACATCACCATTTACAAACCTGTTGAGCCGTAAAACAGTGGATTTGGTGATATTTAAATACGTGTTATATATCATTTGAATTTGAATTTGAATTTTATTACATTTGCATAGTTACTTAAAACCATTGCAATACGAGTTTCAGATAATACAATAAAATCATGATAAGATAATAATTACATATATGCAAAATTCATGGCTCCTTAAAAAGGTTAAAAGAGTTAAATTGCTATCAGATAAAAATTGCTTTGTTCTTCATACACATAGTTCTCAATGTAAATTATGCGTTCTGCCCGGCTTCATTACTCTTCTCTGGGCGATGCTATTATCCAAAAGGAGACGTTATTGAGAACCCGGTCCAAGTGCTTATATGGAGGTTTCCCAGGTCGACCTTAATGGTGGCAGTCTCGGGTCATAGTTAAAAGTGCGCACAGTAGTCGCGGCTTCCCCTTAGCCTAGGTGGAGTTTAAGCGTTCGATGGCATTTTTTTCTCGGCTGCATCTAGGAATCTCACAAGTCTACAGTTTAATTGAGGTGTTGCTGGGTCAAAACATGCCAAGACTGCTTGTCTCCTTGAGCGAATATTCCTTTGGTTTAAGGGGACTCTTAGCAGCTGTCTCCTTTCCTGTATCAGCTCCTTACAGGAGCATAGTAAATGGGTAATGTCGCCCTGGCCATTTTTGCACAGACTACAAGATGTTCGAGATGGCTCCCTCTTCCATGGTGGAAGGTTCTGAGTGCACGGGATCAAGCCAAGGCGAAGTTTTAAGAATTTTAGTTTCTGTGGTTTCGGGTAGCCCAGATTGAAATATTTTTGAGGGGCCAAGACTTTGTAGTTGTTCACAGTCATCCAGGCATGCGATCTTACTGAGAAAGCTGCTTTGTCTTCCACCAAAGCCAGCTTTTTCAAGGATTTCCACACTAATTTCTTAAAAGCTGAATGGTGGATCTGCGTGTTCCAAATGGCCAAGAGTCCAGTGCATGCTAGAGCCTCCTGAAGATAGCTTCTTGCAGGAGAATCCTCCCTCTGCTGAAGATCTTGCCATAGAAGTTTATTTAGAGTTTTGGGGGCCGATAGTCTAATTTTGTTCCAGCAGTTTATATATGCACAGTATCTGGCCCATGATTGCTTCAGTAGGCCAAATTTCAGTCTAATTTGCGCCGGGGAAGTGTAGTTTGGGAGGTTAAAGGTGGTTCTGTATGCTTTTACTAAGGTTGTGTCCAACAGTTTTGTATCTCTCCCTCTTAAGGCTTCACTACCATAAGTAATTGTGGGAAGAATTTTGGCCTGTGCTACTTTTAGTAGGGGGCTTAATGTTGGGCCCAGTAGTTTAGATGTTAAACTTTTCATGGTTAATGCTAGCACCAATCCCTTTCTTTTAATCTCCTCTAGGTGTCGGGCAAATGTTCCTTCTTTATCAATGTAAACACCTAGGTAGTTATAGACTCCCGCTGAGTCTATTCGTGTGCCGCCCAGCTGCCAGCTTCTCTCTGCCTTCCTTTTATTGTTAATTGACATAGTTCTAGTTTTCTTTAAGTTGATTGACAGCTTATTTGCTTCAGCCTAGTCCTGCATGCTGTTGAGAAGATGTTGCAAGCCTACTACTGTATGGCTGAGCAAGATTACGTCGTCCGCATAAAGGAGATTGGACAGAGTTGTGCCCCCATCCTGGGTGCGTGAGAGTTGCTGGTGTTGAGTAATTGCGGAAGGTCTGCCATGAATAAATTAAACAGCATGGGTGCCAGCACGCAACCTTGTTTGAGGCCCTTCGTTGTTTTTACTTTCCTTGTCAAATGCGTCCCTGTGCCAAGTTTGACCTGTACCCAGGTATCAGTATGGAGGAGCATTATCATTTTTAAGAGAGCATTTGGGATCCCCCAGCTTGCCAGCTTCGCCCATAGTCTTGATCTGTCCACATTATCGAAGGCGGCGCTAAAATCGATAAAACAAAGGTGCAGCTGCATTTTCTTCGAAATTGTGGCATCTATGAGCAGAGATAATGTTAAGATGTTCGTTGTTGTGCCAGTTTCCTTACGAAAGCCTGTCTGATTTAACGGAATTATATCAATCGTGTCCGCCCAGGCTGTAAGCTCTTCCAACAACGTGCCCGCAAATATTTAGCCTCATTATCGATTAGTGCCACCAGCCGATAATTGCCGGGCGAGGCCTTATCCCCACTTTTGTGGATAGGAACGATCGTGGAGCCTTTCCATGAATCAGGGATGACGCCCCGTTGTCTCACTTCCAGGAATATTGGATGAAGTATTCTTGCCCACTCTGACGCCCTCTGTTTAAACAGAGCGGGCGGGATTCCATTCGGACCTGGTGCCCCTTCCCTTCTTCCCTTTATGATCTGCAGCTTAATTGACAGGTGCGCAGCTTCATCTGACGTTTCCTCCGGAAGTTGATTTGCGTTAGAGGATACATATGAGACTCTGTCGTTTGTTAAATTAGCCGCATTGCGGTCAGTTGGAGCTGCCCTGTTCTGGTCCTGGTGAAGGGAGCCTGCTGTAAAGTTGTTGAAATGAGTGTGCAGATAATTGGCCCAGGTTTCCTCTAATATGTGTGATGGAATTCCCCCACGTTGCGGGTCGATGATTATGTTCACCATTTTCCAGAAGCGGGCGCTGTCATTTTGTTTTATGTTTTGAAGACGTTTGGCCCAGGTGTCATCTTCATGGTTTTTGTTCATGCCCCATTTCAACTTCTTTAGATTAGTTCTTTGTTGACGCAAAGAGGAGAGTAGCAAGAGGTTCCCAGGATCATGGCGCAAGGATCTTATTGAACTGCTTATAGTTCTTTTGAGGCTTTTAATTTGCGCGCCTTGTGCTGCAGTTAACCTTTTCGCTTGCTCAAATGGCAGAGTGTGCTTCATTTTTATTTGCGACGCGTGTAGTTCGCTGAGCGTCTTTGTGAAGCATTCCCAGATTTGAATGTAATCCATATTTGTCGGATATGAAAGTATGAGATTCAATGCTGATTCTGACAGGGATTCGATGTTATTTGCCGTGAATTTAATTCTCTTGTAGTCTGACTTATAGATGGTGCCCAAGACTGAGGCAAACTGGATACCAGAGGGAGCAGTTGCGGCTAAAGTTATTTCTTGTGGGCGATGATCACTATCTCCCTTGTCCCCCATTCTGAAATTGATGATAGATGAAAACAACGAGAGACTAGTAAAGGTATAGTCCAGTTTCGAGGAAGTTGTTGCAGTATAATAACTGGCTACAGGAGGAGTGTCGCCTGCGAATCTTCCGTTAAGGGCCCTAAGATTGGAGTGTTCCAGGTCCTCAAGAAGGCTTCTGTTTGTCTTGTTGATTTTCCCGTAGGTGAAGACGCCTTGTGTCGGTATATTGCAGTATGAAGTTTGGAATCTTGCTTCATATTCGTCTGATGATACCAATAAGTATTGATTCAAGTCCCCCGACAAAATGATATTTGATGTTTCAGTGCTGCCTATATAAGTAATTATTTGGCCAAATAGCTTCGCCAAATCTGTTGCTAAACGGTTAGGGTGGATATATGCGTTGACAATCGTTACTTCTTTTTGTGCGCTGGGCAGAGAGAGAATGAGTTTGGTTGCTAAGGCAACCTCTGTTCCTGGATCGATTGTGGCTGCTGTAGGTATGACAGTTGTCGATATATAAGTTGCCAGCCCACCAGAACAATGACCGGTTTTTCCGCCTTTTGTGGCTGGTATGGTGAAGCAGTGGAACCCGTGTATTTGTAACGGTTCAGTCAGCCATGTTTCCTGCAACAGGATTACGTCGAACGTTTTGAAATATTGCAGAAAGTCAGGTTCAGAAGCTTTTGAGGCTAGGCCATTGATGTTCCATGAGCAAAGGCGGAACACACTTCCTTTTTGTTGATTGTTGCCTCTGTCTGTTTGGCTATGATGTCATTGAGTTGTTGGAAAGAGGTTTAGGGTTCTTGTAATTGGCTCGGCAAACCGAAGACCCTCTCCAGGTGCAGCTCCTTCACCATAAGGCGCACGGTTAGAACCCTGGAAGAGAGGCCTTGATTGAGGAGAGGAGCCCAATGCCCCTCTGAGGATGGAGATTGTGGGCTTTGGGCGGCGACTGAGGCCAGGCCTTGGGCTGGGGTTTAGAAGAGGTGCTGGGTAAGCTGGATTTTGGTAAGAGGTGACCTTGATTCCCCAGGCTTTAAAAGTGTGGTGCTCGTTTAAAACTCTTTGGGCGATAGCAGCTGTTTTCCACGATGCCCTCGTTGCCTCAAACATTGCTGTATTTTCCGGTGCAAGAAACTCTATTGCAAGAAGATCAGTTGTATTCAGATCTGCTAGATTGGGAATGGTCCATAATAGTTTCAAGACGTTGCCCCTGTTTAGTATATCTTGGTGCCCTTTTGATGTATACTCGGGTTTAAGCAATGTGAGACTCCGAGCTAATTGGCAATCTTTTGAGGCCTGCACTTGATTTGTAGATTCGCTAGCGTATAGTGGGCGCTCTTGCTGCTTGGTAAGTTGTGCATCCTCCCTTAGTTCCGGTAGCCGCACCTCTTTGGGGGGGCTGTAATTGATTGCACTGTTTCTTATCCGTGTTATTTTGCTCGGTGGCCTCAAATCCTGCGGATTGGATGAGCCTTGAGGTAACTGGTCTGGGGCCTTCCATATTTGTTTTCCTTCTCTCGGTGAAACAAGATTTTCGATGTTATGATTTAAGCTGTTATTTATCTGATCTTTGTTGACGTATTGGTTGTTGATCGTTAGCCAGATTGCGTCCGTTCCGGATGCCCTGTTTTCTTCTGTCGCTGGGTCGGTGCTAATTGAAGATTCTCTTTGTCCATCAGGCCAGATTGAGTTGTTTGATGGCTTTTGTGATGAGCATATAGGAATTGCACTTGGGTTGGTGGGAGCGTTTCCTCTGTGGAGAGCTGGCATTGCCTGTGGCGAGTTCCTGTTATTTATGACGGCTAGAGACCTTTCGGTGTTAGAAGGCCCTGGTGATGCTGCTGTGTTTTGAAAGATGCTTGTTTGAGCAGGAGCTATGTGCTGCTTGCCCCCCTCTTTGGGGTCAGACTCTGATTTGGAGCACTGCTTGCCGAAGATTGAGTAGGTAACTGCTTGATTGAGGGGAAGTGATTTTTGATTCCATCCCTTCCGTTTCTGCTGGCGGTGCTGTTTGGCATTTGCTTTGGTGATGGATGGGTCAGTTAGGACCGACTTAGAACATTTCTTTGCAGTACGTGGAGACCACACTAAATGCTGGGTGCGAGAGTCGCTGTCTATGAGATTCCGATTGGTTGAGCTGGCCGAATCTCCTTTCTTGCTTTCAAGGGCTGGGGGTTCTGAAGACTCGGCACCAGCTGGAGAGCCGACAGCGTTGGCTAGTGATGTGTTCTGCAGCTCGTTTAGTACCGTTGTGAGCATTGTTGGAAGGGTCGTACGTTTATCCACGATTTGACTACAGCCGCATCGGAGGTGTGCCTCCGTCTGTGCTCTTCTAATTAGGCCGTTGAGGTCCCCAAGTTTTTCATCTATGCCAGCTGTGAACACTGCCAGGGTGTTTAGTAGGGTGAGCTGTATGTCCATTTTGTCAGACTGATATTGGAGCGCCTCCACCAACAATTGCATGGTGTTTAGGATGGAGGCCCAAACACTTCCGTCTTGTTCTTTTGGCCCACCCATCTCCTTTCAGTCCCCTGTGTCCCTTGGGGGCTGGCTGTCAGCTGAAAGATTTGAGGATGGCTTTGTAGGAGGTATGCCTATTTGACGGTCTGGAGAGTACGCTGCCAACATGTCCTCCCATTCTTGGGTGCACAGATAGGATAATGCCGCCCTTCCTTCATCCTGTTTGGACTCGTTATTGATCACTGTTGGAGTCAGCATGTTGATACTAGTGTGGCTAAGATCCGAGAAATTGATGTTAGTAGTGTCGGCAATAACAGATGGGTGCAGGCTGCAGATGCCTTTCCCATGAGATGCCGATGGAGATTGCGTCCTGCTTGTCTCATCCGCTGAGGGGTTTGGGGGTGCTGTTTGGGGGGCTGTCAGCAGTTGTTTATTCTGATTTCTCTTTTCCATGGGCGTTGTTTGATTTGTTCTTGTTGGTGTAGGCGCTTGCTGAATATCCCCTGCTGCTTGGGACAGGGGCATTGCTGTTACTGTTGCTGGTTAGTATGAGCTGTCTGAAGCCTGGTCTGCCGATAGTTGAATTGGCTGGGTCCCCGAGTGTCCCTCTGGGGGCTTCATTAGGTGTTCGGTGGTCGCCAGAAGTCCGATTTTTTGGGCTAAATGATGTGTAGTCGGCGTAGGCGCTGTTACTATTGTGCTGGATGAAAAGGAGTCTGCCCCCGGTGCGCTTGAAGTTGAATTCCTGTTAAGGACTGAGTTAGTGTGATCCGCTGCTGGAGGAAAGCTCGGATCAATGGCTTGAGTGTGAATTAAGGCTGTAGTTAGCTGCGGCAAATGAAGAGCTTGAACTGGTTGAAGGGGGGACTGAAGCTCTTTGAGTGCCGCGTTGCTTGAATAGACAGCAGCGCCAACGTCTTTTAGGAAGTTGAATTTTGTGTAGATTTTGGGCTGGGTTGGAGAGACCTTAAGGTTGGAGGAGGTTCCCCTTCTTGGTGGCGCGATGTCCGTTAGGTCGACCTCTATTGAGTTGAGGGAGATTTGGTCGGAGGGTTGGGCTGTAATTGGACCAGATTTACACTTCTTTCTCTTGCTCCCTGCTTGTCTGGGCTGGACGGCTCCCCGAACACGCACTGATCTCATGTCTTGAATGTTTAATGGGCTTAGGCTCTAGCTTCTTCTCTGCTGTCTCTCTGCTGTCTCTCCTTATATATAAGATATAAAACCAACCTTTTAATTCTACAAAAGTACACGTCAGAACACTTGTAAATCTTTCACTAATCAGGTCATTCCCAGAATATTGCTGGAGAGTCATAGAGACGTCATAAGAGAGAGGGTAATCATAAAAGGGATACGATTGAGAGCATTTTAAATAGTTGCATAGTGATTGACTATGGGCCTTTTTTAGGGTTTGGCCGACGGGGTACTCCGTCCCAAAGGAGGTAGATATCTGTTTGCCATCCTACAAGTGCATTATAGCCTATGGCAATGGCAGTGCGTTGGACGGGATGTCCGTCCCAAAGGAGGTAGATATCTGTTTGCCATCCTACAAGTGCATTATAGCCTATGGCAATGGCAGTGCATTGGACGGGATGTCCATCGCAAAGGAGGTAGATATCTGTTTGCCATCCAACAAGTGCATTATAGCCTATGGGAATGGCAGTGCGTTGGACGGGATGTCCATCGAAAAGGAGGTAGATATCTGTTTGCCATCCTACAAGTGCATTATAGCCTATGGCACTTGCAATGGGGTGGACTGGATTTCCAGTGCTTTATTTGAATCAGTGGTTTCCAGTGCTCAGCACCGGCACTTAATCATCTACACCTGCGCTTTTCATGAGCACCAGTTAAGGACACATTCATTTATGGTAGGCACGGGGAGATTAAGTGATTTGCCCAGAATCACAGGATGTTGAGCTGACGTTGAGACTCGAACCTGGTTCCCCAGCTCCGAAGTTGGCAGCTCTGGCCATTACGCCACATACTCTCCCCACTTTCATGGTTAGTAGTTGGTTCTGTTTAAGGCGACGCTAACAGGAGAAATGGGGTTGTGCAAGCTGCCTCCTAACGAGAGCCTTATGTTTTTTACAAATTAACCACTGGGGATGTCCTTCACATTCTGACCTAGTGTCCCATCCGCCAAACCCTAAATGAAACCCTATAATTTCAGCATTGCCTTCAGTAGCTTCACAGTAGTATTTTAGAAAGATTTAGCATTAATAAATCCTATTATGCAGTCACAGTGACTAGCCGGAGAGAAATGATTCGTTTAGTGAGACACAAGAGTTCAATGAATCAATAATTTTATCATCTGCGGAACGACCATTGACCAGTTTTACTAATTGTCAGCTCAGTAAACAGCACGAGTGTTTAAAGATCTGGTCTGCTGCTTCAGTTCTGCCCCCTCGAGGACATAAGGTTTCTTTCACCTCAGACAATACACTAGTCCTTTACTGGCTCGAATAATGTCTTGTTACTTACCGGTAATCTTCATTACCCCGATTAGGGTCCTCCTCGTCCCAGTCCTAACAAAGTGAGGCAGTCCTGCCTCCAGCCAGCCAATCAAAACGCTAAAACCAAAAGTCAAAGGTCATATAAACCCCTCCCACCCACCGCCATGCCTGTTATCAACAAGTCCCAGACACAAACACAGCGGGAGGGAGGGAGGGAAGAGGACTGGGACGAGGAGGACCCTTATCGGGATAATGAAGATTACCGGTAAGTAACAAGACATTACCCCCTCATGGGTCCTCCTCATCCCAGTCCTAACAAAGTGAGGAACTCACAAGCAGAGAACCAAGAATAAAAAACGCAGGACACCAGGGATCCATGCAAAAGTGCAAAACTTTAATCAAACAAATGATTAATGAACAGCAGCGTTCAAAACGCCAACAGCAAAACTGCCAACAGAGGCATGTAAAACATCAAGGTGAAAATGCCAAACAAACGTGTAATGGGACTGCCAAGTGGGCGCTCTACAAAACTCCAGGATAGAGACCCCAGCCGCCTCAGCCCAGGAAGCGGACACAGAACGTGTCGAACGACCCCGCACCTGAGACGGAGGAGGCAGATCCATAAGAGAGGCAGACCGCCAAACGCACATTGCGAGTGAAGGCTGAAAGAGAAACCAACCAACCCTGAGCCACACTCCCACAGGAGACAAACAGGGCAGGAGAAAGACAAAAACCCCAAGGCACGGGGGAAGAAAAACCGAAGGGTGCGAACATCCAAGGATGAAGGAACAAAGGAATCCCCATCCCCATCCCCATCCCCAGGCAAACAGGAAGGAATCACCTCCAGCTGCAAAAGGAACATGGTGGAAACCCAGGGAGAAAAGCCGGGCCCAGCTGCAAAACAACCCCATCCAGCAGAAACTACAAATAAGGGAAGGAGAGAAGCAAAGCACCCAACTCACCCACCGAAGCGCAGAGGCGACGGTCAACAAAAAAGCCACCGTTGCGGACAACCACAACAAGCAACCCCCAACAAAGGCACAAAAGGGGGCAACAGCAAACCCCGCAAAACAGTAGGCAAACCCAAGAAGGCACAACCACAGGAGAGACCGGACGTTGAAGCCGAAAACTATGCAGAATCCGACTCACCAAAGGAGCAACAACCCCCAAAGAGGCCCGGGACCCCGACAAGCCTGAACCGCAGCCCAACGAGCAGACAAGGCGGAAGGGGAAATGTCCTTCAAAACCCATCACGGACAAAGACAAGAATAGAAGCCGGATCTCCAACCACGGATCCAGACCAAGAGAAGAGCACCAGGAGACAAAAGAGCCTCAACGCGCACCATAGTTCTCAAGTGTTGAAGGCCAACGCGACAACTGAATGCCACAGGCCACCACAGAAGAACAGCCCAAAGACGCCAACGACAGCCGCTCAAGAGCCAGGCCGTCACATGCAAGCGAAAAAGACAGGGCAAAGACTGGTGCGGACACAAAAGCGGAGCCGGAGTCAAGGGAAGCCGGCCAAACCAGCCCCCCTGCCAGCAGTAGCAGGAGCGGAAACCAAAGGCAGCGAGGCCAAAAAGGAGCAACCAACAACACAGACACCTTCACCCCCCCGAATCCGCTGCAGCACCCTCGGGAGGAGGGAAATAGGAGGGAAGGCATACAGAAAGCCCGAAGGCCAAGGAAACGAGAGAGCAACCCCCAAGCCTGAGGACAGACCACCATGGAACAAAAACCGGGGGAGAAGAGCGTCGGGAGGGGAAGCAAAAAGACCGATCTAGAGAGGCTCGATCCGAAGACAAAGGTCCCGGAACAGAGGAACAGACAGATGGCACAAAACAGAGGACGGGAGGAAGTGGCCCAAGCCGTCCATATGAAAAACAGACGCCCCAGAACACAAACAGCCCTCAATGCCAACAGACGAGATTGTGCCCAGACACAAATCACAGAAGTCAGCAGGTACAGAAACGCGCACCTGGACCCCCCATGAAGGCGCAAGTAACAACAAGCCACCAGAGAGCCGGTACGAACCCACAGAATCGTTGGCCACCAAGGACTTTAACGCGGCCCCCCAACCCAAAGGACAGGTGTCCAAGGCCAACAAGAGGAGAGAAGGAAGCAGAAAACGCACCCCCTACACCAGGGAGGGAGAGCAAAACCACCAGTCCAAAGAAGGAATCAGAACAGGGGAGAGAGGAACCAGAACCACGCAACCTGCATGGGAAGGGTCCCAACGAGTCAACAGAAGAAGCACCAAGGACCCGAGGCGCAGACGAGCCCAAGAAACCACAGCAGTGGTGGCAGCCACCAACTCCCTGACCTGCAACCAACCCCGAGCCGGGGCAGAAGGGCGACCCAGCAGAACCCGCAGAAGAATCAATAGGGTAGAGAACCAAGCCGGAGGGAGAAAAACAGCCCACTGCAAAGTGCCGAACAGGCCTCTGATAAACCAAAGTCCCTGAACAGGAACCAGATGAGAAAGGCCAGATCCAACACGAACCCCAGAACCTGGAACAAGGCCATCGACGCCACCAACGCCAGAAGAGGCTCAAGGAGGGTGGAAGCAGAAACCAGACAAAAGCAACATAGGGAAACACAGGGAAACCCAGACCCAGCAAAACTCCCACAGCAAGAGCCAACACCGTGGAAAAAACCCGGGGAGCAGTAGAAAGGCCGAAAAGACAACACCAGAAACCGGTAATAGAACCCGTCCACTGCAAACCGCAGGAACCGCCGACCCGCCGGAAGGACGGGAATGGGAAAACAGGCGACTTCCAAATCCAGGGAAGCCAAAAAAAGTCGCCCACCAGGATGAGGGGAACGATGGACTGCAAGGTGATCTTCCAAAAATGACCCAGCCGCACCAATCAGTGCAAAGCCCGGGGACTCAGAAACGAGCGGAAGGAAACAACGGGCGCCGGGACCAGGAACAGAGAGGAACAAAACCCCAGGTCCCGCACTGCCACCGGACCCAGCACAACAGAGCCCCGTGACAAAAACAGGCCGATGCCAGAGAACATGGTAGAGCGCACCACGGGGCCTAAGGACAACGGAGTAACCTCGAAAACAGTCCAAAAGGGGGTCGGCCCCGGAACGGAATCCGGTAACCAAGAACGATGACCGACAGGCCCCACCAGTCGGAAATCAGACCGGACCAACAATCCAGGAACAACGGAGCCAAGCCCCCAAAATAGCAACATTGCCAACAATGTAGACAGGAACCCACAACCAGTGAAACACTAGGAGTCGAACACATAATCTCTTGAGGAAGAGACCGCAACCACAACCACCAGGCCACGGTGATACCACCTGGGCATAACACCAATTGACCAACACCCAGGGGCAGCTGCATGCGCCTCAGAGGCCGGGAACCAAATGGAACGTAGCCCCCGACCACGGGCCCGACCACGAAAGGGCAGAGAAGAAGACAGAGCACCCGGAAACTCCAGAACATGTAAAAAAGACAAGTTTATCGGCATAAACTGTCTGTAGAGTAAGCCAAGAAAGTCTGGGATCCACAAAAGCCAGGTAGCGGACCAAGGTGTCTGAGCAGCATCAAGGCACCAAAGCGCGGTCCACGGAAAATGCCTACCAGCCACTGCTGCCCCAGCAGCCGAGTAGAGGGCCCCCAGGGCAACAAAATTACAGCAGACAGAAACCGAGTCAAGACCACGATCTGCGCCAAGACAGGAGCGAGATCCCCCTGACCCGGAAGACAGGTCCAAACCCTTAGAATGGACCTGTGAAGCATAGGCCGAAGAAGTGCCAGCACTCACCCCAAAAGAGAAGCAGCAGAAGAACGCTCAAGAGCGGCCTCCACCACCCGCACAACTGGGACAGCCCAGGAAGGGAAAAAGAAGAAGAAGCCATGGAGGACAAAATAGAATTTACCCCTGGAACTAGAGGGAACTGGGCGACAAAGTCCGCCAGGCGACACCGCTACCCCAGAAAGCGCGGAATCCCCTGCATGTCGACAGCAAGCCACACCACAGCCAGAATATCTGTGAGGACATCAGGAAAAGGCAGGACATCTACCACAGAGGAACTACACAGGGAGTAAAACCCAACATCAGACAAGGACCGGGGGTCAAATCCCAGCACAGCACAAACAGTGATCAACATGTCCGAAAAACTGTGCCTCAGGAGAAGTGTCCACGGCCACACAAACATCCCCAGCCCAGTTCGCAGAAGGCTCAAGCAGCGCAGCCCTCACAGCAGAATGAAAGAAATCCTGGAAACAGACCATGAAAGTCACAAAAGGATATTAAGCTGCACGGATAAAGATGTCGCAGGCACTTCGAGAGGACTACTCAACCCCCATGGCCACAAGCAGGAAGAGCAAACCATACAGGAAGCCCAGCACACACCAGGAAGTGCCCAGCCACTCCACTTAAAACACTGTCCCCAATTAACCACGTCCCGTGAAACATGAGACAGGGAAATCACAAAGGACAGCCCTGCAGTCCCCCCCCCCAGCCACAGAACAAAGCACCATGGCCGCAGCGGCCGGACGCTGCTTGAAACCCCCAGCGCCGGAACGACCCGGGGCCAGGACATCAGGAAAGCTCCCCGCCCCAGCCCAGCACATGCGCGGGGAGCGTCCTGACCCAGGAGCAGGAGCGCGGTCGACTGGAGCACCGGTACGGCAGCGCAGATACAAACAACAAAGCCAGAATAAACAGCATGTTTAAGACCTTCAACAATAAGATTTACAAAAACTCACGGCACCGCAACACGACCTGCAACCACTGGAAACAGTAACAGGATACACGGAGCACCAGCGTTCCGACCACCGTCGGAGCAAGAAAAAAACAGGCATGGCGGTGGGTGGGAGAGGTTTATATGACCTTTGACTTTTGGTTTTAGCGTTTTGATTGGCTGGCTGGAGGCAGGACTGCCTCACTTTGTTAGGACTGGGACAAGGAGGACCCATGAGGGGGTAATGAAGAAACGGCGCCAAAGCTGGGGCGGCCATGAAACTTTCAATCAGTGCTTAATTTGAGCCGGTGGTTGCCGGTAGGGAGCACCGGCACTCGTTTTTGGGCACCGGCACTTACTTTTCTGCACCAGAGAGCAAGAGACTGAAAATCGAACAAAGCAGAAAGACAGATGAAGAGAATGACGAAAAACCCATCGTAAAGGGAGAAAGCAGGAGTCTGTAAGAATGAGATAAAGGGACAGGGCGTGTCTGGCAGCGGAATAAAGAGGCCTGAGGTTATTTCAAGACCACGCAGTTTGGCATTCAGTGCGCCGACATTTCATTGCACCGGCCGCAGGTTTCAGAGCAAATTTTTGGGCACCGGCACTTTTTCTATTGCAAATTAAGCACTGCTTCCAACGCTGCAGCTCTCCATATATGAACACACGGCTCTCCATTTGCCAGTCACTTCCACACGGTTCATTTCATAATGGCATTTACTTTAATCTAGGGGAGCGGGTGCGTGTCAGCCAGCCCTGGAGTAGGCCTGGCAATGCCCACGGCTGGCAGACCGCAAGGCTGCTTTCAGCGCTGGCAGGGCACAGGGCTGACAGACAGCGTGCATGGCTGCCGGTGCGAGGTGCTGGCAGAGCGCTGGGCTGGCGGAGCACGCTGTTGGCACAGGCCATGCATGAAGAAAGAAATATAGCTGCAGTTTCATGCCACATACACAGCTGTTGGTTGCCCTATAGCTAGTAAGTCGTTTATTTATTAATGCATTTGTGTATTTTATTAAACACCGTTTCTACCAGAACTGCTGCACAGTTCACAAGAGCAGTTAACCCATGGGGATAATTTTCATAAAGACCAAAAAATGGTGTGTAATGACTTAAATGATATTGGCTTAGTTTTTTTTTAGTTTTTAGCAGTTTTAAATAGGCTGGACAAGGCCCAATGAGTTCGTTACATAATAGCAGGGCCACTGGAATTATGAGATTCTGCGGCTTTTGTGTTTTCCGCATCATTATGGATTTGCCGCATATGCCGCATAATCCATTGTCTGCTGCATAATTTACAGATTCTTCCCCCCCCCCAAAAAAAAATAGTTCTAGCTCAAATAGATCAAAAGTTACAGCAAAATATAGTGACAGGTGTTGCCGCGCAGTGGAAGTTCCTTCACAAAAGTCAACTGGTCGACTTTCAATTGTCTTTTGCTGTCTTTCACTGTTAAACTGTTACTGATGAGGTGAACCTTTCCCAGACATAGTTAACATGTGTAATAAAAGACACAATAATGCAATAATACTGTCACAAAATATGCTGCATTATGTACCATAAATTGTTTTTTCTTGCTGCTTAGTTTACTCAGCCCTGTGCACAATTTGTTCCTCCCCAGCCACATAATTTCATTACATTGAATAAGCATTCTCCTTTGACAGATGGTCCTGGAGCGTTTGCGGGCATATATGCATATACAGTGCCCGTGGCAAGGCTGAAATACTTTGCAGCCATAGTGGAGGGTCAAATGGTCCAGCAATGTTGTCTCCTGTGTTGAGGTCCACCATAGTTCACCATCACTTCTCGCCATTGGTGCAGTACTCCTGGTACGTTCCCAAACAGTTCTGTGGGTCAGCAGTAATGGGTCAGTCAGCAAGCTCCATTCACCAAAAGCCAACGCGAGTCCGGCAATATCGCAAAACGTTAGTTTCTAAAATGTAGTGATATCCACAAAACACACAAAGCATTTGTAGTTGAGGTGAGTTGTTTAAGTTCAGAGTCTGTCTCCATATTGTAAAAGTCATCATATCACTATGGACTTGATCCTACTTGCACTTCTAAAAACACCTTAGCTGGACTAGGCTGTTTGGAATAAACACAAGGGGATACAATTGTCCTGAATCAACCTCAGAGCTGACTTGGAATACGCAAATGCTATGTGCAATTCTTGTGTAAAGATGGAAACTTCCAGCCAGTGTGACAAGATTTCTTCACCAGAACCTCGGGTCCTGAGGTCCACTGATTGCCCTTTCCCCCTGAAGATTTCCCAAATGGGAAACTTTTATAAAGGCGACTGGTTCCTTTAAGTGAAAAACAGAGGTGGTGGTCTGCTGTTCCTTGTAGGCCACCACACCTGTGTTTGTATCTAATCACAGGGGCTTGAAAATAAAGACCTGCTAATTAATATTCATTAGGCAGGTCATTCTGTGACCCCCTATGACTGGACATTTTATTTAATGCAACTTTTTTTAAATAGAGCGCATCACAAAATCAGAGACAGGTCAAATCATCAAATCAAATAGAATTTGTATAGCGTGACTTATCACCCCACGGGTATCCAGGCGCTGTGCTGCAGGTCTCAGTCGAAGCGCCAGATCTTGAGCCAGAAAGGTCAGAAAAGGTCAGTGCGCAATTTACAACCACTTTTCGCCACCTGTATCTCTGTACATCTGGCCTTAAGAGCTCACCAAGACCACAAGGGATGGGCACCTTGCTTGTTTTGGGAGGTGGGTTTTATTTTTAGGCTTGAGGAAGAGCCCAAGTTACTAGATCTGTTAAGCCATTAGCACTAAGGGCCTCATTTATGGTTTTTTTGCGTTGGGCAGCACAGTAAATCACCTTGCTGCGCTGCCCTACCTCCAAGGGAAAGGGCAGAAAAGCACCATATTTATCCAATATGGTACATTCCTGTCCTTTCCCCAGTATAATTTGTTATTCTGGAACATTATTTACAATATTTCATGGTGTGTGTGATTTGAGTAAACTACCTCTTTTTCAGAAGATCAAACATTTGCTAGGCACTGAATTATTAACCGATGTTGGTAGTTTGGGGAAATCTTGAGTCTCTAACTTCACACCACTGCCCTGAGTAAGCCTTGGACTGCTTGTCTATGTTATGCTAAGTGCTAAGTGGATGTACTTAATGCTTCAGTTTTGCGATCAGCAGTAAGATTAAGCCAAGAACACCAGTGATAAAAGGCTATGATTGACACAATCTGAGTACAGTAACCCCTGGCTGTCCGGCGAATCCTTAAAAAGTTCTCACATACGTAGTGGTTAAACAGCCATCTTTTTCAATTGTTTTCTCAATTTCATCAGTTTGGATTTCGTTTTTAGATTGACAGATAGGCTGTTAGTTTTGTGCCCTGAACTCTTAAACAACAAAAAGTTTAAGGGTAGTGGAAAGAAATCGAGCATTAGGAGTAAATTTGGATAATCTGTGGCTTGGCATAAGGGTTTTGAACAATGGAAGAATCTATGCACAATTCATAGGGCTTTGACCCTTCCTCTCTTTCTAACAAGTAGCCATCCAGAGTTGGGATTATTTTTCCACAGATCAAACACTGGTTTAGCAGCAGCATTTTGAATATGTCTCTGGAGAGAGTTAACTGCCTGCCATCCCACATAGATAGAATTGCAATAATCAATGTGCGAGTTGTTAAAAGTGTTAACCTCAGTAATCTTGTGGGACGGATTCGAAAAAGGTAAGATTCCCCTGAAAACGTTGAGCTGAAGGTAACAAGTTTTTTTTAAACAATGAGATGTGGAGCTTTATAGTAGTTTCAACATCACTCCTCTACATTTCTAACTATCACTTCAGGCTGCAGGTAAAAGCTCAAAGATGAGGACAAAGTCTCTTAGGCTGGGAGAATTTTTGAGTCAGTTGGATCACCGTATTGGAAGGGTTCAGCTTGAAACTATTGCTGTTAATCCACCATCTGACAGCTTCCAGCACCATGGGCAAACCTTCAACCCCCTGATGCCCCACGTTCGCCTATGCTCAACAAAAATCTGGGTACTGCTGGATGCATGATTGTGGGACTGTGCCAATGCAGTGGTAACAAAGATTGGGTCTAGTTGATTGCCATAGAAGGAGGCAGCATGTGTGCGTTGCATAGGGAGTAGCCAGATAGTAGTTTGATCAAATGGTGTTTCAAGGTTGATGTCACCGAGGACCAAGACAGGGACATCCGGTGAAGCAGAATTGATGATAGCAACAAGGACTGCAAATGAGGTATTTATAGCTGTAGGAGGCTATGAAGTATCAGGATGTGAAGCAGAAAAGGGACATTAATTGTAGGGCAGGCATGAATCCTGGAGTGGATTGTGCATGTAGAAACTGCTACATAGGACACCAACTCCACCACCTCTATATGATGTACGTACTGAGTCCTTAACCTAAGATTCGTATAGTGAGATAACTTAGAGTTATTGTCTGTCCTGCTGCTTTGCGGCGGGAGGGGCTACTCTGCTCCCCGAGCAGGGCAGGGGAAGAGTGGTTTGCCCACTCCAAAGTGCGCAATGACTGTTTGGTCGGCCCTCTTGGGCCGCCAAAACCAGTCATGCACACTTTCCTGTTCTCCATGCAGGCTGCATTATAGCCCGCATGGAGAGCATGCCCACCCCTCCAGCCCCTGGCTGAGCGTCGTGTCATGGCGCTCAGACCACCAACAACGCTGCAATTGCAGCATTGTGATTGGCTTGGGGAAGGAGCCTGGCTGGCTGCTTCCTGTCGGAGGCAGGAGAGCAGGAGCCGAGAAGACGCGGGACCTAGCCTCGAGGTACGTTTTTAAAAATGTATTTGATTAATTCCGATCCCCCCTCCACCCTGCGCGTCACCAACAAGCCACCCTCACCCACCCTGCCACCCGCGAGCCATGTCGGCCACGACTGCACAGTGAGCAAGGGACCTTCATCTAGGCATACCCTTGGCCACTTAGGGCATTACATCAAACACTCAAAAGGTGATGGGGTAGCAATGATCTGAACTGGGAGATGACTGAGTGCAAAAATGACAGTGACAGAGGACAAGGCCACATTCAATGCTGGTAGAGTGGTTGACTGGCAGACCGTATGCGGAGCTGACTGTGTGCAGGACTGGCAGAGTGCAATTCTGTCTTCAGGTTCGGTAGTGGGCAGTTCTGTAAATCAGTGTGCAAAACCCTATTTATTTTTTATCAATGTTGAGGCATGGCCGGCAGTCTACAGGGTCTGCAGCACACAAGGTTGGTTGAGTGTAAAGCTCTGCTCACTGTCTATGTCACGTCTCACCGCAAAGACGCCTGTAGAACACTGTAGAGACGCTTAGCAACGGAGCGCATACTCAGATACAGGAAAGACTACATTACCCATGAGACCACGGGTATCCGACGTCTATGACGTCATCACGTTCACGGAGGCGTTGTGGAGATAAGCGCTTCCGGGGCACCGGCTTGGTGCCGCTTACTTTTGCAGTTGAGCTACGATCCCGCGACGAGAGGAGGTCCGGTAAGGGTGCTACGTGCACCAACGATTCCTTGTCCTTTTGGTTGCCCTTTGACTTTGCTCAGCCTGCTGTGGCCTGAATATTCTTGAACGCCGTTTTTGCTTGCCTTGTTGCTCCGTTGGGTGAACCATCCATTCCGGTTCTTTGCGGAGCAACCACGAGCAGCAAATATCCTAAAACAGCTGAGGGCTTATTTATGGGGGTTTACGTGGTGGGAACACCGTGAGGGTGTGTCTGCTGCCATCTGTTCTCCCCTGCCAACGCACTGTGGTGTGGTTTGTGGACTCATGGACTGCATTGTTAAGTTAGCTTAGGCCTGGCTGCCATGATGCCTCTTTGCGCACGTTATTTTGTGCCTTTGTTTTCCAGCCTCTGCTATTTTAGAACTGTTTGCCTTTCACCTTTCCTCCTGTTCCCTTTGGGTTGCATCTGCACATCATGTACAAGGTCGAAAAACAATGTCCCTTGTTCTTGCTGATCTGGTCAGCCCCTCGGACTTAGACATAACACTGAATGCAGCTGCACTGGAGAAATTTGTGTGCTTTTAATATTGTGATTTCAATGTTGGAGACACGTGGAGAAGAACCTTTCCAGAGATAAGAGCTGTGCTTGACTGATGATGTAAACCTTGCATCTAGATATTGAGGTATGAGGGTCTGCAAGCCAAAGCCCAGAGGTCTTCTGTTTTTATAATAAACTAGTTATTAGCACGGGGAGGGTGGTAAGGTCATTTAGTCCTATATCCACTGTCTTTATAACATGCTGTCCCCGTTTGTATTCTATGGAATTGTAACTATGCTTATTATTTTATTCTTATGCATTATGCTGATAGCACTGGCACGTGTACTGTATCTTAGAGCACGATAGTTGAAATTAACATTTAAACTATACAGTGTCTCTTATTACGCACGTTGTGGACAGGTATGAGTGAGTTACGAAAGGGTGTCCTTGCTCCCGCGAGTCCTGAGAGAGATACCGTGTTCTGGGTTGTCTAATCATTGGTAGCTGCGCTGCTAATGAGACGCTAATGCTAGTCGGGTTGGGATTGTGGGTACTAAGGTGTATGGTTGGCTCACCACTATACTCCGAGGTCCTATTATCCTGTGCATAGCTCTGTGTATGTGCAGAATCCCTACAACAGCACTTGTGCACTTGCAGCCCGCTGTATAAGCGGTTGCGTTCTATTTATCTAAGGGAACTTTGTGGTGTTCTCTCGTGTTGGAGAGCTGGGACGCAGCTCATGCAGAGAGAACACACGGCCGAATTTTCCCTGGCTGACTTTGACTTTTTTTTCCACTAGCAAGGAGTATTGCTATCCAACACACTCAGTGGTATATCTCATTTCATTTGTGACATGATAACATGATCATTCATATGCATGAGGATACTCTGACCAAGGTTTCATGCTGTCCTCTGTGAGGGGGAAAACTTGGAGGTAACGGAGCAGACATTCTGTGTTTATGTGAGAAGTGTGTATCCAGCAACTTTCCAAGAAGTATTGTGATTTTGCGCATGGATTCTATGTGTGGCCTTTTTTCTCTGGAAGGATCTAAATCTCTATTCCTCATCCTTCATGAGCTGTGGTCAATTGTTTTGTTTCCTTCCGTTTTTACAACAGGGGTATTGAGAGCGCAGGAGGACAGCTCTTCCCCCCCTGTTCTAGCCCACACCGCAAAACCATTGGTAGGTCTTGTTTCTAGAGAGATAGTGTCCCTGTTGGAAGAGGGTAGTAACAGGAAAGGTTACTGATTATGTTGGCTCATCTTTAGATCATAGTGGAGCCATGCAACACGCACATTTGTCTATGCATCAAGAAGATATTTTCTTTTACAGGTATTGTTGCACATACCAGTAGGATAGTCTGTGGTGTCATTGTATATGTACATATAGGACTGCTGTTTTCTCAACGTTCTTGTTCTCATTTCAGGCCTTCTTCCCCGCTGTCCCCATCCTTCCCTTCCCCCTCTTGATCACTCCATTGAGTCTGTTCACACAATCAGACTGTGGGGGTATCAGGAGGTGGACCATATAGAGCAACATACGATCCGGAGGATTCGAGGCCACGACAGAGTAAGCGGCCCACGTTTTCTAATCCTCCCGGTCGTAAGTTGAGTATGGCTACCTTAGAGGACGTTATAGCAGCTTTAGCCATAGTGCAGAAGGAGTTGGCAGCCTCTAGGGCGGAAACGGCTGCCCTCCAAGATACCGTAGACAGAATGCAAAGAAACCCATTTAATGCAGGCTTACCACATGCATCCCACACAGCATCCGTGGTGGTGGAAGTACCTACACCCATTCCTTTGGCTACATCCGAAAGATTCCACGGGGAGAGCAGTAAAGTGCAGGTATTCCTTACACAGGTCTTGCTACATTTTTCATGTAAAGCCAAGGCATTCACCACCAACCATGCGAGAGTAGCGTTCTTGATATCGTATTTGGCAGGGGATGCGGCTCAATGGGCAGTACCTCTAGTGAAAAGGGATGATCCCTTATTATACGATTGGGACTCATTCCTCAAAGACTTCGAAAGGATTTTCAACCGCAGATCGGCCACGCTTTCAGCCGATCGGGACCTGCTGGAATTGAGGCAAGGGAATCGGGATCTTATCGCCTATCTGAATGATTTCCGTAGATTGATTACTGAAACCGAATGGCCAGAGGCCAAACAACCCGCCATTTTCCATCAAGGATTAAGGGAGGAAATGAAAGACGTGTTGGCCCAGATAGACCCACCACCCGTTACTTGCGAGGACTTGATAAGTTTGGTGCTAAGACTGGATCATCGGCTCAGTGAACGAAAGGGAGAACACAAAAAGAGGGACAGAATCCCTTTACGTTTTGAGCAACCCCGGAATGCTGACCACCAGCAAGCAGCCAAACATGAACCTATGGAGATCGGAACGGTCCGTTCAGCTCTCACGGCTGAAGAAAGAGATTATCGGCGAAAGAAAGGCCTGTGCATCTACTGTGGAAGGAAAGGACATTTTATTAAGTAATGCACCTTGAGACCGAAGTATCCACGAACGGAGCACAAAAAGGTACTGGCCGTAACCTCCGAGTCAGCTGCGGGAAATGAAAGAGCTTGAGGAAAGAAGAAGGGAGCTCTTCAAGCCCGAATTACATCCCTTCACTGGAAGCTAGGTGGTAGACAACATTTCTTTTTGGACATATACCTGTTTGTTAAGGACGAATGGTGCCGAGTACAAGCCATGTTGGACTCTGGAGCAATGGGCTGTTTCATGGATCAAGAGCAGGCGCTGCTCTTGGGAATCACGTTGCAGGAAAAGGAAACACCAGAGGCTGTATTCGCAGTGGATGGAAGACGTCTAGATGCAGGTCCCATTCGTTTCCAAACGGATACCCTTAAAGTCTTATATGGAACTGACCACCTGGAAAGACTCGTCTTCAACGTAATCCAAGCCCCGCAATACGGAGTGATTTTAGGATTACCCTGGCTGAGGCAACACAACCCCCAGGTGGATTGGGTGGAGAAGACCCTTCAGTTTACCTCTGACTATTGCTTAAAACACTGTACTCCACCTAACCTCAGCCCTGCTAAAGCATTGGCCATATACCATCACATCGCTACCGCGAGTGAACACATGGTGACGTTACCAGACGACTACCAAGACTACGTAGAAGTATTCAACGAAACAAAGGCAGACATTCTTCCACCGCATAGGCAATACGATTGCCAGATAGACTTGGTGCCAGGGGCTATTATACCCGCCTGGGAGGGTGTATGCGTTAACAGAACCAGAGAACATTCACCTTCGTGCCTATTTGGATAAGTATCTGGCATTAGGGTTCATACGCAACTCCAAGTCTCCTGCAGCTTCCCCTTTATTCTTCATCCCCAAGGCGAATGGGGAGCTACGCGCCTGCATCGACTTCAGATCATTGAACACAATCACGGTCAAGAACAGATACCCGCTTCCGCTGATCACCGTCTTGCTTGAACAGGTGAAAAAGGCCGTCATATACACTCGTCTGGACTTAAAAGGGGCATACCACTTAGTGCGGATGCGCAAAGGCGACGAGTGGAAGACGGCATTCAAAACACGATATGGCCTATATGAATATCTCGTCATGCCTTTCGGTTTATGCAACACCCCCGCGGCGTTCCAGTTTTTCCTCAATGACGTGTTAAGAGAGTACTTGGATCACTTCGTGGTGGTGTACATAGATGATATTCTGATCTATTCGCCCAACGTCGAAATCCACAAAACACACGTGCACACTATATTGCAAACTCTCCAAGACCACCATCTATACTGTAAAATCAGCAAGTGCGAGTTCAGCGTCACTACAATAGAGTTCCTTGGTGTTATGTTGACCCCTTCGGGGCAGGAAATGTCCGAAAGGAAGATAACAGCCGTGAAGGATTGGCCTACACCAGCGAACGTCAGGGACATTCAATGTTTCCTGGGGTTCGCAAATTTCTATTGCCGATTTATTGGCCATTTCTCGTGTTTGGCAGCACCCCTCACGCGTTTGTTGCAGAAAAAGGTCACATTTCAATGGACAGAGGAGGCTCAAAGGGGGTTTGAGGCTTTAAAAGAGGCTTTTGTGTCTGCTCCGGTGTTGATGCATGCGGATCCAGATCGACCTTACATCGTCGAAGCCGATGTGTCCGATTACGCGGTGGGAGCAGTGCTGTCTCAACGTCATCCTACGACAGGCCAATTACACCCGGTGGCATTCATGTCAAGAAAGCTCAACCCTGCCGAACATAATTACACTATAGCCGAAAGGGACTCCTAGCCATAAAAAACGCGTTCCAGGAGTGGAAACACTTCCTTATGGGGGCCAAACACGTGATTACCGTGTTTACAGACCACCGCAACCTCCAATTTATGACAGCCGCAAGACTGACTGACTGACTGACTGAAAGTATTTGAAGAGCGCACTACTGCCGAGGCGTCTTGGCGCTAAGTGATATGTAATGCCCATGGCCGACATGTTCAGGGTTGTGAGAAGAGCCATGTCTTAATTTTCCTCCTAAAGACCGATCTGTTAGGCAAAGACCTCAGGTGTGTGGGCAAAGAGTTCCAAAGTTTGGATGCTAGAAAAGAGAAGCGTTTACCTCCACACCTTACTCTCTTTATCTTTGGAAGTTGTAAGAGATCAAGGGAAGCTGATCTTAGAGCTCGTGTAGGAACGTATCGAGAAAACAAGGTTTGCACGTCCCTGGATCCTCCACCATACAAGGCTTTATGCACCATGCATAGGGACTTAAAGTCAACCCGTCGCCGTACTGGGAGCCAGTGAAGTTGTTTTATGCTGGACGATGTAGGATGGTGTTTAGGTAGATTGAGCAATACTCTAGCTGCCGCGTTCTGAATTGACTGCAATTTAGAGAATTGCGCAGCATTTGCTCCTAGGTAGAGAGCGTTGCAGTAGTCAATTCTGGATAGAATCGTAGCTACTACCACTGTTTTCCTCAGGGAAAGCGGAATAAAAGGAAGAATCTTCCTTAGACCTTTCAGCATAAAGAAGCAGGCTGATGAGACTTGGTTGATCTGGGGAGCCCAGGAAAGATCATTATCTACCACAAGACCTAGGTTCCTGACTTTTTTGACAGGGGCCGGACAGGTACCTGCTGCATGTGGCCACCATAATTGGTTCCATACCGAGATTTTCTGGCCAAACTCAATCATCTCGGTTTTATCTACATTAAGTTTTAAAAAATTGGCATTCATCCAAGTCATCAGAGCAGAGATACAGTTACAAAATTGGGCTGCCATAGCATCCACGGGCTGTGTTACCGACACTATAAGCTGCGTGTCATCAGCATAAGACTCCAGCATAAAGCTGTAACTTTTTATTAATCTAGCCAGAGGAGCTACATATATAAGACATCTAACACCCCGTCAATTGCGATGGATGTTATTCTTTGCGGAATACAATTTCCTAGTAACTTACAGACCAGGGAAGGAAAACAAGAAAGCCGACGCCTTAACACGTCAATCTACTTCCCAACCTCCTGAAGTGCTCTTGGAGAAGGCTATCATCGATCCTCAGAACGTCATATGCACCACGGTCATGGAAACCTTCCTTAGGAGTATTGCTCATAATGTCCTAACGGAAAAATGGAAGACATGGCTGGAGAAGAATAAGGACTGGAAGGTGAAACAAGGACTTCCGGTACGAGGGAAACAACTGTTGCTGCCTATCTCTTCGCTGAGGAAGCAGGTCTTCAAATGGTGTCATACCCTACCCAGTGCTGGACATAACGGCACGGAAAAGACCATGGAGAGAGTGCTACGTCAGTTTTGGTGGCCTACCGTTAAAAAAGACATTAGCTCATTGGTTAGGGAGTGTGAGGTGTGTAGTCAAATGAAAGCCTCACATACCCGTCAGGATGGACTGTTACAACCGCTCCCAACACCAGAACAACCGTGGGAAAAAATATCCTTGGACTTTGTGGTAGGGATGCCTTCGGACAAAGGACACATGGTTATATTAGTAGTGGTGGACTACCTTACCAAGATGGCCCATTTCATTGCCTGCAAACAACTACCTACAGCTGGTCAGTTAGCCCAGTTACTGTTGGTACACATAGTGAGGTTAAATGGACTACCTCAGGTAGTGGTTTCTGACCGCGAATCACAGTTTACTGATAAATTCTGGAGGGTGTGGTGTGCTGCCCTAAAGATAATGTCTAACATGTCCACGAGCTTCCACCCCCAAACTGATGGCCAAACTGAAAGGGTAAACCAAACCTTAAAACAATATCTAAGATGTTATGTGGATGATACCTCGGAGGCCTGGGTAGACAGTTTGTGGTTGGCAGAAATAGCGTACAACAGCGCCATAGATAGTTCTACAAAACACTCACTTTTTACTGCACTTATGGGTTTCACCCTAGATTTATTCCCTTTCAGCATCCTTTAAGTCCTGAAAACATTCCTGAGGTAAAGGAAAGGATAACACACATCCAGAACACATTAAAAGAGACACAGAAACGGTTGAAAGAAGCTAAAGCCCACTACAAGGCCTATGCTGACAAACACAGACGCCCAGGGCCATTATACAAACAAGGTGATTATGTGTGGTTATCCACAAAGAACATCAGGTTTAAAAGACATAGCATATTCAATCCCAAATACATTGGCCCATAAAAGATTGTTAAACTTATAAACCCTGTAGTGGTAAAATTAGCCTTGCCCTCCACTTTGAGAATTCACCCTGCGTTTCACTACTCGTTGCTTAAACCCTCTCATTCTGTAGCAAAGAAAGGTCCAGCTCCAGTGGTGGTGAATAATGAGATAGAGCATGAGGTGAGGGGTATCCTAGATTCCAAAATCTACCGCACGAGGTTGTGGTATCTGATAGCCTGGAAGGGATACGGGAACGAAGAGAACTCCTGGGAACCAGCTGCAGGGGTTCACGCACCTCGTTATGTTACCCAGTTCCACAAACGCTTACCTAGGAAGCCTTGTCTCTGTCAGTGTTCTTCGGGAGAGGGATGTACTGTCACGTCTCACCGCAAAGATGCCCGTAGAACACTGTAGAGACGCGTAGCAACGGAGGGCGTACTCAGATACAGGAAAGACTACATTACCCATGAGACCACGGGTATCCGACGTCTATGACGTCATCACGTTCACGGAGGCGTTGTGGAGATAAGCGCTTCCGGGGCACCGGCTTTGTGCCGCTTACTTTTGCAGTTGAGCTACGATCCCGCGACGAGAGGAGGTCCGGTAAGGGTGCTACGTGCACCAACGATTCCTTGTCCTTTTGGTTGCCCTTTGACTTTGCTCAGCCTGCTGTGGCCTGAATATTCTTGAACGCCGTTTTTGCTTGCCTTGTTGCTCCGTTGGGTGAACCATCCATTCCGGTTCTTTGCGGAGCAACCACGAGCAGCAAATATCCTAAAACAGCTGAGGGCTTATTTATGGGGGTTTACGTGGTGGGAACACCGTGAGGGTGTGTCTGCTGCCATCTGTTCTCCCCTGCCAATGCACTTGTGTACTTGCAGCCCGCTGTATAAGCGGTTGCGTTCTATTTATCTAAGGGAACTTTGTGGTGTTCTCTCGTGTTGGAGAGCTGGGACGCAGCTCATGCAGAGAGAAGACACGGCCGAATTTTCCCTGGCTGACTTTGACTTTTGTTTTCACTAGTAAGGAGTATTGCTATCCAAAACACTCAGTGGTATATCTCATTTCATTTGTGACATGATAACATGATCATTCATACGCATGAGGATACTCTGACCAAGGTTTCAAGCTGTCCTCAGTGAGGGGAAAACCTTGGAGGTAACGGAGCAGACATTCTGTGTTTATGTGAGAAGTGTGTATCCAGCAACTTTCCAAGAAGTATTGTGATTTTGCGCATGGATTCTATGTGTGGCCTTTTTTCTTTGGAAGGATCTAAATCTCTATTCCTCATCCTTCATGAGCTGTGGTCAATTGTTTTGTTTCCTTGTGTTTTACAACAGGGGTATTGAGAGCGCAGGAGGACAGCTCTTTCCCCCCTGTTCCAGCCCACACCGCAAAACCATTGGTAGGTCTTGTTTCTAGAGAGATAGTGTCCCTGTTGGAAGAGGGTAGTAACAGGAAAGGTTACTGATTATGTTGTCTCATCTTTAGACCATAGTGGAGCCATGCAACACGCACATTTGTCTATGCGTCAAGAAGATATTTTCTTATACAGGTATTGTTGCACATACCAGTAGGATAGTCTGTGGTGTCATTGTATATGTACATATAGGACTGCTGTTTTCTCAACGTTCTTGTTCTCGTTTCAGGTCTCCTTCCCCGCTGTCCCCATCCTTCCCTTCCCCCACTTGATCACTCTATTGAGTCTGTTCACACAATCAGACTGTGGGGGTATCAGGAGGTGGACCATATAGAGCAACATACGAACCTGAGGATTCGAGGCCACAACAGTCTAACAGTGTGTGTGACTGGTAGAGGGCAAGACTCCAATGAGCGAGAGAGAGAGAGAGAGAAAGAGAGAGAGAGCGAGAACAGAGAACAAGAGGTAAGCAGGGAGGCAGGGAGGCTGAACAAACAGTTTGCAAAGGCAGATTAAGAACTCAGACAGACTTAAGACTTAGCAACCTACAAGACACAAAAAAGTGAGCACACCACATTGAGAAAGAGGAGGGGAATGGGGTAAATGATATAACATGAATATTTCCTATGACCCTTGGTTAACTGATTATTGCAGGGTCCCAAAGTGTGCGTTCTCCGAAGTATTTTCATTCCAAGATGTGGAATAGTTTGCCACTCAAAACTACATCAAAATGAGTCACATACAGTCCTGAAAGCCTTTTAAATTTTGGTCAGTTTGTAGTTTGAGAAGGCTAGCCCCAATATCGATGTTTGTACTCACTTCTATGAAGCTGGATCTAGTTTATATTTGAGCTCATAAGAATACAAAACCAAAATGAAATCAACTTAATATGGCAAGTGGAAAAAGTTGGATATATATATAAGTGAGATATTGGTGATTGTCCAGAGCAGCATTTATGCCAAGGACATTTTAGTAATGTGTATTAGTACTAACCTGGTTTTTTGTTTCCATATTATGTATTTAAAGAGATTTATAAGTACATTTTATGAATTTACATTATGCATTTAAGCAAATAATTGTATCACCAATGCTCATAGAATACCTTAAGCATTCAAGCACATATTTTTTCCATTTCCATCAATTAACTGGTATGCACTGTCACTTTAAATAAGGCGATCTTACTTCCTAACGCTGTCATGTGATCAAGGCAGGCAACTGCCGAAACGCGTAATGGCGAGGCTGTTTGTGCATCAATAAAACAAAAGGATATGCACAATACCTGGGTCCGCTCTCTTTTGTTTGGAGCAGCTGATTTAAACGAGGAATCATCATATATATATATATATTCACTCAAAAAAACCACAGGTTTCAGGCACGTTATAGTTAGTTGGACATTTCACTCATACAAAACCAGAGAAATGCGGCCGTTATAGTTAGTTGAGCTAACTATAACTCGTGCCCCCGCAATGCACTGCTGATGACGTCACACATTACATCCTTCATGACATGGCCAGTGACATCACTGATGACATCTCAAATGACATCACTGATGACATCATCCAGTGACTGTGTGTTTCTGTAAAGTTTAAATATGTTTTATATATATATATATACGCCAAGGTGTATTGAAGAATGAGTGGGTGTATAAGTGTCTGAATGGATGATTTAGTAGGTGCGTGACTGACTGTATAAGTGAGTGATTAAATGTGTCTTACTGAATGCATGGGTTAGTGACTAAACTGTGTGAATGTCTGTATCAGTCTGTTAGTTGGTGTGTAAGCGGCTGCATGAGTTGGTGAGTAGCTACATGAGTGTCTATATGTGTTATTGATTGGTTGTCTGAGTATCTGTATGGGTGCCTGAGTGTCTGTCTGGGTGGGTGGGGGTGTGTGACTCTGTGCATAGATGTGTGAGTGGGTGATTCACTGGGTGTATGGGTTCAAGAGTGAATCTGTGAAGGGCTGTATGGGTGGGTGAATGTGTGTATGGGTGTGTTGGTGATTGAATGGATGTCTCAGTGGTACATGTGTGAGTAACTACATATGTAAAAGGCAGTATATGTGAGTGTTGGAGTATATAAATGACTATATGTGAGTGAGTGATTGTGAGAGTGACTGTATGGATGAGTGTGTGCTTGTATCAGCGATTGTATAAGAGACTAAGTCTGTGTTAGTATCTGTATGAATAAGTGAGGTGGTGTGTGTATAACTGTATAGGTGAGTAAATGGGAGTGTGATTGATTCTTTGCATGACTGACTAGGTGTGTGAGTAGCTCTATGGATGAGTGGTGGTGTGCGAGTATCTGTATAGGTGTATGAGTGTATATGATAGTGCTGTATTGATGAGTGACTGCATGTATGAGTGACTGTATGGGTGAATGAGTGGATGTGTGTGTAGACCTAGGAATCAGTGAGTGGGAATGTAGTAACTGGTGTTGGTGTGTCTATGGTTTCGAAAATGGTAGTCTGTATTTTAGAGTGGGTGTATCAAAGGTTATATTTGGGTATGAGGAGGTGCATCAGATTATCACGTGGATGATGTCATCAGTGATGTCATCAGTGATGCCATTTGAGATGTCATCAGTGATGCCACTGTGAATGATGTAATATGTGACGTCATCAGCAGTGCATTGTGGGGGCGCGAGTTATAGTTAGCTCAACTAACTATAACTGCTGAATTTCTCTGGTTTTGTACAAGTGAAATGTCCAACTAACTATAACGTCCCTGAAACCTGTAGTTTTTTCAATGAATTTCTAAGGTTTTTTAAATGCTAATTTCTAACTATAACGTCCCTGAAACCTATGGTTTTTTCAGTGAATTTCAAAGGTTTTTTAAATGCTAATTTCTAACTATAACGTCCCTGAAACCTATGGTTTGTTCAGTGAATTTCAAAGGTTTTTTAAATGCTAATTTCTAACTATAACGCCCCTGAAATCTATGGTTTTTTCAGTGAATTTCAAAGGTTTTTTAAATGCTAATTTCTAACTATGCCTACAGAGGTAGGACATGTGCAGAAAGAGGAAGAAAAGCGCAGAAAGAAGCAAGAGAAATGCAGAAAGAGGCAACAGAAGTCCAGAAAGACGAAGAAAGGTGCAGAAAGAAGCAAGAGATATGCAGAAACAGCCAACAGAGGTGCAGAAAGAGGCCTTGTTGCAAAGTCATCCTGTGCCCCCAACTTTTTGCTGACTGGTACTGGTGGTAACTGACTCTGACTAACCAGGCCCGGAGCCAGTGCTATGCTGAAAGACACTTAGAATACAGTGAAAACACCTACATACACTAGGGTACACTATGGGTTGGGGTACCCCTGTGATTGGCATGACCTCCCCTGTAAGGCCCTAGTACATAATAGGGCAGGGGGATTAAAACTACCTCTACGTCAGAGGTGCAGAAAGAGGCAAGAGAATTGCAGAAAGAAGCAACAGAGGTGCCGAAAGAGGCAAGAGAGGTGCAGAAAGAGGTAGGAGAGGTGCTCAAAGAGGCAAGAGAGGTACATAAAGAGGCAGGAGGGGTGCAGAAAGAAGGAAGAGAAGTGCAGAAAGAAACAACAGAGGTGCTGAAAGAGGCACAAAAGGGTGCAGAAAGAGCAAGAGAAGTGCAGAAAGAAGCAAGAGAATTGCTGAAAGAAGCAACAGAGGTGTAGAAAGAAGCAAAAGAAGTGCAGAAAGAGGCAGGTGAGGTGCAGAAAGAAGCAAGAGCAGTGCAGAAAGAACCAACAGAGGTGCAAAAAGAAGCAAGAGGGGTGCAGAAAAAGATAAGAGGGGTGCACAAAGAGGCAAGAGAGGTTCAGAAAGCGGCAGGAGGAGTGCAGAAATAAGGAAGAGAAGTTCAGAAAGAAACAACAGAGGTGCTGAAAGAGGCACAAAAGGGTGCAGAAAGAGCAAGAGAAGTGCAGAAAGAAGCAACAGAGGTACAGAAAGAGGCAAGAGAGGTGCAGAAACAGGCAGGGAAGGTGCAGAAAGAGGGAACAGGGGTGCAGAAAGAGGCAAGACGGGTACAGAAAGAGAAAAGTGGGATGCAGAAAGACATAAGAGAGGTGCAGAAACAAGCAAGAGAAGTGCAGAAAGAGGCAAAAGAATTGCCGAAAGAAGCAACAGAGATGTAGAAAGAAGCAAAAAAAGTGCAGAAAGAGGCAAGTGTGGTGCATAAAGAGGTAGGAGAGGTGCAGAAAATGGTAAGAGAACTGCAGAAAGAGGCAAGAGGGATACAGAAAGGGAAAAGAGGGGTGCGGAAAGAGGCAGGAGGGGTGCAGAAAGACGCAAGAGAGGTGCAGAAACAAGCAAGAAAAGTGCAGAAAGAGGCAAGAGAATTGCTGAAAGAAGCAACAGAGGTGTCGAAAGAAGCAAGAGAGGTGCAGAAAGAAGCAAGAGAAGTGCAGAAAGAAGCAAGAGAGGTGCAGAAAGAGGGAAGACGAGTGCAGAAAGAGACAACAGAGGTGCAGAAAGAAGCACGAGAGGTGCAGAAAGAGGCAAAAGAAGTGCAGAAAGAAGCAACCGAAGTGCAGAAAGAAGCAACAGAGGTACAGAAAGAGGCAAGACAGGTGCAGAAAGAGGCAAATGGGGTGCAAAAAGAGGCAAATGGGGTGCAGAAATATGCAAGAGAGGTGCAGAACCAAGCAAGAGAAGTGCAGAAAGAGGCAAGAGAATTGCTGAAAGAAGCAACAGAGATGTAGAAAAAAGCGAGAGGTGCAGAAAGAAGCAAGAGAAATACAGAAAGAAGCAAGAGAGGTGCAGAAAGAAGAAAGACGTGTGCAGAAAGAGAGAACAGGGGCGCAGAAAGAAGCAAGAGAGGGGCAGAAAGAGGCAAAAGTAGTGCAGAAAGAAGCAACAGAAGTGCAGAAAAAAGCAACAGAGGTACAGAAGGAGGCAAGAGAGGTGCAGAAAGAGGGAGGAGGGGTGCAAAAAGAGGCAAAATGGGCACATAAAGAAGCAAGAGAGGTACAGAAAGAAGCAAGAGAAGAGAAGAAAGAAGCAACAGGGGTGCAGAAAGAGGCTAGAGGGGTGCAGAAAGAGGCAAGACAAGTGCAGAAAGAAGCAATAGAGGTGCGGAAGGAGGCAAAAGAACTGCAGAAAGAGGCAAGAGAGTTGCAGAGACAGGCAAAAGTGGTGCAGAAAGAGGGAACAGGTGTGCAGACAGAGGCAAGAGAGGTGCAGTAAGACGGAAGAGGGGTGCTGAAAGAGGCAAGAGGGATGCATAAATTTGCAACAGAGGTGCAGAAAGAAGCAAGAGTAGTGAATGAACCAACAGAGGTGCAGAAAGAGGCAAGAGTGGTACTGAAAGAGGCAAAAGAAGTGCAGAAAGAAGCCAAAGAGGTGCAGAAAGAGGCAAGAGAACAGCAGGAAAAGGCAAGAGAGGTGCAGAAAAGGGAAAGAGAGGTGCACAAAGAGTCAAGAGGGGTACACAAAGAGGCAAGAGGGGTGCAGAAAGAAGCAAGGGAAGTGCAGAAAGAAGCAACAGAGGTGCTGAAAGAGGCAAGAGAGGTAGAGAAAGAGGCTCGAGAAGTGCAGAAAGAGGCAAGAGAGGTGCCGAACGAAGAGAGTGAGGTGCAGAAAGAGGCAAGTGACATGCAGAAAGAGGCAAGAGAGGTACAGAAAGAGGCAAGGGAAGTGCAGAAACAGGCAAGAGAAATGCACAAAGAGGCAAGTCAGGAGCGGAAAGAAGCAAGAGAGGTGTAGAAAGAGGCAAGAGAAGTGCAGAAAGAGGCAAGTGAGGTGCAGAAAGAGGCAAGAGAGGTGCAGAAAGAGGTAAGAGAGGTGCAGAAAGAGGAAAGAGATCTGCAGAAAGAAGCAAAAGAGGTGCAGAAAGAGGCTAGAGAACTGCAGAAAAAGGCAAGAGAGGTGCAGAAAGAAGGAGAGGTGCACAAAGACGCAAGGGGGTACAGAAAGAGGCAAGAGGGGTGCAGAAAGAAGCCCCAGAAGGGCAGAAAGAAGCAACAGAGGTGCTGAAAGAGGCAAGAGGGGTGCAGAAAGAGGCAAGAGAAGTGCAGAAAGAAGCAACAGAGGTGCAGAAAGAAGCAAAAGGGGTGCAGAAAGAGGCTAAAGTGGTGCAGAAAGAGGCAAGACAAGTGCAGAAAGAAGCAACAGAGGTGCAGAAGGAGGCAAAAGAGTTGCAGAATCAGACAAAAGGGGTGCAGAAAGAGGGAACAGGTGTGCAGACAGAGGCAAGAGAGGTGCAGAAAGACAGAAGAGAGGTGCTGAAAGAGGCAAGAGGGATGCATACATTTGCAACAGAAGTGCAGAAAGAAGCAAGAGCAGTGCAGAATGAACCAACAGAGGTGCAGAAAGAGGCAAGAGTGGTACTGAAAGAGGCAAAAGAAGTGCAGAAAGAAGCCAAAGAGGCAAGAGAGCAGCAGAAAAAGGCAAGAGAGGTGCAGAAAGAGGAAGGAGAGGTGCACAAAGAGGCAAGAGGGGTGCAGAAAGAAGTAAGAGAAGTGCAGAAAGAAGCAACAGAGGTGCTGAAAGAGGCAAAAGAGGTAGAGAAAGAGGCTCGAGAAGTACAGAAAGAGGCAAGAAAAGTACAGAAAGAAGCAAGAGAGGTGCAGAACGAAGAGAGTGAGGTGCAGAAAGAGGCAAGTGAGGTGCAGAAATAGGCAAGAGAGGGACAGAGAGAGGCAATCTATCAACACCCCCCCTCCTCAGGCCATCAGGAGATCATACAGGCTTCCTTTGATGGTTTGGCTGACTATTTTCACACTAAAATTGCTAAACTTTATTCTTCATTGGAGGAAAGGAATGCCAGGGCCTCCATCGAGGACAAAAATATTAACCCCTCATTCTCTAACCCTTCCCAGTGTCTGGGCAGTGATCACCCCCTTTCGGCCTTTTTCCCCTTTCTAATGACCAGACCGACCTTCTTTTGGAAGGGATTAAATCTGGTTCCCCATTAGAGACATGCTCCCCCAACTTGTTGAGGATAGGTAGGGAGATTGTCGTCCCCATCATACAGAGAATCTGAATCTAGCCATTACTTCGGCATGCTATCCATCTGTCTGGAGAACAGCGGTCATTAAGCCTTTATTAAAAAAAGACAATCTCGACCTCACAGACTTTAAAAACTATCGACTTATCTCTCTACTCCCTGTACCAGCTAAGATTTTGGAGAAACATCTTAACTCCCAATTAAGTACTTACCTGGAGGAACATCATCTTCTTGATACTTCCCAGTATGGATTTAGATCATGCCATGGCGTGGAAATGGCCTTAATAACTGCAGTCAATAACATACGCATTCTTGTCGATGCTGGACAGTCCGCGATTCTGATCCTATTGGATTTGTCTGCAGCCTTTGATACTATCGCCCCCAATAAGCTGATCAATAGGCTGCAACAAATAGGTATCTCTGGATGTGCACTGAAGCTTCTTTCCTCCTTCTTGACTGACAGATCACAAAGGGTTAAGATGGATCAATTTATTTCTGACCCTGTCCTAAACTGTTGTGGAGTGCCTCAGGGGTCCTCCCTGAGCCCCACACTGTTTAACGTATATGTTTCCCCTCTTGCACAATTGGTCAGATCATTCGGGCTGGAGGTAATATCTTATGCAGATGACACACAACTAATAGTGTCAATCACTCAAGATGTAGAAGCCTCTGCCGCTAATTTTAATACCTGCATGAAGTCGGTGGCCCTCTGGATGAGGGGCAACTAGCTTCAATTAAACAGCGAAAAGACAGAGGTCCTGATGTTCGGTAATCACCACCCGGAATCGACCCACTCATGGTGGCCAGAATCAATGGGGTTATGCCCCTTGCCGGTTGAATCTGCAAGAATCCTTGGTGTCATATTTGACACCAGTTTATCTTTCTACCATCAGGTTAATAGGATGGTATCCTCCTGCTTTTGGATCATAAGGACCCTTAGAAAGGTATTTCCATTTCTCTCCCTTGAGGCACGGAAACAAGTTGCTGTCTCACTAATTCTATCTAAGTTGGATTATTGTAATGCCCTCCTTCTGGAATCCAACAGGGCTTCTATCAATAAACTCCAGCTGGTACAGAATGCTACAGCTAGGCTAATTTTGGACATTCCCAAATTCCACTAAATTTCGGCCGCCTTAAAGAACTTGCACTGGCTTTCAGCACGAAAAAGAATTCTATTCAAAACCTTGTGTATTGTGCATAAGGCACTACACAATATAGGACCAGAAGGAATCAGGAACATCTTCCAGCGTTATGTTCCTAACAGACAATTACGATCAACCAATAAAAATCTGCTGGTAGTCCCGAGATTTAGAAGAGCACGATGGGGAGGACGAGCCTTCTCGGTCGCAGCAGCTAAGCTCTGGAATACTCTTCCTTTATCTATATCCAGCTTAGAGCTACACCTTCCTTTCCGTAAAGCTCTGAAGACCTGGCTCTTTGCTTTGGAAATTTGACCTTCCATAATCTGCCCCCAGTTAGCTTCAACTGCATTAGCGCCTAGACACCTTAGGGTATTTGTACGCGCTATAGAAATTTCTCATTCATTCATTCAAGGGAAGTGCAGAAATGGGCAAGAGAAATGCACAAAGAGGCAAGAGAGGAGCAGAAAGAGGCAAGAGAGGTGTAGAAAGAAGCAAGAGAGGTACAGAAAGAGGCAAGAGATCTTCAGAAAGAAGCAAAAGAGGTGCAGAAAGAGGCAAGAGAACTGCAGAAAAAGGCAAGAGAGGTGCAGAAAGAGGAAGGAGAGGTGCACAAAGACGCAAGGGGGTACAGAAAGATGCAAGAGGGGTGCAGAAAGAAGCAACAGAAGTGCAGAAAGAAGCAACAGAGGTGCTGAAAGAGGCAAGAGGGGTGTAGAAAGAGGCAAGAGAAGTGCAGAAAGAAGCAACAAAGGTGCAGAAAGAAGCAACAAAGGTGCAGAAACAGGCAGGAAAGGTGCAGAAAGAGGCAACAGGGGTGCAGAAAGAGGCAAGAGGGATACAGAATTTTGCAAAAGAGAAGTTCAGAAAGAAGCAAGAGAGTTGCAGAAACAGGCAAAAGAAGTGCAGAAAGAGGGAACAGGTGTGCAGACAGAGGCAAGAGAGGTGCAGAAAGACAGAATATGGGTGCTGAAAGAGGCAAGAGGGATGCATAAATGTGCAATAGAGGTGCAGAAAGAAGCAAGAGCAGTGCAGAATGAACCAACAGAGGTGCAGAAAGAGGCAAGAGTGGTACTGAAAGAGGCAAGAGAAGTGCAGAAAGTGGCAAGTGAGGTGCAGAAAGAGGCAAGAGAGGTATAGAAAGAGGCAAGATAAGTGTAGAAAGAGGCAAGAGAGGTACAGAAAGAGGCAAGAGAGGTACAGAAAGAGGCAAGAGAGGTGCAGAAAGAGGCAAGAGAAGTGCAGAAAGAGGCAAGAGAGGTGCAGTACGAAGATAGTGAAGTGCAGAAAGAGGCAAGTGAGGTGCAGAAAGAGGCAAGAGAGGTGCAGAAAGAGGCAAAAGAGGTGCAGAAAGAGGAAAGAGATCTGCAGAAAAAAGCAAGAGAGGTGCAGAAAGAGGCAAGAGATCTGCATAAAAAAGCAACAGAGGTGCAGCAAGAGGCAAGTGAAGTGCAGAAAGAAGACAGTGAGGTGCAGAAAGAGGAAGAAAGGTGCAGAAAGAAGCAAGAGAAATGCAGAAAGAGGCAAGAGAGGCACAGAAAGAAGAGAGGTTTGTGCACCATTAGTACCAGTTTAACACCCACATTTTGTAATAAGTAACACGTGACCATTCCAGCTTTGCAAAGGGCCTTTCTACCACGCTGTAACACGTGACACTGCATTTTTGGGAACATTTGAGCCGTTTGAGCTAGAAACAAGGCTTTTTTTGTTCAAATCTGCAGATTAGGCAGCAGATGATGGAATATTTGGCAAATGCGGAATATGTTTAATTATGTGAAAATTGGTGCAGCTGAACAGTCACATAATTCCAGTGGCCCTGCTCATACCTCTGACTAGGTCCAGAAGTGCTCCTCAGTGGTTCCTTCTATTTTTTGTGTCTCATTGAGTTTATAGTTTAACTTCTATGGAAACGAGGAAGACTAAACCTGAGGTTACCACTCCACAACACAGACTACAATACCACATAATTACTCTCCAAAACACATAATCCCACTCCACATAATTCCTATACACTAAATACCACATACTTTATATTCACATAATTTCACTGCACAACATACCACATAATTCCACTACACACAACGTACAACCACTCTACACCAAAAGACATGAGTAAAAGCTCTAACTCTCGCAAATGCAAGACCTATTACATTACAAATGCTTCTTTAACTGGTAGTCGCGTTTGCAGAGTGGTGCAGAAAGGGGGCTGGGCCTCCGACCAGCGCTCAGGAATTCCGCTGCATAGGACTTACAGGAGGAGCCAGGAGGTCTTCTTGGCCCCCAAAGTCCCTCAGGAGTAAAGTGGACTTCATCCCCCAACCAGTACTGTGCCAGGAGGCACGTTTGCAGAGTGGTGGAGAAAGGGGGGGCGTGGCATCCGAAGACCTCTTAGCAATCCCGTTGTGTGGGACTTAGTGGAGTAATAGGAGAGGTAGTTGGCCCCCAAGGACAACCTTGAGGGCCAACTACCCCTCCTATTACCTCCAGTAAGTCCCACACACAGCAGGATTGCTAAATTCTCATAGAAGGCCACGCCCCCTTTCCCCACCACTCTGCAAACACCCTCCCTGGCGCGCTCTTGGATGGGGATTAAAGTCCTCTTCGCTGCTGGGGGTCCTAAGGGGCCAACTAGCCTACCTGATACCTCCAGTATGCCCCAGATAGTGGGATTGCTGATAGGTGGGCACAGGCCACGCCCCCTTTGTCCACCACTCTGCAAATGCACATCCTGGCGCACTCTTGGTTGGGGGATGAAGTCCCCTTGCCTCTTGAGGGTCCCTGGGGGCCAACTAGCCCACCAGGTGCCTCCAGTAAGCCCCACACAGCTGGATTGCTTAGAGTGGTCCAAGGCCACACCCCTTTTTACACCACTCTGCAAACACGCCTCCTGGCGCCCTGCTGCTCGGGGGATGAAGTCCACTTGTGTCTTGAGGTCCTCAGGACACAAGAGGACCTCATCGCCCCCTGCTTTTTTTGAGGAGGGGGCCATGTGGCCCCGCTCCTGGGGCCAATTATGGCCCCAGGGACCAATTATGGCCCCAGGGACCCCATTCCCCGGGGCCGGCCTTCCTTTTTAAAAAAAAATAATAATTTTCCCGGGAGGGGGCCGCATGGCCCCACTCCCCCATGCCCCAGGGCCGGCCCTCAAGTTGGGGACCATGGGGGGAGCCCCTATGCCCCCATGGTCCCTGCCAGCTCCCCGCCTCCTGCGGTAGCCGGCATTGCTTTTGGGCAAGGGAGCTGCTAACACGCAACTCCCCTTGCCCAAAAGCAATTCTGCTTTGCTTCGTTGAAGTGAGAGCAGGTTTCCTGCTCTCGCTTCAATGAAGCAAAGCAGTATTTGCTATGGCAGAGCGGGAGCCGTGCTCCCGCCCTGCCATAGCAAACGGCAATGTCCCGGGGGTGGGCACCCCGGGACATTGCAGGATGCGGCCCTGAGGGGTGGCAGTCCCCAGGGCCATCGAGGGCTCCAGGAGGGGGGCCGCACGGCCCCCCTCCCAACTAATTTAAGCCCCGGGTGGTGGTGGTCCCCGGGGCCCGGGAGTCTGCAACGGACCCCTGCATTTTAATAAAGAGTGGCCCGGGGAGGTGGTGGTCCCCGGGGCAGTGTGGGGGCGCTTGGGCCCCCCACATTTCAATCCTATAGCCCTGGGGAAGTGGTGGTCCCCGGGGCTGAGTGAAGGGGCTCGAGCCCCCCCACACATTTTGTTTTTAAATCAGAGACCCAGGGAGGTGGCGGTCCCCGGGGCTGCGGGTGGGCAGCGTGCCCCCCGCGTTTAATTATTAAAGCCCCGGGGAGGTGGCGGCCTCCGGGGCTGCATGGGGGAGGCATAAGCCCCCCCACGCCTTTTCTTTTTAATAAAGTCCCGGGGAGGTGGCGGTCCCTGGGGCTGCGGGGGGGGCTGCGTGCCTCCCGCATATAATCAAATCAAACACAAGGAGATGATGGACAGAGCATTGAAACTTTTCAGACACTCACCCCCAGTCACAGATATGGGTTGAATCCATCATTGTTCTTTAGCTCACTTTGCCACCCCAGTTCAGACACAGCTATATGCAAATCAGTCTTGACTCTGTGCCTCATGGGAACAGTCCAGCCCGAACTGCCAAGCCATGTCTTCCCTGGACCGGAACCAAGCATCCTGGGACCAGTTTCAGGCTAACAGCCCTCATCAGCCAGGCTAGCTTGAATCCAGTGGCAAAGTGAGCAAGGGACCCACGTCTGGGCATACCCTGCCAACTTAGGGCGAACAGAGCAAACACAAGGAGATGATGGACGGAGCGCTGAAACTTTTCAGTCACAGATCTGGGTTGAATCCATCATCGTTCTTTAGCTCACTTCGCCACCCCAGTTCAGACACAGCTATATGCAAATCAGTCACGAATCCTCCTCGGTGCTCAGATATCGATATTTTTATTTTTTGAATTTCTCAGGAACTACTGAATGGATTTACACCATTTAAAAAAAAGGTCGCTTTCTGAACCAAGAGCTACCTTTTTGCCAAATTTGGTGTAATTCCGTTCAGCAGTTCGGGCTGTAGCCTGTTCCAAAAATTACTATGGAAATTAACATGGGGAAAATGCGTTTTGGGACCCCCCTTTTTTCTCGGCCCCCGCTCAACGAATCACCCCGAAACTTTCAAGACAGAAGCTGACCTGAGAGAACCATTAGTTTTGAAAATTTTGCGAAGAATCGTCAAACGGCGCCAAATGATATTGGCAAAAGAAAAAATGCTTTTTGAATAGAAACAAGGTCCTAACTATAACTACCTACTGGCGACCGCCCCATATTACTTATGACCCTTGGTTAAGTGATGATATATATATATATATATCAAACCGCTAAGCAGTGCAGCCGCACTGCCGTTGCCTTTCTCCTTCCACTTTCAACGGCGGTCCTCAGCGAGGGGGCAAGCCTCTAAACATCAAAACCACGCTGCGTTCTTTTAAAAAAAACAGCTGCTGAGGACAACAAATTGCTTTTCAAAGCGGTATTTTATTCCGTGATCAGACCAGCTCGACGCGTTTTGGGACAACTCCCTTGTTCACGAGTACTGTGTCTGTGTTTCGTAAAGTTAAATAACCACGTGATTTGTTTTTCAAACAGTAAAAACAGACTTCCGTTTACCGAGTTACACCACTCAAAAACGTGAATTTCTTTCAATACATTTAGTTGCTTTGTTCATTAATTCAAAATCACCAGAATTAAATGAAAAATTACATACATTATAGAACAGTGAAACGATAATAAATTCAATTGGCTTGTTACTTGAACTTGATCAACCAATAATTACATTAAATTGAAATCAATTTCTCGAATTCATCACTGTAGCCCCAGTGGGCTTTTCATCAAAAAACATCATTTTTTAACCATCAGGCTATCAATATCAACAGCTGCTTTCTACAATGTTCTTCCCAATAAAGCACATGCTTATCTACAACAGTTGTTCACAGAATTATACCATTCACAAAAGTGTACTTAATGTGCTGTGCTGAATGTTTTAAACCACACCAACAATTAAAGTGAAAAATTGTAAACATAATAGAAAAGTGACGTACTTATAAATTCAATACATTTAATGTCGTTACATCACCTGCTCTCCACAATGTTCTACCTTGTTTGACATACGCCTGTTTATCATAATGGCATGGCATTTAATATATATCAGTTAACCAAGGGTCATAGGTAATATATATATATCTCCAACTTTTTCCACTTGCCATAGTAAGCTAATTTCATTTTGGTTTTGTATTCTTATAAGCTCAATTATAAACTAGAGCCAGCTTTAATAGAAGTGAGAACAAACATAGATATTGGGGCTAGCGTTCTCAAACTACAAACTGACCAAAATATAAAAGGCTTTCAGGACTGTATGTGACTCATTTTGATGTAGCTTTGAGTGGTAAACTATTCCACATCTTGAAATGAAAATACTTCAGAGAACGCACACTTTGGGACCCTGCAACAATGACTGGGTTTCAAAACAAGGGGACAGATGTACTAACATTAGGAATAGCGATTTCCAACTTGCCATTTTCTCCGAGTAGCAATTAGGAATTCTCTATTCCTAATGTATTAACATTTATTTTTAAATTTGCGATTCCTAATGGGTTGCAAATCATCCTAGCTCATGAATAGTAATTAGCTAGGGTGCAGTTTGTGATGGAATGATAGCCATCACAGGGATGGTGTTCTGCTGAGGTCAGAAGACTACCACGTCTGTGATTGCGTTTAAATAAAGCAAACGTTTTTACTGGCTGTAACGCAGACACCCTTGCACCACGGCACAAGGGTGCCTGCATCGATGCTAGACTGCACTCAGTGCACCAGCGCAGGAAGAGAGCAGGAATGTGCCGTATCTTAGTAGATATGATGCATTCCTGCCCTCTCCCTGTCAAGCAACGCAGATCAGTAAGTTGTATTGCTGCTTTGCATTGCATGACTTGTTAGTAAATATGCCCCCCTAAAGTTCTCTTTAAATAATGCTGCACTGTTAACAATTAGCAACACTAGACATCCCGGAACACTTCTTTGTTTCAGCTTGTCTGCTTGGGTTTTGAGTAAGTCTGGGCGGTGAACTCCGCTCCGCTCGCGGAGTTTGCAGAGTTTTCCGCACTCCGCGTTACGCCGAGCTCACGGAGTTCCGAAAAACTCCGCTTTGCGAAGCGGAGCAGAGTTTTTTTCCTCGCTCGCGTTCGTCAACGTCAAGTTGGCAAGTGCGAGCGAGGAAAATCCACCTCCCGGCGAGATTTTTCCTCGTTCGTGATCGTCAACATCGAGTTGTCGACCGCGAGTGTGGAAAATCAACCTTCCGGCGAGATTTCTCAACGCGGGCGGTCAGATTTCTCATTGCGAGTGGTCGCGTATGCTCGTGACCGCTCGCGTTGAGAAACTGTCCGTTCGCATTGAGAAAGCTGCTGCTCGAGTAAAAATCTACTCGAGCTGCAGAAAGGAAGCAGCGCCTGCTTGCGCTGTGCATGGTACCATTTGCGATGATTGACCAGTGCGGACAAGCATCTGGCACTGAAAATCATTGCGAACAGCATTTATCTAACGCACTCCGCCGCTTGCGGAGCTTCGCGTAGCGCAGCAGAGTTTTGCGAACTCCGCCCAGGCTTAGTTTTGAAACCTATTGTAACATCATTCACTGGAAGTCTCGGTGGTGTGGATCTGTTTAGATGAGGTCTGTGTGTGGTAGATTGCATTAGTGTAAACTGAGAGGATGTGAGATGCATTGGAGTGTTGGGACAGACTCCTTTACGCAATTTAGAGACTATTAGGGAATATACTACGTTGAATAGAGCATGAGTTTTTATCAACAAAGTCAGATATGACAAGATGAGATCTGCTGTTCTTAAAGTACTGCTGACTTTTCTATAGATATTTATGTCATGTGTTGTAACGTGATAAACATCTGAATGTATGGTGACTGGTTTAAGATGATAACATATTTATTACATTTTTATATTTTTGAGGGTGTATGTCGTATATTTTTAAACCAGTAACATTATTAACAAAAATAATTAAGTAATACACTTATCACTCATAAAATTACAATTTTATTTAAATATGAATAAGACAAATGGTGCATTAATTAAATTCACAGAAAGCTGGATAGCCTACGCAGTGAGCAGCAGGGGAAAGCAAACAGCCAGAACAAAAGGACAATGTGAAATCTCAACTCTTGGCAACACTGCTACTAAACTCCCAGTCAGATAAAAGAAGGTCTCAAGTTGAAGGATTCTGGAGCGAGGGAGTAGACAAGCTGCACTCTATCGTGCACCTGGTGAGGGAGGAAAAGTTAACTTCAGAGAGGCCCCTGTCTACTGCAATGGGGTCTCGTCTCTGATATCTAACTCCCAGCCTTGAGAACAGTCCTTGTTCTTGCACTGGGGCTGGAAAAAGAATGACTTTTTTCCTGGAATCACTAGGTGCCAAGTGACAGGGGCCAGGTGCCGGTGTTGGGGGCAGTCTGTGAGGTGAATGGGAGGATCTTTATTTGGCTATTCTCCAAATCCCGGAAGTCTGTATCTCTGGAACGTCGAATGATTGCAGTACTATTGGTGTTTGGAGGCACTTAAAGATGGCGCCGCAGAACGTATGAATGACCATGTCAAGGGCATTGAAATGTGGATTGTTCTATAATGGACACAGAGGAGGCGAGTACCGGCTGGTGGTAGGAGGCCACAATTGAACAGTCTGCTTCTCATGAGTCAAGAGTTTTACGATGGCCTACTGTTAGCAGCAGGTGCTGCCGGTGTACCTCCAGTCAATACGTCACGCTTTGCCTCTAATGATGGAACATGTGCTTCATAGCAACTAAGGAGAGATTCATTTCAACCACAACTGCTAGTGGGGATCTGGAATCTGGTCCCAAAAGAGTTCTTGCTTCGCGGGCATACATACAATAGACAGCCTTATTTGTCTTAAATATAGGGGTGTGCTAAGTTCCTTAGAAACTATCTTCACAATTGTTATTCAGGCTTCAAAAATGCGAACTTGCAAAGTTTTAAAAAAGAGGAACAGATTAAGCAAGCACCACATTTAGCAGTACAAGTCTATTCCTGTTGCCTCCAGAGGTCAAGGGTTAAGTAACACAATTCAGCAGAAGGCACCCATCCCTGGCATGTCCCCTTCTCCACCCCTGCCCCTCGCACAGTCCCATGCTGCAGAGCCCCCATCTCCAGCATAGGTTCCCAAGAGCCCTCTCGTTCCTTCACATCCCACACTATACCTAGGGATCAGCACTGCTTTTCCAGTTGCAGGATGTCCGGCCCTTCAAAGACCAGACATCCTGCTTTTCAGAAACAGCTTAGTTCTGAGGGCCTACAAGCAGGGAGTCTTTGCACTGGCAAAGGCGGGCCAGGTAAGCAACCTTCATCCAGCTTCGTCAATGTGAAATTCCCAAATTTGCCCTCCCCTGTGTAGGTGTTTTAAAGGCAGATGTCACATGGTACAACTTGGATGAGTGCACTCCATCAGAAAATCATTTATTACCTCTTCACCAGTTACCTGCTAATAGATTTAAATTCCTCTCAATTATGAGTTATAATGCCCAGAATGGGGAATAACCATAAAAATCGTTTTTCCCACATCAACTTGCACAATTCTTTCCCTGAATACTGTTCCCTTTTCCCTACTAAAAACTTCAAAATGTGAAATGACGACAATACTGTCAGATTTTCAGCTGTCGTAAATCTAATTTTAAGGTTTCACATACCAGATGCAAAAAATGTAATGTGAGCTTAGAGCATGCGCATTGCTTACAATTGGTTGCCTTCATTGTCACTCTGATTTGCTTGCTTTTTCTTCGTCAGCATGTGTGGTCTTTCCTTCGTCTTTTTGTGTTTCTCTCTCCCAAAGATCATAGCCTCATTACTTGTGCCCTTCCACTGTTTACTTTTCAGGCACTAGCTTTTGGTTAGGCACTCCATGAGAGTGCATGTGTTTTCCAACTGTCCCCATCATGTATTTCTCTCCTCCCTCCATTCTTGCTCCGTGTTGTGTCTTTCTCATGTCTGTGTTTCTCCTCCACTCCCAATAGTGTTGCACTCACCCTCATGTGCTTTGCCCTTGTGTTGCTTTCTCATTTGTGTGCCTGTCCCTCCAGTGCTGTTCCCACCCCCACCTGCTTGTTTCCCGTTGCCGCCACCTCACCATCAAAAGTGCTCCAGGTAGCAAATGTGGGTCGGCATGTCCACCTCAAAAGCTCTTTTGTGCTCCTTCTATTTCTTTTTTATTTACCTATCCATCTCAGATCAATAAATGGAGCCTTCATCATTTTGTAGGCGTGCATCCATAGTACAGCATGCACACGCTTACAAAATGATGCACTGCATCATTGAGCCTTTTTAAAACTTTTACCATGCTGCACTGCGTCTTGTCAATCCGTACAGAATGGTCAAAAGGAATTGGCAAATCAAACAGGTCCCACAGGCGAGAACTGTTGGCTTAGCCAATGCCTGTTACTTCTAAAATTGACTGTAGTAATCCTTATGCTAAATTTTAAATGCAAATGCCTTTTTGTGCTCTTAAGTTACAACTAAGTGATTTTTCCAACCTTTGTGAATCTGGGCCACAGTCCCTGATCATTGAACATCACTCCTTCTCTGTCCTACAACTTTCTTGAAGTTTGAAAGTTAAAGTAATTTGCTTTTGCGTAATTACGTCACATTCAACAAAAATGATGTGAAACTATGAAAAGTTACTTGAAATTATGCAAAATGCAATAACCGACATTTAGCTCTATATTTTAGCAAGAAATGTAAGCTTGTCTCCATTTTGCTCTTGTGCAAAAATCTTGCCAGATGGCAAAATGGTGAAATTTCAATGATCAAGCGGAAATCTTCAGAAATTACGCAAGATTAGGCAAGCATAACTGAAATTTTGCTCGGCCTACTTCTATCTTCATTCCTAGAAAGCATCCTTCTCTTCATGAAGGGCGTTTCTCTGCATCTCCTATCTTACCATGAAGATGTTTCTCTCACACCCGAGCAGTGCTTAATTTGAGCCGGTGGTTTCCCGTGCTTGGCACTTAATTGCTGGAACCTGCACTTATAACAGCTGCCACATGGTGGCAATGTTTGTGTAATTTATAGATGAGCAGAAAAACTGTTGTTTGTTAATTCAGTATACATTAAAAACAACTAATACCTGCCATCCAAGCCATTCTTAAAGCTTTGGCATCCTCGAACAGTCTGAATTGTGACACTGTAGCCGTGTGATGGTTACTAATTTTGTATGTACAGTGTGCATCTGTGGTGCAAACTGCAGTGTCCTCCTGCTGAGGGCCCGGCACTTATTATTTTTTTTTTTACAAATTAAGCATTGCATCTGAGTCATTACTTTCTGAGCATTTGCACAAGACACTCCCTTCTATTAAGAGCCCTGTTGAAGATTTTGGAAAAACATTCTAGGTTCTTCCAGTGGTCACAGAAATCTTGTGCATAAGACATTTTCCAGAACAGCTTTGAAAAGCAATCACCACTTGTCAAAACCAGTTCAGCGAGATTTCATGTTTGCTGGGTAAATTGTGTAACGTGCTATTTCCTGGAAATTATTTATATTACACCTAGAAATATCATGCAGTTTACCTTTTCCTGCTTGTTGAAGGCTGTTTCCATATGACATTAGGATTCCACATAAAGGCAAGTTATACTACTTATGTGACTTTAGTTGGACTTGCTTTTCGTGGCATCATAAGGGATTTTGCACTTTTCCCCATTGTACTGACTTTGCCCAGATTATCAGGAGTTTTGCACTGTACAATACGATACTCTTTCAGCGCGGCACTTGCCTCAAATTATGCCGCAAATATCCTTTTGCAAGCAACATTTTGATTGACACTGTCGTTTGCACAGCTTTGCATCGCATAGTACCCCTTTGATTTATGCAAGAACGTGTGTAAAGTTTAATACATCTGAGCATGGGTCTTTCAAGGGCAATTTTCCCTAATGGTCATTCCCCTTCTGATTGGCTGCAGTACTCACACTGCACTAACCAGAGGAGAAACACTGCTGATTGGCACTATTATAAGCAAGTAACCTTCTATTTAACCCTGCACTCCTCTGGAGCTGCTAGTTCAGAGCAGCCCCCGCCCCACCCTTTGCTCAAGTTCACCCTGTCCTTTTCTCCTGGTCTGGAGGGAGCAGCCAGACACACCTCCCGGATTGGCTTGGAAGGCAGCTGAGCAGCAGGTCAGTAATGTAGGCCATATATATAATGAGCAGGTAAATCTGGGGCATCTCTTTCAGAGTGAGGTGTCTCCCTCTGAAAACTAGGTTACAAGAAAATAAGAGGATCTGGAAACCAAAAATAGCTGCAGGAAGGATTCGGTCTCATTCGCCCAGGCCGTCTTCTAAGGGAAGTCTTCACAAATAGAGGCTATTTAGCGCCTTGGCAGCAGCAATGCCAATCAGTGCACGACCCACACCAGCCGTGCTAAGGGATACCTATGATTGTCTTACAAAGGATGAACTAAGAATATTTATATTGTTGGGTGTCACAAGGATTGTAAATCTTCGTGAAAATATTGTGCTTAATGCAGAGGTTTAGGGGCATATGTACAACAAAATGTCGGAGCGCGGAGCTGCGCCAAATTTGGCAGCGCCGCGCTCTGACATTTTCAAAACGCAGGGATGCGCTGTATTTACTACAATACGGTGCACCCCGCTGTTTTCCCTAGTGCTGGTGCTAAAATTAGCTGTCTAGCGCCAACGGAGGCACCTTGCACTAGGGTGCCTGGGTTGCAGGGAATGATTGTTCATCTGCAGGAAGGTGACCCTTCCTGCACATAAACAATCCATAATGGCTATTTCTTACTTCTATGTGTGCTGCATTCTTCAGCACACATAGAAGTAGCAAATCGTCATTATTTAATGATTGTTTATGTGCAGGAAGGGACACCTTTCTGCACATAAACAATCATTAATAGCTTTTTGCTCTTTCTATGTGTGCTGCAGAATGCAGCACACAGAAAAAGCAAAAATGAGGAGAAATAAAAAAAATTCTCCTCATGCACCATTCTCACGTCTGCTTCTGCATGGCGTTAGTATTTGGCACTGCCACAGATTTACACTTTCTTGTAAACTAGGGCAGCGACAAAAAGCAATGGGTGTTGCGGTGGAACGCCCACAGCAACACCCATTGCACGCCCCTTTCATGCAGATACCTGTGTGAAAGGGAAGCATATTAACAAAGGGGCGTTAAGCCACAAAAAGTGTCTTAATACCACTTTGTAAATAAGGTGCAGGGCATACCACCACTGGAGCGTAAAAAAAGTGATGGTCCGGTGGCGATAGGGGCTTGTATATATGTCCCTTAGTCTTTTGTATATTTGCTCTCCATGGTGCCAGATAATTGAACTGCACCATTGGAACATAAAGTGATTTAACGAGGATCACACAAGTAGGTCAAAGGGAAGAGCCAAGATTACAACTCAGATATCTTGATTCCACAACTAGTATCTCATGCTCTAGGCAATACCACATACCTAGAAATTAATTAGCAAGGCTATCAGCAAATCAATACAGCGCTGGCTGTGTCAGTCGTGAATATTCCCGACGTGCTCACATTTTTTAAAAGTGATTCACGAGGTAGGTGTGATCTATAGGATTATCCATGGACAGGTCAAGAGCATGCCAGAAGGTACAAACTCAGGGCCAGATTTACTAACATTTCATGCAACGCACTGCAGCATTGCAACTTGCTGTGCTGTTTTGCACAATGGCATAACTAAACTTGAGGGGGCCCCCTGCAAAGTACATGGAGGGGGCACCCCTTCCCGGCCCACACCTACCACTTTTGCTTAGTGGCCATTGGAGTTCGGGGGCTTATGTTACACCACTAGTGTTGCATGAAAGGGAAACATTAGAAATGCACCCTATTTACGAATATAGGGTGCATTTCTGCTGCCTCCATGTGCTGGAACACTGAGTGCTGCCTAACGCCCACACATGCACCCTTCCACCATGGTGCAAGGGTGCCTGCATTACAGGCAGGATTGTTTTTTTGTAGGAAGGACCACATTCCTGCAGGAAAAACATCCCAAAGGCATACCTTTCTGCACGAAAACAATCCCTAAAGGCATTTTGTTTTTTCTAAGTGTGATGAGGAATGTATCACATATAGAGAAAGGAAGTAACAAGGAGAAATAAAGATATTTCCCCTCATTACGGCTGGGTATGGGGGCTGTACCATTTTAACGCATTCCCACGTTTGCAACTCTGTAAATCTGGGAATGCACTAAAATCCATGCATGGATACGTGGGAACGCCCATACTCCACCCATGGAACGCCTCCCTGCTGCAAGGTAACACAATTCAGCAATATGCGCTGCCTTGCGCTACTTTAGAATGACTAAACCACCCAGAGCCATACAAGCCGGCTTTGCGTTGCTTAGTAAATACCATTAAAAAACTTGCATTGCCTGGTGATGGCTTGTGTCGTGCAAGGGCAATGCAAGCCCTTAGTGAATCTGGCCCTCGGTGTACCACAAATGCTGATACATGAATCCCAGTTTATGCAGGAGCTTGTGATTGTTTTATGTGCGTCTTGAGGGCATTCCTTAAGTCTCACAGAAAGACAGCTTTCTGGGCATGGAAATCAATCTGCTTGCCTAAGAACAGAATGTAAACATAAAAATAGGACAAACGTAGAAAAGCACTGCGAGAAGAAGAGCAAACTGGGGGTCCCTGTTAGGTATTAGGAGCAGTCAAAGAAAGAGCAGATGTGGTGAGCTTGGGGTGGACATGGAGGGGATGCAGCAGTCATGAGAGAGGGATAGCAATGCTGGCGACCATGCCCAGTCTGTGTGACGAAAAACTGCGTAGAGTGGGCACGCAGCTTACGTGTGGCAGGCAGATGTGGCGGGGAGAGGCCACTCTGAAATGTGCATGAGAAGGGTGGCATCCTTCCCTTGGGTCTGTTTCAGTGATGTCTGTGATGCTCCTATTTACTTTGAAAAAGAGCGAGGGTCGGTTGGTAAGGGAGGGTTAGTCCTTTTAAGTGAATTATAGGGTCAGAAGACTGATTTCTGATATTATTACAAAGCACGGATGGAGACTGCCTGAGACTCAAAAAAGTCATCATAATTACATAGCATTACCCTTCAAACACCAAAGCACACAGGATTTCATACACAATTATCATTACCCAGTTGAATTTGTTACTGTTTTATTGACGTCTAAAAATGAGAGGCCGAGTTGATCCCTGCTAGAGACTGCCGCCTGCAAAGCACACGTTTCTGCTGAAATGGCTCTACCTACATAGCTGCAGATACACTCCCCTCGCCGAGGAGCCACCAGACAGGAGAACATGCTTTCCCTCAGTAGAGGGGGAAGGATCTCCATATCTGACCAGGGTAGGAAGGAACTGGCCTGCACTCTCTAAGGACAGCAGGGTCGCACCGGCCTAAAGCCCAGTGTGGCAGTGCCAAAAGGGCTGGTCTGACAGGTCAGTGTGGGGGCTGTTTGTGGGCCTGATTTATGGTCTGGTGGATCGGTTTGTACTGTTGCTTTGTCTGATATTTCCACAAACACGGACTGCTCAGCAGCCGCGGTCCGTGCAGGTAACAGCGGTGGGGCCGTGGGGCCGTGTAAGGGAGGATTTCGAGGGACGATGCAGAGGGAAAATTAATTATTTATTTAATTTTCCCTCTGCATCGTCCCTCGAAATCCCCCCTTGCAAGGCCCCACCGATGTTACCTGCATGGACCGCGGCTGCTGCTCAGTGCAAATGCAGTTTCCCATACCTTACCACACACCTATAAACGTTGTCTTTACAAGCTGAAAACTGCGCTGGACTGGAAATGTTGGCCAGTTTTTCAGCTATGTAATTAAGTGGCGTAGCCAGGATACCATGGGTCCTACTGCAAACAAGAAAAATTGGCCCCCCTATCCCCACCCCCATGCTCGGTGTTAGACTACAGAGATCATTGGTGTGCAATGGGCCCCTCATACATCTGGACCCCAAGTGTTACTGCACCTACTGCACTAAGATAAGCTGCACCACTCTCATTATACCCGTCTCTTCGCCCAATCTCCATCCCTTTCTCCACTCGTCTCACCCCAAACATCAGTTTACTACTATGATCTCCCAAACAACCCTACTAAATTCTCCCTCATGTTATCTCTCCTTTGACTCATCCCAAACCTTATTATTTCTACTGATTCTCTTTCTCCCTAATCCCTTTCTACAGGCTCTTCCCTCCTCCATATCTCCTTTACTCATACCAGACCTCAATTTACTCCTATGATCTCCCAATGAATACATCTGGTTTTCTTCCCTCTTCTATCCCCTCTTCTATCCTTCCTTTACTCTATTCAATCCAACTAACAACTCATGTGTCCTCCGCTCAAATTAACTCGTACCTCCCTATACTATTACTATACTCATAATTCCCTATACTAATCCACCACTAATCCTTTTGGGTTCCAGAGTAGCGTGCTACTCGTCGTAAAGTGCTTCAACGCCTCGTCAGGGGTAGTAAGCGCTATATAAATACAATTACAATTAATAAGCTATATGTCCCTTTCAAAGTGACTTGATACATATTTTGTTTCTTTAACCCATATCTATTTATATTTGTAATCTGCATAATCTGCCAAAGAAACAAACAGAAAAGTTCTTAAGTATAGACCTTCTGAAGAGATATGTGTGTGACCAGCTTTTAACCTTGGAAGATAGCTCAGTGCATTAATTCACAGGATGTAGAATTTCACCTTAACTTTTGGGTCAAGTGTTCTGACCTCAGTGACATAGTTCTTTAGAATGAATGAGAAATGGTAGTGCTTAGTTAATAAAAAACATTGTAATTCCTAAACATACAATATAGACATAAAAAATACTTTGGCAATATGGCTCAGTGAGTTCATATTTAATCAGAAAGGAGGGAGCGGAGAAGTAGATAGTCCACATAGGTTGATTCAGCTTTCTAATAGCATCATATTAATCAAAGAGAGAGTCAACCCCCTAGTATATCACACTGAGAACTCACAAAATCTACCTCAAAGGAGATATTATTTGATTTTACAAAAGAACTCTCACCCACTGACCAGTACAGTGGCATGCTTAATGGGTCCATGTGACAAGATTAAAAATTAGAGGTGATGCCTTTGAGGTTTTATAACTTGAGAATCTATTGCGGTCTACATGTTTCAGCCACCTTCTATCGCCAGTTTCTGGTCATGTAGCTTTCCTCAGGATCTAAACAGGTCCCTACATTTCCAAAAGTCCTTATCTAATATTGTCTTTCACAAACAAACTTTGCTCAGTTATAGTTATGATTGGTATCGCTTGTTTGCCTGTTCTGGGGCTGGAGATGAAAACAAGGAGGCTTATTTATGAGCGGCTTGTGCTGCCGGAGAGTCACTTTCTTTGATGCTCCTGCGGAGCAAGCCTCTCAATCACATCTCTAAGGCGACGCTAAGCCACTCTGCGCGGCTTGGCGTGGCCTCATAGATATGGAGTAAGACAAAGCAGCACGAAGTCGCTGGCTTGCCTTACTCTGCGTCAAGGAAGTGTTCCAAGGGCATTGCAGTGGGTTTTCCCACGCTACACCCATGGATTTTGGAGCTACCCCAGATTTACTTAATCACGTAAACCGGAGGCAGCTCCAAAACCTTACGCTTCCCCAGAGCAGGCATAATGAGGAGAAATATTTTTATTTCTCCTCATTTTTTCCTTTTTCCATGTGTGCTACATTCTGCAGCACACACAGAAAGAGGAAAACACCGCTCTGGATGGTTTTTGTGCAGGAAGGTGCCCCTTCCTGAACAAAAACAATGCTACCTGCAAAGGAGGCACCCTTGCACCACCCTCCATGCCCCCCCCCCTGCCCCCCGGCACCCTAATGGGCAAAAAAGCGATACTGATCATAATATGGAGAAGTCCTCCAGGATCGGTTTGTATGAATGCTTTTGAGTGCTTGTAACTGAGCAAAGTTTGCTTGTGAAAGACAATATTACATAAGGACTTTGGGAACTGTTTAGCTCCTGATGAAAACCTCAAAGGCATCATATTAAAATACAAATCTAGGGTTGCATGTAGACAATTTTATTCTTTCAAGGTCCCTCCCAGTATACTCAGGCTCGGTTGAGGTGGTAAGCAGGTCCAGATACACTCTGTATCATGGAGAACTCTATGATGAAGCATGCCACTGTAGCGATCAGTAAAATAATATCTCCTTTTAGGTGGATTTTGGGAGTTCTCGGTGTGATATACTAGGGGGTTTACTCTCTCTTTGATTAATATCAGTGAGTTCAGACACATAAAGTACAGAGGTATCCATAACTCGAAGGTCATGACTTTCAATTCCAGAAACTTAGACCAGCTGGTTGATATGCCTAATGCAGAGGTCTGTCTCTGTTTATTATGTGTGCCACAGGTGTGAATTCTGTCAAGGCAGGCTCAGCATTTCACCATTTGAAATTGATGCAGTGGGTATTATTGAGTTGGGAAAACATCACATTTTACTCACGCGACAATTCAGTTTATGCTGCCTGCTATATAGGATATGAGGCTCACAACTGATTTAAAAAAAGCGGAAGACAACACTGCGTCACTAAATCCACAAAGCACCTAATTATCAGGGAGCAATTTCTAAAAACAAAAAAAGCGACTTGCGATAAAATTTGAAGACCCTTCAATACCGATAGATTTTCTGAAATACAAATACAGTGTTGACTCAATGTATTTGTAAGCGAGTTACACAACAAGTTTTCTGGCACTCCATTAGAAGTCAGGACAAATACAGAATGTAAATTGTTTCATTTAACACAGCCTTTCATGACGACTTTTTCTTAAAGTTCCCCGCTTTGGCAGATAAAGGGAGCATGAAATTCAGAGATAAAGTAACTTAGCTAGGATCACACAGTGCGGTCAAATGAGATAACAGAGATTAGAATCCAAATCTCCCGAATCGAAAAGCAGCTACTTAACCACTAAGCTTCATGATCCTCACCGCTGTGGCAGCTCTCCAGAGATGTGTAAAATAATATATACATTTGATCGGTTAAACAAACTGTGGGCAGCCGGAAAAACCCACTTTATTGAAAAAAGCAAGCGTTATATTTTGGGTAAATAATAAGGGAAACATATGAATAATTTAACAACAGACAATAACAGCAGGTGCTGTTAGTATTACAACCAGAGGAACGCATTTAGCAGCCTTTGAGGGTTTAGCGGATGCCATTGGGATTTGAACCTTTGACTTGCAGGTTGTATAGACAAATTGTTGCAGCTGTTGCAGTGACCCACTGAGGTATCCTACTGCTATTTAAATGTCTGTCCTGCAGGATGCACAGATATTTCCAGAACAGCTGTGCTAACCCTCTTACCAATCGTATTGGGTTTCATATCTCTGACGTACAGGTGATTATTTGCTGCAAAGGCATTGACCCACTGAGCTAGCTTACTTTTAATGTGACTATTCTTTGCTACAGGGTGGTGGTTTTACCCAACAATGTTTTTCCTGCCTTGTCAATAGGTTTGCTCTTCTGAAGCCAAAATATAGGGGGTGGCTGTGGCTAAGATGCGTGCCCACCAAGACCTGAGGTGAGACCCTGCGCCCACATCCTGCGGGCAGTTTAGCCAAAGGCCTTGTGTGGCATGGGGGTTGGCCGGAGGTCTTGACCTATGGTCAGGCACTGTACCCAAACCTTCACAAGAGGCTGATATCTCACTGCCCAAGGCCTTTGCCAAACCCCCTTTGGCGGCAAACCCCCTAATGCGCACACCCAATTGGTCAGGCCCGGCAGCCAATGCCCCACGGGTGGGCTGCACACAACCTCTATACAGGGCGAAGGCTGGGCATGATTCGGGTTTTTTAATTCTTTTTTTATTTTGGTCCCATGGGAGTCCACAAGACCACAGGGGACCGCACTGAACCCCGTAGGAGTCCCCTAGGATAATGACGGCAGTTTATTTATTTTTAATGCCCCACTGAAGATCCCTGTGAGACCGCTTTCAACATGGGCTAGGGCGAGGGTATCTCAGCCCTGCTCCCTTATGCCACTTTTCCATTTATTTTCCAGGCCTCTGGGACAGAGTCCCGGAGTCCTACAATAGCCACCGCAACACTTTTATCCATTGCGCGCAGCCAATCACATTGATTGGTCCCACGAGACCGGCCAATCAAATCTCATTTTTTCCTCGCTGGAGTCCTGCAGGAGTACCTTTTTGGATCAAGACCCAGCTTTCTGCCAAATGTTCTATTCAGCCAATTTGGCTATAGCAGTGTCTATAAATCCAAAGGGGAATTGCAGTGGGAAATCTGCTTGACAGATTCCCCTCGAAACTTTCAAGGAAGATGCTGAGGTGAATGAATTTTTTGGGGGAAAGTTTTGTGAAGTTTGTCATACGGCGCCAAAGTTATTAGCAAAACATAAAGCAATTTCCTATGGAAACCTGGCCCTAACTATAGCGGCACAGTGGTGACATATACCACCTCTCTTCATTTACATTTAAAATGCAGATGAAGGTCTTCACCATTATGACAGACAACAAGCTTTCCAAGAGTGAAGCATAAATTGTATCTCAAAGGAAGCTTAAGTAGTCCAGATTTTTGGGCTTTTACCTTTCTAATTATCTGTACTAAGATAACTTGGTGGTACTTATTGTATGCTGTGCTTCTAGTGAAGATACTCATATTTACTGTTCTCTCCGGTGCTCAGACCCTACAAGAGTTGTTCGAAGGCCCTTTTTCTAATAGCAGGGTACCCTCATGTGGGCAGTTTCTTTGAACCGTGGGAGTAAGTATAACAAGTTTCGTTTCGGAAGGAGCTGATATTTTTGGAGAGTAGCACTTCTCACTTCTCCTCTACCCTTAAAAGCCTGAACCCCACAGCTAACACTACACTCATACTGATACTACCCCGAGGCCATCTTCCGCAGACATGTGTGGTTAAAGGCCCAAGTGCAGTAAAAGACGTAAGTATATACCGCTTATTTTTATGGGAAGCTTATGCCACAAAAATAATATTTTAAAAAAAGGAAACATGCAGTCGTCTGAAGTAGTGGGCCACATGCTTTCAATTATTGGTGCAAAGAAAAGATCCTTTTGGCTTTGGATAACTGTAATCTGAAGACACAGTTTAAACACACATGGATGATTAAAAACCACAACTGAGCACGGGTAAAGCCAATAGGGCTATCCTTTTAGACCAATTGCTTTGCCAATGCTTTTTGCTGACGCTGTTCAGCATCAGCAACAGCAATAGGAAATTATTTTTGCTAAAGCTGAACAACACCTGCAGAAAAAAGTGTAATGGTATTTGTGTATGTCTTATCACGCATGCACAAGTATGCATCTTCAAACTATGGCGGCCCTGTATGACTATGTATGTGTGTGCATGCGTCAACGCATGTGTCTGAGCATTTGGCATGACATGGCTGCTATTTTGTTTGCTTGTTTTTGATTACTATTTCAAGAGGCAGACTCCCGATTAACAAACTACATTTCGTAGTATTTTTAGTAGTACTACTCAAATACTACAAAATGCAATTCACAAACCTACATACAGAGATCTCCACCTTTCTTCTCTTTTCTATGCTGAAATCTCTGCACACATAGATCTCTGTTTTAGTGGTAAATGTATTCCAGCCCAGTATTTGAGTAGGCCCGTCACCACGCATGGCAACTCACAGGTGCGGTAACATACTCCCACAACAATGGAGGGAGGGACTTAAAGTAAATACTAATACCATAAATAAAAAAATGTATACATATTTAAATATTACATATGTACACGTGCAAATTTACCTTTATGAATTGTGCCCATAGTCCGCGTGCCAATGGAACATTACAGTCTCACGCGTCCTCATGCATTAACACTGTATGGGAAACATTTCCCCTCATTCATGCCAGTTTCAGCACCTGAACACTGCAGCCAGCAGCTGAATGATGACCAGTTCACTTTTGCAAAGAAACTATAACTATGCAGTTCTACTTATAGCGCTGTTTCTTCTAGTAACTATTAATTTGAGCTAGAAATAAATGATGGCGGATTATGTGGCAAGTGAGGTAAAACCATAATTAGGCAGAATATGCTGCTGCCCCAAAATAACAAAATTCATGTGGCACTTCTTATATATGAGTGACAGTGAGATTCATGGGACACCAATGAGCTATGTAGATAATGCCGCAAGCTGACCAGGAGGAAAGAGCTGGCTACGCATCATGCCTCAAACAGGTATGTGCTTCAGTTCTGCTAAAGGGGCCTTAATCCGTATTGGACTATTACCATGAAATCATCAATGTGTATGCACACAATCAGAGTGGTGCTTCTAGGTTTATTGAGAGAAAATAACCTGACATCCACTAACTTTCAGTAAGTAAATAATTCATCTTCACTATTAAACAAAGAACCATTGTACAGGAATATTTAATACATCAGCACATTTATTTTACACTAAGATAAAGTGCATGAAAGGTTCCTTTAAGCAAAGAAAAAAGTATAAACTGAACAAATGCATACTTCTATAGAGTTCATTCATACATGACCTGCAATAACGAAAACTGGGTTTTCCTATTAGCCTGAAAAGCATAGATAGTCTAAGTGTGCACCTGTTGCTTGGAGGGAGTCACCCACGAATTCCCGTCCACACAGTTTCGGGTGCAAAACCCTGGGGCAAAATAAACGAAGAACCACCAAGGCCTTGTGGGACTTAGCTTCCGGTCTTCTGCAATACCATTGTGGCCAGCCAATCACATTGATTTGTCCCACGAGACCAGCCAATCTGATGATGATTGGCAGCAATGGCGAGTGGCCCCTTCAGTATGAATTGCGCATGTCGGTATGGTCGGCTACCTTGCTACGGCCAAACTCTCCAACCCAGCTGTCCTAGACAGCTGGATTGGGGAGCAGGCACAGGCCTTCAGTGCTCTTCAGAACGCTGAGGCAGCCTGCTCCAGCCAATCCAGATGCTTCACTCATGCATGAGAGCAGTGTCTGGATTGGTAAGGACCTGTAGGAGCTGTGGGAACTCGCGCTTGGAAGAGTCTGGAGCTGGGGACTGGAGAACACCGAGGACGTGCTGCAGGCTGAGGTAATTTTTAAATGTTTATTTGTATGTTTTTTAATTGTATTTATGTCAACACCATTTTTGTGGGTCACCAACCACCACTGACCACACAGTAGGTACAATATTGCACTTTGCTTGTTTTGCTGAAAAGAATGTGTGCAGAACTTCAGGAGGCGTGTGGGTATTTTTGTTGCTGTCGCTGACAGTCTGGTGCATTGGTTGGGAATTGCCTGCACTCGGCTGAGGTGGAGAGAGCTAGACCAGATGCTACACGATGATCCCAGATGCGAAAGGTGAGTGCAAGATTTCTTCAGAGGAAACGGGGGAGAGCACAGTCCAGCACTCAGCCTACTGATCAGGCCAGGCAAATTTAGCACAGTTAAATTTGTCAAATGTGCAGCCTGTGTATGTTTATTTTTGTGTTGTTGAGACACTAAGGAAAAGGAAAGTGTCTTCTGGGTAGGAGGCAGCGGGTCAAACTGGGTTGGGTAGGTAGGTTGGGGTGGAGAGTAGAGAATAGGAGAGTAAATTCAACCCGCAGTACAGAGCAAGTGGGCTCTAGAAGTAGAGTGGAGGCAGAGAAGATAGGCAGAAGTGGAAAGACTTTAGTGTAAACCCTACTAGGATGAATGCATGTGACAGACCTTCACTGATCCAGCCGCTCCAGAGTGTGCATGAGCTTCACGGCTGTGCTGGAAATTGTCCAAATGAGGGGGTCAGTGCTCTTGAGAGTGACATACTTCCTGTCCTTCCTCCAAAGCAACAGTTTATAAGGACAACTGTTGGACCCCTCCTTTCCTTTTTCCCTTTTACCTTACCTCCCTCCAGAGGATGAGCTGCAGCACAAGTCTTTCAAACCTTTTCTTGTGTTCCTAAGAGTGACTGTGCAAAAAGATGCAAAGATGGAAGATCTAAAGCCAATGGGCCTCTGGCAAAAGGAATTCCCACTGATGCTATGTACTACCAGGATTTAAAATGCACTTGTAGGTTTTTGGAACAGTGTGTGGGACTTATGATTGATGGTGGAATGAAGTCCTTTCTGGAGTGAAGTACCTTTGAGTTAAAATGCTTAAACAACTTGAAGAGCAAGTTGAAGGATCCTAGAAATACGTTGATAACAAACAAAAGCTGGCTTCCATGAATTAGTACGAGGAAACAAATGAGAGAAAACATGAGTCACAAATGAGTAGGATGAAGCAGCCTAAAAGAAACCTCAGTGCCAGATGAACCACTTGAAGGACAGATTTAGATCTTGCACCCCTAGTACACTTACTGAGAAATCTGAACCTGAAGAAGAAAAGGAGAGGGTGTATTGGATGTTTTAAGTTTCCCCAATCCGTTGAGTGATGCTGGGGGAGCCCAGCTGGAGCGCCTAGAAATAGGGCAGTTTTGGTTACCCAGCCAGGAGTAGAGGTGCAAGAAGATAAAGCACAAGTAAGTGAGTGCCGTGGGCACAGTGAGACCAGCAAATGACTGAGCAGCTGGCGGTGAAGCATTAGAGGACGGTACTCAGTGCACGCAACAAGAAGCTAACCCCATTATTCCACACACCAGATCTAGACTTTGTGTTTGAACGCTTCAATTCAGACCCCAAATTGACCGAGCTCGTAGTCCGACTATTACCAGGATAGTCTTAGACGCACTGCAAGTCAATCAGCTAGCAGACCACTATTGAACACCTGTAAGCCACCACACACACTATCCTTGTGTGATATCGATGAGGATAATCCCTGAGACAAACCCCAAGAAGCCCTCCTCTGCCCAGGCCTGCATGGAAGAATGACCATCCATGTCCCATGGTTCCCTGCAGACTTGATTAATATCAAAGAACATTTTCACAATGTCCATGAGAACCTTTTGAGATTCTGCAAGGAACTGCAGATTGTGTTTGAATGTTAAAAACCAAGTTAGGTAGATGTGAATCAGTTGTCGAGACTGGTGTTGCCAAGTGAGGTGAGAGTTGTATTGATAGAAACAATAATTGCCCATGACATGCAGCTGCTGATAAAGTTGTTTCTCTGTTGCTAAAGTTAGATTTTTGGGTGCCATTGTGGAAGTCTGTCCATTCATGACCCATTGGAAGAAGATTTCAAATTGCAAGCAAAACAAAAGGGATTACTGAGGCAAGGTTGAAGGATGTGTTTGAATGGTACGCCCAGCCTGTGGAATGAGCACAGGAAGCTGTAGGTGCTGCTTTTGTGCAGGGACTGTTGCTGTAAGTTCAGCATCTGTATGGTGTGGCAAACAAAAGGCTCAGCGAGTTGATCACAGTCGCCATTCATTGTGTTGGTTCAGGAACAGAAGAAAGAATCAAATGAAGTCCTTGCAAATGCAGTTGTTTCAACAGACTATCAAAGGGAGAAGGGGACTTAGGGGAGTGATGACTAGAATAGGAGATCACTGAGATCATGGAAGAGGGCGAGGGGATGGAGTCACCATAACGCAAGAGGGAAATCAGCCCTTTAATTGTGATCTTTTGAGGCACTGAAAACGCGACTGTCCAAATCTGGCATCCAATGTTTCAATACAGCCTTAGAATCCCAAATTCACCCAAATAACACAATCTCAGCATCATAACAACTAGGACTGCCAGAGAGGGCCAACTGACAAGTAAATACCCTGATTCTAATTGACCAAAATGGCCCATATGTGAAGTGTATGATTAATGGAAAACCAACCTCATGCCCTATTTTATATTGGGGCCAGCTGGTCATCTTTGAAAACCTCTGAATCGCCTTCTCTACTTCTCTCCATTGATCAGATGGTATTTCCAATACCAAGGTTCTCCATCACATTACCAACCCTGTTTCTTTTACTTGAGGACCAATGGCTTATTGACATGCTTCACCTGTTAACCTTGTAGGTCAAGATTTGTTCTGTAGTTTGAATTGCACTGTGTATTGTGTAAGGAAGTGTTATTTCTCAGGATATCCCAGGTTAATGAAAATCATTTTTAGCTGTCCTTTGTGAATGAGACAATGGAAACAGACCGACACAAATGTGTTATACTAAATCATTGAAAGAGTTGCTTCAACAAGTGTCTTATTCTCTGTGGTCTGGACATTGAATTATATAGGCTATGTGATCCCTGTTAGAATTAGGGTTAACCCTATGCAGAATCTATCTTGCATCCCACAATATCCTATACATATGGATGCCAAAACTGGAACTTGGCTTGTCATTGCCACTGAGGCTCTAATTAAACAAGGAGTCTTGGTGCCTACTGTGAATGTCTGCAATAAGCTGTTTCGCCTGATAAAGAAGGTGAGAAAGATTGCTATCACTGCATCCAAGACCTACGAGTGATAAATAATGTCATAATACGGAGTTTATCGGTGGTGTCTAATCCCGATACCATTCTATCATGTATTCCCACCTCAGAAAAAATGATTTACTGGGATTGACTTGTGCTCAGCTTTCTTCTCTATTCCCATTCATGAAGAGAGTCAATATCCCTTCTCATTCCAGTTCTTCAATGGACAGCTAAAGTGGCAGAGACTTCCTCAAGAACTTACAGAGTCTCCTTCCGTCATTTTTCAAGCCCTCAAGAATGATCTCAACACTCTAGTCCTTCCCAAACTACTTCAGTGTGTGGATGATTTGTTACTTGCTTCTTCCACACAATACCAAATGTGCGATTTCTAACTCTGGTAAGACCCCAGCAGGATTATGTAACAAAAGATGTCCCAGGGCCCATGCAAGTGGACCAACGAGGCCGGCGGTGCATTTGTACAGGTAAAGCAAGCATTAGCCAGATTGCCAGATTATTCCAAGCCTTTTACTCAGTATTGTCATGAAAGAAATATGAAGATGGGGTGTTGGTACATGAACAAGCTGATCAAAAGATACTATTCTACCGCTCTTGATCCTGTAGCGGCCACCTTCCCGCATTACCTGCGGCCTCTGATTGTGGATGCCCTTCTCAAAGAAGCTTCTGAAAATATTGTTCTGTGTTCCACTCTGATAGTGACTGTTTCCCATTCTATCGTTGCCCTATTGCCGACACTGAAAACTCAGCACCTATCAACAGTTGTTCAGATATGAGATTTTGGTACTTTCTGCTCCCACGTTACACAAGACTGCTGTCCCACAGTAAACTCTGCCTCTGGTGCTCACTGTGCAGAAGGAAGAGCCTCATGATTGCTTGCTTCTTACTGAACATTTGACAAAACCTAGAATTGATTTATTTGATGGACCAACTCCAACCTGTGATCTTGTTTATTATGTAGACGGACCATGTCTCAGGAATGATCTTGGAAATGCAATTGCTGAATATCCTAATTGTACATTGTATGAAGTGATAGAGAGTTGGCATTTGCCTCAAGTCCACCCAGCCAAAGTAGCTGAGCTTGTCATTCTTTCACAAGCTTGTATTTTAGCCTCTCACAAAGTTGTCAATGTATTTACTGTTTCCGAGTATATGGTTGGAGTGGATCCTAACTTTGAGCTGCTCTGGAAACAAAGCAGTTTCCTTACTTCTGCTGGTATCCCAAAATAATGCACTCTATGCTATATTGTATGATGACCTCGTGTTGCCCAACAAATTTGCTATGCAAAATGTGTTGTCCACCAATCTTCACAATGAAGTGTCCTGAGGCAATTCATTTGCCTATGAGACAGTTAAGAATACTGCATTGTCTCTCAATGATGAAAGTGCTATGCATGTTATGCAACCTGATGAATTTCCTATACCTACATTTAAGGATGTGCTTCTGTTGCAGGAGAAGGCATCTGAGAAAAAATTCAGCCATGAGAGGAATAGAATCGTTAAAGGGATCCTGGCATAGTGCTGCAGCATGGGACAGGGAGAGCGGTGGCTCTGACATTTACGCTCCCCAACCTTGGTAGGTTGCGTCCTGGACACGCTCACGTTAGAAGTCACAGTATGATTAAAGTTACAGCAACCTAATGATTTACATCCTTCCCTTCTTTGCCTCAGTCTCCCAACAAATTTGTTACTCTTGTGCCATATGCCAAGCCCACAATATTGGAAAAGGGATTAAGATCACTCCCACCACCCTCACCCCTCCCTAGGCCCACTCATCCACCTACAGATGGACTTTTTTTCAGATGATCACATATTGCTGTATTTTTATGTTCTTGTAATTGAATCTATGTTTTCTGGATGGACTGAGATGTAGCCGACTTCACATGTTGATGCTATTACAGTAGCTAAGAAGCCACATAGAGACTTCATTCTGAGATGTAGAAACCCGTTAAGACTTTTTAGTGATCGGCAAACACACTTTGTTTCCTCTATATTGCAGGAAGTGTGTGAGGCCGCAGGGACAAAACACTATTTTCATTGTGCATATCACCCGAGTCAGAGCTATCCGGTAAGGAGGAGCATAACAATAGCATGCACAAGAATACGCTGGCCAAGACCTGAGCCAAGACTCGCCTTAAGTAGCCCAACACACTCTATCTGACGCTCTGGCCAATATGAGCCATACCTGCAAAGTAGTCATGAGTTGTCCTTTGCTGCTTCCCTCAAACCCTCCTGTCTGTTTTGCTGCTCTTGAATTGCCTCTGAATGATGAAGTAACTCTGCAGTACTGTAGGCAATGAATTGATGTCTCTACAGATTCTGTTCTCAGGTCTGTGCATCCCTCCCTGAGTGTTCGACTGAAGTCTGCCATGACCTCTAGGCTGGCGACTGTATACATATCCAGGTGCATCAACCGAATTCTGTCCTGCAGCCCTGGGTCCATACCAGATCCTGCTCACTACAAATACTACTGTGAAGCCTACTGTAGAAAGGGTGACTGAGCCCTTGGATTCCAGCTCCCCTGCACCTGCTGTGCTGGCTGATATTTACACCTCCTTCAGCTCCCGCACCTGGCTCAGCTGCATTGAACCAATGGGTACCAAGGCTGCAGAGATGGGCTCTGGCGTCTGTGCCTTCACAGCCTGGATCTTCTCAGGATGCAGTGCCTCCCTGTGACCACTACCAGCTCTTTCCAAGGTAGTTGGCAGAATCCCCACTATTGGATCCCACAGTGGGTCTGGCTGGCTATGTTTACAGGAGTCATTGTTTGAGCCACTCGTTGCTAGAAGCAAAGGGTGGTGGGTACCTTGAAGCAAATTGCACCTTATTTGTTGTCCACTCTGTCTGATATTCAGTGTACAGTGAGAGCACCTACCTGCACCTCTTGGAGGTGTACCAATAAGATCTTACCCTTTCCTGTTGCTGGATCTGCACTCATTTACACACTGTCGTTCGAGGGGGAGTGCCCATGTTCCCTATCTCCTTTGACACTAACAGAAAACATCCCTGATGAGTGTAAGTATGTTCTTACCTTGATACTCATATACAATTTTGGTATCCGCTTTCCCAATCAGAGTATCTTGCCAGCTGCCATCCTTCTTGCTGACACTGCTTATTGCATGGCATGTGCATCCTGAAACAACAGAATCTTTGTAGGACACAGTGTGACATCACCCTCCCTGCCTTACCTGGTTCAGAAGAAGGTTATTTGTTCTGGCTAGCTTCAGGGGTCCTGTATTATCACAGTCAGGGTTTGGGTCCCGTGTTCACTTTTTCACAAGAACCAAGCTGCACCCGACTGAAGAGCCCCAATCAAGGTGAAACCACTCCTGGGTTGCTTGTGTTCCAGTACAGGGAGGACCTGGCCTGGCAGTTCAGGCTGGTGGCCTGTTCTTATTGGACAAGGTCAAGACTGATTTGCATATGTCTGGGCCCAAACTGCTGTGGCATGGTGGGCAGAATAACAATGGGTTGGAATGCTACCCTGAGCAATTGTCAGTGGTTAGTCTTAATTGAAGCATTCCTCCTTTCACCTTTTATATGTTTGATTTGACACTGCTTCGTGGGGACATGAGGTCACTTTGTATGGCAATATTGCACTTTGTTTGCTTTGCTGAAACAACTTGTGCAGAAGCCAGTAGGAGTGTGGGTATTTTTGCCATTATCTTCGACAATCGAAAGAGTGAGATGGTGATGAGGTGGAAGAGGCTGGAGAGCGGCTGCTCCTACTGGTGGTGGGAGGATGTATCTGAGCGCTGGACAGTTGGTTACAATGTCCCTGGAAGAAGAGCACAAGTACGTGACTCCATTGAACTTGACATCAGTGCGTGGCCATCCAGTACCAAACCAGCAAATTGTTTTATAGCATGGGTCATGTGGCTTGTGGCCATCGATTTGCCCTCAGTACCGTCAAGTCCACCATGGATTACCTTTGGGCTGAGTGGATACCACGACTCACCTGATTGTGATGTCTTATGGCATACTAAAATTCTTTTTGCTGTGCTAGGACAAATTGTCAAGGGTTGTCGGACAGTGTATGTAGATAATTCACCTCCTTCACAATGGCATCCGTGGTCTTTCTGGAATTGGCCATCATCTTCACATGGCCAGCATCCATTGCAGGGAGACTGCTGGAAATGTGCAACAAGGTCTGGACGCTGATGTCTTTGATTTAATGTGATGCTGCTGATGGCGATTGAGCCTGTTCTTCTACATGCAGGCTCCAGCTATCAAATTCTGACTGTGTGTCTGCCATTAGTACTTCAATGTCAGTTCCCTGTTACGTGGTTTCCTGTGCAGACGGTACTGAAAGTGGAGCTGCCTCAATTTGTGATGCAAAGGACCTTGTGACTGTGATTACAGTTTGACTTTCTGCAAAGGATTTTGGGGCATAGAGACAGTGGTTGTTGGTGTTGCAGTGGTACCCTATACTATTGTTGACTGAGTGTATTTGGAAGCTGCATGGCCACAGGGATGATGTAGGCAGTCAGGGTCTTGTGCGATTTGTCACATCGGCACTTGCTGTAGCTAAAGTGGTCACAAAAGTAGAAGCACTTTCTGAGGAGCGATTGGTAGCAGTCGTTCGGAGGGCTGCCCTTTCTTCAAGAATTTCTTGAAGGTGATGGGCCACAGCTTGCAGAGGGCTGATCTTTTTACTCCTGTGATGTTCCACATGCAAGTACAATAGAGGTGAATGCTTTAGGGACTTTACAATAGCAACTCTGGACCTGCATGAAACAACATTGTGAAATTAGTGATTTATAAATATCCAATGGCGTGTTAATATATACACCTTTCAACGTAAGATGACACATTTTGGAGACCAACAACAAAGGGTTCTTTCACTCTTATATTTTGTTTCCTATGTTTCCTAAGTTCTTCCCTTATGGCATAATTGTACATAGCATATGATCCCTAACAAACATAATATAGTTTCACACATAAAGGTAATCAACTTTATTACAAGGGTGGATTGATTTCACACATTTCTCATAAGTGGACATCTGAGGATTGTGGTGTATTATGTTGTATGGTTGTTTGACCTTACCATGTAATACACTCACAAAATTGTCTTGGGTCCAGTCAGGTTCATTTGTAAAACCTTTAGCTCAACCCTGGGTAGCTGTGGCTTTGAGCAGCAAGGCTTAAACAAAGGAACTAGTGTAAAGCATTTAGAAGCACCAAACAAACAAATAAGAAATCACACAACACCAAAGAAATCTGACAGCAACTTATAAAAATAGATTACATTTTTATGAATTTCTAGACACCGAGATGCGCCAAATCCAATGGAGAGTTCTGGAAATATAGATTTTTAGGTAAAACGTAAAACTCATCTTTTTAGTCCAAAAATCAAACAAGCATTGTTAACCGTAAAGTTTAGAAACTTTTGGAAAGTTTGAAAGAGTTGTGTTCAGCTACTCCGGCCCCAGTGGGGCAACCAAATCCAACAGGGAGAAGGTCAGGGGGCCCACTAAGGAGTGTATGGACAGTTACCTGGTCAACAAAACAGTCTCCAGTCCAGTTCCACACTTTACATCAAGACCACCATGGACTTCAATGGAACGGTCTTGATGATGGGGATGCAGGATGCTGAGGATGCTGAAAGATGTTCTGGGTGCTGTGCAGTCGACGGGGGTGTCCTTGCCATGGGTAATGTGGGGCAACTTTGGCCACATGGGTCGGTGTCCCTCAAAGTCCTCTTTGAGCCAGTAGAAGGCCAGCTGCTGCTGGGCTACCAATCTCTGTATACAGCGGGTCCAGTGGTATCCTTTGGTGAAGGCTGATGTCCTTCCTTGGTGACCAATCTGGACTCAGATAACACTCCCAGGTCGAGCAGACTTGGGTGCAACTTTTGCAAGTCAAGGATCGTTCTCTTGGGTTTCTCAGTGGCAGTCAACCGCGATTAGCAAAGTGGCTACAGACTGGCCGGGATGGGCTTCTTCAGCATTGATGTCCCTGGTGCTGGTTCCAGGGGGTCAGCTGACTGACCTTTGGAGTACCATCTCTGATCTGGGGCTCTGGAGTGACTTTTCCTCAAGCCAGGAGCCACAGGCATAGTCCTCTCTTTGCTAGCCCAAGGTGCGGAAGGTGCAGTCCAGCAGTCGGTGTAGCCTCTCTTGCCAGGTCCAGGCGTCAGTAGGGCAGTACTTCTTCGGTCCTTTCTCCAGTTCTGTGATGATCTGAGGTTCAGGGTGCCAGAGGTGCTATATTTATGCAGAGAAAGTGCCGTTGCAGGATGATGCGGTCACTAGCCAATGGACTACCAGGATCCCCCCACCCTGTGATGACTTCTGGCTGTATGTGGCATCTAGCAATCTCAGAGTGCACTATTTTGCCCACTCTCAAGATCTCTGAATCCTTCCTTGGATCTTGGGAGCTTGTTAGCCCACCCTAGAGGTGTGGCTACCTGTGGGCTACATGCCCACGGCAAAACCGTTTTCCTCTCTTTGTTCCCGCCACCAGCCTGTGTACCTGAACAAAGGGGCAACACTTCAGGAGTGTGATCACCATTTACCCACCAAAGGCAGCTTCATCTTTGAAGCTCGCCTTCTGGGCTAACACCCTGAGTGGCTGCCTGCAAGGGGGAGGTGACACCTCTCCCTGTAGCAGGCTTCTATTGTCCCTAAGCCTGGGAGTTGTTCACACTACTCCCCAGGAGAGCATAAGGCTGCCAGGTGGCCAGCAACTGTGCTAGGCTGCTGGACAAACTGGGCAACAGAGTGGCAACTTTCTAAAAGTTGACTTAAACGTGACATTAAATTTGACTTGGGCATCAAGTTTGGTTAAATGCCACGATTAATTTGATACCTTGAAATACCCACTTTAGTAGTCCCATTCAGAAGTTAGCCAAACTGAGAGGTCATCCAGTAACTCTGTGTTAGACAATGGGGCTACTAACTTTTCCACAGCAAAAAGAACAATTTGAAGGTTTTGCTGTTAGGACATATTAAAAGTATATGTTTCACTTAAGAATATCCAGCTCCCTGTCTTAGTGCTCCGTAGGCCTTCATTGGGGGAGACTTATATATATTGCCAAGGGAAGTGGGGGTTTTGCCATTGGTTGAAATGGCAAAGACGAACTCGCAGATTTAAAACTGCTCTGCCAGGCTGCAGTGGCAGGGTGGGAGCCATTTTGTGCTTTGTTACACATAGGGTGGCACAACCAGTGCTGCAGCCCTGGGGGGGGGGGGGCACTCTGTGTGTACATGCCCTGGGTAAACTTGGTACCATAATTTAGGGACTTATAAGTTAGTCACCCTATGCCAATTGGGGTTAGCCAATTCAACAAACATTTTGTAAGGGGTTAGAACACCGAAAAACGAGCAGCATCAGTCCAAAACTTTTTTTGGGTGATCAAGCAAAAAGGAGTCATATGTATTGTCCTGCCTAATGCACTTGCAGGACTGCACTTTATTTCATGTAGTTAGGAAGTGTATGTGAGGCACTCACTTCGATCCTATACTCCATCCGCTTTAGCTCCACCTTCGATTCCCTCTGTTCTTGTTAGGAGATTAATACTTCTGAATTGCACCTCCCGGGGTCTCAGGTTGAGCTGTGGTGAGGGTCCTCTCCAATGGCAAGACTATCACATCTGTGTTTCAAAAGTAATTCCCAAACATGATATTTAAGATCTTGAGGTTTTTCTACAGTCCTCCAATGTCCTGGGATGTGAAGAGACTTTGATGACCTTTTGCATTATTTTCTGTTCCTATTTGGGTACTGGTTTTCTGAACCACATGCCCGATGAACCTCAGCTCTTCTTTTACCACTTCTTCTGCAAGTACATGCAGTTCTACCTGACTACATTTAAATTTCATGGTGAGCTCAGATGCCATGGTAGATGGGAAGCTGGTTTTCGAAAGCGGATGGGGAGTTGTAGTCTAATGCTTGCAGTGGATTCTAAATCCAGATATGGATGCCATGAAAATAAAATAAATGCTGAATTTTTGAAATGGGTTATATGTCTAGGAAGCTACAAAATCGGATTATGTGTCCAGTACTACACAATCTGCACTTGAATGCTGCTGTGTGGTTATTTTCTGATAATGCATATTTCCTGTGTTGTATGTCATTTTCTGGTGATGGACGTGTTATGTGCATGCACTTCTTTCCTGATGAAATAACGGGTAGTATTACTGCACAGAAAAAACATGGGCAGACACTCTGCATGTGGTGTTTCCATCGTGGTGGCTCCTCTAAAGAAACACAGACCAGCCAGGCGGAGATCTCTAAATATGGCAGGCAGCAGAGTTCATAATCTCCACTCCCTTGGCAGACAGCAGACCACCTGCCAAAGCAGAAATGAGGGCCATGGTTTCAAAGTAGAATCTATCAAAGACAGTGACACAGCATCAGGAAGGTCTTTATGTCAGTCCAAAATGGGCATAAATTCACCCATTTGCGAAAACGGAGGGAAAACCTGCGGGTTCAACTCATGACATCTCTGAACCAACCTAATGCTTCTTCCAGTCAAAGGGTGTGATCATTGGAACTTTGGGCCCATAAGGCCTGCTATAGATGCGGGCCTCTCCGGGGTAATCAGCTCTGAAAATGAGTGATCTAGAGCTCAAAAGGTCTGGACCATGCAGCCCCTTAGTCTTGGGCTTTGGCCAGTGTCCAAAGGGGTCACAAAGTGCCCAGGACAGAGCTCCACTGACAGAATATGGGCTCCACTGCTCCGGCATGGTGGGAAGCTCTGACCGATTCCCTATTTAGAGCTGCAGAAGGCCTGGAGTGTGGATCCTGGACCTGGAACCCAGGCACAGAGCGCTGGTGCCCTGAGCTACCAAGGATACAATTTTGCACCTCTCGTCAGGTGGGGTAAATAGGTCTGGCAAGTCAGAGCTCTGACAGGCCAGGGGTGCGGTCCATAGACCTAGACTTGATTTACCAGCCTGCAGTGTCATTAAGTTCCCAGTTCAGGATCCCACAGGCCTATCAGTGGCTTCCCTGCTCCAGCAGTGTTGAAAGCTCTTATAGGTCTTAGCCAGAGCTCCAGCAGGTGTGGAATGTTGACCATTGGTCCTGGGCTTTCTTCGCCAGCTCATATTCTCCCAAATTGTACAGAATGGGGGTTCTGAAGGCCCAAGGAGGGTCTTCCAGCTCCCGCAAGTTTAAAATCTCATATATGCCTTGGTTAGAGCTGGCCTGGAATGTGCTCCCCTGAGCTTGTGCTCCATTTGCTGACTCTTGATGTCAAAGTGCCCAGTATGGGGTTCCACAAGCCAGGGATGTACTCCTCTCTGCAGCACGGTGGAAAGCTCTGACAGGTCCCGATGAGACCCATGGGGTCCTGCCTCGGTGGGCTAGTAGAGAAGAGGCTGTCTCCAATGCTGTGAGATATGCTTGCTTGCTTAGTGCCATAGGGTAGGGCTCACTGGCAGAGGGCCTGGAAACCTTTTTTGAACTATTGAGTTGACTCCAACAAAGGAAGCCAGACAGGGTGCTTGGCTGTCAAATCATGTAGGCCGCGGGTAGCAGACAGGCGACGATGCCTTCCTCTCACCTCTCCTGCACCTGCAAATGGGTGGACATTGCAAAGGTTGCCTGTGACTCTTGGCAATGTATCTCATGGCACACATGTCAATGATGAACTCTTCTAGCTACAATAATTAGTTTAGACTGCAGGACACATTGATCCTGGGAAGGCCAGAGAGTGCTGAAGACTTAACTTACTTTGGCTAACAAGGCCTGGGTTCCAAGAAATGGAACAGCACTCCTGTACATTCAGGGCCAGCCGGCTGGGCTGGCAGTCCCAGATGGGTACAGGGTACAACCTTCTGAAACAAGCCACAGTCAGAGGTCCATGATGCCTACACAAACCAGGCCCCAGCGCCGGCCTTGGCCACCTGCGCTACCAAAGCCAACCTGGGAAAAGCCAAGCAGCTCAAAGAAATGCCAGTGAGAGGTCTGTGAATCCTAGGTGGATGCCTGGGGCCAGGTGGCACAGGTCAGGGTCCAAGCGCTGGCCAGATACACCTTTTCAACTGAAGGTAAGAAACTCACAAACCCATCTGGTATGCAAAATTTAAATACAGCGGCCTATTAAAGCTTCTTAACTGTGAAATCACGATTTGCACAAAACATCTCCTTTGGCATTCACTAAGTCCATTCGTTCTCAAGGTAGATCCACCAAGGAGCAAGTATGGATGTGCCAACTCTGAATCCCACCACCCATGAACTACACGTTCTTTATGTATCACAAACATCAACAGCCAAGTAGGCACAATACATTTCGCACAACCCTTGTACTGAGCCGAAGTTGACTAAAAAAACAGCGTATTGGCATCCTCTCATTAAAAAGTATGAATACTATTTACTGATGATTGACAAAAACGTGAAATGCACATAAAAAGATTTCTGTTAATTAATAAGTAGCATCTGACTTCTAAAAATTAATTCAAATCCATTTCCAGATTAAACAATGACTGTGCGTTCACTGATCCACATCCTCTGCTTTAAAGTGTTTCGCGGAGAACATTGAACACAAGTAATCAATAAAAGCATAAGTAGACATTACATTGGGCTATATGCTTCAATCATAACATTACTTATGGTAATCTTCATTACCCTGAGTGATGTTCCCCCTCATTCTAGTCCTTACATCTTGAGGTGGCCCCACCTCCGAGACAGAGGGGCTTACTTACAAGCCCCGTGCGCCGCCGGCACGTCACTTTTTCCCATATTAAAAGTGACGCACTGGTGGCGCAAGGGGCTTGTAAATAAGCCACAGAATGTTTAACTCAACATACCTCACTTAAAAAACTTTATAAAGAAGGCTTTCTTTTATTTTAATCACAGTGACAACACTATAGATTACCTGGCATGAGGAACATAAGGAATACTATGACTGAGGGTAATGAGGAGTACCAGTGAGTGATAATTCAGTGCTTAATTTGTAAAAGAATAAATGCTGAGGCCCAAATAATTCCCAGAAACCTGCCACTGCTGAATGCCGGAGTTGCCAAATATTAAGTCTGTATAGTCTTGATTCTACCTCATGCTTCTTTCTCTCACCAACACACACTCGCTGCCCCTTTATCTCACTTTTTCAGGTTCTTTTTCATCTTTTCTTTCTCCTTTTGTCATTGTTTTGCAACATTTCTCTTTTTTCTCCTTTCCTCCTTTACTGCCTTTCTTTCTCATGTTCTGGGTCAAAGTTTGCTGAATAAAAATAAGTCCTGATTGCCAAAAAAGAGTGCAGGTGCACCCCACTTGCAACCACCGGCTCATATTAAGCACTGAGCAATATGTTTATTACCCCTTCATGCATCCTCCCTGTCCCAGTTCTCTTTTCTTGAAGATTTACCCACCTTACACATTTGCACTGACAATTAATATACTGCTAAAATCGGTTTTCTTTATTGAGGAATTACTTAATTGACAGTATATGGATTCCTGAACCAACATTTTTAGAAACTGAATTATTTAGATCTAACCTAAAATGATTAGCACAAGAATGCAGTGTAGACCTGGTAGCCCTCCTGCAAAGACATTTCCTGGAAAAGAAATAGCACATGCCTCTAACTATGATTGAGAAACTGCTCTTGTCAAGCGACCCTGTACATTGCCTGGAACTGGTTCACCAACTGATCTATATGCTTTGGTTATAGCTTGTCAAATCCACCTACTTCTGGTGGAAGTAGTAACTTTCTTACCCTTTTTGGCTGAACGATAGGAGGCACATATGGCCCGATTACGAGTATGACGGTGTGGTAGCAGGACCGCTATGCAGCCGCCCTGCTCCCACACCGCCAAACCCGTCTACGTACTGCCTGCCAGATTACGACTTTTACAGTCACTGGCGGGCGGCATTTTGGCGGTCCCACAGCGATGCCTATGAAATAGCCACCGCAAAGGGAACGTCAAAGGCAGTACCTGCATGGCATGGACTGGTGCAGTCCATGCCGTGCAGGGACTGGGGTGCATGCACACAGGGGGGCAAAACATGCATGCACCCCTTTGCCATGAAGCAACAGGGGGCCTTATAGGGCCCTCTTTTGTTTCCTCTCTGCCACAGTTTTCATGGAGTAGGAACCGGCATGAAAACCGTGGCGGAGAGGCAACTCGCAACATGCGGTAGTCATCGCGGTAGTCATAATCAGGCCCGTAATATGCTTGCCGGTACCGCTGCGGTCCTGCCAAGCATATTGCAGCCTCAAGACCGCCACACCAGATCCCTGGCGGCTGTGGCAGTGCAATGTTGGTCCGACCATCCAAGTTGTAGTAGGGCGACCCGTAATATGCTTGGCGGGACCGTGGCGCACCCGCCAAGCATATTGCGGCCTCAAGACCGCCGCACCATCGCCAGGGATCTCTGATCCCTACCAGTTGCGGTGATGTAATGGGGGTCTGACCACCCAAGTTGTAATAGGGCGGTCGGAACGCCGGTGCCCGCACTGCCACTGTGGCTAAGCGTAATTGGGCCAGTAGTTCAATATAGATACAACTTCAACACTCTTTTCACATCTGAAGATCAAGGTATAGTTAAATCTCTAAGTATGAGTCCAAAATAGGTAATGCAATTTTTGGTGACAAATGAAAATGGGTTTGAACTTTAAGCCTGAACTTGGGATCTGGTCTCAAAACCACCTTATCTGGGAAAAATCTGAGATAGGGATAAGATATTACCAGGACACGTAATTCCTCTAACTTCCTTGCTAAATTTACTGCAATTAAGAATGACATCTTTGCAGAAAGCCAGAGAATGTCTGCTGTTTCCAAAGGCTCAAAGACTTTTTTTCTTGAAGACCTCTTAATACCACAGACAGATCCCAACTAGGAAAAGGATTAGGGTCTACTGGTTTCTAAAGTCTGAAACTTTTTAAATACCAGAAGGCAAAAGGAATAACTTTCAAAATGTCCCCCAAAAGGCCCTAATAGCTGCCTAATAAAAAGAAAGAGGTGCTGCAGCCAGCCCTTTCAGATAACTGTCCCTTTAAAGTCTAATATATGAAATGGGTCCCAAAACACCAGATTCAAATTTTTCTCTGCACACCAGTTTTCAAAGCGACCCCAGTGCTTTGTATAGGAAGATAAAGTTGATGGGATCCTAGAGTCTTGAATTTCAAAGGCTACCTCTCTAGAACACCCACACTGTTGTAAGCCTCTCTTTTCAACTTCCATGCCTTCAGATTCAGATGTTCTATCTGCATTTGAGACAAAATTAGGAACCAAAGGGATGGAGAACTCAGCAGTAGATGAAGACAACTGTCTGCTGCTGGTTGATTCAATAGCTGGAACCAACAGCAACACAACCATGTTCTGGCTCAAACTGTATGAAAGTTCAGTTTCCCTTGTATGTACACTGGTACACTGCTCGTGAGAACAGGAGATGCTTTTCTGTCCAATGGCAGATCTTATTTAGTTCCCTATTCTTTGTAGCTACTTAGTAGTTGAGAAAACTCTTCACAGCCTGATTTTCCATTCTGAGAACCACATACCTTCCCCATCAACTGGATATGAAAACCCTGCAGGGCATTCCAAACTGGTGATAAATCAGTTCAGTTGTAGGATCTTGACCTCTCTGTCTGGGACCAAGAACCTTTCCTCTCCACTTCTTCCAGGGTTGTTCTCCACTCTCACAAATTTGTGTTCATTGTTATGACTATGGGTATTGGGTATTACACAGAAACTCCTTTCTGTACGTTCTCTTGCAGCAGCCATCACTGACGACTCTGCACTAGGTAAGGTGTTACTGGAAACATTTGTTAGTAGTTTTGGTCTACAGGAGACTCATGATCTAGCAAGTGGTTCAAAAGAGGTTTTAAATGGCGACAAGATCATGGCACCACTGCGGTCATTGCTGCCAATAACCCTGGACCTTTTGCCAAGTCCTGGTTGATGCTTGTTGTAGAGAAAGAAAATTCAACAAAGAAAATTCCGTAGCTGTGTCTGCAGCGATGAAATTGTTGCTTGAGAAAGATGGACAGAACCCATATGAGTGTCGAAAACATCTCTGATGAAAAGTCTCTGCTGGGCAAGAATGAGCTGCGACTTTTGCTAATTCAGTATGAACCCCAGTTCTTCCAGACATTGTATACTTTCTTTGCACTTTCTTACGCCTTCGAAAAATATGAAGCAGACAATAAACAGACATCAAGCTTTGGAAAAATCTGAACCCCTTCCAATTCAAAGGCTGCCACAAAAGGTTCTAATACTTTGTAAAGACCAGTATTAGGAAGTGGTGGGGCGGGGAAGGGGGAATACAGACCAAAAAAAGAATAAACATATAAAAAATTACACTTACCTGCTCCGACGGTGGCTGCCTTCCTCCCATTACAAATTTTGTTTCTCGCGCTGCATCGCGTTTTATTTATTTATATGTGTACTTACCTGTAATCGGCCGTAATCCGTAGTTTACTACCCCCCACCCTGCCCCTCCCCCACCCCACGTCAGCGCCCGGTGGCACTCCCACCACCGACCGCTACTGCCCACATGTGGGCAGCGCTGGGATTGGTCTGAGTGCCTCAGTTTGGCGCTCAGACATATACTGGCAGCCTGTGTTGGTTTCTCCACCCAGCTGTACAACACAGCTAGGTAGAGAAAGACTAAAGGGCCGATTCCGATTCAGGCCGGAAAACGTACCGACCGACTCGGTACGGGAATTTAGTCCGACCGACACGTACCGGCGCTGCCCGATCCGCGTAGTACGATGCAATGCATGTGAATAACGACCGACTCGTACGGAACACAAGCCGAACGACCGAACCGCACAGAAACCAGCTATCCGTCCGGAAAACCACGCGAATCGAACCGACCGACACGCACCAGGAATGAACCCGACAGAACCGTACCCGCGAACTCCGACCCGCGCAGTACGATGCAATGCGTGTAAAACCAGACCGAGTCGCACGGAGCTCAAGCCGTACGACCGACACGCATACAAAACGGAGCCGAAGCAACCCAATACTCCGCGACCGACGCGTACGCTGCACATGAAACACAGCTTGAAAGACAGCTTGAAAGACTCGGAGAAGCTCGCACGAGCCAACTGCAGCGTCCTACTCGGTCAGAAGAACGTCTCCTACATGCCCAAAAACTACAAAGGAAAAAATACAAAAAAAAGGGCCAAACAAGCAATGACAAAGTCAATAAATACTGGGGGGGGGGAAATGGAACAAAGACACACCCACAACTCCACCCATATAAAGGCCACAAATCCCTACCATGATCCTTTGCAAATTCAAATGACCTGCCAGCACAGAACACCATCAGACAGCAACCACAGACACACCCACAACTCATCCATCACACAAGCCACACACCCTTAGCACCTCCTAAATAGCACCCTCACATACACCCAGCAAAACCTACACACACACACCCTCACCTGCACACCCACACACACATTAATCCCCATCACCACCCATCACCATGCCCCCAAAGAAGAATCCAAAGTTCCTAGACAGTGAATTGGAAGTGCTGGTAGATGAAATCCTCAGGGTAGAGCCACACTTGTTTGGTACATTGGTCCAACAGACCCCCATGTCGCAGAAAACCAAGATGTGGGAGAGGATCGTCGACAGGGTGAACGCACAATCACCATGTTTGCGCACAAAGGAAGACATCCAGAACAGGTGGTATGATGTGCGCAGGAGGGTCAAGGCCCTACTCAAGAAGGATTACACCTTGAGCCATCGCACCGGCAGTGGCCCTCCTGCCAAACCAGTATACCTCAGGCCCTGGGAGGAGAAGGTGCGGGCCATCCTACCACCAGAGAGCGTACATGGACTATCAAACATCCCAGAGCCTGGTGAGTACACAACAAATATACCCAATATCGTGTGACAATACACACACATCACTGTCAAGGGGATAGTGAAACCATGCACCGTTAGCAAAGCCACAGTAACCAAAACATAATCATCCCAAGATGTGTATGTTAGTTAGACAAACACAATACTGCCATCCCATAGTGATATGTAACTGTGTCATGACATGTACAAACCCAACAACAAATAGAGCAAGGCAGTGGCACAAATCTAACCAACAAACACTGTCAGACATTTTGCCACCACTAGAACACCACCTCACAGGGAAGCTCACTGAAAGGAAGGAATTCTGTGTATGCTGGTGAAGTCAGTGTAGCCAATAGCATGATGGGAGTTGTAGTCACAGATATTGGTCACCCTCACCCTCACAATTGGCCCATCAACACCACTCTGAACCATGCTCACATCACAGGGAGTGGAAAAGAACTGACAAGATGGCTGACACTGGGTACTGCTGTGTGGAGCACAAGCCCCTGCTGGGAACTGTGCACCAAATCCTCAGGGTAGAGCCACACTTGTTTGGTACATTGGTCCAACAGACCCCCATGTCGCAGAAAACCAAGATGTGGGAGAGGATCGTCGACAGGGTGAACGCACAATCACCATGTTTGCGCACAAAGGAAGACATCCAGAACAGGTGGTATGATGTGCGCAGGAGGGTCAAGGCCCTACTCAAGAAGGATTACACCTTGAGCCATGCACCGTTAGCAAAGCCACAGTAACCAAAACATAATCATCCCAAGATGTGTATGTTAGTTAGACAAACACAATACCTGCCATCCCATAGTGATATGTAACTGTGTCATGACATGTACAAACCCAACAACAAATAGAGCAAGGCAGTGGCACAAATCTAACCAACAAACACTGTCAGACATTTTGCCACCACTAGAACACCACCTCACAGGGAAGCTCACTGAAAGGAAGGAATTCTGTGTATGCTGGTGAAGTCAGTGTAGCCAATAGCATGATGGGAGTTGTAGTCACAGATATTGGTCACCCTCACAATTGGCCCATCAACACCACTCTGAACCATGCTCACATCACAGGGAGTGGAAAAGAACTGACAAGATGGCTGACACTGGGTACTGCTGTGTGGAGCACAAGCCCCTGCTGGGAACTGTGCACCAACCAACAGCAGGACACCACTGACTGACATCCTGAAAGCCAACTTGCACTCCCTGCAATGGAAGCACGTTCCATGGTGGGATATCTGGCTGGGTGGGAAGGAGGACTGACAGCACTGACCATAGTTACCAGCAGCTTTTCTCACACACACCCTTAACACAAACTCCACACAACTCACCTGTGAGAATGCATTGCCTCACACTCTAATTAAATATCCCACAAAGAACCACCACCCTGGGTTATGCTGTGTGAAGCACAGGGACACTTTTGGGACTTGTAGCCAAACTAACGCCAGGACAACACTGTCAGCCATCCTGTCAGCACAGGCATACTACCCCACAGGGAAGCAGAGTCAAAAGGAAGGAAGTATGGGCAAGCTGGGAAGGGGGTGTAGGCAATA